>JARCFY010000011.1:93095076-94345076 GCA_029233225.1 Lepidodactylus listeri | reverse complement strand
GAAGGCTCGGCCTCTGTGCCCTGTTGTTGGTCCTCCAGAGGAACTGGTTGGCCACTGTGTGAGACGGGATGCTGGACTGGATGGACCCCTGGTCTGAACCAGCAGGGCTCTTCTGATGGTCTTATGAAGGCCTCGGCCTCTCTGCCCTGTTGTTGGCCCTCCAGAGAAACTAGTTGGCCACTGTGTGAGACGGGATGCTGGACTAGATGGACCACTAGTCTGATCCAGCAGGGCTCTTCTGGTGTTCCAATGAAGGCCTCGGCCTCTCTGCCCTGTTGTTGGCCCTCCAGAGGGACTGGTTGGCCACTGGGTGAGACTGGATGCTGGACTAGATGGACCACTGGTCTGATCCAGCAGGGCTCTTCTGATGTTCTAATGAAGGCCTCGGCCTCTCTGCCCTGTTGTTGACCCTCCAGAGGAACTGGTTGGCCACTGTGTGAGACAGGATGCTGGGCTAGATGGACCACTAGTCTGATCCAGCAGGGCTCTTCTAATGGTCTTATGAAGGCCTCGGCCTCTCTGCCCTGTTGTTGACCCTCCAGAGGAACTGGTTGGCCACTGTGTGAGACAGGATGCTGGACTGGATGGACCCCTGGTCTGATCCAGCAGGGCTCTTCTGATGTTCTAATGAATGCCTCGGCCTCTCTGCCCTGTTGTTGGCCCTCCAGAGGAACTGGTTGGCCACTGTGTGAGACAGGATGCTGGACTGGATGGACCCCTGGTCTGAACCAGCAGGGCTCTTCTGATGGTCTTATGAAGGCCTCGGCCTCTCTGCCCTGTTGTTGGCCCTCCAGAGAAACTAGTTGGCCACTGTGTGAGACGGGATGCTGGACTAGATGGACCACTAGTCTGATCCAGCAGGGCTCTTCTGATGTTCTAATGAAGGCCTCAGCCTCTCTGCCCTGTTGTTGGCCCTCCAGAGAAACTAGTTGGCCACTGTGTGAGACGGGATGCTGGACTAGATGGACCACTAGTCTGATCCAGCAGGGCTCTTCTGGTGTTCCAATGAAGGCCTCGGCCTCTCTGCCCTGTTTTTGGCCCTCCAGAGGGACTGGTTGGCCACTGTGTGAGACTGGATGCTGGACTAGATGGACCACTGGTCTGATCCAGCAGGGCTCTTCTTATGTTCTAATGAAGGCCTCGGCCTCTCTGCCCTGTTGTTGGCCCTCCAGAGGAACTGGTTGGCCACTGAGAGAGGATGCTGGACTAGAAGGACCACTGGTCTGATCCAGCAGGGGTCTTCTGATGTCCCTATGAAGGCCTCGGCCCCTCTGCCCTGTTGTTGGCCCTCCAGAGGAACTGGTTGGGTGCTGTGTGAGACAGGATGCTGGACTAGAAGGACCACTGGTCTGATCCAGCAGGGCTCTTCTGGTGTTCTTATGTGATAGATTCGCTGGCATGAAGATACTTTCCAGAACATTAAGAAGCTACTGACTTCTGACATTGTGCTTACACATTATAACAAGAAGAAACCACTGATCCTCAAGCACTGGTGCTTCACCTGACGATGCTGTACTTAGTCCCAAATAGGCAGATAATACAGAAGCACCGATTGCTTCCTATTCAAGAACTGTCATTCGCTGAAAGGAATGATGATCATAATTGACAGGATAGCCTTTGCAGTTAAAGCAGAAGTTAAAAAAAAAATCCCACAGCTTAGCCGTGCTTTTGACATTCACACAAACCACAAGCTTCTGTGAGGGCTCTTCTCGACCGAGCCCTATGCCCTTCGTTTTTTCTGTCCACACATGCAGTGCTGGAGTAATTTGCTTAGTTCTTAGGGTTATGAACTGGTCTGCAAACCCGGCAGAACAACTGCTAACCCTGATGCTCTCAGAACAAAGCTCAAGTCCAGTCATAGGTGTCAACTACGGGGGGGCTCGAGGGCTCGGTGCTTGAAGGAAAACGGTGCACCCTCCACCGCGCCTCCCTCAGCCCTTCCTAGGGCTGCCGCTGCCGCCTTCTCTCCCCCCCCCCCCCACCTGGCCACTCCGACCCTCCCTTCGTCTGTCCAGGGGCCAGCTAAACAAATGCCCAGCTGGCCCCTGGATGGACAGGGGGAGGGATGGAAGCAGGAGTCAGGGAAGGGGAGGCGGTGGCGGCATGGTCCCAGCAGGCACGCACGCACGGAAGAGCCCCCGCCCCCCCCAGGAGTTTTTAAACTCTACGCCTCTGAGTCCAGTGGCACCTCTAAGACCAGCAAAGTATTCAAGGTATAGATGTTTCTGTGCATGCACACTTCTTCAGATAGAATGTGCATGCACAAGAAAGCTTATGCCTTGAATAAAACTTTGTTGGTTGTCTCAGACCACTATGGCTTCCCCACCTGAATCTATCCTGACGCTCTCAGTCGGTTGCCGCTTCCTGTTCCTGAAGCAGAGGTAAAGAACCAGAGTTGGAAAGGACCCTACAGGCCATCTAGTCCAACCCCCTGCTCAGTGCAGGATCAGCCTAGAGCAGGGGTGGGCAAATGGCGGCCCGGGGGCCACATGCGGCCCGCCACAGTTTTTTGCAGCCCGCCAAGACAGTTGGCCACTGTCAGCACCTGAGGAGCTGCAGCTTGAACTTATTTACACGCAGTCAGATCACACTGTGAAAGAAATGTTTAATGCTGTGACATTAGTTGACTTTTACAAATCTTTGTCTGCTGAGAAAATTTCCATGTATGAAGAAAATTGCTGGGAAAATGTTCTCTATATTTGGGTCTCCATATATTTGTGAGCAAAGTTTTTCTTGCATGAAGATCAACAAGAGTAAATATAGATATTAACAGACATTTGACAGACATTAACTTGCAGGCTGTGATGAGAATCTCAACAAGCAATCTCACTCCTGATTTCAAAAAAATTGTAGAAAAGTGTGATAGGGTACATTTGTCTCATTAAACTGATTCTAAAATTAAATGTGCTTGCAGCTATAGATGATATCAAATCAGCACAATACATAAATTGAATAAAACTACCACTATTTTATTTAATTTATATTTATTGATTTTTATGATACAATTTGTACCTTTTCTGAAATGCAAAGTTAACTAATGAATGCAGTCATTTCAAAAGGTGCGGCCCTCCGCTAACCTCCGCTTCCACAAAGCAGCCCCCAAGCCAAAACAATTGCCTACCCCTGGCCTAGAGCATCCCTGACAAGTGTATAAAATCACAGAAATCATGGAGGTGCCTCCTCCACTGGGAGTCTTGATTCTGGAAAGCCTCCCAGATGCACCTCTTTGGGCTGATCAGGTTGCAAAATTAACTGCTCGGGATCCCACAATCGCTCGTGTCCTAAACTAGGCATGGAGGAGTCGGCCTGTCGAGGAACTGCGTGGCAAATTCAAGCCATTCAAAAGCTGCCAGCATGAATTGTCTGCCCACAAAAATGCTGGCTACAGGGACACCATGTCATTCCTGAAGGGGGGCAGTGAAACCACTTTGTCCACACTGCACGCTGCACACCCAGGAATTGTTCATATGAATGCACTAACCAGAAGCTATGTCTGGTGGCCTGGAATTGACTCAAACAAGGTTGTTAATGATTGCAGCACATGCCAGGTTTCTAGACAATAACCCACCAAGGGCTCTTTCCTTTCCCTGGAAAGGGACCAAGAAACCATCATCAGGAATCCCTATTGATTTTCTAAGTCCCTTCTAAGGAAAGAACTGCTCGATTGTCAAAGGCTCTTATTCTAAATGGCTCGAAGTGGTCTCTGTACCATCGCAAACAACACCAACCATCTCAGCAATGTAGGACCCATTTGCACCCCATGGACTGCCTGATTCTATTGTCTCAGACAATGGGACTGCATTCATAGCTGCTGAGTTACAGGAATTTGTGGACAGGAACTTGATTAGAGCTGTCACCATTGCTCACTGCTACCTGCAAGGGAACGACGAGGCTGAACCGGTGGTGGTGATCATGAAGGATGCATTGAAGTGGATTAGGACCAACAAAATTTGTGGAAGAGTATATGCTTTTGTGAGTCACCACTCACTTCTTGAGGAGGAGGAGGAGGAGACTGGATTTATACCCTGCCCTTCACTACCCAAAGGATCCCCAGCGTGGCTTACAACCCCTTCCCCTTCCCCTCCCCACAACGGACATCCTGTGAGGTAGGTGAGAGGGTGGAGAGAACTCGCAAGAACTGCCCTTGAGAGAACAGCTCTGAAAGAACTTATGACTGACCCAAGGTCACACCAGCAGCTGCCTGAGGTCATCAATATACCCAATTTGGAACAATGGCTCTGTAAAGTGCAGGATCAGCCTACAGCATCCCTGACAAATGTTCATCCAGCCGCTGCTTGAAGACTGCAAGTGAGGGGGAGCTTGCCACCTCCCTAAGTAGCCGATTCCACTGTTGCCCAACTCTTACTATAATTTATTTCCCTAGTATCCAGCCAGTACCTCTGCAGTCAACAGGAATAGTTCCCTGCCTTTCTCTAAGCAACAGCCTTTCAAAGACTAAAGGCGGCAATCATGTCCCCCTTCAACCTCTTCTCCGGACTGAACATTCCCAAGTCCCTCAGCCTTTCCTCGTAGGCCTCGGTCTCCAGGCCCCCAATCATCCTCGTCAGGGACTGAAATGCCGAGGATTTAACTTGGGACCTTCTGCACGCCAGGCAGAAGCTCTGCCACTGAGCCATGGTCCCTCTTCCAAGGAAATAAGGCAGGATACCCTGACTGTTCTCTGGAAGGCCAGATCCTGACGCTGAAGCTTGAGCACTCGCTGAAGAAGACCCTGATGCTGGGAAAGACTGAAGGTCAAAGAAGGGGACGGCAAAGGATGAGATGGTTAGACAGTGTCATCGATGCAACAAGCATGGAATTGAGCAAACTCCGGAGCACGACGGAAGACAGGAGGGCCTGGCGTGATGTGGTCGCGAAGAGTCAGGCTCGACCGGGTGACTGAACAACAACATCATGTCACGCCCCTCCTTGTCCGCCCTCGGGATGCTGCTGGTGGCCGTCGCAGCAGCGGGACTCAGGGGCAGTCCTCCCCAGAGTTGGGGCCTAAAGGCTTTGGAGGCCTCAGATAGGCCGGGGGCGGGGGTTTACAGCACCCTCTGCTGCCTCCCGGCCTCCGTCGGAGAGCGTCACTGGCCGTTCACTGTTTTCTCTCTCCCTCTTTCTCTCTCTCTCTATTCCTCGGCCCGCTTCTCCTCTGGTGTCTCCTCCCCGGCCTCCGCGAAACGGGCAGCCTTTTATCCCCTCCCTCCTCCCGGCAGGACTGCCCCAAGGCTCTCCCCCCCCTTCTCCAAGCACCGCCCCTCCACTCTTAAGGGCTGATGCCGCGCCGACTCAGTCAGCCCGGCCCCACCCAACCGTTGCTCCACCCGCCGGCCTGGAACCGGCCCGTCGTTGCGGGAGCACCTGTCGGCCCTCACCTTCCCTCTTTCCTGCCCCAAGCCCTCCCGGAGTGGGGCGGGGATGTCAACGGCGCCAAGGGGGCCGGTAGCGCTTCCCTGCCTGCACAGGATGCTAGGCTGGGGTCACCAAGGCCAGGGAACAGCCGCGACGGCGGGTCGCCGGTCGGCCTCCTCCTCCGCGGGCAACACTTCCCCGGAGAGGCGAGGTAAGTGCTGTGGGGTTGCCGGGGGCTGGGGGGGGCGAGGCCCGGAGCCGCGGAGACAGGACACATCGTGAATATTTTAAATAAATATCCCCCCCCCCCCCCCCCCCGGTCGGGGAATCCCTGCTAGGCACCAAACAGAACGGAACAGTCGAGTCGGAGTAATAAGCATCCCTTTATTTGCTGACACCATTACAAAAACGGATTACATTAGCAACCAAAAAAAAGAAGAAGAGAGGAGTGTTTTCTTGAAGGTGGGAAGTCAGAGGCCGCTACTCCCAAAACGTATCTAAGTAAAACAGTGCAGACTGTCGGTATTAAAAGGTTATTTTTGTTCACGGCTGCTACGTCAGGTGTGTGTTCTGAACGAGGTTTTCACTGAGCATAGTCGAGACGGAAGGTTACGCGTTTACTCTCGCTCCAAAGGAATGTCAAGCTCTAATTATTCCAAACCGCTTTGAATTTTTAATTTTGTATTTTAATTATAAAACTAAACTCTGGAGGTGTCTACAGAGTCATCTTCTTCATCTGGTTTTAAATCAGTAGTCTAACGAGGAAGTAGAAAAGACGACGCCCGGCTCGGTGTTTGACGCAGTAGAAAGGGTGAGCACATAAATAAGGCTTTAATTTGGCAAAATATAAAATACAGTGCCTTCCGCTACCCTCCAAACCAACGGCCGTCCCGCCATTTCATTCTGCAAAGAAACAGAGAGAGAGAGAGAACGCGGTGAGCCGTTTGCGCCATGATGGCTCTGCTGGAACTGAAATCAAACGGGTGAGATGCGGCATCCGCCTTTCTGGAGAACTGTGGGTTGCAGCTGTTCAGCACTGACACAGTTGAAAGTTCACAGCCCGAAGAGTCAGAACTCAAAAATCTAATTTGGATAGCTTCAAAAGGGAATGGGATAAACAAAAGGAGCAGAGGTCCATCAGTGGCTATTAGCCACAAGGTACAGAGAGGATCTCTCGGTCTGGGGCTGTCTGTATTTTTTATGCTGGGGGGGGGGGGCAACAGTGGGAGGGCTTCTATTGTCCTGGCCCCATTGGTGGACCTCCTGAGGGCACCTGGAGTTTTTGGCCACTGTGTGACCCAGAGTGTTGGACTGGATGGGCCACTGGCCTGATCCAACGTTGGCTTCTCTTTATGTTCTTAATTTGTACTTTCAAACACAGAAGGAGAAGAAGAAGAAGAAGAAATTGAATTTATACCCCACCCTTCACTACCCAAGGGAGTCTCAGAGCGGCTTACAAACTCCTTTTCCCTTCCCCTCCCCACAACAGACACCCTGTGAGGGAGGTGGGGCCGAGAGAGCTCTTTTCAGAACTGCTCTTTTTCAAGAACAGCTCTGACAGAACTACGGCTTGCCCAAGGTCATCTAGCAGCTGCGAGTGGGGAATCAAACCTGGTTCTCCCAGATTAGAGTCCGCGCACTTAACCACTACACCAAACTGGAGGAGGAGAAGGATTGGATTTATACCCCACCCTTCACTACCCGAAAGAATCTCAGAGTTGCTTACAATCTCCTTTCCCTTCCCCTACCCACAACAGACACCCATGAGGTAGGTGGGGCTGAGAGAGGTCTTTCAGGGACTGCCCTTGAGAGAACAGCCCCGAGAGAACTTGTGACTGACCCAAGGTCACACCAGCAGCTGCACGTGGAGGAGTGGGGAATCAAACCCGGCTCTCCCGGATTAGAATCTGCGCTCTTAACCACTACACCACACACTGGTTTCTGGAACAGTGGGACTGCAGTCCGGTAGCACCTTAGTCGTTCAGCATACAGCAGCATAAATCCAGTCCAGGGAGCTCCCTGCGCCCACCCCAAACTCCTACCTAGTAGCTGGTAGTGTTCTTTCCCCTTCCCGAGCATTTGGTTGACTGAAGCAAGCAGTTTCTTGAGATGAGCTATATCCTGACTTAGACTCACGGCCAAGTTGACGCCTTTCTCGGTCCCCGCCTGAAACAGAGAAAGGGGAGGGGTGGGGGGAACGGATAAGAAATAAGTCCTCGATCGTGGGGGAAGACAGCGGGACCGCCTCTCCTCCTACACTCCACCATGAGAGCCTCGCTCCCTTTAGGACAGACAAGAGGAAAGACTACTTTACAGACAGAGTGATTAAATGTGGAATTTGCTACCTGAGGAAGTAATGGTGGCCGCAGGAATAAACAGCTTTAAAAGGGGATTAGAGAGATTCATGGGGGATAAGTCTGTCAGTGGCTACTAG
This sequence comes from Lepidodactylus listeri, assembly GCA_029233225.1. Taxonomy (NCBI): domain Eukaryota; kingdom Metazoa; phylum Chordata; class Lepidosauria; order Squamata; family Gekkonidae; genus Lepidodactylus; species Lepidodactylus listeri. The sequence continues at coordinate 94,337,287 of JARCFY010000011.1, read as the reverse complement.
CTATGGGGACTGAGGGGAACCTCCACATTCAGAGGCAGTCAACCTCTGAATCCCAGAGCCAGGAGGCAACATCAGGCCTCCATGCCCTATTGTTGGCCCTCCAGAGGAACTGCTTGCCCACCATGTGAGACAGGATGCTGGATTCGATGGACCCTCACTGGTCTGATCCAGCAGGGCTCTTCTGACGTTCTAATGAAGGCCTCGGCCTCTCTGCCCTGTTGTTGGCCCTTCGGAGGAACTGGTTGGCCACCGTGTGAGACAGGATGCTGGACTAGAAGGATCACTGGTCTGATCCAGCAGGGCTCTTCTTGCGTTTTTTGAAAAGACTTTCCACTGGTGCCACCCTCCCAATGGGCAAGATCAACAACGGCCTGTATACGTCCTCTAATGTGGAATGTTTTGTATTTTTTTTTGTAAGATTTAACTTTAAAAGGGGTGGGGGGTACAGAGGCAGGAACCCTTGGCGGGAATCTGGCCAGCTTGGCAGTATGCGGCCACAGTGCCATCTGCTGGTAGGAAAGGTAACACCAGGCCACTGGCCAGTTTTGTCCATCTGGAGGCACAAACCCTCTACCGAGGGGCCATGATATTGCGGTGGGACATCCGCAGACCTCCAGAGGGCTTCTCTTGGCCTGTGCGTATTCCGGGCTTGGGGAACCCAGGGAAGAAGGCTGAACATGCAGCCCTATTCTTCGTTCTACAAACTGGACATCTGGACTTGGCTTCTGGAGCCACAGGAAGCTGCCTTCTCCTGAATCAGACCGTGGGTCCAGCAATGTCAGTCTCGTCTTCCAAGACTGGCATAGGCTCTCCCGGGTCTCAGGCAGAGTTCTTTCCCATCACCTCCTGCCTGGTTCTTTCAACGGGACTTGCCGGGGTTGAGCCTGGGACCTTCTGTATGCCAAGCAGAGGTTCTACCACTGAGCCACGGCCGTTCCCCCGGTTCTTCGAACCAGCAGATCAAGCGCTGGTTAACGGCTTCTGTGACTGAGTGAGGAAGGACACCTGCTTCCGACCACAAAACTGGAATTCAGTTTCCCGGGTCATCTCGATTCTGTTGCCAGGGCTGCGGCTGCACTGTCATTCTGTAGGCACGAAGGAAAAATGCTGGCTGTGCTACCGGGCAGGGACTCCGGCGTCTCCTGACGGTCTCATTTACAAATCAAGAGGCAAGTTTCCAGCCCTCGTGGCTGTGGAGGTAAATACGGAAGGGTGTGGAGAGTGTCTTCCATCACCTTAGAAGCCAAAGGGGTGGTTGGAAAAGACTGAAGGTGTTTGGGAATAGAGATTCAGTGACGTGCGTCCAGGGGTCATTTCATTAAAAAAAAAAAAGAGGTGCAGGAGCTCATTAGCATAACTCATTAGCATATGCCCCTCCCCCTGACATCACCGGAAGTGTGTCAGAAGGCAACACCCACCGCTCAGGCTCCATCCCAGAAATCTCCAGGTATTTCCCAGCTCAGAGCTGGCGAACCAGCTTTACACCTTGACTAAAGACACTTTAGGTTTCCTCTGCTCTTGCAGGGAAGCTACTCTACAACAACAAGAAGAAGAAGAGATTGGATTTATATCCCGCCCTTCACTCACTTAAGAGTCTCAGAGCGGCTTACAAACTCCCTTTCCCTTCCCCTCCCCACAACAGACACCCTGGGAGGTAGGTGGGGCTGAGAGAGCCCTTTCCCAAGCTGTCCTTGAGGGAACAGCTGGTACAGAGCTATGGCTTGCCCAAGGTCATCCAGCCAGGTGCAAGTGGAGGAGTGGGGAATCAAACCCGGTTCTCCCAGATTAGAGTCCGCACACTTAACCACTACACCAGACTGGCTCTCAGGAGCATGAACAACAAGCATGAAAATACACATCAATTCAGTACGCTTTTGCTTTTTCCCATAGCACATCACCATATCTGCCCGCTCCTGGGCTTGTCACTCTCGGAACGGCGTTCCTGCTTGAAATGACCCCTATGTGAGTCCCTTCTTGACCCCTATGTGAGTCCCTTCTTGACCCCTACGTGAGTCCCTTCTTGCTCCACCATGCCAGCAAAGAAAAATAACCAAGAGCTTAGCGCTAGCTGTACAATTTACAGAATTTAGCAGTAAACTAAGCTTGCTCGGATGTGGGGTTTTCACTGTTTAAGCTCAAGAATGCAAACGGCACCAGGCCAATTCCTTCCTCGCTCAACTTTAGTTTGCAAATGGGGAATAACAGTGACCAGCTATTTCCGTAGAAAAGAGTAAGAGTCCAGTAGCTACTGGACTATTACACTTTTCTACTGCTACAGACAGACTAACATGGCTACCCATCTTGATCTAGCTACTTCCATGTAGGGGGAATGTCAAAAAGAACTCGTGGGAACGGAATGAGATTAATGAGCAGTAGGGCTTAGAACAGATCAAAGGAAGTATTTCTTCATCCAAAGAGTAATTAACACATGGAATTCCCTTCCACAGGAAGTGGTGGCAGCTACAAGCATAGATAGCTTGAAAAGGGGATTGGATGAACATATGGAGCTGAGGTCCATCAGTGGCTGTCTGGGGCAGTGATGCTCTGTCTTCTTGGTGCTTGAGGGGCAACAGTGGGAGGGCTTCTGGAGTTCTGGCCCCGCTGGTGGACCTCCTGAGGGCACCTGGTATTTTTGGCCACTGTGTGACACACAGTGTCGGACTGGATGGGCCACTGGCCTGATCCAGCTTGTCTTCTCTTATCATCTTATGTCTCAGGCCGTGATGCTCTGTCTTCTTGGTGCTTGGAGGGCAACAGTGAGAGGGTTTCTGGAGTTCTGGCCCCGCTGGTGGACCTCCTGATGGCACCTGGGTTTTGGCCACAGTGTGACACGAAGTGCTGGACTGGAGGGGCCACTGGCCTGATCCAACATGGCTTCTCTGATGTTCTTAGAGCAAGATTCACGCTCCAAATCTTCAAGCGTCCTAACTGTTTGACCACCATTCCAATGGTCTCCACCACAGTCTCGGAACGGGGAAAGGATTCTCGCCACATCTTTGCCTTCTGTGACATTACATAAGTACATAAGAGCGTAAGAGAAGCCAGTGTTGGATCAGGCCGGTGGCCCATCCAGTCCAACACTCTGTCACATGGTGGCCAAAAACACCAGGGGCCCTCAGGAGGTCCACCAGTGGGGCCAGTACACTACAAGCCCTCCCACATTTCTTTTTGCCGTCTTGCCTCTCCTGCCCCTTGACAGGGGAGGAGAGAAATGCATAGTCCGAATATTCCAGCTCGTAAATTTACTCGCCGAGTCTCATACTCACCATCTGTGAGCCAACGTCGCTGTTCTCAATCACACTGGTGTCTCCCGTCACTTTTCCTATTTCCCTTTCGAGAATCACCAACGACTCCTGGGCCTTAAGGGAGAAAATGGACAAAAAGGATAGAGGGTGAAGCTCCCAGGAGGCTGGAGTGCTCGTCTGTCCCCCAAAGGAAAAGTGATCGTCTTGGGCTGCGCTCGCACACACTAAATAATCCACGTCCAATGCACTTTCCGACTGGATTTTCCCGTGTGTGATCACAGCCTTAGGAAACGAAAGCTTCATCTAGCTCAGGGGTCCTCAACCTTTTTGACCCTCTGGGTGCCACTGGAATTCTGGGACGATTTGGTGTGCCCAGCCACAAAATGGCTGCCACGGGAGGGAGAGCCATCACAAAACGGCTGCCGTGGGAGGAAGAACCATCACAAAACAGCTGCCGAAGGAGGGAGAGCCATCACAAAATGGCTGGCACAGGAGAGAGAGCCATCACAAAATGGCTGCCGCAGGAGGGAGAGCCATCACAAAATGGCTGCCGCAGGAGCAGGAGGGAGAGCCATCACAAAACGGCTGCCATGGGAGGAAGAGCGATCACAAAACAGCTGCTGAAGGAGGGAGAGCCATCACAAAATGGCTGGCACAGGAGGGAGAACCATCACAAAATGGCTGCCGCAGGAGCAGGAGGGAGAGCCATCACAAAATGGCTGCCGCGGCTTCCCTACAGTCACACAGTGAAGATCCTGTTCTAAACAGATGTCCAGCAGCCAATTGGAAGCTCTGCTCATGGCTCCACCCACTTTCTAAAAACATTTGTTGGACATCAGGAAAGGCATCAGAGGGGGGCCAGGGTGCCCACGGGTCCCACAATGGGGACTGCTGACTTAATTCACGGAAGCGTGAAACAAACTTCACCATAAGTGCGCCGCTCACCTTCGGCAAGTCAATGGCCACGTTCTGCCTCTCGCTCTGATCAGTTTTAAGCTTGGATAACGTCTCGTTCAACTGGGTTTTCAGCTGTAAGAGAGAAGGCAAGGCCGGTTGAACGCTTCCTCCGCGGGTCGCAGCGCTGCTCGGGACGAATACGAGACGATGTTACAGAACAACGGGAATTAGTCGGTACACACTACGGAGGACGTCTGGTGGAAGGAGGTTCCACCCACAGAGCCGATGAAAGGGGACAAATGTCTACAGAAGTCTGAAACAGGGGGGGTTAGAAACAGTAAGAGGGAATCTAAATAGCTTCCAAGTTGAATGAATGCCTTGCTGGTGTCCCCGGAGAAATCACACCAAGCTTTTTTTACAAGTGTTCATCCACCGTGCTGGACCATCGGTGGTTGGTTTAAGGACTTCTTGGCCTGCAGAAAAGCAAGATGACTCAAGCGATGATGCTCACCCTCTTTTTACGGACTGGGTACGCTCCCCATTTTAAAAAAAAAAGCCACTGAGAGCTTCTGGTATCTCCACCATCTTCCGCAGAACCAGTTCAGACTGCTCGTTCTAGCCCTGATCCGGATAGCCCAGGCAAGCCCGATCTTGTCAGATCTCAGTAGCCAAGCAGGGTCGACTCTGGCAAGCCCTTAGAGCGGAGACCTCTTTGGAAAAGCAGACTTGGGAGGCGGGGGCAGGTTTTATTCAGCCGCCTCTCTGAATATCCTCCAAGCCCCCAGTAGGGGTCAGCCACTGGAGGCCGCCATGACTTCCAGGTGCACACACACTCACGTACACATATGAAGACTAACAAAATATGTGGCAGGGTCTGAGCTTTCGTGAGTCACTGCTCACTTCTTCATTTTGTAGTCTTTAAGGTGCTACTGGACGCTTGCTCTTTTCTGCGGCTAAAGACAGACTAACATGGCCGCCCATCTTGATCTTTGCGAGGAGGTGGGCCGTGACTCACGAAAGCTCCTCCCCCTGACACAAATTCGTGTAAGTCTTTAAGGTGCTCCTGGGCTCTTACTCTTTTCTGCTGCTACGGAGAGACTAACACAGCTACCCATCTTGATCTATCCACATATGAAAAAGACAATCCCCCCCCCCCCCCCCCGGCAAAAAGGCTGTTCGTTTTCTTCCCAAGGAGTGGCTTCCAAACAGAAGGACTATTCTCCTCTTCTCCACTTCGGGATCATCACTATTTAACTCTTGTCCTACGCTTGAGGTTTTTACAGGATCTGATTTCATGGAGCCACCACCAAGCAGACAGCATTTCCATGTGAGAAGGACGCAGGGGAAGGTCACCATGGGATGCTATTTCCCTGTCCCAAATGACAGGGCTCATTTCGTAGTAGGTGCTCCTTTGCATATCAGACCACACCCCCTACTGTAGCCAATCCTCCAAGAGCTTACAGAGCTCTTCTTACAGGGGCTACTGTAAGCTCTTGGAGGATTGGCTACATCAGGGGTGTGTGGCCTAATATGCAGAGGAGTTCCTGCTACGAAATGAGCCCTGCCAAATGATGCTGTAACTTTAATGTCAGCTTCCCTTCATGGAAGTTCAAACTTTGGTTCTCACTTCTAGAAGACTCGCTGCATCTGAGCCAACAAGATTCCCAGAATAAAAGCTTTCGAGATATCTGACAAAGGGAGCTTTGATGCTTCAAAGAAGAAGAAGAAGAAGAGATTGGATTTATACCCTGTCTTTCACTACCCGAAGGAGTCTCAGAGCGGCTTACAATCTCCTTTCCCTTCCCTTCCCCACAACAGACACCCTGGGAGGTAGGTGGGGCTGAGAGAGCTCTGACAGAAGCTGCGCCTTTTCAAGAACAGCTGTGCCAGAACTATAGCTTGCCCAGGGTCATCCAGCTGGCTGCATGTGGAAGAGCTGGAAATCAAACCCGGTTCTCCTAGATTAGAGTCCACGCCCTTAACCACTACACCAAACTGGCTCTCTACACCAAGCTCATACCCCAAAAACCTCATTGGTTTCTAAAGTGCTCCTGGATTCGAGTCTTGCTTTTGTATTGCAGACCGACTTGGCTACCCACCTGGAACTAGGACTGAACCATCCTGCTCAAAACCACACAGACTGCTCCCCAAACTGTTATCGCTGCATTAATGAAAACTATAGAAAGAGCTACGGGGAGGCCCTATTTTAAGCAAATCGGCAACTGCAAGACTGCGGCCACGCCTATTTCACGTGCCGTGAAAGCTGTTTTCCAGATGAAAGCACTGAGGCAAGAAAGGGGGAAAGGTGAACGTTTAAGCGTTGTTGTTATTAGGAATCGGTGTCATTATTAAGAGGCAGAGAGACTGCAGGAGAAACTCCGAAATGACAATCGAAAGGAGGAGGTGAAGTGGTTAGCAGACAGGGAGGATTCGGAAAGGTTTCTCCGCTCGGGAGTCAACGTGTCCGGTGGAGGGCAGAGGCCTCTTACCAAATTTAACTCTTCGTTCTGCCTTACTGCTTCAGAATATGAATCATCAAGCTTTTTCTGCAACTCAGTCAAGAGATCTTTCAGCTGAAATGAAGTTTTCAGAGGCTTTAGGGTCGGCCGCCCCACGTTACCCCCCTTTTCCCCGCACCCCTGCACCCATTCAGATTACTGTGTCTGCCTGCCCTGAAGCCACAAGCGCAACGACGTCCCATTTACTTTTGCCAAGCAAGCATTTTATTACTGGGCCAGCTGAGTTTATGCTTGAATTGGGGGCCAGGGAGAAAAGCAATACGATAGCCGCACCTGGGCAGAGTGTTTACCTCTCGGACTTCTGAAACGTACGTCGATCGCTCGATTTCTGCTTTCTCCAGTTCCTGTTCCAAATGTTCTCGCTCCTTTTTAAGCTACAAAAACAAGCAAAACACACGTGTCCTCTTCACACACGTGTCCTCTTCCAGATATTTCCATGTGTCAACTACAAGTTAACCTTGTTGAATGTAAAGCTGCATGATTCTCCAGGCCTGAGGCCTAAATTGGTAGTTAAACATCACTCATTGATTAGAATCTGGACCAATGGATCTGTCGTAAGTCAGTCTGTGCTGAGTGAGGGCTCAGATTTCTCAGACAAAGAGCTCCCTGCTAGCCCTGAGCTGGTAATTGAACAGCTGGCTGCAGCTGGCTCTGAGCCAGAAGGAGAACAACAAGAGATCAGGATACCGGCTGAGCAGGAGTCACAGCCTACAGCTGAAACCGAGCCAACAACTTGTAGCTCTGAACCAGTAAACAAGTCTTCACCAGCCACTCCAAGCCCACCTAGCTCATCGACATCCTTGCAGTGCTGATGCAATAAATAAGCTGATGTGCCCAGGTGCAGCCCTTTGCAGAGGAAGAGACTGGCCCATCCAGTCTAACACTCTTGTCACACAGTGGCCAAAAATACCAAGTACCATCAGGAAGTCCACCAGTCCACCACCCTCCCACTGTTGCCCCCCCACCTGCCCCCCAGCACCAAGAATACAGGGCATCACTTGCCCCAGACTGGGGTCTTGCAAACTGCGGGACTTGGCTTCCCTGATTGAGTCAATCCATCTCGGGTCATTCCTTTTTTCCTGCTGCCTTCAACTTTTCCTAGCATGACAGTCCTTCTCATGATGTGACCAAAGCACAATAGCCTCAGCTGAGTCATTTTAGCTTCTAGGGAGAGTTCAGGCTTGCTTCGGTCCCGTATAGTAGCTATGCTCAGATAGCAAATGCATTGGTCAGATCCTCTAATCTAATGTTTATAGATATTCTGTTCCCATTAGTAGATTTGGGATTAGAAATACGCTAAGTCAGCCCTAACCGAAACAAAGCCAACTCACCGAATCAACTTCTTTGATTTCAGCCTTTAGTCTTGCTACTTCGTGCTCCAAAAAGCTGACTGATGAGCGCATCTGCAATTAGATATATGTTTATTATTTATTCAGTTTATAACTTCGCCTCAACAGAGGACTCGGGGAGGTTCACAACACAGCATTAAAATTAACATAGATAATAAAACCGGTAAATACAAATAAATACAATATAAAAGATTCTAATTTAAGATCCAACTGGTCATCAGCTCAGCCACAAACTGGACAGCCAGCCAAGTTCACCCGTTCTCTTAGTTAATTAAACGTTGTGCTAAACTAGGTAGCCTTGCATGACCTATGGAAGCGTATCATATCCCACAGGGCACAAACCTACTGGGGGAGCTGGTTCCAGAGAGTGGGGCAGCCACCAAAAAGGCCATTTTCCTAGCAGATGACAAACAGGCTATTTGTGGACCAGGCACCTGTGGGAGTGATGGAAACTGAAGGGGGTGAGTGGAGTCATATCGGCTAGCCCAAACTGATGGCTTGGAAGGCCCACGCAGCAGACCTTACTTGACCGTCTGCTTCACATTCTCTAGCAGTTTGAACAAAAACTCTGCGTTTAAACAACTTGGGGGTAATTTCCCATCAGTAAAGGGACATTTGTCTGGATTTTGAGCATTTTCTAGCACTGAGATCCTGGCAGGAAGTCACCCCTCTGACGATGGAGCTTCCCTTTCAGGAAAATGGCTAACAGCTGTGGAGGTACCTGCTAAAGCACACGGAAGGTTCCCAAGTTCAGCCCTAGGGCTTCTTCCGTGTTCTCATTTTACTCGCTGTTAAGTTCCTGTTTCTTTGGGGGGTTTTCCCGTATGCTGCATGCGTTTCGCTCCCTCTGGTAGGTGATTCACTATCGAACAGCTTTATTTCCCATTTATTTTCCTACAGTTTAAATATGCAGGGAGACACACTGGAAATGAAAGTTCGATTATCGAATGGAACACTAGAGGGAACAAAATACACGTGCAACAGGAAACCCCTCCCTCCCCCAAAGAAACAGAAGAAGAAGAAGAAAAGAGGTTGGATTTATACCAGTTTGGTGTAGTGGTTAAGTGCGCGGACTCTAATCTGGGAGAACCGGGTTTGATTCCCCACTCCTCCACTTGCACCTGGCTGGATGACCTTGGGCAAGCCATAGCTTTGTACCAGCTGTTCTCTCAAGGACAGTTTGGGAAAGAGCTCTCTCAGCCCCACCTACCTCACAGGGTGTCTGTTGTGGGGAGGGGAAGGGAAAGGAGATTGTAAGCCGCTCTGAGACTCCTTCAAGTAGTGAAGGGCGGAGTATAAATCCAATCTCTACTTCTTCTTCTTCTTCTTCTACCCCGCCCTTCATTCAGAGTCTCAGAGCAGCTTTTAATCTTCTTCCCTTCCCCTCCCCACAACAGAGACCCCGTGAGGTAGGTGGGGCGGAGAGAGCTCTGAGAGAACTGCTCTTGAGAGAGTAGCTTTGTGAGAACTTATGACTGACCCAAGGTCACCCAGCAGCTGCATGTGGAGGAAGATTGGGGACTCAAACCTGCTTCTCCCAGATTAGAGTCGGGGCACTTAACCACTACACCAAACAGGAACTTAACGGCAAGTGAAACGAGAATTCAGAATAGCCCCTTGCCTCTTCCACTTAGGAGCTTTGACAAGCTTCTAATGTTTAAAAAGCTTGCACCCGCTTCTCCGAGAGTTACAAGCATCTTATGACATTAGCGCAAAATACACAGGACAAGATCAATGCTCCCCCTAAGCTGTGGAGTCCTGTGAGCAAAAATTCTACTTTGTGAGCTACTGGGCATTAAAGTGGTGAGCAAGTGATTTGGCTGTGGAGCCATATTTGTTGGCTCTGGAGCCATATTTGTTGGCTCTGGAGCCATCCTTCCTGAGCCAAGACAAAAAACGTGTGAGCCAGAGGCTAAAAAACTGTGAGCTAGCTCACACCAACTCAGCTTAGAGAAAACACTGGACAAGCTCAATCCCAGCGTTCCAAAGACAGAGAGGACGCTGCCGGCAGAGCGCTGTAAGCGGCAGAAGCAGTCACCGAAAGAAGGTGTCAAAAATACCTCTTGGAGTTCCTTTTGCGATTCTTCGATTTTCACTTTCCATTTGCTCTCTTCCTCTTCCACGCTCCTCTGTAGCCTTTGCAAGATGCCCTCCTGTGTCAAACAGAGAACTGAAGTTTACCTTACTGCTCTCGGGAAGCCGGTGAGTGACAATTTCCACTGGGCGCAACCAGCGTCGGCACAAGGCTCCGCCTTACCGTCTCCGCCAGGACTGCTTTGTACTTTTCGCACTCCTGCTGCAGCATGACATGCATCTCGTCCGCTTCCTTCAACTTCTGCTCCATCACCTGTTAAGGGGGGGGGGGGGAGAGGGGACATCATCTCCTGAACAGAAGACACACTTTGGCGGGGCAAAGTCCCCGTAACAGGAATGGGACTTCACAGGGCTTCTCGGAGTGAGCAAGCTCCTTCGGGGACCAAAGAGGTAAGCGTTGAGTGTTCTTTTCCCACCAATCATTTCATTTGGCCAGATTCAGGTGGGGTTGAAGCAGCAGAAAGAAGTCTGAGTCCAGAGGCACCTTTAAGACCAACAAGCTTTTGCGTGCAAGCACTCTTCTTCAGATACAGTGGAATATAACCTCCTGAACCATTACTTATAGGGGGTGAGGACTGTTCCCGGAAAGTGCCGTTTAGAGTCAAGATGCGTATGTGCTGGCATGATTAGAGCTGCGACTGGATGTAAACCTCAAACCTCGTTCCCACACCTGTCTGTTAACTCTAGTATTTGGAGCCAGTTTGGTGTAGTGGTTAAGTGCGCGGACTCTAATCTGGGAGAACCGGGTTTGATTCCCCACTCCTCCACTTGCACCTGGCTGGATGACCTTGGGCAAGCCATAGCTCTGTACCAGCTGTTCTCTCAAGGACAGCTTGGGAAAGAGCTCTCTCAGCCCCACCTACCTCACAGGGTGTCTGTTGTGGGGAGGGGAAGGGAAAGGAGTTTGTAAGCCGCTCTGAGACTCCAAGTGAGTGGAGGGTGGGATATAAATCCAATCTCTTCTTCTCTTCTTCTTCTTGTATACTGATTTACTGTCATTCACCGATCTTTCTTACACACAATCTCAGCTATAATCACCCAGTACTTACACATCTTGACTCCAAATGGCCCTTCCGGACAACAACCTCCACCCCACCCCCTATAGGTAACGGCTGAGGAGGTTCTGTTCCATTGTATCTGATGAAGTGTGCTTGCACACGAGAGCCAGTTTGGTGTAGTGGTTAGGAGCATGGACTGTAATCTGGCAGAACCGGGTTTGATTCCTCACTCTGCCGCATGCAGCTGCTGGTGTGACCTGGGGCCAATCAGGAGTTCTCTCAGAGCTGTTCTCTCAAGAGCAGTCTTCAAAAGAGCTCTCTCGGCCCCACCTGCTTCACAGGGTGTCTGTTGTGGGGAGGGGGAGGGAAAGGAGTTTGTAAGCCGCTCTGAGACTCCTTCGGGTAGTGAAGGGCGAGGTATAAATCCAGTCTCCTCTTCCTCCTTCAGATACATTCAGCGCACGCATGTGAAAGCTCATACCTTGAATCAAACTTTGTTGGTCTTAAAGGGGCCCCCGGACTCAAACTTTGTTCTGTTGCTTCAGACCAACACGGCTACCCCACCTGAATCTCACTGCTGTCACCCCTTTGTGGAATTTCCAAAACTGCTTGAAAGCCACCCACTGAGAGCACGGGACAGGGCATAAACACGAAAGGGGGGGCCCGAGGCCCCTGAAAGAGGAGCCCCTCTAGAGCCCCGCTGATTTCAAGGTCAGAAATCATCCTGTGCTTCATTCTCCCCAGCTGACATTGACAAGACTTTGGCTGGGTCACATCCATCGTGGTCCAAAGCGCTGCATCAGCCTTCCGACAATATGAGTTCAAGGCGCACCCTTCCGGCGACGAGCAAATCCTACAGAGGCAACACCGCTGAGCAACGGTTTCCAGTTTGGAGGCACCGTGTACGACTTAGATTTGTGCTGTAGTACCTCTCCCCCCTCCCCCCCCGGGCTTCACCAAGACAACACTAATGAATGACTGAGATGTGGGGCATCCTCTCTCCCCCTCCCGTCATGTACGTGGCATCTTCCCCTAGCAGTGACAGGCTTGTCTGGGCAGCACAAGTACAGCTCTGTTTTCTCTCTCGTTCTTTCTCTCTCTCTCTCTCTCTCTGTGTCCTGTTCCAGCTGGAGTCTTACTGCTACGTGGAAAGGGCCTTTCTGCTTCTAACGAGCCCTCCCAGACTGCAACAAGGGCAAAAGCCTGAAGATTCTGCATAGGGTGCCAAGAAGAGAAGGAGAGATTGGATTCATACCCCGCCCTTCACTCCCCAAGGGAGTCTCAGAGGGGCTTACAATCTCCTGTCTCTTCCCCTCCCCACAAGAGACACCCTGTGAGCAATGTTCCCTCTAAGCTGCAGAGTTTTGTGAGCACAAATTGTACTTTGTGAACTACTGGCATTAAAGTTGTGAGCAAACGATTTGGCTCCTGCATGTATTAGTTGGCTCTGGAGCCATCCCTTCCTGAGCAAAGACAAAAATGTGTGAGCCAGAGGCCAAAAAACTGTGAGCTGGCTCACACTAACTGAGCTTAGAGGGAACACTGCCTGTGAGTTAGGTGGGGCTGAGAGAGCTCTGACAGAAACTGCTCTTTTTCAAGGACAGCTGTGCCAGAACTATGGCTTGCCCAAGGTTATTCCATTTGGGTGAAGCGCATCCTTATGAGGGAACTCTCTTTGGGGGGGGGGGGGGGGCCCTAAGGAAGAAACTCATTTCTTTACCTATTGGCGATTCTGCAAAGATTAACACCAATTCTGACAGATTCAGGCGGGTCGCCGTGTTGGCCGAAAGCAGCGGAACGAAGTTTGAGTCCAGTGTCACCTCTATTCTATTCAAAGGGTAAGCGTTCGTGTGCAAAGCACACTTCTTCAGACAAAACCGGAATAAAATCTCAAAAGCTAGTTACGGGAAGAAAGAGGGCGGGGTCAGCGGTTAGGAAAGGCCACTCAGAGCCCTGAGGCATGTGCAGAGCTGCAACTGAAATGGGCGGCCAGTACTTGCAATGTTCCCTCTAAGCTGAGTTGGTGTGAGCTAGCTCACAGTTTTTTAGCCTCCAGCTCACACATTTTTGTCTCAGCTCAGGAAGGAGGGCTCCAGAGCAAACTAATTTTATGCAGTCGCCCAAATCGCTCACTCACAACTTTAATGCCAGGAGCTCACCAAGTAGAAGTTTTGCTCACAAGACTCCACAGCTTAGAGGGAGCATTGGCCAGCAGGATCAATGGAAGGCAGCAACGATCAATCCTGCTGGCCACCCATTCCAATTTCAGCCCTGCGAGTGCATCAGGGCTCTGAGTGGCCCCTCCTGATGGCGTACCCCCGCCCTCTTTTCCCCCGTAACTAACTTTTGAGATTTTATTCCGGTTTTATCTGAAGAAGCGCGCTTTGCACACGAAAGCTTACATTTTGAATAAAACTTGGCTGGTCTCAAAAGTGCCACCGGACTCAAACTTTGTTCTCCCGATTCCGATAGTTCAGGTGTGTCCCCAACCTTTCGGAGCCCGCAGGCACCGTCGGAAATTTGAGACGGGGTGGTGGGCGCAACTGCAAAACGGCTACCCCAGCATGTGGAACCAACCACAACAATGTCGAGAGGTGAGATGGTGTGTAAGTCTAGCTAGTAACACTTCAGCATTCCAGGCAGAAGCTCTGCCTAATGGAATGCCTTTTAAAATGAACATATTGTTGGAAAATATTTTCTGGCATACACCGTTGTCTTTTTCACCCTGTGATTATGATGAAATCTGGAAGCCAATTATCGGGTTTCTGGGACAGAATGAAGTTCTTCCGTGTAGAAACGTTTATAGAATCTGGCCAAAATTGTAAGGCTGTGGCAAACGTGTGTGAGTTGTTATGTGGGTGTACGAAAACTGTATGGAAATTTACGTTTCGCTTAGGTTTTCTGGGAGTATCTACCCGCTGATAATGTTATAATAGTTCTACTTTTGGATTGCTCTTTTTTTGTGTGTGAATGGGCTGCAGTGGCTCAAGTGGTTAAGACACTGAACTGCAGGCTGGAAGGTCGGTAGTTCGGCAGTTCGAGACCCGAGTGCTGCATGACGGAGTGAGCTCCCGTCTCTGGCCCCAGCTCCTGCCAACCTAGCAGTTCGAAAGCAAGAAACTGCAAGTAGATAAATAGGTACCGCTTTGGTGGGAAGGGAACAGCGTTCCATGCACCTCAGTGTTTAGTCATGCCGGCCACATGATCACGGAAATGTCTTCGGACAGCGCTGGCTTTTCGGCTTGGAAACGCAGATGAGCACCGCACCCCTAGAGTCGGATTCAACTGGCTTTCGAGCGAGGGAAACCCTTTACCTTTACCCTTTTCTGTGAACTTAATAATTAATAAAGAATGTAAAAAAGGAAAAAAGATCCAAAGGCCAATCAGAAGTCCTGTGGGGCAAAAGCCCCACCCACTTCCTCAAAACACTTGGACAGCACCAGGAAAGGCATCAGTCGGTGCCCCGGTCCCCACGGGGAGCACACTGGGGGACCCCTGCCATAGCAGTTCCACGCTAAGCGGTTCTTGTTCAACAGCCTGCACGATTTCAGCCTCTGCGTCCCAGGAGCTCTGAGGCAAACCCCCCCCCCCCAAGTACAGAACCAGTTGCTTTCTTGCTCTGCCTGTAAGGAACTTTCATGGATGAAGGTTAAAAGAAATACACAAAAGCCGCCTGTACCCACCTTCACCTCCTCCGATCGAGGCGTCTCTTTTGCGTGCTCCTCCCTCACCGCGTTTTCAAAACCTCGCATCCATTCTGCATGGCTCTGCAGGAGACAGACACGGTCAGTGAAAGCCGCAGACCGCCACGGCGGCCCTGCCAAGTTTAGAAAACGATGAATTGACCAGCTGCCGGTGGCAGGACTCCAGTCAGCAACTCCCGTTGAATAGCAGCTGAGCTCTCAGACCATGTGTCTTGTCTGTCTAGTCCCCCAAAGACTTAAAATAAAAAGAGGCTGGGGCATAATCGGACCGGGGGGGGGGGGGGGTCTGTATATGGCAGGAGCCCTCCCTACTGAAACGCCCCAAGTTTGCTTCTTTCACTTGTGCAACGAGGCCTCGATCTGCCGCTAAAATACCAAAGTGTGTTCCTGGAAAAATTAAGGCCTCCGAAGCTTGTTATAGCGCTCGTGCAGCCTCTACAGAGAATTCTTAAAAGGATGGGGGGAAACAGAGCAGGAATATCCAACTGGGAAACTGGACCCCAGCTTGCAAGGTTGGCTTGTAAAAGGGGTCCCCAACCTTTTTGAGCCTGTAAACTGTCATCAAGAACACCTGGTGGTACCTTTCTTTGAGGTTGTGCAGGAAGGTTGGATCATGCAGCTTTTCAGCGCGACTTCGGAGGAGTATGTCCCAGTCGAAATTTTAACAGGTAACACTGTTTATATTGTACAAATGGTTTCTTGGTGACAGTATGAAAAGATCTACCATGTGTCATTGCATTAAAAAAAGAGGTGCAGGAGCTCATTAGCATAACTCCTTTGCATATGCTGCACCCCCTGACATCACCGGAAGTGTGTCAGAAGGCCACACCCACCGTTCAGGCTCCGCCCCCAAAATCTCCAGGTCTTTCCCAACTCAGATCTGGCGAGCCAGCTTGACACTTTGCCTAAAGACACTTGAGGTTTCCTTTGCTCTTGCAGGGAAGCTGCCCCACAAGCAGCATGGAAATACAGAGCAAGTCAGCGTGCTTTTGCTTTCTTCCACAGCGCATCACCATATGTGAATTTTATTGTACTTATTGTATTTGATTGTTCATTGCATTTTGTTGTACGCCGCCTTGAGCCAGTTTGCCCGGCAAGGCAGGATATAAATGGAAAGCAATAATAAATAAATAAATAAATAAATATGTGCCCGCTTCTGGGCTGGTTACTCCCAGAACGACGTTCCCGCACATTCCTGCTCGAAATAACCCCTGGGAACTACAATACTCGCACTTCTGTACATCCTCTGAAGAAGATGTTTTGTGTATTCATCTGTATGGTATGGTCTTTATGTGCATACAGTACTGCAGTGTATTAATTTGCTAATTTGCTTGAGAGCCAGTTTGGTGTAGTGGTTAAGTGCGCGGACTCTAATCTGGGAGAACCGGGTTTGATTCCCCACTCCTCCACTTGCACCTGGCTGGATGACCTTGGGCAAGCCATAGCTTTGCACCAGCTGTTCCTTCAAGGACAGCTTGGGAAAGAGTTCTCTCAGCCCCACCTGCCTCACAGGGTGTCTGTTGTGGGGAGGGGAAGGGAAAGGAGTTTGTAAGCCGCTCTGAGACTCCCTTGGGGAGTGGAGGGCGGGGTATAAATCCAATCTCTTCTTCTTCTTCTTCTTCTTCTTCTTATAATAAGAAGAATATTTGAATTTTATGTACAGTGTTGGTGCCCAGTGCTTTTTGTTTGCCGATCCTATCACTGCGTAGCTCACCTTTTGTTTTGCTGTGTAGTTTAAAAACGAACAGCACGTGGCAGACCAATCCAGCCGGAACTCCCTGGAGGGCTACCCTGACAGGTCTAAGCCTTCAAGCCGAGCCACCCGGTTCTTCCGCACACCTATAAAGGGATCAGCTTTGACAGCTAGGGGCAACGTCGGCCCATCTTACCAAAGTGGAAGGAAGGGAGACGGCAGGGAAGAGCTTCTGAAGGGTGGTTCTCGTCTCCTTTTCGACCGTCTCCACGGACTGCTGCCTCTCCTGGATCGACACAACAGGAAAGAGGAAACGGGACAAATAAATACAAAGACACCACCGAAAAAAAAAAATCAGGTCGATCTCACTTCCTGGACGAAATACTGTTTCCCTGATCTGGTTCTAGAAAATTCTGGACAATGAAACTATTTGAGCCGATGCCCTTTTTTGTGTCCCTAACGTGGAATCGCTTCACGGCACGGCCTTCGGGTCACTTTGGACTCTGGCTGCTTTTCCAGGAGAAGCATCCCGTTGAGAACAATCTAGTTCTTATGTGGCTGCCTCGCCTTTTAGTAGTTTCACGTGGGGGGCTGTTTTGGCCTGCAGGAGAAAGGTCTGAGTCCAGTAGCACCTGAAAGACCAGCAAGATTTCCACGGTATGAGCTTTTGAGAGCCAAAACTCCCTTTGTCAAATATGACAAAGGTATCTAAGAGGGACGGGCACGAACTTGGCATGAACCTAAATTTGTGACGAACATAGTTGGTTCATGGTTCGCGAATGGAGGTTCATGCCCATCTCTATCCACAACCCTCCCACGACCCTCCACGTGGTTTTCCAGAGGTTTGTGGGGTTCGTGGTGGGAAGTGGGGGGGGAGGAGCGAGTGAGAGGCAAGCCATTTCAGCAATCCCTTTTGCTCCCCCCCCCCTTCCAGGCATTCCCTTTAAACGGCTTTTGCAAGATCTCTCCCCCCCCCCCCATTCTGCTGGCATCAGGGAGCTCCCGCCAGCAGAAAGGAGGGAGGGAAGACTTCCATATCGCATCACGAACCTCATGAACTCACGAACTCGTGGGCACTCCATGAAATTGCTGAGCAGTCAGGTTAGAACAGATAAAAGGAAGTCCTTCTTCACCCAAAGAGTGATGAACACATGGAATTCACTGCCACCGGAGGTGGTGGCGGCTACAAGCATGGACGGCTTCAAGAGGGAATTGGATAAACGTATGGGGCAGAGGTCCATCAGTGGCTATTAGCCACAAAGTACAGATAGGAACTCTCCGTCTGGGGCAAGAGATGCTCTGTATTCTTGGTGCTTGACGAGGGGGGGGGCAACAGTGGGAGGGCTTCTGATGTCCTGGCCCCACTGGTGGACCTCCGGAGGGCCCCTGGTGTTTTTGGCCACTGTGTGACACAGAGTGTTGGACTGGATGGGCCACTGGCCTGATCCAACATTGACTTCTCTTATATTCTCATGTTCTCTTATGAAAGGAACTGGTTTGTTAAAGTGGATGTTTGTGAAGGTTCGTGTAACCCCACGAACCACGAACTGGGACGAACCCCCATTTTCTCAGTTTGTGCCCATCCCTAGTATCTAACAAAGACCCTGACCCGGCTGCCCAAGCTACACTGTTCTCATCAGATCACAGAAGCCAGGTTGGGTCAAGCCCTGGTCAGTAGTCGGGTGGGAGTCCACCAAGGAACAGCAGGTTCTCTACACGGAGGCAGGCGATGGCAAACCACCTCCGTTCGTCTCTTGCCTTGAAAACCCTACGGGGTGGCTATAAATGGTCTGTGAACTGACACCACTTTCCACACGCACATCTGACAAAGGGAGCTCAGACTCTCCAGAGCTGATACCCTGGACATCTTGTCGATCTCTCAGGTTCTACCGGACTCAAATCTTGATCTTCTGGAGCATGAACTTTTCACGAGCCAAAGCTCTCTTCTGTCAGACATCTCAAAAAGGGAGCTTTGACTCCTGTAACCTTGCACCTTGGAAAATACTGTTGGTCTTTTAAGGTGCTGCTGGACTTGGGATTTTGTCCGCTCTTTTATGACAGCAGAACACGTACAGAAAGGATGCGTGGACACCCTTCGGGGCGGTGCCATCAAGCCGCATTTCAGTGTCCCAAACGAAATACTGTTGCTCTGGACTTTTCAATGCTTCTTCTGGCTATGCAGAATTTTAGGATATATCCTCTAGATGTACTGGCTTTAGTCTTAGTGCCCACATTAACGAGCCAAAGAAAGCAATATGGGCCAGATTTTTTTGGAAGCAATTTGGGAGCCAAAGGGCTTGAGCCAAGCAATCTTACTCATGTGCCAATGAAGTCCCCATGTCAAAGCTTCCTTCCCTGAGGGGGTGGGCACTGAAGTGAGATTGATGGCTTTCTCCAGAAGGACACTGGGTCCCACTAACCTCCCTGTTCCTCTCCCCCCAAGTTCTCCCCGAGTTGAGAGCCAGTTTGGTGTAGTGGCTAAGTGCGCGGACTCTAATCTGGGAGAACCGGGTTTGATTCCCCACTCCTCCACTTGCACCAGGCTGGATGACCTTGGGCAAGCCATAGCTCTGTACCAGCTGTTCTCTCAAGGACACTTGTCTCAGAGCTCTCTCAGCCCCACCGACCTCACAGGGTGTCTGTTGTGGGGAGGGGAAGGGAAAATGAGTTTGTAAGCCGCTCTGAGACTCCAAGTGAAGGGCGGGGTATAAATCCAATCTCCTCCTCCTCCTCCCCTTCTATCAACAGGCTAACTAGGAATTCCAGTCAACCAGGATCCTGTAGGGTACATCTGAAAATCTCGATTGCACAAATCCAGCCACAAGTAATACATGAGACTTTCAATTTCACTAATTTATTTTATTTAATTCATTTATACCTCTCTTTTCTCCCCAATGGGGATCCAAAGAAGCCTAGATCCTTCTCCTCTCCCCTCCGTTTTATCCTCACAACAGCCCAGTGAGGTAGGTTAGGCTGAAAGAATGTGAATGGCCAAAGGTCACCCAGTGAGCTCTCATGGCACGAGTGGAGATTCGAATCCTAGTCCAATACTCTAACCGCTATACCATGCTGCCTCTTAATGTGTTAAGTGGAAGAACTCGGGTAGAGCTAAGGCAGGTTCTCACTTGCATGTAGATGAGTTCAAATGGGGTAGCCGTGTTGGTCGGTAGCAACAGAACAAAGTTTGAGTCCGGTGGCACCTTTAAGACCAACAAAGTTTTATTTGCAGTATAAGATTTCAAGTGCACACACACTTCCTCAGATACACTGAAGTGGAAGTTACCAGTCTAGACATATAGGTAGAGGGTGAACAGCAAATTAGCATACAACATGATGAAGATGTTTTAACAGATGTGAGAACCAAACAGGAATAACAAGCTAAGTTTATATGGTCACCGTTTGTTTGGATTTAATTCCTGGGGAAACCACAGTGAAGCAAAAAAAAAATGTGTTCGAATTGGAGACTGATGTGTAAATGTATCCTTCTTAATTGTGGGGTGCTAAGAGTAATTAACTGAGACCCTTTTGATAGGCTTCATTTGTCACCTTTCAAGCAGGGAGGTAACTAACAGCATCCTGTTCTTTGGGATGCAGTGTTACATCTCCCCTGTCACCAGGCAGGAGAAATCCATTTCCATCTACCATTCTAAATGCCATTACATTCTAATATTCATTGCATTACATCACAATCAGTATTCCAATCTACTATTCCAAATAAGAAATACGCACTCAACCCTCACTCAAAAGCAAACTGTCTTTAACTGAGGCTATGAGTTGTTCATAAAACCATATCATGGTGCAGGCGCTATGAAAACTCTGATCTGGAGAATGAGATCCATGATGACAATTCACTCGCACTTGCAAGCCCATCTTTGGATGGTTGTCAAGGTGTAAATGTATATGCCGGTGAACCAGCTCTTACTCCCAGTGACTTCTGTTGGGTCCTCCATGGGGAACCATTCTACCCTTCTGTAATGAAACATCTGCATGCACAAACAGCCACACTTGACTGGGTACACAGTGGAGGAACGATTCAGACAACGGTAAGCACTTTAAGGTCTCAGTCAGGTTTGAATGCAAGAACTGAAAGGATGACCTCCCTCCACTGAGAAGGACCATAACTTGTAAGAGTTTGACTGGATTCTGCCCCAACTATGTCGGGGTTGGCAAGCTTAACTCATCGCAATGGAGGCCTACTGCTATTTATTACCTTAGCTAGGGATGCCAGACCTGCCCCCCAGTGGGGAAGGGGTCCCCTGCTGCCAGGCTTCACCTCTCAAGAAGTGAGCAGTGACTCAACGAAAGCTCATACCCTGCCACAAATTTTGTTAGTCTTTATGGTGCTAATGGACTCTTGCTATTTTCTGTAATTTTTGTGTAAACTGTAACTCACCATTACAGCAAAGGCACAGATTAGGGCATGATCCGCCAGCGCTTAAGCACTTCAGTGTCTCACCAGTTTCAACAGGAGGGATTGCTGAATGTACGCTTAACTGTACTCCTGAAAAGACTGGGACTTCAAAATGCTTAATGTCCCTGGTCTGGATTCTACCCTTTTATTTCAGACTTCCTCAGTTGGGCGCCATGTTTCAATTTTATTTTTGCCCTGCACCAGGATGATTAGGACTGCCTGGCAACTGATGGGAGGGGTTGTGGGCGATGACACAATGTCTTCCACGCTGCCACATAACTTCTGGGAAGAGCCCGGAAGTGACTTAGGGTAGCTCTAGGAAATCGCCACAAACTGTATAGTAAACTGCAACTCACTATTACAGCAAAAGCACAATTTAGGTTAGGCTTACCAGACCCCGATCCACGTGGGGGTTTCCCACTTTTGGCCACTCCCCCCCCCCATTACCCTCTCTTACCTTGGAGAAGCTGGAAACAACAGCAGCATGCATACATAACTCCGGAAGAGACGTGGGCATTTGGGGACGTCGGGCAATGACACTCTGGTTTTTGGGCAAACCTCTATGATTTGTAGCTAATTCTACCATACAGTTTTGCTCAAAAGCCAGAGCGTCACCACCCGACATACCAATGCCACTTCCTGGTGGCATAGGCACATCGTGGCACTTCTCCCCGCTCCCGGAAAGTTCCCTCCCATCCCCCACCCTGCCGGCGCGTCATTGGGACCTGGCAACCCTGGTCTAGGTTATGACTGGGCCACAGTTAAGCAGCATTTCACTGATTTCAACCGGAGGTGGTTGAATGTATGTTTCACTCAAACCATAGGGTTTCTGGCAATTCCTAGGGGCACCCTATGTCATTTTTGGAGTTTTCCCAGGAAGTAACATAGCAGCGTAGAGGAAAAATACAGGTTGCTTACCTGTAATTGGAGATCTTCGAGTGGTCATCTGTGCATTCACACCTCTGGGATTAAGTGCGCCTGCGCCGATCCCGATCGGTAATCTTCAAAGCCTAACGGATTTTCGCGCCAGCTCCCCGGTCACGTGCACGTCCCACTGCGCATGACCCGGGGAGAGGCACGAGGATCCCACCAGTTCCTTCTGACCGCTGCTAACAGCCCCCAAGGAAAAAAGTGAGGGAGACCGAAAGCAGAGGGGAAGGAGGGCGGGTGGTGTGAATGCACAGATGACCACTCGAAGATCTCCAATTACAGGTAAGCAACCTGTATATCTTCTTCGTGGTCTCTGTGCATCACACCTCTGGGAGAATAGCGAGCAATAAACACACCACATACCTGGAGGTGGGTGCTGGAGGTCTCACATCTGAGCTGCTTGCAGAACTGCACGGCCCACCACAATACGCTGATGGACGCGGACATCTAGGGCGTAGTGCTTCACAAACGTGTGAGGGGACGCCCACGTTGCAGCATTGCAGATGTCTCCCAGGGGAATGCCCTTGAGGAATGCTGTGGAAGTAGCCACGGCTCGAGTGGAGTGTGCCTGGAGGGACGCCGGTAGTGGCCTTTTGGCCAGAAGATAGGCGAGTTTTATCGTCTCAACTATTCACTTCGAGAGTCTTTGAGACGACAGCTTCTGTCCCTGCCTGGGCAAGGCATAAGAAACGAAGAGAGCTGGAGACTTGCGAAAGGATTTTGTCCGGTGCAAGTAGAAAGACAGGGCTCTCTTGACATCTAAAGTGTGTAGGCTACGTTGCGTTGGGTCCTGGGGACCAGGAAAAAACACCGGCAACGTGATATCCGCCCCTATATGAAAGTCCGAGACTATCTTAGGCAGGAAAGCGACATCTGGAGCCAAAGTGACGGCATTATGATGAAACGTGAGGTACAGTGGGTCGCAACGGAGCGCCGAGAGCTCACTCACGCGTCGAGTAGACATGATGGCCACCAAAAACGCAACCTTCCACGACAAAAGTTGAAGGCTGCATGAGGCCATGGGTTCGAAGGGTTTTCCCATCAGCTTAGTGAGAACCAGGGGCAAGTCCCATGCCGGGACTGGTGTCCGCACTGGGGGATAGAGGCGATTCATTCCCTTGAGGAATTGCTTCGTTGTTGGATGGGAAAACACCGAGTAGCCATCAATCTTAGGATGATTGACTGAGATGGCTGACAAGTAAACTCGGATAGATGAGTGACACAGTCCCCTGTCTTTACATGACAGGAGGAAACCAAAAACATCTTTAAGCCCGGCGGGGACTGAGGGCCGTCCGACAGACGCCAGGAAGGTTAAAAACTTAGTCCATTTTGACTCATATGAACGCTGAGTGGAGAGTTTGCGTGAGTTCAGTAGAACTTGAGCAATGCGTGATTCTAACCCTAAGTTTGGATCAGCCAAACTGTCAATTTCAGTCTGGGCACATCGTGGTGCAGTACCTGGCCCCCGTGCATCCCGAGGAGGTCTGGGTCCATCGGGAGGTGGAGATACGTCCCTCGTGAGAGACTGAGGAGCGTGGGGAACCAGGGTTGTCTCGGCCACCATGGGGTGACGAGAATTGCCCATGGTCGCTCTGCCAACAGTTTGTGGACTACTCTCGGTATGAGAGGAATCGGGGGAAATAGGTACAATAGTTTCCCCGTCCACTGGAAGAGGAGACTGTCTCCGAGAGAGGTCGGGTCCGTTCCTGCTCTGGAACAAAATAGGTGACACTTCTTGTTCTCTCGAAAGGCAAATACATCCACGGATGGATGCCCCCAACGGTCGAAGATCGGAGTCAGGTAGAGGGCGTTCAGTTCCCACTCGTGCAGGGGTGCTCCTCCTCTGCTTAGGAAGTCCGCTTGGACGTTGAGTAGTCCTGGGAGATGAGTCGCTACCAGGTGAATATCTAGTGCCTGGCACTCGTCCCAAAGCTCTATCGCTAACCGGCAAAGTCCACGGGAGACCGTCCCACCCTGGCGGTTGATGTAAAACATGGTGGTGGTGTTGTCTGTAAGGACAGTCACCGTCTTCCCCGACAGGGATTGGCGGCAAGATCTCACTGCGTAGAGAACTGCCAACAGCTCTAGGAAGTTGATATGGTTGTGTGCCACAGAGGGGTGCCACCTGTCGCCTACACCTACACCGTCCAAATGAGCTCCCCAGCCCCATAGGGAGGCGTCCGTAGTGACAGTCGCTGAGGGGGGTGGAAGCCGGAAAGGTGCACCTGAATGTAAATTCTGGGGCACAAGCCACCAATTCAGGGTCTCTAGGACCTGGGTCAATATCTGAAATCGTTTGGAGAGGGAATGGAAGTTGGGGCGGAAACGCCTCAAAAACCAAAGCTGCAGTGGTCTCATCCGCAATTTGGCGAAGGGGATTACTGCTGTTGTTGTGGCCATAAGGCCTAGCAGGCGAAGGATTTGTTTGGCTGTAGCCTCCTTGGTCTCTTGGGTAGACAGGAGAAGGGAGACTATATCCGCTGCTCTGTTGGGGGGTAGGAACGCTCTGCATTGCAGGGAGTCCAGGATAGCTCCGATAAACTGAACCCGTCTAGAAGGGGTAAGCATGGACTTTTTGAGGTTTATCGTCAGCCCTAGTGATTCTAGGGTACGAAGGGTAGTAGAGATGTGGCTCTGTAGTCCCGTCTAGAGGGGGCGACGAGAAGCCAGTCGTCCAGGTAGGGGTAAAAGTGGATACCTTGAAGTCGCAGATGTGCCGCTACTACTGCCATAAGCTTCGTGAAGACACGAGGAGCTGTAGAGAGGCCAAAGGGTAGGGCCTTGTACTGGAAGTGACGCGAACCGACCGTGAAGCGTAAGTACGGTCTTTGTGACGGGTGGATCGTTACATGGAAGTATGCGTCCTTTAAGTCCAGCGTCACCATCCACGTGTTGGCTTCTAGTAGCGGTAGGATGGTCTGTAGAGTGGTCATACGGAATTTTTTGTAGGTGATGAACGCATTGAGGTTCCGCAGATCCAGTATGGGGCGAAGTCCGCCATCCTTTTTTGGGACCGTGAAATAGCGGGAGTAGAACCCCCGCTGAAGGTGGTTTGTTGGTACCTGTTCTATGGCATCTTTTGAGAGGAGGGCTTCGACTTCCGAAGATAGGGTGTCGGAGGGGTGTGTGGTTACGAAGTACGATTCTTGTGGTATCTGGAAAAATTCTATTCTGTAGCCTTCTGCTAAGACCGACAGTGCCCATTTGTCTGTCGTGATACATTGCCATGCTGGTAGAAAGGGTGATAGACGGGTGGGAAGATCGGAGCGAATGGGGGAGTCAAAGACTCTGCTTGTTCGGTTTGGGTGGCTTAGCCTTGGAAGCGGAAGCGGACGGGAATCGTGGCTTGTGGCCATAGGGTTTCTGTTGATAAGCAGTAGACGACGGTCTCTGCCATTGGGGTTCAGTGGGAGATCTTCGCGGTTGCTGTTTGGACCAAGATCTCTGCCATGTCTTCTGCTTCTGTTGTCTCGATTGTGAGACACCCAAGTTACGAGATGTCTTAATGCTCTTATCTAAATCATGAAGGACTGTGTCCGTTGTGGAGCTGAATAGTCCTTCACCCTCGAAAGGGAGATCTTCCACCAAGGACTTTGTGTCTTGTGGAAGCGAAGTCGACCTCAGCCAGGCGTGGCGGCGAAGGGCGACTGCTGAAGTGAGTGTCTTGGACGTGACGTCCGCAGCATGCTTCGATGTGTTAAGCTGGTGCTTTGCTAGCACCATGCCTTCCTTCTGGATCTTCCTAGCAAGGCGTTGCTTATCCTCAGGAAAATGGGCCAGAATTGGTGTCATCTGCTCCCAGAGGGAGTATTGGTACCTGCTCATGCAGGCTGTGTAGTTTGCCGTTTTTATGCCCAGTGCACCGGCTGAATAAAATCGTCTCCCGAAAGAATCTAATTTCCGTCCCTCTTTGTCCAAGGGGGAGGAATGTCCACTACGGCCCCTGGCCGAGGGGGTCACTACAACCGAATTGGGCTTGGGGTGGATGAATAGGAATTCTGCTCCTGGCTCTTGGAGCCTGTACATATGGTCTAATCTCTTGTTGGAGATTGGGGTAGAGGAGGGGTGGCCCCACGATTCCTTGGCAGTGCTCAAGAGCACTGAAATTAATGGTAATGCTACCGCGGTGGATGTATCCATCTGTACGATATCGAAGATGGCGTTGGTAGCGGTGGGGGTTGGCTGAACCGTGGCAAGTGCCAGGGAATGGGCCATTCGTTTGATAAGCTCTCCATAGGATTTCACATCCTCGGAGGGAGAGATTGGCAAATTTTCAGCCTCATCAGGGGATGGTGACAGTTGGATGGGAGATTCATCATCGGAAGACTCGGGGGACTCAGGTATTGAGTGGTCGGAACGTTCGGAGGGCGACATAGGGGTCGACGGATCTGGTTGGTAGGGAGGGAGGTCGACATCAGGTGAAGTTGGTATCGGCATCGGTGGTTTCGGTGTCGGAATCGGTTTCGGTATCGGTGTCGGAGTCGGTCTCGGGGCCGGGGGATCTCGGCATCGGGAGACTCTGGACAACGTGGACTGGCGATCCCACTCCGCCGGGTACCACTGTGGAGGTGGAAGGTAGGAGGAGCCATACAGGTATCGCCATTGGCGAACGTCCCATGGTACCGAAGATGGAGGAAGGCGCCAGTCTCTCTCACCTTTCGGTGTCGGCAGCGGATCGGGCCCGGTCTCGGGGCTGCTATGAGGGATCTGCATCAGCTCGATGTCGGGTTCCGAATCTGTGAGCTGGATGGGTCGCGGCATCGGGGAGGCGAGGCTGCCCCGGGGTCGCTCGCGCCCTGGAGGGTCAAGCTGCGGAGACCCGTGCTGGGTCATGTCGGGTGCGGGACGCGTCGACGAAGCATTTGAGGTCTTGTGCTTCAGCTTGCCCTTACCCTCTTTGCCCTCCTTACGCTTTTTAGCAGGAGTTCATGGCAGTGAGAGGGGTCTTTTCGGTGCCGACTTCTCGGTACCGGAGGGGCTCCGCACCGGTGACGACGTCGGACCCGTCGGTGCCGACGGGGATGTTACTGAGGCGTCACCTGCGGACATCTTCGGTGACAACGCTGCTTCCAAAAGAGCCACTTTGAGTCGGGCCGCCCGGTTTTTCCGAGTTTGTTTGGAGAACGCGGCGCAATTCAAGCAGGAATCGACACGATGCGACTCGCCGAGACACAACAAGCAAAGGGAATGCTTGTCTGGGGGGGCGATTTTACTCCCGCAATTAAGGCAGCGTTTAAAGAAACCCCACCGCCGGGCCATAGGCCGGGCGGGGAGTAGGAGGAGGAGAATCCGAAAGCAAGTCCAGGAAAAACAGTCCGGAGGTCAAAAACACGAAAAATCAGTCCGAAAGGCCTTTCCAAATTGGAAGAAAAACGAAGGTTAACTACCGACCGGAGCGGAGAGGGGGTCCTCACGACGCGGCGGTCAGAAGAGAACTGGCGGGATCCTCGTGCCTCTCCCCGGGTCATGCGCAGTGGGACGTGCACGTGACCAGGAGCTGGCGCGAAAATCCGTTAGGCTTTGAAGATTACCGATCGGGATCGGCGCAGGCGCACTTAATCCCAGAGGTGTGATGCACAGAGACCACGAAGAAGATCCAACTTTTCCCTTTTTCTCTTGCTGCCTAAAGATTAATCCATTCCTTGCCTGACAGGTTCATTTAGCAACCAAGGAAAGATATGAGAGTGGTCAATGAGATTTTGTAAAGATTCCTTCACTGTAGAGAGAGAACACAAAGGCCTGCAGCTCTAAGAACTGTTCAAGCAAAACGGTAAAACAAAACAGAAAATCAGCATGCTCATAAATCAAACTACAAACAAAAGTTTGAAAATGAGACGATTAAGATGACAGGCACAGCACAAGCAGAAAGGAGAGAGAGAGAGAGAGCGCATTCTGAAGAGAGTTATCTTTAAACTGCCGTGAAAGTCAAATGCTTCCGCTCAGTTTTTAAAAAGGCGGCTGCACGATTCGCTTCTCGCTCCAACGCAATTGTTTCTAGCAGGTAAGTTATTTACAACCTTGGCCGTCTTGGTCTCTCTGTCCTGCAGCAATTTTTCTGTTGAGGCCAATGCTTCCATGGCTTTCCAGTTTTTCTCCCGAAGGTCCTAATCGTTTTTAGAGAGAATGGTTTCAGTTCAGCCGAGAATTAAAGACTGTTTTTTCCCCCTGCCTTCACTTTCAGAGGAGGCGAGCATTTGTGTTTGCAAATTCAATCCCAGGGACCACCAAAAAAGACAAGGCACACCAGCCAGAGATCAGCGGGATGGTTAGGAGAGGGAACTTTGTACGGGGCGTTTTCAAAAAGCGGAATGAAATAAAATAAAACAATGTGCTGATCGTTCTCTCCCGCTTTCCCTGATCTATTTCTGGCTCTAGGGCTGCAAGCGCCATACCTTGACTGCACTTATCAGGAAGAAAAAGGAGAGATGTTCCAAAGCCAACACCACATACAATTGCAGATGGACATGCCCCTGAACCGGGAAGTGGTACCGTTTATTAATTATTAATTTATGAACAATATTATTATTATTTGAGGCGCATTTAAGATGGCTGCAGAAATCTAGAAACCACCAGAGTGGTTTTGGAGACACTAAGAAGAGGAGATTGGATTTATACCCCGCCCAGAGTGGCTTACAGTCTCCTTCCCTTCCTCTCCTCACAACAGACACCCTGTGAGGTAGGTGGGGCTGAGAGAGCTCTCTCAAGAACTGCTCATGAGAGAACAGCTCTGACAGAACTATGGCTTGCCCAAGGTCATCCAGCAGCTGCATGTGGAGGAGTGGGGAATCAAACCCGGTTCTCCCAGATTAGAGTCCGCGCACTTAACCACTACACCAAAGGGAGCAACTCGCTGGAAGCCGGCATGAGAGCAGACCCCCTAAAGCAGCTCACCCCTAAGTTCAGACCGCAGATCCTTTCTGTCTGGTTGCTGTGCTTACTGGGGAGCAGTGGGGTTGCCAGCCTCCAGGTGGGGCCTGGAGATGTCACGGTGGCCCCAGGCGTAGACGGCTTTAAAAGGGGATTAGGCAGATTCATGGACGATAAGTCTATCAGTGGCTACTAGCCATCACGCTCCATACATCTCTCAAGTGTGGAGGCAACCTTACAGCATCCTCAAGAAGCCAATCGCCCCACCTCAAAGAAGGGGATCATAGAATCATAGAGTTGGAAGGGACCTCCAGGGTCATCTCGTCCAACCCCCTGCACAATGCAGGAAATTCACAAATACCTCCCCCCCACAAACACTCACAGTGACCCCCGCTCCATGCCCAGAAGAGGACAAACACGGATGCTGCACTGTTGCCTCCATGCTGGAGAGGAGATGAACGGAATCTCATGGCAGAGTCTCAGTTAATTACTCTCAGCATTTCCACAATTAAGAAGGGTACATCTGCCCATCAATCTCCAATTTTGGCATATTTATTTCCTTCACTATGTGTCCCCCCCCCAAACCCAAACAAATGGTGACCCTATAAACTAAGCTTGTTATTCCAGTTTGGTCCTTGCATCTGTCAAACAACTTTATTGCGCTGTATGGAAATCTGCTGCTCACCCACTATATGTACGGACTGGCAACTTCCACTGCCATGAATCTGAAGACGTGTGCGCGCACATGAAAGCTTGTGCCTTGAATAAAACTTTGCTGGTCTTACAGTTACCACGGGACTTGAACTCTGTTCTGCTGCTTCAGACCCACGTGGCTACCCACCTGAACCTTTCTGATTTATGGCGACTCTATCAATTAACGGCCTCCGAAACATCCAATCATTAACAGGATCCTGCATTGAAGTTTGGTATGTTTACCTAAGAGCATCTTTTAGTGATTACTGTTTTTAGATACGTTTTTAGATCTATTTTAACTGTTGTTTTGTTGCATTGTGAATTTTATGATGGAGCCCACCCTGAGCCCGCTTGCGGGGAGGGCAGGACACAAATCAAATCAAATCAATCAATCAATGAATAAGTTGAGCAGACTCTGGGCCGTGGCTTCCTTGATTGTCTCAATCCATCTCATGTTGGATCGTCTGCTTTTCCTGCTGCCTTCAACTTTTCCTAGCGTTACTGTCTTTTCCAGCGAGCCTTCTCTTAGCACGCAGCGAGTTCAAAACGCTTCAGATCTGTCACCACGCAGTTACAAATTCTGGTGGGTAAGCCATGCTAAATCTGCTGCGGCAAACACAAAATGGAACTTTGGATGTCTGAGAGCAGGAGGTCCCTAACCTTTCTGAGCCTGTGGGCATGTCTGGAATTTTGAGAGGGGTCAGTGAGCGCCGCCCCAAAATGGCTGCCGCAAAAGGTGGAGCCAAAATGGTTGCCTCAGGAGGCGGAGCCCAATGGAATACCTCCTTCCTCACACCTCCTGCAAAGAAGGAAATTCTGAAGGGGGAATAAATGGACTAAGGACTGGCCAGATGCCTGCCAGTTTTCCTCATCTTCCGGTGGAAAGCCCTCTCATTTAAATGAGGTAAACCAATAACAAAGCCCCGCCTTTACAATGGACCTGCCCGCTTTCCGAAAAGTTCAGTGGGCAAAAAGGAACGGACTGGCAGGTGACACGGCACCCACAGACACTCCATCGAAGAGCCCTGTCTTAAACGGATTCACCACAGCGCCAGTTTCGTGGGCTAGCTAGATTCAAGACTGATGGTGCCTTAGCGATCAACCAGATTTTCGGGGAACAAGCTTTCGAGAGTCAAAACTCCCTTCGTCAGGTAGCTTGACTCTCGAAAGTTTATACCCTGAAAATCTGGTTGGTCTCTAAGCTGTTACTGGACACGAATCTGGCTCTTCTACTGCAGTCCAACACGGCTGCCCTATGAAACTACCTTCTGTGGGGCTAGTTAGTACTTCGGGTTCCCAATCCCCGGGTGGGGGCGGGGGGTCCCCTGCTTTTGTGGACTCCTTCCTGACGGCGGCCAGCTGGCCAATGAGAGGAAATTCCACCCACCCCCGATGCCGTGCCACGACGAGCTGATATCACCCAGAAGTAGCAGCAGCATGGTGGTGATGTTGGGGAGGGCACTCTGCTTTTTGGGTGAAAACTCGACGATTTGAGGCCACTTTTACCACAAAGTTTGCTTAAAAAGCAGAGCGCCACCCCTGACACGATGATGTCACTTTTGGGCGACACTAGCGCATTGCAAGAATCCCTGGAACACGCCCCCAAAATCCCCCCGCTGGCACGATGAGGGGAATTCACTGCCACTGGAGGTGATGGTGGCGGCTACAGGCATGGATGGCTTCTAGAGGGAATTAGATAAACATCTGGAGCGGAGGTCCATCAGTGGATATTGGCCACAAGGTACAGATAGGAACTCTCAGTCTGGGGTAAGTGATGCTCTGTATTCTTGGTGCTTGGGGGGGGGCAACAGTGGGAGGGCTTCTAGCGTCCGGGCCCCACTGGTGGACCTCCTGATGGCACCTGGTATTTCTGGCCACTGGAGGGGGCTTCTAGTGTCCTGGCCCCACGGGTGGACCTCCTGATGGCACCTGGTATTTCTGGCCACTGGAGGGGGCTTCTAGTGTCCTGGCCCCACGGGTGGACCTCCTGATGGCACCTGGTATTTCTGGCCACTGGAGGGGGCTTCTAGTGACCTGGCCCCACGGGTGGACCTCCTGATGGCACCTGGTATTTCTGGCCACTGGAGGAGGCTTCTAGTGTCCTGGCCCCACGGGTGGACCTCCTGAGGGCACCTGGTATTTCTGGCCACTGGAGGAGGCTTCTAGTGTCCTGGCCCCACGGGTGGACCTCCTGATGGCACCTGGTATTTCTGGCCACTGGAGGAGGCTTCTAGTGTCCTGGCCCCACGGGTGGACCTCCTGATGGCACCTGGTATTTCTGGGCACTGGAGGAGGCTTCTAGTGACCTGGCCCTACGGGTGGACCTCCTGATGGCACCTGGTATTTCTGGCCACTGGAGGGGGCTTCTAGCGTCCTGGCCCCACGGGTGGACCTCCTGATGGCACCTGGTATTTCTGGCCACTGGAGGGGGCTTCTAGTGTCCTGGCCCCACGGGTGGACCTCCTGATGGCACCTGGTATTTCTGGCCACTGGAGGGGGCTTCTAGTGTCCTGATCCAACACTGGCTTCTCTTATGTTCTTATAACCTGGCAACCCTGTTAGTTTACCTGTGAAGTGGGTCACAGCCAATGAAAATAACTGTGCGTCTTTATGGTGCCCCCGAACTTTTTTTAGACATTATCTCCGTAACCACCACAGTCCTCTTGCACCGTAAGGCAGAATGGACCTGGGAGTGGTTCTTCTAAGTGCCCTAGTGAATTCATAGCAGAAACAAGATTGTAACCGGGGGTGGGGGGTGGGGATCCAGTTTCCTGCTCGGCCACTATGCTACAATCGCTGTCTGCGTCTCCTTGAGAGGAAACCACAGAAAATCTACAAGGGATGGCATAAAGAACTGCTATCTGCAGAAAAACCAATTTTTAAGCATGGTCTTCAGAAGTTCCTCCACACAAGAAACAGCAGAAGGGGCAGACGGCTGGAGAGAAACAGAAGACAGCAGCAGGAACCACACTTGCCCTGGTGAACGGCAGGGCAAAGAAAGGAAGGCGAACGGCAGGGCAAAGAACAGCTTCTGTTGTGCAAAGGCGGCTCACAGCTTTAGTTTAGGGACTCCAGTCTCCATCTCATTTTCAAAGAAAGTTGACTGTCCTTAACAAATTTGACCTACACTTTTTAACTTCCACGCTGGGTTGCCCAGGAGTCCCCAAACCTTTCTGATCCTGTGGGCACATCTGGAATTCTGATGGCACGGTGGACGCAGCAACAAAATGGCTGCCGCACAATGGCTGCTGCAGGAGGCGGAGCTGGCCACAAAATAGCCACTGCCGCTTAACTTTAGTCACACTGTACAGATCCTTGTGCTGGGTGGTAGCTGCTGCCAAAGCGGTATCTTAAAAAAATCTGCCCAGCCAACCAAGTCTCCAATGGTCAGTCAGAAGCCTGGCCCCGCCCACTTCCTAAAAACACTTGGCGGCCAGCAGAAAATGCCACGGTGTCCACGGGCGCTGTGTTGGGGACCCCTGGCCTAGCCCAAATGGAGGAATTTTAAGGGCTTGTGAGCTCTACAGAGAAGAAGAAGAGATTGGATTTATACCCTGCCTTTCACTACCCGAAGGGAGTCTCAGAGCAGCTTACAAACTCCTTTCCCTTTCCCTCCCACAACAGACATCTTCTGTGAGGCAGGCAGGACGCAGAGAGCTCTGACAGAGACTGCTCTTTTTCAAGAACAGCTGTGCCAGAACTGTGGCTTGCCCAAGGTCATCCAGCAGGTGCAAATGGAGGAATGGGGATCAAACCTGGTTCTCCCAGATTAGAGTCCGTGTACTCAACCACTACACCAAACTGGCTCTCTAGGTAAGTGGGGGTAATATAGCTCCTTATAAGGCTTGGGGGGGGGGTGGACAGGTGCCCATCTTTTTAACCCCCTCTCACCCGTGATAAAGCAATGCTTTAGTAAAGTCACACAAATTTCTATCAATTTGTGCAATCAGAAGATGATACAAAACACAGGTTGGGGGGGGGGGGGGGAGGCAGGCGCTGCACATCCTGGATGCAGCCCAGGCCCGACGGCCATGGAAGGCCGTATTCCGCCCCTGAAGCCATCTGAATTTTATAATTATAATTGGAAGCACTTTTAACTGGAATTTTACTGTTGCTAATGGGTCTAATTTATGGGATTTTAAACTGGATTTTGAATGTTATTGTATTTGGATATTGCACATTGTGCCCTTGTGAGCTGCCCTGAGCCCGTTTGCGGGGAGGGCGGGGTATAAAACTGAAAAATAAATAAATAAAGTAAATCCTTGCAAAGGGCAAGTCAGTCGACCCCAAACAGCCCCGTGAGACAGAGGTGTTTGATCGCCCTGAACATTCCAGCACAAGGAGTTAAGGGGGGGAGGGGGCAAGCCAGTGCAAGCCAAAGTATCTCTAGAGCGGGTGAAATGGAAATGCGTAGAAATCATGTGCAAGGCAATGAAAGGTGGCTTCTGTGGACTGAGCCGCGATTTCCTACGGTCCAGGCCTGGCGTGCACTGCTGCTAGAACGGGTATCCGACAAACACATGCGCTAAGCACAAATGGTTCAGTTCTCTCTTCTTCTGGGACTGTCTCCTAACCACAGCAGATCGAGGCCCCTACTATTGGGCGGGAGAAGAGATGCTGGGTTTGTTCCCTTGGCATCTTCATTTCAAGGATCCCGGGGGGGGGGGGGGTGAGAAGATCCAAGATCCCTGGAGAGCCCCTGCACCAGTTAAGAGGCAGCAACACTGCAGCAGGTAGACCATACAGAACTTTATATATTCAGAGCTTTATATATTCAGTCAGCTGCTCTTGCTGCTGGAGGAAGCGGGGACCATGGCTCAGTGGTAGAGCATCTGCTCGACATGCAGGAGGTCCCCAGTTCAATCCCTGGCATCCCTAGTTGAAAGAATCAGGTGGGAGGTGATGTGAAAGAACTCTTCGGCCCGAGACCCTGAAGAGCAGCTGTCAGTTGGAGTAGACTTTGTGGAACCACAGGTCTTAGGTGGAAGTCTTCCACATCACCTCCACCCTGATCCTTTCAACTGGAGATGCCAGGGATTGAACTGGGGACCTCCTGCATGCCGAGCAGATGCTCTACCACTGAGCCACAGCCCCTCCCTAATAAATATGAACACAGGAAGCTACCTTATACTGAGTCAGACCTTTGGTCCATCAAGGTCAGTCTCATCAACTTCCTGCCTGGTCCTTTCAACTGGAGATACTGGGGATTGAACCTGGGACCTTCTGCATGCCGAGCAGATGCTCTACCACTGAGCCACAGCCCCTCCCTAATAAATCTGAACACAGGAAGCTGCCTTATAGAGTCAGACCTTTGATCCATCAAGGTCAGTCTCATCAACTTCCTGCCTGGTCCTTTCAACTGGAGATAACGGGGATTGAACCTGGGACCTTCTGCATGCCGAGCAGATGCTCTATCACTAAGCCACGGTCCCTCCCAATCCTCTTCATTCTTTTGTTGTCTATCTCTACCCTCAAGCAGCTTTAAAATATGGGAGAGGATTATCTTTCTGGGCTAGAGCACTGGCTGGTGAGTCAATACTCCCCAAAGTCCATCAAGCAGGTTGAGGGCTATGAGGAGGATGGGGAGAGGCCACGGCTCAGTGGAAGCGCATCTGCTCGGCATGCAGAAAGTCCCAGGTTCAATCCCCGGCCTCTCCAGTTGGAGGATCAGGCAGGAGAGGACATGAAAGACCTTCGCCTGAGACCCTGGAGAGTGGCTGCCAGTCTGAGTAGACGATACTGACCCTGATGGACCAAGGGACTGATAAGGCAGCTTCACGTCTGTTCATGTGACCACGAGCTTCCTGTTCAGCAGCCCCCAGAAGCTGAGCTGCAGGGCTCACAAGCAGCTGCTTCCGGATTGGTCTACAACACCCCCCCCCCCATCCCAATTTTTAGAAACAGCGACTTACGTTGTTTTTTTGCCTCTGCTGCTCCACGGCCTGCTTTATGGTGCCCAACTCCTTCTGGAGGCCGGCGATCTCTCGCTCTTTCCCTGTAACGCTGAAGAAGCAAGAAAGTCACACGATGTCAGAAAAAGGCTGCAGAGATTCTGGGGCTTAGCTGCCCTCCGTCACCACCCGTGGGTTGCCTTTCACAAGAAAGACATCTGGAGGCTGTTTGTGTAACAACCGTGTTCCTCTCTAAGCGGTTAGGATCACGATGTGTCTTTGAAAGCTCTGTTTCAGACTTCAGCAGATTTTCTGATTTCCGTTATCCGGATTCTGCAATCCAAACTCTACCGCACGATTTTACTGGATGTTGCACCCTGTTGACTGCAACTAACTTACATTATATAATCTGCCAAGGCAGACTATAAATATTGCAAATATAACAGAACAAGTGGGAACCCGCAAGGACTTGCGGGAGGCATCTTATTTTCCCTTCCTCCACTATTTCCTCTTTCCCTGGTGGACCTCCTGAGGGCACCTGGTATTTTTGGCCACTGTGTGTCACAGAGTGTTGGACTGGATGGGCCACTGGCCTGATCCAACATGGCTTCTCTTATGTTCTTATGAGGGGATTAAATAAACATCTGGAGCAGAGGTCCATCGGTGGCTATTAGCCACAAGGCATAGATAGGATTCTCTCAGTCTGGGGCAAGTGATGCTCTGTATTCTTGGTGTTTGGGGGGGGGGGGCAACAGTGGGAGGGCTTCTAGTGTCCTGGCCCCACTGCTGGACCTCCTGAGGGCACCTGGAGTTTTTGGCCACTGTGTGACACAGAGTGTTGGACTGGATGGGCCACTGGCCTGATCCAACATGGGCTTCTCTGATGTTCCTTCCTGAAAGCCCCCACAGCCTCTCCTCTTCCCGGCTTCCTTCTCCCCTTCTAAGGTTGCCAGCCTCAAAGTGGGGCCTGCAGATCTCCTAAAATCACAACGGGTGTCCCAACTACAGAGATCACTGCCCCCTAGCTGCCAGTTCCAGGTTGGGAAATTCATGGAGGTGGGGGATGGAGCCTAAGGAAGCTGAGGTCTGGGGAAGGAAACAGCGTCAGCAGGGTGCGATGCCATAGAGACCACCCTCCAAAGCAGCCATTTTCTCCAGGAAGTCTATGGCATTTGACCCTCCTGAAGCCCCTCTCTCCTCCAACCCACTCTCCCCAAGCTCCACCCCCCCAAATCTCCAGGAATTTCCTAACTTGGAGGAACTGAATTTCTTTCCCGCCTGTCAGCATACCTTTATCTGTCCCTCTGTCTTAAGCTTTCCCTCTTCTCCAACCCCGGCAGCCTCTGCCTAGGAAAACTGTAGCACCTCACCAGGGCTCATTTCATAGGAGGAGCTCCTTTGCATATTAGGCCACACACCCCTAATGTAGCCAATCCTCCGAGAGCTTGCAGAGCTCTTCTTACAGGGGCTACTGTAAGCTCTTGGAGGATTGGCTACATCAGGGAGGTGTGGCCTAATATGCAGAGGAGCTCCTGCTACGAAATGCAACACCAGGTACCGGCGACAGGGCTCATTTCGTAGCAGGAGCTCCTTTGCATATTAAGCCACACACCCCTGATGTAGCCAATCCTCCAAGAGCTTACAGAGCTCTTCTTACAGGGGCTACTGTAAGCTCTTGGAGGATTGGCTACAGCAGGGAGGTGTGGCCTAATATGCAGAGGAGCTCCTGCTACGAAATGAGCCCTGCACCTCACATTCCCCTGTATCCCCCTCCCCACACATTTCCTCTTTACCTCCCCCTGGCAGCTCCCATCTCCTCTCCCCTTTCCTAGCCTCATTCTTTTCTCAGCCATTCACCGATCGACTCTTGTATCTGCCTCCCGTCTTCACTTGTATTTATCATTTATTTATGCCATCTGACGAAGGGGGCTTTAAACCTCGAAAGATGATACCCTGAAACTCTTATGGGTCTCTAAGGCGTTAGACTGGACTCGGATCTAACTGTTCTTGTGAAAGAGTTCCTGGGGCTCTTCTTTAGCAAGCCGCACATCCTGTGGCTCTTAAGTCTGGAGCGGGAGAAAATAAAGCGCCCCAAACAAAAAAAGAGCAAAGAAAAGGAAAAAGAAAAAAGAGAAATGCCAAAGTGCACACTGTAATAAACACACACACACACAGAGAGTAAATAAAACACTTCACTGTGTGTTCTGACAAAGTCAAAAACGGCACACAGAATAAAAGAAAATTTTGCACGGAGAACATGCAACACAGAAGACAAAAAAGGAATACAGGAGCTGATCAAAATTCCAACAGGATCGGTATTCTCTGTTTGTTCTGCAGGCGAGAACATTTCGGTATGTCGTTTTTGACTCTGCTGTATGACACAGAGGGAATGGTTATATATTTTGTGTCACCGTCGGTGCGCTGCCATTTTTTTTGTTTTTGCTTCAAATACAGCATCCGGCAACAGGATTGGCATCATGGATCAACAAAGAAGAAGAGAGAAGAAGAGATTGGATTTATACCCCGCCCTTCACTCACTTGGAGTCTCAGAGCGGCTTACAAACTCCTTTCCCCTCCCCTCCCCACAACAGACACCCTGTGAGGTGGGTGGGGCTGAGAGAGCTTTTTCCCAAGCTGTCCTTGAGAGAACAGCTGGTACAGAGCTATGGCTTGCCCAAGGTCATCCAGCCAGGTGCAAGTGGAGGAGTGGGGAATCAAACCCGGTTCTCCCAGATCAGAGTCTGCGCACTTAACCACTACACCAAACTGGAGATTGGAGATTGAAGGAGATTGGATTTATACCCCGCTCTTCCCTCGGAGTCTCCGAGCGGCTCACAATCTCCTTCCTCTCCCCACAACAGACACCCTGTGAGGTAGGTAGGCTGAGAGGGCTCTTTCAAGAACTGCTCTTGAGAAAACAGCTCTGACCTCTGAGGGAACTCGTGACTCACCCAAGATCACCCAGCTCAATGCATGCGCAAGAGTGGGGAATCAAACCCGGTTCTCCCAGGTCAGAGTCCGCGCTCCTAACCACTACACCAAACCGGCTCTGTAGAAGAGGGCAGTCGTCATGGACTCTGCTCCCTCGACTGCATTCGGGCACTTGGGGAGTTGGAGATAACCCCCCCCCCCGGTCTTCAGTGGGCCCTGGGGCCAGGCTGTGGGCTTCAACAGGT
This sequence comes from Lepidodactylus listeri, assembly GCA_029233225.1. NCBI lineage: Eukaryota > Metazoa > Chordata > Lepidosauria > Squamata > Gekkonidae > Lepidodactylus > Lepidodactylus listeri. The sequence goes on along the minus strand of JARCFY010000011.1, from coordinate 94,298,820 downwards.
ACCCAATTTGGTGTAGTGGTTAAGCGCGCGGACTCTAATCTGGGAGAACCGGGTTTGATTCCCCACTCCTCCACTTGCACCTGGCTGGATGACCTTGGGCAAGCCATAGCTCTGTACCAGCTGTTCTCTCAAGGACAGCTTGGGAGAGAGCTCTCTCAGCCCCACCTACCTCACAGGGTGTCTGTTGTGGGGAGGGGAAGGGAAGGGTTCACACGAGGATCCCAAGTATATTGTCCTCTTGTTTCATATGTCTTCTTCAGTGATGTTACCTGTTGAAGCCCACAGCCTGGCCCCAGGGCCCACTGAAGACCGGGGGGGGGGGCGGGTTATCTCCAACTCCCCAAGTGCCCGAATGCAGTCGAGGGAGCAGAGTCCATGACGACTGCCCTCTTCTACAGAGCCGGTTTGGTGTAGTGGTTAGGAGCGCGGACTCTGACCTGGGAGAACCGGGTTTGATTCCCCACTCTTGCGCATGCATTGAGCTGGGTGACCTTGGGTGAGTCACGAGTTCCCTCAGAGGTCAGAGCTGTTTTCTCAAGAGCAGTTCTTGAAAGAGCCCTCTCAGCCTACCTACCTCACAGGGTGTCTGTTGTGGGGAGAGGAAAGGAAAGGAGATTGTAAGCTGCTCTGAGACTCCGAGTGAAGGGTGAGGTAAAAAATCAACTCTTCTTCTTCTTTTCTGCTGTAAACCAACATGGCTACCCTCTTGAAATCATACCATGTGATGCGTGGGAGAACTGTTCCGGCCAATAAATGTTCTACGCAAAGAACATAACCAAAAATGGAGGCATGCTGCCAATACTTACAGCTGCAGGAGCTGTTCGTTCTTGCTGGCCAGAGATTCCTGAAAGATAGCAACACAGAGAAGTGGGAAAGAGACCCATAAATGCCTTCCTGATTTTATATATCACTTAAGTAGATGAATGCGGGTCGCCGTGTTAGTCTGTCTGTAGCAGCCGAAAAGAGTCCAGTGGCACCTTAAAGACTAACAAAATTTGCAGCAGGGTGTGAAATTTCGTGAGGTATCTGAAGACATTTTATTTCATTTTATTGGATTTGTACCCCGCCCTCCCTGCGTAATGGGCTGGGGGGGGGGGGGATTCCATCATAAAAACTATGCAGAGACTTAAAAAACAAAACACATCAATTCAAATACATGAGCAGTGTGACCTCATTTGGAGTACTGTGTACAGTTTTGGTCATCACACCTCAAAAAAGATATTATAGCATTGGAAAAAGTGAAGAAAAGGGCCACTAGAATGATAAAAGGGTTGGAACACTTTCCCTGTGAAGAAAGGTTGAAGCGCTTGGGGCTCTTTAGCTTGGAGAAACGATGGCTGAGGGGTGACATGATCGAGGTTTATAAGATTATGCGTGGGATAGAGCAGGTCGAGAAAGAGGTACTTTTCTCCCTTTCTCACAAGACAAGAACTCGGGGGCACTCCATGAAATTGCTGAGCAGTCGGGTTAGGACAGATAAAAGGAAGTCCTTCCTCACCCAAAGAGTGATGAACACATGGAATTCACTGCCACCGGAGGTGGTGGCGGCTACAAGCATGGACGGCTTCAAGTGGGAATTGGATAAACATATGGAGCAGAGGTCCATCAGTGGCTCTTAGCCACAAGGTAATAGATAGGAACTCTCAGTCTGGGGCAAGGGATGCTCTGTCTTCTTGGTGCTTGGGGGGGGGGGGGTAACAGCGGGAGGGCTTCTAGTGTCCTGGCCCCACTGCTGGACCTCCTGATGGCACCTGGTAGTTTTGGCCACTATGTTCAACTGGATGGGCCACTGGCCTGGTCCAACATTGGCTTCTCTTATGTTCTTATGTTCATCTCTACGCTTGTGCTGGTCTTTGACTGTATCAATAAACTTAAGTGATACAGTGCTGGGCCATGGTTCTGAGCCTGGCCTATGAGCTGGAAATGACTGGCTCCCAATTCTCAGCCAATGAAGGCTCACTAGGTAGTTTTTGGAATGTCACCGCCTGCCAGCCAGCTGCCTTACAAGACTGCTGTCAGAAATGCTGAGAACGTGGGCAACGTTAATTTGGAAGCCATTTACCTTTCTTCCTCTGTGAGATTCAAAGTACTGACTAGACCAGGTCCCCAATGTGCCCGTCAACTTTTTTTTAAATCTCCAACAGCCAGTCAGAAGCCTTGCTGGGCAAAAGCTGTACTTGGCCCCGCCCACTTTCTAAAAACACTTCGCAGGCTTCAGGAAAGGTGTCGGCCAGCATCGCGGTGCCCACAGGCACCAAACTGGGGACCCCCGGTTTAAACCATGATGACATCAGCAGGTGCACCTCCAAAGGAAACATGCCCGTATTCAGGCACCCCACCATTCAGTCAGCCGAGGGAAATACCTGTGCTCCGTTCTCTTGCTTTATTTCCTGAATCTGCACCCTTAACAGCTGATTCTCCTCCTGTACAGCCTATGAGAAAAGGACGCTAGGTTAGACACGGCAGCCCAGTTTGTAACGCTCGGGTCCCCCCTGCCCCGTGGCCGCTCTCATTCACCTGCAACTCTTTCCGTTGCTGAGCCATTTCTTCCCCCCTCTCGTCCAACAAGGCCTCCATTTCGTGCATTTCCCCTTGCTTCCCTTTCAATCTGTGGACAAAGTTTGGGAGTTATTCACAGTTGTTCTTTCGCCAGGCATAGGTCAGATTTGCAGTTAACAACAGACGAAACCTTGGTTTCCTCGCGCAGCTGGTTTGTGGAAGATACAAAACTGTGTGCTTCAGATAAGCAGGAACTGAGTCAAACACAACATGGACGGAGGTAACCAGTGCAATGTTCTCGGGTTTGGTATTCCAGATTTATTACAATTATTGCTGTATTTATGATTTATTTTATTTACATTATTCAGAGCCTGCCTTTCTCACTGGGACTCAAACTGGATTATACAGAGTGAGCCAATACACTCAACGAGATGGGACATCCAATAGACAGTGAAAGGGGATTTGGGCTGCAGAACTGACCAGCAGCCTAAAAAAACCCAAACTGAAGCAAAGCAGCAAGCAGTGTTCCCTCTAAGCTGAGTTAGCGTGAGCCAGGTCACAGTTTTTTAGCCTCCGGCTCACACATTTTTGTCTCAGCTCAGGAAGGGTGGCTCATGAGCAAACTAATGTCTGCAGCAGCCAAATCGCTCGCTCACAACTTTAATGCCAGGAGCTCATGAAGTAGAATTTTTGCTCACAACTCCACAGCTTAGAGGGAGAATTGCACAGCAGTACAGACCACAGGTAACTTTGTGAAGCCTTTTGAACAGTGCTACCCCATTGCCTGCATAGAAAAGCCCTCCTGGATATATTTTGGTGCAATGGTTAAGTGCATGGACTCTAATCTGGGAGAACTGGGTTTGATTCCCCACTCCTCCATAGCTCTGTATCAGCTGTTCTCTCAAGGGCAGTTGTCTCAGAGCTCTCTCAGCCCCACCCACCTCACAGGGTGTCTGTTGTGGGGAGGGGAAGGGAAAGGAGTTTGTAAGCCGCTCTGAGAAGTGTTCCATGCGCCTCGGCATCTAGTCGTGCCTGCCACACGACCACGGAAAAGCTCTTCAGACAGTGCTGGCTCTTCGGCTTGGAAACTGAGATGAGCACAGCATCCCTAGAGTCGAATTCGACTGGCTTTCGAGCAAGGGAAACCTTTACCTATTTTGTTGCTTGGATGCATTATACTGTTCTTACGCCATTATTTTTAGCTGTCATCCTCCTCATGTCTCAACAAGAAACGCAGGCTTATAAAGGAAGCTGATGAACAAACGGCAGAGGTGTTGTTAAAGATACATCTGGATCTGCGGGGCAAAAGCAGGCAAAGGGACTCCCCAGGACTCCCTTCTATCTGCTTATTTATTATTTATATCTCCCATTTCTCCCTGACCGGGACCCGAAGCGGCTTCTTACACCATTCCCCCTCCTCTGCTTAATCCTCACAACAGTCACCTTGTAAGGTCAGGCTGAGAATTTGTTACAGGCCCATCTACTTGAAGGGGTGTCATACAGAGGACAGCGCGGAGTTGTTTTCTGTTGCCCAGAAGGCCGGGCCTGAACCGATGGGTTGAAATTAAATCAAAACAGTTTTCGTCCAAATCTTAGGAAGAACTTCCTGACAGTTAGATCGGTTCCTCAGTGGAACAGGCCTCCTCGGGAGGTGGTGGGCTCTCCTTCTTCGGAGGTTTTCCATCAGAGGCTAGATGGCCATCTGACAGCAATGCTGATCCTGTGAACTGAGGCAGATCGTGAGAGGGAGGGCAGGAAGGGTTGCCTCAGGGCTTAGTTCTAGAATATCCAGTGAGGGGGTCCCAGAGGCACCTCCTTGGGGAGGCTGTTCCATAACTGTGGGGCAGTCACCTGCATATCATCCAAAATCATTATTTACTTATTACTTATTAATTAGCTTCAAGCCACGGGCTCAGACATTAGTTTGTCAGGCCCGGATTTCCCACTGTTGGTGGACTGGCCTGCCTTTCGGTTCTCTGTAGTCAAGTTCAATTCAATGACGGTTTTTGAGTGGTGCCTCAGCTGAGCCACTGCAGCCCAGGTTCTTCTCAGCATCTGCTTCCGCCGGTCCAGGAAGGGGCCCCAGCCGACGAGAACCAACCCAAGACCCTCTTGCTCTGTCCCACTCCCCCCCACACACCCCGCCCAAGAGAACGGAGCACGGCATAAAGGTGGGAGACGCACCCCTTGGCATACTTACAGGGCTTCCAAGTCTTTATCGGCTGATGCCGCAGAAGCCTAAGAGAGGAGAAGAGACGTTTGCTTTCGTGACGGCCAGTCAGCTAAAACGCTTTGCTTTCATGACAGCCAATCAGCTAAAACGCTCAAACAGCAAACCTCCCTTCTGCAAACCTCCCTTCTGCAGGTCAGGGGACTTACCTGAAGCTGCTCCGTCACCTTGACAATCTCTCTCTCCTTCTCCTTCAGCAACAGCTCCATGCTTCTCGCCTGTTCCTCTTTCCCGTTCAATCTGCAAGAGGTGTTGGAAACGGGATGGGGGGGGGGGGGACAGAAGGCTTATTGGTCTAGAAAATAATTCTTCTGAGAAACAGTCTGGGATATCCTTATGGCTTTCACTGATCCTTGCATGATATTGCCGTAACCAAAGCAAGATACTCGTAGTCAATGCTCCCTCTAAGCTGTGGAGTCCTGTGAGCAAAGATTCTCCTTTGTGAGCTACTGGCATTCAAGTTGTGAGTGAGCCATTTGGCAGCTGCATAAATTAGTTTGCTCTGGAGCCCATCCTTCCTGAGCTGAGACAAAAAATGTGTGCACTGGAGGCTAAAAACTGTGAGCTAGCTCACACTCACTCAGCTTAGAGGGAACACTGCCTGTAATAGGTGAGTTACAAAGGGCAGCCGCAACACCAGGCAGAGTGTAGTGTTGTGGGGACCAGCGTTCCCTCTAAGCTGAGTGAGTGTGAGCTAGCTCACAGTTTTCCAGCCTCCGGCTCACAGATTTTTGTCTTCACTCGGGAAGGATGGCTCCAGAGCAAATTAATTGATGCAGGAGCCAAATGGCTCGCTCACAACTTTAATGCCAGTGGCTCACAAATTAGAGAGCCAGTTTGGTGTAGGGGTTAAGTGTGCGGACTCTAATCTGGGAGAACCGGGTTTGATTCCCCACTGCTCCATTTGCACCTGCTGGATGACCTTGGGCAAGCCGTAGCTCTGTACCAGCTGTTCTCTCAAGGATCCAATCTCTTCTTCGTCTTCTTCTTCTTGATTTTTTGCTCACAAGATTCCACAGCTTAGAGGGAGCATTGGTGGGTACCCAGCAAAAGCAATTTAAAATATTGCTAACAACTGGATTTTTTCAAAAAAATTATTCTCTTTTTTAGAGTAAACAAAGAGGAACAAATACTTATAAATGCCCAGTATCCATAACAACACAACCACACTATAAAAAAATAACTGTTCTACATAGAGAAATGTCCTAGCTGAGGATATACTCAGGTGGGCAGCCGTGTTGGTCTGAAGCAGCAGAATGAAGTTTGGGTCCAGGGGCACCTTTAAGACCAACAAAGTTTTATTCAAGGTATGAGCTTTCATGTGCATGCACACTTCTTCACAAGGGTACCTTGAGTAAAACTTTCTAGGTGAGGATAAACATAGTCCATCAAAACAGTTGACCCAAGACTATTATGGAAATACAATACCCTGACCTGGATGGCCCAGGCTGGTCCAGTCCAGTGTTCCCTCTAAGCTGAGTTAGTGTGAGCTAGCTCACAGTATTTTAGCCTCCGGCTCACACATTTTCATCTTAGCACAGGAAGGGATGGCTCCAGAGCAAACTAATTTATGCAGTAGCCAAATCGCTCACTCACAACTTGAATGCCGGTAGCTCCCAGAGTAGAATTTTTGCTCACAAGACTTCACAGCTTAGAGGGAGCATTGGTCCAGTCTATTCAGATCTTGGAAGCTAAGCAGGGTTGGCTTTGGTTGGTATTTGGATGGGAGGCAGGGGTCATTTCAAGGAGGAATGAGCAGGAACAGCGTCCCGGGAATAACAACCCCAGGGCTGGAGCGTCACAGGCTCACTTCAGAGCCCAGTTCCCTCTATGGAGCGTGCTGGCACATGGCAATAATTTCCTCTGCTGCCGGCACAGCTCCAGCGCACCCAGGTCTCCCGCTCTGAGGAGTGCTGGGCTCGGGCAGCAGCCCCACCCCCTCATCAGTAGCCTCCCGGCTAGAAGGCACCCCACTCCCAGCAGCCCTCACTTGTGGCATTACAAGGGGGTCTTGCTGCTTGCTGTTGCCTGCGTCGTTGCTCCATGCCTATTTTCTTTGTGCTTTTGAAGCAGTTTTTCTCCAGATAGGCTCGCCAGCTCTGAGTCGGGAAACACCCGGAGGTTTTTGGGGTGGAGCCCGAGCAGTGGGACTTGCCTTCTGACACACTTCTGGTGATGTCAGGGGGTGTGGCATATGCAAATAAGTTATGCGAATGAGCTCCTGCACCTCTTTTTCTATGAAACGGCCCCTGGATGGGAGACTGCCGAGGAAGTCCAGGATTGCTACGCAGAGGCAGGATACCAAAGGTGCCCACAGTTGGGGCCTCAAATCCAGTGCCTCTTCCAGAATCCAAACCCTCCACCCTGAAGAACCAGTGAGCCCCACAAGGGAAGTGGGAAACCTGCTAGATAAGGCAAAGGGAGCCGGGCTGCTTTGAAGCCATGACTGTCCTACGTCGTGTGTTCTTTGACCCCCAGCGTAAGAAGCAAACTTCATCTTATAAACAACAATAGCTTCGAGTCAGGTACAATTTCTATCAGCCGCAATACTTACAGATCCTGAAGATCTTTGACTTCTTGTGCAACTGATACCTGGGGGGAGAAAAGCATATAACGGATTGTCAGATGGGACAGATGCGGGAGGTAAATATTGGCTACTGAGGTAAATGTTGATTACTGACACTGACAGTTAAGTCTAAAGGCCACAAGCCAACGAGCCATTTACTGAGAGAATTACGAAAATGAAGAGACTGGATTTATACCCTGCCCTTCACTCGGCGTCTCAGACCGGCTTGCAAACTCCTCTCCCTTCCCCTCCCCACAACAGGCGCCCTGTGAGGTAGGCGGGGCTGAGAGAGCTCTTTCCAGGACTGCTCTTGAGAGAACAGCTCTGACAGAACTATGGCTGAACTGACTGGGCTAGCATGAGGATCGGCTCAGTGTACAGAACGATGTTCTGGCTGGGGTTAGAAGAAGGGAAGAGAGTCGATCAATCTTAAGTTTTTTCTTCTCCCTTGGATTTTACTCCCAATCAACGGCCAGAGCGGTCAGAAGGTGCGGCGAACTGAGATCTCCCAGAATGCAGTGCTAGAACCAAGAGCTAAGAACACCCGTCTCTCGTTTGGCCCTTCTGTGGATGCCCCCATTTGGCCAGTTATCTCTGAGGCCTGGAGAGGGCAGCAGGCAAAACTTCACGCACACGCGCCTTCTTTGCTGTGACCCCCAACTTGCAGAATGGAGTGCCTGTGGAGGTCAGGAATGCTCCCCCTCTCCTGCCTTTCCACAAACGGTGCAAAACTGAATTATTCAAGAGGGCTTTTCTACACAGGTGACAGAGTCACACTGTACTAACTTTACATCAGTGGTACATGAAAGTATGGGGATTTTATTCCATGGAAAAGATATCATTAACTGTTCCCCCATATAACACAAGTAAAGCGCACGCTTGGTTTTATTCTAAATGGCTTCCCTATATTGAGGCAATGTTCAACGATTATATTCCCTGTAATACTATTCCTAAATGGTACCTTGAGGTTATTTCTATCTTCTAAAAGAGTAGGTTACTACACATCTGATGTCTTGAATAAACCCTTTGCCCTTTCTTTTATTCTTTTTTTTGGTTTGTTCTGATTATTATTATTAATTATTCTTAATTTATTTCTGTCTTTAAAGTACTATGTTATTGATATGGTAAAGATCCTTTTGAGTATATTAATATATAGAAAGGTATTACGAAAAATTTACAATCTTTGACCTTTATACTTATTAACTGTATTTATTGTTGCTTACACAGTATAGCAATATTCATGCCTTTCTCCTGTTTGACATGTTGATTATGGTTAAAATTTTGTACTATAAAAGATATAAATAAATCTTTAAAAAAAACTGTACTAAATGTTTCACAAAGTCTTGGAAAAATTATTGGGGACAGTGGTGTATAGCACTGTGTACAGCTTGCTGAAACTAGCGTCCTGCTATGAATTTTGCATCATTTAATGTGTTGGGTTAATACGAATGCTTTTGCGACAGTTCTGTTTTTAGACTTCCGGCTGGTTCAGTGGAACGCGCTTCCTTGGGAGGCGGTGGGCTCTCCTTCTTTGGAGGTTTTTCAAGCAGAGGCTAGATGGCCACCTGACAGCAATGCAGATCCTGTGAACTGAGGCAGCTCACAAGAAGGGAGGGCAGGAAGTGTTGCCTCAGGGCTTAGTTTTTGTGGCCCTTTCTTACACACCACTTTGCCACTTTGGGATCAAGAAGCCATTTTTCTCCAGGCCAGATTGGCTGGGGATCCTGGAGGGTTTTTTTTTTTTTGCCCTCTTCTGGACGTAGAGGAGGGGTCACTGGGGGTGAATTTCCTGCCTTGTGCAGGGGGTTGGACTAGATGACCCTTCCTGCTCTATGATTCTATGATGCTACAACCCTAATTCCTTATCTATCTATCTGTCTAGATGACCCTGGAGGTCCCTTCCTGCTCTATGATTCTATGATGCTACAACCCTAATTTTCCTTCCTTCCTTCCTTCCTTCCTTCCTTCCTTCCTTCCTTCCTTCCTTCGATTTTTATTCCGCCCTCCCCAAACAGGCTCAGGGCGGATCACAAACAAATCGAGCCGAAGACTTGTTACAATAAAATCACATTATAATCCTAAAAACAACAAATAATAAAATTGGTAGCAGCAATAGAAATCTGTTGAGGCCACAAGGTGGAATCAGATGGGCCCTTTCAGCAGGTTGGGAACCAAACACTGTTTATTGAATGTCCCATCTTCTTCTTGATGGGACTGACTCATTCTGCGTAATCTGCTTTGAGTCCCAGTTTAGAAACGTGGACTACAAATGAGGTAAATAAATAAATAAACATTATATAGGATCTGACGGCAGATGCACCAAAAGTAGGAAGGCCAGCAACAGATGGCCCAGTAAGTCCCTTCCAACTGTAAGAAGAGCTCTGTAGGCTCTTGGAGGATTGGCTACAATAGGGGTGTGTGGCCTAATATGCAAAGGAGCTCCTGCTACGAAATGAGCCCTGGTTCTATAAACAAGGACCCGGCTGTAATTTGGATGCTCAGGCTTTGAAAAGGAGTTGCAGTTGGGTGCTGCCTTCTGCCTGGGGGGGAACTTTCCATCAAAGGGCAGAACTCTGCCCCCGGCTCAATCCCATCTAGGGATGCCAGCCTCCAGGTGGGGCCTGGGGATCTCCCGGAATGACAGCTCATCTCCGGACTACGGAGCAAGCTCTCCTGGAGCAAACGGATGCTTTGGAGGGGGACTGTATGGCATTACACCCCGCTGAGCTTCCACCCAAATCCCTCCCTCCGCAGGCTCCGCTCCCCAAATCTCCAGGAATTTCCCAACCTGGAGCTGGCAACCCTACCTCCCCCCCATCCTCTGCCAGTGGCCAGGGGGACTTGGCAACTCTAATTCCATTCCATGTCTTATTGGTAACTGACTATCTGTTTTCCTGGCAGTCTTCAAGCAGTAGCTGGGTGAACACTTGTCAGGAATACTTTAGGTTGATCCTGCACTGAGCAGAGGATTGGACTAGATGGCCTGTAGGGCCCCTTATGACTCTTTGGGTTCTATGATTCTGTGACTCTCAAATGTTTATCCCCTGGATATCTTATTGGTCTCTGTGGTGCTACTGGATTCGAATCTCGTGCTTCTACTGCGGACCAACACAGCCGCCCGCCTGAAACAATCTTGAGTGTGTTGACTTGGGAAGAACTTCTACAGAGTTCCACGGGAATCTCGCCCCGCTCAGGGCACACAGCAGAGAAAACTCTCGTGACCTCATTCGTCACATGACCAGGCCTGAACCATAATTCTGAGTTTTGCCATTAACGAGTCCAAGAGCTACTGACGGACTAGGTTAGGCAAGTCCCCCCCCCCCCCCCCCCAATATGCATTTTGAGTCTTGGAGAGATCAAACCGTGATGGGTTTTTAAAGTTAAAATTTGTGCCGCTGATACCCTGAACTGGGTACAAGTACATCCCAAGATCCGCTCTTCATGGGGAAACAGTCCTGTCTCTCCTATTAAGAGCTCTCCCATCAGAGGATGAGAAGGAGGAGGAGGAGAAAGAGAAAGAGAAGAAGAGGGTGGAGGAGAAGAAGAAGCAAGAGAAGGAGGAGGCGAAGGAGGAGGAGGAGAAAGAGAAGAAGAGGATGGAGGAGAAGAAGGAAGAGGATGGAGGAGAAGAAGGAAGAGAAAGAGGAGAAGGAGGAGGCGAAGGAGGAGGAGGAGAAAGAGAAGAGGATGGAGGAGAAGAAGGAAGAGAAAGAGGAGGAGGAGGAGAAGGAGGAGGCGAAGGAGGAGGAGGAGGAGGAGAAAGAGAAGAGGATGGAGGAGAAGAAGGAAGAGAAAGAGGAGAAGGAGGAGGCGAAGGAGGAGAAAGAGGAGAAAGAGAAGAAGAGGATGGAGGAGAAGAAGGAAGAGAAAGGAGAAGGAGGAGGCGAAGGAGGAGGAGGAGGAGGAGGAGGAGGAGGAGAAAGAGAAGAGGATGGAGGAGAAGAAGGAAGAGAAAGAGGAGAAGGAGGAGGCGAAGGAGGAGAAAGAGGAGAAAGAGAAGAAGAGGATGGAGGAGAAGAAGGAAGAGAAAGAGGAGAAGAAGGAGGCGAAGGAGGAGAAAGAGAAAGAGAAGAAGAGGATGGAGGAGAAGAAGGAAGAGAAGGAGGAGGTGAAGAAAGAGGAGGAGAAAGAGAAGAAGAGGGTGGAGGAGAAGAGGAGAAGAAGGAAGAGAAGGAGGAGGCGAAGAAGAAGAAGGAGAGCTGGATTTATACCCCTCCCTTCACTACCCGAAGGAGTCTGAGAGCAGCTTACAATCTCCTTCCCTTCCTCTCCCCACAACAGACACCCCTGTGAGTTAGGTGGGGCTGAGAGAGCTCTTTAGAGAACTGTGACTGACTCAAGGTCACCCAGCTGGCTTTATGTGGAGGAGTGGGGAACCAAACCCTGTTCTCCAAATCAGAGTCCGTCGCTCTTAACCACTACCCCAAACCAGTACACCACAGTGAAGCAAAGTGATGCCGGGGCCAACTGCCCCCTGCAAGCGTCCCGCCGCCGGCTGGCCTGCTTTACCTGGGCGTCCTTCTCAAGCTGGGCCTTCCCTACATCTTCTTTTAGAGCCTCTACTTCCTGTGTCAAGACCTTTTCAATGACAAAACAGACAAGGTTGGACAATGGAAACGGTAACAGGTGCCCCCCCCCCCCACAATGAGGAAAACAAAATGGATGCACACACTTTGTAAGAATGCCAACCGCAGACGAGACGCCCCGTTAGTGTCACACGGAAGGAGGGTGTGCAGTGCGCGGGGAGACCAGAGGCCTACCTGGATGGTCTTCTCCTTGGTCGTCACTTTCAGGACTTCGGCCTGCAGTAGCTCCTCCACGGACTTGATTTTCCCATCCTTTTCGCTGATGCTGAGGGGGGAAAGATTAAGAAGAAGCGCAAGGGGGTAAGAGCCTGTTTGGGAACAGACACGCCCTCTAGTACAGGGGTCTTCAACGTGGTGCCCGTGAGTCCTGTGGCATCCGTAGAGACCTTTTCTGGTGCCACCAAGTGTTTTGAGAAAGAAAAAGAGGTTGGATTTATAACTGGCTCCTCAATACCCAAATGAGTCTCAGAGCGGCTTACAAACTCCTTTCCTTTCCCCTCCCCTCCACAGACACCCTGTGAGGTTGGTGGGGCTGAGAGAGCTCTGAGAGAACTGCCCTTGAGTAGGGTTGCCAGCCTCCAGGTGGGGCCTGGGGATCTCCCGCTTTTACAACTGATCTCCAGCTGACAGAAATCAGCTCCCCTGGAGCAAATGGCTGCTTTGAAGGGTGGACTCTAGGGAATCGTACTATGCTAAGGTCCCTCCCCGCCCTCTCCCAGCTCCACCCCCATAGTCTCCAGGTATTTTCCAACCCAGACCTGGCAACCTTACCCTTGAGAGACCAGCTCTGAAAGAACCTGTGACTGACCCAAGGTCACACCAGCAGCTGCATGTGGAGGAGTGGGGAAATCAAACCCAGTTCTCCCAGATTAGAGTCCGTGCTCCTAACCGCTGCACCAAACTGGCTCAGAAAGTGGGCGGGGCCAGGTGGGGGTTTTGCCCAGCAAGACGTCTCGATTGGCTGTGCAGATTTTTTAAAACGTTGCTTTGACAGCAGCTGCCACCGCAGTACAAGGATGTACACTGCGTGACTGAAGTTAAGGTGTGGCAATCGTTTTGGGGCTGGCTCCGCCTCCTGCGGCAGCCGTTTTGCGGCAACCATTTTGTCGCGGCGCCCACTATGCTGTGCCAGAATTCCAAAGGTGCCCGCGGGCTCAAAAAGGTTGAGGACCCCTGCTCTAGTGCTTTCCTGCTTCTGAACCACCAGGGGAGAGCTGGTGGGGCAGTGCCGCAGCTACAGGGGTGGACTAAGCCTAGGCAGACCCAAGTTCAAATTTCTGACCCTGGACCACCCACTCTGTCCCTCAGCCTACCCTGCAGGGCTGTCGAGGATGAAGAGGAGGAGGGAAGAACATTGTATGCTATCCCCTGGAGAAAGGGCCATGAACGGATCAGCCTGTAACCCTGGAGAACCGCTGCCGGTCTGGGTAGACAGTACTGACTTTGACAGACCAGGGGTCTGTTCAGTATAAGGCAGCTTCATGTGTTCATGTGCGTGGATACGACCGATGGGATGCGTCAGATGAAGCGTGGTAAGATTGTGTGCATTTGTGTGCAGTGTTTCTGGAACTTAGCTGTTTGAACGTGTTAGAAGTAATGCTAGATGGTACCTCACTTAGAGAGCCAGTTTGGTGTAGTGGTTAAGAGTGGCAGACTGTAATCTGGAGAACCAGGTTTGATTCCCCACTTCCCCACTTGAAGCTAGCTGGGTGACCTTAGGCAAGCCTTGGCACTCTTGGCCAAAAAAAAAAGCACAGCTCGCCACCTAGTGGTGCCAAAAAAGAGCTACAGCTTCAGCAGCCAAACAATCCCTTCCGGGATCTCCTGGCTATTCCACACACAATGCCACACGGCAATTAATTCATCTAACCTTACTTAGGATGGAGGAAAGCTCTAGACTAAAGGGTACTACCGTTGCAGAGGATTTGCTTACATCAGAACAAGGTTTCGAACTTTGCCTCAGTGGTGAGGGCCAGACCCATATAAACCACCATAGCAAGTATCATACCTGTAGACTGAACTACTGCAATGTGCTCTACTTGGGGCTACCCTTGAAGACTGTTGGGAAACTGCAGCTAGTGCAGAATGCTGCGGCTAGATTACTGGCCATGACCTCGTGTGATCTCGATCCCACCGCCATTACTCTGATTACTGATCCACTCCTGAGCCCAATTCAATGGGCTGGTTTCGACCTTTCATGTCTCACATGGCTTGGAAGCGGGGTATCTAAAGAAGTGCCTTCTCCCACACTTTCCAGTCCGGGAATTCAGATCACAGGGCGAGGCCCCTCCTGACTACCCCATCAATCGAAGAAGCCTGGTTGCTGGGCATATGAGAGATGGCCTTTTCGGTGGCAGCCCCACAATTATGGAACAACCTCCCCAGGGAGGGGCACCTGGCCCCCTCATTTTCAAACTCCAAGAGGCAGGTGAAGATGGTTTTATTTAGGACCCCATTTGGTTTTTTTAAAAAAAAAAGATATTATAGCTTTGGAAAGGGGGCAGAAAAAGGCAACTAGGGCTCATTTTTGTCCGGAGAAACGATGACTGAGGGGTGACATGACAGAGGTTTACAAAACTATGCATGGGATAGAGGAAGGTAGAGAAGTTCTCTTCTCCGTTTCTCACAATACAAGAACTCATGGGCAAGCAATGAAATTAATGAGCAGTAGGTTCAAACTGTATAAAAGGAAGTACTTTCTCACTCAAATTAACACATGGAATCCACTGCCGCAGGAAGTGGCGGCAGCTACAAGCATGGACGGCTTCAAGAGGGAACTGGATAAACACATGGAGTAGAAGTTCCTGAGTAGTTATTAGCCACAAGGTATAGATGGAACACTATGTTATGGGGTAGTGATGTTCTGTATTCTTGGTGCTTTGGGGAGCAACAGTAGGAGGGATTCTGGAGTTCTGAACCAATGGTGGACCTCCTGATGGCACCTGAGTTTTGGCCACTGTGTGACAGAGTGTTGGACTGGACGGGCCATTGGCCTGATCCAACATGGCTTCTCTTACGTTCTTATGTCTGGGACAGTGATGCTCTGTATTCTTGGTGCTTGGAGGGCAACAGCAGGAGGGCTTCTGGAGTTCTGGCCCCACTGGTGGACCTCTTGATGGCCCCTGGGTTTTGGCCACTGCGTAATGCAAGAGTTTAGAACTAGATGGGTCATTGGCTTGATCCAACATGGCTTCTCTAATGTTCTGTTATGTTCTTAAGTTACCAGCAATCCTAAATTGCGATTTTAAATTTTGGGTCTTATGTATCCAATACCATGTTATTTTATCTATACCGTAAGCTGCCTTAAGCTCTGCTAGGAAGCAAGGTGGCTAAAAATGTTTACAATAAAATAAGCTTTAACCAGCCACATCTTAAACAGAACATCTGAGGCAGTGGCTGTATAGGGTGTTTAGAAACTTGATGAGAACTGGTAGCCTTTCAGTCCTCCAACTACAGACAGCACATATGGGCTTCAAAGGTAAACGACGATCTGAACTGCCGCCGTAACTAATTTGGGGAGGGCTGGAAAGCAGGTTAAAATGGCAGAGGAAAAATCAGGTTGGTACTTACACTTTCTGCAATTCTTCCACTAATGATGCAAAGGAACCCTTGGGGAAAAGAAGATGCAAAAGGAATTACAGTTAGAGGGGAAGGACTACCAGGCGATGGCCATTAAAAAACGGAATGATTTTATCCCGACAGTTCTGAGTCCTCCTTCACAACCCCCCAATGCAGCCTCTGGGGCAGAACGAAAGACCCAGGGAACCAGCTTTGTGAATGGAAAGGGGCGGTGGCTCAGAGGTAGAGCATCCGTTTGGCAAGTTCCCAGGTTCAATCCCCGGCATCTCCAGTTAAAACTACTACTATGGAGGTGACGGGAAAGACCTCAACTTGAGACACCGGAGATCCACTACTAGTCTGAGTAGACAAAACGGACCTTGAAGAACCAAGTGTCTGATTCAGTAATGAGGCCCCTTCGTGGGTTTGTGTGGGATGTGTCTCCAGATGGAAAAGTGAATCAGTTACATTACACTGCATGATTTGCACTGTTTAATTAAGAGGAATGCATTTATTTTTTAATTGCATTTATGTTATTTATAGTCTGCCTTTCTCACAGGGACTCAAAGTGGATTACGCACAGGGAGAAGAGAAGAGGAGATTGGATTTATACCCTGCCCTTCGCTACCCCAAGGGAGTCTCAGAGCGGCTGACAATCTCCTTTCCCTTCCCCTCCCCAAAACAGACACCCTGTGAGGTAGGTGGGGCTGAGAGAGCTCTTTCGAGGACTGCCCTTCAGAGAACAGCTCCGAGAGAACTTGTGACTGACCTGAGGTCGCTGCGAACTGCGAGGGTCAAGCTAACAAATGAATTAATATAAAAATACAAACATTTATTGGGGTGCACACATAAATAAAAAATAATGAGGTTAAAAGAAACAAGTCTAAAATTCAGACTCTTTTAGCTTGTTTTATTAGGAACTGGTTGTTACACATATCAAAGTGATGGATAAAACTTTTGACCTAAGGACCATATGCGTTTCGGCCCCTATGGGTCTTCCTCAGTGGTTAATATTCCTTGTTACACAATGACACAAATCCAGAAATACATGCATAAAGAATTTTGTGCGTGTGCGTCTATATATGTGTGTGTGTGTGTATATATGTGTGTGTATGTATATATATATATGAGACCAGGTGTTGCTTTCTTAAATGCTATGCAGCGAGCACTACGGTCCGGATCCCAACACCAACTGGCCCTGCCCGGACTGAAGGAGGTGCGGCTGGCTACAACACGGGCCAGGGCTTTTTCAGTGGCGGCCCCGCACTGGTGGAATGAGCTCCCAGAGAACATCAGGGCCCTGCGGGATCTGATGCAGTTCCGCAGGGCCTGTAAAACGGAGCTCTTCCACCAGGGCTTTAGGTAGGGGCCGCCCAAGGTAAACATCTCAGCCCTGGCCCAGCTCCATCTGCTAGCCTGTCTGTTGGCACTTCCATCTGCCAGCCTGTGTGTGGTCACACAGAGATTTTATATGAATGCTGCTCGGACCCACCTGTGGGTTGAATTGAAATGCCGCCAATCTTGTGCAGGATGTATGGATAGTATTTTTAATGCTTAATGTGGAAGGTTTATTTTAAATGGATTGTAATTTTAACTTATGTTGTGAGCCGCTCTGAGCCTGCCTTGGTGGGGAGAGCGAGATATAAATTAAATAAATAAATAAATACATACATACATACATACATATTTGTATAATGAGCCTGTGGTAGCTGTGCACATTCTCCAATTTATTCTGGTACCAAATGTCCCACTCAGAGCTTGATAGTTTTTAGTTTTTGTTGGTTCTCTTGCTCTCCTTTTTCTGCTGCTGTTACTTTTTGTTTGATATTTAGTGCCAAGATTTTAATGCTGTTGGTTTTTATTGGCGTGATTGGGTTCAGCCAATACAACAAAACCAAAGGATGTTTTCCATCACAGGGAAGGAGGACATTGTCCACTGGCTTTCCCTTCATACTTGAGCCCCCCCTTTGCCCCCCAATACTATTCCTGAGGGTCCCATTGGAAGAGAAGAAGAAGCAGAGATTGGATTTATACCCCGCCCTTCACTCAGAGTGGCTTACAGTCTCCTTTCCCTTCCCCTCCCCACAACAGACACCCTGTGAGGCAGGTGCGGCTGAGAGAGCTCTCTTGAGGACTGCTCTTTCGAGAACAGCTCTGAGAGAACTTGTGACTGATCCAAGCTCACACCAGCAGCTGCATGTGGAGGACTGGGGAATCAAACCTGGTTCTCCCAGATTAGAGTCCGCACTCTTAACCACTACACCAAAGACATCAGGGCCTTGTGGGACCTTTTGCAATTCCGCAGGGCCTGCAAGACGGAGCTCTTCCGCCAGGCTTTTGGGGCCGCCGCTAGGGGAAATGGCCACTGATAGATGGCCAGAGAAGTACACAGGCCCGGGATAACAGTTAGTGGTAGCCTCCAGGCTGGGGGGAGCTGTCGTTGCCCTGGTGTTGGTATTTAAATTGCCACCAATTATATTGTAATTTGCCGCCAATTGAAATTGGAATTGTACTGTTTTTTAATGTACTCATTTATATTGTTTGTATTGATTTTAATGTTGTGAGCCGCCTAGAGCCGCTTATGTTGGTCAGGCGGGATATAAATCTAAATAAATAAATAAATAAATAATAAGCCGGTTCTCTCAGACGAAATATTTCAGGGAGGTCAGTGGGCCACAACTGGGGAGGGGGGGAGAGAGAGAGAGAGAGAGAGAGAGAGAGGTGTGTGTGTGTGTGTGTGTGGAATAATTTCATCCAGTGACTGAAGCGCCTTCTGTTGGTGGAAAATGACATTTGGATCCAACCCTTTGGTAACCATCTCAAGAACTTCGGCTAATAAGATAACAATAACACACACACAAAGCAAAAGAAAACCAGCACGTGACAGACCAACCGAGGCCATGCCACAAATGTGACTTTCAATGCACTTCAGCAATTGTTTGCAAGTGGATTTTGCCATCTCACACAGTAAAATCCAGTTGCAAAGTGCACTGAAAGTGGACTGAAGGTGCATTGTTCCGTGTGTGTGAAAGCGCCCCAGGGGTTCGCTGATTTCTACACCAAGAGTTTACAGTCGGCAGGAACCAATCCAAAGACCATCCGGAAACAAACTTACCGGAAACGTTCTTAACTTACCTGTTCAGTTTGCGCCCTCTGCAGACTCGCCACTTCATTTTTCAAGGATGAGTTTTCCGTCCTTAGTGCCTTTCAAGAGGAAAACATTTTCACTGTTGACGAACTGGAATACATGCATAGTCCACACCACAAAGAAACATTGCAAGGAGGTTACACTTTGCTGTGTTCCTGGAGAAAATGCGCTCACTACCACTGAACACCTCAGGTCATACACCTTGGCTTTCTGAACTCAGAAGACGGACGGAAGGGTTAAGATGACATTTGTGGCTGATCTGAGCCCCGTGGGGCTGTCTCCAAGTTATAACGCGCACAGGACATTCAGCAGTAATACTCAGCTACAAAAAACTAGTGTGCCCACATTAGAAGCCATCAAGTCGCAGCTGACTGAGGTAACCAATGCTCCCTCTAAGCTGTGGAGTCTGGTGAGCAAAAAATCCTACTTTGTGAGCTACAGGCATTAAAACTGTGAGCGAGCAATTTGGCCACTGCATAAATTAGTTTGCTCTGGAGCCATCCTTCCTGAGCGGAGACAAAAATGTAGCATATCAGTGAATTAGATGCCAGTGCAGGCAGCCACCAAATCCACAAGGCAGTTACTGGTTTCTGCGTTTATTCTTGGTTTCACTGGAAAAGGCGGGACTTCTGTATGCATAGGCTCGTGTCCCCTTAGTTGTCAATTACTCTTAAATATCATAATTCCCCATAGTTATTAAGACATTAAGCAATTTGGTTAACGAGATGCAAGCGACTCTGCGGGGTTACCTTCAGCTCTTCCTCCTTATTTGCCATCTCGATGAGTCCTGTTTCGAGGAGTTCTTCGACTGTCTTGATCTTCTCGTCCTTGTCTGCCATACTGAAGGGAGGAGAAACACGCTCATTCTATAGCAAAATTAGCCTGGAGTACAGTTTTTGTCGGGAGTAAGTTTCAGCTGTGTTTGTCTGCGGTGGAAGAGCAGGATTTGAGTTTGGTAGCAATCTTAGAGAGACGAACAAGATTTCCCGGGGTGTGAGCTTCTGAGAGTCAAAGTTCCAGTCTGATCCGATGGAAGGAACTCTCAAAAGCGTATTGCCCTTAAAATGCGTGAAACTGCAGACATGGACAAATTAATTTTTAATCTTGGGAGGACAAGCTGAAGAAAATCTTGAAAATACACAGTCAAGATTTTGCAAATGGATTGAAGAATATAATCAACAAAACATATCAACATACAACCAATCTAGAAGGAAATGAGAACTTTATTTTTAACTATATGCAAAAGAGTTACAAAAGAATACAAGGTGGAACATAGAAAATAAATAATTGACTATTGCATGAGATACTTAAATAGACAATTTAAAGATGTATGGAAAACCCCCCCCCCAATTTATGTATGTATGTATGTTTGTTGGTCTCATACTTTTCTTTTTAAAATAAAAAAAAACTTTCTTAAAAAAACCTTATAGCCTGAAAAATCTTTTTTTGGTTTTGTGTTGGTGTGTAATGTATGTGTGTGTGCATGCGTGCCTGGAAATCATGGTTGACTTCTGGCGACCCCTAGAGGGCTTGGAGGCAAGGGATGTTCAGAGAGGTGACTTGCTATTGCCTGCCTCTGTGTCACGGCCCTGGTATTCCTTGGAGGTCTCCCTTCCAAGTGCTAGCCTGGGCCGGCCCTGCTTAGCTTCCGAGATCTAATGAGATCAGGCTTGCCAGGGCGATCCAGGTCAGGGCTATCCTGCAAAACCTTGTGGGTCTCTACTGGGAGTTAAGTATCGCTACACTCAGCAGTGCTTACTACCAGAGTAAACATGCACAGGTCCGGGCTTTAAAAAGGCTCAGGGGAAAAGCTCGTGTGATTTCTATTTTAAAGGTTGCCTACGATTTTGCTCAAACTGCAATCCACGCCCTCAGCTCTTACCTTATTTCCATTCGCTCCAACAATTCCGTATTAGCCTGAAGGAAGAAAGGAAGCGGTGATTCCCTCTGCAGGTTTAGCTGAACATCTTCCTGCCTAGAATCCAGCTTCTTGCGTTCGTGTGCCTCATCAAGGCCCCAGAGGCACTAATTCTGCTGGGCTGACGGATGCTGAGATATTTGGACCGCTTCTGCTTCCCCTGGACCCATGAAGCTGCCTTGTACTGAACCAAACCCTTGGCGCAGCAGCCTCCGTACTGTCTACTCAGACTGGAAGCTCTCCAGAGTCGCAGGCAGAGGGGTCTTTCCCATCACCTCCTGCCCGGTCCTTTTAGCTGAAGATGCCGGGGATTGAACCAGGGACCTTCTGCATGCCAAGCGGATACTCTACCACTGAGCCACGGCCCCTCCCTCTTGGCTACCCATTCCACAGCTATCAGGATGACGCGACTCCCTCCCATCAGTCCCTGGCCCCGGGGGAACTTCAGCAGCTCCGTCAAGGCCAGCTGCAAGTCCCTCTTCCGCCAGATGTGGCATTCTGCAGTACTTCTGTCTCACTCAAATAGAGGCAGGGCCGGTAGAAAAGAGCAAGAGTCCAGTAGCACCTTAAAGACTTACAAAATATACGGCAGGGGATAAGCTTTCGTGAGTGGTATCGGAAGAAGTGAGCTGTGACTCAGGAAGAAGAAGAAGAAGAAGAAGAAGAAGAAGAAGAAGAAGAAGAAGAAGAGGAGGAGATTGGATTTATACCCCGCCCTTCACTCTCTTGGAGTCTCAGAGTGGCTTACAAACTCCTTTCTCTTCCCCTCCCCACAACAGACACCCTGTGAGGTAGGTGGGGCTGAGAGAGCTCTGAGACAACTGTCTTTGAGAGAACAGCTGGGACAGAGCTATGGCTTGCCCAAGGTCATCCAGCAGGTGCAAGTGGAGGAGTGGGGAATCAAACCCGGCTCTCCCAGATAAGAGTCCATACACTTAACCAGTACACCAAAGAAGAAAGTAGAAGAGAGAAGAGATTGGATTTATACCCCGCCCTTCACTACCCAAGGGAGTCTCAAGAGTGGCTTACAAACTCCTTTCCCTTCCCCTCCCCACAACAGACACCCTTTGAGGTAGGTGGGGCTGAGAGAGCTCTGAGACAACTGTCCTTGAGGGAACAGCTGGGACAGAGCTATGGCTTGCCCAAGGTCATCCAGCCAGGTGCAAGTGGAGGAGTGGGGAATCAAACCCGGTTCTCCCAGATAAGAGTCCATAAACTTAACCACTACACCAAAGAAGAAGAGAGAAGAGATTGGATTTATACCCCGCCCTTCACTCCCCAAGGGAGTCTCAGAGCGGCTTACAAACTCCTTTTCCCTTCCCCTCCCCACAACAGACACCCTGTGAGGTAGGTGGGGCTGAGAGAGCTCTGAGACAACTGTCCTTGAGGGAACAGCTGGGACAGAGCTATGGCTTGCCCAAGGTCATCCAGCCAGGTGCAAGTGGAGGAGTGGGGAATCAAACCCGGTTCTCCCAGATAAGAGTCCATAAACTTAACCACTACACCAAAGAAGAAGAGAGAAGAGATTGGATTGATACCCCGCCCTTCACTTCCCCAAGGGAGTCTCAGAGCGGCTTACAAACTCCTTTCCCTTCCCCTCCCCACAACAGACACCCTGTGAGGTAGGTGGGGCTGAGAGAGCTCTTTCCCAAGCTGTCCTTGAGAGAACAGCTGATACAGAGCTCCTCCCCTGCCACAGATCTTGTTAGTCTTTAAGGTGCTCCTGGACTCTTGCTCTTTTCTACTGCTGCAGACAGACTGACACGGCTACCCTTCTTGATCTGTCTCCAAGGAAGGGCCAGGTTCAGTCTTGGCCGCATCCAGTTAAAGCATCTCCGATGCAGGGGCTGGGAACTACCTCTGCCTTGACCAAAGAGGAGCATCCATCTCCTCCATTCGAGGCAGGTCTTCGAGCCTAACGATACAGTTCCCGTCCCTCACCCACGGATAACTTTGTGGCCGCAGAACCTGAAAAGGGAGCTACAATAGCCCACAGGAGCACAGACAACGAAGAGCCATCTGCGCCCTGACAGCAAGCGCCCCCCAACTGCAGGTGCCTTCAGAGCGCTGACACAGCATGGTGGGCTGCGGCGGGAGGTGGCGCCGGACACAAAAGGGGTCGGAGGCCACCGTGCAGCCCGTGGGCACCGCGTTGGGACGGCTGCCCTGCAGCCTAGCACATTTATTACAGAGCATGACGTTTCCGGACAGGTGTAACCAGGGACTCGTTGCATCCCAAAGCGTCATGCCACCTTAGAAGGCGGGGGAGAAGCTGAGAAAACTGAAAGCAGTAAAGCCAAATGAAAAACCGCCGGCTCCTGTCATGGCCTCCTCAAAGCAGATCACTGCAGCAATATTTCTAGATCTCTGTTGCTCCCGCTTCCCGACCTCCGCTGCATCAGAACTCCGGTTTCTGGGTCGGGCAGCGTGAGCTCTGAGGGGCTGATGCCCTGCTGCCATCTGGAGCAGACGGGCGGTGCGGTGGGACCCGCCGAGCCTGCCTCTGTTCTCAGACCGCGAGCGCTTCCGTCAGACTGTGACGCGGGCAGACGCGGAGGCTGTGATCTGCCCACAAAAACAGGCGTCCCTCAGCCATTCTGAGCCTGTGGGCACCTTTGGAATTTGGGCACGGCGTGGTGGGCACAGCTGCAGAAAGAGCTGCCAAAACAGGGCTGCTGCCGATGACAGAGCCAGCGGAAAAATGGTGGCTGCAGATCACCGGCAACTGCCCGGTGAAAATCCTTGGGCTGCTAAAACCACATTTCCAAAAATCTGCACCGCCAAGCAAATCTCCGACGGCCAACCAGAAGCCTTGCTCTGCAAAAGCCCCACCTCTCCACACCCAGTTTCTGAAAGCACTTGGCGGGTGCCGGGAAAGGTGTTCGCAGGTGCTACGGCACAAGGAGACGTGAGCTAGCTGAGGCATCAAAGGTCTGCCCCGCTTCTGGGGACTGGCCCAGTAGTCAAGCCTCAGTAGTCAAGCCACCAGCAAGCCGGCACCACTCTGCCACAGGAGCAACATCTGCTGTGGCTGCTAGAACACCGCTCGTCCACACAGCGCCACCCTCCGAACATTACTGGAGGTACCAAGATGGCTCAGACCTTCAGCTGCCAAAACACATCTCGAGTTCATGTAAAGGGACCACTAGCATTTGAGTGGGAAGGAAAGCCCGGCTGCCAATGAGATCTCAAATGAGCAGGCTGTTTCTATAGATGTCAGATATATCCACTCGTTTTTACTTCTGAAACGCAAAGATGTGCCTACCTGCTCCGACAAGGCGGCGTGGAGCTTCTGGATTTCCACCTGCAAACCTGCGTTTTGATTCCTTAGGTCCTGGAACAAAGTGACAAGATCAGAGAGTCGCACTTTGGGGTTCAGTGGGAGTGCGCATTCGGTATAAACTGAGCTGAATAAACACCCAAATAATACCTTATCGGTATTATTCGGGTATTTCCTAAGCCAAATCAGATTCGAGACTCTAATTCGGCTGCCGATATAGTGATCCCAAATAAAAGCAGAGATTATTCGGCTTTTATTCGGGCCTAAACAGTAACACCGAATAGCGGCTGCTTGGTTTAAATGACTGCAGCTGTTTTAGCCTTACGGCTGATGAGTGGACCTGTTGGGCTGTCAGGTTCAAATAGCTGGTTTCGCGGGCTGGTTTTGCTCCCTGCGAAGGAGGGAGGGACGATCTCAGAAGACATCCCCCCCCCCTCCATTCTGCTGGACTCCGGTAGCCTCCGCCAACAGAAAGGAAGGAGGGAAGGGCTCAGATCCCCCTCTTCTTTCTGCTGGCCTTGGAAAGAGTTCTCCCCACAGGATCGGCTGGGACTGCGAGGGGCTTGTGCGTTTGTTCCCTGTTCCCGAACCTTTGAGATCTCTTTTAGCATGTACCGTGCCCCCACTGCTCATTTCTTTCCTTGCTCAGTCACTCCAGTTGTCATATTTGGCCTTGAAAGCAGACTCTTGTGCTCTGTGTTCTTTAAAAGGCCCTGGAGCACCCAAAGCGCTTTTCAGTTTCCTTTATACCCGTTCCTTCTGCTTCAGGGATTCCAGTCATTTTCCACAAAACCTTTCCCCCATTTCCAGAGTGCTTCATAGATACGGTCTCTACAAGTCTGAGTGAAATGTCCTGCGGGAAGCCCGGTGCTGTGGGTGGGGGTGCTGATAAAAAGGATCTTGGCCCTCTGAAAGTTTTAAGAACATCAGGAGAGCTCTGCTGGATCAGAGCAGCGGTCCATCTAGTCCAGCACCCTGTCTCACTCAGTGGCCAACCAGTTCCTCTGGAGGGCCAACAGCAGGGCACAGAGACCGAGGCCTTCAGAAGAACACCAGAAGAGCCCTGCTGGATCAGACCAGTGAGGCCGAGGCCTTCAGAGGAACACCAGAAGAGCCCTGCTGGGTCAGACCAGTGGTCCATCTAGCCCAGTATCCTGTCTCACACAGCGGCCAACCAGTTCCTCTGGAGGGCCAACGACAGGGCAGAGAGGCCGAGGCCTTCTCCTCACAAGAACATCAGAAGTGCCCTGCTGGATCAGACCAGTGGTCCTTCTAGTCCGGCACCCTCTCTCACTTAGTGGCCAACCAGTTCCTCTGGAGGGCCAAATACAAGACATGGAGGCTGAGGCCTTTTCCTGATGTTGCCTCCTGGCACTGGGATTAAATGGTTTAGTGCCTCTTAAGGTTACTGTGGAAGTTCCCCTCAGTCACCATGGCTAGTAGCCACAGACAGAATTATCCCCCATGAATCTCATCCTCCTTTAGAGCAGTCTATGCCTGTGGCCATCACTACGTCCTCTGGCAGCAAATTCCACATTTTTAACCACTCAGTTCCTAACGTGCTATTTCCTTTCGTCTGTCCTGGACCTACTGCCCATCAGCTAGTTTGCCTCCTTTTTGGCTCTCCAGTTGCAGCTGACTTACGGCGCCCCCTTTAGGATTTTCAAGGAAAGAGACTTTCAGGTGTGGTTTGCCATTGCCGGCCTCCGTGTCGTGACCCTGGCATTCCTTGGTGGTCTCCTGTCCAAATACTAACCAGGGCTGACCCTGCTTGGCTTCTGAGATTTATTTATTTATTTTATTTAATTCGGTTTCTAGGCCGCTCTCCCCGCGTGGCAGGCTCAGATCACCTGGGCTACCCAGGTCAGGGCACTGCCAGTTTGGTGTTGATAATAAAAAATAGATATTGATAATGAGAGTTATTTGTCCAATGGTAACTGTAGGCGGCGAGGGGGCGGGGGGCGGTTTGAGAATGCATTAAAGTTGAGAGCCAGTTTGGTGTAGTGGTTAAGTGCGCGGACTCTAATCTGGGAGAACCGGGTTTGATTCCCCACTCCTCCACTTGCACCTGCTGGATGACCTTGGGCAAGCCGTAGCTCTCTACCAGCTGTTCTCTCAAGGACAGTTGTCTCAGAGCTCTCTCAGCCCCACCTACCTCACAGGGTGTCTGTTGTGGGGAGGGGAAGGGAAAGGAGATTGTTAGCCGCTCTGAGACTCCCTTGGGTAGTGAAGGACGGGGTATAAATCCAGTCTCCTCCTCCTCTTAGCCTTAACTATCATTAACACCACACTGATGGAACACAGAACAATGAGATTACAACTGAAAAGAAATGGGGAGGGGGGGAGAATGAGGCGTACACCACTCTGCAGCCTTCTCCCCATCTCTTAACGACCACACATAAGGCCTAAAACGGGGTGGCCAAACTGTGGCTCGGGAGCCATATGTGGCTCTTTCACACATATTGTGCGGCTCCCGGCCGGGCAGCTGGGGAAGTGAAGGGGAGGCATGCCTCTCAGATCGGTCGTCCCTTCTCCAGCCAGTGTTCCCCTCCCTGGGTAGACTTGAGGCAGGGGGGAGCAGAGGAAGAAGAAGAAGAAGAGACTGGATTTATATCCCACCTTTCACTCACTTGGAGTCTCAGAGCGGCTTACAGACTCCTTTCCCTTCCCCTCCCCACAACAGGCACCCAGTGAGGTGGGTGGGGCTGAGAGAGCTCTTTCCCAAGCCGTCCTTGAGAGAACAGCTGGGACAGAACTGTGACTGGCCCAAAGTCATCCAGCAGCTGCAAGTGGAAGAGTGGGGAATCAAACCCGGTTCTCCCAGATTAGAGTCCGGGCGCTTAACCACTACACCAAACTGGCTCTCAACTTTAATGCATTCTCAAACCGCCCCCCGCCCCCTACAAATATCATTGGACAAATAAATATCATTATCAATATCTATTTTTACTCCTTTCGTTTTTATTTTTGGCAGTCTCATTTAATGTTAATAAAAAGCAAGCCGGCAAACTTTTAAATAAGAACGTCTGTAATATTTGTTCATGTCAAGCGGCTCTCAGACACCTGACGTTTATTCTATGTGGCTCTTACGTTAAGCAAGTTTGGCCACCCCTGGCCTAGAAGGTGGAGGGACATCAAGAAATCCTGGGTGTGCGTAAGTGATGCTGGGAAGAAACATGCAATGTAGTACTTTCATAAGACTCCGCAGCTTAGAGGGAGCATTGCGTACAACTACCACACTACGTTTCTAATTTATCTTGTGTTTGTTTTTCGATTCTGGAGAGAGCTTGCTGTCCACTATATGGAACTACTGCTCAGTTATTTTGTTAGTTGAAAAAAAAATGGTAATAAAAAAAAAATAATTTACCCCCCAACCCCCCGGATCTGGGTCGGTGAGTTGTAGCGTGCTCCAAAACCACCACCACCCTGTCACACTCCATTGCCAGCCAGTCGCCCCACTTTGGGGAAGCTTGTCCTGGGCAATCGGGTACCTGAAGCTCGTCCTGTACACCTGCGGCCTTGGAGCGGTGTTCTTGGAACTGCTCTTCTAGCGTTCTGATTTTTTCATCTTTGGCCTGAGTGCTGAGGAAAGGGAGAAGAAAGCAGTCAAAAGGAGACGGGCATTCCTCTCTATGGCACCGCAAGCCGAAGCAGTTCGCCCCCGCCCCTGCTGCACGAAGGTCTACCGGACCCCACGATTTACCTTTTCTGCATCCTTTCCAGCTCGAGTGCAGCCGCCGCCTAAGGTATAAAGAGGGTTAGCGCCACTCAGTATGTCAGATCACAGCCAGACGCTCTGTGAACCCCGCTGCCCGCCAGCTTCAGAGACCGTGCCTGGGCCTTCCGGCCTCTCCCTGTGCCCATCTCCCCCCTAGAAGCAAACAGGAGCAGCCGTGCTCGTTTCCTCCCCTGCCTCTGAAACAGAACAAGCACACGCTTCGTATCTGCTCAATAAGACCGCCTTCTGCTTCAGAGCTTTCCAGGGGTCGGATCGAGGGAGGAAAGCTCTTTATTTCCGACAAAGGGATGCCGATGCTCAGGACGCCGCTGTGGCGGACGATAAAATATACTGCCCACATGAAGGATCAGAAAGAATACACAAGGCAAGCTGAAGCTAAGTGGCCACCAGGTTCCTGTAAAGCAGGGTCTCCAGTGTGGTGCCCATCTTTTCTGGTGCCTGCCAGCTGTTTTTAGAAAGTGAGCCATGTGGGGCTATTGCACAGCAAGCCTTCCGACTGGCCATTAGAGATCTGCTTAGCTGTGCAGGTTTTTAAAAATGCTGCCTTGGCAGGAGCTGCCACCGGAGCACGAGGAGCTTCACCGGGGGACGGAAGGGAAGCTGCAGCAGCCCATCTGTGGCTGGCTCTGCCGTTTGAGGCAGCCCCCCCCCCTTTGCGGCTGAGCCCTCCCTGCTGTGTCTGACTTCCAGAGGTGCCCGTGAGCTCAAAAAGGTCAGGGAGTCTGTGTGTTGTGGCACAGACAGGCATAACTCTGACAGTCACTCTTCAGTATTTCAGGGGAGAAGGAGAAGAGGAGGATGTCGTGAGAAAACTGTGCATTCTCACAGTTTCTTGTCAAGTTGTCTTCTGAACGAGCCAAACCAGAAATTGTATGCCTAAGCCATATTAGAAACTTCCTTTCTGCTATTAGAGCAGAACTTCCAGAATGCTTTGCAGCAGTACCCTGCTTTCAAACAGCCTGAGAAACAGAGGCCCCAGAACTCATTTGAAGCCTTTGTGTAGACGATTAGAGAGCCATAAAGTTAAGGCTGAAGACAGACTGCCAGTCTGCCGCGCCTCCGCGGTGCGGCAGACTGGGGCGGGGGGAGTTTCCCCCGCGGCACAGCGTTCGCACGCCGCCGGAAGGAAGCCACCCGCAGCGTTCAGACTGCGGGCGGCTTACTGCAGCGGCGGGCGGACGCCACGCGGCTGCCCCTGCCCACGCACGTTCACACCCGCTCCGGCGGGTGGAACACGCGCGCGCGGCACGGCGCAGCAGCCGAGCACCACTTTGAAGTGGTGCTCGGCTGGTGCGGGAGGAGCGCGGCACCGGACTTCTGAAGCGGAGGCAGTGCGGCCGAGACTGCCAATCTGTCCTCGGCCTAATACCCCTAGACAAGAGATCCTGGTCAGGAAAGAGACCCCTGG
Source organism: Lepidodactylus listeri (assembly GCA_029233225.1). Lineage (NCBI taxonomy): Eukaryota > Metazoa > Chordata > Lepidosauria > Squamata > Gekkonidae > Lepidodactylus > Lepidodactylus listeri. The sequence continues at coordinate 94,269,888 of JARCFY010000011.1, read as the reverse complement.
ACTAACAGAGCCATATAAGTTAGCACCCTCTCTTCACTTTAAAGATAACACCGGAGGAGAAAGTGTTATCTCAGAGAGAAAGAACACTGGGAAACATTTTACCCAGCAGGTCCCAAGTGTCATAAATCAGAATGCAGATGTTTATAAAGATGTTCCCAAAACAATCTTCTTCCTGAACTTCTGTCAGCAAGGAAGAGAACCTGTCTTGAGTTCAAACAAGTGATTGAAGTCAGAATGACGTAATGATGTAAAGTGCCCGTCCTCAGCAAATCCCTTTGATCTTTGGGTATAAGAATCTGCCTGTTTCCAATGGTCCCTTGTCACACTTTGGACCGACACTGTCAGTCTGTCTGGTGTGTCCCAGAACCCCTCGCTCTGCATCCTTTCCGCTTCTCTGCTATGCCTTTGTTTCTTTGACTCTGCGCCATTAAGCATGTTGGGGTTATATCTTGGTACTAATAAACTTTCTGTTCGATGCTTAGGAATTTTCTGTGTGTGCCTCTGGGTCAAACCTCCTGTATGGGACGGTCCCTGTCTATCGTTTCTTTCCCTCACAGTTCCCCCCTGGTGAGTAGAAAGGCCAGTACCATGACTATTTGAGCCCGGTCGTGGGAGAGGTGGTTCCAGGAGGGGACCCCAGGATGCTGCCTATCCAGAGAGAGAACAAGGGGTCAAAAAAAACCCTCCCCCTACAGAAGAGGAGGAGGAGGAAGAAGAAGAGGAGAACATTAACTGGCATCTCCAGTTAAAAGGACCAGGTGATGTGAAAGACCTCAGCCTGAGACCCTGGACAGCCACTGCCAGTTTGGGTAGACAATACCGACTTTGGCAGACCGAGGGCCTGATTCAGCAGAAGGCAGCTTCGTGTGTTCATTCGACACACGGTGAAGATGTCCCACAATGCACTGAGGCTAGGAAGAGAAAGAGGCAGCCATTGCATATGTAGAAAGCAAGGGCCCGATGCTTCCTTAAGCGATATGAGGAGGAGGAGGAGACTGGATTTATACCCCGCCCTTCACTCCCCGAAGGAGTCTCAGAGCGGCTTACAAACTCCTTTCCCTTCCTCTCCCCACAACAGACACCCTGCGAGGTAGGTGGGGCTGAAAGAGCTCTGACAGGAACTGCTCTTTTTCAAGAACCGCTCTGACAGAACTATGGCTTGCCCAAGGGCATCCAGCAGGCGCAAGTGGAGGAGTGGGGACTCCGTGCACTCAGCCACTGTACCAAACTGGCTCTTGGTGTATTGAACAGAAAATTAGAATGAGCATATCGTTTACAAAATATTTACTCGTGTACATATACCCGCTGCCAAGACGACGTCTTTAAAACTCTGCACTGCCAATCAGACCTTCAACGGCCAATCAGAAGCCCTGCTGGGCAAAAGCCTCACCTGACCCTGACCCCTTTCTAAAAACATTTGGTGGACATCAGGAAAGGTCTCTGCGGGCGCCCTGCCGCCCATGGGCACCATGTTGGGGAACCGTGCCCTAGAACAGGTGGGAAATGCTTTCTAATGGATACGTAAAAACCCTACGCAATTTCTAATGGATACGGATGACACCTACAATTCTGAGATTAGGGTAAGAAGAGGATTCCAGACTGGAGGGCAAACTGGAGCTGTGCGAACTCTTACCTTCGAAACGAGGACCTGGGCAAACAGTTAAGATTTCCTAGTCGATAAAATGAGAGATTCGCACCCGGCAGCTGGGACAGCCATTCTAGTTAGAGCCTCTCTGCAGGGCTGCTTTCCAAAACCCTTGCCACTGAGTAGGCACAAAGAATATTCAGCATCGCTAACAGAGAGGCGGGGTCCCCAAAGGGAACACGAGAGGCTGACTAACCTGTTCGCTCGTCAGAGCTTGCAGCTTCTGCATTTCAGCTTTCAAGGACATGTTCATGTTCTGTAGAGTCTGGAAAGAGAAGAAACCAGATCCACGTTAGGGACGGACATTTCCAGCCATCCTCTTCGGGCCACGATGCTAGGGTCACTCACAGTCAATGTACGCGCCCTTGCAAAGCAACTCCGCAACAGGATTCTCCAACGACACATTTTCTGGCTCTAAGTTTAAGTTAAAATTTGCTCCTGTGAATGCAATACACTTTTCCCTTTCTTGTGGGATGTTTGATGAATCTTTACCACAAAGCCCCACTGGTGGACCTCCTGTTGGCACCTGGTGTTTTTGGCCACTGTGTGACACAGAGTGCTGGACTGGATGGGCCATTAGCCTGATCCAACATTGGCTTCTCTTATGTTCTTACGCTCTTACTAGTAATTATTATCAGATTATATATAGACAGGGCCCCCCCCGCGATATTCGCGGGGGGGGAGAAGCTGACAGCTGCTCCTCCTTCCTCCGCCCCCTTCCCCCCCCCCCCCCGTGCTGCAGCCTGCCCCGACGAGGCCCCTCCGGTGCAGAGCCAAATGGGCCTCACCATTCCTCCCCCGCCGCCGCTGCCCCCTGCGCCATTCCTTCCTTCCCTCCCTCTGCCCCCCTGCACCATTCCTTCCCCCCCCCAGAGACTCCCGGTGGGCCTCGGTGGCTCTCTACCCCGTCCCCCCTCCAGGCAGCTTCCCCCCCCGCCTTCAAAACGGCGGCGGCGGCAGGGAGACAGCCGCCCGCCGAGGCTCCCCCCCGTAAGGCGGTGGCGGCAGGGAGATCGCTGCCTGCCGAGGCTTCCCCCTGCCTTCAAAATGGCGGCGGCAGGGACACCCGCTGTCCACTGAGGCTTCCCCCCCTCCCTCCCTGCTTTCAAAATGGCGGCGGAGGCATAGAGACCTGCCGCCCGCCAAGGCTCTTCCCTCCCTCCCCCCCCCCCCGCAAACGGCGGCGGCGAGTCCTCGTCACGCCACTTCCCACCCCCTCCCCTACAGCGGCCACAGCGTTCTCTGCGCACGCGCGGAGAACACTTTAACTTTTCGGGGGATTTAAAGATCCCCCGAAAAGTTTTTTAAACATTTAGGATTTTTCTGCACATGGGGGGAGTGCCCCCCGTGTGTAGAAACCCCACCCCACCCCCAAGTGCCCCCCCCCCGCACGGATTTAGGTATCCACACGGGGGAGGGTACTTGGGAATTAGATAGATAGATAGATAGATAGATAGATAGATAGATAGATAGATAGATAGATAGATAGATAGATAGTGGTGTGTGTGTGTGTGTGTGTGTGTGTGTGTGTGTGCGTACGTTTTTCTTTATAAAATAAGTATTACTGTTTGGAGTCTACTTTACGGTACGTTTTTCTTTTGTTTGCCTGCCTGGTCAGTTACCATGGTCTGTTTTTGTCTTGCAGATCTCAGAAGCTAACAGGCTCAGCCCTAATACTTGGATGGGAGACCACCAAGGAAGTCCAGGGTCGCTGCACAGAGGCAGGCAATGGCAAACCGCCTCTGAACATCTCCTGTCTTGAAAACCCTGCAGGCTTGCCATAACAAGGCTGGGACTTGACAGCCCTTTCCACCACTCCCCCCCCCCCACCCCCACCCCCCGGTAAGGTCTGAGCTTTTACTATACCAACAGATCCTCTTCCTTGCTGGTTACTTTCATGCGTTCGTCAGCTAACGATTCCTCAGCCTGGCCGATGAGTTTGTCCTTTTCTGCAATCCTGCAATTAAAATGCAACAACGAATGAATGCGCACCAGTGATGCGTCGTCAAGTCTGGGGAAGTTACAAATATGTCGAATGAATGTTGGAAGTGTGAACAAATTGTCGGTTCCTTTTTTTCATATGTGGTGGATGTGTAAATGTGTAAAAAAATATTGGACCTGGATTCATGAAATTTATTGCAAAATATGTTGCATTTGACTATACCATTTGCGCCGGAATTTTTTTTGTTGAATATGATTCCAGAAACTTTTAACAAATTAGATAAATATCTGATTATCCATGTAGTAACTGCTACTAGAATTCTTTATGCAAAGCACAGGAAAAGAGAAGAAGTTCCTTCTAAGGAAGGAATAATCTATAAACTATTGGAGACTGCAGAAATGGGTAATTTAACATTGAAATTAGCAGATAAAAGAGAGGAAATCTTTGAAAATAACTGGTCAAGGTTTTATAAATGGCTGGATGAACACTTTAAAAAATTAATTAACTCTAATTGTATGCTCCTATAAAACTGGGATAAGCTAATTTGGTGAATTAGATACTGATTCTAGTATAAATGTTAATGTAGATACATATAGTACGGACTCCGTATCTGTATGTTTTTATCTCTGTATGTTTTTTCTTGTTTTTTCTTTTTCTTTTCTTTTCTAAAAATGCAATAATTTTTTTTTTAAAGTCTGAGGGAGTTACACCAAGTCTGATCTTGCCAGGTATTACAGTGAGGCATTCACCTTTTGCTGATTAAATGAACCAATTTTAAAAAAAAAAATACATGACAGTTTTGACTGAGGATCGGTCGTGATCAGTTTTAGTACAACCAACAGTTTAAAAAAACAACAAGGAACCAGCACCACACTGGACAGAAACGTTAACTGCGCTCCAAAATTCTCCAAAATCTGTCATAAAAGCAGGGCTCATTTCGTAGCAGGAGCTCCTTTGCATATTAGGCCACACACCCCTAATGTAGCCAATCTGCCAAGAGCTTACAGAGCTCTTCTTACAGGGGCTACTGTAAGCTCTTGGAGGATTAGCTACGTCAGGGGGTGCGTGGCCTAATATGCAAAGGAGCTCCTGCTATGAAATGAGCCCTGCATGATAAAATCCGGTGTCTGCCTGCAAAGCGAGTGTAACTATCAAAGGCAGATCAGGACGGGCAGCCGTGTTAGTCTGTCTGTTGCGGCAAAAAAGAGCAAGAGTCCAGTGGCACTTTAAAGACTGACAAAATTTGTGGCAGGGGGAGGAGCTTTCGTGAGGGTTTTTGGAGGGGTTTTTTTGCCTTCCTCTGAGCATAGAGTTGGGGAAATGGGGTGGAAGGAAGGAAGCTGTGAATTTCCTGCACTGTGCTGGGGGCTGGACTAGATGACCCCTGCAGTCCCTTCCAGCTCTATGTTTCTATCCCCAGGGCTGGGGGGGGAGGGGAAGCCCTGCCTGAAACGTTGCAGGCTAGATGACAATCAAAGCGGACTGCGGTACACCAGGCTGGCCAATGGGCCTGCTTCACAATAAGGCAACTTTTTCTATTGCTTACATCACAGGATGTCGAAAGTGAGAACGCAGAACAAAAAACTGCTGGGGGGGGGAAGCCTCCAAGCCTCACCCGCACATTCTAAAGTAACCAGCAAGCCCTATGATCAAGCCTTACAACAGAACATTTCATTGTCTTCAGCGCACGGGGCCAGAGTTCACTCCTCCTGCTAAAACAACACCCAATGCACGATGCGCTGCAACCTTTGAGCGTTGAAGGGGGATCCTAAAGGGAACTTGTAACAATGGAAGGCATAAATCTTGGAGACGACAGCCTTTCCTTCCAGCCAATGGCCCCCTCTCAGCTGTGGAGTCTTGTGAGCAAAAAATCCTACTTGGTGAGCGACTGGCATTAAAGTTGAGAGGGAGCAGTTAGGCTGCTGCATAGATCAGTTTGCTCTGGAGCCATCCTTCCTGAGCTGAGACCAAAATGTGGGAGCCAGAGGCTAAAAGACTGTGAGCTAGCTCACACTAACTGAGCTTAGAGGGAACACTGCCTCCCACGCAACTTTCCTCCTCCGAAATGGCCAAGCCATGAGCTTAAGTCCTGTCCTGCTCATAAATCTGAACATGTGCCAAAGCACAAGAGCGAAATCCAAAAAACAAGTCCCAAATTATCGGCCAAAAGCACGTGGGCGAATCAAAAAACAAGCCCCAAATTATTAAATATATAAATATTTTTTAAAATGGAAAAAAAAAATCAATCCCTGGGTTCAGATGATGCATACAGGCTCCTTACTTAAAGAGAAGAAAGAATAAATTTGACTATAGAGAGCGTAACTCCCTTATCGCTACCAGCAGGGCTCATTTCGTAGCAGGAGCTCCTTTGCATATTAGGCCACACACCCCTGATGTAGCCAATCCTCCAAGAGCTTACAGAGCTCTTCTTACAAGGACTACTGTAAGCTCTTGGAGGATTGGCTACGTCAGGGGTGTGTGGCCTAAAAAGCAGAGGAGCTCCTGCTACGAAATGAGCCCCGGCTACCAGCCAAGAGAAACAAAAGGTGAAAATCGTGCAAGCAGCCCGGAAACTTGGCAAAAAGAGGTGTTATAAAGCAAGCCCTTTGAGTAGAATATAAAACACAAGGAGAAATGAATTAGTGATTCAGTGTCTGCTCTTCTATTTGGACTAGACTAGAAAGACTCCAGCCCAACTTCCCATGGTTTCTGCCATAAGTAGTGCATTTACCTGGGCTAAAAAGAAAAGCTGATGATATATTGGGACTGTAAGAAATTCAGTCACAGAAACAGAAGAGACCTGGGGAGGGAGCGGTAATACTTACACTTTGTGGAGTTCTGCCATAGCTGAAGCAGAGTTCTGAAAGACAAAAGATGCATAACTGAAAGGAGTGGATCTAAAGAGAGGACTTGTTTGAAGTCAGTGGCTATTAGCCACAAGGTATAGATGGAACACTTCGACTGGGGCAGTGATGCTCTGTCTTCTTGGTGATTTGGGAGGGGGGGGCAACAGTGGGAGGCCTTCTGGAGTTCTGGCCCCGCTGGTGGACCTCCTGAGGGCACCTGGGTTTTGGCCACTGTGTAACACAGAGTGTTGGACTGGATGGGTCACTGGCCTGAGCCAACATGGCTTCTCTTATGTTGTTATGTCCTATCATCTCTCAACTGGGGGCAACAGTGGGAGGGCTTCTGGAGTTCTGGCCCCGCTGGTGGACCTCCTGAGGGCACCTGGGTTTTGGCCACTGTGTGACACAGAGCGTTGGACTGGATGGGCCCTCGACCTGATCCAACATGGCTTCTCTAATGTTTTTATGTCTGGGGGAGTGATGCTCTGTATTCTTGGTGCTTGGGGGGGGGGGCAACAGTGGGAGGACTTCTGGAGTTCTGGCCCCAGTGGTGGACCTCCTGAGGGCACCTGGGTTTTGGCCACTGTGTGACACAGAGTGTTGGACTGGATAGGTCACTGGCCTGAGCCAACATGGCTTCTCTTATGTTGTTATGTCCTATCATCTCTCAACTGGGGGCAACAGTGGGAGGGCTTCTGGAGTTCTGGCCCTGGTGGTAGACCGCCTGATGGCACCTGGGTTTTGGCCTCTGTGTGACACATAGTGTTGGACCGGATGGGTCACTGGCCTGAGCCAACATGGTTCCTCTTATGCTCTTAACCCCCTGCCAGAACACAGGCCACCTCTCTTTCTTTCTTATGTTCTTAAGAAGATCTGACTGGAAACAGTGAGGTGGAAAACAAATTCTACAGCAACCCATTTACTACCCCGACAGCATAAAACAAGATAAGAGGCGTTCTCAAGTCACTGCAAACAGGTCTTCTTCCCTGCATTACCAACAACACAACAGGTTCAGGTCTCTTCCACCAAGGATGGCTATACTGGCCAAGGGCCAGTCTCAGTCATTCCGGGGCCCTGAGCAAAAGTCCAGGACAGGGTTCAAGAATCACTTCCCCCTCCCAGGGCCAAGCTCCCATGAGAATGGCAGCAGGAGGTTGACCTTCTTTTACCCCCTCCTTTAGGGGTGGAGTAGAGCTGGGAGTTGGCATTCATTAGAACATCAGAAGAGCTCTGCTGGATCAGACCAGTGGTCCTTCTAGTCCAGCATCCTGTCTCACATAGGGGCCAACCAGTTCCTATGGAGGACCCATCAACAGGGCAGAAAGGCTGAGGCCTTCATAAGACCATCAGAAGAGCCCTGCTGGATCAGACCAGGGGTCCATCTAGTCCAGCATCCTGTCTCACACAGCGGCCAACCAGTCCCTCTGGAGGGCCAACAACAGGGCAGAGAGGCCGAGGCCTTCATAAGAACATAAGAAGAGTCCAGCTGGATCAGACCAGTGGTCCATCTAGTCCAGCATCCTGTCTCACACAGCGGCCAACCAGTTCCTCTGGAGGGCCAACAACAGGGCAGAGAGGCTGAGGCCTCCATTAGAACATCAGAAGAGCCCTGCTGGATCAGACCAGTGGTCCATCTAGTCCAGCATCCTGTCTCACATAGGGGCCAACCAGTTCCTATGGAGGACCCATCAACAGGGCAGAAAGGCTGAGGCCTTCATAAGACCATCAGAAGAGCCCTGCTGGATCAGACCAGGGGTCCATCTAGTCCAGCATCCTGTCTCACACAGCGGCCAACCAGTCCCTCTGGAGGGCCAACAACAGGGCAGAGAGGCCGAGGCCTTCATAAGAACATAAGAAGAGTCCAGCTGGATCAGACCAGTGGTCCATCTAGTCCAGCATCCTGTCTCACACAGCGGCCAACCAGTTCCTCTGGAGGGCCAACAACAGGGCAGAGAGGCTGAGGCCTCCATTAGAACATCAGAAGAGCCCTGCTGGATCAGACCAGGGGTCCATCTAGTCCAGCATCCTGTCTCACACAGTGGCCAACCAGTTCCTCTGGAGGGCCAACAACAGGGCATAGAGGCCAAGGCCTTCATAAGAACATCAGAAGAGCCCTGCTGGATCAGATCAGTGGTCCATCTAGTTGAGCATCCTGTCCCACTCAATGGCCAACCAGTCCCTCTGGAGGGCCAACAACAGGGCAGAGAGGCCGAGGCCTTCATAAGAACATAAGAAGAGTCCAGCTGGATCAGACCAGTGGTCCATCTAGTCCAGCATCCTGTCTCACACAGCGGCCAACCAGTTCCTCTGGAGGGCCAACAACAGGGCAGAGAGGCTGAGGCCTCCATTAGAACATCAGAAGAGCCCTGCTGGATCAGACCAGGGGTCCATCTAGTCCAGCATCCTGTCTCACACAGTGGCCAACCAGTTCCTCTGGAGGGCCAACAACAGGGCATAGAGGCCAAGGCCTTCATAAGAACATCAGAAGAGCCCTGCTGGATCAGATCAGTGGTCCATCTAGTTGAGCATCCTGTCCCACTCAATGGCCAACCAGTCCCTCTGGAGGGCCAACAACAGGGCAGAGAGGCCGAGGCCTTCATAAGAACATAAGAAGAGTCCAGCTGGATCAGACCAGTGGTCCATCTAGTCCAGCATCCTGTCTCACACAGCGGCCAACCAGTTCCTCTGGAGGGCCAACAACAGGGCAGAGAGGCTGAGGCCTCCATTAGAACATCAGAAGAGCCCTGCTGGATCAGACCAGTGGTCCATCCTGTCCAGCATCCCATCTCACACAGTGGCCAACCAGTTCCTCTGGAGGGCCAGCAACAGGGCATGAAGGCCGAGGGCTTCATTAGAACATGAGAAGAGCCCTGCTGGATCAGACCAGGGGTCCACCCAGTCCAGCAATTTAGTTTAGTTTATAATTATGGTCTTAAGACCAACATACAGAAAACAAACACTAGCTCGGCCGAAAATGAACACTCGCTCTGCCGACTGCGTACCTGAACTGCCATCTGTGAATGGAACTTCTGGGCCTGAGCTTTGAAAGCCTCATTCTGTTCCATCAGCTCCTTTCAGAAAGGGAAAACAAAAAGTAAAAAGAAAGACAGAATGAACAAAACTGACAAGAAATGTGTCACTCTGAAATGCCACTGTGCACCCACACACCCACAAAACTAAAGCAGTTTCCCACCAGAGGACTCCGCTTGAATCATTAAGCCCTTGGAGGGGCCGTGGCTCACTGGCAGAGCATCTGCTTGGCATGCAGAACGTCCCAGGTCCGGTCTCCGGCATCTCCCGTTAAAAGGACCAGGTGATGTGAAAGACCTCAGCCTGAGACCCTGGAGAGCCGCTGCCAGTTTGGGTAGACAATACTGACTTTGGCAGACCGAGGGCCTGATTCAGCAGAAGGCAGCTTCGTGTGTTCATTCGACACACGGTGAAGATGTCCCACAATGCACTGAGGCTAGGAAGAGAAAGAGGCAGCCATTGCATATGTAGAAAGCAAGGGCCCGATGCTTCCTTAAGCGATATGAGGAGGAGGAGAGGAGACTGGATTTATACCCCGCCCTTCACTCCCCGAAGGAGTCTCAGAGCGGCTTACAAACTCCTTTCCCTTCCTCTCCCCACAACAGACACCCTGTGAGGTAGGTGGGGCTGAGAGAGCTCTGACAGAAACTGCTCTTTTTCAAGAACAGCTTTGACAGAACTATGGTTTGCCCAAGGTCATCCAGCAGGTACAAGTGGAGGAGTGGGGAATCAAACCCGGGTCTCCCAGATTAGAGTCCGCGCACCTAACCACTACACCAGACTGGCTCACCTATGAACTGCTCACCTCATTCTGAACAATTCATATTTACACCAGCGTATGTATTGTTTAACGGGGCCTCTGTGAGTTCAAAACCGATACAAGAATGCGTGACACTGCCTTCTACTGAATAAAGTATTGGCACACTGAATGAAATCTAACAGACTTGCCCCCAGACAGAATTCCCACCCCCAAGTCCCGTTTGCTTGTTTACCATAGAGTTTCCGGTGCTTCCTAGAGCTACCCTGTCGCTTCCGGGTTTCCCCAGGAAGTGATACAACAGTGTGCTTGATACCGCAGCCCCCCCATGTCCCCACCTTCAATCCTCCCGGTTTGTGTGGCCAGTCAGTCCGGGAGGAGGGATAATAATGGGGATCCCACAAGAGCCGGACACGTAACCAGGCAGTTCCGTACCTGGACCTGCCTCTGCATAGAATCCTCGGCTGTGACCCTCTTTTGTTCGGCGTCCATCAGCTGCATCATTCTCTGCTCCAGCTGCTGCTTGGAGACCATGGTGTCCGTCAGCTTGCTGTGCAGGCTCTGGATCTCGTTGTCCTTGGCCACAAGCTTGTTCTGGACATCTGCCATCGGAAGACACAAGGGAGGGGGAACCAGAGATACACCTTATAACAGCAGCCAGAATCTCATTCGCAATGACACGGAGAACACTGAAGATCCAAACGTTGTATGAGTTGATACTGAAGATTGTGGAATGTGCTGAAATGGACAGATCGACAAACATATTAAAGGGAAAAATGGAAGAAGAATTTATGGGACCTTGGAGGGCATTTTATGACTGGCGAAAACTCAAGTATTGAGAAAATAAGATTAAAGGAAGAGCAGAGGATTAAACGGAGCAGAGGTCCATCAGTGGCTATTAGCCACAAGGTACAGATAGGAGCTCTCAGTCTGGGGCAAGGGATGCTCTGTATTCTTGGTGCTTGGGGGGGCAACAGTGGGAGGACTTCTAGTGTCCTGGCCCCACTGCTGGACCTTCTGAGGGCACCTGGTGTTTTTGGCCACTGTGTGACAGAGTGTTGGACTGGATGGGCCACTGGCCTGATCCAACTTTGGCTTCTCTTATGTTCTTACGCTCTGTCTTCTTGGTGTTGGGGGGGCAACAGTGGGAGGGCTTCTAGTTTCCTGGCCCCACTGCTGGACCTCCTGAGGACACCTGGTGTTTTTGGCCACTGTGTGACAAGAGTGTTGGACTGGATGGACCACTGGCCTGATCCAACATTGGCTTCTCTTACGTTCTTAAGAATAATAAGAACGATAGATGTAGTGGTTGTGAAGTTCTAATGAGAAGATTTGCATGCAGAATGTTAAACTGGTGTGTGAATATACTCTGTGTGTGTGTGTGTGTCTGTGTGTGTGTGTGTGTATATATATAATTTCAGTATCTTTCCTTTTTCTCTTCTTTCCCCTTTCCCTTCCTCTGTGTTGAAAGGTGCAAACACCCCCTGCAAATATACTTCATATATAGCACGTAACTTGCCAAAAAAAAGTAACCTTGGAAGTTCCCATAGGCCTAGACCCATTTCAAACATTACGTGGCCACCATCAAGAGTTGCCAACTCCAGGTTGGGAAATTCCTGGAGGTTTGGGGGTGGAGCCTGGGGAGGACGGGGTTGGGGGAAGGGAGGGACCTCAGCGGGCTGCGGTACCACAGAGTCCGCCCTCTAAAGCAGCCATTTTCTCCAGCGGAAGTGATTTCTGTCATCTGAAAATTGGTTATAATTTTGGGACATCTCCATACCCCCATCTGAAGGTTGGTAACCCGCTCCCCCAGCCCACCAAATGCTCATAGAGGGCTTCTAACCATCAGAGCAGACAAGACTGACCTTGATAGACCCCTCCCAGTTTTGGGGGAGGGCCTGTAGCTCAGTGACAGAGCCTCTGCTTAGCATGCAGAAGGTCCCGGGTTCAAACCCCAGCATCTCCCGTTAAAAGGACCAGGTGGTAGCCGATGTGAAAGACCTCCACCTGAGATCCTGGAGAGGTGCTGCCAGTCTGAGTAGGCAATACTGACGCTGATGGGCCAAGGGTGTGATTCCGTATAAGGCAGCTTCGTGGGTTCATGAGATGCCGGGGATTGAACCTGGGACCTTCTGCATGCGAAACAGATGCTCTGCTACTGAGCCATGGCCCCTTCACAAACACATGCACACACGTGAAGCTGGTTTATATGGTGTTATTTCCATACTCTCTGGTCCTTTTAGCTGGAGATGCCGGGGATTGAACCTGGGACCTTCCGCATGCCAAGCAGAGGCTCTGCCACTGAGCCACAGCCCCTCTTTACAGATCTCCAGGGTCTCAGGTGGAGGTCTTTCCCATCACCTCCTGCCTGGTCCTTTCAACTGGAGATGCTGGGGATTGAACCTGGGACCTCCTGCATGCCAAGCAGATGCTCTGCCACTGAGCCCACAGTCCCTCCCCATTTTTAATACTGTAAGGTGTGGAGAGACCATTATTTAGAAGCATGAAGGGCTCCCTCTGCGCTCACCCTGCTGGGCGGCCTCGTGCTCTGCCGTCCGTTTGCGGAGGTAGGTCTGCATCTCCTCCCATCGCCGGTCTGCGTCCTGCTGCTGAGCCTGGAAGTGACAGAAACCAAGAATCATCACCCGACTGCGCAACTGCCCCCCCCACACACACGCTAAAAGAAGAAGAGAAGAGAAGAGACTGGATTTATATCCCGCCCTTCACTCACTTGGGAGTCTCAGAGCGGCTTACAGTCTCCTTTCCCTTCCCCTCCCCACAACAGACACCCTGTGAGGTAGGTGGGGCTGAGAGAGCTCTTTCTGGAGCTGTCCTTGAGAGAACAGCTGGTACAGAGCTATGGCTTGCCCAGGGTCATCCAGCAGGTGCAAGTGGAGGAGTGGGGAATCAAACCAGGTTCTCCCAGATTAGAGTCTGCGCACTTAACCACTACACCAAACTGGCTCTCTAAAAGGACAGCCCCTGTGTATCTTTTGTAACCATCTTTGAACAGGGCACAGCTTCAGAATCTGATCAAACAGGAACAAGGAAGTCATCACAGGCAAAAAACAAGAATAGCTCCCCAGAGACAAAAAATACCAGTCATTAATGCACGAAACGACAGTCCAATAAAAATAAAGGATCACAGAACTCACATGCAAAACGTGAACATCCTGAAGCATTACAAAGATTCCACAAGAAATTACGAGGCTGGGGCCTCTCCTCGAGATACCCACTGAGTTTCAAGAAGATTGGACCACAGGGTTTAATTCTACGGGCCCCCAAACAGGTTGTCCCATCCCCTCCATTGTTCTCTATGGTGGGAAAAAAGGTTATTTTTTCCTACCATAGAGAACAATGGAGGGAATGGGGGCAACCTGTTTGGGGGCCTTCTTGAAAATCGGTGGGTATCTCGAGGAGAGGCCCCAGCAGCTACCCTGCAAGTTTGGAAGCTCTCCCTCAAACCCCCTCCCCTCCAGTCGCTTTTAAAGTTGCCGCCGAATTTCGGCAGCGGGCCAAATCAGATCAGAGAATCTGATTCGGGCTGTGGCTGCCCTAGTGGCCACTCCTGGGCTGCCCTAGTGGCCACTCCTTGCTCCGGCCCCAAAGGACCCCTGTACATATCTATATACGCGAGACCAGGCGTTGCAGTCTTAAATGCTATGTATTTGCTACAACTCGTAAAATGCGCCCGTGGTAGCGGTGCAAATTCTCCAAATTAATCTGGTACCGAATGTCCCATTTGTCTTGATATGTGTCACTTCTTTTAATTTTATTATGGTTTATTTATGTGTACACCCTAATAAATGTTTATATTTCTTATAATAATTCTTTTGTTAGCTTGACCCTTTCGGTTCACAGCTATTTTTTGGGTTGAGTCCCCCCCCCCCCCCCACTTCCCCCCACTCCCACTTTTTTGGCTAACACGGAGTCTACAGTTTACAAATTCAGCTTCAGCCATTACTTCAGCAGCACCCGCCAGACCGCACCCAAATTCCAAAGGCGCCCTCGGGTGCAAAAAAAGTTGGGGACCCCCAGCCTGGAAGGTCTGAAAAACTGCAAGTCCCCCGGCAGCTGGAGACGACTTGGAGGAGTTCTGACCTTCAGCTGATTGACGGCTTGCTCCGCGTTCTTCTTCAGGAGTTCCTCCTGCTGCAGTTTGCCGTTCTTCTCCGTCAGCTCGTTCACCAGCCGGGCGCAATCCTGGCGCAGTTTGTTGAGCTCGGAAGACTGCCTGGATCGGAATGGAGAACCTCGTTGCTCACACTGGAAAAGGGCCGCATTGGGCGGCACTGAAGATGGCAAGCTGGCACCCAGAGGGGGCTGGGCAGGTGCCGCCAGGAATTGAGGGGTACGGAAATTGGGAATTGGGGGGGTACGGAAATTGGGGGGTACGGGCCACCCTGAGCCCGTTCGCGGGGAGGGCGGGGTATAAATCGAATGAATGAATGAATGAATGAATGAATGAATGAATAAATAAATAAATAAATAATTGGGGTGTTCAGAAAGCAAGCACTGGAAATCCTGTGACTGGGATGCCACCGCTACCCCTGTGACAATCTAACACACACACACACACACACACACACACACACACACCAAAAAGAAAATCCAGCAGCAGGGCTCATTTCGTAGCAGGAGCTCCTTTGCATATTAGGCCACACACCCCTAATGTAGCCAATCCTCCAAGAGCTTACACAGCTCTTCTTACAGGGGCTACTGTAAGCTCTTGGAGGATTGGCTACATCAGGGGTGTGTGGCCTAATATGCAAAGGAGCTCCTGCTACGAAATGAGCCCTGTCCAGCAGAAACAGAGAATCCCACAATGGACTCTTTCATTTGAACTGAATGTTGCTTCTTGAGAGCCAGCATGATGCAGGGGTCAGAGTGCTGGATTAGGATCTGGGAGACCCAGGGTTCGGATCGCCACTCGTCGATGTGAGATAAGTGGGCCTTGGGCCAGTCACGTACTCTCAGCCTGCACTACCTCACAGGGTTCTTGTGAGGATCGAATGGAAGAAAGGAGAAGGATGTGAGCTGCTTCGGGTCCTCGCTGGGGAAGAGTAGGGTATAAATGAAGTGAATAAACTGAGATTTTCTCACTAGGGTTTTGCCATTTAGCCAACTGATCAATCATGCGATCAACTGAATAAGATAATGAGAACATGAGAGAAGCCACTGTTGGATCAGGCCAATGGCCCATCGAGTCCCACACTCTGTGTCACACAGTGGCCAAAACCCAGGGGCCATCAGGAGGTCCACCAATGGGGCAAGAACTCCAGAAGCCCTCCCACTGTGCCTCCACCCAAAGTACCAAGAAGACAGAGCATCACTCCCCCAGGCATAAGAACATGAGAGAAGACATGTTGGATCAGGCCAATGGCCCATCCAGTCCAACACTCTGGGTCACACTCTGGCCAAAACCCAGGGGTCATCAGGAGGTCCACCAGTGGGGCCAGAACTCCAGAAGCCCTCCCACTGTGGCCCCCCCAGCACCAAGAATACAGAGCATCACTTGCCCCAGACTGAGAGTTCCATCTACACCTTGTGGCTAACAGCCACTGATAAACCTCTGCTCCATATGTTTATCCAGTCCCCCCCTTAGAGCTGTCTATGCTTGTAGCTGCAATTTCCTGCGGCACTGAATTCCACCCTCGTGCATGGTGGCTATCAGCCAGGGTTTTCACATTAAGGTGGAAAGAAGAGGTTACCCAAAATCCCAAATCTCGCTCAAGAGTTCTAAATGCCTCCCTCAACGTTGCTATTTGCCTCTCAGGCCTAAGGTGATAAGGCACCTCCACCGTTATGGCCCATGTGACTTGAAAGAACACAACAGAGGATTCTCCCTAAACTTTATGACTCCTGACTGAACTGCAGATCTAATGGAGGCATCCTACACAGTTAAAAGAAGAAGAAGAGTTGGTTTTATACCCTGCTCTTCATTACCTGAAGAAGTCTCGGAACGGCTTACAATCCCCTTCCCTTCCTCTCCCCACAGCAGGCACCTTGTGAGGCAGGTGGGGCTGAGAGAGCTCTGAGAGAATCGTGACTGGCCCAAGGTCACCCAGCAGGCTTCATGTGGAGGACGAGTGGGGAATCAAACCCAGTTCTCCAGATTAGGACAAGAACTGGTTTTTATACCCCGTTTTTCTCTACCCTAAGGAGTCTCAAAGCGGCTTACGGTCACCTTTCCCTTCCCTCCCCGAAACAGGCACCCTGTGAGGCAGGTGGGGCTGAGAGAGCTCTGAGAGAACCGTGACTGGCCCAAGGTCGCCCAAGCTGGCTTCACATGGAGGAGTGGGGAATCAAACCCGGCTCTCCAGATTAGAGTCCGCCCTCTCTCAATCGCCACAGTAAGCTGGCTTTCTCCACAGCCCTCAAGAATACACACTGTGGCTTACAGGGACATCCCAAGAGCCAGTGAAAAAACACTCAGGGCAGGCGGTTTTGTAGAATCACCAATAGCGTACTTGCTTTCCATTTGGTTTGTGGACGTGCTGACGGCGTCTCTCAAGATACCATTCTCCTGTTTCAGCCGGTTGATCTCGGCCTCCATCTGCTCACGAAGTTGCTGGAACTAGAGACAGAGAGAGAGAGAGAGAGAGAGAGAGATATCGGTCGTTCCATTTTGTTTCTAAGACTAGCAGTGCTGCTTCTGTTTTTCACAGGGACGCATGAAGCTGCCTTGTACTGTCAAACTACGGTCCATTCAGTCAAATTCCATCCACTCTAACAGTATTCTTTTTTAAATTAGAGATACAAAATTTACAAGCCATAAGTGAATTTATAACTACATAACTATATCCAACCATAAGAGAGAAAAAGACAAAAGAAATTTTTTTTGGGGGGGAGAGCAAAAACTCAGCCTACACGATCACTACAGCCACCAAGCATCGGACATCCCTAAGAGAATTCAGATATGTCACAGCCAATGCTCCCTCTAAGCTCTGGAGTCTTGTGAGCAAAAATTCTACTTTGGGGTTACTGGCATTAAAGTGGTGAGCAAGCAATTTGGTTACTGCATAAATCAGTTTGCTCTGGAGCCATCCCTCCTGAGCTAAAACAAAAATGTGTGAGCCGGAGGCTAAAAAACTGTGAGCTAGCTCACACTAACTCAGCTTAGAGGGAACACTGGTCACAGCATTGCTATTTGAGGCATCTCCTTTGGTTTAACTCTGTTCCAACCACTTCAAAAGATCAACTGTCTTGGAAAAAAGGGAACCTGGGGAGGGATTTTCCTACATTTCATCTGCCTATAAACTGCTACTTTGTCAAAAATCATCGTTAGATTGAGAAATGTGATCACAGCAGCAAGACAATTAATTTAGAGAGCCAGTTTGGCCTAGTGGTTAGAAGCGCGGACTCTAATCTGGGAGAACAGGGTTTGATTCCCCACTCCTCCACATGCAGCTGCTGGTGCGACCTTGGGTCAGTCACAGGTTCTCTCAGAGCTGTTCTCTCAAGAGCAGTCCTCGAAAGAGCTCTCTCAGCCCCACCTACCCCACTGTTGCGGGGAGGGGAAAGGAAAGGAGTTTGTAAACCACTCTGAGACTCCTTCGGATAGTGAAGGGTGGGGTATAAATCCAATCTCTTCTTCTTCTTCTAATTGCAATATATCGGAAGCAAACTATTACCCCACATATCGGTATGTGGCTTAAAAAGCGCTGGTAACTATGAAAACTGTCACTCGTCGTTCCTTAAAAGAATTGGTGTAGAAGCGAATTCTGTACAACGACGTCAAAATCGGCTTTTACCTTTATTTTCATCTGCTGGCTCTCTTGGTAGCCCACGTGGATTTTATTCTGGAAAACACCATGCTCTTTCTCCAGTGTGCCAATTCTCTCTCTCATCTTCACTGCTACCAGGCTGTTCCTGTCTTTTTCAGCAACCAGCTCCTAGGACATCACCAAACAGTGTTTACTCTGGATGGCCCACTCCTTCGACTGAGAACTGGGGGGGGACGGGACGGGGGGGGACACGGGGATGGACCAGGACCGAACGTGAGCAACTGTGGGCATCCTTAGACACCCTCTCACTACTGAAACAAAGACAAAGAAAGGCTTCACGTAAGAGAAGCCAATGTTGGGTCAGGTCAGTGGCCCATCCGGTCCAACACTCTCAGTCACACAGAAGCCAAAAATACCAGGTGCCATCAGGAGGTCCATCAGTGGGGCTAGGACACTAGAAGCCCTCCCACTGTTGCCCCCCCCCCCCCCAGCACCAAGAATACGGAGCATCACTGTCCCAGATATAAGAACATAAGAGACTCCAATGTTGGATCAGGCCAGAGGCCCATCCAGTCCAACACTCTGTGTCACACAGGGGCCAAAAATACCTGGTGCCCTCAGGAGGTCTAGCAGTGCGGCCAGGACACCAGAAGCCGTCCCACTGTTGCCCCCCCCCAGCACCAAGAAGACAGAGCATCACTTGCCCCAGACATAAGAACATAAGAGAAGCCAATGTTGGATCAGGCCAATGGACCATCCAGGCCGACACTCTTTGTCACACAGTGGCCAAAAACACCAGGTGCCCTCAGGAGGTCCACCAGTGGGGCCAGGACGCTAGAAGCCCTCCCACTGATCCCCCCCTCCCCCCAGCACCAAGATGGAAACGGAAACCCAACATACAGAACGCAACTCTGGTCCACAACAAATGCTTCGTGTCGGTAACCACGATCTGGGCCACGCTTCCACAGGTGAAACCCCCTTCCCACCGGCCACACTTTACGGGCTCCTCCTCACCCCGGGAATGAGAGCCGTACCTGCGAGAGCTGCTTGCACTGCTCCTTGGCGATGGCGGCCTCCTCCTTCAAAGCCACCAGCAGCTTCTCCTTTTCTTGCAGCTGATGCGCGGCGGCGGCGGCCGAGTCCCCCTTGCTGGCCTGCGAAAGCAACAGAACACTGGAGAGAAGGGAAAAGGCAAGACGAGCCGGTCTCGCGGAGGGCCTGGGGGGCACACAAAGGGCCAGAAGGAGATACGATGTGGCGGGGGAAGGTGCTGTCAAGTCACAAATGACTTATGGCGACCCCCACGGGGCTTTCAAGGCAAGAGGCGTTCAGACATGGTTGGCTACTGCCTGCTCCTGGGGGGGGGCCTTCCTTGGGGGCTGACCCTGCTGAGTATCTGAGGTCTGGTGAGACTGGACTATCCTTGGCCAGCCAGATTAGGACAAAACTGATGGAAAGTGCCGTCGAGTCGTAGCTGACTTATGGCGACCCCGTAGGGTTCAAAAGGCAAGACATGTTCCGAGGTAGCTATTGCCTGCCTCTGCACAACGACCCTGGACTTCCTTGTGGGGGTCTCTCCCATCCGAGTGTTAACCAGGGCCCAAGATCAGGCCAGCCCAGGCCATGCAGGATAAATATCATGGGGAGCTAGAAGGACAATTCATGGAGGATGTCCATCAGTGGCTACTAGCCAAGGTGACTGAAGGGAACCTCCATATTCAGAAGCACTAAACCTCTGAACTTCAGAGCCAGGGGGCAGCATCAAGGCAAGGCCCCAGCCTCTGTGCCCTGTTGCTGGCTTTCCAGAGGAACTGGTTGGCCACTGTGTGAGACAGGATGCTGGACTAGATGGACCACTGGTCCGATCCAGCAGGGCTCTTCTGATGTTCTAATGAAGGCCTCAGCCTCTGTGCCCTGTTGTTGGCCCTCCAGACGAACTGGTTGGCCTCTGGGTGAGAAAAGGATGCTGGACTGGATGGACCACTGGTCTGATTCAGCAGGGCTCCTCTGATGTTCTTACGAAGGCCTCAGCCTCTCTGCCCTGTTGCTGGCCCTCCAGATGAACTGGTTGGCCTCTGGGTGAGACGGGATGCTGGACTGGATGGACCACTGGTCTGATCTAGCAGGCCTCTTCTTATATTCTTATCAGGGGAAGGCCTTGGCCTCTGTGCACTGCTGTTGTCCGTCCAGAGGAACTGGTTGGCCACTGTGTGAGACAGGATGCTGGACTGGATGGACTATTGGTCAGATCCAGCAGGGCTTTTCTTGTGTTCTAACAAAGGCCTCAGCCTCTGACCCCTGCTGTTGGCTGTCCAGAGGAACTGGTTGGCCACAGTGTGAGACAGGAGGCTGGACTAGATGGACTTTTGGTCTGACCCAACAGGGCTGATGTTCTTATGAAACAGCACACGAGGAAGGGGTTATTATTTTGCTCCCGTCAAATTAGCTTCCCTGCCTGACTACTCTGACATGAAGCAAATTCACACTTGGATTTTACTACAGTGCATCTGGTTTGATCTGGGAAGCACCCGACGGTACTGGAATTAATTAAGTTTGGGGAAAGGAGAGGAATCCAACTCGAGAGGAAGTCAGAGTCGGCTTTAGCTCCAGAAGAGGCGAACTGCCAAAAGAGCCACTTAAGCTGCTGTTGTCTTGTATCAGTGTCCCAAAAACGCATGCCATCTGTAAAACAGCTGTGACTGCACAGGCCCCATCTTTGGGGTCTCTTTCAATGGGGAGCCCAACAGAAGAGCAGTTCAGACTCACAGGAGTCGACTAGCTCTGCCTCCCTTCCGTCCCCATTCTGTCCTGCAGCAGCACTCACCTTCTGGAGAACATCTTGGATCACGTTCGACTTCTCCTTCAGGAGCTCCACCACGCTCAAGGCCTCCTCTTCGGTGAAGACCATGTTCTTCATGCCCAAGAGGAAGTCCTTAAATTTCACTTCTGCATTTTCTGGAGTAAGAACAACAGCCATGTTTTAATGCAGCTGTCCGTGCGACATTTTCTCTTTGCCGGTATGAAAACAAATAGGAGAAGGGCAGGAAGAGGAGCTGTCAACACCTGTTTGGCACGAGGGCGGCGGAAACGGCCATCAGGTGATAGCCCAGCTAGGGTGACCCAATTTGGTGTTCGAAACAAGAGACGTTCAGAGGCGGTTTGCTGTTGCCTGCCTCTGCATAGCAACCCCAGACTTCTTTGGCGGTCTCCCATCCCAGTGCTAACAGGGGCTGATCCTGCTTTGCTTCTGAGATCTGGCTAGCCTAAGCCATCAAAGTCAGGGTAAAATGGCGGTGGAAAGAGCCGTCCGGACATAACCAGCTTATGGCGGCTCCGTAGGTTTTCAAGGCAAAAGATCATAGAATCACAGAGTTGGAAGGGACCGCCAGGGTCATTTTAGGCCAGCCTTCTGCACAATGAAGAAGAAGAAGAAGAAGAGATTGGATTTATACCCCGCCCTCCACTCCCCAAGGGAGTCTCAGAGCGGCTTACAAACTCCTTTTCCCTTCCCCTCCCCACAACAGACACCCTGTGAGGTAGGCGGGGCTGAGAGAGCTCTGAGACAACTGTCCTTGAGGGAACAGCTGGTACAGAGCTATGGCTTGCCCAAGGTCATCCAGCCAGGTGCAAGTGGAGGAGTGGGGAATCAAACCCGGTTCTCCCAGATTAGAGTCCGCGCACTTAACCACTACACCAAACTGGCTCTCCAATGCAGGAAATTCACAAATACCTCCCCCTTCCACACCCCCAGTGACCGCTGTTCCACGCCCAGATGTTCAGCGGTGGTCTGCCACTGCCTGCCTCTGTGGACCTCCTGGGTGGTCTCTCACCCAAGTACTAACTGGGCCCACCGCTGCTTAGCTTTCAAGACCCAATGAGATCGGGCTAGCTTGGGCCATCCAGGTCAGGGCGTAACCTGTTCAGCAAAACCACAAGGAACACAGGGAGGGATATAAATCACACAAAAAGTGAAACCTATTGGAAAAGGTTTCCAGGGGTCAGGTCTCAGGTGGGTGCCCCAGGCCCTCCCGAGGAGACCCACACTGGAGCTGTGGCAGCCATTAGAGCACCTTTCTAGCCACTGCCCGTGGCAGCACTGTCCCTTTGCATCCCGACTCCTCTCCTCGCAACACCCCTCCCAACTTCGGACTGGGATAGAAGGGCTCAGAGATCCCCATCCCTGCTTGTATCTGACGAAGGGAGCTTGGACTCCGAAAGCTTACACCCCGAAAAACTTGTTGGTCTCTAAGATGCTCCTGGACTCGAATCTCGCTCTTCATCTGATCCAGTTACCCAGCCAGGTTATATTGCGGTCAGGAAATTACAGCTTTCCCTTTCCACCTGCAGATGACCCCCACCCCCCACCCCCCGCTCTATCGGCGCACACAGAGTCTTCGACTGGAAAGTTCCTCCTTAACTTTAATACAGAAGCTGCCTGGGGCTTTTTTTCTGGGGGAACAGAGTTCTGGAACCTCTTCGACAAGATTCTTTTCGACAAGAACAGAGTTCTGGAACCTCTTTGACAAGATTCTTTTCGACAAGAACAGAGTTCTGGAACCTCTTTGACAAGATTCTTTTCGACAAGAACAGAGTTCTGGAACCTCTTTGACAAGATTCTTTTCGACAAGAACAGAGTTCTGGAACCTCTTCGACAAGATTCTTTTCGACAAGAACAGAGTTCTGAAACCTCTTTGACAAGATTCTTTTCGACAAGAACAGAGTTCTGGAACCTCTTTGACAAGATTCTTTTCGACAAGAACAGAGTTCCGGAACAGAGTTCCGGAACCCCATCAAAAAGGTTCTTTTAAAAAGAATCCGGCAAGGCGGGATATAAATCGAAATGAATGAATGAATGAATGAATGAATGAATAAATGAATGAATGTTTAAAGGTTTGTGAGTGTTCAAGTATACAGACTGAAAACTTCATTTCCCTCTTGAGTTCCGCACCTCTATCTGTTTTTTTAAAAAAAGCCCTGAACATGCCCAACTATGAGGGATTGTTTCAGCACCCAAAATAACATTGCAAACCCTGGAGAGGTTGGTTAACCACCAGTGGAACTGAACAATCGCAAGCGACAGCCCTAACCCAAGGCAGAACATCCAAGGGAGGCAGGGAACTGGTTCTGACCCAGGAGGCCAAGGACCTTGGTTTACTACAGTTCATGGACACGTCCTCAGAAGTTCCACTAAATACAGGAAAAACCTTCCGCTGAAACGCCCTCCAAGGAGCTTACCTACTGGTCAAGACGTTGCTAATTTAGGTGGGCAAATCCCGAGCTAACACAGGAAAAGAATTAGCTTCGTGTGAAGAAGGTGACAGGTGACGGAAACAGGAGGATGGGATCGGGGGCGAGCACACTGCGGTGTCCTTGCAGGCGTAACGTAACCAGATCAGGATGGGCAGCTGCGTTAAGTCTGTCTGTAGCAGCAGAACACAGCAAGTGGCACTTTAAAGACTCACATGATTTGTGGCAAGGGATGAGCTTTTGTGAGTCACTGGCTCACTCCTTCGCATACCCAAGACGGGTAGCCGTGTCAGTCTGTCCGCAGCAGGAGGAAAGAGCAAGAGTCCCAGACGCACCTTCAAGACTAACAAAATTTGCGGCAGGGCGTGAACTTTCGTGAGTCACTGCTCACTTCTTCAGATACCTGAAGAAGTGAGCAGTGACTCACGAAAGCTCCTACCGGGCAAGAAGTCACAGGTACGGTCTTTGCATTGCCCTTGCTCTGTTTTTGCCGTCAGTCTGGTTCCATGACAGTAGAAAAGAGCAAGAGTCCGGCAGCACCTTAAAGACTAACAGAATCTGCTGCAGGGGAGGAGCTTTCGTGAGCCGCTGCTCACTACTTCACCTGGGTCTGTACTGCACAGTGGTATCTTTTTTAAAACTTTCGAACGAGCCTTTGTAATTTTTTTTTTTTACAACGGTCTGCTTTATTTAACCTTGAGGACCCGCAGGCCTGGACACTGCCCGGGCAGGAAGGAATGGCGACCCAGGGGGACCAAGGCTTCGGTCTCTTGCCATTCCCGTTCCTCTGACTCAAAGGTCTTGCGCAGACTGAAATCCAGCCCTCCAGGAGGCAATCACGGCCGCTAAACACCGCTATCGCAAGTCTTGCTGGTATCTCCTCAGCTTCCTAAGCGTTCGTTTAAAAATGGCACATCTGGACACGTGACAGTTTTATCGACAACTTAAAGAGGAGAGAGACTTCACACCATCTCAGGCCCTCTGCAAGTGCGCTGGGTATTTGCGGCCCCGCAGTTTGATCTAGCCACCCTCAGGACCACACTGGGAGGAGGAGGAAGAGGAGGAGGAGATGAAGATGAAGAAAGAGAAGCAGGAGACGAAGATGAAGAAAGACAAGAAAGAGGAGAAGAAGGAAGAAGAAGAAGAAGAGGAGAAGGAGGAGGAGGAGGAGATTGGATTTATATCCCGCCCTTCACTCACTTAAGAGTCTCAGAGCAGCTTACAAACTCCTTTCCCTTCCCTTCCCCTCCCCACAACAGACACCCTGTGGGGTAGGTGGGGCCGAGAGAGCTGAGACAACTTCCTTGAGAGAACAGCTGGGACAGAACTGTTACTGGCCCAAGGTAATCAAGCAGGTGCAAGTGGAGGCGTGGGGAATCAAACCCCGTTCTCCCAGATTAGAGTCCATACACTTAACCACTACACCAAAGAAGAAAGAAGAAGAAGATTGGATTTATATCTTGCCCTTCACTCACTTGGAGTCTCAGAGTGGCTTACAAACTCCTTTCCTTTCCCCTCCCCACAACAGACACCCCGTGAGAGAGCTCTGAGACAACTGTCCTTGAGAGAACAGCTGGTACACAGCTATGGCTTGCCCAAGGTCATCTAGCAGCTGCAAGTGGAGGAGTGGGGAATCAAACCCGGTTCTCCCAGATTAGAGTCTGCGCACTTAACTACTACACCAAAGAAGAAAGAAGAAGAAGAGATTGGATTTATATCCCGCCCTTCACTCACTTAAGAGTCTCAGAGCGGCTTACAATCTCCTTTCCCTTCCCCTCCCCACAACAGACACCCTGTGAGGTAGGTGGGGCTGAGAGAGCTTTTTCCCAAGCTGTCCTTGAGAGAACAGCTGGTACAGAGCTGTGGCTTGCCCAAGGTCATCCAGCCAGGTGCAAGTGGAGGAGTGGGGAATCAAACCCGGTTCTCCCAGATTAGAGTCCGCGCTCCTAACCACGACACCAAACTGGCTCACTACCCCAAACATTAGACCGGTTACCTTTGTCTGTTTCGTTCTTCAGCTTCTTCGCGTTGCTCTTCTGCAGCCCTTCGATCCCATCCGGTTTCGCCAGGCCGGCCGCTTCTCTCTTCCCCGCTGCCGAGTTCTGGTCAGCGTTGTCCATCAGAGGGATGTAAGTCGTTGCGTGGATCAACGGCTCGTCCACCAAAGGCATCACTGGGATTACCGAAAACAAAAGCGATCAGGAGAGGTCAGGTGCATAAAAAGAGTCAGCTGGCTTAAGTTTGTGGTGCGTTCTTTCAATCTGACAAACAAGGACCCGACTGTGTAGGAGCTGCAGTTACGCAATTACGCAACTCTCGGCACTTCCAAGGACGGAGCCGCTGTGGCATCCAAAGCCAGACACCTGGCCGACAACCGACATCTGTAGGATTGCCAAGTTTTACCTTAAAAAAAGCGGGGGAGACCCGGTCCCTCTCCCGGAGTCCGGTGCGCAATGACGTCGCCCGGAAGTGAGGTCATCGCGCTGGGCACGTTGCCGGGGTGATGCTCTGGTAATCGCCCTAAAACTCTATGGTACCATAGAGTGTTCAGGGTGATTGCTAGAGTGTCGCCCCGGCAACGTGCCCAGCGCGATGACGTCACCCAGGCAAGTCGGCCTGATCGGGCCACTTCGGGGGTGGGGTTCCCCCGCCGGCCGGATCTGGACTGGCAGATTGGGGGCCCATTTAGGGGGGGAATCCCTGCCCCTTGGGGGGACTTGGCAGCCCTAGACGTTTGAGTTTGTGGGAATGGAGGGTACCCTGGCTTAGTTGTTTCCCTGTCTTTGCCCCTCTCCTCTTGGGAGGTTTGGAGAGGGAGGGTAATCACTAGGGTGGGAGAAGTGTTAGGGTAATAAAGAATTTCGTTTAACGCCGCCTAGAAGAAATAGCTCCTCCTGATTTCAGTAATATTCAATATTCCCAGTTGGGGCTGTTACTGAATACAGAAACTCGGAAGGGAATTTTCCTACATACAAATATCCTGGGAAGTGCCATATTTTTCGCTCTATAAGATGCACCTGACCATAAGACGCACCTAGCTCTGCTCGGTGCCATGGCTCGGGAAAGGTGAGGGGGGGTTTAAGACGCACACACTTTCCCCCCCACTTTTTTTGGGGAGAAAAAGCAAGTCTTATGGAGCAAAAAATACGGTATATTTTAATTTTAAGAAGCAATTTATGCGGTACTTGGAGAAGGGACAGCTGCACTATGTCGGGGGGGAGGAGGAGGAGTGGTCGTCTTCTCAGAGCAGCTTACAAACTCCTTCCTTACCCCACAACAGACAGCCTGTGAGGTAGGTGGGGCTGAGAGAGCTCAGACAGAAACGACCTTTTCAAGGACAGCTCTGACAGAACTGTGGCTTGCCCAAGGTCATCCAGCAGCTGCGCGTGGAGGAGTGGGGAATCAAACCCGGTTCTCCCAGATTAGAGTCCAGGCACCAAACTGGCTCACTCAAACGGCTTTGATAATGATAACAGGGAGAGAGTATTGTATATCTTATGTTTGAATGTTTTGTATTCTTACATAACCAATAATTTTTAAAAAAAAGACAAAGTTCAAAAAGTAAAGAAAAGAAACTGTGCTGGGCAGGAGCCCCACCTGGCTCCCCCCACGTTCTGAAAACACCTGGCCATTGCCAGGTAAGATGTTGGTGCGCCCCACGGCTGAATGGGACCTCTGTGTCCAGGGGTGGCAACTCTCTTAATTCCAGTGCTGGAAACGACAGCATGGGGACACCCTGGTCTCCGTGTCCCATCTGGCAAACATTCTGGGAGCATGTGGTTGAGTCAGGATGCCGGACGAGATGGACCACTGGTCCAGTCCAGCAGGGATGCTCTTATGTTCTTACTGCAGTACTTCTATCAAGTATTAAATTCCACACCACAGACAGGAAAAGGGACAGGGGCTCAAAAGAAGACAAGAAGGACAAACAGATGAAACGACGAGGAGGATGGGGGGGGGAGCCTGGAGACCCAGAAGCCCTATGAGGAAAGGCTGAGGGACTTGGGAGTGTGATGCGACAGTCAGTGTGATGCAGCGACAAGAAAGGCTAGTACGATCTTGGGGTGTATCGACAAAGAGAAATAACATCAAAATCACAAGACTGAGAGTCCCACTGTACACTTTTCAGTATTTTAAGGGCTGTCCCTTAGAGGAGGGCGGGGAGCTGCTCCTGTGGGCAGCAGAGGAGAGGACTTGCTCTAACAAGTTTAAATTAAGGGCAGGAAGGTTCCGGCTGGATCTTAGGGGAAAGTTTTTGACAGTCAGAGTTGTTCAGCTCCCCCTCCCTGGCAGTCTTCATGCAGCAGCTGGATGAACACTTGACAGGAATGCTCTAAGCCAGGGGTAGAGCCATCTAGAACAGGGGTGGCCAAACTTGCTTAACGTAAGAGCCGCATAGAATAAACATCAGATGTTTGAGAGCCACAAGACGTGAACAAATATTACCTGCTTTTATTGGAAAATAAGCAGATTTGCTTTTTATTAACATTAAATGAGACCGCCAAAAATAATAACAAAAGGGGTAAAAGCAGATATTGATAATGATATTAATTTGTCCAATGATATTTGTTTGCTAATGATATTTGGCTTCCCCAGCTGCCTGCCAGGAGCCACATAATTATATATGAAAGAGCCGCATGCAGCTCCCGAGCCACAGTTTGCTCTAGGCCAGTGGTGGCAAACCTATGGCACGCGTGCCAGAGGCGGCACTCAGAGCCCTCTCTGTGGGCACGCACGCAGTTTGGGCACTCAGTCTCTAAAAGGAAAAAGACGACACAGACTCGAGGCTGGGCTGCTCTCAAACTTACAAAGTATGAGCCAAGGTTAGACAAATCATCAGCATGCATACAACAGCAAAAATCACATTAATTGTTCAAAAGCATGCCAAATGCAAACTTTTACCTTTCAATAAAAAGTTGTTTGTATAACTGAAAGCTCTGTTATTGTGTTTTTCTTTTAAGACAAAAGATGTTAATGAGTTCTTTTTTCTAAACTAAAACCTCAGTATTCAGGTTAAATTGTCGTGCTGACACTTTGTGATAAATAAGTGGGTTTTGGGTTGCAGTTTGGGCACTTGGTCTCTAAAAGGTTCACCATCACTGCTCTAGGCTGATCCTGCATTGAGCAGGGGGGTTGGACTGGATGGCCTGTAGGGCCCCTTCCAACTCTGTGTGATTCTATGACTCGATGCCTTATACTGAACCAGTACAAGGCACCCAGTCACAAGCCTTGCCCTCACCCTGGCCCTGCCCACTTTCTGAAAAGCTTGGCAGGTGCCCAGGAAAGGACTGGTGGGTACTATGGTGCCCCAGGGCACCACGTTGGGGAGCCCTGCCCTAGCCAAGGAGGGCAGGCCATCAGTACAGCAGAAACATGGCATCAGCTCCGGCTCCAGCAGGTGGCACTAGAACTACCCCAAACATTTGACAGAGTTCCTCACCACCACGCAAGGCAGGTTTTTCTATGTGTTACCAATTTTAATTAGATATTCCTCTACAGGGTTAGCCTTCACATCAATATGTTTCTTTCTTTCTTTTTTCTTTTCTTTTTTTTTAAATTCTTTTTATTGGTTTTTCAATAATACAGATATACAGAACTGAGTATATAAAGTGTGGCACATTGTAACTAACATTGCAGTGTTAAGGATATAGAAAAACAAAACACAGCATGAGCTAACCTTTTCAACTACTAGTGACTAACAGTGCTAACAGTACTTATTTGAGTCAGAGCTAGAAGGTAGTAATTGCAGTTTTTTAGAGTGATCTTGTGTTTTCCGGAGGGTTTTTTAAAATTATTATTATTATTTTTTTTGTTTGTTTATTTGTTTGTGTGTTCTAGTGGTTGCAGGAATTTTCAGTGAAGTAATATCTGATATATAGGGTTACATATGGTTGAATGTCTGATGCAGAAAATATTCCATGAGTGGAGACCATTTTCCTACAAATTTAGAGGGTTTCAGGTAGATGTCTATTTGTTTGAAGTGGTCCGTGATTTTTCCCAAAATTAGGTGGTCCCAGACTTTGTTGAGCCAGTCAGTAATAGTAGGAGCCTTGTCTGCTTTCCACTTGGATCAGGGGTGGGCAATTGTTTTGGCTCGGGGGCCACTTTGTGGGAGCAGAGGTTAGTGGAGGGCCACACCTTTTAAAATGATTGTATTCATTAGTTAACTTTGCATTTCAGAAAAGGTATACATTGTATCATAAAAATCAATACATATAAATTAAATAAAATAGTGGTATTTTTATTCAATTCAATTCAATTCAATATTTATTGTGCTAATTTCATATCTGGGCTGCTGGGAGCAGGGGGTGCGGCTTGGTAATGTGCCTGCCCCCTGGACACTTCACTCCTGGAGCGCCGCTTGTCTGCACTCCGGGCCCAATGGAGGCCTGACTGAAACCACGTGACCGACTGTCTTGGCAGGCCGCAAAAAACTCTCGCGGACCACATGTGGCCTGCGGGCCGCAATTTGCTCACCCCTGACTTAGATGCTATTGAGGTCTTGGCAGCAACCAGTAAACCGGTAATGAGTTCTCTTTGGAGTGGCTGAATGTCTTTAATGTTCCATATGTCTAAAAATATTAGTGTGGGGTCTAGTGGGATATCAATACCTGTGATGAGTTTTATTTGGGACAATACTTCTAACCAAAAATTCTTGATGTGGGCACGCTTC
This sequence comes from Lepidodactylus listeri, assembly GCA_029233225.1. Taxonomy (NCBI): domain Eukaryota; kingdom Metazoa; phylum Chordata; class Lepidosauria; order Squamata; family Gekkonidae; genus Lepidodactylus; species Lepidodactylus listeri. Next base: position 94,240,021 of record JARCFY010000011.1, on the reverse strand, counting down.
CACCAACAATGGAATGTGTTTCTTCGTGACTGGTAAGCTTTGTCTATGGCTTGTACATTCTTTTCCGGTTTTTTGGGATACGAGATTAAATGCCCCTATGTAAACCTTTGGCTTCACAGATCCGTAGTGCTATGTGCCTGATGTTCTTGACAAATTGAATCTTCTAGTGTTTCCGTAAGCGTTCTGCAATTTTACATGTATGCATATTACCTTGATGGACTGTTCTCCCCTCGTGTTGTTTCAGAAGGTATCCTGTCATAATTATTATTATATCTTTTTTTCATCAGATGTTAAAACATTCCTTTCAGATGAAGTTTGCGCACGAAAGGAGCTTGTATTCTAAAGAACCTCGTCAAACACCTACTTGGAAAACATTTTCTATACTTTGAAAAAATATATATTTTGTATACTTACCTTCTTTCTCTCCGTCAAACTGGGGAGCCAGTTTGGTGTAGTGGTTAAGTGCGCGGACTCTAATCTGGGAGAACCGGGTTTGATTCCCCACTCCTCCACTTGCACCTGGCTGGATGACCTTGGGCAAGCCATAGCTCCGTATCAGCTGTTCCCTCAAGGACAGCTTGGGAAAGAGCTCTCTCAGCCCCACCTACCTCACAGGGTGTCTGTTGTGGGGAGGGGAAGGGAAAGGAGATTGTAAGACGCTCTGAGACTCCAAGTGAGTGAAGGGCAGGGTATAAATCTAATCTCTTCTTCTTCTTCTTCTTGTTAAACTTCACCTTTCATAACCACTGTTATGCTATGATATTATGTTAGTGACCCGCACAGCCGTTTTTGTCCCTGTCTGCTTATGCTCTTTGGGGCTGCGGTTCTCGTGTTCTCCTGCCCCTTACCGATTTCAGGGCCACGTCTGTGCCCGACTAAGATGCGGTGGCTTACGGATTAAACGCTTCCTGTGCAATCTCGTTTATGACTGAGGTTCGTCTGCTCTCCTCCTCCCACCGAAAAAAACAATAAAATAAAAATGGCCCCCATTACCATTCTCTGTCTTCTGTTTCTTGGCTGAAACTTTCTTCTTCCCCGATGCACTTTCTGGCTTGATTTCGTGATGTGACAGGGGAGGGTCTTGTTTTTTGGAGGGGGGCGGTGACGAATCACTCTTGGCATCCTGATCATCTGCAAGGAAAGAAAAGGCGCATCAGCTTATTTATTTATTTATTCATTCATTCATTTTTATACCCCGCCCTCCCCGCAAGCAGGCTCAGGGCAGCTCACAGGGGCAGGAATGCCAATCCCATACATCATAAAACAGATAAAATCACCACTATAAAACAATTCCAATAAATTACATATAAATTACCATGATTTACAATAAAACGCTTCCAATTATCACTAGTCAGATGGCTTCCTATTGGGTCGGGGTCCAATCCCCTTGACCATCGAGCCTGGGTTGCATTCAGGGCCGGACCACATCAAAGATGTTGTTTGCGATGGATGGTACTACTGGTGGCAGTGGTGGCGGCTCCTAGTCAAAGGCCTGGCGGAAGAGCTCCGTCTTGCAGGCCCTGCGGAACTGCATTAAGTCCCGCAGGGCCCTGATCGCCTCCGGGAGCTCATTCCACCAGACTGGAGCCGCCACCGGAAAGGCCCTGGCCCTGGTTCCGGCAAGCCTGGCTTCCCTGGGGCTCGGGACATAAAGTCGGTGACACGACCCTGACAGCTGGCACCGTTACTTAAAATCGCAGCCTCTTTCATACACGCGCACAATTAGAAAGGAAACAAAAGAGAAGTCACACTGTTTCAGTTTAGAAAAGAGATGACTAAAGGGGGATGTGATAGAGGTTTATATAATTCTGCATGTGACGGAGAGAAATTCTTCTCCCTCTCCCAAAATGCTAGAACTCAAGGGCATCCAATGAAGCTGACGGGCAGTAGGTTCAGGACAGACGAAGGAAATACTTCTTTACACAGAGAGTGATTAAAGTGTGGAATTGGCTGCCAGAGGATATAGTGCTGGCCACTGGAAGGAACAGCTTAAAAAGGGGATGAAGATAGATTCATGGAGGATGTCCATCAATGGTTACTAGCCATGGTGACTGAGGGGCACCTTCATATTCAGAGGCATTAAGCCTCTGAATCCCAGAGTCAGGAGACAACACCAGGGGAAGGCCTCAGTCTCTCTGCCCTGTTGTTGTTGTCCCTCCAGAGGGACTGGTCGGCCAGTGTGTGAGACAGGATGCTGGACTAGATGGACCACTGGTCTGATCCAGCAGGGCTCTTCTGATGTTCTCATGAAGGCCTCTGTGCCCTGTTGCTGGCTGCCCAGAGTAACTGGTTGGCCACTTGTGTGAGACAGGATGCTGGACTAGACGGACCACTGGTCTGGTCCAGCAGGGCTCTTCTTATTAGCACAGATAGGAGCAGGCTCATTTTTCAGGGGCTTCACTGTCTAGGAACTGACATAGCTTCCAGTCCCACAGTGCACCCAAGTGAACAGTGTTCACTAAGAGACAAACCAGACAATTTATTTATTTCTTCATTCATTCATTCATTCACATTTTTACCCCACCTTCCCCGCAAGCGGGCTCAGAACATAAGAAAAGCCAGTGTTGGATCAGGCCAATGGCCCATCCAGTCCAACACTCTGTGTCACACAGTGGCCAAAAACACCAGGTGCCCTCAGGAGGTCCACCAGTGGGGGCAGGAAACCACTGTTGCCACCCCCCCCAAACACCAAGAATACAGAGCATCACTTGCCCCAGACTGAGAGTTCCTATCTACACCTTGTGGCTAATAGCCACTGATGGACCTCTGCTCCATGTGTTTCTCCAATCCCCCCTTGAAGCTGTCTGTGCTTGTAGCCGCCGCCACCTCCTGTGGCAGTGAATTCCACGTGTTAATCACTCTTTGGGTGAAGAAGTACTTCCTTTTATCTGTTCTAACCCGACTGCTCAGCAATTTCAAGGAGTGCCCCCGAGTTCTTGTCTTGTGAGAAAGGGAGAAAAGGACTTCCTTCTCGACCTGCTCGACCCCATGCATAAACTTATAAACCTCGATCATGTCCACCCCTCGGCCGTCGTTTCTCCAAGCTAAAGAGCCCCAAGCGCTTCAGCCTTTTTTAATAGGAAAAGTGCTCCAACCCTTTTATCATTCTAGTGGCCCTTTTCTGCACTTCTTCCAATGCTATCATATTCTTTCTGAGGTGTGGCGACCAGAACTGTACACAGTACTACAAATGACTCCAAAAAGTACTCAGGGCAGCTTACAAAGTGGCACAATTCCCAGGTTAAAATAAACAGTTAAAACAGTTTAAAACATCATTATGACAGTTCAATAAAATTTCAATAAAGTGCTTGCAGTGATGGTAATCAGCTTATATCAAGATGGCGTCCTGCAGTTTCTCTTTGTGACCTAGTGTGGATTCCTTTGGGCCAGCCTTCATCTCCGATGGAAAAGGAGATGGTTGATAGTAGGTGGAGGGTGGTGGCAGCTCCGAAGGCCTGGTGGAAGAGCTCCGACTTGCAAGCCCTGCGGAACTGCATAAGGTCCCGCAGGGCCCTGATCTCCTCCGGGAGCTCGTTCCACCAGAGCGGAGCCGCCACCGAAAAGGCCCTAGCCCTAGTACCAGCGAGTATGGCTTCCCTCAACCCTGGAACCGAAAGTCGGCGTTGTCATCCCGACCGAAGTGCTCTCTGGGGTAAATGTGGGGCAAGGCGGTCCCTCAGGTATGTTGGACCCTGAACATATAGGACTTTAAAGATAAGCACCAGCACCTTGAAGTGAATTCGGTACGCTATAGGCAGCCAGTGCAGCGCCACCAGGACAGGCCGGATGTGATCCCATTTATTTATTTATTTATTTAATCTGATTTATATCCCGCCCTCCCCGCCATATGGCGGGCTCAGGGCGGCTAACAGCATACCAACAATTCCCATACATAATTTAAGCATTTAAAACATTAAAACATATAACTAACATAACATTATACAGATGGCGTATCTTCAATTTGATCATTCAATGCAGCACCCAAATGCAACCTTAGAACAGCTACAGCTGGTGGATAAAATCGGTCCAGGGCCAGATGTAAATCTCAGTACTAGGTGGCCTCTACCCGAAAGCCTAGTGGAAGAGCTCCATCTTGCAGGCCCTGCGGAATTGTAAATAGTCCCACAGGGCCCTGATGTCATCCGGGAGCTCATTCCACCAGTACGGGGCCGCCACAGAAAAGGCCCTGGACCTTGTACTCGCCAGCTGAGCCTCCCTTGGCCCTGGGAGGGTCAGACGATTTAGGGAGATCCATCAATAGCCTGGCCACTGGTTGCAGCTTCCGGATTTGCAACAAGGGCAGCCCCATGTAGAGAGCGTTACAGTAGTCTAATCTCGAGATGACCATTGCACAGATCACCATGACCAGGTTGTCGCGATCGAGGAAGGGAACCAACTGCCGAGCCAGCCGCAGATGGTAGAATGCTGACTTAGCAGTGGCTGCTACCTGGGCTTCCATAGTTAAGGAGGGATCCAGGAGCACTCTTAGACGCCTAACCACCAACGGGACCCCGCCGAAGGTCGGGAGCTGGACTCCACCCCCAACTACTCCAACCCAGGCACAGGACATCTGTCTTAGCCAGGTTCAATTTCAGCTTGCTCAGCCTAAGCCAACCTGCCACGGCGTGCAATGCCCAGTCTAGGTCTAGGAAATGTGAGTGAATGAATGAATGAATGAATCAATCAATCAATCAATCAATAAATAAATAAATAAGGAGGAAAGCTAGTTTTATACCCTGCCCTTCACTACCCAAAGGAGTCTCAGAGCGGCTTACAGTCTCCTTTCCCTTCCCCTCCCCACAAAAGACCCCCGGTGAAGTAGGTGGGGCTGAGAGAGCTCTGACAGAAACTGCTCTTTTTCAAGAACAGCTGCACCAGAACTATGGCTTGCCCAGGGTCATCCAGCAGGTGCAAGTGGAGGAGTGGGGATCAAATCCGGTTCTCTCAGATTAGAGTCCGCGCACTTCACCACGACACCAGACTGCTACATGCCAATACCTATTCCATTCTTCTGCTTCTTCTGCCCAGCCTTCTTCTTTGACCCAGTTGCGTCTGAAGGTGGGGTGGGCTGCTTCGTGACAGGCACCGGCTCCGCCTTCTTCCCCGCCGGCTTGGATCCCTCCGGCTCCCTCAAGGCGTGCTCCTCCGGACCGCCTTTGTGCTTCTTGTCCTTCTTCTTGCGCTCTCGGAGGCCGCCGGGGGCCTCCGTCACACCCAAGGGGGGAGGCCCGGCGTGCTCTTCATCAGCCCCCAGGGCATCCGAGAGCTTGAAGTCCCGGGAGGCGCTCTCCGAGTCGGACTCGTGGAGGCTCCCGTTCTGGGCCTCTTTCTTCTTGCTCTTCTTCTTCTCAGCTTTCTTCTTCTCGGTCTTGGTGGGCGGGAACCTCTGCTCCCTCTTCTGTTTCGCCAGGGCCTCGTCGTAGAGCGTCTCCTTCATGAAGAGCCAGAAGAAGAGGAAGATGACCGTGATCACGACGGAGGGGACGAGGACGATGAAGTAGGTGGACTCGTAGAATTCCATGGTGCTTTTCTTTCAGCTACTGCCGATAAGGGTAAATCTGCGGTGGGGGCAGAAAGAGAGAGAGAGAGAAATAATAAGACACAATGCGAGACGGAAACAGTAATAAGCAAATCATTTAGGGAAGAAAAAGAAGAAGAAGAAGAGAAAAGAGGAGGAGGAAGAATAAGAGGAGGAGGAGGAAGAGATTGGATTTATACCCCGCCCTTCGCTACCCAAGGGAGTCTCAGAGCGGCTTACAAACTCCTTTCCCTTCCCCTCCCCACAACAGACACCCTGTGAGGTAGGCGGGGCTGAGAGAGCTCTGACAAAAACTGCTCTTTTTCAAGAACAGCTCTGAAAGAACTTGTGACTGACCCAAGGTCATCTAGCAGGTGCAAGTGGAGGAGTGGGGAATCAAACCCGGTTCTCCCAGATTAGAGTCCGCACACTTAACCACTACACCAAACTACCTTAATATAGAAGAATAAAGCAGATCTTTATGTGGTGTTCCTAAAAACCATGGGATTCCCCCAGAAGCATTATCAGGGCTTCCTCGATTATAAGATCGGTATCTGGATTGAGTCAATAAAAGGAGGAGGAGATTGGATTTATACCCCGCCCTTCACTTGGAGTCTCAGAGCAGCTTACAAACGCCTTCCCCTTCCCCACAACAGACACCCTGTGAGGTAGGTGAGGCTGAGCTCTTTTCAGATATGTCCTTGAGAGAACAGCTCTGATAGAACTACGGCTTGCCCAAGGTCATCCAGCAGCTGCAAATGGAGGAGTGGGGAATCAAACCCAGTTCTCCCAGAGTAGAGTCTGCACACTTAACCACTACACCACAGCCAGGGCCCTCAGTTTGCAATACCTGAGAATAGCTGCTAATGATCGGAGTTCAGGAAAATGTTAATTCATAAGGTCATAAGAAGAAGATTTGGTTTTTATACCCTGCTTTTCAATACCCAAAGGAGTCTCAGAGCGGCTTACAATCCCCTTCTCTTCTTCTTCCCACAACAGACATCCTGTGAGGCAGGTGGGTCTGAGAGAGCTCTGACAGAAACTGCTCTGGAGAGAACAGCTCTGAGAGAGCTGTGACTGGCCCAAGGCTACCCAGCTGGCTGCATGCGGAGGCTTGGGGAATCAAACCTGGTTCTCCAGATTACAGTCCGCCGCTCTTAACAAAGTGGTGTAGAACCAGAAAAGGGCACCAAATGATAAAAAGACCAGTGTGCCTTTCCCCACCAGGAAATGCTAAAGTGTTTGGGATTTTCCAAGGCAGGAAAAAAAAAAAAGAAATATTGACTAAGGAGTGATCCGGTTAATGCCTTGCAAAACGAAAGTAGAGTGGGGTTAAGGGGGAGAGATTCTTCTCTTCCCTGCTTTACACCTCCAGGTGACTGATCGGCATTTAAGACCCGGGAAGCATAAACTTGTGCAAAGCTGTTAGCCCAGAAACGTCCATCTGCAATGGGTGTTGGAGAAGGGTGAAGGTACCTCAGAAGGACATGAGAGACGGATACCATTGCGAATGCGGAAGGAATGGAGAGAAGCATTCTTCTGCTCGCCCTCAAAATGGGAACACCCAAAGCAGCTGTTATTCTTTCAAATACCACATAGTTTAAACTTCTGGAATTCACTGCAACTAGCATAGATTGCCCCGGCCTGGACGGCCAAAGCTAGCCCAATCTTGGAAGCTAGAAAAAAATTCACGTGCCCAAGTTTTAACACCGATAATGAATTTAATAACAGTAAGACATATAAAGTACTCAGAACAAATTTTCCATAAACAACAGGTAGAAGTTCACTGGTAAAGTTAATCACAGGTAGCAATTCACAGGTGGAGTTTTTCCACAAACAATCTGAAATAAATTCAAAAAAGTCCTTGAACTGTAAGGATGTAGTAGCGTCTCTGCCAGCTGACTCAACGGACCCCCAGTTCTAAATCTGGGGAGGGGAAGAGAGAGCCAGTTTGGTGTAATGGTTAAGTGCGCGGACGCTCATCTGGGAGAACCGGGTTTGATTCCCCACTCCTCCTCTTGCGCCTGCTGGATGACCTTGGGCAAGCCATAGTTCTGGCAGAGCTGTTCTTGAAAAAGAGCAGTTTCTGTCAGAGCTCTCTCAGCCCCACCTCCCTCACAGGGTGTCTGTTGTGGGGAGGGGGAGGAAAAGGGGTTTGTAAGCCGCTCTGAGACTCCAAGTGAATGAAGGGTGGGATATAAATCCAATCTCTTCTTCTTCTAAATCCGTTTCAATGATCTTTTCCAAGAATCAGGCTGGAGTCAACATTTCAAAGATACATGTAGACATCCATAAGGCATACTCAAATACAGCAATCCTCAGTGATTCCTTCACGAATACAATAACATGATACCATCAACACACAAGTAACTGCACTATAATATTGTAAGCAACATTCAATATGAAATATTTCGATAATGGTCACACAAATAACTCTTACCCAATGCAGAATCTAACGTTTCTTGGAGCCTCCCTTCAAAATTGATTACTGGAGTTAAAACTCAGGCACATGCATTTTTTTTCTTGTTTTCATATACTGCTGGGCCACTGCCTTTCATCTTGTATCGATCGTGGAAGCTAAGCAGAGTCGGCCCTGGTTAGGATTTGGATGGGAGACCACCAAGGAAGTCCAGGGTTGCTACGCAGAGGCAGGCAATAGCAAAACCACCTCTGAACATCTCTTGACTTGAAACCCCTGCTGGGTCGTCATAAGTCTGCCTCCTACCAACACTAGCGTAGCTTTTCAAAAGGGTGGGGCAAACGGGTGGGTGGGGGTGCCCCAGGATGCGGGGTGAGACAGATCTCTGGTCCGAGCAGCAGGGCTCTTCCGATGTTCTTAAGGGCAGGGAGGGGTGAACCAGGGGTTGCCTCTTGAGGCCCTTTCCTATATGCCCAAGGTAAAGCCGATTGGATTCCCACTTTGGAATCGGGAAGGAATTTCCCTCCAGGTCAGATTGGTCCAAGGATCCTGGAGGGATTTTTTGCCTTCCTCTGGGCATAGAGGGGAGTGGGGGGGGGGGAATGGGTAACTGCAAATTTCCTCCATTCTACAGGGCACTGGACTAGATCAGGGGTGGGCAAACTTGCTTAACGGAAGGGCCACATAAATTAAACATCAGATGTTTGAGAAACGCAAGACGTGAAAAAATATTACACGTTTTAATTGAAAAATATGCAAATTTGTTTTTACTGACATTAAATGAGACTGCCCCCCCCAATGGGGATAGAAACAGATATTGATGATGATATTTATTTGTCCAATGATATTTTTGTTTGCAAATGATATTTATGTGTCTAAGAGAGAGAAAAAGAGAGAGAGAGAGGTGGAAAGAATGGAAGAGGAGGAAAGAGAGAGAAACAAACAAAGAAGAGGGAGGGAGAAAAAGAGAAAGGCGGAAAGAAAGTAAATAGGGGTGGGAGGGAGGTGGGAGAAGAGAGAAAGAAAGAAAGGGGAAGAGAAAGAAAGAGGTGGGGGGAAAGCAAATAGATGGGAGAGGGAGGAAGAAAGGGGGGAAAGGGAGAGAGAGGCAGAAAGAAAGCAAATAAATGGGGGGAGAGGGAGAAAGATAGCAACTTTCTCCAGCACCCCCCCCCCAAAATGCCTTCCGGCTTGGTGAAGGGATTTAAAAAAACAAATGCCTTCTCCAAGTCAGCGGGGGAGGGTGTGTGTTTGAGAACACATTTAAAGTTGCTTTCTTTCTCTGCTCCCCCCCCCCCCCCCCACACACACCTCAAGCCTACCTGGGGAGGGGAACACTAACTCCCCTTTGCTTCCCCAATTGCCTTCCGGGAGCCACACAATAAGTGTGAAAGAGCCACATGCAGCTCCCGAGCTGCAGTTTGGCCACCTCTGGACTAGATGGCCCTTGGGGTCCCCTTCCAGCTCTATGGTTTTAAAGCTGTTCTGCGAGAGACAGACAAAGGAGCCCGGCCACGCGGCCATTGGACCCCGCAGCAGCCGACTTCCAAGGCGCTTAAAAAAAGTGAATTGAGTTGCATAAGTCGCCGAGCCACCCACCCCGGGCTCCGGTGATTTATAGGTTCAGGGCCACGCCCGAAATGCCAACATAAACCAGGCTGAATCTCTTATGCAACCCAGCTGTTGATATTCTTGTTCTGAGTGACTGAAGGGGGGGGGGAGAACTAGGCACAGCCTCAGGTATGCGAACAAAGTTTGATCCCAGCAACCCCTTTAAGACTAACAAAGTTTAAATTCTTGGTATGAGCTTTCGGGTGCACGCACACTTCTTCAGATACATTAAACAGGTTCCCTCAAGCCTTAGATATAGGTAGAGAAGAGGAGGAGATTGGATTTCTACCCCGCCCTTCACTACCCAAAGGAGTCTAAGAGCGGTTTACAATCTCCTTTCCCTTCCCCTCCCCACAACAGACACCCTGCGAGGTAGGCGGGGCTGAGAGAGCTCTCTCGAGGACTGCCCTTGAAAGAACAGCTCTGAAAGAACTTGTGACTGACCCAAGAGAGAGGGTGTGGGTTTAGTTGCCGTAAAGGGCGAGTTAGAGTCAAGATGCATAAGTAACGGAGCAATTAAGTATAGCTAAGATTGGCTTAACGCAGGTGGTAAGACCGGTGAATAGCAACGAACTAGCGTACAAATAAAAGAGCGAACAAATAGATGTGAGAACTCTCTCTGCCTGTTGGTAAGGCTTGAGGAAGTCTGCTTCCGTGCATCAGAAGAGGTGTGCGTGCACACGCACGCTTATACCCAGAACTAAACTTTGCTGTTCGTACAGGTGCTGCTGGAACCAAACTTTATTCTACTGCTTCAAAACAACACGGCTGCCCACCTGAATCTATTTGGCCAGTCTGGTGTAGTGGTTAAGTGCACAGACTCTAATCTGGGAGAACTGGGTTTGATTCCCCACTCCTCCACTCGCACCCGGCTGGATGACCTTGGGCAAGCCACAGTTCTGTCCGAGCTGTTCTCTCAAGGGCAGCCCTCAAAAGAGCTCTCTCAGCCCCACCCACCTCACAGGGTGTCTGTTGTGGGGAGGGGAAGGGAATGGAGTTTGTAAGCCGCTCTGAGACTACAAGTGAAGGGCAGGGTATAAATCCAATCTCTTCTTCTTCAGGTATGTGGGTAAGCCGTGAGAGAAGCATTCCTTTCAAACCTAAAGCCGGCCTTTGAAAAAAACAAAGTTGGATGATTTCACCCTGCCTAGCAGCGTCACGGGTTTCTATTTCAAAAGGAGATCAAGATCCGTAGCCGTGTTTGTCTGTAGCAGTGGAAAAGAGCAAGAGTCCCAGTAGAGTCTTAATAACTAACAAAATTTCCAGCAGGGTATGAGCTCAGAAGCGAGCCGTGACTCACGAAAGCTCATCCCCTGCCACAAATTTCGGGAGCCTTTAAGGTGCTCCTGGACTCTGGCTCTTTTCTACTGCAAAAGGAGAGAGGCATTCAAATCCCGGGCGGGTGTGTCTGAAAGTTTCGCAAGCCTGGCCTCACGGAAGCACCACGAGGGCACGCCACTCGAAAGCTGCAGAGTCGCCCGTAGGCGCTTGCTGGTTACCGTCCGGCAGTCACGCCACTGCTCTTTCCGAAGGTTTATTTTGCCAGCAGAGTAAACACACGGGAGCGGAAGGAGAAGCACAAATGGCCCCAGAGCAAGCCAAGTTTCACGGCCTTGTGGTACTACAAGCCAATGTAGCAAGGGTCCCTTGGCTCAGCGGTGCCAGCAGTGGGGACTGGCTCACCCCGGTTCCTCTAGAAAACTGGCAGGAGTGTTGGAGAAGACCATTTATACACTTGTCAGGGAGGCTCTAGGCCACTAGTTCCCAAAGTGGGCAATACCGCCACCTGGGGGGCGCTGGAATGATCCAGGTGGGCGGTAGGAACCTTGGGTGCAATTGGGGGGGGGGGGGCGTTGAATAAAACTAAGAGGGTGGTGGAAGCATAAACAAAGAAGAGTCCAGAACCTATCTAAGACAGCTTTTTCCTGCCTTCTCCTGGTCTTCCCTGGAGATCAATCACAGCCAGGCATTGAAGCGCTTGGGGTTCTTTAGCTTGGAGAAACGACAGCTGAGGGGGGACATGATCGAGGCTTATAAGATTATGCATGGGACAGAGCGGGCAGAGAAAGAAGTCCTTTTTTCCCCTTCTCACAATACAAGAACTCGTGGGCACTCCATGAAATTAATGAGCAGTCGGGTTAGAACGGGTAAAAGGAAGTCCTTCCTCACCCAAAGAGTGATTAACACGTGGAATTCCTGCTACGGGAGGTGGCTGCAGCTACAAGCATGGACGGCTTCAAGAGGGAATTGGATAAACTTATGGAGCAGAGATCCATCAGTGGCTATTAGCCACAAGGGATAGATAGGAACTCTCAGTCTGGGGCAGGTGATGCTCTGTATTCTTGGTGCTGGGGGGGGGGGGGGGGGCAACAGTGGGAGGGCTTCTAGTGTCCCGGCCCCACTGCTGGACCTCCTGAGGGCACCTGGTGTTTTTGACCACTGTGTGACACAGAGTGTTGGACTGGATGGGCCACTGGCCTGATCCAACACTGGCTTCCTCTCATGTTCTTATTTGGAAATGGCAAATGCATGTGGACCCTTGGAAGGCTGGTGTTGCTGCTGGGCTCTTGTGTGGTGGCTGCTGCTGACCTCTGGCTTCAGCAGCTGCTGCTCTGTGCTTGCCTTGGCCTGCCTGGTGGACTCTACCTGCATGTTTTGACCACTTCTTAAAAGTAGATTTCCAGGGGGGCGCTGAGTTATTTTTTTCTCTGAAGAGGGGGTGGTGGGCCAAACAAGTTTGGGAACCTCTGCTCTAGGCTGATCCTGCATTGAGCAGGGGGTTGGACTAGATCAGGGGTGGGCAAACTGGCTCGGGAGCCGCATGCGGCTCTTTCACGTAAATTATGTGGCTCCTAGCATGGCGGCTGGGGAAGCTAAAAATCATTAGCAAACAAATATCATTGGACAAATTAATATCATTATCAATATCTGCTTTTACCCCTTTTGTTATTATTTTTTGGCAGTCTCATTTAACGTTAATAAAAAGCAAATCTGCTTATTTTCCAAAAAAAGCAGGTAATATTTGTTCATGTCTCGTGGCTCTCAAACATCGGATGTTTATTCTATGCGGCTCTTACGTTAAGCAAGTTTGGCCACCCCTGTTCTAGGTGGCTCTTACGCTGAGCAAGTTTGCCCACCCCTGAACTAGATGGCCTGTATGGCCCCTTCCAAGTATGACTTCTATGAGAGGCGCGCCGCTGGTTAGGGAAACAGTGTACTGTACTAAACTGAAAGGGAGACCCTGCTTTCAAACTTCCACCCCTAGTCTCGATAGGTACAGTAGCCATAAGATTCATGTTCTTCCCTTTCCTTTCTCTAACTTACACAGAGAGGCAGCTAACTATACCCACAGTGAACTGGACGGGAACAACCGTAATCTATTCAACAAGGGCGTTATATGCTGCTTTATTACTCCAGAGGGCCAAACAAACAGGGCACAGAGGCTGAGGCCTTCCCCCAACATTGCCTCCTGGCACTGGGATTCAGAGAATTAGTGCCTCTGAACATGGAGGTTCCCCTTAGTCACCATGGCTAGCAGCCATTGATGGACTCCTCTTCCATTAATCCTAATCCCCTTTTCAAACCGTCTGTGCCTGTGGCCATCACTACATTTGGTGGCAGCAAATCCCACCATTTAATCACTCACTGTGTAAAGAAGTATTTCCTTGTGCTCGTTCTGAACCTGTTGCCCATCCGCTTCACTGGACGTCCCCGAGTTTAGTATTCTGGGAGAGGGACGGAAAACTCTATATACTCCCCTTCCTCCACTCCATGCATGATTTTATAAGCCTCTATCATGTCCCCCCCCCCCTTAGCCGTCCATTTTCTACACCACAAAGTCCCATATTCTCCAGCCTTTCGGTCATCTAGTATTTTGAGAGACAGACTAAAAGCTCTCTCTTCCCACTCTTTCTACCTCAAGGACAATTTTATAAACCTCTGTCATGTCCCCCCCACCCTTAGTAATCACTTGCTAAACTTTTTCCAGCGCTGGAATATACTCTTTAAGACGTGGTAACCGGAACTGCATATAGTATTCCGAACAAGGCCGCGCTTTAGCTTTCTACGAGTGCAAATCCTCGAACGTCTAATCATCCCAGTTTAGAAAATGTGTCAATGCTTAGTCAAGACCCCTCATTTTAGAAGAGCATTTGTGCTCACTCGGTTAAATTCTTTTCCCTCGGCCATACTGGAAGGCCAATGTGTAGGCATAGCGTATCCAGACTGAGTTTATAAATACGGATCTAGTCAGCTTAAGTCCTTAGAACATATTTCACTGGAGTGTGAAATCTGGTCTCATTTGAGAGGAAAGTATTTCGTCCTCCCTCTTAATAGGTCACATGAATTCATCGTCCCAAAAAAATCGTCCAGTTTTTCCTTGTAGATGAGGATCGGAAAACTATTTTGGCAGTCGCTAAACATTTAGCCCTGGCGACTGCCCGTAAGAGGGTTGGATCTCGGTCTGTTCAAGACCTTCGAGTCAAAAGAAAGACAAGAAAAAGACAAGGGCAGATCCTTGACCATCTAACCATCCCCATTTAAGAAGACACGCCAGCGTTTAGTTCAGACTTTAGCATCTTTAGCAGGGTCCTTCCCAAAGGATTTGCTCAAAGACGGTTCGGGAACTCTCTTATTCAGAAACACCACAGGGCCTTCGACATCCAGCCAAGTCAGGTTAATAAATCCTTAAGAGGAAAATCCATGAGAAAGGAAGGTAGTCAGACTTTTCCCAAGTACTACGGAGAGGCTATAGACACACAGCGCTTAGTCATTAGTTCCTGTACAATCGGTATTTATCATTACTGTAGATTGAAGGGAATTACTTCATTGGGCATATTTTCAAAGATGAAGCAATCTTTTTAAAATGTAGATTCCCCCCCACACACACAAATGCTTACAGGGTAGCAATTTCAGCGAGACAGAATTCCTATCCTTTAAGGAAAAAAATCTATGTCCTTATGCCTGGGACTTATAATACATTCACTTGCATATTTACAGGAATTTCTATATCTGTGGCCTTTGAAAACAGAAGCGGGATACAATTTCCATACTGCATTGACAACCTATGGGTGAAAGCTACCCTGATAAGCCACTGGACAGTCAGAGGGAATTACAGACGCAAGGCTTAGCTGTAGAGAAACCAGCAGCGGTGGCATTTAACCTTTCTGACCCCCCCCCCTTATTGCATCAGCTCAAATTGGGATATAAATAGAGGCCGCTGGCCCAGAGGTGAAATCTCCCAGTGTACAGTCAGCTTACAGCAGTCTGCCACCCAGCTTAATCCCCCCCCACCCATCTCATGCTCTTCTTCTTCAATGTCTGATCAAAACAAAAGTGAAACGGGAAAAGATAAAAATAAGGAATGTGTCATTAAGTCATACACACAGGGGTCATTTCGAGCAGGAACGTGCAGGATCGCTGTTCCGGGAGTAACAAGCCCAGGAGCGGGCACATACGGTGATGCGCCGTGTAAAAAAGCAAAAGCATACTACTTGATCTGTATTTCCATGCTTGTTGTGGGGTAGCTTCCCTGTGAGAGCAAAGGAAACCTCAAGTGTCTTTAGTCAAAGTGTCAAGCTGGCTCGCCAGCTCTGAGTTGGGAAAGACCTGGAGATTTTTGGAGCGGAGCCTGAGCGGTGGGTGTGGCCTTCTGACACACTTCCGGTGATGTCAGGGGGTGTGGCATATGCAAATAACCAGGGGTTCAAGCCAATGAGCCAGCGCTGTCCGAAGACTTTTTCCACAATCATGTGGCTGGCGTGACTAAATGCTGAGGCGCACAGAACACTGTTCCCTTCCCACCAAAGTGGTACCTATTTATCTACTTGCAATTTCTGGCTTTCGAACTGCTAGGCTGGCAGGAGCTGGGGCCAGGAGCTCACTCCATCATGCGGCACTCAGGTCTCGAACTGCCACTCCACCGACCTTCCGGTCTGCAGCTCAGCGTCTTAACCTCTGAGCCCCCACGGCCCTGCTAAGGCCAGGCTAATGATTTTCGGTAGCCAAGCCTTTAAAGGGCCACACTAGATAAAGAAGTAGCAGCCGCCATGCATATTTGATTGGAGGAATGGGGATCTAAGTGCAATTTTCGACGTAAAATTGATCATGCAGGTGAAGAAAGCTGAATTCCTCACATACGAAGCTTCTACTGAATGAGACCATTGGTCCATCAGAATCAATATTGTCTACTCAGACTGGCAGCCGCTCTCCAGGGTCTCAAGCTGAGGTCTTTCCCATCACCCGCTGCTCGATTCTTTTAACTAGAGATGCCAGGGATTGAACCAGAGACCTTCTGCATGCCGAGCAGATGCGCCACCACGGAACCACAGCCCCCTTCCCTTTCTAATGGCGGAGACGCAAGGGAAGCAAAACATCTGTGCTGTTTTTAACTCTCCGACAGACATTTCAGGGCTAGAAGAAAGCCCAAGACTCCAGCTCATTCGGGCTGCGACAAACCAGCGTGGCTACCCTTTTGAAGCCGATTCCTATTAACATTTGATCAATTTTTAATAGCAGGTGGAGAATACGTGGGAGGGGGGGAGACGGAATTCAGGTTTTCAGAGAGCCTTTAAACGTTGTGTTCACACGCACCACAGGGGAAGGGGACAAGAAGGAGACTCGAATCTCTGAGTCTCAGTTGCTCTTCTCTCAACTAAACTGATCCAATTAAGCAACCCGCCGAACAGAAGGATCTCCGCCTTCTGAATGCCCTCTAGGTAAATGTTTTCCATTCCAACCATACCAGGGGAGGCACCTCTACCATCTGGTGGGTGACCGCCAGATGCCTCGCGCTATTATTTAAGCACCCTGAAAGGAGGAGTCTAGGCCCTGAAACGGAGGCGTCTAAACCCTGCAAGTCACAGTGCTCGAAAGGGGGTGGAGAAAAACAGGGAAAATTAGAGCCAAAGCAGCAGTTTCCAAGTAGTGAAGCAGCAGGAAAGTAGATCCTATCAGCAAAATGGCCACGTAATGGGAAAGTTCTGGCTTCGGTTCCTTTTCTTAGTCTTTTTACATCCAGGTCGGAGTTAAGGGCAGAGGTTGGAGCAGACAGTTGGGGGGGAGAGACCTAGATGTCTCCCTGTAGAAGCAGCAATATGCAGGATTGTCCCAAGGAGAAAAGCTGAAGATTCGTGGAGGACAAGTCTATCAATGGCACATGGTGACTGAGGAGAACCTCCACATTCAGACGCACTAAGCCTCTGAATCCCGGAGCCAGGAGGCAACATTAGGGAAAGGCCTTGGTCTCTCTGCCCTGTGGCTGGCCCTCCAAAGGAACTGGTTGGCTGCTGTGTGAGACAAGAGGCTGGACTAGAAGGACCACTGGTCTGATCCAGCAGGGCTCTCCTGATGTTCTAATGAAGGCCTTGGCCTCTCTGCCCTGTTGTTGGCCCTCCAGAGGAACTGGTTGGCCACTGTGTGAGACAGGATGCTGGACTAGAAGGACCACTGCTCTGATCCAGCAGGGCTCTCCTGATGTTCTAATGAAGGCCTTGGCCTCTCTGCCCTGTTGTTGACCCTCCAGAGGAACTGGTTGGCTGCTGTGTGAGACAGGATGCTGGACTAGAAGGACCACTGATCTGATCCCGCAGGGCTCTCCTGATGTTCTAATGAAGGCCTTGGCCTCTCTGCCCTGTTGTTGGCCCTCCAGAGGAACTGGTTGGCCACTGTGTGAGACAGGATGCTGGACTAGATGGACCACTGGTCTGATCCAGCAGGGCTCTTCTGATGTCCTTATGAAGGCCTCGGCCACTCTGCCCTGTTGTTGACCCTCCAGAGGAACTGGTTGGCTGCTGTGTGAGACAGGATGCTGGACTAGAAAGACCACTGGTCTGATCCAGCAGGGCTCTCCTTATGTTCTAATGAAGGCCTCGGACTCTCTGCCCTGTTGTTGGCCCTCCAGAGGAACTGGCTGGCCACTGTGTGAGACAGGATGCTGGACTAGATGGACCACTGGTCTGATCCAGCAGGGCTCTTCTGATGTCCTTATGAAGGCCTCGGCCTCTCTGCCCTGTTGTTGGCCCTCCAGAGGAACTGGTTGGCTGCTGTGTGAGACAGGATGCTGGACTGGATGGACTAATGATCTGGATCCAGCAAGGTTCTTCTGATGTTCTAATGAAGGCCTCGGCCTCTCCGCCCTGTTGTTGGCCCTCCAGAAGAACTGGTTGGCCACTGTGTGAGACAGGATACTGGACTAGATGGACCGCTGGTCTGATCCAACAAGGTTCTTAGAAAGTTTCTCCCAAAGCTGCCTAAACACATGAAGCTGCCTCATACTGAACCAGACCTTTTGGGGGCTCACCGAGGTCAGTATTGTCTACTCAGACTGGCAACTGCTCTCCAGGGTCTCAGGCTGAGGTCTTTCACATCACCTACTGCCTAATCCTTTTAACTGGAGATGCTGGGGGTTGAACCTGGGACTTTCTGCATGCCAAGAGATCCTTCCAGGCCTGGCAAAGCGTGAGCTTCTTACAAGTGCAGTGCAATATTCAGCACTGAGGCCTGTGCTCAGTTTAAACAACAAAAATAAATTATATTGGTCTGCAGACGAATGCACGTGGTTTTCAGGTCAGAATAACACTGGGATGTTCCGATGCTTGCCAAAACATTATGAAAGACAGGAACAATGTGAAGGAGCGGGTCAAAGATTCCAAGCCAGGGTCAGGAAACATGACAGGGAAAGGTGGTGTGCAAGACAGTGCTGGGAAGGGGCCACAGCTCCATAGCGGAGCATCTATTTGGCACGCAGAAGGTCGCAGGTTCAATCCCCGGCACCTCCAGTTAAGGACCAGGCAGTAGGTGATGTGAAAGACCTCTGCCTGTGACCCTGGAGAGCCCCTGCCAGCCTGAGTAGGCAATATTGCATCATGAGTGCTTGTGCAAGAGAGAAGCAAACTGAAATCGGCTCTCGTGTGGCTGGTGAAACTTAAAAATGGGTTTCAGGTTGCGAAAAGCCGAAAAAAACCATTTTGGGTTTTTTCGGGTTTTCGGGATACTGGAAAGGCTCTGATGAGACTCCCCGGTATCCCGAAAATAAAAAACCTGAAAAATCCGGCTTTTCCCAGCTTTTCGGCAAACTAAAAATGGCAGCCGCGGGGGGGGGGGGGGGGAGTTAACTGCAAAGGGAGGCCCATCACTTACTCTTTCGTTTTCCGGCATCGTGTACCCTCTTTCCCGCCTTTTGCTCATGGTCCCAGGAGGGGGCCGGGGGGGAGGGACCATGGATGGCCAATCACTGCAATGCATTTGCAAATGCGTTGCAGCAGGGCACTTGCCTTGCAAAGTTTCCAAGTACTGTGGAACTCCTAGGCACTAGGCAGCTTGCACTGGCAGCCAATGGGATTTTGGTATCCGCTCTCTGGCCAATCACAGAAGGTTGTTTTTGTTTGAAAACCTCTGTGTATGCCCAGAGAGCATAAAAGCAGACCTGCACCCCTGACTCCCTGCTGTTCCTGAACGGTTGGTGCTGCTGCTGGACTGGTCAGAGTTGAGAGAGTTTGGCTTGGAGAGTGTGGCTGGCTGCTGCCCCTGCTCTCTCACCGCTGTTAAATAGGCTTTAAAAAAAGGTTGTAGCTTTATTTTCCAATAATATCTTGAAATAAATCTCAGTGTAGGGTTTTAGTTTCGGTTTGACCCGAGTGAGTCCTGTTGGGTCAAACTCTGGGCACTGACTGGCATGGGGGCCCTGTTTCTGGGGGGCAGATTGCACAGGTTCTGCTGCTGCTAGCCTGGCAAACATGCCCCTCTCACCACCTCACTTACTTTCTTGGAGAGATTTTTCAGGAGACACTGTCTGCTGCCTGCCTTTTTTCCCATAGGAAACAATGGAGAATGGGGCAACCTCTTTGGATGCCCCTAGAATTGGACCCCCTGGTCCAATCTTTTCAAAACTTTGGGGGTCCTTTGGGGGGAGGCTTGAGCAGCTGCAGTCCAAATTTGGAGCCTCTACCTCAAACCCCCTCCCCCCCAGCCCCCTGGAAACTTCAGACTTTTTTGCCATTGATTACAATGGCCCCATAGGGTATAATGGACCCGAATTTTTCGGGAATCCCGAATATTTGCAGATATCTACCCTATACCGGTATAGATATTCAGGTTTTTTCGGGAATACCGAAAAATTCAAGTTTAATATACCCGAATCCGAAAAAAAACCAAATTATTTTTTTTTGCACACCCCTAGTTGCGAAGGCTGAAGGAGGTTGGGTCACCATAAGAGAACATAAGAGAAGCCAATGTTGGATCTGGCCAGTGGCCCATCCAGTCCAACACTCTGTCACACAGTGGCCAAAAACACCAGGTGCCCTCAGGAGGTCCAGCAGTGGGGCCGGGACACTAGAAGCCCTCCCACTGTTGCCCCCCCCCCCCCCCGGGAACCAAGAATACAGTGCATCTCTTGCCCCAGACTGAGAGTTCCTATCTATACTTTGTGACTAATAGCCACGGATGGACCTCTGCTCCAGATGTTTATCTAGTTCCCTCTTGAAGCTGGCCGAGCTTGTAGCCTCCACCACCTCCTGTGGCAGTGAATTCCATGTGTTAATCACCCTTTGGGTGAAGAAGGACTTCCTTTTACCTGTTCTAACTCGACTGCTCAACGATTTCATGGAGTGCCCATGAGTTTTTGTATTGTGAGAAAGGGAGAAAAGTACCTCTTGCTCTACCTGCCCTGTCCCATGCATAATCTTATAAACCTCGATCATGTCACCCCCAACCGTTGTTTCTCCAAGCTAAAGAGCCCCAAGCGCTTCAACCTTTCTTCACAGACCATGTGCAACAAATCATGGAAAGTACGGCAAATCGTCCGGACTGGCTAGGTAATACCGAGTACCATTGCACGCCCAAGTCCTTTGGGGGCAGATTTATCGACAGAAGGCCTTTAAGAATCCACAGACGCACTAGCCAGGCTCCCCACCCCCACGGCCCATGCAGCTGGAGCCGACCCCGGGAAAGATTTGCTGACTCAGAAGCAGAGGAGCTCGCTGTAAATCAAGGTTCCAACAGATTCCGTCTCATGTTTCCTAAACAAGGGGGCACATAATTACAACCGGCTGCTGCCAAAACGTATCAGCTGGGCGCTTGGGTTTTAAACATTACCTAATCCTGCAGGTCACACCGCCCACGTGTGTTGAGCACAGCAGAGTTCCTAACTGCCTGGACGGGGAAGCCACCGAGCAGCGAACAGCTCTCCACGACACGGGAAAGCAGGTGTCCACATTGCTGGGGTGGCGCCATACTCAGCTTCCAAAGCAGGCACAAGAAATGCCACGCGAGGCTATTCTTTCGCAACCGTTAACACGAGACCCCACGTGAGCCTCATTTTTGCCCCTGTGTCCCCAACACAGAAAATCATTTTTTTAATTTGATAAGAGAGTCACCGATTCTGCTTTGTTGCTTATTGAGAGAAACAAGAGCTGGAAGGGACCCCAAGGGTCATCTAGTCCAACCCCCTGGACAATGGAGAAAATTCGGCTACCTCCCTTCCCCCCACTCACCCAGAGACCTTTGCTCTATGCCCAGAGGAAGGTTAAAAACCCTCAAGGATCCGTGGGTCAATCTGGACTGGAAGAAAATTGCTTCCTGACCCCAAAGTGGTGACAGGCTTTACCCTGGGCATGTAAGAAAGGGCCACGAGAACTAAGCACTGATAGTCTGATCATAACGTTCCCCCCCCACCTCTCAGTATGCGCATCATCGCTTACTGCCATAGGAAGCCCTCAGGATGGAGAGGCGATTCATCAATCCCATTTAAGTGCATCAGAAAAAAACAGCCAACTCCCCCTCCCCTCCCAACTCATCTGCAATTGCATCTGATCACGCAGTGGCAGGCTGTGCCCGCAGCTTCACATAACTGTGTGATCATGCAACTGCGGGGCAAATTACTCCGAAGCAAATAGCCTCACTCCCCCCCCCCCCGGATTATCTCGCTTGTGTGACCAGGACCCTACTGGCACTATTCCCCCCCCTCCCCCGCCTCTCTCTCTCACACAAAAACCCTTCTATAGGAAACAGTAACAACTGAATACACACAGGCATGCTCTTTCATCTAATCTAATTTCATCCAAATCCACAAGCAATGTGCCCAATTCAACCACTCGTTCTGGTGACGGCGTAATCAGGTGCCATGGCGGTGGTGGAAAATTCTGTCAACTCGCAGCCGACTTCTGGCAACCCTGTAGGGTTTTCAAGGCAAGAGACGTTCTGAGGTGGTTTGCTGTTGCCTGCCCCCACCTCCTGACTGCTGGTATTCCGTGGAGGTCTCCCATCCAAATACGAACCAGGGCGGACCCAGCTTCGCTTCTGAGGTCTGACCTATCTGGGTCAGGGCTCCCTTCTTTTAAAGCCCATACATTAGACAGAAGAGGCTTTTAAAAATCCTAATTAGCTCTCCAGGAAGCAAGCGATGAGTTTGCACAAGCCAAGCTGACAGTGACGGGCGGCTCCCCACAGCACAGGTCTAAATCCTCGGCAAACAACCGAACACACACGCCGAAAGCCGCTGTTGACAGAAGAGACCGCAACAGCACTGCAACCTTTCCAGAGCAAATATGCAAAAAGTGCAACCGGTTCCTCAGACCAGCGATTCTCTAGACAGGCCAGACTAGAGATGTAAAATTTCCGGAAATTTTGATGCTCGGGAAAAAAACCAGTTTTTTTCTGGAAAAAATGGAAATTTTCAGAAAAAATGAAAAAAATGCTACATTAGCACTTCTTTTTTCTTTTCCAGATTGAAAGTCATTCTATTACTTTAGGAACATAAAATATGACTATGGACAATTTTACTTGGCATGAAATTATCACAACTAGCCTATTAAACATATAGTGTATCCAAACAATTATTACAAACAGAATTGACTTGTTCAATAATATTTATTTGTAATTGTAACAAATGGAGCAACAATCTCCTGAATTGTTTACTAGTTTGTGTGGAACAGACAAAAAAACCTCCACAAAACCATTTTTAAAAATCCAGAAGTAACAATGATTCATATTTCCTCTCCACAGTACTAAATAAAAATAAAGAACCCCATTCTCATAAAAAGAATTGAAGAGGGATGGAAGTGTATAGAAGGGAGTGTGGGACTAAGTTTCAATGAATGGGCATGAAATTTAATCAGAATCATTTTCTGAGCTGTAATGATCAGTTTCAGCCTCTGCAGCTACTCTGTTGTGTCTGTCATTATCACAGTTATTATGGACCTCTAAAAACTATACTTTCAGGTCCTTTTTTGTTGCTCTGTATTTTCTTCCAATACTTTGAGGCCTAGTGAAGCCTGAGTGCCAGTATATCCGCCCACATGCAAAAACAAAACTGGAACCTCTTTCTTTTCTTGTGACAACAGCACCTCCTAAAGGAAGAAATGCATCTTGTTCTTGCATTGGAGAGCTCAGTTTGTAACCTAGGACTTCCTTGTTCTCAGTGCACAGAAATCAGATTAATCTGATACCATACGTATTTTTTAGAAATGGTTTGGAAAATCTTCTCATTAATGGGCCACCTTCTCTAATATGAGAATATTTTTGTGAAGTCTGTGGACTAAGTGGATGAGGTTCTGTATTAACAGTAGCCAGATTAGTTTCCCTGAAAAAGAACATCGAAACGAAGTTCATATCTAGATTCTTCGTTGGAAACTTGGGAACTTGGAAAGGGAACTTGGGAACTTGGAAAGGAAACTTGGAAACTTCTGAAAACTGCATGTGTGGCAGCAAGGAACTTCAAACTATTCTTTGTAAAGTTCTTTTGAAGTTGTATGATTGTAACTGTGTGATTTTTTATGTTACGCTATTATCACATTGTTGCTCAATTACAACACTGAGTGTGGCAGCATTTTCCGGCTTTGTTCATGTTTTGGGGTCTTGCTGCATAGCTCTTTTTGTACATTTAGAAGAAGAAGAAGAAGAGATTAGATTTATACCCCGCCCTTCACTCACTTGGAGTCTCAGAGCGGCTTACAATCTCCTTTCCCTTCCCCTCCCCACAACAGACACCCTGTGAGGTAGGTGGGGCTGAGAGAGTTCTTTCCCAAGCTGTCCTTGAGAGAACAGCTGGTACAGAGCTATGGCTTGCCCAAGGTCATCCAGCCAGGTGCAAGTGGAGGAGTGGGGAATCAAACCCGGTTCTCCCAGATTAGAGTCCGCGCACTTAACCACTACACCAAACTGGCTCCCTACTGTTTACTGTTATTACTGTGCAATCTGCTTGTTACTTATATCTTAAAACAGGGGTGGGCAATTGTTTTGGCTCAGGGGCCACTTTGTGGGAGAGGAGAGCACATTTAATTTTAGAATCAGTTTAATGAGAGAAATGTACCCTATCACACTTTTCTACGATTTTTTTGAAATCAGGAGATTGCTTGTTGAGAAACCACGTGGCCGACTGTCTTGGCGGGCCGCAAAAAACTCTGTGGCGGGCCGCATGTGGCCCCCGGGCCGCAATTTGCCCACCCCTGTCTTAAAACATCTTCATCGTATTACATGTTAATTTGCTGTTCAGCCTCTGTCTATAAGTCTGAACCCTACCTTCCATTTCAATGTATTTGAAAAAGTCTGCGTGCACACGAAAGCTCCTACCTTGAAAAAACCTCTGTTGGTCTTAAAGGTGTCACTGGACTCCAAATTTGTCCTTTACTGTATTAATGATAAGGAAGAGCTATAAAATACTATCCTGTCCTCCCCGCCCCCCCCCTCCAATCCACCCCTAGCCAGCAATCTGGAAATCCCACATAGGTCTTCAGCTCCAAGAAAGCACATCAGAGCAATGGAGGTCATTTTGTCTGTGGCGGCTATTCACCCATACAAAGAGACCGGGCAGCGGACAAAAGGAAAACCTTCCAGAACAGACTCAACAGCTCTATTGTTAAGGGGCAGGGAATGAAAGGAGTTACTGATGGCGTGGAACAAGAAGGGGGGTGGGGGTGGAATCGACCTGCTCTGACCTAACAAATCACTCTGGAGAGGATATTTTAAACAAACAGACACACAGCAGTTAGCAATAATTGGCGTAAGATGAATTTATTCCATCTACTCGGCCTCCCTTGCTGGAGCTCTCCGTCCCATAGAGTCCATTTGAGAAGACTTCAGCGTCTGGTTTACAGCCCGGCCGCTTGAGTTTTTTGAGAACACCGGATTTGTAGTTTAGGGCGCCACGTGCTCTCAATTTAGTGTTTCTTATTGTAAACTGTTTTAACTATTTGTTTGCTATACCTATTTTAATTGTTATTGCGGGATTGCTGCTGTAATCCACCCTGAGCCCACTTGCGGTAGGGCGGAATATAAACTGAATGAATGAATGAATGAATGAATGAATGAATGAATGAATGAATGAATGGGGCTTTCGCCTGGCAGGGCTTTCGGCTAACCACTGGGTATCGGATTGCGGCACAGATTTTTAAAAAGTTGCTTTGGTGGCAGCCGCTGCCACAGCGCAAGGAGCTTCTTGATGTGACTGCAGGTAAGCTGTACGTACGCAAGAAAGGATTTTAAAATATATTTATTTAAAAATCACCTTGTTAAACAGAGCTTCTGACAGATGCTGAGGGGTTGCTTATTGGTGTTCTGCCTAACATCGCTCCCTGATGTTTTGCGGTTGACTCCGCCTCCTGGGGCAGCCATCTTGTGAATGCGCCCTACAGCCCTATGTTGGCATTCCAAAAGGTGCCCGCAAGGCTCAAACAGGTACCATTCGGCATGCTGGCTCGCAAAGGTGTGTGTGTGTGTGTTTCTACCTTTTATGATTGGCACACTAAGTTCCTTCCAAAAAACCCCCCAACTTTCCCAAAACTTCCATCCCAAATTATCCTAGACCCCTCGGTTGCAGATGGCAATTCTGACTTATAGCCTTCTGCTCCACTCAGCTAATGGGGGCACGTTTTTCTGGGGCCAGGAATATTCTTCTGATGTACCAGAGAAATAAAAGGCTCTCTCTGCAC
Source organism: Lepidodactylus listeri (assembly GCA_029233225.1). Classification (NCBI taxonomy): domain Eukaryota; kingdom Metazoa; phylum Chordata; class Lepidosauria; order Squamata; family Gekkonidae; genus Lepidodactylus; species Lepidodactylus listeri. The sequence goes on along the minus strand of JARCFY010000011.1, from coordinate 94,214,550 downwards.
CAGAGAAAAGGTATAGCTATTATTACAACAGGGGGACCCAGCCAGACATCCTCTGCCTCTTTCTTGCCCTCCATCCCTCTAATAATAACCTCTCTCATCCAAGCCCCCACATTTCAGCAATCAGCCCAGAACATCTGTCAAACCACCATCACTGCACATACAGCTGCATTCTTCCAACAGCACATCCAGATAAACCAATCCTGGTTCATATCCCCCCTCTGCCCTGGAAGCTTTGCTGGGTGACCTGAGACCGGTGACACACACTCAGCCTAACCTACCTCACAGAGTTGTTGTGAGGATAAAATAAGAAGAGTTGGTTTTTATACCCCTCCCTTCACTACTTGAAGGAGTCTCAAAGTGGCCTACAATCTCCTTCCCTTCCCCTCCCCACAACAGACACCCTTGTTAAAGCAAGTGGGGCTGAGAGAACTCTGAAAGAAACTGCTCTTGAGAGAACTGCTCTGAAAGAACCATAACTGACCCAAGGTCACCAAGCTGGCTACATGTGGAGGACTCGGGAATCAAACCCAGTTCTCCAGATTAGAAGAAGAGCTGGTTTTTACATCCCACTTTCCTCTACCCTAAGGAGTCTTAAAGCAGCTTATAATCGCCTTTCCCTTCCTCTCCCCACAACAGACAGCCTGTGAGGTAGGTGGGGCTGAGAGAGCTCTGAGAGAACTGCTCTTGAAAGAACAGCTCTGAGAGAACTGTGACGGGCCAAAGGTCACCAGGCTGCATGTGGAAGAGTGGGGAATCAAAACCAGTTCCCCGGATTCCAGAGGAGAATGATGTAAGCCGCTCCGGGTCCCCACTGGACAGAAAAGTGGGGCATAAAGGAAGTAAATAAATGGCAGGTTGCTGTGTGACCTTGGGTCAGCCACTTTCCCTCAGCCTACCCTACCCCACAAGGTTGATGTGAGGATACAAGGCAGGGAAGAATAACACAGTGAGACACTTTAGGCCCCCAATGAGTTGAAAAGGGTATAAATATCAAAATGAACGATGAAAATTACCTAGTGCTATGATGATCTAAAGCTGCAGGCACATACCTTTTCAATATCTACCACCATGAGTTAGTGTGAGCCAGCTCACAGTTTTTCAGCCTCTGGCTCACATTTTTTTGTCTGAGCTCAGGAAGGGATGGCTCCAGAGCAAACTCATTTATGCAGTGGCCAAATTGCTCACTCACATGTCCGGCACTGCACTGGCTGCCTATAGCGTACCGTATCCGGTTCAAGGTGCTTGTTTTAACTTTCAAAGCCCTATATGGCTTGGGGCCTGCCTACCTAAGGGACCGCCTTTCCCCGTATATACCCCAGAGAGCACTGCGGTCAGGCACTCAAAATCGCCTGACCCTCCCGGGCCTGAGGGAGGCCAGGTTGACAACTACAAGGAGCAGGCCCTTCTTGGTGGCGGCCCCCTACTGGTGGAACGGGCTCCCGGAGAACATCAGGGCCCTGCGGGATCTTTTGCAGTTCCGCAGGGCCTGTAAAGCGGAGCTCTTCCGCCAGGCCTTTGGGGCCGCCACCGGAGGGAATGGCCCTTAGTAGGTGGCAAGGTGAAATTGCCACCAGAACATCTGAGGTGGGAGTCTCCAGGTGGGAAATAACATAGGCAACTGGTGCTTGATGTGGGGTTTTGTATCTGCTACCATCTGTAACTGATTGCTTAGCTTTTAATGTGATTCAATGAAATTTTATGTGTTTTAACTTTGTATTTATAATGATGTTTTAACTTTGTATTTATAAATATGTTGTTCGCCGCCTAGAGCCGGTTTCTGGCAAGGCGGGATATAAATCGAAACTAATAAATAAATAAATAAATAAATGCCAGTAGTTCTCAAAGTAAGATTTTTGCTCACAAGACTCCACAGCTTAGAGGGAGCATTGCCACCAAGTCACACTGTTGAAAGTGCAGCAGGAAAGAGCAACAGTCCAGTACCAACCCTATAAAGACTGATGAAATTTGTGGCAGGGCAGGAGCTTTCCTGAGTCATTGCTCACTTCTTCAGATACCCAAAGAAAACTCACACCCCGCCACAGATTTCGTTAGTCTCCTAAGGTGCTCCTGGACTCTTGCTCTTTCCTGCTCTGACAAGATGGACCAACAGGGCTGCCCATCTCGTTAGAAATGCAGAAAACCCTCTTCGTTTCCCAAAAGCGGAGGTGCAGAAACCTGACTGCAGCTCCAAGACACAGTGGAAACAACCCTGGTCTACCACAACAGTCTTCAACCCCAACCACGGGATCCTCGTGCAAACCACAGATCCCTTCCTGAGGGGCCGTGGCTCAGTGGCAGAGTCTCTGCTTGGCGTGCAGAAGGTCCCAGGTTCCATCCCCGGCATCGCCACTTAAAAGGATCGGGCAGCAGGTGATGTGAAAGACCTCCTCCGCCTGAGTCCCTGGAGAGCAGCTGCCAGTCTGAGTAGACAATACTGACTATGATGGACCAAGGATCTGGTTCAGTTTGCAGCAGCTTCACGCATTCGCCTTCACACATGCTGGGTCCCAAACAGAGCCAGTGTCTGTGTCAACATCAACAGCACAGGTTTCATGCTCCCCTGTTTCTCTGCCAACAAAGAGAAATAATTCAGCAGCAACTCCTTTTCCCAGCAAACAGGGCTCCGCCTCTTCCTGTCACATGGCTCTGATGTCACATTACTTCCTGTCACATGCTTACACCTCAGAGGGGCCCATGCTGCCCCCTGCGGGTTAGTCTCGGGTCTGGAAAGGTCGAAAGCTAGCAGGCTAGATGAGAGAAGCTAGGCTTTTAAATATTATTTTCTGCTCTACGGATAACAAGGGGTAGAGATTTCGTTTTTCCAGAGCAAATGAGTCTCACGTCAGGGACACTGGCTTCACGAGGACGTCTTAATCGCTCGCATGTTGTCCATTTTATCGCAATAGGACACGCGGAGCTGTTAGCTCATTACCCCAATGTGCCTTTGTTCCGGAAACCAGTTCTTGTCCTCGCCGTTTAGAACGAAAGCTCAAGACACACGAGAATACGATTCAGTGCCTTCCTCTATGTTTCTCGGCTCTGAGGGGCACCTTTTACGAAGACCACACCAACGCCAAAGAACTGCCAGCAAACCACTTGTCTGAGCCCACTTCGGCGGGGAGGGCGGGGTACAAACTGAAGGAAGGAAGGAAGGAAGGAAGGAAGGAATGACTTAATTAAATCACTAACTGGTACCAGTGTTCCCTCTAAGCTGAGTTGGTGTGAGCTAGCTCACGGTTTTTTAGCCTCCAGCTCACACATTTTTGTCTCGGCTCAGGAAGGAGGGCTCCAGAGCAAACTGATTTATGCAGCAGCCAAACCGCTCGCTGCCCAACTTTAATGCCAGGAGCTCACAGAGTAGAGTTTTTGCTCGCAAGACTCCACAGCTTAGAGGGAGCGTTGCCTGGTACCATAAATGAGCCAAAGCCCCGGAACGTCTTAAGATTTGTTCAGAGAGACAGCCTAGGATAAGACCTTCCTTTCAGTCCCATTCGGTAAGCATTTGAAATTTCAAAAGGGGAATGTTCGCCTCTAATCCTTGTTTCGTGACTACCTCTGAGCCAATCCAATTTTGGGGGGGGGGGGGGACACTGTGCAGCTCTCCTTTGCTTGCACCATTTCAAGACGGCGGCCGAGGATGCCGCATATACCGAATGGGGAGGGGACATCACAATTTGCGCTGTTCTGTGTTCACACTGTTTCATCTGCCGATCTGCCTCCCATTTGTCAAGTTTGGAGAATGCCTTTGGAGGTTTGGAGGATGCTAGTAGGGTCCCCTAGAACCAAACCTGACTGCCTCATTGTTCATCTCTACCCTGATCGCTTATTTAGCTAGCACTCCTTCTTCCCTTAAGGAGCTGAGGGCAGCCATACATGGTTCTTCCTACCTCCACTTTACCCTCACAACCGCCCCTGCGAGGAAGGCGAGGGAGAGGGACAGAGAGAGAATGTGACTGGCCCTAGGTTTCTCAGTGAGCCAGTTTGGTGTAGTGGTTAAGTGCGCGGACTCTAATCTGGGAGAACCGGGTTTGATTCCCCACTCCTCCACTTGCACCTGGCTGTATGACCTTGGGCAAGCCATAGCTCTGTACCAGCTGTTCCCTCAAGGACAGCTTGGGAAAGAGCTCTCTCAGCCCCACCTACCTCACAGGGTGTCTGTTGTGGGGAGGGGAAGGGAGAAGGAGTTTGTAAGCCGCTCTGAGACTCCCTTGGGGAGTGGAGGGCGGGGTATAAATCCAATCTCTTCTTCTTCAGTGAGCTTCAGTGGCATAGTAGGGATTTGAACCCGCGTCTCCCAGACTCCAGGGGCCGCGGTGGCTCAGAGGTTAAAACGCTGAGCTGCAGACTAGAAGGTTGGTAGCTCGGCAGTTCGAGACCAGAGTGCCGCATGACGGAGTGAGCTCCCGTCTCCGGCCCCAGCTCCTGCCAACCTAGCAATCCGGAGGCAAGAAACAGCAAGTAGATAAAATAGGCACCGCTTCGGTGGGAAGGTAACAGCGTTCAGTGTGCCTCGGCGTTTAGTCATGCTGGCCACGTGACCACGGAAAAAGTCTTCGGGCGGCAGTGGGAAGGGAAAGGAGTTTGTAAGCCACTCTGAGACTCCCTTGGGTAGTGAAGGGCGGGGTATAAATCAAATCTCTTCTCTTCTCTCTTCTTCTGGTGGTGCACAATGCTAAAAGACCGGGAACTTCTGGCTGCCACACAATGCTAGGATCTCCTGGCTGTTCTACACATAATGCCACACAACAATTAATCAATTAATCCCAAGGCAACGAACAAGCAGAGGTGGTTTGGCCATGGCCTGTCTCTGCCCCATCTTCCTCGGTGGTCTCCCCGCCAAGTACTGACCAAGGCTGACCCAGGTGAGCTTCCAAGCTCCGGCTAAACGGAGCTATCGGGCTGCTACACGATAGGCTATTCTGGGCTGTCACTCAGCACATCAAACGTTGTGATTCACCCCTTCCTGTTTCCATTTTCCAAAGCTTTCAACTGAAGTAATTTCAGAAAAATGGAAGCTTCCACTGGAAGCCCTCGCGAACACAGCTGTCAAGAGGAAGCGGCCAGCTCACGACCCTCTGCTCCCTGTTATCGAGCGCTGTTAAGCGCAAGCTCTGCCGCGAGGGCAGAGCTCCACGGCCACGTGCCACGGCTTCGTCGCTTCTCTTAAGGCCCAAGCCACCAGAAATAGTCTGTGACGGCAGTCCAGTTAACCGGCAAGCGACCGAAGGCTGCGAAGGGGGAAAAAACCCTCAAGGCATCTGGCAGGAGGGTTGTGAGCAACTAAGAAGGCAGAAATCAAAACCACACTTCTAAGAAGACACTGCTCTCCCCGGAGATATGTGGCAAGGCAGAGCGCTGCAATAGCTTCCTTCCTGTATTCTGAGGCTGGAGTGCAGCTAAGGACAACAACAAGAACAATTGATCATCCGGGAGTCCTCTCGTCATCCCAAATGACGGGCCGTCAAGGTTGGTACTGTCTCTCCAGAGTCTCAGGCTGAGGTATTTCCCATCACCTACTGCCTGGTCCTTTCAGCTGGACATGCCGGGGATTGAACCGAGAACTTCTGCAAACCAAGCAGATGCTCTGCCGCTGAGCCACAGCCCCTGCCCGAAATTATTCATGGATTTAACTATCTCAAAACAGACACTCGTGGAGTTCCTTCATGGTTGATGAGAGTCAGTATTGTCTGCTTAGACTGGCATCAGTTCTTCTGAGGCTCAGGCGGAAGTCTTTCACATCACCTCCTGTCTGCTCTTTTTAACTGGAGATGCCAGAGATTTAAGAACATAAGAAGAGCCCTGCTGAATCGGACCAGGGGTCCATCCAGTCCAGCATCCTGTCTCACACAGTGGCCAACCAGTTCCTCTGGAGGGCCAACAACAGGACACAGAGGCCGAGACCTTCATAAGAACATCAGAAGAGCCCTGCTGGATCAGACCAGTGACCCATCTAGCCCAGCATCCTGTCTCACAGAGTAGCAACCAGTTCCTCTGGAGGGCCAACAACAGGGCACAGAGGCCGAGGTCTTCATAAGAACATCAGAAGAGTCCTGCTGGATCAGACTAGTGGTCCATCCAGTCCAGCATCCTGTCTCACACAGTGGCCAGCCAGTTCTCCTGGAGGGCCAGCAACAGGGCACAGAGGCCGAGGCCTTCATAAGAACATCAGAAGAGTCCTGCTGGATCAGACCAGTGGTCCATCCCGTCCAGCATCCTGTCTCACACAGTGGCCAACCAGTTCCTCTGGAGGTCCAACCAGAGGGCAGAGAGGCCAACGCCTTCCCGTGATGCTGCCTCCTGGCTCAGTATTAGTGCTTCAGATTGAACCTGGGACCTTCTGCATGCCAAGAAGACACTCTTGTCACTGAGCCACAGCCCCTCCCTCCTCACAGGCATTTAGGTTCTGCAGGAGGAGGAGGGGAGGCAGAGAAGCCGCACTCCACTGGTGGACATCCTTTCCATTTGTGTCTATTTCTGTGTGAGTTCCATCACAAAAAACTCTAGAAGGGCCACCCCAGACAAAACTCTTGGCAGCAAGCCCTGACAGCATACTGAGACTAACTGCTGAGACCCGGATGGTCTAGGCTTGCCCGAGCTTTTCGGAAGCTAAGCAGGGTCGGGCCCTGGTCAGTACTCGGATGGGCAGACCACCAAGGAGGTCCAGAGTTGCTGAGTGCAACCAGGCAATGGCAAACCACCTCTGTTCATCTCTTGACCTGACAATCCTATCACAGGGCTCATTTCGTAGCGGGAGCTCCTTTGCATATTAGGCCACCCCCCCCCCCGATGTAGCCAATCCTCCAAGAGCTTACAGTAGCCCCTGTAAGGAGAGCTCTGTAAGCTCTTGGAGGATTGGCTACATTAGGGGGGGTGGCCTAATATGCAAACAAGCTCCTGCTACAAAATGAGCCTATGCGGTCGCCGTATACTGACTATAACCGAATGTCATTTTCCACCTCCGCCAAGCATGCGGAATTAGTTTGTAAGCACATTTCAATTAAAAGTTTCCTGCAGGGCAAAAAAACAGAGAGAGAGACAGACAGAGACAGTTTACTGCAGAAGACACGGCTTCATCTGGGCAACATCTCAATAAGGTTAAGACGACTTTCAGGGCGGTTAATGTCTTTTCTCCGCTATTTACTTTAGCTGATCTAATTACCACTGCGACGTACGAAACTATAATATGCGTGTTAATCAGTTTTATTCATTCAACTGGTTCCAAGCAAACACAGCTGACGAAGGATTTATTCAGCCATCAGATAATCCCCCCCCCCCAAAATGTCAAATGCTGTTTAGAAACATAGCAGTTAGAAATTTTTAAAAAGCTTATACGAATCATGGCAATTGCTCTGCTACTATAATACCTGCTAATATAATACCTGCCTGCTAATATAATACCTGCCTGCAATCAGGTTAGGGTTTTTTTCCTTCCCCCCCCCCCCCTTTGAGGCCTCCGAAAAACTAATCCGGAGCTTGCGGGAACTCTGCTCTCTTAAAACCAAGGGTCAGCTCTGTATAGCATGTCTTTTGGAGTTAATCTGAATTGGACTGACCGACGCCCACGGCCGCCCACGGCAGGATCCTGTCCCACATTCGACGACGCTGCAAGGCAAGGGTGAGATTTCCCACACACACACAACACACTCGAACAGCCTATTTAACAGCTGAGCAGTGGAAGGAGGGAGAGGGGAAAGGACTTGAGCACACACACACACACAGAAGGAAGGAAAGAGAGGTCAGTGGCTAATAGAGGAAGAAGAGAGAATAGACTGGATTCATACCCGGTCCCTCATGACCCGAAGGAGTCTCAGAGCGGTCCTTTCCCTTCCCCTCCTCACAACAGACACCCTGTGAGGCCAGTGGGGCTGAGAGAGCTCTTTCCAGAACTGCCCTTGAGAGAACAGCTCTGACAGAACTGGGACTGACCCAAGGTCACCCAGCTGGCAGCATGTGGAGGAGTGGGGGATCAAACCCGGTTCTCCCAGATTAGAGTCCATGCTCCTAACCCCTACGCCAAACTAGTACAGCTGGAGCTCCACACTTTGTCCCAAACCCACTGCCCGCCCAGGCTGTCAGGAGCCCAAAAGTTCTAGCATTATGGTTTGCCGGCCTACAGGTGTGGCTGAGAGATACTCCATGAGACATCAGATGCAGAAAATGGCTGCTTTGGAGGGTGGCCCCTACGGCATTATAGTCAGGTGAGGTCTCTCCCTTCTCCAAACCCCGCCCTCTCCAGGCTCCACCCCCAAATCTCCAGGTATTCCCCAAGCGGAAGTTGGCAACCATAATTATGAAAACGGGGGGATCCATCCACTTTCTTCACGCCATGTATAATTTTATAAATCTCTAGCATGGATTATAGATAGAGGCCCTCCCCTTTTCCTTGTTGGTTAGTTTGTGGGGTTAGGTGCTAGAAGACGCAAGGGGGACTGTGGGAGCTCACCAGATGAGCTGGAACCAGTCACTTCCTCGCAGACAAACCTTCCTCACAGGGCTATTGTTGAGAGGACAGAATGGAGGCAGGGAGAGCAATGTGGCAAGCTGCTTTTGGTCTCCCCACTGGCGAGAAAAGTAGAGCATAGATATCAAAATGAACAAAGCAAAACTTCACAGCAGCTTAGCATTTCCCCGCTAACTGGGATCCCTTCTTAATGAATGTTCATCATTTGTGGGAGCAGTTTTATTTTATTTTATTTTATGTTATTTATAGTCCACCTTTCTCATAGGAACCCAAGGGGAATTACACAGAATGAGTCAATACAATAAATAAAATGGGACATGCAATGAGAAGAAGAGGAGGAGGAGATTGGATTTATACCCCGCCCTTCACTACCCAAAGGAGACTCAGAGTGGCTTACAATTTCCTTTCCCTTCCCCTCCCCACAACAGACACCCTGTGGGGTAGGTGGGGCTGAGAGAGCTCTGACAGAAACTGCTCTTTTCCAATCACAGCTGTGCCAGAACTATGGCTTGCCCAAGGTCATCCAGCAACTGCAAGTGGAGGAGTGGGGAATCAAACCCGGTTCTCCCAGATTAGAGTCCGTACACTTAACCACTACACCAAACCAGTGTGTTCGGATTTCAGAAGTCAATGGCCTGGATCAAGTCAAACCTTATTTCCCCAGCTGTAGGAACTGAATATATGCACTGCCCACTTTTAAATGTTTTATACTGGTTTCATTGTACTGATTGTTATTTATGATTTGATTGAATTGTCTTAAGACTGTATCATATTTATCGCTGTGAGCCGCCGGGAGCCCGCTTGCAGGAAAGGCGGTATATAAAACCAAAATAATTAAAATAAAATAAAATAAGAGTTGCTACCCCAAAAGAATGAATTTGGACTTGGGTTTCCTACAGCTTCAATCAGAATTAAATCCACAGTGATCTCTTGAGTTCAGGTAATTACACGCCAAGCTGCCTTATACTGAATCGGACCCTTGGGCCAACAAAGTCAGTACCGCCTGCTCAGGCCGGCAGCAACTCTCCAGGGACTCGGGCAGAGGAGATCTTTCACATTCACCTACTGCCTGGTCCTTTCAACTGGAGATTTTTATTTATTTATTATTTCCATTTATATCCCACCTTGCCGGGCGAGCTGGCTCAAAGCGGCAATGCTGGGGATTGAACCTGGGACCTTCTGTATGCCAACCCAATGCCACACCAGCTGAGCCACAACCCCTCCCTGTAAATTACTTCCTTCATACCTTATCTCCCCGATGGGGGCCCAAAGCAGTTCACATAGCTCTCCTCTCCTCCGTTCTATCCTCACAACATCCCTGTGATGTAGGTCCGGCTGAGTGAGTGCGACTGAACCAAGGTCACCCAGCGAGCTTCCCTGGCTGAACAGGGATTCGAACGGGGGTCTCCCAGGTCCTAGTCTTGACGCTCGTGACCACTACCCCACGCCAGCACACGCAAACTTTACAGCAGTTCATCTTCTTCTCAGTAGCTTAATCTACAGTCTGCTGCTTGCAACTTCCAATCTCTCTTCCCCCCCCCCCCAAGAGTAACCCGAAAAGCGTCTTCAGACCAAGCCCCGTGAGGGTTGCAGCCGAGAATGGCTTCCTTCTGTTGCATCCTTCCCTCTCACCCGATTTCAGTTGTCTGCAACCGAATGCGTGGAGCCCGGCAAGGCACAGCGGCACGATGGCCAGAGTTCATTTAAGCACACCTCACTGCCCAAAGCAGCGACACCCACCCCTCGGTTCAGTTTGCTCAATCAAGACCGTGACACGGACAGAGGAGATGGAGACGCCAGAGTGACGAAACAATGCTCCCTCTCAGCTGTGGAGTCTTGTGAGCAGAAATTCTACTTGGTTTGCTGCTGGCATTAAAAGCTGTGAGCGAGCTCTTTTGGCTGCTGCATCAATCAGTGTGCTCGGGAGCCATCCCTTCCTGAGCTAAGATGTGTGCGCCGGAGACTCAAAAACTGTGAGCTAGCTCACACTCACTCAGCTTAGAGGGAAAACTGGTCACTGGTCAGGCAGACAGCGGAGGCCTGTACAGGCTGGAGAACCAGACGCAATGCTACGGTCACACACTGAAAACCTGACAACCGAGCCGGGACCCACAGCTAGCAAAGAAGTCTTTATGCTCCAAGCCCACTTCTGAGATCCTCCATAATCAAAAGAAGTGGTACATGCAGGATAAACAGGGGGCACTGATTCAGGCAGGGAAGATAAAGACAACACTGGTGTCCGTGGATTTATTTTTATTTGCTTCACTTCTACCCTGCCTTTAAGAACATAAGAGAAGCCATGCTGGATCAGGCCAATGGCCCATCCAGTCCAACACTCTGGGTCACAAAGTGGCCAAAAATACCAGGTGCCCTCAGGAGGTCCACCAGTGTGGGCAGGACACTAGATGCCCTCACACAATTGCCTCGCCCAAGCACCAAGAAGACAGAGCATCACTGCCCCAGACAGAGTCTTCCATCTATACCTTGTGGCTAATAGCCCCTGATGGACCTCTGCTCCATGTGTTTCTCCAATCCCCCCTTGAAGCTGTCTGTACTTGTAGCCACCGCCACCTCCTGTGGCAGTGAATTCCACATGTTAATCACTCTTTGGGTGAAGGAGGACTTCCTTTTGTCCATTCTAACCTGACTGCTCAGCAATTTCATGGAGTGCCCCCGAGTTCTTGTATTGTGAGGGAGGGAGAAAAGAACCTTTTTCTCTACCTTCTCTATCCCATGCATGATTTTGTCAGGTCACCCCTCAGTCGTCATTTTCCCAAGCTTTCTCCCCAATGGGGGCTCACGGTGGGCTTCCATCGTTCTCCTCTCTTCCATTTTATCCTTACTATAACCCTGTGAGGTAGGCTAGGCTGAGAGCACGAGACTGGCCCACGGTCATCCAGCGAGCTTCCACGGCTGAGCGGGGATCCGAATTGAGGCCTCCCAGATCCTCACCCGACATTCTAACCTCTATACCACACTGGCTCTGCACAGACCGGCTTCATTTGCTTTTAAGTAGCCTGGGGGACCCCCTTCTCCCAAAGAACAGTACAGATGCACCAAAGTGAGAGGGACAGAGAGAGATATTTAGAAGTACCAAGGAAGCCTAGGGCCGCTACGCACAGGCAGGCAATGGCAAACCACCTATGAATGTCTCTTGCCTTGAAAACCCTACGCAGGGGTGTCAACCGTAAGGCCCGGGGGCCGTAACTGGCCGATCCAGGGCTGTTATGTGGCCCACGAGCAACTGGTGCAAGGGAGGGAGCAAGAGGATGTTTGGGGGGGGGCGGAGCCACTCCAATTGTGGCTTCAGCACGGTGGGACAACCTCGTCTGCAGCAGCCAAGACGAACCCCCTCACTTCAGGGACTGGTAAGTTGGGAGCCACTGCAGCTGCGTTCATACCTCTCCACTCGGCCTGCAGCTCTGGGGATACTGTCCTGGATGGCTGCAGGGTCAGCATTTGCATGGGAGGGCAGGTTTGCAGACAATCCTCTGTTGGGACACAGGAGTCTCTGCCCAGCGCTGAACAGCTGGCTCTCCAGTCCGCCCATGTGGGTTTTCCTCTGCACCCCCCTCCCAGCCCATGGGGAATTGCAGTGAAGACACACCAACTCGGAGCTTACCGGTTGCTGTCCTTTATAAAGTTTATATCTCTGGTACTCAGTATTACATTTTATGGCACGCATGGCCTGGCAGATAAAGTGAAACTTACGCCAGATCCGGCCCTCATAACAAATGAGTTTGACGCCTCTGCCCTACAGGGTCACCATAAATCAGCTGTGACTTGACCAGTGTTCCCTCTAAGCTGAGTTAGTGGGAGCCAGCTCACAGTTTTTTAGCCTCCGGCTCACACATTTTTTGTCTTCGCTCAGGAAGGATGGCTTCAGAGCAAACTAATTGATGCAGCGGCCAAACCGCTCACTCACAGCTTTAATGCCAGGAGCTCACAAAATAGAATTTTTGCTCACAAGCCTCCACAGCTTAGAGGGAGCATTGACCACACTTCCCATCGCCACTGCACATCTTAAAGCTGCGGCACTCAGGTCCTCCTTCCACACAGAGAAGTCTGGAGCATCAGTGCCACGCTGACCTCCGTCAGCAGCTTATTCAGTGCCACAGGGATTGCCCTCCCACATCAGCTACCGCCGCTGGAGTCCACAGGGGCCAAAAAAATAACCTTTCTTCAAACAGATCCTCCAGCACCAATCGCCGAAAAAACCCTCGTGACACCCGTAGGAAAAACTCCAGGACAATTTCCCCCACTTCCACCCATACGCGTTCACCAGGGAGGACAGACCAGTTCCAGCACTGGTCCGCTTCCAGAAGTAAACGTCTCGATGCGTGGGCAGCTGTAGTCGTTCCACTCGGCGCTCACAGGCCTGTGGCAGCAGATGGGCTTCTTTCAGGAAACCGTTCTGTATGCAAATAGTTGCCGCCAAGTTTGGAGGCTCCAGTCGTGACAGGTGCCAAGCCGCCTTCCAAGAATACCGAAAATTATTTTTAAGAATCAGACGCTGGTGCTGTTCTCAAACAAACCGGCTCCCGCATCGACACATCGCCAGATTGCTATGCTTTTCCCTGGTATTTCGCCTTCGGAATTTTTTTAAAGCTTTCCAAAATTTCTCACTTAGCAGCATGACGGGGATCCAAAAGGGTAGGTCGAATCAGTACAATACATGAGCCACTGGGCTCTACAGTGGGGGTCCCCAACGTGGTGCCCGTGGGCGTCGTGGTACCCACCAGCCTTTCCTGGCACCTGCCAAATGTTTTTAGAAGGTGGGCAAAGCCAGGTAGGGATTTTGCCCTGCAAATTCTGACTGGCCGTTGGATATGGAGCAGAGATCCATCAGTGGCTATTAGCCACAAGGTATAGATAGGATCTCTTGGTCTGGGGCAAGTGATGCTCTGTATTCTTGGTGCTTGGGGGACAACAGTGGGGGGGGCTTCTAGTGTCCTGGCCCCAATGGTGGACCTCCTGAGGGCACCTGGTGTTTTTGGCCACTGAGTGACAGACTGTTGGACTGGATGGGCCATTGGCCTGATCCAACTTTGTCTTCTCTTATGATCTTATTTTACGGGCTGTGCACGTTTTAAAAAGTTGCTTCGGCAGCAGCTGCCGCCACAGCCCAAGGTCCTTCACTGTGTGACCGAAGGACAGCTAAAGTGGGCCCCCCCCCCCTTGTGCAGCCATTTTGTAGCTGCGCTCACCATTCTGTGTCAGAATTCCAAAGTCGTCCGCAGCCTCAGTAAGGTTGGGGACACCTGCTCTATGCAAACCAACAGGAGTTCAAGGAAACTCCTCCTTCACGTGGAGACCCCATTAAGGTTTTCAGGGCAAGAGATGTTCGGAGGCCGTTTGCCACTGCCTGCCTCTGCATAGCGACCCTCAACTTCCTTGGTGGTCTCCCTTCCAAGTACTAAACAGGGCCAATCCTGCTGGGCTTCCAGGCTCAGCTGGAATCAGGCTAGCCTGGGCTATCCAGGTGAGGTCTTGCTGTGGCACAGAGCTTAGAAGAAGCAGGAAGTTGTTCAGCTACCCAACGCACTGGCTGCATCTTCCTTCTCAGGTTATATGCTCTGCAAGCCCAGGGTATTTCAGGAACGCTTTCCATTCCCCTTAACCCGACTCCCAAATGCCTTGCAACGGTCGGCCTGCCTTGGAAAGGTAATTCACAGCGAGGACAAACAAGCCCAGCGAACTGATTCTCAACAAGAGGACGAAGTTAGAGGCCAGTGGCACCTTTAAGGCCAACGAAGTTTTATTTGAGGTATAAGCTTTTGTGTGCATGCACACTTCTTCAGAAATGGAAGTTAACCCAGACGTATAGGCAAAAGGTGAACAGCAAATCCGCATACAACGTAATAAAGATGCTTTAACAGATACAAAGACCAAACAGGAATAACAAGCTAAGTTTATAGGGTCAAAACCTGTTTGGATTTAATTAGGGGGAAAACACAGTGAAGCAAATAAACATGTCAGAATAGAAGACTGATGTATAGATGGATCCTCTATATGCAAAGAGTAATTAACTGAGATACTGTTGTTACGTTCCATTTCACCTCCTCTCAAGCATGGAGGTAGCAGCATCCTTTTCTTCAAAGTGGGGTGATTGGTGGTGCAGCGCTTTGTCTCCTCTGTCATCCGAGCAGAGAAATACATTCCAATCTACCATTCCAAATTATATTACATTCTACTACTCATTGCGCTGCATTACACTCACTGTTCCAATCTACTATTCCAAATAAGAAATACACTAAAATAAAGAGGACGTGTGGCCCTTCTTGGCGAGAATACAGATGTAAGGACTGAATGAGTTTAGCACACGTAGTGAGATAAGAAACCAATATCCCTGTTAAGTCCGGGGGGGGCGTTGCTCTGAGCGTTGTAATAGCTTGTAATTCAGCAATTTGCTGTTCACCCTCTGCCTCTATGTACAGAATGTAAAATTTCCATTTCAAGGTATCTGAGGAAGTCTGCGTGCTCACAAAGCTCATGCCTTGAATAAAACTTTGTGGGTCTTGAAAGTGCCACTTTGTTCTTTGTTCTTTGAACTTTGTTCTGCTGCTTCAGATCAACACAGCTGCCCGGTTAAGACCTGCCCCTCAAGCCCTGCCCTCTGTGCCCCCACCTTCAGGGAAATAGGGCCTTTTCTGTGATGGCACCTGAACTTTGGAACACCATCCCCCTTGAGGCTAGCTGTGGCACCTGCTCTACTTTTTTCAGCACCAGACCAAAGCACACTGTAACGGAAGGACCAGGCCCTCTGCCTGAGACCCTGGAGAGCCACTGCCAGTCCGAGTAGATAATTCTGACCTGGATGGACCAAAGAGGTCTGATTCAGGATAAGATAGATTCATACACCTTTGGGGAGGGGCTCAGCGGTAGAGCTCCTGCTTGGACTCCAACTTTGTTCCATTACTCCAGACCGACATGGCAACCCATCTGAACCTACCTTGATGCAAAGTCGAAACCCACCTCTGGCTCATGAGACGTGCCCCCTTCCCAACCACTGCACTAGCAATCCTTTCAAGTTTGCTTCAAACAATTTACTCATTCATTCAAAGGTAATCTAATTAAGCCACGGGGCTCATTAAGACCAGCCTGTTGCAGCAGAGCAATTTGGAGCGGTTTGCCAAGCGCGGTTACTTCCCGCTCCTTCGCAACACGAACTCGTAACACACAGAGGGAGGGAGGGTGTGTAAAGTGCCGGCAGGTCGCACACAGCTTGTGACAAACCCCGTAAGGTTTTCAAGGCAAGAGACATTCAGAGAGTGTTCGCCATTGCCTGCCTCTGCGTACGGACTCTGGACTTCCTTGAGGGTCTCCCATCCAAGTACCAACCAGGGGCGACCCTGCTTAGCTTCCGAGATCTGATGAGGTCGGGCTTGGCTGGGCCATCCAGGTTAGGGCTGGCACAGGTCCTGAACAGCAATCAGATGTTATTTGCATGGAATGTGGGTGGGATATGTCCCATGAACACATGAAGCTGCCTTATACTGAATCAGCCCCATGGTTCATCAAGGTCAGCACTGTGTGCTCAGACCAGCAGCCGCTCTCCAAGGTCTCAGGCCCAGAGATCTTTCGCATCACCGACTGGCAGATCTTTAACTGGAGATGCCGGGGATTGAACCTGTGACCTTCCCCATGGCCAAGCAGATGCTCAGCCACTGAGCCACGATCCCTCCAGATCTGAAACAGGAAGCAGAATCGCCGTGCGTCATGCGGACTGCAGCACCTTCGTGGAAGGAACACAAAAGGCTTCTATTCACTCTGCCAGTTTCTCTAAGACTCTTAAAGCAAAACTGACGTACTTAGAATCCTAGAATCAGGGACCTCCAGGGTCATCTAGTCCAGCCCCCTACACAGTGCAGGAAATCCACAAATACCTGCCCCCCACATCACCAGGGACCCCTGTTCCATGCCCAAAAGATGGCAAAAAACCCTCCAGGATCTCCAGCCAAGCTGGCCTGGAGGACCCCTGGAGGGACGCTCCTAACGTCAAACACATACGATTAATAGCTACACAATAAAAAAACAAGATGTGCATTTCGTTCCCATTTCTCTCCCCCCCCCCCCCCCAAATTAAAGCAGATCTAAAGAATTCCACCCCTGGGCTGAACACAGAAACAAACGCACACGGAGAGCTTATTTAAATTGTAATGAAACCTGAACGGGCCGGAACGAAGTATCCGAAAAATGGGATCCCCTTTTGAAGGAACAAAGCCCACGGCCTCTGTGAAGCCTCCGGATCATCCCTTCAGTTCTAATCCTGCGAGTGAAACAAACCCTAAGTAGGCATAAACCCACTGCTTGGATTCAATCTTTGTGGACCTTTGCCGCTCCTCCCCCCCCCCCCCCACCCCCCAGCATATATTCTGGTGGTTAAGCTGCCCAGGGCAAGGGGTTGGTTATTTTGGGCTTATGGCATTTCGTTAAGCACCGTGTATCATGACACTGCTATATGTCACTTTGCGCTGGGCTGACCGGCGCTTTGAGCTGATCCTTCCTCAGCATCAATGCTGCTACTACAGACCAGTGCTTGGGAAGTTACTGATGAATAGGTTAGCCCCACTGCAAGACAACCCTGAAAGAATCAGTGTGGTATAGCAGGTGGGCAGACTGATGAGCGGGGGCCTGGAGACCAAGCCCTGTGGGGAAAGAACATAAGAACGTAAGAGAAGCCAGTTTTGGATCAGGCCAGTGGCCCATCCAGTCCAACACTCTGTCACACAGTGGCCAGAAATAGCAGGTGCCCTCAGGAGGTCCAGCAGTGGGGCCAGGACTCTAGAAGCCCTCCCACTGTTGCCCCCCCAAACACCAAGAATACAGAGCATCACTGCCCCAGACAGAGTGTCCCATCTATACCGTGTGGCTAATAGCCACTGATGGACCTCTTCTCCCAAGCACCACTACCCTAGGCGTAAGAACGTCAGAGAAGCCAATATTGGATCAGGCCAATGGTCCATCCAGTCCAACACTCTGTATGTCAGAGTGGCCAAAACTCAGAGGCCATCAGGAGGTCCACCAGCAGGGCCAGAACTCCAGAAGCCCTCCCACTGTGTCTCCCCCCCCGAAGTACCAAGAAGACAGAGCATCACCACCCCAGGCATAAGAATACCAGAGAAACCAATGTTGGATCAGGCCAATGGTCCATCCAGTCCAACACTCTAGGACTGTATTCTATGTTCATTATGTTCAAGTTTGTTCTTTCTCTTCACAGATAAAAATTACAAATAATAGTAAAAAGTCCAACACTCTGAGTCACGCAGTGGCCGAAAATACCAGAGGCCATCAGGAGGTCCAGCAGTGGGGCCAGGACGCTAGAAGCCCACTAGAAGCCCTCCCAAGGCCGAGGGACTTGGGACTGTTGAGTCTGGAGAAGAGGAGGTTGAGGGGGGACAGGGTGGCTCTCTTGAAGGATATGAAGGGCTGTCCCTTGGAGGAGGGCAGGGAGCTGTTCCTGTGGGCAGCAGAGGACTCGCAAGAATGGGTTTAAATGAAAGGCGGGAAGGTACCAGCTAGATATTAGAACAAAACTTTTTTACAATAAGAGTTGTTCAGCAGTGGAATCAGCTACTTCTGGAGGTGGTGAGCTCCCCCTCACTGGCAGTCTTTAAGCAATGGATGGACAACCGCTTGTCAGGGATGGTTTAGGCCAGGGGTGGGCAATTGTTTTGGCTCGGGGTGTGGGAGCGGAGGTTAGCAGGGGGCCGCACCTTTTAAAATGATTGCATTCATTAGCTAACTTTGCATTTCAGAAAAGGCATAAATTGTATCATAAAAATCAATAAACATAAATTAAATAAAATAGTGGTAGTTTTATTCAATTTATTTATTGTGCTAATTTCGTAGCGTCTATAGCTGCAAGCACATTTAATTTTAGAATCCGTTTAATGAGACAAATGTACCCTGTCACACTTTTCTGCAATTTTTTTGAAACCAGGAGTGAGATGGCTTGTTGAGATTCTCATCACAGCCTGCAAGTTAATGTCTGTCAAAGAGCATCTATATTTACTCTTGTTGATCTTCGTGCAAGAAAAACTTTGCTCACAAATATATGTAGACCCAAATATAGAGAACATTTTCCCGTGGCCAACTGTCTTGGCGGGCCGCAAAAAACTCTGTGGCGGGCCGCATGTGGCCCCCGGGCCGCAATTTGCCCACCCCTGGTTTAGGCTGATCCTGCATTGAGAGGGGGCGGGTTGGACTACATGACCTCTATGGCTCCTTCCAACTCCATGATTCTATCTCAGAACAACGAAACCTGGGAAGGAAAGAACCACGTACAGCACCTAGTACTAGGGGGATAAAAAAGTACTAGCTAGAGGGTTAACTTGTGAATAGAGGGCCAACAAGATGTTCACAAGATAGCAAGAAATCTCCAAGTTCCCTAGACTTCTATACATCACTAACTGTTGTTAGCATGGTGTAGGCTAGACTAGAGCCTATACAGTAGCAATGCAAGCGCCAACAAGATTTCCAGGGTATAAATTTCCAAAAGTGAAAACTGCTTTTGTCAGATACGTTGGACAAACAAGGTTCAGTTCAAATAACGTTGGACAAATAAGTATGCAGAAGACTAAACGGACATAAATACGACATTTAAAACCACAATACTAAAAACGAAACAACAGCGGAAGAACATTTTAATCTTCCTTATTCCACTGCTGACTTAAGTCTTCAAACAAAGAAGCTTCAAGGGGAGATTACAATGTGAGATTGGTGAACTCCAATTCATTCACAAGTTCAGAACAACGGATGGGTAGGAATGGTGATCTCTGTGTCTTTGTAACCCAGTCAGATGGTGGTGGCAAGTACTGCCTATTCACGGCCATGATACGGTGACCCCAAGGGATTCAGAGGTGGTTTCGCGATTGCCTGCCTCTGCAAAGCAGCCCTGGGCTTCCTTGGTGGTCTCCCGCCCAAACTAACCAGATCAGCCCTGCTTAACTTCGAAGATACAAGACCAGGCTAGCCTGGGCCATCCAGCTCCAGACATCATAACTGCGTGCCAACAAGTCACAGAGCCAACTTATGGTGACCTCGTAGGATTTCAAAGCAAGAAGAAGCAGCGATTGGATTTATACCCCACCCTTCACTATCCGAAGGCGTCTCAGAGCGGCTTACAATCTCCTTCCCCTTCCCCTCCCAACAGACACCCTGTGAGGTAGGTGGGGCTGAGAGAGCCCTTTTGAGGACTGCCACTGAGAACAGCTCCGAGAGAACTTGTGACTGACCCAAGGTCACACCATCAGCTGCATGCGGAGGAGTGGGGACTCAAACCCGGTTCTCCCAGATCAGAGTCCGTGCTCTTAACCGCGACACCAAACAGGCTCAGGGGTTCAGAGCCGGTTTGCCATTGCCTGCATCAGCGTAGTGACCTGGGATTAGCTCGGCGGTCTCGCACCCAACTACTAAGCAGGGCCGACCCTGCTTGGCTCCCGAAATCTGATGAGACCAGCCAAGCCCATGCCTTCCAGGTCAGGGAGAACGAAAAAAATAGTTTCCCATAATTACCGAATTCCTCAGACGGCAGCGTCCCGGTCGCTTTATTGTAATCTTGTTCCAGCAGCAAGCAGGAGTACTTTGACCTCTGGTCGCCTATTCTGCCGAGCAGGAATAGGGTGGAGCCCAGCGTTCTTGAGGGAGGGGGGAGGGAAGAGGAAGAGCGGCTTTACAGCTACCTGCCTCAGCACACCACCCCCTGCAAGCTTCGGCACGCCAGACTCTCTCCCTTTCGCACCGCGTGAGACACAGCCCTGACGGCAATCTCCGGGAAGTTAATGCCCAGCAGCACTTGAAAGACTGGCCTGGAACGTGGGAACCTCCACATTCAGAGGCAGTCAACCTCTGAATACCAGAGCCAGGAAGCAGCGTCAGGGGAAGGCCTCGGCCTCCCTGCCCTGTTGTTGTTCATCCAGAGGAACTGGCTGGCCACTGTGTGAGACAGGATGCTGGACTAGATGGACCACTGGTCTGATCCAGCAGGGCTCTTCAGATGTTCTTATCAGGGGAAGGCCTCAGCTTCTGTGCCCTGCTGTTGGCCCTCTAAAGGAACTGGTTGGCCACTATGCAAGAGAGAATAATAGCCTAGATGGACCACTGGCCTGATCCAGCAGGGGTCTTATATGTTCTAATGAAGGCCTCACCCTCTCTGCCCTGTTGTTGGACCTCCAGAGGAACTGGCTGGCCAGTGTGTGAGGCAGGATGCTGGACTAGATGGACCCCTGGTCTGATCCGGCAGGGATCTTCTTGTGTTCTATTGAAGGCCTTGGCCTCTCTGCCCTGTTGTTGGCCCTTCAGAGGAACTGGCTGGCCAGTGTGTGAGGCAGGATGCTGGACTAGATGGACCCCTGGTCTGATCCAGCAGGGATCTTCTTGTGTTCTATTGAAGGCCTTGGCCTCTCTGCCCTGATGTCGGCCCTCCAGAGGAACTGGCTGGCCACTGTGTGAGGCAGGATGCTGGACTAGATGGAACCCTGGTCTGATCCGGCAGGGCCCTTTTGCTGTTCTTAGGATTTCCATAAGGTTTGAAACAGAAGTTTGCAAAGGCCTGCAAGCCTACCTAGTCAGAAGGACACAGCGGTGGCAGCACTGTTAACGGTCAAGTGGCTGAAGACGGTTTTGCTCCCTCCTCCCACTATGAGGATCAAAGCACCGTTAAAGGTCTTTAAAAGATTAAGCAAGAATCCAGGGAGGGGGTTACAGGACAGCAGCAATAAAGTTCACGTCCTTGTCTAACATGGACGTAGATTTCTCCTCCAAATCCAGCCTTTCAGCTTCAAAGCTGAACAATTCTTTCAGTTATAAACTTTCAGTATACAACCTGAAGCCCTGACCTGGATGGCTCAGGCTAGGCCAGTCTCCTCAGATCTTGGAAGCTAAGCAGGGTTGGGACTGGTTGGTGCTTGGATGGGAGACCTCCAAGGAAGTCCAGGGCTGCTGTGCAGAGGCAGGCAACTGCAGACCACCTCTGAGCCTCTCTTACCTTGAACATTCTACTTCGCGGCACTTTCCACGACCATCATACAACCTGACAGGTGCGTCTATTTATTTCCATCATTTAGGCTCTGCTGCTCCCCGATGGGGGACTCAAAGTGGCTTATGACCTTTTGCCCACCTCCATTTTACCTTCACAACAACCCCACACACACACACACCCAAATGCAGGTTAGGCTAAGAGGATGGGACTGGCCCCAGGTTACCCAGCAAGCTTCTGTGGAAGAGTGGGAATTCGAACCCAGGTCTCCCAGAAGGAAGTCCAACATTGCAGGGGTCATTTTGAGCAGGAGCTCAGGAGAGCGCAGCTCCGGGATTTGGTGCCAGGGCCCCCCCCCCCCCCCCGTGGGGGAATGCCTGCTTGTGTCATGGCTGCAGCAAAATGACCCCGTCCCCTGGAAAGGTCCTTGTTCCTCCAACCAGCCTTCTGAAGGCTTCAGCCACCACTGAAGCTCTCCTCCCGGAACAGTGGTATTTCTGAGGCTTGGATTAGTAGCTGTCCCATCTCTGCCCTCTTTCTTTCTTTCTTTCTTTCTTTCTTTCTTTCTTTCTTTCTTTCTTTCTTTCTTTCTTTCTTTCTTTCTTTCTTTCCTTCCTTCCTTCCTTCCTTCCTTCTGACACACTTCTAGTGATGTCAAGGTGGTGTAGCATATGCAAATAAGTTATGCTAATGAGTTATGCTAATGAGCTCCTGCACCTCTTTTTCTACGAAATGACCCCTGCTAACCGCCACACCATGCTGGCTGGCTCTACCCAAGTGGCTAGAACAGGGGTGGCCAAACTTGCTTAACGTAAGAGCCGCATAGAATAAACATCAGATGTTTGAGAGCCACAAGACATGAACAAATATTGCCTGCTTTTATTGGAAAATAAGCAAATTTGCTTTTTATTAACATTAAATGAGTCTGCCAAAAATAATAACAAAAGGGGTAAAAGCAGATAATGATTATGATATTAATTTGTCCAATGATATTTGTTTGCTAATGATATTTAGCTTCCCCAGCCGCCCTGCCGGGAGCCACATAATATATGTGAAAGAGCCGCATGCGGCTCCTAAGCCACAGTTTGCCCACCCCTGGGCTAGAGGATGCCAAGAGCCATCTAGAAGGCCGTCAATACTATTTAAATCTGTGCTTAACACCTGCGGGTCCATGTTTTGTAAGGGCTGGTGTCCAGGGATTTGCTTTCCCCGCAGGAGCTGCAGGGAATGGCGTTTTAAAGGATCGCGGGGGCCAAATTTGGCACAGGAAAACAACATGGGGGGGCGGGGAAAAGGGGCTCCCACCTCACCCCCAACTTCCGTTCTCCCAAACTAAACTGGGTCCCTGCAGAACTTTTAAGATGCCATTCCAAAAGCACACTGGTCCCAACTAATTCTAAGACACGCAGCTTACCCCCAAAGGGTAGGCCAGGAACAGTCCAGAACAAGGGCCTTGTATGACAATTATTTCCAAGTCAGAAGGAACATGACACAGCTAGGAATATCTGAAAGCCAGGGTTGCCAGCCTCCAGGTGGGGCCTGGAGAGCTCCACCGGGCAAAAGAGATCAGTTCCCCTGGAGAAAATGGATGCTTCGGAGGGTGGACTCTATGGCATTGTACCCAGCTGAGGTTCCGTCCCCCCCAGGCTCCACCTCCCAATCTCCAGGTATTTCCCCATGCAGAGCTGGCAAGCCTACCATCTGAAAAACTCAAATACCCTGGGGGAAAAAAATTAAAAACTTCCAAAGGAAGCACACAAGATTTCTCAAGAGGGAAGCTGTTCTCGTTTTATCTTTTTTCCAAAACCTATATATAACAATTTAGGCCATTAAAGCCTCCGGTACGCAGGCTTCAGCACTAATAATCCATGGCCAAAAGCACGTTGTTTGTTTCTCCAACCCCAAAAGGTAGTGAAGGCTATAATCCTAAAAGATGAAGTGATTGGATTTATACCCTGTCCTTCACTACCCGCGGGAGTCTCAGAGCGGTTTACAATCTCCTTTCCCCTCCCCACAACAGACACCCTGTGAGGTAGGTGGGGCTGAGAGAGCTCTGAGAGAACTGCCCTCGAGAGAACAGCTCTGAAAGAACTTGTGACAGACCCAAGGTCACAGCAGCAGCTGCAGGTGGAGGAATGGGGAATCAAACCTGGTTCTCCCACACTGGAGTCCGCGCTCTTAACCACCACACCAAAGATTCTTCCTAGGGCACAAGAGCAAATGAATTAAGCAGGAACTGACTTCTCACCTAGTATGCTTTAGGAGTGGCGGTTCAAGAACCAACCAGCTGCGTTACCCGAATCTTTCTCCACAGGTTAAGATGATGCAAAGTGGCATTTCACTCTTTTCTTCAGGCTAGCAGGGAAGCAATTCCCTCCGATAATTCTTTATGACAAACCTGTGAAGCAATTCTGTCTCTTAAAATATGCTTACACTACTTGCAAGCTACCAAACTGAAGCCGGTGTGCACAGATGTGTTAAGTGCCGTCAAGTCAATTCCAAGTTATAGCAACTTTATGAATTAATGACCTTGAAAACGCCTTTTCACTGACAGCCTTGCTTGGGTCTTGCAAATGGAGGGCCACGGCTTCCCTGAGTGAGTCAATCCATCTCTTGTTGGGTCTTCCCCTATTCCTGCTGCTTTCAACTTTTCCTAGCAGTACTGTCTTTTCTAGTGATCGAAGCCTACCAAGGGCTTAAGAAGAAGAGAAGAAGAGATTGGATTTATACCCCGCCCTTCTACCCAAGGGAGTCTCAGAGCGGCTTACAAACTCCTGTCCCTTCCCCTCCCCACAACAGACACTGTGAGGTAGGCGGGGCTGAGAGAGCTCTGACAGAAACTGCTCTTTTTCAAGAACAGCTTTGACAGAACCATGGCTTGCCCAAGGTCATCCAGCAGGTGCAAGTGGAGGAGTGGGGAATCAAACCCGGTTCTCCCAGATTAGAGTCTGTGCGCTTAACCACTTCACCAAACTGGCTCTCAGCTCCGTTCTTTGCTGTCTCCGGAGAACAACCAAGTTTATAGGCCCTGCCTTGGCAGGAGAAACCATTTGGTTTTAGTGGCAGTTACTGGCTGGTGCTGGGTAAGACAAAGGGCTACAGAGCAGAAGTTCAGCAGTGGCTATTAGCCACAAGGTATAGAGGGAACACTCCCTCTGGGGCAGAGAAGAAGCGGTCTGCAGTCCAGCGTCTTAACCCCTTGAGCCACTGCAGCCCTTCACAGCGCCTTAAGAGATCAACAAAAATTTCAGGGTTATCAGCTGTTGAGAGTCAAAGGTCCCTTCACCAGATCTGACTACGTGAGCGCTGACCCTAGAAAGCTTATATATTCCAAAAAATCTCGGTCTCTAAGGTGCAACTGGATTTGAATTTAATTGTTCTACTGCAGAGGAGCACGGCTGCTCTCTGAAACCGCGGCAAAGGAGTTCCAAGCAAATGCATCCTCCGAGGAAGACAGACAGAGGCCGGATACAGCCCCTCCCCTCCTCTCCATCCGCCAGGCCACTTCTCCTCGCCCTCGAGTACACGAGGTAGGAGTGAAAGTCAGACGCTTGAGGGGGGGAAAGGAGGTGCAAAGAAGGGAAAACAAGGCGCAGGCGATAAAGAGAAACTGGAAAGGGATAGAAAAGACAGCACCTTAAAGACGAGCAAAATTAAGCCCTAGAACAAATCTGGAGTCCAGCGGCACCTTTAAGACCAACAAAGGTTTATTCAAGGTACGAGCTTGCGTGTGCAAGGCACACTTCTTCAAATACAATTGGAATGGTAGATGAGGTTCTAAATTTATAGATAGGGGATTTGACAGCGAATTAAATTAAATTAAATTAAAGGGCTGAAAATTTTACCCTGTCCTGGATAGCCCAGTCGAGCCCACTCTCGTCAGATCTCGGAAGCTAAGCAAGGTTGACCACAGTTCGTGCTTGGAGGGGAGACCTCCTTGGAATACCAGAGGTGGGAGGACGGGGGCAGGCTTTATTCAGCCACCTCTCCGAATACCCTGCAGGCCCCCAGTAGAGGTCAGTCACCAGGGGTCTACGTGACTTGATTCAGCCAGCTCTCTGAATATCCTCCGGGCCCACAGTAGGGGTCAGTCACCAGAGGTCGACATGATTTCCAGCAAAACACACACACAAAAATAACCCCCCCCCCCCAAAAAGACTAGGAAACTTTGTGGGTTTTCACTGGGTTTTCAAGGCAAGAGATGAACAGAGGTGGTTTGCCTCTGCATACGGACCCTGGCCTTCCTTGGTGGTCTCCCACTCAAGCACTAACCAGGACTGACTCCGTTTAGGTTCCGAGGTCTGATGAGATCAGCCTAGCCTGGGCCGCCGAGGTCAGGGCAAAAGACATTCAGGGGCGGCTCGGCACTACCTGCCTCTGCGTAGCGACCCTGGGCTTCCTTGGTGGTGTCTCTCAAGAGCGGAAGAAATCCATCGTTATACTATACACTAGTCCCTTTGTACGCCCTGGATCTCACAGCTGGGGAACAAATAACAAGCCACAAGGGTGTTGTTCTTAGCCTTAAGAAACCCATGTAGAGGACACAGCAAACCGTGCTAAATAAACATTGCTGCTACTTCTCAGGGGGAACGAGGAAGTAGGTGAAGTGTTCAAAAGGCGGACACTCAAGGCCGCACGGACAGACTCTGTACTATACACTGGCTGCAAGGGAAACGAGAAATTATCGGCACCCATGTACATCTGGCTAGAGATGTGACGACCCAGAAAAAAACTGGCAAAATTCAGGGGAAAAAACAGTTTTTTTCCTTGTTTTTTTCCTGAAGTCTTTTTTTGGGTTTTTTTTCTGAAAAATTGGAAAAATTGAAAAAAGAAAGGAAATTGATTATGGAACGTTTTATTTTAACATGATTAATAAAGTATTTTAAGAAAAGGTGTTCAAATGTTTTCCAAATCGTTTCTAAAAAATATGTACAGTATCGGATTAGTCTAACTTCTGTGCACGGAGGACAAGCAAGTCCTAGGTTACAAACTGAACTCTCCGGTACTGGGGAGAGGAAATATGAATAATTGTTACTTCCGGATTTTAAAAAATTGTTTTGTGGAGGGTTTTTTTTTCTCTGTTCCACATGAACTAGTGAACAGTTCAGGAGATTGTTGCTCCATTTGTTACCATTACAAATAAACATTATTACAAAAGTCAGTTCTGTTCGTAATAATTGTTTGGATACACTACATGTTTAATAGGCTAGTTGTGATAATTTCGTGCCAAGTAAAATTGTCCATAGTCATATTTTGTGTTCCTAAAGTAACAGAATGACTTTCAGTCTGGAAAAGAAAAAAGAAGGGCTAGTGTTGCATTTTTTCAATTTTTCCAAAAATTTCCATTCCCCCCCCCCCCCCCAAAAAAAAACCTGGGTTTTTTTCCAAGCTTCAAAATTTCTGGAAATTTTACATCTCTACATCTGGCCCTGACGTGGATGGCCCAAGAGAACCCAATCTTGTCAGATCTTGGAGCCGGTTTGGTGTCGTGGTTAAGTGCGCGGATTCTAATCTGGGAGAACCGGGTTTGATTCCCCACTCCTCCACTTGCACCTGGCTGGATGACCTTGGGCAAGCCATAGCTCTGGCACAGCTGTTCTCTCAAGGACAGCTTGGGAAAGAGCTCTCTCAGCCCCACCTACCTCACAGGGTGTCTGTTGTGGGGAGGGGAAGGGAAAGGAGTATGTAAGCCGCTCTGAGACTCCCAAGTGAGTGAAAGTTGGGATATAAATCCACTCTCTTCTTCTTCTTCTTCATCTTGGAAGCTAAGCAGGACCGGTTCTGGCCTGGTTAGGACTTGGAACGGGAGACTACCAAGGAAGTCCAAGGTTGCTACACATAAACAGGCAATGGTAAAACACTTCTGTTTCTCTCTTGCCTTGAAAATGCAATCTCGGGGTGTATCAACAGAGGCACAGCATCCAAATCGCAAGGTGTGATAGTCCCGCTGTACACTGCATTGGTCCGGCCGCACCTGGAGTATCGTGTGCCGTTCTGGAGGCCTCACTTCGGAAAGGATGTGGACCGAATGGAGCGGGTGCAGAGGAGGGCGACGAGGATGATCGGGGGCCTGGAGACCCAGAAGCCCTGCGAGGAAAGGCCGAGGGACTGGGGAATGTTCAGTCTGGAGAAGAGGAGGCTGAGAGGGGACAGGATGGCTCTCTTGAAGGATCTGAAAGGCTGTCACTGAGAGGAGGGCAGGGAGCTGTTCCTGTGGGCAGCAGAGGAGAGGACTCGCAATCATGGGTTTCAATTAAAGGTGGGAAGGTACTGGCTGGATATTAGAAGCAACTTTTTGAGTTGAGCAACAGTGGAATCAGCTGCCTTGGGAGATGGTGAGCTCCCCCTCCCCGGCAGTCTTGAAGCAGCGGCTGGACAAACCCTTGTCAGGGATGCTCTAGGCTGATCCTGCACTGAGCAGGGGGTTGGACTAGATGGCCTGTAGGACCCCTTCCAATTCTATGATTCTAATTCCCTACAGGGTCTCCGTAAGTCAGCTGACGGCACTTTCCACCACCAGTTACATCGGAGATTACGAAGTGCCTACCCACTGTCACAAAAAAAGAAATGTTTGGGGGGAGGGAAGGTGTGTAAGTGGCCAGAAAGACCATGGAATATCTAAACAACTCTTTTAAACCTCCACATAAATCATCTTAAAACGTCCTCAATTCATAACTACCTTTGCCAGGATCGCTGAAGATTAATACAGTTGTGAACGCCGCTTCAGCGTCAGCTGGATTCTAGCCACAATCCTAAACTTATACCAACTTGGAAATTCCACTGGAACAAATCTTAAAGATGCATTCTAAAGAGGTAGAAACCCGCCTTTCTCGCAGCGACTGAGATCCAGAGCAAACGCACGGCTGTGAAGTGCCGCAAACACAGGCAAAACACAAAATATCCATTAAGACAAAAACATTTAAAAGCTCCCCCCCTCAAAAAAAATCCTCTAGAAAGAGCTGAGTTTCGCAGCTCTTCTGCAAAACTATCAGGGGAGGGGTCTTCCTCAAATCTTTGGGGGGGGCACCCCATAAAACAAGGGCAGGCACTGAGTAGGGGAGGGGCCATGACTCAGTAGCGGAGCATCAACTTGGCATGCAGAAGGTCCCAGGTTCAATCCCCGGCATCTCCAGTTGAAAGGACCAAGTAGCAAGTGACGTGGAAGACCTCTGACTGAGACCCTGGAGAGCTGCTGCCAGTCTGAGTAGGCAATTCTGATTCAGTATCGGGCAGTTTCATGAGTTCATGTGAGAAAGGCCACAAACAGGCAGCCGCTGACGTGTTGAGGAGGACGACGGGCTCCTATTGCACGAGCAACTCAATGGGACACACTCCACAAGATGTCTATTTGGGCCATAAGGTTAGACTTCCCTTGCTGGGCTATTAAAAGCCCCCGCTTCGCTAAAGGCAGTGACATTTGAGGCAAAGCGTGCCGCTTCCTCGGAAGAGACGCAATATGCCAAGTCCACGGCATTCCCAGCAATCAGCTCGAGATCTCGGGGAATCCATGACTGAAGCAGAGCTTTATCAGGCCAGATCTGTCTGATGATTCAAGCCATGATGCACACTGAATATAGCACTGTACAGTCGTCAGGCGAGAGTGAAGAAATGTATAGAAATAGGCATGCCCATAATGTATCGCAGCCATCGTGCATTTCGCCCCCACCAGCTTTTGAGAGTTAGGTTTCCAGAGAAAATAAAAGATTCTTTGAAAGAAGAAGAGATTGGATTTATACCCCGCCCTTCACTTGGAGTCTCAGAGCGGCTTACAAACTCCTTTCCCTTCCCCTCCCCACAACAGACACCCTGTGAGGTAGGTGGGGCTGAGAGAGCTCTTTCCCAAGCTGTCCTTGAGAGAACAGCTGTGCCAGAGCTATGGCTTGCCCAAGGTCATCCAGCCAGGTGCAAGTGGAGGAGTGGGGAATCAAACCCGGTTCTCCCAGATTAGAGTCCACGCGCTGAACCACTACACCGAACTGGCTCTGGCCTGAGTTACACATACCACTTCAGAAAAGGATTACACACGCTTATATTTCCAGTACTCATTTCCCGATACTGTCATCCCTTAAAAGCCTCTCCCACCCACCAACCCACTTTATATCACAACGCGACAATCTGCTTTTGCAATTCACGGGGCGCTATTTCAAGAGCCGAGCTACCGCTAATTGAATCCTACACAGTTCTGGAACAAGAATAGAATTTGATTTCCCCAATTTGAGAAAACAGCTGCATTTTACAGACAGCCTTAATTGGACAGACTGATATTGGAAGGGAAATTAAACCTGCACGGTTGAAAGGGAAGCGGCTTGTTTACCCATGGAGACGTGGAGTTCTGGACACGTCACTGCCGCGAAACCCTCTTCAAAATAGTTTCCTCGAAGAAAGCGAAGAACCAAAGTCGATCGCCACTTTTGCATTATGCCAAGGTCTCTACGGGAGCCCCAAACACCCTCCGTGGCAGGCGACAATTGGGGCAGTTCACATTACCACGCTTAACAAACGCCGTTAGTTTTCCGGGGAGCCGAAATATCACATTACCTGAGAAAATGAGGAGGCACGCAGGTAGTTCAGATTCTTCGACATGGGGGGAAAAACCTTTTCAAAACCAGTTAGGACCACATACTTTAGAAGCCACAGTAAGCCAGGAAATACTTTTATGGTAATCAGGAAGCATGTGTTTCACAATATCATCCAGGTCCCACATTTGGACTGCCTGGGCAGAAAGAGCAGCATCCCCAGAAGCAGCCCTGCTGATATGGGATACGGTGCCCTGGAGACTCAACAGGCCAAAGCCCCAGGATTTTCTCGAGGCAAAAGGCTGACATCCGGTCGGTCAGTTAAGACAGGAGGAAGAGTCTACACACAGACACACACAGACCACTAATCTTCTTTGATTTACTTTTCCTCTAAGACATCTCCACAAAAATGACGACGCACATGGAGATAGTACGAGATCCAAAGACGAATGCTTCTCGCCTGGGGTGGGAAGCCCCCAGGTAACTCTGCCCTAAGATCTCTCACACCACAGTGAAGATTGCGCAAGAGCTCACAAACAGGCGCACCCTTCAGCGATCACCAGGGGAAAGTTCCAGCATGTCCCCGTTTTACTCTTCCTGAAATTCATTCGGAACCAACAAAGAAATCTGAACCCTGGAAGCATTCAGTGTCAACAGAGACCCTAAAACAGGAGTGGACTGCGTTTTTTGGCCATAGGGCCCACAAGTGGGTCGCTCCCCCTTTTATGTTGCTCTTGATGACTCTTAACCCTCACTTGTAACCAGTGTTCCCTCTAAGCTGAGTCAGTGTGAGACAGCTCATAGTTTTTTAGCCTTCTGCTCACACATTTTTGTCTTCGCTCAGGAAGGAGGGCTCCAGAGCAAACTAATTGATGCAGCAGCTAAATCGCTCACTCACAACTTTAATGCCAGGAGCTCACAAAGTAGAATTTGTGCTCACAAGACTCCACGGTTCAGAGGGTGTGTTGCTTATAACCGCAAGGAACTTGGAATCCACTCAGTTCTCCTTCCAAGACACTGTGTTGTGGGGAGGGGGCTTCCTTCCAAAGGATTCCCCCCAAAAAAGCTTAATAACTTCCCATCGGGAGGCCACTCCATTGGTACCAAGAAATAAATCCCCGATGGCTGCGCTTCTGTTTCCCTAGACGGGGAGGGGGCTCTCTTCCACCCACAGACCCCCTATCCCTGGTGATCTCATTTCAGGAAGCAGGAGACACACTCCTCCTTTCACAACCGTGGGAAATCCCAACAAGGAACACCTCTGCAGATTAGCTTCAGACTCAACTCTCAGGCGCCCCAGAAAATAATAACTGTGTGCTGTCAAGGCGCAACCAGCTTGTGGGAACCCCAGCCAGGACTGTGGGGTCTTCAAGGCAAGAGAAAAGCAAAACTAGTTTACATGATCCTGTATCAGGCCCTAAATTTAAGACTACCTTTCAAGAAAAGGAAAGCAAGGCCCACGAAGATCCCGGCACCGGCATCCCCATTCGTCACAAGAATTCCTTCACATACTTCTCCTTCATACACACACATTCCATGAACGCAACCGGAGTTAAATCCAAAAAAACCACAACCGCTGCCTTAGGTTGCTACAAACCACCACACTGATTAAAAAGCTTCACACACAGTTGGCAAAAAAGGGGAGATTCCCCCCATATACAATGCACCCCAAAAATGGGATTTCTACATGAGTCCCTCTTGAAAAGCTGTTCTCCCCCATTATCAAAAGGGCAGTCCAGGAAAAAGGGGAGACCCTCGTATGCACCGCGCCCCAAGAACGATTTCTACGCAACAGTAGGTCCCTCTGGGGGTGCACTGAAAGGATGATCTCCCCCCACATTCAGTTGGGGGGAAAGGGAAGCCCCTCCACACACAGTGCAACCCCAAATGGGATTTCTACACAAGACTGTCTTTCGGGGGGGGGGGGGGTGCACTGAAAGGGTGTTCTCCCGTCTTACCAAAAAAAGAAACAAGGGGAAAGGAGAAACACCTCCCCCCCATATGCTTTGCACCCCACTGCACAGGAGACCCTCTTGGGTGGGGGTGCATAGAGAGGCTGTTCTCTTCCCCCCTCCCCATTTCAAGAAGAAGTCCACACCAACAGTGCTCCCCCCCCCCCCCACTTCTAGAAAGGCCTATATCAGCTTTAGGGGTGGCCGGCCGTGGGTTCAGAACCAAGCCTCTTTTGGGGCGCCCTGGAAAGGGAATGAAACATCCCACAAACAATACAAAACACACAATAGGGAGGGTCCCACCTCCAGCACCCCCTTACACCCCTAAAACACTGCATTTCCCCCCAAAGAATACACACGAATAGTGACTTCGTGGGAGGGGGCATGCGGGGGAGGGGGCACTATTTCCCAGTTATCCTAAATAGGAAGGGACTCTTGGGTGGGGGTGCGGTGCCCCCTCTGCAGGGGCCTGCCCCACATCTGTGCCCCACACAGCTTCACTCCCCCCCCCCCAAAAAAGGGCCACTCCCTGGAGGGATTGGGGGGCTGATTGGGGGGCTGGGCCCGGATTCCCCACTCGTCCCCAACCCCCAGAGGAGGAAAGGGGGCGCGGGCCGGGCCGGGCTTCCCCACGAGGCGAGCGGGGCCTAGCCGGCGAGGAGGAAACACCACCTGGGCTGCCCAGAGAGGCCGAGGCGCCAGCCGCAGCCACGCCGGGCCTGGCACTGCCTCGCCTCGCCTCCCCCCGGCCCGGCCCGGCCCGGCCTCTGGGCCTGAGCGGGGGGGAAGAGGCGGGAAGGGGACGGGGAAGGGAAGGGAAGGAGCGGCGTACCTGGCGGCGGCGGCAGCGGGAGCCCGGCCGGCGGCTTGGCAGCAGCAGGGAGAGGGAGAGGCGGCGGCGGCGGCGGGCGAGAGGGCCTCCTCCTCCTCCTCCTGCTCACACGGCGGGCCTTCGGGGCGGAGAGGAGGGGAAGGGAGGCGGCCCCGGCACGTCTGCGGCGTCGGCCCGGCCTCCCCGCCGTCCATCCCCGCCCCTGTTAAAGGGGAAACTCGCCCGCCCGCCCGCCGGAGAGGCCGGGGTGGGGTTCTTCTGGCACCTCCTCGGAGAGACCCGGACTCGCCTTCATCACCAGCCATCATCAGTCTCTGTCGCCATCACCTCCTCCTCCTCCTTCTTCCTCCTCCTCCTCCTCCATTGTCGCCACCATGACCATCTTCTTCTCCTCCTATCGTCATCATCGTCATCACCTTCTTCTTCCGTTATCACCATAATGATAATCTTCTCCTCCTGCTCCTCCTGTCTTCTTCTTCTTCCATTATCACCATAATGATAACCTTCCTCTTCTCCTCCTCCTTGTCTTCTTCTTCCATGATCACCATAGTGATAATTTTCTCCTCCTCCTGTCTTCTTCTTCTTCCGTTATCACCATAATGATAACCTTCCTCTTCTCCTCCTCCTTGTCTTCTTCTTCTTCCATTATCACCATAGTGATCATTTTCTCCTCCTCCTGTCTTCTTCTTCTTCTTCCGTTATCACCATAATGATAACCTTCCTCTTCTCCTCCTCCTTGTCTTCTTCTTCTTCCATGATCACCATAGTGATAATTTTCTCCTGCTGTCCTCTTCTTCTTCTTCTTCCGTTATCACCATAATGATAACCTTCTTCTTCTCCTCCTCGTCTTCTTCTTCTTCTTCCATTATCACCATAGTGATCATTTTCTCCTCCTCCTGTCTTCTTCTTCTTCCGTTATCACCATAATGATAACCTTCTCCTCCTCCTCCTCCCTTGTCTTCTTCTTCTTCCATGATCACCATAGTGATAATTTTCTCCTCCTCCTGTCTTCTTCTTCTTCCGTTATCACCATAATGATAACCTTCTCCTCCTCCTTGTCTTCTTCTTCCATTATTACCATAGTGATAATTTTCTCCTCCTCCTGTCCTCTTCTTCTTCTTCTTCCGTTATCACCATAATGATAACCTTCCTCTTCTCCTCCTCCTTGTCTTCTTCTTCTTCCATTATCACCATAGTGATCATTTTCTCCTCCTCCTGTCTTCTTCTTCTTCCGTTATCACCATAATGATAACCTTCTTCTCCTCCTCCTCCTTGTCTTCTTCTTCTTCCATTATCACCATAGTGATAATCATCTTCTCCTTCTCCTCCTATCTTCTTTTTCTTCTTCCGTTCCGTTATCACCATAATGATAATCTTCTTCTCCTTCTACCATCTTCTTCTTCTTCTATTATCATCATAATGATAATCTTCTTCTTCTATCATCATCTTCTTCTTCTTCCATTATCATCTTAATGATGATCTTCTCCTCCTTCTCCTCCTCCTCCTATCATCATCTTCTTCCATTATCATCATAATGATGATTTTCTTCTTCTTCTTCCGTTCCCATATTTTGAAAAGCAAAAAAGAGGACATATTTCTCTAATGACTTCTTCAAAACAAGTGATCACTACTGTGACAAATCTTATTTTAAATACCCCTCCTATTTAAGCTGTGAACATGGCTACTAACTACAAATATTCCTAACCTTCCAACCAAAAAAGAGGACATTTTCCTCCTCCTCTTCTTCTTATCCTCTGTTAAGAAGAAGCTGGAGAAGGAGATTGGATCTATACCTCACCCTTCACTGCCCAAGGGAGTCTCTGAGCAGCTTACACTCTCCTTTCCCTTTCCTTCCCCAAAACAGACACCCTGTGAGGTAGGTGGGGCTGAGAGAGCTCTCCAAAGAACTGCCCTTAAAAAAACAGCTCTGAAAGAACTTGGGAATGACCCAAGGTCCCACCGCCAGCTGCATGTGGAGGCGTGGGGAATCAAACCCAGTTCTCCCAGATTAGAGTCCGTGCTCTTAACCACTACCCCAGACTGGCTCTCAACCTAACCATTACACCAAACTGAGCAGAGAGGCAAAACTTTTTAATGGAATGTCATGTCACTTTTTTATTTGAAGGGAAAGATTTGTACCGACTTCTCCAACACATGCACGGTGGGGGCGGGGAGTGTCTCACTGAAAACTGGGGTGCTTCCTGCCCTGCCCTGGATAGCCCAGGCAAGCCCGATCTCGTCAGATCTCGGAAGTTAAGCAGGGCCGACCCTGGCAGGTACTTGGAGGGGAGACCTCCTTGGAATACCGGGACCGGGATGCAGAGGCAAGCTATCAAGCCTCTTCTCTGAACGTCCTCTGTGCCTCAGCAGGAATCACCAGAGGTCACCATGACTTCCAGGCACGGGCACACAGGCATGCACAGAGAGAGAGTGAGATGCAAAAATAACCCCCCAAAAGAAGAAAATTGGGCTGCTTCCCATCAGAGAGAAAGACAGTGCTTTGTCACTGACTGCGCTGGTTCACCCGTCTGGCTGTAGGGTTTACATCAGTCTCCGCTCCTCCGTTTCCTCCTCACGACACCCCTGTGAGGTGGGTTAGGCTGAGAGTGTGTGTGACTGGCCCGCGGTCACCAGATTCCGTGGCCAAGCGGTGATCCAGACCTGGAGTCTCCCAGATTCTAGTCAAAACCCCACGCTGGCTCTCCCTGCAGGTTCCCATCATGAAAAACAGGTTCTGGAGCTGAACTTCTGCCTTAATGAACCCGGGACTCAAGTTCGGTCCTGTTGACGATCTTCTTCTTGTCTCTTCCCTGCTGAGGGTTTCCTGGACCGGCTCCATACACATCATCTGGGCATCGTCTGCACAAGAAAGAAAAAGGGCCAGTTCAGACATGAGGGCACATTGCTTCCTTGCTCCTAGCGCATGGGTATTGTGTACTGGAGACTGGTACACACTTGCACAGCCATCCCATAAGAGAAGATTTGTAGATAGAGACGAGGCCCCACAGATATCACATGGGGGGCAGGGTGGGGCTTGGTGGTAGAGCATCCGGTTGGCTTGTGGAAAGTCCCGTTCAGTACTGTGGAGTACCTCCCTGGCAGACTTTAAGCAGTGTCTGGACAAACCCTTGCCAGGGAGGCTCTAGGCCAGGGGTGGGCAATTGTTTTGGCACGAGGGCCACTTTGTGGGAGCGGAGGTTAGCGGAGAGCCGCACCTTTTAAAATGATCGCATTCATTAGTTAACTTTACATTTCAGAAAAGGTATACATTGTATCGTAAAAATCAATAAATATAAATTAAATAAAATAGTGGTAGTTTTATTCAATTTATTTATGGTGCTAATTTCATATCGTCTATAGCTGCAAGCACATTTAATTTTAGAATCCGTTTAATGAGACAAATGTACCCTATCACACTTTTCTACAATTTTTTTGAACTCAGGAGTGAGATTGCTTGTTGAGATTCTCTTCACCGCCTGCAAGTTGATGTCTGTCAGAGAGCATCTATATTTACTCTTGTTGATCTTCGTGCAAGAAAAACTTTGCTCACAAATATACGTAGACCCAAATATAGAGAACATTTTCCCAGCAAATTTCTTCATACATGGAAATTTTTTCAGCAGACAAAGATTTGTAAAAGTCAACTAATGTCACAGCATTAAACATTTCTTTCACAGTGTGATCTGACTGCATGTCAGTAAGTTCAAGCTGCAGCTCCTCAGGTGCTGTATCAATATCAGCAGTGATGGGATAAGAGAGCAAATTGAATTTAGGCTCAATTTTCTTAAAGTCCTGAAAACTCTGTGGCGGGCCGCATATGGCCCCCGGGCCGCAATTTGCCCACCCCTGCTCTAGGTTGATCCTGCATCGAGCAGGGGGTTGGGCTAGATGACCTGTGTGGCCCCTCCCAACTCTGTGATTCTTTTATTCCATTATCTTGATGGACCAAGGGTCTGATTTAGTATAAGGCAGCTTGAACACGCAAAGCTTCCTTATACTGGACAAGACCACTGGTCCATCAAGGTCAGTATCAGCTACTCAGACTGGCCGCTGGTCTCCAGAGTCTCAGACAGAGGTCTACCCCGCCACCCACCATCTGGTCTTTTTAACTGGAGGTGCCGGGGATTGAACCTGGGACCTTCGGCATGCCAAGCAGATGCTCTGCCACTGAGCCACAACACTTCACGGGGTTCGTGTGTGTTCATCCACAGGGAGTGTTTATATATCGAATGAGATGCTCGCACATTTCACTGCCGGTCATCAAGTGGTGTCTAATCATGGGAACCCTCTACCAATGTTACATCGTGTGCCTGTTTGAAATGAGCCAGTTTGGTGCAGTGGTGAAGAGTGCAGTCATAAGTTCTCTCAGAGCTGTTCTCTCAAGGGCAGTCCTTGAAAGAGCTCTCTCAGCCCCCACCTACCTCACAGGGTGTCTGTTGTGGGGAGGGGAAGGGGAAGGAGATCGTAAGCCGCTCTCAATACTTCTTCAGGTAGTAAATCCAATCTCCTCCTCCTCATGCATGCCCATCTGTAAGGAAGTGGGTTCACTTTAACAAATAAAACGACCACCTCGGTAAATGTGGGGGTTTAATTTATACGTTCAGCCATTCATGTATAGAGTGTAACATAAGAATGAATATGAGTACAAAGGGAAATCATGCATGCTGTACACAGATTGTACACTGTGTGCGTCTAAACTGCTGTCGTCGCAGCCAGCCCCTGGTCACCCAGTAGGGTTTTGAAGGCAAGAGATGTTCTGAGAAGGTTTGCCATTGCCTGCCTGTGCATAGCAACCCTGGGGACTTCCTTGGTGGTCTCCTATCCAAGGACTAACCAAGGCAGATCCTGTTTAACTTCCTAGACCTGATGAGATTGGGCTAGCCAGGGCCATCCAGGCCAGGACAGACGGTGGAGAGTGCCGTCATGTTGCAGCCGACTTATGACAACCCCACGGAGTTTTCAAGGCATGAAATGTTCAGAGGTGGTTTGCCATTGCCTGCCTCTGCGTAGCAATCTTGGGCTTTCCTTGGTGGTCTCCCCTCCAAATGCTAACCAGTCCTGACCCTGCTTAGCTTCCAAGATCGGACAAGATCAGGCTCGCCTGGGCTATCCAGGTTCAGGGCAGATTGCCCATTATGGAGAAATCAAGACATGTGGAAAGAACTGGGCTTCAGTGGCTGGCAGCAGAAAGCGTGAGCTGACTCCACAGGTGTGAGGCAATACCAGCGCTCTACCTGTGTTGCTTAGCAGCGGCCCATTCACCCATGCCAAGACTTCACTGGACACGGTAGTCCCCAAGCCAGCCTCTGATGACGTGCGACCGAATGAGTGACGCCGGGAGAGCACTTGTCTTTGAAGCGGTGGGTCAGCTCTGTCTGCGGCATCAGAACGTTACAAATCATACCCGTGATTGCGTCGTCTCCGGTGCTGCAACATCCCCGAGCTTGCGCTGACTCATGCTTTCCTTCCCACACTTGGCAAAAAGAAAGAAAACCCCATCACCCTATTTGCCATTTAGACACACCTGATTGTTCTGATACACATTAAAAATGCATCGTGGCCAGGACAGCCAGGGACGGGTTGAGAACATGAGACGCCGGCAGGCAGGCGGGTTGGTTTCACATGCGCTCGTGATGCTTTGGTCTGAACTGAGCGGGACTGAGGCTATCCCCGCAAGTCAGCGATCAAAGCGTCTTGTGGTGCCCCAAAGACTAACACGTTTAAAATGCTGTATTCTTTTTGTGAAAGGAGCCACGGTGGCTCAGTGGTTAAGACGCTGAGCTGCAGGCCGGAAGGTCGGTAGCTCGGCAGTTCGAGACCCGAGTGCCGCGTGACGGAGTGAGCTCCCGTCTCTGGCCCCAGCTCCTGCCAACCTAGCAGTTCGAAAGCAAGAAATTGCAAGGAGATAAATAGGTACCGCTTCGGTGGAAAGGTAACAGCGTTCCGTGCGCCTCGGCGTCTAGTCGTGCCAGCCACATGACCACGGAAAAAGTCTTTGGACAGCGCTGGCTCTTCGGCCTGTAGAGTCAGATTCAACTGGCTTCCGAGCAAAGGAAACATCTAACTCTATTGTTTTTGTGAACCCAGTTCCTCAGATGCACGGTGGTACAGTCAGTTGCACGTTCCACAGCCTTTCACTTGAATCCTAGCAGAAGGAGCCATGGCTGGGTGGTAGAGCATCTGCTGGGCGTGCAGAAAGTCCCAGGTTCAATCCCTGGTATCTCCAGTTAAAAGGAGCGGGCATCAGGTGATGGGAAAGACCTCTGCCCGAGACCCTGGAGAGCCGCTGCCAGTCTGAGTAGACAATACTGGCCTTGATAGACCAATGGTCTGGCTCAGGAGAAGGCAGCTTCATGTGTTTGTGTGTCCACTTGAGCAGTGGTTGATTGTAATTATGTGTGTGCAAAATGCTGTTAAGTCGCCGCCGACGTATGGTACCCCCAGCAAGGGGCTTTCAAGGCAAGTGAGAAGCAGAGGTGGTTGGCCATGGCTTTCCTCTGCAGAGCCTTCCTTCGTGGCTTCCCTTCCAATTACGGACCCTGCTTAGCTCCTGAGACTTGATGAGCTCCGGCTCCACCACGCCGCCTTTCTGACTGTAGTTCCTGGACGATTAAAGGAAGACACTCTGTGCTTGCTCAGAGGCACTCTCCCTTTTAGGAGCCAAACAAGTACTGAAGGAAAAGAACTCTTCTTTGACATCCACGGGAAGTAAGACGAAGAAGGCTCTAAGATTCATATCATTTACTTTTTAGTTGTTATCTGAGCTGTGTGGAAATGGGGGCTTGGGGCCTCAAAACCACAGAGTTTTGCTCAAAACCTAGAGTGTAGCCCCCAATGCCGGAAACGTGATGACATCACTCCTGGGGGATGTCAATGCGCTGGTGCTGGCGGTGTCCAGGGGGGGCTTCTCAGCAGTGGGGCTTCCCCCACTGGCCAGCGGATTGGGGAATCCCCTGGCCCCACCCGGGGAATGGCAACCCTCTGCACAGGAAAAGCTTAATCAACAACTTGGAGCTAATTGAATTTTAACACACTGGTTATTAACACAGTGGAGTCCAATAGCCCCTCTTTAAAAACAAACTGACCTGGACAGAGGGATGGATGGAGGGATGGAGGGATGGATGGATGATGAATGAGAAGGAAAAAGGGTGAATAAGCAGAAAGAAAGGATAATGAATGAGAAGAAAGAAGGATGGATAAATCAAAAGAAGGAAAGGAAAGATAGATAATGTAAGAAAGAAAGGATGGAGAGAGAGAGAGAGAACGAAAGAACGAAAGAAAGGATAAGTTTTGGCACCAGATCTTGGGCACGCAAAATGCTTTTCCTTCCCCCCTGAATCCTAGCAATCAACACCTCTGCTTCTGGAGAAAGCGTAGCGTGCTGCCGGGTCACACACGCAAGCTGTGACTGTTGAGCAGATGTCACCCAAGGCACCTCTTATTTTAGAAACGGAAGTCCGGACTGCTGGGGGAAAAGGGAAGTGTTCTTGTGCCTCTGTTGTTGTTTTTAAAGCAGACTCTTTGGACCTGGAGGCCAGCCTCTCGAGAAAAACAACAGTCCTCTATTACTGCGCCTGATACTAGCTCAGAATTCCTTTCTTTTTCCTACCCGGATTCTGGCAAGAGGCCT
Organism: Lepidodactylus listeri; assembly: GCA_029233225.1. NCBI lineage: Eukaryota > Metazoa > Chordata > Lepidosauria > Squamata > Gekkonidae > Lepidodactylus > Lepidodactylus listeri. The sequence goes on along the minus strand of JARCFY010000011.1, from coordinate 94,174,180 downwards.
TGATCGAAACAAAACAAATGTTAACGGGTGGATAAATGGCAGCAGGTTCCCCGATGGGCTAGTACTCTAAATGGCACTGGCTTTCCGTGTGCGTGTCTTAAGTGCCGTCAAGTTCCTTCCGACTTGAGGAGGCTCTATGAATGAAGGGCCTCCCAAACATCTTGTCTCATAATTAGATTCAGGTGGGCAGCTGTGTTGGTCTGAAGCAACAGAAGTCCAGGGGCACCTTTAAGACCAATAAAGTTTAATTCTGGGTATAAGCATTTGTGTGCATGCGCACCTCTTCCAATACATTGAAACAGAATCCCTCAAGCCTCCCTCAATCCCTCAAGCCTCCCTCAAGCCTCCCAGAATCCCTCAATACAGGTAGAGTTCTCACATCTGTTTAACTCTTTTATTCGTATGCTAATTTGCTGCTATTCACCGGTCTTACCAATGGGGTGTTATGTATTGACCATGCGGTCGCCATGTGCTCCAGCAGTGGCGACCGCCATGTGGCCAGAGCACATGGCCAAGAAACTACCTGAGCTTCAGTCAGGTAGAACAAAGGCCAGGTGAATTCAAACCGGCCACCAATCCTGTACCTAGGTTTCTCCCAGGGAACCTATGAGATGTAAATAGACGTATAATAGCCTATCAGGCCAGTTGGGTGAGGTCAGGGGATTGTCCCTGACCAGCATAAAAGGAGGGCTTCGAGCCCTGGGTTGTATGCTTCATCCAGACCAGCAATAAAGATCTAGCTGTTTCACTGTTCCATGGACTCCCGACTCCAATACTTATCAGGTGTTAATCCAATCTTAGCTGCAGTTATTGCCCAGTTACTTATGCATCTTGACTCTAACTCGCCCTTCCTGGCAACTAACTGTCCCCTTTCCACCTATATGCCAGGTCTGAGGAAGTCTGTTTCACTGTTTCTGCACTGGTTACCCCTTGAGTACCGGATCCGCTTATAGGTGTTGGTAATAACCTTCAAAGCCTTATATGGCCTGGGATCAACATACCTAAGGATTGCCTCTTCCCATATACGCCTTGAAGAGCTTTACGCTGTAATAATCAGGGCTCTTTTGGGACAGGAATACACAGGAATGGAGTTCCGGCTGGCTTCCGAGTTGGCCACGCCTACAGCCGCCTCCTCCCCTCGGGTTCCTCAGGTGCCTCGCAAGCCACGGGATGCCTGGGAAAGCCAAGCCGATCCAGGGAGGGAAGGCAGTTTAAACTGCCTCCCCCGCCTCAGATTCCCCAGGCTATCAGAAGTGCCTCTGAAGACCTGCCTCCTGCGGACCTAAGTGCGGCGGAGGATCAGTCCCCAGCTCCAGAGGAGCCTCCACCTGAACCAGGGGAGGCTCAGGCAAGCACCTCTCAGGGCATCACCCCAGCACCACCAGCAGCTGAGCCACAGCCAAGCTCAAGCCCACCTGATTCACCTCCTCGGGTGGAACGGCTAAGGTCACGATCCAGGCAAGACTTAGCTGCTAGGAGAAAAGAGGCACGCATGCGTGGTCGCAGATCACTCAGCCCTGAGTTTTAGGAGGAGCAGGGAACTCGCTGCCAGCTGCTAACTAGCACAGGAAGTGGCTGGGTAGCTAGGCACAGCACAAAGACCAACAACTTGTGCTAGCAACAAGTCATTCTGGCTAAGCTCTGCACCCGCTCGGCTCGCATCAGCTAAACCTGATTCTGGACCTTCTGGCTCGTGACTCCGGCTCCGTCTGACTTCGGCTTGATTCTGGACCCTCTGGCTCGTGACTCCGGCTCTGTCTGACTTCGGCTTGATTCTGGACCTTCTGGCTCGTGACTCCGGCTCTGTCCGACTTCGGCTTTCGGTTGACTCCTTGGACTGGTTTGCTCGTGAGTTTCCCTCTCTGACCTCGGCTTGGACTGACTCTGCTTTCGGCTTGTGTTTTGGACTTGGCGATTCGTTCCTGATTTGGCTTGACCTTGGACTGTCTCGGACTTCGACTTGGCTCCTGACCTACTGGCACTCAGCCCGTGACACAGGCACCCTGCAGTGCGGGGCGCCTAGGGAAGCTGACCCAGAAACTGCCTTCCTTCCCTCGGGTTCCCCATGCGCCCCGCAAGCCACGGGGCACCTGGGGAAGCCAATCCTGGGAGGGAGCTGCGCAGTCAGAGGTGTGGCCTAATATGCTAATGAGTTTCTGCTGTTGGGTGTGGCCTGTTATGCTAATGAGTTCCTGCTGGGCTTTTTCTACCAAAAAAAAAAAGTCCTGGTAATAATCAACATCTCCTGGTGGTCCCTGACCCAGAAGACGTCTGTCTAGCCTCGACCAAGGCCAGAGCCTTCTCTGCCCTGGCCCCCACCTGGTGGAACATGCTCCCCATCGAGATCAGGGCTCTGCGGGATCGCCTTCAGTTCTGCAGAGCCTGCAAGATGGAGCTGTTCCGCCAGGCTTTTGGTTGAGGCAGCGGGCATCCAGATATGGCCTCCCTGAGGTTGCTGTCTCCTACCTGCTGGCCACCCATCAATTGGCAACCGGCCCTATCCATCTGTATTAATGGGTTGGAACTTTCACCAGTAGCTCTAACTTTCACCAGCCAGTGCGGACTCTAATCTGGGAGAACCGGGCTTGATTCCCCACTCCTCCACTTGCACCTGGCTGGATGACCTTGGGCAAGCCATAGCTCTGTACCAGCTGTTCTCTCAAGGACAGCTTGGGAAAGAGCTCTCTCAGCCCCACCTACCTCACAGGGAGTCTGTTGTGGGGAGGGGAAGGGAAAAGGAGTTTGTGAGCCGCTCTGAGACTCCCAAGTGAATGAAGGGTGGGATATAAATCCAGTCTCCTCTTCTTCTACTACTACTGATTTTAGATGTTTATATTTTGCTTTAAAACTCTATTGTAATTATTGAAAGATGATGTGACCCACCCGGAGCCCGCTCACGGGATGGGTGGGATACAAATACGAAAAGTAAATGAATGAATGAATGGATAAGAAGTGTGCATGCACACGAAAGCTTATACCCAGAATTAAACTTTGTTGGTCTTAAAGGTGCCACTGGACTCAGACTTTGACTGCTACAAGCACAGACCGCTTCAAGAGGGAACTGGATAAACATCTGGAGCAGAGGTCCATTGGTGGCTATTAGCCGCAAGGCATAGATAAAAACTCTCGGTCTGGGGCAAGTAATGCTCTGTATTCTTGGTGCTTGACGGGGGGAGGGGGGGCTACAGTGGGAGGGCTTTTAGTGTCCTGGTCTGCTGCTGGACCTCCTGAGGGCACCTGGTATTTTTGGTCACTGTGTGACACAGAGTATTGGACTGGATGGGCCCTTGGCCTGATCAAGCATTGGCTTCTCTGAAGTTATGTTCTTAACTCTCTGCGCAATACAGGTTTGGTCTAAGGCATCCCTGATGTGTTCATCCAGCTGCTGCTTGCAGACTGCCAGTGAGGGGGGCTAAAAAGCCCCCAGCCCGTGAGCATTTCTGCACACAGAAGGGGTGGTTCAACCCCACTGCCCTTTCTCAGTGTGATGAGAATATCTCTATTGAGAGGTGGAGGGCGGGTGGCTTTGCTAACTCCGTAGTGGCACCTGCTGGTTGGAACAGAAAATGGAGTCAGCACCAAAGCAAAGAGCTGAGTCTGGGCAGGGCTCAAGTTCAGAGGTTTTAATAGCGGTTGCCAACCCGCAGGTGGGGCCTGGAGATCTCCCAGAATTATACCTAATCTCCAGGTGACAGAGATCGGTTCTCTTGGAGGACATGACTGCTTTGAAGGGGGGGGGGGCTGTATGGCATTATACTCCACTGATGTCCCTCCCTTCCCCAAACCTCACCCTCCCTAGGCTCCACCCCCAAATCTCCAGGAATTTCCCAAACCTGAGCTGGCAGCCCTATGTAATTGATTATTTTTAACACATTGTATTATACTGTAACCCTTTACTACTATTAGTTAATTTCTGTTAAGCTTCAGACTGGCTTCTTTCTTCACCAGTCCTATTTATCCTGCTTCATCATAAGTTTTACATTCTATATTATTCATTTATTTACAAAGTGTATACCCCACCTTTCTGCCCTCATAAGGGCCACCCAGGTGGCTAACAAATCTAAAACATATATAATAAAATCACATTTTAAAAACCGTTACCTAGGGTTGCCAGGTCCAGGTTGGGGCAACCCTGGAGATTTGGAAGAGGAACCTGGGGAGGGTAAGGTTTGAGGAGGGGAAGGGGGATATCAGTGGGATATGGTGCCATGGAGGCCACCTTCCGAAGAAGCCACTTCCTCCCGTGGAATTGAAACCTACCGTCTGGAACTCAGCGGTAACTCCAGGAGATCTCCAGGCAACTTCAGATATCAACCGAGTTGTTTAAAGAGCGTCCCACAACTGAAACCTCAGCTAAGGCAAACATCTGTGCGCTGGAGGCTAAAAACCGGTGAGCTAGCTCACACTGACTCAGCTTAGAGGGAGCACCGCTTCTGCGGTTGTCAGATGCTAAGTGCCCTGGAATGATTTAACCTGGAACCTTGTTATACCTACAACAGCCCTGTGGAGTGGGACAGAGGTACAGCAGCAAATGACTGCCCCACTGCAGCCTTCGATAATTAATCGAATTCTGATATCGTGAAGTACCAGCAATACAGGCAATGACGGTTGAATGGGACTGTCGCTCATACAGTCGTAGAGGCTGCAAAATGGTTTCTAGATTTAAAAAAAAAATTAAATAAAATAAAATCCACCGCCCAACGTGGGGCTCGAACCCACGACCCTGGGATTAAGAGTCCCATGCTCTACCGACTGAGCTAGCCGGGCGTTGAGCGTGATGCCTGATGAGTGCCCTCTTAATGGTCATCCCACGCATGCGCACTCCGCCCAGAAACCATGCACTCACGGCTTCAGCGGCGGTGACTCGGCGCTCTCCTGTGGGTGCGCGCGCACACGCACGCCCCAGCGGGGCTGTTCCGATTGGCCGGCCAGTCGCCGGCGGCGTCCAATGGGCGCGCGCGTTGTTGGCCGGTGTCGGGGAACCGCGAGCGGGTGAGGGGGGAAAAAAAGCGAGACCGAAAGGTCGGCGAGAGTGGTTGGCTGGGTTTGCGGTGTTCTCCTCAGCCATGAGCTCCATCGGCACCGGGGTAAGTCAGGCGGCGGGAGAGGGAAAGAGAAGGGCCGTCGGTGCCTCTGAGGGGAGTGGAACAGCGGGGGGGCTTCTTCTCGTCTCTTCCCCCCCCCCCCCCGGGCCTGTGGGCTACATACGGGTCTTTTGGTGGCCCTGGGGAGGGGGGGGGTCGCGCGCCGCCTCGTGACGTCACCCCTCCGTGCGTTCACGAAGGGGAGACCCGATTGGACGCTGAGTCACCCTGGAAACCGAAAGCGGAAGAAGCGTCGAGGGGAAGGGAGGGGGGGGGGAGAGGGAGGTCGCCCCGAGGATGCTCCAGAGGGAGGAGGGGGGCGGAGGGCGTGAGTGGGTTTTGTGGCTGCCTTTGTAGTCCGCCTTTCTCACTGGGGCTCCGGGCGGGTTACAAATACCTTAAGAGCTCTTCAGGCAAGCAGCGAGAGAAAGGCAGAGTTATGATTTTTTAAAAAACGAATCTGAAAGCAAAGATTCCTGGGAAAGCAGAATACTGGACTGAATTACAACAAGGTGGGTGAATTACAACAAGGATTTATAGTACGCGTTTTATTTTATTTACGCTATCCGTAGCCCACTTTTCTCACCTGGCCATACATCCAGAGGAGTTCGCCCTGTTAGCCTGCTGCTGCAAAAGAGAAAAAAACCCAGGGGCAGCTTTAAAACGAGCAAACTTTATTGTAGTGTAAGCTTTCGAGAAACGCAGCTCTCTTGGTCAGAAGCAGTGTATGTATCTTAAGAATTCTGTTGGTTTGCTTAATCTCTCTCCTGGAGTGGGGTAGAGCACAGAAACTTAAGATCCCAGGAGACCTGGGTTGAAATCCCCACTTCTGCAGTGGAAGTTTGCTGGTTGACTTTGGGCCGTCACAAACTCTCAGCCTGGCCTCCCTCACAGAGTTGTTGTCATGAGAAAATGGAAAACGGGAGAACTGTGTTCTCAGCCTCTTTGAGTCCCAAGTGGGGAGAAAAGTGGGAAGTAAATAAATGAACGCATACTGGTCTCCAGCTTAGGTTCAAACAGATCTGTAACAGACTTTGCGCAGTGGCCAGCTCCAGCTTCCTGTAGTGTTCTGAAAAGCTTGTGTTTGGCCTGACTCTGGGCACCCAGTTAGGGAAACGCAGGTCTTTAATGCCAACAAAGATTTATCCTAGGCATAAGCTTTTGTGTGCATGTACACCAGTGTTCCCTCTAAGCTGAGTTAGTACACCTTTTTGCCCTCGCTCAGGAAAGATGGCTCCAGAGCAAACTAATTCACGCAGTAGTCAAATCTCTCCCTCACAACTTTAATGCCAGTAGCTCACAAAGGAGAATTTTTGCTCACAAGACTCCACAGCTTAGAGAGAGCAACACTTCTTTAGATACTGGCATCTGAAGAAGTGTGCATGCACACGAAAGCTTGTACCTTGAATGAAACTTCTTTGGGTTTAGTGGTGCCACTGGACTCGAACTTTGTTCTGCTGCTTCAGGCTTCCTACCTGAATCAGGCTTTTAATGTCTGTTATAATCTGAATGTATCATAAGTGGTTACAAATCCATACACAAACCCAGGGTTTTTGACAATATAAAAATGAGTTAAATGGTCTTAAAACTGAAAAATTAAGAACTGAGGCCATTCTCTGGCATTCTTGATTGGCCAGCAGAGGCTGCTGTTGGCCAGTGCTAGTAAAAAATCCCTGGGAACATTCCTGAACGGAGAACAGGAGAGAGAAAACGAATGTACATCGCATGTCTTCATTATAAGCATAATTCCTTAGAACAGATTCCATCTGTTTCTGAATAAGAGCCCATGGTTGCTGCCGTGTTCACTGGAAAGCGACTATGCATTTTATGGTTTGATTGCTTGAGATCTGTTTCCATGCACCCCGAAGAAAGGTGGAATGCTAAAGTGGATGCTTATCTGTTGCCAAGAATGGATGGAACTCCTTAAGCCAATACAGCATTAAAATCGTCATAAAGAAATCAAGCCAAAGTGCTTTGCAATATCAATGTCCGTGTTGCTGATTCAGTGGTTCTCATAAGCATGACAAATAAGTAGACCTTATAGCACATGATGCTGCCAGCGAGTAGCCACAATCCTTCATATCCTCCCACCATGACTTCTAGTGGTATATAAAACACGTGTCTCCCTTGCTTCAGATGGCTGTCGTTTATGGGGATGGGGATACTAGTTTGGTGTCGTGGTTAAGTGCGCGGACTCTAATCTGGGAGAACCGGGTTTGATTCCCCACTCCTCCACTTGCAGCTGCTGGATGACCTTGGGCAAGCCATAGTTCTGTCAGAGTTGTTCTCTCAAGGACAGTTGTCTCAGAGCTCTCTCAGTCCCACCTGCCCCACAGGGGGTCTGTTGTGGGGTGGGGAGGGGAAAGGGAAAGGAGTCTGTAAGCCACTCTGACACTCCTTCAGGTATGAATCCACTATCTTCTCTTCTTTTTCTTCTTTAATAATTGTTCATTGGGAAAATTGAATTCTATACATCTTAAGTAAAACCTATTCTAAAAAAGTGGGGGGGGGGATTTCATGAGAGTTTCTCCAGTTTTATTAATGAGTTTTTATTTGAAGTTAATGTTAAGACAATATTATGACTTATATATAGATAGATAGATATATTGGAATATTGTATTTTTGTTTGTTAAAATAGTTAATAAAATTGTTTATTAAAAAAACAAACAAAAAGAGTTTCTCCAGTTCTTCCCCCTACCCCACAAAGTCCGTTCCCCCCCCCCCCCCGACTTCTTTCTGGGCCTTCACATATCTACTAACTGCTTAATACAGTCACCAAAGTATGTGGATTTACATCTTTTGCATATAGCTCTGTTTTTTACTGCTGTAGAAAATACTGTATTTAATAGTTAGCTTCCTCTTTGCTCATAATACATAAGATGGTTAGAGTTTAACTACAGAAAACACACTGTATTTCTGAGTCTTTCAGCGTATGCATGTTTTAATGCTGGAAAAGAACTATGTGCAACATTTATGAATGCACTTGAAGCTGCCTTATACGGAATCAGACCCTTGGTCCATCGAACTCAGACTGGCAGGGCCTCTCCAGGGTCTTTCCCATCACCTGCTGCCTGGTCCTTTTTAACTGGAGATGCCAGGGATTGAACCTGGGACCTTCTGCATGAAAAGCAGATGCTGAGCCACAGCCTCTCCCCAAATTCAAACACCGAGCCATGTAGTAGAGTCAGCTAATGAGCCCCGTGTCTGCTAACTTCGAGTTCCAGGTTTTTTTTAAGTATTCAAAGTATGTACTCATCTTTTCCAGTATGACCTGTCGGCCTCTACGTTTTCTCCAGATGGCAGAGTGTTTCAAGTGGAGTATGCGATGAAAGCTGTGGAGAACAGCAGGTAAGGCTAATTACTATTTCTGTTGTCCTGCCGCTTCAAAATAACAAGAGAGAATGACTGCTGATCTTTCTCAAAGAGCACGCGAAGTTGCCTTATACCGAGAGAGTCCATTGTCGTTCCATCTGGCCCAGAGCCCTGTGTTCTGACCGGCAGTGCTTTGGGCTGGATATTGAATCGGGGTTTTTCTGTATATGCAGCCCATACTTCATTTCTGGGCTGTGGCCCGCCCTCCCTTGCATCAGTTTTCTGAGCAAATAAATCCCGTGAGATTAAAAACCAGGAGTGATGTCGCTCTTGCAGCACGTTTACCTGGAAGAGAGTCCAATTAATTTCATTTCCAAGTGAACACGTTTTAGACTGCAGCCTAATCTCACGTACACACCCGTTCAAAAGTAGGCCCCTCTAAGCCCCATCTAGAGGGTAGCTTTGCTCTGTCAGTCGGAGTTAATTTGCGGTATGAACAGGGCTGCACCTTTAGGTGGCCAGTCAGTCCTGAAAGATAGGTGATGCAGTTGGAGGGGGGGAAGGAAGACAAAAGACGCACTTTTGTTACATTCAGTGGGATCGACTTCTAAGTAAGTCACAGTGCAATCTTAGGCAGAGTTGCATCCTCCTGAGTCTGTTGACACCTGTGGGCTTTAGAAGAGCATAACTCTGCTTAGGATTGCACTTTTAGAATTACAGCTGTTACAGCTGAAACTATGCATGAGAACATCAGAAGAGTCCGGCTGGATCAGGCCAGTGGTCCATCTAGTCCAGCATCCCGTCTCACTTAGTGGTCAGACAGTTCCTCTGGAAGGCCAACAACAGGGCAGAGAGGCCGAGGCCTTCATAAGAACATCAGAAGAGCCCTGCTGGATCAGACCAGGGGTCCATCTAGTCTAGCATCCAGTCCCATACAGCAGCCAACCAGTCCCTCTGGAGGGCCAACAACAGGGCAAAGAGGCTGAGGCCTTCATTAGAATATAAGAAGAGTCCTGTTGGATCAGACCAGTGGTCCATCTAGTCCAGCATCCTGTCTCACACAGTGGCTGACCGGTTCTTCTGAAGGGTCCAACAGCAGGGCAGAGAGGCCAAGGCATTCCCTAGATAATGTTTCCTAGTGCTTGGGGGTTTGCTGCCTCTGTAGATGGAGGTTCCCTTTAGTCACCATGGCTAGTATCCGCTGATAGACCTCTCCTCCACATATCTAATCCTCCTTTAAAGCTGTCTGTGCTTGTGGCCATCACTAGATCCTCTGGCAGCGTATTCCACATTTTAATCTTGTGTAAACAAGTACTTTGTCTTGCACGAGCTCTTAGAAGAACGCCTCACTGATTTCAGTGGGTACCACTCCCCAGGTAAGGGTACATTTGTTAGAGCCTGCGACTATAAACTGTTTCATACGCTCCAAGTATCGTAAAACTACATGTAAGTGTAGAAGTTGGCAGTAGGGGCTGCTGTAGGCTTTGGAATTTGCTGTGTGTCAGTGGTGACAAAACAAAAAACCAGTCATACACAGTAAGAAGGACGTAGAGAGGAAAACCAGAACTGTGTATAAACAAAAGAACCATCCAGTAACAACCTGTGAATATCCAGATTGTCAGCAAACATAGGCTTATATTAGAACAGAGTTTGAGTCCAGCGGTTTTGTTCAAGGGAGATTTGTATTAATAGGAGTTCAGAACATGAGCTGTATACCAAGAGAAAGATACATTGCAATCTTTGTATATGGCTTCCCTTGATTTATTTAAGGGGGGACTGCCTGTTTTCGTCCAGTACTGCACAAAAAAATAATGTAAATTTGTAAACATGCTGTTAAAATTATACACGAGCTTCTGCTTGGGTAGCTTGACTGCAATATATCTTCCGGCCCATCTTACCGTCCCCAGAGGGGTGGGGCTGATAGTATTCCTCGGAATCAGAGGCTGTCTAGAAAATGATTACTACGTTTCCGGTGGGGATGTCCATGCTTGCATGCTTTTCCTGAGCTGTTTGGTTAATGCTGCTTTCTGTTAAAGGGGCTTGGTGCCCCACTTGTCCTATACATTTTTGTTACCAGACCATTCCGTTTATGAAGGCATTTGTTTACTGAGTTAGTCTCTTTTTACTGGTCGGGACTTAGTATAAGCACTAGCTTCTTTATTATTCCCTTGGTCGCTTTCTTTTGGCTTTTACATTTACCTTTCCTCGAACACCTTCCAACCGGAAAGGTGACGGGAAAGTGCCATAAATACTGTGAACTGACTGATGTCAATGGGGCGTCTTTTCAGTACAGCAATCGGGATAAGGTGTAAGGACGGCGTCGTCTTCGGAGTAGAAAAACTAGTGCTGTCCAAGCTGTACGAAGAAGGCTCCAATAAACGTCTCTTTAACGTCGATCGACATGTCGGAATGGTGAGTCGAGTGCTTCATCTCCAGTTGGTGGGATATAAATCCAATCTCTTCTTCTCTTCTTCTTCTTCATCTCCTAGACCTTTACGGTGATTATTAGAAACAGGTGGCCAGCAATGCTCCCTCTAAGCTGTGGAGTCTTATGAGCAAAAATTCTACTATGTGAGCTACTGGCATTAAAGCTGTGAGGAAGTGATTTTGCTACTGCATAAATTAGTTTGCTCCGGAACCCTCCTTCCTGAGCTCAGGCAAAAATGTGTGAGCCGGAGGCTAAAGAACTGTGAGTTAGCTCACACTAACTCAGCTTAGAGGGAACACTGGTGGCCAGACTTCGTAATGCAGCTTTGTAAGTTTCAGCTAGCCTGTGGGTGTGGCGATACTAGTTTTTCCAGTTCTGGAGACATGTGCTTGGTACTCACGTGGCTGATGTAAAGGATAACAAATACAGTGACGCTTGGAGATACTGGGATGTTTGGTTTCTTGAGAGTCCTGCTTTGACTTTGTTCCGAGACACTGATGCTCTTCGTTTCAGGCAGTAGCAGGACTCCTGGCCGATGCCCGGTCTCTGGCTGACATAGCGAGGGAAGAAGCGTCGAACTTTAGATCCAACTACGGTTACAATATCCCACTCAAAGTAGGTTCCTGCGCCAGCTGGTAATGTCCTTGTGACTGATTCACAGCCCTTCTGCCTTGAACTAAGTGGAAAGGCGCGATAGAAATGTTTTATAATAAACGGAGAATAGATTACATTTTATATTCAGCCGTCTAAAAGCCTTTTGTTTTTCTCTCCCCGTCCCCCCATCTCCCGTAGCATCTTGCAGACCGAGTGGCCATGTATGTGCACGCCTACACATTGTACAGCGCTGTCCGGCCTTTTGGTTGCAGGTATGTATCTCTCTAAAAAGTCTATTCGCCACCTTTGTGCCTCGCGGAACTCAAGGCAGCTTATAATATAAATGAAATATTGTAAAAAACACCCAAAGGCCACAATGGAAAAACTCCAGTTAGGGCTGCCAATGAGTAAAACCAAAATTGGTCAAACGTAGTTCAAAATAAAACTGTCTTAAGAACATAAGAACAAAAGAGAAGTCAGTGTTGGATCAGGCCAATGGCCCATCCAGTCCAACACTCTGTGCCATAAACAGCAGGTGCCCTCAGGAGGTCCACCAGTGGGGCCAGAACTTCAGAAGCCCTCCCACTGGTGCCCAAACCCCACCCCCCCAAGCACCAAGAATACAGAGCATCACTTGCCCCAGACCGAGAGTTCTTATCTATACTTTGTGGCTAATAGCCACTGATGGACCTCTGCTCCAGATGTTGATCCAGTTCTCTCTTGAAGTCGTCCATGCTTGTAGCCGCCGCCACCTCCTGTGGCAGTGAATTCCACGTGTTAATCACTCTTTGGGCGAAGAAGGACTTCCTTTTATCCATTCTAACCCGACTGCCCCACGATTTCATTGAGTGCCTACTCAGCTGCCTACTGAAGAATGGGGGGGTTACATCTGCCTTTGGAGGTTGTTCCATAATGGTGGGGCTGCAACCAAAAAGGCCACCTCTCACGTTGCTCAGCAGATGAGCTTTGATTGGTGGGAAGGTGACGAGGCATGAAGGTTTCACTTCGGCTGCTATTCATAAGGCCCCTTTTGCCATCCGGGCTTCAGGCAGGGTAGTGTGCTTCAAAAGCCACAGCAGAGGTTTGTAAAATGCTATTTAAAAGCTTTTCTTTATCCCCGTTTACTTATTTAGGATACTTTTAACCTGTTTTTTTCCACCTACTTGTGGGCTCAAAGCAGCTTATACAGCAGCTTATCCCCTCCACACCCAGACACAACTGAAAACCAGAAACATTTAAACCCAACTGGACAACAAATGTAACACTGACAGAGAGAGGAGTGGCCACGACTTAGAGGTAGACCACCTGCTTGGCATGCAGGAGGCCCTAGGTTCAATCCCTAAAGATCAGGTAGGATGCGAGACCCTGGAGAGCCGCTGCCAGTCTGAGTAGAAAAGACTAACCTCGACGGACTGTCGATCTGATCAGTGTCGGGCAGCTTCCCCTGTGTGCTCAGGGCAGGCGGTAGGAGCTCTGCCCATGTTGGCAAACGCCTCTCCTCCCTCCCTGGCCATGCAGGCGCTCAAAAAACGCGCAGCTAAAATGTCAGCCTGGCAGCTCCTACTGAAGATGCTTTGCTGGAGTTCTCAGATGCTTCGAGGGGAGAGGAATTCCACCTCTGGAGAATGTTCTGGAACCTAGGTGGGGGAAAAAAAGGAAAGGGGAGCGCTAGGAACAGCCTTAAAAGTACCAGGGAAGGGGGGGAAAGATGCACCGCCATTGGGAGACGTGCTGTCTGACGTGTTTCAACAGAGTGCCTTCCCCAGGGGCAGCAGTTCTTTTATTTCAGAAATCGATGCTTCCTCTGACCTGTAGCGCCCTGCAGAGTGGAGCCGAAACACACCGGAAGCATTCCGGTGCCAATCCCTCCTTGGCTGTTTCGCGAATAGCCGTGTGCGCACACAGTTCAGTAATGAGAAGGGCCCTTGTTGGGCTTCTTTGGCCTCAATGTGCCACTCTCCTTAGATGGGCCCCGTGTGGTCATGTGAGTAGGGTTTGAAACCTCTCTGTATGCTGAGGGCGCGCCATCTTTCACACCTGTCCTGTCCCAAGTTGTTTTCTGGCGTCTGACCCAGGAGGACAAAGAACCTGGGGCGAAGAACAGGGAGTCTGCCAGAAGCGTGGCCGGCCAGTAGATTCAGGATGGAAGAAAAAAAATACTTATTCACACAGCGAGTAATTCGCTGCCAGACGATGCAGTGATGGCCACAAGCATAGACAGTTTTAAAAGGGGTTTAGACAGAGTGATGGTCTGTCAACAGCTACTAGCCATGGTGCCTAAGGGGAACCTCCAAGTTCAGAGGCACTAAACCTCTGAATCCCAATGCCAGGAGGGAGCATCAGGAGAAGGTCTCAGTCTCTCTGCCCTGTTGTTGGACCTCCAGAGGAACTGGTTGGCTGCTGTGGGAGACAGGATGCTGGACTAGATGGACCTCTGGTCTGATCCAGCAGGGCTCTTCTTACGTTCTAATGAAGGCCTCGGCCTCTCTGCCCTCTCGTTGGCCCTCCAGAGGAACTGGCTGGCCACTGTGTGAGACAGGATGCTGGACTGGATGGACCACTGGTCTGATCCAGCAGGGCTCTTCTGGTGTTCTAATGTAGGCCTCGGCCTTCTGCCCTGTGGTTGGCCCTCCAGAGGAACTGGCTGGCCACTATGTGAGACAGGATGCTGGACTAGATGGACCACTGGTCTGATCCAGCTGGACTCTTCTTAGGTTCTTAAGTATTTTTAATACTAGAGCCAAGGATTTGGGGAATCTGGGAAGCATCCATCAGTCAGCACTCCCCTGCTTCCCCAGATTTCTGGTTATGTACAGAAGAGTGGCAGAATTCCCCTTGCTACTTGGCAGCATAAGGCAGATGGGAGGGGTTATGAAGTAGCTAAATGCATCCCGCGGGACTCTCTTGCTTGGAGAATGGCAGCTGCACTTAACCTGCCTTGATCAGTTTTGATTTTGGTGCTTAAGACTAATTGCAGCTTACGGCAATGGTTGTCAGCCCAACAAACGCAAGTGGTGCAGGGTGTCTCGCACTGTAGACTGAATTTCAAGGCTTTCCCTCATGGGGGGGAGGGAGTTTTTGCAGATTGCCTCCTTCCATTGAATGCTCCCCCCCACATCGCTCACTAAAATTCTCCAGGGTCCCCCCCCCCCCCCGCCACCTATTAGTTGGCACAGGTGGCAATTCTTGTCCTCTGCAGAACAGAAGGTCTGGGTTCAGCCCTCTGTATGGATTGTGCTGTAGTTTTCTATGGCCGGCAAGATCTTTTTTTTCTTTTTACAGCTTCATGTTGGGTTCGTATGATGAGGATGAGGGCGCACAGCTCTACATGGTTGATCCATCGGGAGTTTCATACGTGAGTTTAAAAGCAACAACAACCCTGCTTCCTTTGGCTAATTGTCCACTTCTTACGCTCGACCTCTGAGAGCCAGTTCGGTGTAGCGGTTAAGTGCGCGGACTTTAATCTGGGAGAACTGTGTTTGATTCCCCACTCCTCCACTTGCACCTGGCTGGATGACCTTGGGCAAGCCGTAGCTCTGTACCAGCTGTTCTCTCAAGGACAGTTGTCTCAGAGCTCTCTCAGCCCCACCCACCTCACAGGGCGTCTGTTGTGGGGAGGGGAAGGGAAAGGAGTTTGTAAGCCGCTCTGAGACTCCAAGTGAGTGAAGGGCGGGATATAAATCCAATCTCTTCTCCTCTTCTTCTTATTTCCTTCGTGGAAGATGATCATACAGTGGCCATTCACTGTAGCTTCCAGCTGATGGAGAACATTTTGCAGCGTGGCACGCAATGTTTCATTAAGTAGAGTGCCCAGTCCGGCCCACTTTCAGAAACAAACTTGGTGAGGGCTGGAAAAGGTGTTGGTGGGCGCCATGGCACCCCTGGTATCACGCTGAGGATCCCTGATTTAAAGGATCGCCACTGGGTTTCTGAAGGAGAAGCACTGTGTGCAGATATAGAGATGAACAGTAGAAAAGAGCCAGAGTCCCAGTTGCACCTTAAAGACTGACAAAATCTGTGGCAGGGGAGGCGCTTGCGTGAGTTACGGCTCGCTCCTTGAGATGTTTCTTCCGACCCCTGCTCTTTTCAGCTGCTACCGAAATACTGATATGACTGCCAACATTGATATAAACAGATTTAAATCCAGTACCACCTTAGGAGCCAACAAGACTTTCAGGGTACAAGCTTTTGAGAGTCAGAGTTCCCTTTGTCAGATGTGAGTAGGAAGGCAGATCTCTGAGCCTTTATATCTTGGTCAGGAGGCAGGAGGAGGGGTGTTGGAAAGAATGCAAACGTACAGTGCAACAGTGTTACCGGCTTGGTTAAAGCAGAGGGGAAACACATATTGTAAACAGGTATCCTGATTAATGAACAAAAACTCCAGGAACGGTGGCTTATCCTTAAGCACTGATGTAACCGCTTAGCCCCTAGGGGCACATTGACCCTCCCATACATCGTTTGTACTGGCAGGTAGCGCAAGGCTCATTCTCTAGACCCCTTTCTCCTTCACTGCCGTTTGAGAGCTCTTATGCCACCCTACCCTCACCGTGACTCCAACCCCTGCCTCCTAGTGTGGCTTTTAGCTTAAGTCAAGCGGCTGTGAACCGACTGGGTGCCTTTGGCAGGCTGGGTGCTAGTCCCTAGTTCAGAGGCGCTTCTAGATAACAGAATATCGACGGGAGGGGCTGTGACTCAGTGATAGAGCATTTGCTTGGAATGCAGAATGCCCCGGGTTCAATCCCCAGCATCTCCAGGTAAAAGATCTGGCAGTAGGGTGATGGGAAAGACCTCTGCCTGAGACCCTGCCCATCTGAGTAGACAGAACTGGCCTTGATGGATCAAGAAGAAGAGATTGGATTTATACCCCGCCCTTCACTACCCAAGGGAGTCTCAGAGTGGCTTACACTCTCCTTTCCCTTCCCCTCCCCACAACAGACACCCTGTGAGGTAGGTGGGGCTGAGAGAGATCTTTCCAGAACTGCCCTTGAGAGAACACCTCTGAGAGAACTTGTGATTGACCCAAAGTTACCCAGCCAGGTGCAAGTGGAGGAGTGGGGAATCAAACCCAGGTCTCCCAGATTAGAGTCTGCACACTTAACCACTACACCAAACTGGCTCTGATTCTCTATAAGGCAGCTTCATGTATTCACAGAAGCTGAGGTGAGGACCAGCTATAGGGGTCTCTTTGATGGGCCAGAGCTGCTTCTCCTGGCTCGGTCCTGATCTTTCACACCGAGGTGTTTCAAGGCTTTGCTTTGGCCTCTGTGTGTGTTGGCATGCGATCTTTCGTGATGCTTTCTAAAGCGCTTGTATCTAAATGAACGGAGTTCGCTTTTACTAGAGGGACTGTCTTTGGTGTCTTCCATAGGGTTACTGGGGATGCGCCATCGGTAAAGCGAGGCAAGCGGCAAAGACGGAGATCGAAAAGCTTCAGGTAGGTCTGTGGTGCAGCTGATTGGCTGTAATCTCGCTTCTGAGCAGGTATAGCTGGCGTCACCGACAAAAGGCAGGGCAGCTGTTTCCGGGGCTTTCCAGTCTCCGGTGTTTATAACTGTCAGAAGAAAACCGAATGCAGTTAGGAATGCCATTCACCCCCTCCCTTCCCCGCCTCCTTGCAAGTTCAGACAATGTTCTTTCCACTGCTCCTTGCTTGTGGTTAACTAGAGCTACATAGGCTGTGGTTCCATAGGAGAGAGAGGGTTAGGGTGCACAATTCAGGTTCCTGAGAGATCTTGTCATTTCGTGTATGTGATTATTTTTTTAAGAAGCAAGTTTCTAGTAGTCACGAGTCCAAAACACACTTAAGTGTAAAATCCATGCCTGTTAACTTCTCAGAAGCATTAGGATGGCTGGGTGAGAGACTATAAATAATTGCTGGAGTTTCAATGCCTGCATTTCTTTTGCCCCTTTCCGTTTTATTGTAATTTCATTTAACTAACTTTCTTATCTTGTTACAATATTGTGTAAGCCACCCTGAGCCTGCTTCGATGGGGAGGGCGGGATATAAGTTGAATAAACTAACTAACTAGAATAAATAATGCATATGGTTATAAACATAAGAAGATCTAATGGGAAACTATGGGAAACAGAGTTTATAATTGCAGACGTTCTGGAGTAATTTGGAGAGGCAGAATTTTTTTGTTTTAGGCATGCCAACATCTATCTGACTTAATTAATGATTATAATTTACAAATGAAATAGTAGCAGAGTAGAGTTGGCAACTTGTAGTAGAAAATGTTTCAAAGAATGTTAATTTCATCTGCTGTAAAATAAATTGTAATCAATTTAAGATTTTGAAATTGAATTGGAAAAAAAAAGAATAAATAATGCAAACACATTCTGCATTCAGTTTATGTCGCTTATGCAAGGAACAGAGATTGGATTGTCTGGAAGCAGGTTTTTCCTTTTTTGCAGTGGTTTGGTTTGTCCAGAACTTTGATGTGAACTACACAAAGTATATTTAACTGTGCAGTATCAGCATGCAGAAGGTCCCAGGTTCAGTCCCCAGGTATCTCCAGTTGAAAAGACCAGGCAGGAGGTGATGTGACCGTCCCCTGTGCCTGAGACCCTGGAGAGCTGCTGCCAGTCTGAGTTGGCAATACTGACCTTGGTGGACCCAGGGGGTCTGGTTCAGTAGAAGACAGTTTGATGTGTGCGTTCAAACCTACCTGCGGGCCTTTGTATTGAATGTACTTCCCTTACAAGTGATGTTAGAGTATCACCTCCTTGGGGCAGGGAACTGTTGTATCCTATGCGGTAACTTGAATATGGATCACACTTTATAAATGACGAGTGTTAAGGATTCATACGCGTGGCCGTAAGCGTTCTGAGCAAGGTCACTTACCTGCTTTTAGGAGATTCCCTCCATTCCTAACATAGCATAGGGCAGCATGTATCTTCCTGTGTTTGAGCACCTCCCTGTTGTATGATCCGACGCTAACCTCCCCAATTTGCCCGCAGATGAAAGACATGACCTGCCGTGACGTCGTTAAAGAAGTTGCAAAAATGTAAGTGTGTGCGGGAGGGGAGCTGTCCACTCCTCGTCCTCAAGTGGTGCTAGTTGGCTGGCTCTCACTGGGAAGGAAACCTGTCTGCTCCGTCTTGAAAGAAAGAGTCTGCGTCATGTAATGGAGAGCCAGTGTGGCGTAGTGGTTAGGAGGTGCTGGGGTAGTACCCGAGAGGCCTGAGACTGAATCTTCACTTATGCCCTGGAAGCTCACTGGGTGACCTTGGGCTGGTCACAGAATCTCAGCCTAACCTACTTCACAGGGTTGTTGTGAGGGTAAAATGGAGGAGAAGAGAACAAGGTAAGCTGCTTTGGATCCTGCCTGGGGAGGAAGACGGGGTAGAAATAAATACAAATAAATGTTGTTTCTGCTCCTTCTGTGACTCCTGCTGCTGCAGAGGTAATAAACTAGACTTGTCTTTTTAAACCCAGATCCTAGCCCTGTTGGAGCCGAAACCAATCTGAGGTCAGAATTCTTACCCCATAGTTTCACATTTTAGGTTTATGCACCTAATGCTTTTTGTAGACTCAGAATTAAGTTCAAAATCCATACCTCAGAACCTACGAAATCAGCATGCTTCCTATTTTCAGGACAGATTCGGCTCTGGAAGCAAGCGAGAGTGAAGAGTCTTGAATTTCAGCCAAGTGGCTGTACGGGGCTCTCTCTCTTGCGTGTGTTTGCTATCTCTCTCAATAGACAGGAGAAAAGAACAAGAGTCCAGTAGCACCTTAAAGACTTAACAAAATTTGTGGCAGGGTGTCAGATTTCGTGAGGTCCATCGGTGGCTATTAGCCACAATGTATAGGTGGAACACTCTGTCTGGGGTACTGATGCTCTGTCTTCTTGGTGCTTGGGGGGGCCACAGTGGGAGGGCTTCTGGAGTTCTGGCCCCGCTGGCGGACCTCCTGACGGGACCTGGGTTTTGGCCACTGTGTGACACAGAGTGCTGGACTGGATGGGCCGCTGGCCTGATCCAACATGGCTTCTCTTATGTTCTTATGAGGTGACTGTATAAACAGATGGAGCAGAGGTCCATCAGTGGCTATTAGCCACAAAGTATAGATAGGAACTCTCTGTCTGGGGCAGTGATGCTCTGTATCCTTGGTGCTTTGGGGAGGGCCCCAGTGGGAGGGTTTCTGGAGTTCTGGCCCCGCTGGCGGACCTCCTGATGGCACCTGGGTTTTGGCCACTGTGTGAAACAGAGTGCTGGACTGGATGGGCCATTGGCTGATCCAACATGGCTTCTCTTATGTTCTTATGAGGTGACTGTATAAACAGATGGAACAGAGGTCCATCAGTGGCTATTAGCCACAAAGTATAGATAGGAACTCTCAGTCTGGGGCAGTGATGCTCTGTATTCTTGGTGCTTAAGGGGGGGGGTCAACAGTGTGGGGGGGCTTCTGGAGTTCTGGCCCCGCTGGTGGACCTCCTGACGGGACCTGGGTTTTGGCCACTGTGTGACACAGAGTGTTGGACTGGATGGGCCACTGGCCTGATCCAACATTGGCTTCTCTTAGGATTGTAGAATTTGGGATATGACTGTCAGTGACATTATTTTGAAAAAGCGAGCCATGACTCAGGAAAGCTCTTCCTGCCACAAATTTGGTTACTCTTTAGGGTGCTCCTGGATTTTCACTCTTTTTCTGTTGCTATGACGAGACTAACATGGCTACTACCCATCTTGACCTATCTCAGTAGATATAGAGCTGTTGTCTCTCACAGAGACTCAAGGAGGATTACACATAGTGATCCAGTACAAGCGCAAAAATGAGAGATTTGATAACCAGTGCATTAGGGTTTTGGAAATCCAGAACCACCAGAAAGAACAGAAGGCACAGCCTATGTATTCACATGACACATTATGCGGTGCAGAAATTACATGAATGGATCCTACTTACAGTAATCTGTATGGAGCAGCATGGACCATAGTCTGAAGACAGGAACATAAGAGAACCCAATGTTGGATCAGGCCAGTGGCCCATCCAGTCCAACACTCTGTGTCACACAGTGGCCAAAAACACCAGGTGCCATCAGGAGGTCCACCAGCAAGGCCAGAACTCCAGAAGCCCTCCCACTGTTGCCCCCCCCCCAAGCATACAGAGCATCACTTCCCCCAGACTGAGAGTTCCTATCTGTACCTTGTGGCTAATAGCCACTGATGGACTTTTGCCCCATATGTTTATCCAATCCCCTCTTGAAGCCATCCGTGCTTGTAGCTGCCACCACCTCCTGTGGCAGGGAGTTCCACGTGTTAATCGTTTATCTAAGCAAGATTGTAAACCCATTTTGTCCAGTGCCACCCTTTTACTTCTGCAGGAAAGCCCCCTTGAATAGTTCAGTTTTGCATACTCTGGAGAAGGCTAGGAGAGTGGGAGCTTTTCCCTAGGCCTCCTCGGGCAGGCCACCCAACTATTAAATTCCTTCTAACATGTGGAAAGTAACAAAGTTGGGTGCAAGAAAATGATGAGAAATGAATTAAACAAAATACATATATTTATTACAAAGTGCATTAAAACTTTGCTTTTAAAACATAGACACATTCTGCTCTTGAAGTAGCAAATATCTGAACTAAGAAGTCTTGAGTCTATATAATTGGATACAATACAGTATCTCTAGGTAAAGGGCCTCGAACCGATAAAATAGGACCAACAATTCAATACCTCTGGGTTGACAACCTTGAACCCCACATTAAAGCCAACTGAGCCAAGAGATTCTGAGATTCAGATTCCTTAATTTTGCAACATGAATCCCTGTGTGCTTGTCTAAAATTTCTAAATTTACTGGTTTTTCCAGTATGTGTGAAACGTTACTGGTTTGTTTTAATTTCTTCCCAAAGCTGGAGGTGAATGGCTAGTCCTTGCCTGTTCATAGACCTTTGGCTGATCTCCCTTCTCCCCCCCCCCTTTCATATTTCTAGAATCTACATAGTCCACGATGAAGTAAAAGATAAAGCTTTTGAACTTGAACTCAGCTGGGTTGGAGAAAGTAAGTATCACTTGTATCTTGTTTGTTCCACTGTTTCTAATGTTGGCTGGTTCTGTTCCCGTTCCTGTGTAGAAGTAACCAGTTTGAAGTGTAGCCACAGCTATTTAAAGCAAAAGGTGATTGATACACAGTTGGCATTTCTAAAATACCAAAAATCTTCAAGGTGCTGCCGTGCAAAAAAATTGACAACTCCTGTTCAGAGAAAAAAGCTATCGCATCTCATTAGAAAGAGTGTATTACCAAAATGTTTATAGTCTGTATTAGAGGGAGCCCGAGAACGCCATGGTGCCCACCGATGCCTTTCTTGGTGCCCACTAAGTGTTTTCAGAAAGTTAGGGGGTCTTTGTGGGGCTCTTGCCCAGCACAGCCCTTCTGCTCTGCCAGTGAAGCTCTGATTGGCTGTGCCGATTAAAATAGCTTTTTTCCGTGGCAGCTCCAACCACAGTATGTGTTCCATTCTCTCTCAGCCTTCTTTCTCCAGAGCATTTTTTAATGACCTTTCTTCTCCCCTGGACCGGGGCTTCCTCTGTGTGAGCGCCCACGCCCACCACCCAGTGTTTGATTTCTGACAGTGCCCAGAGGCTAAAAAACGTTGGGGATGCCTGCTGTATTGGTACGGGTTGAGACAAGAGTGGCCAGACAGAAATAGACACATTTCACAAAATTCAAAACATTGAGCCTTCTTGCTGATAGTGCCCTGATTTTGCAGTGCCCTTTCCTTGGCCTGCCCTGTGCAGCGCCTGAACAATTGTTTAGGCATTCAGCTGGTGTGTATGTGTTCAGGCATTTTGATTATTTTTACATTTCATGCTGGTATTACATAGCTTATCTTTTTAAAAAGATAACTTATCTTTTTAAAACTGTTAATGTTGAATGCTGCCTTAAAAACTATAGCTAAATGTTTTGAGTTAAAAACATTTCAAATAATGAAAACTCTTATAAATTCACAGTAACAAAGGGAAAACATGAAATTGTCCCAAAAGACGTTAAGGAGGAAGCAGAGAAATACGCCAAGGTAAGCACTGAAGTAGTTGTAATTTTGCCATACTCTGCCTGGGCAAGTCCCAAATATTGTCCTGGTTTCTTATATTGGGGGGAGGGGAATGGAATGGGGAGAACCAGTTTGGTATAGTGGTTAAATGCATGGACTCTAATCTGGGAGAACTGGGTTTGGTCCCCAATCCTCCACTTGCAGCTGCTGGATGACCTTGGGCCAGTCATCAGTTTTCTCAGAGCGGTTCTCTCAAGGGCAGTTCTCGAGAGAGCTCTCAGTCCCACCTAGCTCACAGGGTGTCTGTTGTGGGGAGGGAAAGGGAAAGGAGATTGTAAACCGCTCTGAGACTCCGAGTGAAGGGCAGGGTATAAATCCAATCTCCTCCTCTTCTTCATCCCCTTTTGATTCCTCCCAGAATAACTTTGGTTGGGAAAAGATGACAGGATCTGGGTCAAAATCCTTTATGTTAAAATACCTGTTAGTCCCACTGGAGAAATAACTTGGGGCTGCTCGAGGACTTGTGCACCTTTGCAAAGTAGGTGCTCGTAACCATGCCTGCTCTCCGGCCACAAACTTTCACCCCGCAAATTGTGGAGATTTGGAGGGGTGTAACTTCTCTCCGTGTGGGAGAACCTGATCTTTTTAATTTCTCCTTTTTGTAGGAGTCTCTGAAGGAAGAGGACGAATCAGACGATGAGAACATGTAACACATTGTTACCTTAAGATGCAGGTGTTTTAATCTATACTGCAGGCTGTTTGTTGTATTAATTGCCATTACGTTATGTGCTGGAAGACTATTTTGAGTGACCAACTTGCACTAAAATAAATTTTTTCCAATTGTGGTTTGTCAAAGCACTGATTTCTAAAAGCTCACTTTTGGCCGAAGGGACCCAGCACGGGGATGAAGCCAGAATATATTGGCTGGGATCTAAAGCCATCTGCACGTGGTAGGACCACGGCCCCCAACCTTTTCGGTATGATGACCCACAAGTGGGAATACATATACCTCAATGTACAGCTACAGTCTGTTTCCATGGAGTGAATGTTTCAGGACGAGCAGATAGGAGTAAAGGCAGCATGGCATAGCCCCGTCTCAGAACTTAAGCAGGGTTGGTACTTCGAAGGGAAGTCCACCAAGGAAGAGTTTGCAGAGAAATGCTGCGACAAACCACCTCTGCTTCTCACTTGCCGTGAACACCCCTTGCTGGGATTGCTTTAAGTCGACTGCAACAGAACAGCACTTCACACACCCAAGTACTGCTGTCCTAGAATGGCAAGCATGATTGCCGTTGTAAGAACCTTGCATAATATGTGGAATGGGCCTCATGGGATGATCATAAGAACATCAGAGAAGCCATGTTGGATCAGGCCAATGGCCCATCCAGTCCAAAACTCGGTGTCACACAGTGGCTGAAACCCAGGTGCCATCAGGAGGTCCACCAGCGGGGCCAGAACTCCAGAAGCCCTCCCACCCTTGCCCCCCAAGCGTCAAGGATACAGAGCATCACTGCCCCAAACAGCGTTCCATCTATATCTTGTGGCTAATAGCCACTGATGGAGATCTGAACACCCTGGAAAAGTGAGTGGATATGAACAAGATGCAGTTTTACAAGGCTTAAGTGCCGAGTTCTACATCTGGGTAACAAAAATGAGGAACACACGCATACCGGATGGGGGATACACTTTTGAGATAAGGGTTCCCTCTATACCTAGTGGCTAATAGCCATTGATGGGCCTCTGCTCCATATGTTTATCACCTGTACCAAGCTGAGGAGCCCCACTTGGTTTAGGATAATAAGGTGGGGAGAAAATGTAAGCTGTTCCGGGTCTCTCTTGCAGGAAAAATGGGTGTGTGTGTGTCAAATACCTAAATAAAAGCTATATAGAGTAGTCATGGGATCATTGCAAAAAGGCTTTCAGGGGCTGTCTGCTCGTGTCTTTATTTTTGCTGTGTGCGTTTCACAGGAAGGAAAGTGCGGATGATTGGCCCTGGGACCACCTGATCGCAGGCTTAGACTTGGAATGATCCCTAGTTAGGTCATCCTCTGATACAAGACAGCTTGGCTGTATTTAAGTTGATAGGAGTGAAACGGGTTTGAAATTCCTCCCTGCAGCTGTAGGTGTTTGTGACCTACACTAACGGGTCTCTCGACTCTCAACACCAGGTTGGATCGAGACTAAATTTCCCGCTAATGGAAGGCACTTCGGTCAGCAGAACAGAACCGTCCTGTCTCCTTCCATCTGATTGCAATCCGTTGCTCTCCTGGAAACATGGGATAGAGAAGGTAAAGGAAGGACTTTTCTCCCTTTCCCACAATATGGGAACTCATGGGCACAATTGATGAGCGTAGGCTTAGAACAGATTAAGGGAAGTACTTCTTCACCCAGAGAGTCATGAACACGTGGAATTCACTGCTGCAGGAAGTGGTAGCAGCTATAAGCACGGACGGCTTCAAGAGGGGGACTGGAGAAGCATGGAGCATAGGTCCATCAGTGGCTCTTAGCCACAAGGTATAGAGGGCTCTATCTGGGGCAGTGATGTTCTGTATTATTGGTCCTTCGGGGGGCCACAGTGGGAGGACTTCTGACCCTGTTGTTGGACCTGATGGCACCTGGGTTTTGGCCACTGTGTGACACAGAGTGTTGGCCTGGATGGGCCATTGGGCTGATCCTGGATGGCTTCTTCGATGTTCTCTTAATGCTGGTCCTAAGTGGTTGGGTGCCCAGGAGCGGCATTGGGGCAGATGGAGGCTCTGCAGCAGGAACTGGCAATGACTTCTTCTGTTAGTGAAAAATTTAGTCTGCATCTTAAATGGTTCTAGAAGAGGGATTAATTGTGAGCAGAACATTTTTGCATCTCTTGCCAAAGAGCTTCATTGTGGGTGTAGACTGCATATGATACTAGATCTACAGGACAAATAACTCAAGACGCTTCCTTCATCTAGGGCAGTTACATGAAGAGTTATTTGAGCTGGATACCTATTGTTTATGTGACTACATAGGAGTATGGGCTTTTATGTCACATATATGGGGTTTGCAAAAGGAGATAATACAGTGGAAAACAAACTGGTGTCAACGGCAATGCTTACTTGAGTCTTATCTCCCAGGGTCAGCAGTAAATCTGCAAAGGAAACCCCCTGCTGATCATATTGGGTGAGTGGTTAGTTCTGTCACCAGTAAAATTTAAGGTATGGATGTATCGTCATTGGAGACCTCCTGGACGCCACTTTACCTCATTCAAAATGGTACCGTATTTTTCGCTCCATAAGACGCACTTTTCCTCCCCAAAAAAGTGGCGGGGAAAGTGTGTGCGTCTTATGGAGCGAATATGGAGCTTTTCTTCCCTGTAACAGGGCTCTTTCTTCAGCAGGAACGCAGGGGAACGCCATTCAGGCTGGCAGCCCAGCCTTCCCCGCCCCTCCCTGCTGGGCCTGAGCTGTTAAGACTTAAAAGGGAAACGGCAGGAAAAACCCCACCAGGCTAAGTACTCTTTCCCTTTAAGTGCTTTTCCCCTTTAAGACAGCCAGCAGCAGAAAGCCCCGCCCACAGATTAAGCTCCGTGGCTACTTTGCACAGAAAGGCCTGGCTTTGCATGGCATGCCGACGTCTCTCTTCTTTCCTTTCTCTATCTTCCTTCCTTCCTTTCCTTTTTTCTGTCTGTCTGTCTCTCTCTCTGTCCCCACCTTTCTTTCTTCCTTTCTTTCTCTCTCCTTCCTTCATCTCTCTCTCTCTCTCTTTCTTTCTGTTTCATTTTTTCCTGTTTTCCTCCTCTAAAAACAAGGTGCGTCTTATGATTAGGTGTGTCTTATGGAGCGAAAAATATGGTATGTCTGGCTTTTTGGCACTAGGAGGGGAAAGAGCAAGGGTTTCACCTTAACTTTAGTTCCCGTAACGGCTGAAGTAATCCCGCAGTTGCCCATTTGTTGTCAATAAGTCCAGTTTGTTGGTTGACAGACAAGAGAACCTGAGCTGGATCTGGCTAGTGCTTGCAGCAGTGTTTCCGATAGTGTTGTGTCTAAGCCCATCCCACGGTGAGAAGGAACAAATTATGGTTTCCCATTTGGCCTTTGAGATGTTCTCCAAGGTACTAATGTAGTAAAGGCTAAGCTTGGTATCGTGTTCTTTTTAGGTAGAGTACAGGCTTAGCTGTTTCTGAACCTTTCGGATAAAATCGGGAATGCCAGCGTTCCTGCTCCCTAGAGTAGAGCCCCTGTGCTGGGCGTTCCAAAGAGGTTATGAAGCCCCATGGACTTTGCAACCTGCCAGTCTCTCGTGCCGCAAGCTGAAGAGGACAGCTGGAACAGCCAAGTGGGCAGGATAACCCACTGGCAAATGGCATCCATTCGTGGTGGCTACAAAGCCATTTGTGATAGTTTTTTGAAATGGGAAGTGTTTCAACCATTCCATCCAGAAAGACAAAAGTAGAGTCCTGACCTGGGTAGACCAGGCAAGCTCAGTCTCGTCCGATCCCAGAAGCTAGGCAGGGTCGACCCTGGCAAGCACTTGGATGGGAGACCTCCTTGAAATGTCAGCAGTTGGGAGGCGGGGGCAGGCTTTATTCAGCCACCTCTCTGAATATCCCTCCAGGCCCCCAGTAGGGGTCAGGCACCAGAAGCCGCCATGACTTCCAGGCTCACACACACTCACATCTGAAAAATACAAAAAACCAAAGAAGAATGGACACCATTTTTGCTGGTACGGGGGCATGAAAATGTACCCTCCCCCTATCTTATAGTCTACTAGTGAAGTGTGGCCTAATCTGCAGATTTCTAAATCTGTAGATCGGAACCACACTGACTGTATATAGATGGTTCTAAAAACTTAGGGGATCTGCTGGGTTTGCAGAAAAACCTGAAAACTCAGTATATTCGGGGGAGTTTAAATCCTCCCCAAAATAAAAGCACACACGAAGACAACAGATGTACGGTCGTTCTGTAGAGCCAGCAGCTCCCCGACAATACGGCCACTGTGCCTGGAGCTGTGTTAAGAGGGGGAGATTGGATCCCCCACAATTCTCGTGGGCCCCCATCTGTAGCTTTCTCTTACTCCCATCTTGTGCAAGGTTACGACTGTTCAAGCTAAGAGAGTCTGTGGGGTTCTGTGTTGGTCAAACATCCTGTAACAGGAAATACCTTCATTGGAAGCTTGCCAGTGACACAAATACTATGGGGTTCAACCAACCAGTTTTGTTGCCCGCGCTGTTTGCTGCTTCCTCTTTATCATCACGTGCTTGCCAGTTGTACACAAGAGCCGGCCAGCATTTTGTGACTTCAGCTGTAGTCAGAGGAAGACCAGGCTGTAAGGTATGTATGGATTTAATTATAATCTCATCGTCACCATGACTGAAAACACTGAAGATCCCGGACTTGCTAAACCAGTATAGTTTCCCCCCCCTTCAGGTGCTGCCACCTAAACTCAAAAATGAACGGCAGAAAAGGGCCCGTGTGTGCATTAATGTGGCTCGAATCCCTTTTCTGCCCAGTTTGAACAAGATGGGTCGCCGCATCAGTCGGTCTGTAGCGGTCGAAGAGAGTCAGAGGTAGGTAGCAACTTAAAGACTAATGACATTTTTGGCAGGGCGGGAGCTTTCGTGAGTCACCGGCTTCCTTTTTCACTTCGTTCTCGCTTTGTCTGAAGAAGTGAGCAGTGACTCACGAAAGCTCCTCCCCTGCCACAGATTTTGTTAGCCTTTTGTCTGGCTCTTTTCTGCAGCTGCAGACAGACTAACACGGCTACCCATCTTGATCAAACTGAGCAGAACATAAGAAAAACCAATGTTGGAGCAGGCCAGTGGCCCATCCAGTCCAACACTCTGTCACACAGTGGCCAAAAACACCAGGTGCCCTCAGGAGGTCAAACCAGTGAGGGCAGGAAGCCCTCCCACTGTTGCCCCCCCCCCCAAGCACCAAGAATACAGAGCATCACTTGCCCCAGACTGAGAGTTCCTATCTATACTTTGTGGCTAATAGCCACTGATGGACTTCTGTCAACATATTTATCATTCGGATTTTTGACTTCAGTGTGTATTACTTCACACATGCCCACATGGACACCCACATGGACACCCACTTGCCCAGCCTTGACAGAGCCCTCAGGAGCTCCTCACAGTCCCTCCCTGGTTCTCACCACCCTGGACAACTTTGTGTCATCTGTAAACTTAGCCACTTCACTGCTTACTCCCAACCCCAAATCATTAATCAACAAGTTAAAAAGAATCCTGGAGCATTCCTTTACCCTAAGAAGACATCCCAGCCTCCCTGCTTGTATGCATTAAGATACCCTTTATGTAGGCAGCTGAAATAAGTAGTTCAACCTTTCCTGAACAAGATTACACCGGTCAAGCTGTCTCTTTCCTGCTTTATGTATTAAGTTTATTTACTAATGATTTAAAACATACATCACAAAATCACATTTTAAAACCATTAAAACCAACCCCACTGTGTGTATTATACAGAGATATTACATATTTACAAGCTGAGCAGGTAGAGGGGGGAACCCCGGTAACCTTTATTTCTATGCAGCCCCTCTCTGTCAGATGTAAACGGTACTAGACATTAAGTCCCAACTATTTTCATTTCCTCTTTTATTATTATTTATTTATTATTTGCATTTTTCTCCCGCCTTTCCAGACAACTGGCTCAAGGCAGCTGCCAGCAATAAAATACCCTCAAAGTGGTTTACCATTAAAAAACAAAATAGACGCATCAAAGTTAAAACAACATAAACAACAACGAATGCCGGTGGCAGTCAGCGTTCTCATGGTTGAGGAGGCAGCAAGAGGTTCAGCCCGCGGCTCCAGGGTGATGCTATCATAAATGTCCCCGGTGGCGGCTCCTAATCGAAAGTCTGGCGGAAGAGCTCCGTCTTGCAGGCCCTGAGGAACTGTAATAGGTCCCACAGGGCCCTGATGTCATACGTGAGCTCGTTCCACCAGTATGGGGCCGCCACCGAGAAAGCCCTGGTCCTAGTGCTGGCCAGCCGAGCGTCTAGGACCGGGGAGAGTCAAGTGGTGGTGTGAGCTTGGCCTCAGTGCCCTCTGGGGCACATATGGGGAAAGGCGGTCCCTCAAGTAGGCAGGCCCCTGACTTATTTTAAAATAAGTCCCTCGCTCTCCGGCTAGTAAACAACTCTGGAAACAGAATACATACTAGAAAGTCATGTTAATCTGAGAGAGGCTGAAAGGAGACAGCACTCCTTCGACTGCTGGAGGGAAGGCGAACGGCCGGAGACTAGGCCAAGAAAGAGAACCCTGTGGGAGGTTCAGTCTCAATTAACATGCTTTGATTACCTTGACACCCACCATCTCCACCACTGAGAAATGCCAGTGTGAACTGCGGCTTGCTGTGCCCAAAGAGTCAAGAGGTGACAGGAACAGAACCTAGTATGGAAGTTCTGTTCCAGTGCAAGACAGTCTCCGCAACTTAAACGATTTGGATTGGTTATCAAGGTCTGTATGGCCAGCTTCCAGTGCAGTTCAAGCAGATGGGTCTCCTGTTTCAGAGCCTTTTGGGCTTCTCCAAAAACATGAGGCCCTTAGGACAGGAATCCTACACTCCCAAGACCCCACCGGCGTAAAACGAGATGCAGTAATGTAGACTAAACCAAATGCCATATGATATATAGGATGTTAGGTAAACAGACCAATAGGACTTCATTCCCCCAAATATCCAGCATCGAAGATATTAACCTGGCGAATCGCTCTCGATTACATCCAATAGTTAGATACCGTGAAAGCCTCCCATCGGGCAGGTTGTGATTATGAGTCAGGTAAAACGATCATGGCCCAGGACGCATAGGATTTAGCTGGCGCTTCATTCTAATTCACTGCCGCAAGCAGAGGGGCACGAAGATTCCAGCCTTGGGGAACACTGACTTCTTCTCCAGGGATCTACGCATTATTGCCATTGCTGGTGTCTGTTGAAGAGAAGATTTAAGATTATGAGCTCATACAGGGATGGGGGAAATCTCAAGCTTTACTTCCACCCTGCAGGTCCAGACCAAGTGTCCAACTCCCGCAAAGACGCAGGGAGATGACAAATCCACCGGAGTTTGATGTTGTACATGAAAAATTACGGCTTTCCTTCTTGAACACTCATAGTTAACACACACAGAGATACTGAGTCGGCTGATTTCTTTGGGCTTAAGCCGAGGCAAGCCAGCATACACAGCTGGGGGTAGGTGGAAAGGGATAGTTGCAGCCATTTTGCCATTGCTTGCCTCTGCGTAGCGACCCTGGATTTCCTTGGCAGCCTCCCACTGGAATACTAGCCAGGGCCAACCCTGCTTAGCTTCCAAGATCTCCAATAAAACAATGCATCAGCATGGGTAACCCTGAGCGAGGAATGGAACGAGGCAGGAAGGGATGGAGCCTTTAGATGCAGAAGGGTGCAGGATGTGTGGAAAACAGAAGAGGGAAGCAAGACCTTTTTTAAAGGTTAACTGATTTGTGTATGGATAAGGAGGGAGGGAGACTTTTGCTCTAAATTGTAAATTTAGAATTATCATTTATCATTTATTTATTATTTCAACTTTTACCCCGCCCTCCCTGCCAAAGCAGGCTCAGGGGAGCTGGCAACGCCCCCAACGTGATGGCGTCACTTCCGGGTGACGTCATTACATGAGGGAAGTTGTCCAGGCTGGACGACTTCGGGGGCGGGGTTTCCCCTGCCGGCCGAATGCTGGCCGGCGGATCAGGAACCCCTGTAGCAGGGGATCCCCTGCCCCCCGGGCTGACTTGGCAGCCCTATTTGAAGGCCAAACAATTACTGTTCTGTTGTGTTACTAAGTTCTATGTTTTCGTTACCTGATAGGATGTTAAGCGAAAAATAAAAACATTTTACTCTCTTTGAATTATTGCAAGATTCATCCCAAGTTCCCTGCCCCGCAGAAACCACACGCTGAGGTTACGCATGCATGAGGAACACAGCAAAGAAAGCTATTGAGCGGACTCTGGAAAGCAGCTTGGACGTAAACCGCAAACAATAATTTGTTCCTCACGGCCCTTCCGATCCATTTTTGTCCAAACCAATCCATTGTAAAATAAAATAAAACCGAAGCCTGCCTTGACTTCCAACGACAGGGCAAAAATAAGTTTCCATCCTGAAAGGCATGCCCTCCAACGAGAAAGCAAAAGCCAAATTGCACGTTCGGTGTAGCAATAACTTGACTAGGGAGCTACAGATCAAGACGCAATTCTTGTGCAATCTGCCGCTTGCACGAGGGGGTGAGAGAGCCACACCAACCACCTGGAAGGTTGGTTTGCCTGCACAGTAGAACTTGTTGGGCAGAGCTGCAAATGTGGAATGTGCCCTGATGCCTTCAAGGCAACAGAGGAGCTGCCAGCAGAGAAAGATCTTAACCTCTTGGGGTTCAACAACTGGATGGTGACGTTTCTACTGCAAGTAAGCCTCACTTATAGCAGGATATTGCTTGCTATTAATAACCATTCAAAGGGTTGCTATAATGCTGAAAGACTAAATGCCAGTTATGAGAACCCCCAACCGATCTGCAGGGAACAAGGAGTTCTAAAAGCCAATGGTGGAATGACTAAGGGTTGGTTTGTATGATGGGGAACAGCACGGTTCCCGCTCCAGTGTAGGTCACAGATTGATCTTGTGCCAACACTACCTACTCCAGCATCCGACTGTGAAAAGGGCGGGGTGAGGAAGACGAAAGGATGCTGATGTGGGTAACATTTTGTGCTAATTCGCCAGTCCAGATGTCATTCGAGCTGCACTGCTCCAAGCAACTGCACCATTCCAGAAACTTAGGGAACCTGGTGTGTGGTCACGGATTTGGGGTGAAGGTTAACGTGTTCAGAAGACAAAGTTTCCACATCTTCCTTATTGTGGGAGTCTCTCATAAGAACATAAGAGAAGCCAACGTTGGACCAGGCCAGTGCCCCATCCAGTCCAACCCAGTGGCCAAAAATACCAGGTGCCATCAGGAGGTCCACCAGTATGGCCAGGACACTAGAAGCCCTCCCACTGTCCCCCCCACCCCCAGCACCAAGAATACAGAGCATTGCTGCCCCAGACATAAGAATAGAACAGAAGCCAATGTCAGACCAGGCCAGTGGCCCGTCCAGTCTAACACTCTGTGTCACACAGTGGCCAAAAAATACCAGGTGCCATCAGGAGGTCCACCAGCGGGGCCAGAACTCCAGAAGCCCTCTTACTGTGGCCCCCCCTCAAACACCAAGAATACAGAGCATCACTTGAACCCCAGACTGAGAGGTCCTATCTATCCCTTGTGGCTAATAGCCACCGATGGACCTCTGCTCACAGCGCTGGGGAATATTGCTTGGGTTTGTTTGGTCTTTTTAAAACTTCATTTACACCCTGTTCTTCTCCCCAGTGGGAATGCCAAAGCAGCGTACCATCCTTCTCGCCTCCATTTTATCCTCACAACAGTCCTGTGAGGTAGCGTGCAACTGCCCCAAGGTCACCTAGAAATCTTCCGCAGCAGGATGGAGAGGTGAACCTGGGTTCTCCGCGTTCCCAGCCCACCGCTCTAGCCGCAACGTCACGCTGGCTGAGAACTTCTTGGTAAAATCCAGCAGAAAGCGCTGGAGACTTTGCCCGCTCAACAGCCATGTTATTCTGAATGAGAGTCACTAGCCTGGCAAGAACGGTCCACCATTCCTCACCGCTACGTTCAATAGTGATAACATCTCATAGTCCCAAACACCGAGAGCTGCTTCTTGACACTCGAGATGTTGCAACAAGCAGAGTCAACAAGGAGCATAAGAAGGTAGACCCGTTTTGGCCACCGGGCAGAAAGACCGGGAGCGACATCAGCTCCTTTTCTGGCTCTGTAACAACTGTTCAGAACGTGCTAGTCCGACAATGTAGCCTAGAGTCAGAATCCAGGATCCTTCGCCAGCTATGCTGGGTTAATCCCATCTAAGCCCATCAAAATGAACAGGCTCTTACTTTCCATGAGAATTGCACAGTACGTCTTGCATAGGGGAAAGTGCATGTAGGAGGGAGTTCGGTCTCTACAGATCTCAGCGTTCGCACAGAATTCCTTTTATTCCACCCACACACCCCAGTGAAGAAACCTGGCCGCAAAAAATACTTTATTTCTGACTTATAACCTGACTGCCTGCAATTTACTGACCCTGCTCCTTCAGCCTTCCTCCTTCCCCTCTCTGGGGGGGGGGGGGGCAATTTGTGCTGTGTTGTGTACTGAGAGAACTATCACCCCCCCCCTTTCCTGTTGTCATGATGAAAGAAAGTGCTGATTTCAAAATGCTGCCTGGGAACACTTCAAAGAGTGAAAGGAGCTTAAGGAAATGGCAAATGTTTTTTAAAATAAAACCTTGCTATGTTTTAGGAGTGAAAATCGGTGGAAGGAACATCAACCATTTGAGATACACAATGACACCACTTTATTGGCAGAAAACAGTAAAGACTTGAAACTACTTCTGATGAAGATTAAAGCAGAAAGCGACAAAGCAGGATAACAGCTGAACATCAAGACAAAAAGTAAGAACATAAGAGAAGCCAATCTTGGATCGGGCCAGTGGCCCACCCAGTCCAACACTCTCAGTCACACAGTGGCCAAAAACACCAGGTGCCATCAGGAGGTCCAGCAGTGGGGCCAGGAAGCCCTCCCACTGTTGCCTCCCCCAAGCACCAAGAATACAGAGCATCACTCACCCCAGACCGAGAGTTCCTATCTATACCTTGTGGCTAAGAGCCACTGATGGACCTCTGCTCCATATGTTTCTCCAATCCCCTCTTGAAGCCGTCCATGCTTATAGCCGCCGCCACCTCCTGTGGCAGTGAATTCCACGTGTTAATCCCTCTTTGAGTGAAGAAGTACTTTCTTTTATCTGTTCTAAAATGGCTACTGGGGAAATTACACAATTTTAAGGCTGACGATGAAAAAATTGAGATTGTTCAAGATTTTCTATTCCTTGGCTCCATCACTGCCAAGAGACAGACTGCACCCAGGAAATCAGATGGAGACTGAGACTGGGAAGGGCAACCATGAAGGAACGACAAGAGATTCTTACATGTAAGGATGTGTCGCTGGCAACCAAGATCGACTTAATTCATGCCATAGTTTTCCAGTCTGAAAGCAAAAATTGCAACTAAATAAATAGGCACCACTTCGGCGGGAAGGTGACAGTGTTCCGTGCACCTCAGCGTCTAGTTATGACGGCCACATGACAACGTTTTCGGACAGCGCTGGCTCTTTGGCTTGGAAACGGAGATGAGCACCGCACCCCTAGAGTCGGATTCGACTGGCTTTCGAGCAAGGGAAACCTTTACCTTTACTACGTATGGGTGTGAAAGCTGGAAAGTGAAGAAAGCTGACAGAAAGAAGATTCATTTGAAATGTCATGTCGGAGGACAATTTTATAGGTACTGTGGGCCACCAAAAATTCAAATAAGTGGTTCTGAGACCAAATCGGGCCTGAACGCTCGCTAGCAGCTACAATGACTCAACTGAGGCTGTTATACCTGGTCAGGTAATGGGATGACAAGAGCCACTGGAAAAGTGGAGCACGCTCAGAAAAGTTGGAGGCAGTGGGAAAAGACGACCCAACAAGAGATGGATGGACTGCATCCTGGAAGCCACAAAGGCCCTTAGTTTGCAAGACCTGAGAATGCTTTTTTTGGAGGACACTAATTCATAGGGTTGCCATAAGACAAGAAGCAGTTGAACAGCACTTAACACAACACACATGTCTCCCCCAGTTTTTCTAGACCAGTAATACTCGGTTCTGTGCCTCTAGTCTAACTTGGCAAAGTGAACTTGACAGTCTAATCAGTGGAGAATATTTTAGTATTTCTACAGTATACTGCAGTGGTTCAAGTGGCTAAGATGCTGAACTGCTGACCGGAAGGTCGGTAGTTCGGCAGTTTGAGACCTGAGTGCTGCATGACGGGGTGAGCTCTCAGCTCTGGTCCCAGCTCCTAGCAGTTCGAAAGCAAGAAACTGCAAGTAGATAAATAGGCACCGCTTTGATGGGAAGGTAACAGCATTCCGTGCGCCTCGGCGTCTAGTCACGCCAGCCACATGACCACGGAAGCATCTTTGGACAGCGCTGGCTCTTCGGCTTGGAAACGGAGGTGAGCACCGCATCCCTAGAGTCGGAATCGACTGGCTTTCGAGCAAGGGAAACCTTTACCTTTACCTTACAGTAGTTGTTACTGGCTGCTCTCTTACTAGGCCCAAGACCAACAAGAGGCTAATTAAAACAGCCTCGAGGCCTGCCCTAGACCTCAGCTGCAACTATCACTATCCACAGGCAATCGGGGTTGAGCTATCATATCTCTGGGATTATTCTTTTCAGCTATGCCGTGCACATGCCCATCTCTTTCCCCCTACCTTGGGTGCCTTTTCACAGCCCTTCCAACTGTGAATAACACAGCACTTGCTCTACGGGGTAGCATGCATTATTGCCTCAGTAGTAAAGTTGAAACCCTCACCTGGCTAGCCCAGGCTAGCACAATCGCATCGGATCGCAGAAGCTCAGCTAGTGTTTGGATCGGAGACCGCCAAGGGATACCAGGGTCATTTTGCAGAAGCGGGCAATGGCAAACCACCGCTGAATGCCTCTTGCCTTGAAAACTCTATGGGCTCGCCGTTAAGTCGGCTGTGACTCAGTGGCAAAACAAAACAGAAACTTGAAACAGGGTGGGCCGTTTGGGTTAAAAAATGCCAGGGTGATAAAAATATTCTAATTACTTTCCAAACAACACTTTGCAAAGAAGGCTACCACGTAGAACAGTGAAGATAAATTCAAGCCGTACAAAGCCACAATCCTTGTTCTAGGTTCACAATTCAATCTCGGCCCATGGTCAAGAATTTGTAATAAAATGAAATGCACTCATTCAAGCAAAAGTTTGTCAATCTGCAGACGGCTAGAAATCAGCAACGGCCTGTTTATGGGCATTCTCTGTGGTGGCTCCCACATCATGGAATGGCCTTCAGTTATCACAAAGGCCCCCCACAGTTCTATTGTAGAGAAGAGATTGGATTTATACCCCACCCTTTAACGTTTCAAGAAGTGTCAGAGCGGCTTACCATCTCCTTTCCCTTCCTCTCCCCACAACAGACACCCCTGTGAGGTAGGTGGGGCCGAGGGAGCTCTTTCAAGAACTGCTCGTGAGAGAACAGCTCTGAAAGAACTTGTAACTGACCCAAGGTCACCCCGGCAACTGCATGTGGAGGAGTGGGGAATCAAACCTGGTTCTCCCAGATTAGAGTCTGCACTCCTAACCACTATGCCAAACTGGCTCTCTTTGTCTTGCAGAATGTGTGAAATAGAAATGTTCAAGATGGCATCCATATAAAGGGATCAGAACTACAGTTTAAAGATAGTATTGGAGTCTAGTGCAACGCTGATTGTGTGGATCACCCTTTCCTGCAACGCCTTCTGCCTTAGTGACTCTGTCTGCATTCTGGTATGTCCAGCCTTCAAAAGGTAGTTCTGGCCAGCATTCTTTCCAGCGTTATAATCCTAACCCCACTGCATTGTTTAGTCTATTAGAGACCTTTGCTGTTTGAGTCATTTTTTGCATTCTGCAATCTGCCCTGACTCTCAGTGAGGAAGGCAGGCTATGAAGGAAGTTCATCATGGTTTTTCTTTTTTAGCAAAACTTATACTTGTGTTAGAACCCTGGGGCCACAGCTGCTTCCTAGGGAGCATTCTACACACGCCCACTTTCGTGACGTGAACACTGACTCAAGGCCACAGCCACAAGCATCACCCATAAAATGTTTCACATGCGGACATAATCTACAATTAACTAAAATTATAATACGTGAGCTTCTGGGAGGCTAAATTACTGCCTTTGAAATTTTACAAACTCACCCGGTAGCTTTCTTGCACGTTCCGATCTCAAATCCAGTTGAAATGGGACAATATGCAAAACAGAAATCACGTTTCTCCTTTGCTGTTTTATTCTTTCCCGCACACTGCTACATATGAACATCAGAGAAGCCAACGCTGGATCAGGCCAGTGGCCCATCCAGTCCAACACTCTGTGTCACACAGTGACCAAAAATACCAGGTGCCATCAGGAGGTCCAGCAGTGGGGCCAGGACACTAGAAGCCCACTGTTGCGCCCCCCCCCCCCCCCAAGCACCAAGAACAGAGAGCATCACTTGCCCCAGACTGAGACTTCCTATCTTTACCTTGTGGCTAATAACCACTGATGGACCCCTGCTCCATGTGTTTCTCCAATCCCCCCTTGAAGCTGTCTGTGCTTGTAGACACCACCACTTCCTGCGGCAGTGAATTCCATGTGTTCATCACTCTTTGGGTGAAGAAGTACTTCCTTTTACCTGTTCTAACCCGACTGCTCAGCGATTTCATGGAGTGCCCCCGAGTTCCTGTGTTGTGAGAAAGGAAGAAAAGGACCTCTTTCTCCACCTGCTCTATCCCATGCATAATCCTGTAAACCTCAGCCGTTGTCTCTCCAAAGCTAAAGAGCCCCAGGAGCTTCAAGCTTTCTTCACGGGGAAAGTGTTCCAACCCTTTTATCATCCTAGCTGCCCTTCTCTGCACTTTTCCCAGTGCTATAATCTCCTTTTTCCTTTTGTCGTTTCCTTCCCCTCGGTATTCCCCCATGTGCATGAGTTGCTCAGAGCCTCGAGACCTCAGAAGTCTAAATTGCTCAAGAGCCTGAAGAGGCTTATTGTGGGTGTTGCTCATACCTGTAAGTCCCACAGACTCTCCCAGCAGAGTCATGCAAGGGACTCGCCCTTGACACCGCCGGCAGGCTGCTGTGGAGAAACCTGACCATGGTGTTGCAGAGCACAGTCTGGTTGCCAGGTAAGTCCCGCCATGACTACGACCTAACACAGCAGCTTGCAGTCACACAGGGTAATCTTTTGACAGCTGTGTGTTTATTGCTCTCACGGGTACAGAACCTGGCTAGGGTGTTGCTTTCGTTTCCCCGCACTGCTGCTTCAGTCCACCCCTCCGAACTATTTGCCACAACTTAAATAAGTCTGCACCGCCTTCTTAGAAGCATGTAAAGTCTCTGGTACAGGCAGGGGTCCTTTCGAGCAGGAGCTCAGGGGAGCGCAGCTCCGGGAGTTGGTGCCAGCCCCCCCCCCCCCGGCGGGGGAGTGCCTGCTTGTGTCCTGGCTGCAGCAAAATGACCCCGTCCCCTGGAAAGGTCCTTGTTCCTCCGACCAGCCTTCCGAAGGCTTCAGCCACCACTGAAGCTATCCTCTTAGAACAGTGGTATTTCTGAGGCCTGGATTAGTAGCGGTCCCCTCTCTGCCAGCTATTTCTTTCTTTCCTTTCTTTCTTTCTTTCTTTCTTTCTTTCTTTCTCTCTCTTTCTCTCTTTCTTCTTTCTCTCTTTCTTTCTTTCTTTCTTTCTTCTCTCTCTCTTTCTTCCTTTCTCTCTCTCTCTCTCTCTGTCTCTCTTCTTTCTTTCTTGCCTTCTGACATACTTCTGGTGATGTCAGGGGGTGTGGCAGATGCAAATAAGTTATGCTACTGAGTTATGCTAATGAGCTCCTGCACCTCTTTTTCTACAAAAGGACCCCTGGGTACAGGTATTGCCAAACAACACAGCACATCTATGATTCCTCCAAAGTTATAATCCTTACAGCATTCAAAGATGTTAAAATGGATGTTCTTTTTTCCCTAAAAGAATTGGTTGAAGAAGAGGAGACTGGATTTATGCCCCGCCCTTCACGACCCGAAGGAGTCTCGGAGAGGCTTGCAATCTCCTTTCCCTTCCCCTCCCCACAACAGACACCCTGGGAGGCAGGTGGGGCTGAGAGAGCTCTCTCATGAACTGCCCTTGAGAGAACAGCTCTGTGAGAACTTGTGACTGAGTGGGGAATCAAACCCGGTTCTCCCAAATTAAGAGTCCACGCTCCTAACCACTACACCAAACTATGACATTCTGGATTTACAGTTACAGATTAACAATGCGATAATCCTGCTCTGAATTAGGATTTCTCTGCTGATCAACAGACCCATTGATCAGGGATGCTATAGGTTGATTCTGCATCGAGCAGGGGGTTGGACTACGTGGCCTGTATGGCTCCTTCCAGGGCTCATTTCATAGCAGGAGCTCCTTTGCATATTAGGCGACACCCCCCTGATGTAGCCAATCCTCCAAGAGTTTACAGAGCTTTTCTTACAGGGGCTACTCTTGGAAGACTTGGCTACATTAGGGGTGTGTCGCCTAATATGCAAAGGAGTTCTTGCTAGAAAAAGAATCCTGGCTCCTTCCTACCATTATACAGTGTCTCCTGAAGCCAGGAATGCCACTGTTCAGGGGGCATCTTTTCCTATTCCCCGTCCTTTCTTCTGAACTTTCTACATCTTAACTGTCTAACCGTACATATGTGAAAATGAACAAATAAATGATTAATAAAGACAGAGGAATAAGCTACCTGCAAACCGAAATTTCTTACAAGTTACAGTGTCTGTTCCATGAGACAAGCCTTCTTGCCACTTTTGATCAATGCCTGCACCTCTCTATTGCTCCTGAGCAGTGCTCAGCACAGGGGAAATGCCTCTTATCAACAGGATCAGCGCAGAGGCCCTTGAACTTACACGTTGCATTCCGTGCAGGCACTTCCTTTCTCCCAAGATGCACTGCCCAGTTTCTCAACTCCAACATCCTCTTTGGTGCAGCGGTTGAGAGCTGTGGACTCTAATCTGGAAAGCCGGGTTTGATTCCCCACTTGTCCTCTACATGACGCCAGCTGGGTGACCTTGGGCCAGTCACGGTTCTCTCAGGACTCTCTCAGCCCCACCTACCTCACAAGGTGTCTGCTGTGGGCATAGGAGGGGACAGCCGCTCTGAGACTCCTTCAGGTAGTGAGAAGTGGGATATGAAAACCAACTCTTCTTCCTCCTCCTCCACAAGACTCTTCTGATGTCACAGACTTCATTGCAAGGTACTTCATCGTGGCTTCCGTTAGACAGCTCAGAGCTTTGGAGGGCAGCTCATGATGCTGAATGCCAGATTACAAACTTGCTGCTGAAATAAGCAAAGCCTCAGTATGTGGTGTTATGAAGGAAGGAACCAGCACCTCCGGCTTGAGTTCATTCACAAATTCAGAGCAACAGAGCTCCCCACCCCCAGGCTGAATAGGGACAAAGGATTCTTATCTCACTGTATGTGATAATTGTCTACCTTTAAGCATTTCTCCCTGGCTCTAATCAAGCTGATAACATTTTGCCTTGTACCTCTGCCTCCAGAGTTCCTTCTCTGCCACACCCCTCCCACCTTCCGACTGGGATGTAAGAACTCAAGAGGTCTCCCCTTCGACAGCAGCTTTGACTCTTCGGAGCTTATACCCCCAAAATCTAGTTGGTCTCTTAAGGTTCTACTGGACTTGAATCTAGTTTTTCTATCCCTTCAACAGCGTACTAACAACAATTCAACGGCAGAACATGTATAATATCCCTGCGTGAAGACATTTCCGTGCAGTTTGTTGCCGTGTGCAAAGGTCTGTTGACTGGAACGCCAAATCCAACACTGGCACCAGAAAGAGGAAGGAAATAGAACTTTCCTCTACCCTACTAGGGTAGGCCCTGGCTAGTACTTTGACAGGAGACCTCCAAGGAATACCAGGGTTGTGCCACGGAGACAGGCAACGGGAAACGACCTCGGAACATCTCTTGCCCTGAAAACCCCACAGGGTCGCCCATGAGTCAGCTGCGACCTGACAGCTCTTTCCACCACCATGCCTTGCTGAAAACCGCGAAGAGCTTCACCCCGACAACAGAGTAGCAGAGATATGAAAGTGACAGAAGTATGATGGGGAAAGTGGGGGAGCTGTCAGTCACCCCCAAGGGAAAAAAATACACGTCTCCTCTTGCCGCACGAAATAAAACCCAGCTGCATCTTGGCTGGTGGAAGTTCTACCAGCACTAGGATTCCACCCCCTCCCTGGAAGCTTGTGCCATTTCCAAGTCTTCTGCCTCTCCAGGAAAGACAGAGCCCCCAGTAAGGGA
The DNA here is from genome assembly GCA_029233225.1 of Lepidodactylus listeri. Taxonomy (NCBI): domain Eukaryota; kingdom Metazoa; phylum Chordata; class Lepidosauria; order Squamata; family Gekkonidae; genus Lepidodactylus; species Lepidodactylus listeri. The sequence continues at coordinate 94,132,819 of JARCFY010000011.1, read as the reverse complement.
ATGAAAGTCAGACTGTCAATAGGTATTTGCAAGGGTCCACTAACGTGGCAGCAAGTGGTCAGCAATGCTCCCTCTGAGCTATGGAGTACTGTGAGCAAAAATTCTACTTTGTGAGCTACTGGCATAAAAGTTCTGAGCAGGCGATTTGGCTACTGCATAAATTAGCCTGCTCGGGAGCCATCCTTCCTCGGCTAAGACACTGTTGAGCTACCTCACACTAACTCAGCTTAGAGGAAACACTGGTGGTCAGTGCTTTTGGATTTGGAATCCAACTTTTGTTCATCAGTGATCAGAGAAAAAGAAAAACTTCCTTTACAGCCTGATGACAGATCCTTATACTCCCACTTGGCTTAACCCAACAGATGAGAAAATTGGCCATTTTTGGTCCCTTAAGTAAAAGCTAGTTTAAAGTCAAGGTAGTTTAGCTATAAATGACAATATTATAAAGGAAAGCGGTTTCCAGGAAACATTGGCTAAAGCCCATGGTGTATACTCTCCCCTACTATTTAACTTCAACCCAGTGATTCCACATCAACGAGCATGTTACCGAGCGCGATTTTCCTCGGATCTTCAGCTCCACGTGGCTCGGCTTCCCTTATGTCGGATCGGTCCAGTTCGGCTTCCCTCGGCTCTGCTCACCTTCCTCTGGATTCCCTCGGCTCTGCACGATTCAGCTCAGCATGGTTTTTTCCTTCCGGCGTTGGCAGGCTCCTGAAATCGGCCCAGCTTAACAAGGGTGCTGAACTGCGCAAGGAAGAAACGGAGGATCGCAAAATGCAACTTGCTATAGCTCATCTGACAGGAAATGGCAAGCAGAACACCTCTGGGGAGACCACAGGGATGAACAGTTGAGAGACCTAAGAGAAGGCCTGTGCGGAGCCAGGATGCAACAATCACGTCCGGCCGAGTGGAATGTCACAAAATATCCAGATGCTCATGCTTGAATCTGAGCACGCTAAGCTGGAGGAGGAGGCCGGCCAACTGAAGGAAGGACACGAACTGCTGCTGAAATGTAAGGTTTGCAGGAGGCGAGTCCCCGGAAACGGCATCTTCAGCAGAGGGGGCATATCCTTTGAGTCTGGCAGTAGGTGATGCGAAAGACCTCTCCCCTGAGACCCTGGAGAGCCAGTGCCAGTCTGAGTAGACCAAGGATTTGTGATTTCAACTTGGAACGAATGACTCGGGAAGAGTTAGCGATGCATCCTGAAAGAAAACCAAAACCAAGCACATTACCTATCTGTAACAACAGTCCCAAGGTAATCACCATGCACTTACGCTGGTTAGATTTAACGTGCTACCTTCCATCAGGAAGATACAGAAACATTACATCCGATTGTAAATTTTGTCCTTGCTCTAATAACCGATTCACATATTTTTTCCACTGTAGATTCTATCTTAAGGCACGCTTGGATTTACTGGAACCTGTCTTGGCTGACAAAAAGACCCTCAAAATCTTATCGGCAGGGGTTGTCCAAAAAAACAAATGTATCTGTGGCTAAGTTTCTATGCTCTGCCATGAAAACACAGGCAGAAATAACATCCAGTGTTCCAACTTACTCAAATTCTAACCTTTTAAACCATTAGATACAGTCCACTTTCCAGTGACCCATTGTTCCTGGTGTGGTGCTCCTACCCGACAGTTATCACCGGACTTCAAACACTCCCATGCCCACCCGACAGGAGGTTGGGCTGGAGCCCCTGATGGGCAGAGCACTCTGGACTAATATTAACAAACCTGGAAGTCAAGTTACTCTGGCTCCTCGACCACAATAGGCTGCCACCAAGCTTGCTTCATCCAGGAATACAAAGCACAAACCAATCCTGTTTTCCTTAGGACATTAAACAGAAGTCCAAACCTTCTCCCGAGAGTCCTGAGTTCCACACCCACACACAATCCTGGAAGGGCCAAAAGGCAACTGGAAATGCCTCTGCAAATCCCAGACAAAAACACACCAAACATGTTATGTGACTAAGAACTTTTATTTATGGGGCAAAGCAATACCAATATCCTACGTGAACAGAAAAAAAAAAAGTTTTTTAACATCTCTAAATTACCTTGGTTAGTTCAGCACCAGTTAGCCAAAGCGATTCTTGAAGCACAAGCAAAGGACAGCCGGCTTACAGCAGTTCAAGAGGCAGACCACAGGAAACCTCAGTCCAACTGGCAGTTTCAGGGTTTCCGAAAGGGAATAGCAACAGTATCCTATAGCAGGGGTGGCCAACCTGTGGCTCGGGAGCCACATGCGGCTCTTTCACACATATTGTGCGGCTCCTGGCAGGGCGGCTGGGGAAGCAAAGGGGAGGCATGCTTTTTCTCTCTTTCTCTCTTCCTTCCTTCCTTCCCTCCTCCCTCCCATCTATTTGCTTTCCTAGTTTCTCTCTCTCTCTTTCTTTCCACTTCTTTAATTCTTTCTTTCCATCTCTCTCTTTCTCTCTCTCTCTCTCAATATCATTAGCAAACAAGTAATATCATTATCAATAACCGGTTTTCCTCGTTTGTTTTTATTTTTGGCAGTCCCATTTAACGTTAATAAAAAGCAAATTTGCATATTTTTAAAAAATAAAAACGTGTGTGTGATATTTGTTCCTGTCTTGCGGCTCTCAGACATCTGACGTTTATTCTATGTGGCTCTTACGTTAAGCAAGGTTGGCCACCCCTGTCCTATAGCATAGCCAGCTAAGGGTCTAAGGCAGGGGTGGCTAAACTGAGGCTTGGGAGCCACATGTGGCTCTTCCACACACGTTGTGTGGCTCACAGCATGGCGGCTGGGGAAGCGAAGGGGAGGCCTCCCTGGGTAGGCTTGAGGTGGGGGAGAGAAGCAGAAATAGAAAGCAACTTTAAATGCATTCTCAAAGCCCTCCCCTCAAGCCTACGAACATCACTGCACAAATAAATATCATTATCAATATGTTTTTACCTTTTTTGTTATTATTTTTGGCAGTCTCATTTAATGTTAATAAAAAGCAAAAAGGCACATTTGCATATTTTTCCACAAAAGCATGTGTATAATATTGTTCACATCTTGCGGCTCTCAAACATCTGACATTTATTCTGCGTGGCTCTTACGTTAGGTAAGTTTAGCCACCCCGGTCTAAGGTTAGACCAAGAAGATAAGAGAAAGATTTCAATATTAACCACTTCTGGGAACACCGGACCATAGGCACTAACTACCAATTAGACCTAACGACCAGGCTCACCTGATCCATATAAACCAGTTAGGGAGTTTGACATATGTAAATAAAGCGTTTGACAGATGTAGCTGAAAGCTGAACTAACTGACATTCACATGCTCGGCCACTGCAGGGGAACCCCAATCAGCTTCAGCTGTCCAAGGCCTTTCCTGGTAAGTTAAAAAGGTGGTCTTCTTGATGTCGGTGCTAGGCAGCAGAATCTAACGGTCTGCAGGTGGCCTTATCTATGCTTCTCAAAGCTCAAGAATGTGAAACTAATTACTAGGTTTCTGCAAGAAACTGAGCATAAAATAGTTCCCGGTTACTAGACCTGGATTCTCAGATCAAACCAAGGACCACCACCCCTTTTGCAAGTTCTCCATTCACTGCAAGGAACCAGAACGGACCTTGCTTCATACTGTGGGGCAGAAACACACTCTACACCAGTTCTACGGTGTGCGCACAAACACACACACACACAAATCTCATGCAAAGAGCTGGTCTTGTGAAAGCCCAGCCCACCCTCTCTGCAGAAACTTCTCTATGTGCCAGAAGGGCTCATGGAAAAGATGCATTAGTGGTGTCTACAAATAACAGTTTACTATCAAAAGAAGTCAAAATCTTTATGCCCTTGCAAAATGCCTACTGACTAGTACAGGGGTGGCCAACCTTGCTTAACGTAAGAGCCACATAGAATAAACGTCAGATGTCTGAGAGCCGCAAGACAGGAACAAATATCACACACACGTTTTTATTTTTAAAAATATGCAAATTTGCTTTTTATTAACGTTAAATGGGACTGCCAAAAATAAAAACAAACGAGGAAAACCGGTTATTGATAATGATATTACTTGTTTGCTAATGATATTGAGAGAGAGAGAGAGAGAAAAAGAGAGAGATGGAAAGAAAGAATTAAAGAAGTGGAAAGAAAGAGAGAGAGAAACTAGGAAAGCAAATAGATGGGAGGGAGGAAGGAAGGAAGGGAGAAAGAGAAAAAGCATGCCTTCCCTTTGCTTCCCCAGCCGCCCTGCCAGGAGCCGCACAATATGTGTGAAAGAGCCGCATGTGGCTCCCGAGCCACAGGTTGGCCACCCCTGGATTAGTATTTTGTTCTCCGTATTCCTTCTGCGGGAGGATGTTAGTCGGTGCTGATTTTTTTTTTTTTAAGAGGAAGAACATCCTCTCTCTGCCTCATTCCACCCCATGTGTCATGACCAACAAAAGACAATTACTGAAAACATGGCGGAGATGAGCAATTACTCCGCACTCTGTTGAACGTGTCACAACTGTTTTGAGTTTTGTTGCCTGGACAACTGCTGTGCTAATTGCAACAGCAATGCAAATGACTGGAATCACGATATATTTTTGCAATGCTGCTTCTGAGTGACTACACTCAAGAGGTGCCCCATCTCACCTTTGGGAAACTGGTAATTCCAGAAGCACTGAGCTGACCTTTCTAGAGGAAAAGGCCCCTGGAAGTATCCAAGGGCTACAACGTGACCCAAACTAACACAAGGATAATCACACTACATACTTCTATAGACACCTATAGAATAAATCCGTTCCTAAGCGATAAAAACAATAAAAGTGCTGAACAGCAGGTTTCCGTCCAAACTCCATAGCAACCTTGCCTCATGTTTCATCTGCTGACTGATACAGACTCCAACAGTGGGTCGGAGCAAGTTTATCAATGGAATCGAAGCTGCCCTCAAACCCAGCTCTGCTACACCCAAAAAGGACAGATGCTGGAAACCCATCCCTACTAGCTACCAGAACTCCAATACAAGAATGCTCCATACCATCCCGAGGGAGTATCCAGCTTTGGTGTTGCCATAAAAACAGGCATTAGTCCCAAGTGCCATAACCACTGTCCTGTCCTCAGCATGGATTATAGTCCTCATTTCAATCTTTGAAAAGGTGCCTCTGTGAACAGATAAAGGGTGGGCTGAAGTTAATTAAAGATATGTATAGTGGAAGGCCTGAAACCAACAGTGTTTGATTCAGCATCTGCTCCTGCATAAATCTCTCTCTTTCTGGAATAAGGCTTCTTACCAGATGCATATTCAAAGCAATGGATCCAACTCAATCTACAACAGGTCACTTCTCTACAAAATGTTTAGTGGCCTATTTTTCTGAAAGCCCTGCTGGATCAGACCAGTAGTCCATCTAGTCCAGCATCCTGTTTCACACAATAGCCAACCAGTCACCCTGAAGAGCCAACAAACAGGACACAGAGGCCAAGGCCATCTACTGAGTTCCTCCAAGTCTGCTACCTCTGACTATGGAACCTTCTTTTAGTCACCATGACTAGTAACTACAAATAGATCTACTCTCTAAAAATCTGTTGAATTCTGCTTTAAAACTGCATGGGCTTGTAGCTATTGCTAACTCCACCAGGAGTAAATTCCACAATTTAATTAGTGTCCTCCTTTTGTGAATCTTGAACCGACTGTCAACTTTATTGGTGCCTGTTTTGTTTTCTTTTTGCTGCCACAACCTGCCACAGCTATGGCAAAGATTCCAAAGGGAAACCATGTTTCAGTGCTGAAGCAGCCGAAGCCACAGCCTCCTAAAAACCCTGAGAGGAGCAGACATGCAAGAATCTAGTGGGACACCTTAAAGACAGACCAAATTCAATGGCAGCATCAGCTTTTGTGGACCAGAGCCCCATTTCCTCAGTAGTTGCAAACTACAAGTAAAAGCCCCAAACACCATTAATGTAAGGCCACTATTAGCACCAGCTCAATGACACAGAAGAAGCTTTTTGCATTTCCCTAGAATTCTTCAACAGGCCAAGTGTTTTATATATATATAAAAAAGATAGAGGAACAAATTTTAAGAAAAGCATAAGAAAAAACACAGTTTTGTTTCTCTCTCTCACACACACACATCATGATTTGGAGATGGGGTAGGAACATCTGGTGGAGCTAAAAGGGAAAGCATAGGATTTCCTGGTGGCAGTCAGAGTGGCGGGGGGGGGGGGGGGCTTGATTCCAATCCAAGGTGAAAGATTGTTTCCCACAGCTGTGAGAGTAGACAATTTAGGGCTGAAGGAGAAACAACATGGTGCAGAAGAAGAGATTGGATTTATAATCTGCCCTTCACTACACAAAGGAGACTCAGATCAGTTTACAGTTTACAATCTCCTTTCCCTTCCCCTCCCCACAACAGACACCCTGTGAGGTAGGTAGGGCTGAGAGAGCTCTTTTCAGAACTGCTCATGAGGGAACAGCTCTGAGAGAACTTGTGACTGACCCAAGGACACGGCAGCAGCTGCATGAGAAGGAGTGGGGAATCAAACCCGGTTCTCCCAGATTAGATTTTGCACTCCTCACCACTACACCAAACTGCAGCGGTTACAGCAGGGCTTTTTTTTTCCCTGGGGGAATGCACCGGAAGAGAGTTCCAGAACCTCTGTGACCAAAAAGTTCATGAGCTTTCAGTATACAGATCGCAAACGTCCTTTCCCTCTTGAGGGTTCTGGCACCTCTTTTCCCAAAAAAAAAACCAGCCCTGGGTTAACGTATCAGGCTAGGATCTGGGAAATTCAAGACCAAATCCCCGCTGGTGCCACGGAAGCTCACTGGGTGACCTTGGGCCAGCCATACACTCTCAGCCTAACCTACCTCGCAGAGTTGTTGTGAGAATAACACGGAGAAGATGAGAATGATGTCACCGGCTTCGAGTCCCCGCTGGGGTGAAAGGCAGGATATGTAACTAAAGGAAATAACACGAGTCGGCTTCACTTAGACTGCCCGAGGCTGGAAAACAGCATCTGCAATGGAGTCAGTCCTGATAAGATGAAGAAACTGCTTAAAATTTGCTCCCCCCCCCCCGTTTTTTTATTTTGCTGCCTCTGGCCCCATGAACACTTCCGGGGGGCTTGAACCCTGGCTCACTGCTACGGGTCGGCCCCACCGAAAGCCTTCCACAGCTGGTGTTTATTCCCGGCGTGCACCGCCCGAGCCCCGCTCCAAGTCTCGGTCGCTCTTCCCTTCCATAAAAGGAGCGGGTCGAAGGGGCGGGACAAGGAGGACAAACCGGAAGTAAGGCGACGTAAGGCGTCCCTCCGGACGTCACCCTCGGCTTCCGGTCCCCAGCCCCGCCCCACCCCACAACCCGCGTTCGCGAGCCGCTTACGTCACTAACGGTTCACCCGCACACGTCATCACCGCGCTCTCCCCCTTCGAAACCAAACCGAACTAATTTTTATTTCGTTCTCAGAATGAGGGAAGGAGGAATAAATTCTCTTACTTCAGTCGTGGCTACCGACGGGGCTGGGTCAGCAGGGAGAAGGCAGCGCAGCCGCTCCGGCCCCCCCAAACGAAAGACGCTGACGACGTGACTGAGCAGCGCACAAAATGGCGCCGAGTGTCGAAGAGAAAAATACAATTCGCAGGCCAGGACGCGCATGCGCTCTGCGAGCCGGCTCGCCGTCCTTCGCCACCGCCGCAAGCCACTGCGGGCCCCGCCTCCCGTTTCCATGAGACGGAGCAGAGCCGTCCAATCACCGCTCACCACCCGCCCCCTCCTTACTTTCCCCCTCCCACTTCCTCCCGTCCAATCCCCGATCTTCACATCCGGACCTTTCCCTTCCCCCCCTCCCCTTCAACTCCCCAATCGGAAGGAGGGCCGACAAACCCGCCGACGATTGGTAGAAACTTTGCCTTCACTCCCTTTTAAAGCCTCGCCTTCCAACGGCGCTCCGCCGTCCCCGCTCTGGCGGGCCAATGAAAACCCTCCGGCCAACCTTAAAAATAAAACAAAAACCCGAGCCACGAAGTGGGAGAGAGAGAGAGAGAGAGAAAAAAAAACCCCTTCTCGCCCAATGGCCTCCCAACAGAGCCCCACCGAGAGGCGGGCGTCTCGCCGGGGCGCCCAATCGGGGCGGGGCAGAGAGCGCGCGGGCGTCACGAGCGCGGCCGGCCAATCAGCGGCGCCGCAGTGCCGCTTTCTCCTCGTCGGCTTGTTATTGGGGGGACGCCCGGAGAGGCTCTCGCTCCGTCAGCCAGCCAGCCAGTCAACTCAGGCCGCCCAGCCCGGGCCGCCCGGGAGGGGGCGGGGAGCAGCAGCAGAAGGGGCGGAGCCCAGCCGCGGCCGGACCCTCCCCTGCCCTCCCCTCCCCTCCCCTGCCGCTGTCGTCGACGACGCTCTTCGCGGGGAAGGAGAGGCGCCGCTCCGCTCCTCTCGGCGGCCCGTCGGTGCCTTCGGGCGCGCGCGCGCTCTCTCTCTCCCTCTCTTCCTCCTCCTCCTCCGGACGGGGGTGGGGGCTGCGCGTGAGTCCCGCCGCTGCATGTAGGGGGGGTGGGGGGAATGGGTGGACGGGCGGGCGGATCTCCCTCCGAGGCATCCGCGGGGCCTCCCCTTCGGCCCGGGCTCAGGGGCGGCGGTTGCCCTGCTCCTGCTGCCGCTCCAGCCGCCGCCGCCGCCGCCTCCTCCCGCCCTCGGCCTCCCCCTGCGCCTCGGAAGGCAGGCAGGCAGGGAGGGGGGCAGCTGGCCGCTTTCCCCCCACGCGCCCGGCTCGTGCTTCACGGAGGACGGAAGACGACTGCGACCCCTCTCGAGGCGCCCGGCTCGGCCGGTGGAGAACGGAGGGGGCGGCCCGGCTGATCTTGCAAAGGAGGGAAGAACAGGAAGGGAGCATGCAAAGTGCGCCCCCCCCTTTCCCTCCCCAAACACGCACCGAAATGCTCCCCCCGGCGCTCCACTCTGTCACTCCATTTTATTTTGGGGGGGGGGAGGGAGTAGTTGTATAGTTGTGTGTTCATGTGTGTGTGTGTGGTTTGTGTGTGTGGTTTTGTGTGTGTGCGTAGGGCAAGTGGCTGTTGCGGCCCCGTGGAAGGAGAATCTCTTAGTTGGGGGGGTTGGGGAAAACCCCCCCCCCCGAGGCTGAGGAGGAAGTTTGGCAGCCCGCAAAGCAAAGGAATCAACCCGAAATTTATTTTTGGGGCTGCAAGGAGGGAGGGAGGGAGGGAGGTGGAGCTGAAGCTTGGTGGGGAAGTGACTTGGAAGGAAGAAGTAAGTTTGGAAGGGGGGGGTGTGAGACGTGGAGGGGCATGGATTGGGGGGTTTGGGTGTCAAGTTGTTGAGGAAGGGTGTGTGTGTGTGGTTCTGGAGACGAGCTGCGACCCCCTGGTACCCTTGGGAGCAAGTGCCAGACGGAGTCGTCCTGAATGGAGTCCGGAGGAGTCAACATGCGCCAGGTCGGGGCTGGGAGGTTGGCAGAGGGAGGGTGTGTCTGCCAGAGTGACTGGCTGGCCGGGCCTTTGAGCTTGGGAGCAGCTTCCTGAAGGTTTCAGAGTCAAGTTTGGAGGGGGGGGGGAGGAAGGTGAAAGGTGACCAGTTGGGCCTCTCCTCCACCAGGCAAGCCCTCCTTCCCTTGATCGCCATTTCCCTCCTTTTCTTCCGTCCTCCTCCTGGAAGGCATTGGGGGGGAAGGTGACGAGTTGGGTCTCTCCTCCACCAGGCATGCCCTCCTTCCCTTGATCACCTTTTCCCTCCTTTTCTTCCGTCCTCCTCCTGGAAGGCATTGGGGGGGAAGGTGACCAGTTGGGTCTCTCCTCCACCAGGCATGCCCTCCTTCCCTTGATCGCCTTTTCCCTCCTTTTCTTCCGTCCTCCTCCTGGAAGGCATTGGGGGGGAAGGTGGCCAGTGGGGTCTCTCCTCGGCCAGGCATGCCCTCCTTCCCTTGATCGCGTTTTCCCTCCTTTTCTTCCGTCCTCCTCCTGGAAGGCATTGGGGGGAAGGTGACCAGTTGGGTCTCTCCTCGGCCAGGCATGCCCTCCTTCCCTTGATCACCTTTTGCCTCCTTTTCTTCAGTCCTCCTGGAAGGCGTTGTGTGCCTGCACAGAGCGAGTCTCTGCCTTCCAGGACGTGCTGCGAGGAAAGAGGGGGTGCTGGACATTGGTATGACAAGCAGCTGTTGGTGGAGCAGGACTCCCATTTGGTCCACTCCATCCCTTTCAGTACACTTTCCCCACTGTCCCAGTGCACGTGAGGCCTGGGCTGAAGGGTGGCAGAGGGCATGTGTATATGCTAGAGAGAAGGGTGTATCTAATAATCACCTAGAGATTTGGAGGGGAACTCAGCTGTCGAGAACTCTGCCCTGTTTCTTTCAAGCCTATGGATCTGACTGGTTTTTTTCCCTCCTCTTCCTTTTAGTATTTTTTACAGTTGAGGTAAAGAGACATCTTTTGAGCTGGAATCCCTCAAATAACCTTTAAAGATGAAGGTAAGCGTCCATGTGGGTGAGCTAAGAATTACTTTTTCCATTCTTTTCGCTTGGGCTCTTCCTTTTCTTCTTGGATCTTTGAGCTCCTCAGTCACTCTGTGTTCTTTCACATTTAATACATTTTTAAAATGGAAAATAAGCATCCTGTTGAGCACATGCTTGGTGACACATGGGTTACTTAGCCATCAGACTCATCTTTGATTGGTCTGCCCTAGAGGCCAGCTGAATCAAGGGGCAGTCAGATAGCTTAATTACAGCGAAGTGCGATATGGCCTTGTGAAATCAAGTTGAAGAAATTATCCTGTTCACTGCCTGAAGTTACTCTAGTAAACTAGTCAAATTCTCTGGATTCTTGCCTTGCAAACTTTACTGAGACCATCTGAAACATAATGGGGTTTTTTTGCCTTGCTTATCTAGCATAGGTTTTGTGGAACTTGTAGAAGCAATTTGCAGAACTAGCATTTGCCTTTGTAAATTGTTTGCGTACAGAAGAAGAAGAGGAGATTGGAGTTATATCCGGCCCTTCACTCACTTGGAGTCTCAGAGTGGCTTACAAACTCCTTTTCCCTTCCCCTCCCCACAACAGACACCCTGTGAGGTAGGTGGGGCTGAGAGAGCTCTTTCCCAAGCTGTCCTTGAGAGAACAGCCGGTACAGAGCTATGGCTTGCCCAGGGTCATCCAGCCAGGTGCAAGTGGAGGAGTGGGGAATCAAACCCGGTTCTCCCAGATTAGAGTCCGCGCACTTAACCACTACACCAAACTGGCAGATACAACCCCAGCTCGGAAGTATGTTTCACTCACGTATCTTGACATACAGTTGTAATAGTTTTGGACTTGTTGTATGATGGGCAGTTTTCATTTACAGATTGAAAAGATGAAGTAAACTTAGTATCAGTGGAAAGTAGGCAAAAGGCATAAGTTTTGCATGCTTGCATCCATTAGCAGGGTATTTTTTAACAATGGCCTAAAAAAGAAAGTCATTAAAGTGAGATCTTCCCCTCAGGGACATAACCTGGTACATAAACTGATACTTAAACTATCAGAACATCCCTTCCATGTTGGAATTACTTGCAAAACAACAGCAGCATCATATAAAGTTGCTTTTGACATTTTTAATCTGAAGTGCAATTTAGTAAAAGTTATAATAGCATTTTTCTAACTTTACCAAGATGGGGGGAAAAGAGAAGTTATGTTCTGTTCTTTCATTGAATTCTGAATCTGTCATTTCTTAATTGACGTTTGCCCAAATTGCTGGGACAGAGGTGGAGGTCAATAAAATCACTCTGTAACGGAACCTGACATTTGTGAATCAGCCCCATATTAGAGCAGAACAGTACGCTCCCAAGAGTTCAGACAAGTTGTGGTACTAAGTGCAGCTTCATGCATTTATAGATGTAGCTCATCTGATAGCTCATGCCCTGTTGCTAACTGTGCCATCGTTAGCCTGTGTGGGGGCATCCAGGTGTTTGAGGAAAGAGAAATGGAAACGTTAAAAGAAGGAAAAGTAATGTCATGTGGCATTGCCTTTTTTTGGTGTTTGTTAAAATCTGTATTCCGTATTTAATCTCTGCTGCTAATGCCTCTTTGCCTGAGAAACTGTATGAGGAACGCTGGATAAAGTATTTAATGTCTAATATTATCTTTACTAATCTCTATTGACTGGGGAGCATCTTTTCCCAAAACCTCAGACCATAAAATGCAGCTTCTTTTCAGAAACGCACACTCTTGCAAGATGGTTCATGCCATGTTTCCATTGCCTGTGTTGTTTTTTTTGTTCCCCCGAGCAGGCTGTCATTCCAGGCTGGAGCCCAACAGCATGGGGAAAAAATGGCATGGGGAAAACTTTAGGATTAGTGTAGTTGCCAAAAATCCCCATCCTTCCCCTTCTTGTGGCAGTTTTTCTTGAAGAAATCCACCGAACAAAGTTCAACTACCCTCTGAAAATGTGTCTCATGGTGTTTTCTGAAACATGGACTGCATCCCACTCCAGTTATCAGGGAGCTGTTTTAGCCTTAGACTCGCCTCTGACATTGGTATATCCCGGGGGACCTTAAAGATTGTAATGGTTAAGGAAGAGAACAGGATTTCCATTTTTCCGTTTGTGTTAGTTATGGTCGTGACGGAAACAGATTCATCGTAAGCCTTGGAAGCATCTGATCAATCAGTCATTTCCAGTTTCTTTTCCCCCCCCTCTTCATTCAGGCAGCGGATGAGCCTGCCTACCTGACAGTGGGGACCGATGTCAGTGCCAAGTACCGGGGTGCCTTCTGCGAGGCAAAGATTAAGACCGTGAAGAGGCTGGTGAAAGTCAAGGTAAGGACAGTGCATTAAACATTAAGGACAGTGCATTAAAGGCCCGAGGGGAAGAGGAAATTGCTTTCCTGGACTGTTTTAAGTGGCTTTCCAAGGTTTTGGGGCAGAGAACCTTTTAATGTTGCTCTTTGTGTGTTTGTGAAGTGCCATCAAGTTGCTTCAGATTTGTGGCAAGCCTATGAATTAACAACCTCCAGAACGGCTTATTGTTAACTGCATTGCTCAGGTCTGGCAAACTGAGGGACGGCGATTTACCGTTTGGCGAACGCCGGCATGTGCGATGTAGCCTTTGTAGGCTATCTGTAGGATGCTTGGCCCACTGGCTTGTATTAAAAAGGAAAACCTTTCTGAAAATTATCGAATAGGATGTTCTTTAGCCTCGGAGCGCTCAGAACTACAGCTGAGGGATCGGTTCCTAGGGCTGTCTAATAGGGTGCAATCTGCTGGCCTAATGGTCCAGTTGCTGTTGTAGCAAAAACAGTGACTTGCTCAGTCATTGATCACAGGAAAGTATATTGCTAATGGATGTGAGTTAATAGCCCAGTTGCAGGTAAAGCTGCAATAGTGCTTGGTAGCTTGTCTCATCACTGATAGGGTTCTGTGGAACTTTTAAAAGGTCAACAGACTTGCCGTGGTGCATGCTTTCTTGGAGCTGAGTTTGGCTTGACAGATTTGTGTGAGAGTGTAGATTTCCTGCCACTTTGTGTAAGGTTTGATTTAGGCCGTGTATTTTTATTCCCGACTGAGGAGCCAGGTAAAAGTCACATGCTCAGTTGTCAGTCTGAAGTTAAGTTGTCGCGTCATATTTCACTCTTCATATGTACAGTCCTTCAGCTCTGAACACATTTATTTAATTGACTGCAGTTTTATTTAGGTTTGCTTTTGCTTAAGCTTACTGTCAGTCCCAAATGCTGACTTTGAATTTTGGTCTTTATGATTTTAATACATTTTATGTGTGCTTCATCTACACTGTAAGGTGCCTTGAGCTCTGTAATAAAAGAAAAGCCGTTAATAATTTTTTTAAAACAGTAAAATATTTGGGAGCATGTTTTAGTTTGGATGCTGGCACATATTATAAAACCAAAGAGAGTACAGAGTGCCAGAGGCCACACAAAAGAAAAAGCTATGTACTGGATTGTGTGGCCTCTTTGGTATTAGACCTGTCCATACCAGTTTTTCAGAATTACATATGAGAAATTGGAACACAGACCTGTGATTTAAACAAACTTCTGAATCCTCCATGACTGGCTGATAAATAACAATTTGCTACAGCTGTTCAAGGCCATTTTGCAAGGGGACTGTAACAGAAACAGTTCCGAAGAAGATATCAAAATGGTTTTTTAAGTAGCTGGCAGACCATCAATTGCTTTACTTTTTCTTTTTGTTATAACTCACTGTATTATGCACTGAATTTTTAAATATCTATTTGAAGGGTCCTATTTAACTGTATTTTGTACTGTATGTAGGGCCTGTTTTGTATGTATGTAGAGCCAGTTTGATGTAGTGGTTAAGCGCGCGGACTCTAATCTGGGAGAACCGGGTTTGATTCCCCGCTTCTCCACTTGCAGCTGCTGGATGACCTTGGGTAAGCCATAGCTCTGTACCAGCTGTTCTCTCAAGGACAGTTGTCTCAGAGCTCTCTCAGCCCCACCTACCTCACAGGGTGTCTGTTGTGGGGAAGGGAAAGGAGTTTATAAGCCGCTCTGAGACTACAAGTGAAGGGCGGGGTATAAATCCAATCTCTTCTTGTTCTTCTTCTTCTTTTCACTTATCACACTTTACTTTTTGCGCTGTATGTATTAATACTTAGTTTGCACACAATCGAATACATAGCCTTTTCTTGTGTGGCCTCTGGTACTCAGTACTCTCTTTGGTTTCTCACAGAAGTCTCCCCCCCCTTTTTTGCTCTTTCTCCCCCACGTATTATGAAACTACATGCAATTTTTTTTCATTATATTTATTTATAACTTTTCAAAAAGAAAAAGCACTAAACATGTTATAACAGTCACACGTAGTACATTGTTTTGTGTTACCATAAATTAAGATTACATGTCATTTTTGATCAGGTGCAAGTAAAACAGTCTTGTTTGACATTTCTCTCTCTAGGTGGTTTTAAAACAAGATAATTCAATGCAGTTAGTGCAAGATGACCAAGTGAAAGGACCTCTAAGGGTATGTACGCTGCATGTTTGCTACAAATTAATTAGTAACTTCAGGAACTGTTTTGTTTTTGTGTTTTTTCATTTGATGACCTGATCCAGACCCTGCTAAATAATGACCACATTTTATTTTATTTTCAGTTCTGTCGTGAAATTGCGCTAAGCATGTGCTTTTTCCCTACTGAAATGTTACCGCAGGAGAGAGCGGTTCTATAAGTAGGGTAGTCAAAAAGTGGGGAAGTGAATTATCAATTTAAAAAAAAAGAAGTGTAGTAGAAAGCAGGATTAATTTCTATGCCAGCTGTACATTTATGTAACAGTTTTTTTAAAAAAAGACTTCCAAGACTCGATACAGAGTCTTCCAGTTCATCTCTCTCCACAATAATTCTTTTATGATTTTGGGATAGCATATGCACACTGTTCAGTTACCAGTGAAAACATGACGTGGCTTCTGATCCGGTGAAAGTCATTGTGCTTACAGCTTATTAACATCACTGGGATCGTGTGGCAGCTAGTAGTCTCTGGACTGGGGCATTAGCCTTATTTCTCTAAACGGGTTTATTGGTAGCATTTCTGCTTTTCACCTGATGTGTTTATGGCTTTCCTAAGAGGTGCTGAATGTGTCTTCAAAAGTTACAGTTGCCATGTCGGATGCAGCCCCTGTTCCACGCCGAATGGGAAAGCCCTGTGCAGCATTCACATGTATATCGCCAGCATGTGAGCAGTCACATCATCCAAAGGGACTAAGAGTGCACTATAATCCCCCAGTGCAGCCTCGGCTAAATCTGATTACCACAAGAGAATCTGAAAATCACCGTTGCTCAAAAAGCAAGGCTTGTTCTCTGGGTCCTGACTCCGTGGGACGAGGGAAGGCCAAGACTTTCTGAGACAACCTTAGCGCAGTGCCCCTGCTGTTGCTCTGAGAGTGGAAGAAGTAGAAACTAGCCTTGTGTTTTAATGGGGGTGGACGACAACCTCTGAGATCAGGTATCAGAACTTCAGAACTGCTGTGTAAGAGCTACGTTTTGGTTTGTTTTTTTTTAAAAGGAGTAAAAGTATTTATCAACAAGGATATGTGAAGTATAACGTTCGCCATTACAGGTTGGTGCAATTGTTGAAACCAAGATGCCTGATGGATCCTTTCAAGAAGCCATTATCAGCAAACTGACAGATGCCAGCTGGTATACTGTAGGTGAGTGGTTGTCTCGATTTGCTTAGAGTTTCATCGCCGACGTACATTAATTGGCATGAAGATGGCAATTAAGTTTCATCTGTGGCGTTGGCACTAAGATGCAGTTCAGTTCTTAGAGAAGAACTGGCACAGGCACCCTGCGGCCATTCTTGTAACCCTTTGCCCTGTTTTCCATTAAAATATAGCACTGGTGTAAATAAGAGTGTGAGACTTATCCCAGTGGTTTGGAATTGGGAAGGGTAACGTGTAACTAGCTCAGGTTTGTAGTTTTTGTCATGTTAAGGAGCCAGTCTTGTAACCCTTCATTTTATTTTCCATTAAAATACAGCATCAGTGTAAATAAGAGTGTGAGACTTATCCCAGTGGTTTGGAATTGGGAAGGGTAACTTGTAACCAGCTCAGACTTGTTTTTGTCATGTTAAGGCAGATGTCAAGTTACTATAGTTATGTCTGAACAGATCAGGAAAAGAGTTATATTTTATCTACCGGCTTTTTTCCAGCTTATTGCGGTTGAAGTCCATAAAGTGTGTATGGTAGGCCAAAGTGTTGGTCTCTGCATTGCCTGTGAGGACAGGAAAAAGTGAGGCAGTTCTTCCGAAGGTTTAATTGACCTCGATCATCAAGAAGTAGTCCTTCTGAAGTCCTTGCTTGCTCTCCTGTTGATTTGGTGCATGCTCCATGACCAGGAGCTCTGTGTGGTATCTGTTGCTGGGGTGGAGTCCTTTGAATGCTGTCTTGTCTTTTAAACAACTCCTGTTAGGGTATACAGCTTTTGTTCTCAAGGAAAACCTTCTAATCTAGTCCTTCTCCCCACTTTTTTGATGTAAATTTCAATAGAATCAGTGCCACTTGGCTGTTAGGATGTTGAACTATGATCCAAAGGTCTGTGTTCAGATCCTAAAGTGCCATGAAGCAAAACAGACAGCCTTGGTCTAGTTGTTCATACTCATCCTAATACTATCCCACAGGATTACTGTAAGGATTAAACAGGGCAGGGAGTTGCTTTCAGCTCCTTGGAGGAAAAGCGAGATAACGATGTGTTGGATTTTCCTTGATAAGAACATAAGACAAGCCAATGTTGGATCAGGCTAGTGGCCCATCCAGTCCAACACTCTGAGTCACACAGTGGCCAAAAACACCAGGTGCCCTCAGGAGGTCCAGCAGTGGGGCCAGGACACTAGAAGCCCTCCCACTGTTGCCCCCCCCAGCACCAAAAATACATCACTGGCCCCAGACTGAGAGTTTATATCTATACATTGTGGCACCTCAACACAAATCCAGTAGCATGTGGTTGGTTTAAATTTCTTGGCTGGAGTTCAACTTGACTTTCTCTAGATTCACTCAGCTTCTGTAAAAGAGTCACGTGTACTGTTTGTGCTTTTCAGATATTGTAGTTTTGTGTTGAATAGAGGACGAGGGGTGGAATTGTTTTGATGTTGAGGAATAGGAGGCTGGCCATAGCTTGGGATGGTTAATCTCTTAGAAGAAAGAATCTCCTCTGGGCAACTTGTGAAGGCTTTGTGGCAGTTGATCCCCCCCCCCCCCCCATAAGGTAGTAAAAACGATTGCAGTCTAGGAACTTCTGTGAACGCTTCTAGAGCCAGCATGGGAAGAAGAAAGAACTGATGCTTCTGCGTGATCATGAGGCACTCTTGATTTATGTCCAGATTAGAATATTGTTCAAACAAAGCTGTTCACATAATTGTGATAAGTAGCATTCCTCTTGGCTATTTTCAACATCTCTTGTATGATAGATACAAATCAAGGTTTTTAAAATATGTCGTATTAATCTACACACGGATGTGTCTTGTCTGTGTTTGGTTGATAGTGATGATTGAGGAGCTTAGAAAATGGCTTTTGGAAATCTGTGTTGAAACATAGGTAGTAACGTTAAGAGGGTGAACATAAACTTTCACTAGAAGCCTCCTCATATTGGGACAGGGCAAGCGCAGCGGCAAAGGTCGTGTTTTACATGCAGCAGACTCTACAGTGAAAGAGATTTCAGCATTTTGAAAGACCCTCACCAAGACACTGGAGAGCTCCTGTTTATTATTATTTTTTACTTACTTCTACCTTGCCTTTCTTCCCAGTGAGTACCCAAAATGGCTTACATCAATCTCCACTGTATCCTCACTTTTAGGTGGGTTAGACTGAGAGTGTGTGGTTGCCCCCAGGGTCATCCCCCAAACTTTCATGGCAGGGATTCGAACACAGGTCTCCCAGAACCTAGTCTCTCTAACCACTACACCCCACTCACCCTCAATGTTTATACTCATATGACCCCCCCCAAAAAAGAATTAGTGACTTGTGTTTATTTTACAATGGAGAATAAACTTACCACACAAAATGAAGTATTATGAAGATTATCAATTGGATTTTGAATTAAAGGGCTTTTCTTCCTTTTATGAAGAGGATTTGTAAGCTTAGAATGCATTCCACGTTACTGAAAGATACTTGCATAAATTTGGAACAGTCTTCACCCCATTGGAACAGTGGTTCATTATGCAGGTTGTCTCATTCAAGAGGTTCCCTTTGCAGACTTAATACTTGAGTAAATAGTAATCTTGGGAGCAATTTGTTTTACCGGTTCTAGGATTGTTTCCTGCGAGTCTCAAGGACAAGATTAATTTGACTACCTCAGCCTGCAGTGTTATATTAAAAAACAGCAATCAAAATTGGTTAATAACCAGGAATTTGTTTTGCTGAACTTTGAGCAGGTGGTTAAGCAGAAGTGGGGTACCAGTTGGGTGTAGTGGTTAGGACTGCGGACTCTGATCTGGGAGAACCAGGTTTGATTCTCCCACTCCTCCACATGCAGCTGCTGGTGTGACCCTGGGTCAGTCATAAATTCTTTCAGAGCTCTTCTCTCATGAGCAGTTCCCAAGAGAGCTGTCTCAGCCCCACCTGCCTCACAGGGTGTCTATTGTAGGGAAGGGAAAGGAGATTGTAAACTGCCCGGAGACTCCTTCAGGCAGTGAAGGGCAGGGTATAAATCCAATCTCTTCTTCTAAATCTGAACTGTGTGGTTCTCTTGATCCTTGTAGGGCTCCAAGAATTGTTCTGTTCTTTGCCCAGCTTCTGCTTGCTTGCAGGATATGTTCTCAGGCGTTTGACAGGCAGTGAAAGATGCTGAATTATTGCATGCCTCTGGAAATTCTGCTGAAGTGCGTGCATTTGGCAGATGTTGGCATGGTGTCATGGAGTTCTTGCTGTGGAGCTTTCCAGGTGTTCTGCTTCTCTTCCTCATGCCCTGTCGTTGTTTCACAGCTAGTCTCTGGCTATATGCGTAGGCCTCGAGTCCTACTCCACTTGCGTGCCTCCGCTCATTTTTAGTGCACACTTCGGTAACAGTGCAAGATTGAAACCCATGGGCTGCCATCATACTATGCCCAGGGTCTTGAGGAGAGAGTCATGTTGAGGTCAATGGGACTGGCTTCCTTATAAATACAGCTAGGGTTGAGCTGCTTTGCCTGCGTTCCTAAAGTACATTTAGTGCTGTGAAAGCTGAAAAGCTGAAACCAGTGAGGCTAAACTTGCATGCAGTGCCTTTGGGAACAGAGCGATCAGAATCGTCCAGCAGGTCTTAAGTAAGGCAAGTTGTATTTTGGCCATAGTAGGTATGACTGAAGGAATCTAAAAATATTTTTGGCGGGGAAATCTGCCTGGGAGTTGGGGAGAGTCAGGGGCCTGTCATATTAGGACTCTTAATAGAAGTGCCGAAAAGGGCAACTGAAATGATAAAAGGGTTGGAACACTTTCCCTATGAAGAATGGTTGAGGCACTTAGGGCTCTTTAGCTTGGAGAAAAAACGGCTGAGGGGTGACACGATCGAGGTTTATGAGATCGTGCATGGGATAGAGCAGGGAGAGAAGGAGGCACTTTTCTCCCTTTCTCACAATACTAGAACTCGGGGGCACTCCATGAAGTTGCTGAGCAGTCGGGTTAGAACGGATAAAAGGAAGTCTTTCTTCACCCAAAGAGTAATTAGCACATGGAATTCACTGCCACAGGAGGTGGTGGCAGCTACAAGCATGGACGGCTTCAAGAGGGAATCAGATAAACAGATAAATATGGAGCAGAGGTCCATCAGTGGCTATTAGCCACAAGGTATAGATAGGAACTCTCAGTCTGGGGCAAGTGATGCTCTGTATTCTTGGTGCTTGCAGGGGGGGGGGGAGAATGGGAGGGTTTCTAGTGTCCTGGCCCCACTGCTGGACCTCCTGAGGGCACCTGGTGTATTTGGCCACTGTGTGACAGAGTATTGGACTGGATGGGCCACTGGCCTGATCCAACATTGGCTTCTCTTATGTTCTTAAGCTAATTAAACCCTTTTGTGGCTTGGCTAGTGCCATGATTGTACTCACTTTCCTTTGCCAACCTTTCACATGAAACGAAAGGGGAAAAAACTAAAGGATGCACGAATGTACAGCAGACAGGTATCTGTAAGTGGGCGTGTGCTATATATATTTTTAAATTAACAATTTACAATAACCTGTATTGCAAACAATTTTAAACTTAACACATTTTTAACTTTTAAAAATAAATCATGTCCTGATACAGAGGGTTTTTAGGAAATGTGTCTTTTTCCATTAAGTACCTTATGACTGGAAACCAAATCTTAACCACTTTGTTCTGATACTGTGTTAATGACAAGATTACACAAACTAAAAGACAGTTTACTTAACATAAAATAATCTCAGATTTTTATTAGCCACGTTTGGGTAGACAAAACAGGTTCTCTTTGTTCATTTTGTTTCTATCATTTATTTGGTTATTGTCAATTTTTTAGTGAGGGCTGCAGTGGCTCAAGTGGTTAAGACGCTGAACTGCCGACCAGAAGGTTGGTAGTTCAGCAGTTCAAGACTTGAGTGCTGCTGCGTGGCAGAGTGAGCTCCCGTCTCTGGTCCCAGCTCCTGCCAACCTAGCAGCTTGAAAGCAAGAAATTGCAAGTAGATAAATAGATACCCCTTCGGTGGGAGGGTAACAGTGTTCCGTGCGCCTCGGTGTCTAGTCATGCCGGCCACATGACCACGGAGAAGTCTTTGGACAGCC
This sequence comes from Lepidodactylus listeri, assembly GCA_029233225.1. Taxonomy (NCBI): domain Eukaryota; kingdom Metazoa; phylum Chordata; class Lepidosauria; order Squamata; family Gekkonidae; genus Lepidodactylus; species Lepidodactylus listeri. The sequence continues at coordinate 94,111,700 of JARCFY010000011.1, read as the reverse complement.
CTGGCTCTTCGGCTTGGAAACGGAGATGAGCACCGCATCCCTAGAGTCGGATTCGACTGGCTTTCGAGCAAGGGAAGCCTTTACCTTTACTAATTTTTAGCGTTGTGGCATCTGCTGTATATGACACCAAACAGATTCTGTGCATAATTTCCGTGGAAGTGGCAAGTATGGAACGGCATCTGGTGGATGGCATAGTGTCTCCTTGCAGCCATCGTGCCTAACTTCAAGTGGGCTTCTTTCTCAGAGGAAGCAGGGAAATCACAAAGCGGCAAGGAGCGAGCTATTTCTCTATCAACGCAGTGAGCAGGGGGCGCATGGCATCCACAGTTTATTCCAGACTGACCCCCCCCGCCCCCCCCCCCTTTCTGAGTTTTGCTTCCCAGTGCAGACACCCTGTATTGAAAGGGCCAGCGTGGTGAAGTGGGAACAAACAGTGTTGGACGAGGGCAGGGTTTCCCAGTGCAGTACAGTACCTTTCCTGGTGCCCACCAGGTCTTTTTAGAAAGTGGGTGGGGCTCATGCTCAGCAGGGCTTCTGATTGGCCACTGGAGAAGCAATTGGCTGTGCAGATGGAAATAATGCTGTTTCAGCAGCAGCTGTCGCCCCACAGTATTTGTTTTATTCTCTCTGTCACTCATCTTTCCCATTGTATTCGCTGTGTTACCCCTCCTTACCCCTTGCACTTAGGCTTCCTCGGTGTGTGAGGCTCCGTCTCCCGCATCAGCCATTTTGTGGCTGCACCCGCCACCCTATGTCAGAATTCCAAAGGTGCCCCAAAAGTGCGAAAGGACAGGGGACCCCTGGGCTAGGACCTGCCAGATCCAGGTTTGAACCCCCACTCTGGACAGGCATGCTTGGTCCGGTCACACGCTCTTAGTCATATGCACCTACCTCATAGGGTTGCTTTAAGATTAAAATAGGATGGAGAATGTGAGAGCCACTTACGGTCCTCATTGGGAGGGAAAGATGGGGGTTGTAAATGAAGTTAGGTGAATGTGGGAGGATCGCCAGGCCTTCCCTAGCGACCTTTTGGCCTGCTTTGTACTGGGCTGGTGCAGGTATCATAATGGGTCACTGTGGCTTATGTTCGTTGTATGTTAGGTATGGTTGGCGGGGGGGGGGGGCTGTTGAACCTGTGGCACCCCCCCCCCCCCCGCATATTTCAGTTACTATAGACCCATATTGCAGCTGACATTTGGAAGGTATGAAGCTACAGTGAGCAGAATTCTGTGTGTCCCCAGTCAGCTGCTAGATTTCAACAGTTGATCCTAGTGCCTTCCTTTCACCACGAGTTTGCCATATGCAGCACTTTAGATTTATTTATTTTGCGATACCAGATCGTTTTTGAGAAATCCTGGCAGTTCTTAAACCCAAGCAGCAATCAGATTACACTGTGATCCCAAAAGGTTCCCAGTTCAGATGTCACTTCCGTTATGAGCTTACCGAATGGTCTCTGAGCTCCAGCCCCTGCCATCAGCAGTGTGGGGGTAATGCAGACTTGCCTTTCTAGGCAGCTAGAAAGCCTTTGTGAACTTTTAAGTATAATATAAGTGCAGAGCCTTATGGACAGCCATGAGTGTGGGGTATTTCTTACTAGGAAGGTATTCCCAAGTTTTGCTGGGCTGAGGCAGTATCAGCTATAAGGAACCAAAACCGTGACAGCGTGTTCTGTCTGTTATTCAAGGGATCCTGAATTGTATGACTCCTTGGCCATGGACTCTTAAAGAAGCGTGCCGAAAAGGTCATGAAGTGGGCTGTGTGAGAAGTGGATTAGAAAGAGAGATTTAAAACAGCAAGGAATATTTAATGGGGGGGAGAGAGTGGGAGGTGATACGACGGAAGTCTCGCTTAAAAAAAATAAGCTAGATGCGTGCATCTCCGCTTCCATTACAGTACTAATAAGATAGTGCTTGCTGCTGGAGTAGAAGATTTAAGCTGACAAAATACACTGTTGCCGCAAAATATTAATGTTTTACCAAGTTAATAACGGCAGTATTTCCCAGGCCAATTCATTGGCTTTTTGGTGGTTTTTTAAAAAAAATGTTGACTTGATACTTCCTGGAAGACATTATTTTCCTCTGTAAAGTGTGTATAAACTGCCACTGGGAATAGGGATAATAATACTGATTTTGATGAGCTCATACTCTGTGGATTCTCACAGAAGTTAATTGGAGGGGGGGGGAGCTGTATGGAAGTAATTACCAATATCTAGCTTCTATAAGGTTGACGCCATAAATACTTGAGGGAAAAGAGTTTGCTTGAACAGACCCTTGACACCTGCCGGAGTTGTGAAGGCCCAGAAAACTTGGAGAAAGGATTTCTTTTCCTGGGGGCCTTTTTTCAGTGAGACTGGTGGTAAATTTGGGGGGCGCACTGCAAAAACACCTATGAAATATTTCTTAGAAGCAGTGAAATTCTGTTCAAGGCAAGGTTTTTCTTGCTCAAAATGTACAGTGCGAAAAAGTCCAGTGGAAGAACTGGGAAACCATGGGGATATAAATGATTCCCCCTCCCCCACTTTTAGAATGAGTGAAATGACAAAATAAGGTTTTACTCAAAATACATAATGTGAACATTCTTCTCAGAATATCCACAGCACCACGTAATAACGCCTATGCATACTCTAGACCAGGGGTGGCCAACCTTGCTTAACGTAAGAGCCACACAGAATAAACGTCAGATGTCTGAGAGCCGCAAGACAGAAACAAATATCACACACACGTTTTTATTTTTTAAAATATGCAAATTTGCTTTTTATTAACGTTAAATGGGACTGCCAAAACTAAAAACAAACGAGGAAAACCAGTTATTGATAATGATATTACTTGTTTGCTAATGATATTGAGAGAGACGGAAAGAAAGAATTAAAGAAGTGGAAAGAAAGAGAGAGAGAGAAACTAGGAAAGCAAATAGATGGGAGGGAGGAGGGAAGGAAGGAAGGAAGGGAGAAAGAGAGAAAAACCATGCCTCCCCTTTGCTTCCCCAGCCGCCCTGCCAGGAGCCGCACAATATATGTGAAAGAGCCGCATGTGGCTCCCGAGCCACAGGTTGGCCACCCCTGCTCTAGACATATACAGCAGTTTCAAGAATATTTTTGCTCACTGTAAATAAGATTGGCAGCAGAGGCCTGCTGTGAGTTCAGTGATAATGGATTATTAATGCGTTAAGTGCTTTCAGTGCTGAGGTTTATCTTGATATCCAAACACGCTGGCAGTCCTACCTATTTTTAAGAAGCCTTTACTTTATAATCTGCCTTTCTCACTCGGACTCAAGGCGGGTGGCAAGATAAAGTCGTGCAGTCAGAAAGCACAAGACGAAATGTGGAGTGTTTCTGTCTAAACACGCTACAGAATTTTTTTCTGCCTTCAGTTATTTCCCCCCCCCTGCCTCCCAGATAGCAAAAAACGAAGATACATTTAGGGTGCAGTAACTCTCTTAAGTATTGGGCGCGCTTGTGATTTTTTTTTAAATAAAAAGACATTTATACTTTTGAACTCCACGGAGATGACAGATAGTACAGTTTTATACGCTGAATATGTTATAAGTCATTTTTGTTGTTGTTCAATGAGTAAAAAAGTTTAGGTTTGATAGGGGAAAAAGTGTTTCAATCCCCCCCCCCCCAATTTCCATTTAAGAAACTGCATTGTTTCCCCCTTGTCTTCAAAACTTCTGGAAGTTTTATAGCCTTCCCCCATGCACACCTTCACAGTCCTGTGCTGAGGACTAAGGGAAGCCCCATGAACAAAATGTTCTGCAGGGCAAAGAGAGGACCGGGATGATGATGAAGAGGAGACGGGATTGATCCCCCTGCCCTTCACTACCTGAAGGAGTGTCGAAGCGGCTGACAATCTCCTTTTCCCTTCCTCTCCTCACAAACAGACACCCTGTGAGGTAGGTGGGGCTGAGAGAACTCTCCCAAGAGCTGTCCTTAAGAGAACCGCTCTGAGAGAATTTGCGACTGACCCAAGGTCACACCAGCAGCTGCAAGTGGAGGAGTGGGGAATCAAACCCAGTTCTCCCAGACTGGAGTCCACGCTGCTAACCACGACACCAAACTGGCATGGCCCCTGGGTGTGAGGAGAGTGGGTAGAGGAATTTCTTTCCCTCTCCCAAGAGACTTTAACTTACCCTAAAAAATACACACAAAACCTGGCTGGTAGTAGGCTGAAGATAGACAGAAGGAAGTACCGATGCAGTGATAGCCACCGGCTTACGAGGTTTCTAAAAAGGGGGTGGACAGCTCTATGACTGTAAGCCATGACAGCTGGTTGACGGACCCGGGTTCAGAGGTGGAGCACCTCCCACTGTCAGATGCTCAAGGGCAATCAGCAGACTATGCTTGCTGGCTTCCCTGTGACATCCGCCTAACTGGCGTTGGATATAGGCTAGAACAGGGATGGGCAAACTTGGTCAGCGTAAGAGCCACCTAGAACAGGGGTGGGCAAACTTGGTCAGCGTAAGAGCCACCTAGAACAGGGGTGGGCAAACTTGGTCAGCGTAAGAGCCACCTAGAACAGGGGTGGGCAAACTTGCTTAACGTAAGGGCCGCATAGAATAAACATCAGACGTTTGAGAGCCACAAGACATGAACAAACATTACCTGCTTTTATTGGAAAATAAGCAAATTTGCTTTTTATTAACATTAAATGAGACTGCCAGAAATAACAACGAAAGGGGTAAAAGCAGATATTGATAATGATATTAATTTGTCCAATGATATTTGTTTGCTAATGATATTTAGCTTCCCCAGCCGCCCTGCCGGGAGCCACATAATATATGTGAAAGAGCCGCACGCGGCTCCCGAGCCACAGTTTGCCCACCCCTGGGCTAGAAGATTGGTCCGATCCATCCTGGTTCTTCTTGTGTTCTCATGCTCTTGTTCAAACTCGAGAGCCAGTGGAGGAAGTAGTTTTGCCCAGTACCTCCTCCTCACTCCAGTGCATTCTTGGCACATGTGTGCAGGCTGCTGTGCTAAGGGGAAGGCAGTAAAGACCTTGCTTGCTTAAGCTTTATCTGTTCTCCTAAGTCTGGATCCATTTGCAAATGGGTGGGTGGGTCTCTTGAACAGGTTCTGTATATGTGGCACTGGTATCCTATGGGAAGAGTGTGCATATGTTGCATTGTGTGAACATGAATATAAGCAAGATCTACCTGCAGTGTCTGTGCGCGGACCCTCAGGGCTAGCTCAGATACTTTTTAAAAAAATTTGTTTATTAGTTTAATTTATGTCCCACCGTTCCCAGGACGGGCTCAGGGCAGGTAACAAAAGAGTGCATGAACAATTAAAACCAGGTAATGTAATTAGTTCTTAAAACAGTTAAAACCCTTAAACAGTTAAAAGATGGCACAGTGCAGGGGGGCGGGTTGGACTAGACGACCCTGGAGGTCCCTTCCCACACCATGATTCTATGGCGAATTAAATATAACAGTTCAGACCCCCTATAAGCTGGACTGAGGGTTACTGGAGTCACACCAAGCTCATATGATACCAGGACTCCACATCGGGCAAATAGTCAGGGCAACTTCTGTGCCGGGAGGCCAACTCATTGGGTGTCAACTCAACTAACTGGGTTCCACCTCAACTGAAAGCCTGGCAGAACAGCTTCATTTTACAGGCCCTGCGGACCTCTTAATGAGTCCCTCAAGGCCCTGATTTCAAGTGGGAGCATGTTCTACCAGGTAGGGGCCAGGACAGAAAAAGCCCTGGCCCTAGTTGAGGCTAAGTGGACATCCGTTAGTCCAGGAATAATCAGTAGATGTTGGTCAGCTGAGCACAAGGCTCTCTGGGAGGTATATGGGGGAGAGGCAGTCCCTTAGATATGGAGGTCCCAGGCCATTCAGGGCTTCGAAGGTTGATACCAGCACCTTGAAATGGATCCGATACTCAATTAGTAGCCAGTGCAACTGGCATCGCACGGGCTGAATATGCACCCGCAAGACATCCAGTTGTCCGTCACCCCTCACTGTGTGTAGGCCTGAAGACTACCAGAGGAGCAGCTTGACAACTGGAGAAAAACTTCTGTGCGGCTCGAAGTTCAAAGCCCTTGCTAACAAATTTCCTGTATCAAGTTGACTTTGAAAATGGCAGCGTTATCCTTCCGTACAAAGATTCAACTTAAAAGTTATATATCAACAGTTATAAAGCCAGTTATTTTGGAAATTCATACGTGGTACAGGTTCACGTGGTTTCCTTTCTACGGATTTGTTGTGTACATAGCTAAAAAAGGAGGCCCTTCGTTTGGATTAAAATAGGACTTCATGTTAGTAACAGTGCATCACTAAACGGAGTTACGGTCTTCTAATTCCATTGGCTTCAATGGATCTAGGCATAACTCTACTTAAGATGGGGTAGTTGTAAGTATCTCTCTCGTATTTGTCTCTCCCCCCCCCCCCCCCCCGCCCCGGAGGCGTGAGCTTCTGTGTCCTTATAATCTACACAATGCTTAGAACAGTCCTTGACAGATTTTCTTTGGCTCTAGGAAGCAGATCAAAGATTTACGAGCCAGACTCATGTTTCAGCATTCAGAGCTTTGTATTTTAATGGCCACGTCCTCTACTTATTATTAACTTAAAATCTAATACTAACCTTTTCATAGTTCTTCACAATTTTACTTCAGCTAAGACAAAAGTGTTGCGGTGCATACAATAAAGGGTGTGTCATCACCACAACAAAAACCAAACCTCTAACCTAACCCTACTACTTCCCTAATTTCTCATCATTTCATTATTTATTTAGATTTATATCCTGCCTAGCCGGGCTACTGGCTCATTATTGCGATAAAAACTTGTGTTTAATGGAACAACGGAGGCAGTATTGAAAACAACTGGCTAAGAAACGAACCCATCCGCTGTGGTTGTATGATATTAAGTTAACATATAAATAAGCATTGATAAGAACCTTCATGGGCATGCATCTTTATGCCGTACAACAAAACTAGACACCAAGGCATCCTGGGGACTGGGCTTTGTTGAGCCCTAGGTTAGATGCTGACCAGGATAGCCTGATCTCATCAGATCTCAGAACCTAACCAGGGTTGGTCCTAGTGAGTACTTGGATAGGAGACCACCGAGGAAGTCCAGTATGGCTACGCAGAGGCAGGCTATGGCAAACCACCTCTGTTCTGTTCTTGCCTTGAGAAACCCCCCGTGGGGTAACTGTAAGTAGACTGCAACTGGACAGCTCTTGACTCTCAGAAAAGCATATTCTTACAACTTTTTAATCCTGAAATTAAATTGGCAAACTATCTTACACAAGAAGTGGGGCCGGCGATACTCGCGGGTGGGGGGGGGGTGAGTATTCCTAAAAAAGAAGGAACTGAGGAGGAAGCAGCTACAGGAAAGCCTCCCCCCGGCACCAGCAGCAAGGCCTCAGTTGCTCCCACATGTGCAGGGAACACTCTTTTACTTTTGGGGGGATTTAAATATCCCCCCATATAGTTTTTAAAAGTTTTCAGATTTTTCTGCGCATCTGGGGAGTGCTTCAGTCATGCAGGAAAATCTCTCTGTGCCCCAAGTGCGCCCGATTTCCGGATGTAGATATCCACATGCACAGGGGACACTTGGCTATTAGTATATAGATATTCTGCAGCGCTTCTGAAATTCTGTGTGCTTGCGATGTGCTTACAAATCTGTATCCATTACAGGAACATTAAGCGCCTTGCAGCCCTGCCCTACAGAGAGCTGTCCAAAATTGCAGGATTTAGGTGAATCTAAATCTCCAGAGGCTCAGTTTATGGCACGGCAAGAAGGCCCAAAGTTCTGTTTTGGGACAAGGGCGATGTCACAGAGTCACTGCAAATCTAGGAATTGAGGAATGCCCAGTTCACAAAATTAGGAGACCGGACATTCTTCCATCTCCCGTTCATTTAAAACCTGGGTAGGAATCAGGCTAGCAGGACACAGCCGGTCAAGATTAAGTTTTCTGTGTACAGAGTGGCCTCGAGAGCCAGAAGTAGGCTGCAGCCCTCACAGAGTGGAATGAAAGCAGATTTAACACATCATTTGACTTATCTTTCATTCTAACTAATCTGCTGCTTCTTTCTGATTTGACTCGGACGCTCAGCAGCTTGTGACTCAGATCTGCCCATCCTCCTGTTCTAGCAACTGGGACTTTAATTAAACTGAGGAGATCGCGCAGGTTTAAGTTCCTCTGATGCATTTCCTCTGCCCCCAGGCAAGCGAATCCCACGTGGCTGGCTGAACAGAAAGATTTTCCATCCTAGTTTAACCTTTAAGCCAATTGGGTTGCTGTATCTTAGAGAGAGGAAGTGCTTTCTGTTCTTTTCGCGTTTCTGAGGAGGTAGCTGTCCAGAGACACCCAGGAAGGGCAAGGCAGGGTCTCGAGGGCAGATGCATCAGTCTTTTCTCTACTGTTTTTTTCACTGGGTGAAGAGCAAACTTTTGACCTCGCATTCTTTTAATGTCCTTTATTTTACTTCCTTTGGATGTTGTAGGAGTCCTTGGTTCATACTTTCCCCATTCCAGTAGATATTTCTAGACATTTGGAAGGCACAAGGGAAAGCAGTAGGTCCCCCTTCTCTCCTAAAGTTGAGAAAATTTTATATATTTCTTACTAAAAATTTCCTTTTCAACAGTGTAGGTTCTAAATTATGCATTTTGTCATGTGCAGTTGTAGTCCTTGGCATATTTATGAAATTTAAATGCGTAAATACATCAGCTGTCTACAGTCAACTTTTTTAGTTGCTAAAGTTACACCAAATTACTGCCCCTTATCACAAGTGTCTTAGTTTTCGCCGTCAGAGAGGCAGGAGAAAAATAAGTTGAAAACAGGACACGCACATCTTATAGTAAACAGGCATATCTATTTCTGTCCAAATAGTCTCATAAAGTCATGGTTGGACTAGAACCATATTTAGGTGTAGAGTTAAATGTCATAACTCTGGAAATATTATGTTGGGTCCTGTGGACGATTCCTGTGAGCATACGAACCGTGGATGGAATTAGTCTCATTTAAATAATGAACACATCCTTGGCAAATAGATTCAGGTGCGTAACTATGTTGGTCTGAAGCAACAGAGCAAAGTTTGAAGCCAGTGGCACCTCTAAGACCGACAAAGTTTAATTCTAGAACTCATATCTAGCATTACACTTTGTTGGTCTTAAAGATGCCACGGGACTCAGACTTCGTTCTGTTGCTTCAGACCGACACAGCTATGCGCCTGAGTCTCAAAATGCAAACTTTGTTCTATGTCACTTAAAAGTGCCGCTGGACTCAAACTTTGCTCTGTATGTTCTACATCCTTGACAACATTGCCCACCTTCAGCAAGGCAGGGCAAAGAAGCTGCTAGTTCTTCTTTGTGGTCTCTGTGCATCAGACATGTTGGTCCCCAAGCGTGACTGCACAGGTGACCTCTCAAAGAACACCAGCTACAGGTAGGCAGCCTGATTCTTCACAGTCTGTAGGAGCGTCCGTCACGGTCTTTTGGGGAGGGAGCTCCCAAGGTTGACCACAGCTGGGGCTCTATTCGGGATGACAGCAAATTCAGGGGATTCACTTGTTCTGTGCAAGGCAAGCAGCAGCAGTCCACCAGCAGAGAAGCCCTGCCTGCTTCTGCGGTGAAGATGTCAGTCCTACAGTATGCATCAGAATTATTCTGTAAGGCGGAGGTTCTCTTGTGTACAAAATCTCCCTGCTATGGTGCTTGCTTTGAACACACAGAGCTGGGGTGTCAAGCTCATTTGTTACGAGGGCCGGTTCTGACATAAATGTCACTTTGTCGGGCTGGGCCCCGTGTGCTATAAAATGTAATGCCAGGTACTGGAGTTATACACAGGCAAACTCAATTAGCAGTATCAATAAGTGTATTTAATCACATGCAAAACTAGGTCCCCCTGTCCCCCCCCCCCCCCCCCCAAGGGATACCATAAGGGGAAGTTCCATACATTTCCATAGATACCAGTAGCTTGCGGGCCGGGTAAGAGGAGAGCTCTGGACATAGAGCCTTGTTTTAAAAGAGGATTTCACTCACACAAACACACATACTTTCTGTCGGGGTGGGGGTGAGTCCTTCAAGGGGAAAAAGTGTTTTTTCTAAAAAATAAAAATAATTCAAGTTTTTTCTAAAAAATCATAATAATTCTGGGCCTGCATGTCTCTAATTGCAGCTGAGTTGTGGTAGATTTGTTCGTGTCACCGGCCTCTTGGTAAGCAGTGATTTGTGTGCCTCAGAGAACTGGCTTATGTTTAATCACTCTTTTCTCCTTGATTTTATTTTGAAATCCGAGATCTGCGTTTTCTCTTGTCTTGGCCTAGGGATGCATTTGGGAAAGGAGCACAGGAAACTGGGACTCTTGAGGAAAGAAGGCAATTCCTGTCACTCGGAATAGGAAAAGAGGCCTGGTTCTGAATCCCTTGCCCTGATCTGGACGGCCCAGGCTGGCCCAGCCTTGTCAGATCTTGGTAGCTAAGCGGGGTCGGTCCTGGTTAGTACTTGGAGGGGAGACCACCGAGGAAGACCAGGGCTGCCACACAGAGGCAGGCAATGACAAGCCACCTCTTGAAGGTCTCTTGTCTTGAAAACCTTACAGGGTCACCTGTAACAGTCAATAACGACTTGACAGTCTTTCCCATCTGCAGTGCTGCAGGAGATGCAAGACCCAGCTTAGCTTCTGAGAAAATTTCTGCTGGAACATTCTGCATCTCGTAGAAGTGCCTGTAGTCCGGCATGTGCAGTGCAGCCTTGTTTTAAAAACAGCTGAGAATTTTGAAGTGTGCTTGTGACGCAGGACCAGGTAGCAGTGGGTGGGGCGAATGTATTTATTCGTAGCTGACCCTTTCCTTGAAGAACTGATGAACCTGTGTAGGTGTAAAAGCATGCAGTGCCAGAATGTGTCAGTGCCAGAGTTTCACAGTACTACCGGCTGTGCTTGGTGGGTCAAGTCCTGTGCTGTCATGCATCTTAAGTAACAAGCCCAAATCAAATCGGTTGAGGAAACGTGTATTGTGTCTTCCTCTCAGTTTTCTGTTGTTGTATAAATATATAACAGTGTTTGGCAAGAAATATATAGGTTAACATGGTGAAGAACGAGCTTTCTATATGTGCTTATTCACGAGCAGCCATGTATCCATATTAACATGGCCGCTGTCTTGTTACGGAATTCAGGCCACATGAAAGTAACACATTACCAAAGTCAGTTTCAGAGCTCCCTGGTTCAGAACAACCAAAGACTTCAAAAATACAGTTGACTCTTTTATGGGGTCATACAACGGAGGCAGGATCACTGTGTGCAGGGGATCCATTGAAGTCTGTTTCTTTTTCCTACCCCAAAGGGGTTTATTGAGGTACTCGTTACCCTCTTTTCCTCCCCAGCAGGGAGATTTCAAAAATGAAGTTTGAATAAATAGGAAAAAGTACAGTAAACTGAAATGAAATCTATGATGAGAGAAGAGATTCGATTTATATGCCCGCCCTTTACTACCTGAAGGAGTCTCAGAGTGGCTGTCAATCTCCTTTCCCTTCCCCTCCCCACAACAGACACCCTGTGAGGTGGGTGGGGCTGAGAGAGCCCTCTTGAGGACTGCCCTTAAGAGAACAGCTCTGAAAGAACTTTTGACTGACCCCAGGTCACACCAGCAGCTGCATGAGGAAGAGTGGGAGATCAAACCTGGCTCTCCCAGATTAGAGTCTGCGCTCCTAACCACTACACCAAACTGGTGAAGATACTGATATATTTTAAGAGGCAGTTTGGTGTAGTGGTTAAGTGCGCGGAGTCTAATCTGGGAGAACCGGGTTTGATTCCCCACTCCTCCACTTGCACCTGGCTGGATGACCTTGGACAAGCCATAGCTCTGTACCAGCTGTTCTCTCAAGGACACTTGTCTCAGAGCTCTCTCAGCCCCACCTACCTCACAGGGTGTCTGTTGTGGGGAGGGGAAGGGAAAGGAGTTTGTAAGCCACTCTGAGACTCCGAGTGAGTGAAGGGCGGGGTATAAATCCAATCTCTTCTTCTTCTTCTTAATGAAAACATGCTGGCTTGGGTCCTGTCTAGAGTTTCTGCTGGAGCACAGAGTGGGGGTTGACCTTTTTTTCAGATTCTGCCCTTCCACAGAAGACCTCTGATTTCCCTCCCCCTTGCTATTCCTGGAGCCCCCCAGGAGCAGCATTTCTTGGAGTGTTTGCTGCTGTGGATTGGTAGGGAGGGAATGGATAGTCTTATACAACCATCGACAGAGCCACCGAGTCTGTGTGTCTTTCATGCACCCTGTAATGTATTGCAGTCTCATGCACATTCTGGAAGGCCAAAGGGGGAATCTTTCAAGAAGCACCTTCCTTGCCTAGATTGCTACCATCCAAGCTGATATACTGTGAGGTCCTTGCATCTGGCTAATGCTTTTTAGGCTAGGACCTGACCATCTGTGAAGAGATCCGATTGTTTCAGCCCTCACAGTAGTGTCTGGAGACGATATTCCTTTCTCTTCCCCTGCTCCAAATATAGGAGCTATCCCTTTCCTGTCATATGCCAAGTCCCGATGATGTGAAATTTATTGGTGTTGCTGCCTAAGCTACATTTTATTAAATGGACCAATGCCAGCTTTTGATTGCTCATGGTTTTTTTGAAAAGTGGCCCTGGGAGATGGTGCTACCACAAGAGATCCTCTGACCCAGGCGGGAGTCTTCTTTGAGAAGCAAAACGGGCAGCAGGAAAAAGGGTGATGGACTTAGTATTATTTTGGAACCCACATGGCAGAGTGTTTCGACATTGGTCCGTTCCGCCACTTTTGAAGTTTGGTGGATAAACAAGTGGAACGTACCTCTTCAGAGGAATCCTGTTTGTGATGTGACTGAGTCACGGTGGTAGCAACCGTGCCGTTTGGCTGCCTTTATGAATGTTAACGCTTTGCCTTTTGTGCGTAACATTTGTTGTCTGGCTCTGCTTAGTTTTCGACGACGGCGATGAGAGGACGTTAAGACGGACGTCGTTGTGTTTGAAAGGAGAGAGGCACTTTGCGGAAAGTGAGGTAGGGATGGCAACTCTCTAAAATAGTGTTGTTGTTGTTGTTCTTATTTTCTTTCAGTACTGGAAAAGTCGCAAACTCTCTTTTCCCCTCTTCCTCCCCTAGACGCTTGATCAGCTGCCACTAACAAACCCAGAGCACTTTGGAACACCAGTGATCGGGAAGAAATCCAACAGAGGAAGGAGATCCTCTCTTCCTGTGTGAGTGTTGGTGATGCCGTTTTGTACTCAGTAGGGCTTCATCCTGGGTTGGGATTGAGGCAGGCAGATTTTGCCCTGGATGTGCGTCACGGAGCGTTTTTGTGAGAATGTCCCAATAGATATAGTCCACACCAGGTCTCCTTAAGCAGTAAGTCCTTTATTTGCAGAAAAGATCATTGCAGTCAAACACTTTTCCCGTTAGTAATGCTGGGCTTAGGGATTACATGTATTGATATACCGGATATGAAATATGGCTTAAGAGCTGTCTACCAATCACTAGACAGGATTTTAGGCACTCAAATATACTGGCCTGAAGTTCCCATAGAAAACGCGGGAAAAGGAGTTCTCAGAAAATAATGCTGTTGAACATTTCTAAAAGCTAAGTTCCCGAGACATGAAGAAAAGGAATACATAACACCGGTGAGTTTGGCTCACACAGAACGGGAGGCACTCCTGTTCAAGGACAGGACACAAGAGATAACACCAGGGAAGCAAGTAGATGAGCCAGGGCATGCGCAAGCGAGGCGAGCAAGCAAGCAGGCAAGTGAGCGGAGCACGCATTCCAGAGGAGGGGGTCATGGCCCCGTTGCGACCTCCCGGGCGGGACCTGTCACCAAACTTCGGGGGGAAAGCGTATGTAAGCCTGTGACCTTTTCATAGATCATGTAAATACACCTTGAAGCAGTCATACAGTTATTGGAATGAAATCACGGCAGTTAACTGACAGTTTTTCATTTTCAAGGGAAGGTTTTCCATGGAACATGGGGGGGAGGGGGACTACTCTGCTAAAACAAATGCCCAGCGTTGTGTGGAAGTAGTTACTTGGCTCTTTATTTTTATCTATTTATTTATTCATTCATGCATTCATTCAATTTGTATCCCGCCCTCCCCACCTTCCGGCAGGCTCAGGGCGACTAACAACATATAATAAAATATACAATATCATTAAAACATTTTAAAACATAAAATCAAACAGTTACATACCCCGCTACAAGATGGCGTATCTTCTTCTTTGTCAGGGTTGCGTCTAAGGTGTTAACCAGTATAGGCGGGGGGAAAACGTTCTGGCTGGCAGGGTCTCATTCAGGCCAGGGCCAAGATGTAACCATTAGGCAGCCCCGACTTAAAAGCCTGGTGGAAGAGCTCCGTCTTACAGGCCCTGCGGAACTGTAATAAGTCCCGCAGGGCCCTGATGTTATCTGGGAACTCATTCCTCCAGTATGGGGCCGCAACTGAAAAAGCTCTGGCCCTTGTAACCGCCAACCAGGCCTCCTTCGGCCCTGCGAGAACCAGACGGTTCTGGGATCCCGATCGGAGCACTCGCTGGGGAACATATGGGGAGAGAGATCTAGACCGGCGATGGTTTCGATCTAGACCAGAGAGATTCGTCCTACCCCAGGAAGCTGGCAGGCTCAGCACGGTTTCTGTTGTGAAGATGTTTCAAGATGGAATGGCAGAGCTGGGAGAAATATAGAGGAGGGCCACCAAGGTGATTAAGCGGATGGAGGACTTTCCCTGTGAGAAAAGGATGAAGGCGAGTCTAGGACTTGTCAGTTTAGAAAAGAGACGACTCAGGGTGGACGTGATAGAAGTTTGTAAAATTATGCACAGGGTGGAGAGCTGACGAAAATTTTTTTCTCCCTCTCCCAAATATTAGAACTTTAGGACATTCAGATGTGCGCGGCTCAGATGCGTAGCTGTCTTGGTCTGAAGCAATGAAGCAGTAGATCCAAGGCAGACGGAAGGAAATTCTTCTTTACACAGAGACTGATCAAAATGTGGAATTCACTGCCAGAAGATGTAGTAATGGCTGCGGGCATAGATGGCTTTAAAAGGGGATTCGATAGATTTTTGGAGGATAGGTCTATCAGTAGCTACTAGCCATGGTGACTGTGGGGAACCTCCAGTCAGAGGCACTAATCCTCTGAATCCCAGAGCCAGGAGCCAACATCAGGGGAAGGCCTCAGCCTCTATGCCCTGTTGTTGCCCCTCCAGAGGAACTGGTTGGCCACTGTGTGAGGCAGGATGCTGGACTAGATGGACCACTGGTCTGATCCAGCAGGGCTCTTCTGATGTTCTAATGAAGGCCTCAGCCTCTCTGCCCTGTTGTTGGCCCTCCAGAGGAACTGGTTGGCCTCTGTGTGAGACAGGATGCTGGACTAGATGGACCACTGGTCTGATCCAGCAGGGCTCTTCTGATGTTCTAATGAAGGCCTCAGCCTCTCTGCCCTGTTGTTGGCCCTCCAGAGGAACTGGTTGGCCACTGTACGAGACAGGATGCTGGACTTGATGGACCACTGGTTTGATCCAGCAGGGCTCTTCTGATGTTCTTTTGAAGGCCTCAGCCTCTGTGCCCTGTTGTTGACCCTCCAGAGGAACTGATTGGCCTCTGTGTGAGACAGGATGCTGGACTAGATGGACCCCTGGTCTGATCCAGCAGGGCTCTTCTGATGCTCTTATGAAGGCCTCGGCCTCTGGGCCCTGTTGCTGGCCCTCCAGAGGAACTGGTTGACCACTATATGAGACAGGTTGCTGCACTAGATGGACTGCTGGTCTGATCAGCAGGGCTCTTCTTGTGTTCTTAATGTAATGTTTTGGGATTGTCTTTGTTAACATTTCCCCGTAATCTGAAACTAAACTGCTGCATCTGAAGGAGTAATTTCTTTGTGCTGCCAAATTCTGGACTGGGAAGCTCTAGGCTGGAAAGCGAAAAGAGATAGATCTGCAGGATCTGGATTTGAGTTGAGAGAGTAAGGTTTGGTAGGAGATGAGGTGGTGCTCCGGTGGTCAAGTCGAGGCGGAGAAGTTCTTTAAAAGCAAATACTTTTTGAGATAGAGCCTGAACTTTGGTTCTCCTTTAAGCAAGAAGGAGAGGACACTTAATTTCCAAGGAGCTGTATCATTCATCATTAATTTTGGAAACTAAGCAGCAGTCAGTGCTGGGTCTGTGGGAGCCAGGCATGCATAGCTGAGACTCTTTTTGCCAAACCATGTCCTGGAAGAAACTTTTGTGGGCATTTCAGGTCAGCCGTAGCAAATGCTGGTTACTTGGGTGGGTAGAGAATGAAGAACCATGGCTCAGTGGTGGCACATCTGCTTGGCATGCAGAAGGTCCCAGGTTCAATCCCTGGCACGTCCAGTTAAAAGGACCGGGCAGTGGGTGATGGAAGACCGCTGCCCGAGACCCTGGAGAGCTGCTGCCAGTCTGAGTAGACAATGCTGACTCCGATAGACAAAAGCGTCTGATTCACTGTCAAGCAACTTCATGAGTCCGTGTGTGTCCATTTTAAATAAGGATCCAAGAAATCCACGGACAATTTAGGGGAGCAGCTATGGCTCAGTGGAAGAACCTCTGCTTTGCATGCAGATGATCTCATGCAGGGTCAGGTAGTAGGTGAAGTGAAATATCTGCCTGAGACCCTGGATGGCTCCTGCCAGTCTGAGTAGACAAGACTGACCTTAATGGCCCAGTGGTCTGATTCAGCATAAGGCAGCTCCGCGTATTTACCGCATCCCAAGGAACCCTGCAGCCATGAGGCTATAACACACGGGACAGTAGTACAAGATCTGAGGGTTGTCGTTTCTAGCCTTGGGAGCTCCCGACTGCGGCATCCTTCTGACTTGCAAGCCTCTAAGTACGTTAGTAGTCTGAATTTGGCTTTGTTTGAGCTCCTTCCCCGAGCACGACAGCTGAAGAGGAACATCTCCTGACGTTTTGAGCCCCAAAGTGCAGCGTGGGCTCTAAGGTTACGAGCTCTCTGGCTGTTATCTTCATGCTCAGCCTGCCTAAATCCCTGTGCGCTTAATCCTCTAGTAACGAAGATGAAAAAGAAGAGGAAAGTAGCGAAGAGGAGGATGACGATAAGAGACGCCTTAACGATGAATTACTCGGCAAGGTTGTCAGCGTGACGTCTAGCCCCGACAAGACAGACTGGTATCCAGCTTTGGTAAGTAAGAAATATTTAGGGCGCTCATAATGTGGCATGCTCAACATGCGCAAGAGGAGTTTTCAGAGGGGGAGAGTCCTTGGGACTCTGTTGGGGCATAGATTTGCGTGCAGTGTAGCTTTGAGTTTGCTTTTAAAAAATTTTTAAAAATACTCCCGGCAGTCTTTCAAGTTCTTTGAAAAATGGAAAAATAAATATTGAGTATTTAAAAAGAAAAATGTTTCCACCTGCTCCTTTAGGGAAATAAACTTTTATTTTTTACGTCATTGTGTTACTGGTGTGAAAGGGCTTTAAAAACGTACGCTGCAGACATCGACGGTGGTTGGTTTGTCCTTTCGACTTTAGAACAATACAAGCAGAGGGACCTGTGATACTCACCAGGGGTGGGGGGAGGACCTCATGGCTGAGGAGGAAGCGGCCACAAGTAAGCTTCCCCTCCCCCCTGGGCACTGGCGGCGAGGTCCAGATGCCTAACAGCCACCGGGCCTGCCACCGATCTCCCCCTCCTCCAGGCTCCATCAGCAAGGCCTGGATGCCTCCCAACCACCGGGCCCACTGCAGACTTCCCAGAGCGTTCTCTGCACATTCGCAGGGAACACTCTTTTCCTTTTGGGGGGATTTAAATATCCCCCGTATAGTTTTTTTAAGTGTTCAGATTTTTCTGCACACCTGGGGAGTCCCCCAAGTGTGCAGGAAAATCTCTCTGTCCCCCAAGTGCCCCTGATGTGCAGATTTAGATATCTGCACTCACAGGGGGCACTTGGGAATTAGTATATAGATGACTCATTTACAGTATGCTGCAGATTTGCTTTGTGAAAGTCCTAAGCAGTTAGACAAGACTGCCAGAGTGGGCTATTTCTAATTCATATGTCCTTTAAACGAATAGCTAGATTTGAGCCCAAGCGCACCTTCCAGACCAACAAGATCTTCAGGGTATGAGCTTTAAAGAGTCAAAGCTCCCTTTCTCAGGAGCTGTTCCACCGCAGACCGACGCTTCCGCCCTCCGAAATGACTTTGAGTGAATGCTTATAGTTTATTTGTTTAGCGCTTTTAGTATTTTTTTTTTATTTTGCTGCTTTGTTTTGCGACCATTATAAGATGCCCAGAATTTTTTTTAGAACAAAAATCCAACAGATTTTTTTTATATTGGTTAATATAGATTAATTTGGGAGAGGGCATGGCTCAGTGGCAGAGCCTCTGCTTGGCATGCAGAAGGTCCCAGGTTCAATCCCCGGGCATCTCCAGTTAAAGGACCAGGCAGCAGATGATGTGAAAGACCTCAGCCTGGGACCCTGGAGAGTTGCTGACGTGAAGGACCTCTGTCTCAGACCCTGGAGAGCTGCTGCCAGACTGAGTAGACAGTGCGGACTTTGATGGGACAAAGATCTGATTCAGTACGAGGCAGATTTCATGCGTTCAGTCGTCGTTGTTTAACATTCGAGACACCTTTCTGCAACTAAACCGAAACGTTCAAAGCCACGATCTGAAGCCTACGGATCCATTGCCTTGCAGTGTTCCCTCTAAGCTCCACAGTGCGGTGGGCAGAAATTCGACCTTGCGAGCGAAACAAGCTGGTAGCGTTGAAGTTGTGAGCAAGTCTACCTTTGACTCTCGCATACATTATTTTTTAAGAAGAGTATTTCCGCACCCTTGTTGAAAATCTCAGAATGAATTCTTTTAAGTGATATTTAAATCCGATCTCGTCTTCTTTTTAACTGGAGATGCCAGGGGTTGAACCTGGAGATGCCAGGGGTTGAAACTGGGACCTTTTGCTTGCCAAGCACGTGCTCTGCCACTAAGCCATGGCCCCTAGAGAGCCAGTTTGGTGTCGTGGTTAAGGGCGCGGACTCTAATCTGGGAGAACCGGGTTTGATTCCCCACGCCTCCACTGGCACCTGGCTGGATGACCTTGGGCAAGCCATGGCTCTGTACCAGCTGTTCTCTCAAGGACAGCTTGGGAAAAAGCTCTCTCAGCCCCACCTATCTCACATAGTGTCTGTTGTGGGGAGGGGAAGGGAAAAGGAGTTTGTAAGCCGCTCTGAGACTCTTAAGTGAGTGAAGGGCAGGATGTAAATCCAATCTCTTCTTTTTCTTCTTCTCTGAGCTGGGCATGGAGCTCGCTGTGAACCCTTTTGGACTGGCGCCTGGTGGATAGGGGGATAGGCAGGTAACAGTGAGGGTTGTTACACTGCAAGTAACCTCGGCAGTTCCTTGAGATCCGTTCTCTGCTGTGAAGTTTCTCCCCTGTTGGTATAAATCGTGCAGGTGGTAGAATGAACAGAAAAGGGGAGGAGCTTTGGGTGCGGTTAGAAGGTCCAGATTATAGGGTCAAGATATCGTCCCATATGAAAGGAAGGCAGCTCTGTTTAGTAACTCCCACTTAAGTCTTCTGTTTCCCTTTATACGCATGCAGCTCCTGTTCTGTGACTAGGGATTGCTCAGCATAACGTTACAATGTCAACATTGTAGGTTGGGTTCTGTCTACATTCTGTGCATGGAAGAGATATTCCCTCCCCAAGCGCCTCAAACATCCCGACATGGGGAGCCTCAGAAATAACATGGGGGCTGCCGCAAAAGGGGGGAGTTGCCAGTTTGATGTAGTGGTTAAGTGCGCGGTCTGTAATCTGGGAGAACCGGGTTTGATTCCCCACTCCTCCACTTGCACCTGCTGGATGACCTTGGGCAAGCCATAGCTCTGTACCAGCTGTTCTCTCAAGGACAGTTCTGAAAAGAGCGTTCTCAG
Source organism: Lepidodactylus listeri (assembly GCA_029233225.1). Classification (NCBI taxonomy): domain Eukaryota; kingdom Metazoa; phylum Chordata; class Lepidosauria; order Squamata; family Gekkonidae; genus Lepidodactylus; species Lepidodactylus listeri. The sequence continues at coordinate 94,091,833 of JARCFY010000011.1, read as the reverse complement.
CCCCACCTACCTCACAGAGTATCTGTTGTGGGGAGAGGAAGGGAATGGAGTTTGTAAGTTGCTCTGAGTCTCCAAGTGAAGGGTGGGATATAAAGCCAATCTCTTCTTCTTCTTCTCTTGCCTGTGTGGATCTTCACAACAGAATTAAACCCCGTGTGATGTTGGTACACATCCGTAGTTCAATGCTAGCAGAAAAGCAATGGGGAAAAAGTTGATACTAAGAATCCTGCTTTAGGGGTGTTAAACATATTAGTTTCTGATTGTTTTGTCCTGCTCATCAAACTTTTTAATGTCTGCTGACTTCTGAGTTCAAGACGCAGATAACCAAAGCTTGCAAAGTCTGATGCTCTTAAACTCTGGGCACATTTCAGCTTGGAAATACTTACAAATAAATCACTATGTAATTTAATGGCTGTTCTTTTTATAGTATGGTCTTAGGTTTGGGCTCCAAGTGTCGGCATTGGTAAGGGGCTTTCACGATGGAAACTTTCTCGGTCTCTTTGTATTTGCAAGAGTAGACACGATGCATTAAGAACGTACAGCCATGTTCCGATGTCGTTACAAAAGCAAGCCCAGGGACTCCCTCAGGCTCGCGCACTCCATCCTGCTCCGCATACAGCTTGGCTATCAAAGGCTTCCTGATTCCCAACAAATTACAGCTTGTCATTAGATTTAATGTGAAGTCACACCACACTGGGTTCTTTGGGGGGGGGAGCTAGGAGGTGTGTGATATCTAAGCCGCATGGAAAGAGTCGAGCGCAAGCTGAAGGACTTGCAAGCTTGTCCCTGGAACAAAAAGTCACGGCTCGCTTTGCTGCTGAATAGAAACTGTCTTGCCAGGTCAGGCCATTTAGCCCCGGGTTCTGTATCCCAGTGACTGGCCAGCGCCATCTGCTTCTTCGTGGGCAGGGTACGAGATGGTAGTAGTGCTTTCTTGCCACCATTAGGGATTGAGGGAGACCCCTGCCTCTCTACATGGAGCTTCCATTTAGTGGTCTCAACTGATGAATATATCTGATTCTTTTAAACCGGTGGCCCCCAACCTTTTTGAACCCGTGGGCACCTCTGGAATTCTGGCGCAGGGTGATAGGCACCGCCACAAAATGGATGCCAGGGGAGATGGAGACAGCCACAAAATGGCTGCTGTAGCTTACCCTCCGTCACACAGTGAAGGTCTTTGTGCTGTTTGGTGTAGTGGTTTGTGCTGTTTGGTGTAGTGGTTAAGTGCGCAGACTCTCATCTGGGAGAACCGGGTTTGATTCCCCACTCCTCCACTTGCACCTGCTGGATGACCTTGGGCAAGCCATAGTTCTGTCAGAGCTGTTCTTGAAAAAAGAGCAGTTTCTGTCGGAGCTCTCTCAGCCCCACCTACCTCACAGGGTGTCTGTTGTGAGGAGCGGGAGGAAAAGGAGTTTGTAAGCCGCTCTGAGACTCCCTTGGGGAGTGGAGGGCGGGGTATAAATCCAATCTCTTCTTCTTCAGTGTTGGCAGCTGCTGTCAAAGCAGCATTTGTAAAAACCTGCACAGCCGATCAAATCTCCAATGGCCAATCAGAAGCCTTGCAGGGCAAAAGCCCCATCTGGGCCCCACCCACTTTCTAAAAAGATTTGGTGGACGCCAGAAAAGGTGTTAGGTGACATGGCGCCCGTGGGTACCATGTTGGGGACGCCTATTTTAAACCTGCTTAAAATGGGACCCTCACCCTATTTTATGGAAATGAGTTCCATATGTTACTGATTGTGTAAACCATTACTTTTTGCGCCTCTTTTAATCTGCTAATTGAATTTTATTGGCGGTCCCTGAGCTCTCATATCACTGTATGAAATGGAGAGGATTTTTTGTCCCCTTGCGCAGCCATTCGTTTTTGCCTCAGAGCTGATTTTTTTTTTTCCCCCTCTGGAGAATTTAATTGCTGCTTGCCATAAAAGGCAGAAGCACTCGTTGTGAAAGTTAACGTCTTCAAGTTGGGAACAAAAGACCAAATCCTCAGTGTGATGTTTTGAAATTTCAGGTCCTGTCCCCCAGTTGCAGCGACGAGATAGCGGTGAAGAAGGACCAGTGTTTAGTTCGGTCTTTTGCGGATTCCAAATTGTAAGTACAAGACAAGTTCTGGCCTCCCACCCTGGCTGTTTCTGAGTTTTTGGGGTGGGTTGCAGAGATGCCGAAGAATCAACTTAGTTCACTCGCAAATGAAGACAAAACCATATTGCTAAATTCCTATTAAGTCTTTTAAATCTGGTTCCCAAAACCATAAAGTTCTCTAACGTGCTCGTGCAGCCCAGATTAGTGCAGTGACAGCATCCTGATCAGATCGAAGAGGTCGTGATGGGATTTAATAGATGCTGTCACTTAAGGTAATCGCAGAGGCAGAGGTACTGTATAAACTTGCCCCGACCGGGATGGCCCAGGCTAGTCCTATCTCCTCATTATCTTGGAAGCCAGGCAGGATCTTGGCCTGGTTAATGATTGGATGGAAGACCCCCAAGGGAAGCTGCTATGCAGAGGCAGCCAATGGCAAACCACCTCTGATCATCTCTTGCCTTGGGAACCCTATGTGCTCACCACAGGTTGGCTGCCACTTGATGACGGTGGCAAGGAGCCAGTTTGGTGTCGTGGTTAAGTGCGCGGTCTGTAATCTGGGAGAACCGGGTTTGATTCCCCACTCCTCCATTTGCACCTGCTGGATGACCTTGGGGAAGCCGTAGTTCTGTCAGAGCTGTTCTTGAAAAAGAGCCGTTTCTGTCAGAGCTCTCTCAGCCCCACCTCCCTCACAGGGTGTCTGTTGTGGGGAGGGGAAGGGAAAGGAGTTTGTAAGCCGCTCTGAGACTCCTTCGGGTAGAGAAGGGCGGGGTATAAATCCAATCTCTTCTCCTTCTGTCACTTTCCTCCACCCCCAAGCATAAACTTATTGGAAAACTTTGGTTGTTGAGGAAAAGAATCGACTGCACGTTAAGGTTCCTTAAAGAGAATTTTCAAACACGGTTTGTCGCTTCAGTGACATAAAACTTACAGCCAGTATTTACCAGCATGGATATGGGCCAAATGAGGGGGGGGGGGGACTGAAATAATATACAGAGCATAAGTTAAACTTACAACTTGGTTACAATATTTACTTTCCCCTCCTTAAAGCTGGAATTTTGTAGTGGGGAGAGACGCTTAAACTTTCTAAAAACATTCTTCCCTTGCTCCCAGCCTCTCATTCAAAACTGCCTCCTGCTGAAACTACCCAGCCAAAGGTCTCTAGTAGGGATGGGCACAAGTCTCATCACGAATTTAATTTTGCGGCGAACACTGCCGGTTCATGGTTTGTGAACTGGGGTTTTGTGGCCATCCCTCTCCATGACCCTCTATGTGATTTCGGAAGTTTATGCGATTCATGGGGGGGGGGGGGAATCACTGAAATGGCTTGCAGAAGCCATTTAAAAGGAGCATTCTTTTTAAATCACTTTTGCAAGCGGGCACCATGTGCGAGTGAAGTCCAAGTGGAGAGTTCACCCAGAAGTGGTGCAACATCTTCTCCCCCTTCCATTCTGCTACACCAGTAGCAGTAGCATTCTGCTCCCCCAGTTTGGTGTAGCGCTTAAGTGTGCGGACTCTAATCCATCCATCACATAGTTCCATCACAGTGGCTCTTGTTAAAGAGCAGTCTCTGCCAGAGCTCTCTCAGCCCCGCCTACCTCACAGGGGTTCTGTTGTGGAGAGGGGAAGGGAAAGGAGTTTGTAAGCCACTCTGAGACTCCAGGTGAGTGAAGGGTGGGCTATAAATCCAACCTCCTCTTCTTCTTCTGGCCTCGGGGAGCCACCACCATAAAGGAGGGAGGGAAGATTTCAGATCTTCCCCTGAATCTCATGAACTGGTTTGTTAACTTGGGAAGGTCTGTGGAAGTTCGTGGTCCATGAGACTCCCTGAACCTCCACAAACCTCCATTCATGCCTATCCCTAGTCTCTAGAATTCCCAAGATATCAGAAGATATTTCTCATGTACATCTCTCTTTTTTTCCCTCCTTCTGCTTGTTTTATTTTTCTGTGCAAAAATCCCCGGGCTATAGTGTTCTTGTCAAAGCTGTATTTACGACTGGCTTTCAAGTTCAGAGCATTTTCATATTTGTCCTTTGGCAATCGGTCACTTTTTAAAATGAGTCTCTTATAAAGCAGATACTTTACTTCTGCTACTTCCTGGGCTGAGCAATCTGAAATCTGCCTCTCCTTACCTTGAGAGCTGAAAGGAACTCAGGGATGAAATACACTGAAGTGTTCTCTTGAAAGAGACCCAGTGCGGTGTAGCAGTGAAGAGTGTTAGACAAGGACCTTGGAGGTCCAGATTTGAACCCCCACTCTGCCATGGAAGCTTGCTGGGTGACCTTGGGCCAGTCACACCCTCTCAGCCTGACTACCTCAAAGGGACGCTGTGAGGGTAAGATGGAGGAAAGGAGAATGATATTTGGGGTCCCCATTGGGAAGAAAGGTGGGGTGTAAGTGAAATAAATATATAGGAGAGGCATGCGATCGAGTGGCCTGAAAACTCAAGGTTGTTTTCATTGATCACCCCTCTGCCTTTTGACGAGTTGACCGGTTAAATTGTGCACGCCAGCAAAAACCTTTGTGAGACTGGTACTAAAGCAAGTTGCCACGTAGTTTGTGCAAGGTAATGCTCAGTCTTAGAGAAGCTATCGTTTTCATTTTCTATTGCATGAAACCTAAAATAACCTCAGGGAAACAGTGGCTTGAATCCCAGGAATGGACCTCGCCACATGCCCTTTCTTGCTGGAGCTCCCTGCACCATGTGAAAAACTGTTCCCAAGGGGACCAGCAGAGACCCCAGGAAAGGCATTGGAAATGTTGTGGAAGACCGCTTTGGAAAACGGCAGCCTTCCTTGCAAATAGGGATTCCCTTTTGAGGGACTGGGTGCCTTAACTTGCGATCCCTTGAATGAACAAACTGAATTTGGGTGACGTGGACTGTCTTGAGTTTTTATAAAGCCCTGTAGGCCTAATATGCACCCCTGCAATTTACTCATTAGGGAGTGTAAGTGTCCTTGCATATGCAAACTATGCTGGAATGTGGTTCATATTTCACATCTAGCAGAAATACTGGATTTGGCTTGTATCGGAATCTGTATATATTTAAAAAATAATTAATTTGCACTGAGATAACGTACACCTCCAGTATTTCAGGGGATCTTCGTGGTCTCTGTGCATCACACCTCTGGGATAATGTGCGCCTGCGCCGATCCCGATCGGTAACTTCAAAGCCAACGGATTTTCGCGCCAACTCCCCGATCGCGCGCCGGCTCCACTGCGCATGACCGGGGAGGGGCACGAGGATCCCGCCAGTTCTCTTCTGACCGCCGCGTCGTGAGGATCCTTTCTCTCCTGCTCCGGTCGGTAGTTTACTTTCCTATCTGAAAAAAGCCTTCGGACTGATTTTTCTCCCCTATTTGAACTCGGACTGTTAACTGGACTTGATTTTGGAAATCCCCCCCCCCCCCTTACTTCACCGCTCGGCCTATGGCCCAGTGGTGGGGGTTCTTTAAGAGGTGCCTGCAGTGCGGCAGTAAAATAGCCCCACCGGACAAGCACTCCTTGTGCCTTCTTTGTCTGGGCGAGTCCCACCGAGTCGACTCCTGCGCGAGTTGTGCGGCTTTCTCGAAGCAAACTCGTAAAAATCGAGCTGCGAGGCTCCGGGTTGGCCTCCTCGAGTCGGCATTGTCCCCGAAGATGTCTTCTTCCGAAATTCCGGCGTCTTCACCGACGGGACCGACACCGTCTCCATCCCGGAGCATCGGTACCGACAGACCGGCACCGAAGAGATCACTCCCCTTGCCCGATACTCCTGCTAAAAAGCGCAGAGAGGGCAAGGAGGAGAAGGGCAAGCTGAAGCACAAGAAACCCTCGAGTGCTTCGTTGACGCGCAGCGCGCTCGACTCAGCCCAGTCCGGGCTCGACCAGCTTGACCCGAAAGATCACGAGCGACCCAGGGGTAGTTCGATCTCCCCGATGCCGCGACCGATCACCTTGACGGACTCTGACCTCAACATAGACCTTACGCAGGTCCCTTGGGATACCCCCGACGCCGAGGCGAAACCACCGTCGGCACCGAGAGGGGATAAGGATTACCGCTGTCCGGCTCCACCGGTGCCGTGGGACATCCAGCAGTGGAGATACCTCTACGGCTCCTACCCACCTCCGTCCCAGTGGTACCCCACCGAATGGGATCGACAATCCACCTCTTCCAGAGTGTCTCGGTACCGAGAACCTACATCAGTACTGACACCGACACCTACATCGGTACCTCCGAAACGGACGCCCGACATCGATCCTCGTCCGTTGCCGACAACACAAGACCTGTCAAGCCCGACCCCTCTTTCACCATCCGAGCACTCGGCACCGGGGTCCCCGGCATCGTCCGTGTCAGGAGACGAATCACTTCCGCACCCGTCTCCGGACACGCAGGTCACCGAAAACCTCCCAATCTCCCCCTCCGAGGATGTGAAACCCTACGGAGAACTGATTAAGAGGATGGCACATTCACTGGCTTTGGCCCCGGCCCAACCGACTCCGACGGCCACAGACTCCATCTTCGACATAGTACAGATGGATACGTCCACACCGGTGGCCCTCCCTCTCATATCGGTCCTGATGACTACGGCCAAAGAATCCTGGCCTCATCCCTCATCTACCCCCATCTCCAGCAAACGCCTAGACCACATGTATAGGATCCAGGAGCCTGGGGCAGAATTTTTGTTTGTCCACCCCAAACCCAATTCGGTGGTCGTGACACCCTCCACCAAGGGTCGTAGTGGTCACTCCTCCCCATTGGACAAAGAAGGACGCAAAATAGATTCCTTTGGCAGACGTCTTTATTCAGCGGGCGCATTGGGCTTAAAGATTGCAAATTACACCGCCTGCATGAGCAGATACCAGTACTCGCTCTGGGAGCAGATGACTGCCCTCATCGCCCATCTCCCAGAGGACAAGCTACGCAATGCCAGGAAGATCCAGAAAGAAGGCATGTCTTTGGCCAAGCTTCAACTCTCGGCCTCTAAGCATTCGGCAGAAGTAACCTCCAAGACGCTCACTTCAGCAGTGTCCATCAGACGACATGCCTGGTTGAGATCCACTTCTCTTCCTCAGGACACCAAGACCTTGGTGGAAGATCTTCCGTTTGAAGGAGACGGGCTCAACAACGGACACAGTGCTTCATGAGCTTGATAAGAGCATGAAGACTTCCCGCAATCTGGGAGTATCTCAGCCTAAGCAACAGAAACAGAGAACATGGCAGAGATCATGGTCCAAGAAACAGCCACAAAGGCCTCCCTCTGAACCCCAATGGCAGAGGTCGCCGCCATCTACCTATCAACATAAACCTTACAATAACAAGCCCCGTTTCCCAACCGCTCCGACGTCTAAGGCAAAACCCCCCAAACCGAGCAAGCAGAGCTTTTGACTCCCACCCCCACTCCGACATCTCCACCCATCTATCACCCTACCTGACAGCATGGCAACACATCACTTCAGACAAATGGGCACTCTAGGTCATCTCCGAGGGTTACAGAATAGAATTCTTCGAGATACCAATGGAACACTACTTCATGGTCACTCCCCCATCCTACACTCTAACATCCGAGGTCGAGACCCTGCTGAGCAAGGATGCAATAGAACCAGTAGCGACCCAGCATTTCCAACAGGGATTCTATTCCCGCTACTTTACAGTGCCAAAGAGAGACGGGGGCCTTCGACCCACCCTGGATCTTCGGAACCTCAACGCGTTCATAACGTACAAAAAGTTCCGAATGACCACCCTTCAGATCATTCTACCTTTGCTGGAAGCAGGTTCTTGGATGGTGACGCTGGACCTGAAGGATGCATACTTCCATGTGACCATTCATCCTTCTCACAGACCCTTTCTACGCTTTGCGATCGGTCCACGTCACTTCCAGTACAAGGCACTACCATTCGGCCTCTCGACGGCACCCCGTGTCTTCACAAAACTAATGGCAACAGTAGCGGCCCACCTCCGCCTGCAGGGCATCCACCTATACCCCTACCTGGACGACTGGCTTCTGATCGCACCCTCAGCATCAGACCTGCAAGACCACGTCTCCCTAACGCTCCACACCCTGGAGACTCTGGGGTTGACAATAAATACAAAAAAGTCCATGCTCACCCCCTCCAGACGGGTGCAATTCATCGGAGCTCTTCTCGACTCCCTACAGTGCAGGGCGTTCCTACCTCCCAGCAGAGCCTCGGACATCGTTTCTCTCCTCAAAAATCTGAGAAGGAACCGGGAGGCGACAGCTCGTCAGATACTGCGACTCCTGGGACTCATGGCGGCAACCACCATGGTCATTCCCTTCGCACGGCTACACATGAGATCCTTGCAGCTGTGGTTCCTCCGTCGGTTCAGGCCAAGCCTACACCTTCTGTCCAAGAGATTCCGCCTCTCGGACTCGGTGGTTCAAGCCCTGGAGTGGTGGCAGGTGCCACAGAATCTCCAGACAGGCGCCCCCTTTCGCCGCCCTCCCCCGTCAGTCACTATTACCACGGACGCATCCCTATGGGGCTGGGGAGCCCATCTCGGCGATCTGTGCGTAGGCGACAAGTGGGATCCATCAGTAGCCCCCAATCACATCAACTTTCTGGAGCTACTAGCGGTCCGTTACGCAATCCGGTCCTTCCAACACCTTCTGTTGGGAAAGACGGTGGCTGTCCTCACGGACAACACGACCACGATGTACTACATCAACAGACAGGGTGGTACGGTTTCCCGCAGTCTTTGCCGGTTAGCGATAGAACTCTGGACAGAATGCCAATCGCTGGATATCTATCTGGTGGTGAATCATCTTCCCGGTCAGCTCAATACGCAGGCAGACTTCTTGAGCAGAGGGGGTGCATCCCTACACGATTGGGAGCTCAATCCGCAGTACTTGACCCCAATCTTCAGCCTCTGGGGTCAGCCTTCTGTGGATGTCTTTGCTTCCAGAGACAACAAGAAGTGTCCCCTCTTCTGCAGGGCAGGTACAGACCCGACGTCCCTGGGGGACGGCCTTCTCCTCTCCTGGTCGGGATTACACTTTTACCTGTTCCCTCCAATTCCACTGATACTGAGGGTAGTACAGAAGCTACTTGCAGAACAACCACTAGCAATCCTGATCACACCCTGGTGGCCGAGGCAACCTTGGTTCCCCACCCTCCTTCGTCTCTCCGACGGGGTGTACACTCACCTTCCGATGAACCCAGACCTCCTATGGATGTACAAGGGTCTGGTGCTGCATCACGACATACCCAGACTGAAGCTGACAGCTTGGCGAATTCATCCTCCGAAGTGGACCCTCGCATAGCGAATGTCCTCCTCAATGCCCGTAAACCGTCTACCTGTCGTTCCTACGAGGCAAAATGGAATAAGTTCCTGTCTTTCCTTGCTTCAATAGGACGACCTTCCATTCCATCTACACTGAATGACATCTTTGGGTTCCTCTTGTCTTGTAAGGACAGATGATTGTGCCACGCATCCCTTCATGTCTACCTTTCAGCAGTTTCGGTTAACTATCCAACGATAGATGGCTATTCCGTTTTCTCTCATCCCACTACGAAGCAATTCCTAAAGGGAATGTGCCGTCTCTTCCCAACAGTTAAAACCCCTGTTCCAGCATGGGACCTGCCTCGAGTGCTGCATAAGCTAATGGGCAAGCCATTTGAGCCTATGGCTTCTTGTAGCCTGCAGCTTCTTTCGTGGAAAGTAGCGTTTCTTGTGGCTCTCACTTCGGTTCGACGGGTGAGTGAGCTGTCGGCTCTTCGATGTGACCCACCATACCTTACCTTTCATCAGGACGCAGTGACCCTGACTCCTGATATTACTTTTTTGCCGAAGATAGTTTCGGACTTCCACATTAAAGCGGACATCACCCTACCGGTGTTTTATCCTGAACCCAAGGACCAGACACAACGTTGCCTGCATTCCCTCGACGTTAAGAGGGCCCTGTCATTTTACTTGGATCGGACTAAATCCTTTCACAAGTCTCCAGCTCTCTTTGTCGCTCATGCCCTTCCCAGACAGGGACAGAAGCTGTCGTCTCAGAGACTGTCTAAATGGATTGTTGAGACGATAAAGCTCGCCTACCTCCTGGCCAAGCGGCCATTACCAGCGTCCCTGCGGGCTCACTCTACTCGAGCAGTGGCTGCCTCGACAGCTTTTCTCAAGGGCATCCCCCTGGGAGATATCTGCAATGCTGCTACATGGACGTCTCCTCACACGTTTGTGAGGCACTACGCCTTGGACGTCCGTACCCATCAGCGATCGGCGGTGGGCCGTGCAGTTCTGCAGACAGCTCAGATGTGAGACCTTCAGCACCCACCTCCAGGTATGTGGTGTAATTATTGCTCGCTATTCTCCCAGAGGTGTGATGCACAGAGACCACGAAGAAGATATACAGGTTGCTTACCTGTAATCGGAGATCTTCGAGTGGTCATCTGTGCATTCACACCACCCGCCCTCCTTCCCCTCTGCTTTCGGTCTCCCTTGTACTTTCTTGGAGGCTGCTTGCAGCGGTCAGAAGGAACTGGCGGGATCCTCGTGCCCCTCCCCGGTCATGCGCAGTGGAGCCGGCGCGCGATTGGGGAGTTGGCGCGAAAATCCGTTGGCTTTGAAGTTACCGATCGGGATCGGCGCAGGCGCACATTATCCCAGAGGTGTGAATGCACAGATGACCACTCGAAGATCTCCAATTACAGGTAAGCAACCTGTATTTTTCAAGTGCAGATTGGTTTACTGTGCCATGCTTGTTATCTGCCCTTGGAAAGAGTTTGCTGTTTCCCCTCTTTGCAGGCTGGGAAATCTGGCTGAGAGCCACTGACTTGTCCAAATGCCTTCAGCTGACCAAGGATTTGAACTCAGCTACCAGTGCCCCTAGCTCTTGTAGAATCAGAGAATCACAGAGTCGGAAGGGGCCATCCAGGCCATCGAGTCCCACCCCCTGTTCAGTGCAGGGTCAGCCTAGAGCATCCCTGACAAGGGTTTGTCCAGCCGCTGCTTAAAGACTGCCAGGGAGGGGGAGCTCACCACCTCCCAAGGCAGCTGAATCCACTGTGGCACAACCCTTACTGTCAAAAAAAGTTTGTCCTAATATCCAACTGGTACCTTCCCGCCCTTAATTTAAACCCATTCTTGCAAGTCCTCTCCTCTGCTGCCCACAGGAACAGCTCCCTGCCCTCCTTGCTTCTGCCCTTTGTACCCTGGGGATGCCGTGGAAAGGTGGGGGTGGGGAAACATCCTTCACCACTAGGATTTGCTGACACACCAATGGGATCTAACCCTTTAAATTTGCACTGTAGTTTGGGATGCAGGTGATTCTGTCAAGTACACAAGGTTTTTTAACTTTGCTTAATTTAAACCTCGGAATAGTCGGTTGGGGGGGATTAAGAACAGGATTTGCCACCGGCGGCATGCGTTCGTTACCATCCAAGCAGATGTTTTTATAAGGCTCCATGGAAAGATATTCAGTGCACTAAAAAGCCGGCCGAGTTATAACTTACCAAACACTTCTCTTTCAGCTATTCGGTAGCAAGAAAGGACATCGAGGAATTAGACATCCTAAACATTACGAAACCTGAGCTGTCTTCTACGAAAGGTAAACGTCAACAATTATCCTTCAGATGACTCAGGAACGAATTGAGTCACACGGGGTGGTAGCTTCTTGTCGCTTCAACGGAAGACACGATACGTGATAATAGATGTGGCATTGCAGTCATTATCGCCTATATAATAAAAGGATTGGCAGTTCAGCCCTAAGAATTAGGATAACCAGTTTCCAAGAGACTTGCTCCAATCAGCTGTGGTTAGGATTACAGTTATAATAGCTGGAGCCCAAGTGCTGTTAATCACGTTTCAGCACAGGTTCTTAATTGGTTCTCGTGTGGTTCTGTTCCCTGGCCAGAAGGGAGGACCATCTCAGTTCACCTCCGTCAGACCAGGCTAACAGAGATCTTGGTGCTTGCAGATTGAGGAAACATGTTTCAGAGATCAGGCCTAGATACAACACAGGGGGGAAGAGTTGCCGCTCCTCCAGACTGCTCTCAAGTCTCTATGGGTCAACAACAGGTTAGATACAATGTGACTCAGAAAACACAATCAGCCACTTTTTCATAGGACAAAAGTGATCTCAGAGGAAGATTTGAAGTGGAGTTGCGGTGGAGAAGCCTGCTTCATCTCCGCTCCGGGCCTTAACCACCGAGTTCTGCCTTGGGTCAAAGGAGGGACAGAAGTATTTCAAGATAAAATGTGATTCCTTTCTCACTTCGCTGGTTGCCCCCTGGAATTTGCCTCCGAGCCACTTTTTTCCTCTGCCAGATCCAAGAGCCAGGTTGTGCGTGCAACAGAAAGCAGGCATGTGAAACACTGTTTTTTGGGGGGACGGGTTTTGCAGCAGAAGAACTGCACGGGGAAAAGATTAAGGACCCTTGAGAACGTAAGAAGAGGCCTGCAGGATCAGACCAGTGGTCCATCTAGTCCAGCATCCGGTCTCACACAGTGGCCAACCAGTTCCTCTGGAAAGCCAGCAACAGGGCACAGAGGCCGGGGCCTTCCCCTGACGTTGCCTCCTGTCAACTGGGATTCAGAAGTTGACTGCCTCTGAATTGTGTAGGTTCATTCTAGCCATTGCGGCTAGTAACCACTGGGGGACCTTCACAAATTTGTCTGATCTCCTTCTAAAGCAAACTATGCTTGTAGTCATCATCACATCCACTGCAGTTGCCAACTCTGGGTTGGGAAGTTCCTGGAGGTCTGGGGATGGACCTCAGCCGAGTACAATACCAAAATGTCCACCCTCCAAAGCAGCCATGTATCTAATCTGGAGCTCAGTTCTAATTCCAGAACTCCTGTCGATGCCTGGAGGTTGGCAGCCCAGACAGCCATCTCCTTCTGCTGCTGCAGTCCAAATCTCCCTCTCCTTAGAGCTGTTTTTCCAGTGAACGAGTGCAATTCAGGGATTTGTTTACCTAAGTACAACATAGTTAGGCCTTGCTCGATCTAGAGAAACACCTAACACTTGTGGTTAGGGTACACAGATCTACAAAAGCAGAGGTACCAGTAAAATAAAAGTCGTCCATGTAGAGAGCACAGGTGGGCATCGTGCAACTCAGTAGCAAGAGTTTGTGGCCTACCTAGATATGCAGAAGATCCCAGGTTCAGTCCCCGGCATCTTCAGTTGAAGGACCAGGCACTAGGTGATGGGAAAGACCTCCGCCTGAGACCTTGGAGAGCCGCTGCCGGTCTGAGTAGGCGATATTGGCTTCAATGGACCAAAGGTCTGATTCAGCGTGAGGCAGTTTCACGTGTTCATGTGCGTGTTCACTCTTGCCTACCCCTGTCGTCTGCTCCGTAGCTCAGTAGACTAGAAGCAGAACCCCAAAGCACAGGTATCTTTGACTGCATGCTGCGCTTCCAAAATACCTAGTGGCTGCTGTCACACAAGGAGGGGCATCTTGGAATGGGCGGGAAGTCACAGCATCACAGTCCTTGAAGTGGATTTGTTCATTCACTTGACAAGCTTTAAGCAGTGGCCTGGTTGTCATGTAGATTCATATGCTCAAGGTTTTCAGAGTCAAAAGTATTGTGCTTTTGGGATAAAGAATGTTTATAAAGGGATGTTGATCGGAGTTTACTTGCAGCTGCGTGTAAGTACTTCAGGAGTAATGCTGGCCATTAGCGATCGATGCATTCGGAATGCTCTTGCCTGCGGTGCATTTAGCATCATGGTCACCAAACTCTGAAATTTCTGGGGTTCTCTCAAATTAAAAGTATTCTAGAGGGCCAGTGTGTGTCTAAGCTTCCCCTTATGCTGAAATCAGTGATCTGGCATTCTCAAGACTGCTTAAAGTGTAACAAAAATAATGGGAGTTTTGTGGCGCTTGTTAGTACATTTATTTATTAATTTTCTGGCCCCCATGGTGGACCTCCCGATGGGACCTGGGTTTTGACCGCTGTGTGACACAGAGTGTTGGACGAGGTGGGCCCTTGGCCTGAGCCAATATGGCTTCTCTTGTGTTCTTGTGGCAGCATGAGCATTTGGGATCAGAGTCTTGTTTGTTTCGGGGACAACTGAAAGGTTGCTTCACCTTTCAGTTACAAGTGGGGCAAAACCCCTTCACGCTCTGCTGTTCCAAACTTTTTTTAGTGGGTGGAGAGTGTTAGAACATCAGTTTGGGAGTTGGAAGCCTCTAGAGTCCCCGTTAAAAGCAGTTCAAGGGTTTGAGATCTTTGCCGGAAACCCTGGAGAATAGGCAATACTGACTCTGTACAACTCAACTGTAATAACCCCAAGAGCCCAGACTAGCCTGACCTTGTCAGAACTCAGACACTAAGCACTTGGCTGGGAGGCCACCAAGGAAGACCGGGGCTTGCCATGCGGAGGGAGGCAGTGGCAAACCATCTTTGTTCATCCCTTGCCGAATGTTCCCTCTGTTCCCTCCCCACTTCTGAGCAGAGCTGTTCACATCCTGAGCAGAACAGAATTGCTGTCACCTTAAGATGGGCAGTGGGCAGTGCAAGACTCTGTGCGGCTTGAGACTGCTGCTGAGCTGGGCTTCCTGGGTTAAGGAACGCCCGTTCACATCCACAGTTGAGAGGGAACACTGCTCTGGCCTCGAAAACCCCATGCGGCGGGTCTCCACGGAGTTGCCATCGGTTAGTTACGGCTTGACGGCACACTTTAGGTTTTCATGATGCTGTTCCATATATAATCTGGAGGGCGTTCCTCTACGTTGTTCCGTGTTTTATTTCCACCTGGGATTTGTGAGGGCATTCCCAAAACCAAACATAACCACACAGGAGTTTCCGCTATGCTTTTATCCATCTCATGTAAATAACAGGAGGACTGAGGTATGCCAAGGCATAAATAAGTATGCTATATGGCAGGGCTTTTTTTTTTTGTAGAAAAAGCCCAGCAGGAACTCATTAGCATAATAGGCCACACCCAACAGCAGAAACTCATTAGCATGTTAGGCCACACCCCGACGGCACAGCTCCCTTTCAGGATTGGCTTCCCCAGGTGCCTCACGGCTTGCGGGGCGCATGGGGAACCCAGGCTTGGCTTGGCTTCTCCAGGTGCCCCGCAGTGTGCAAAGCACCTGGGGAACCCGCGGGGGGGGGGGGGGGGAGGCTGTAGGCGTGGCCAACTCAGAAGCCAACCGGAACTCCGTTCCTGTGCGTTCCTGCCCAAAAATAGCCCTGCCGTATTGTAAGAACTGGACAACTTACCTCAAAATGTGGAATGACAATTTCAGGCTGGCTGTGACCATGAGAAAAGGAGCCCGTCATGGGTACGTAATTCTGTATTTGTTAGATACAAGACAATAAATTTAAGAATGCCTCTTTAGTGTGGTTAAAACCCCAGGCATTATTCTTTCCACCTTTTTCTGGACAGCCCTGCGTTGAACTTGGCAGTCTTAACTTGAAATGTAGAATGGCTGAGCGAGAAGGCCAGGCTAGCCCTAATTGGTAATCAGTGTTCCCTCTAAGCTGAATGAGTGTGAGCTAGCTCACCGTTTTGTAGCCTCTAGCTCATACATTTTTGTCTGAGCTCAGGAAGGAGGGCTCCAGAGCAAACTGATTTATGGAGCAGCCAAATCACTCGCTCACAACTTTAATGCCAGTAGCTCACAAAGTAGGATTTTTGCTCACGAGACTCCACAGCTGAGAGGGAGCGTTGTTGGTGATGATGCAGTTTTAATTCTTAGTACCTTGAGTGAGTAAGCTCGGGCCGTTTTCCTCCGAAGGGTTGCAAGAAGCAAGCTCCTTCTTCGGCCTGAGAGTTATACCTGCTAACTGGAAGATGGACATGCGCGAGATCTTGGAATCATCCAGCAGCGATGAAGACGAGGGTGGCGAGGCAGGGAGCGACGAAGAGAAAGACAAAGCAGAGCATAAAGAGGAAGAGGTCGTGGTAAGTGTGCTGGTTTTTGTTGTTTGAAAGAGCATGTAACATAATGAGCATGTGACATGCTCAAATGTGGTTATATTCCACACTTGGAAAATAGGATTGCCAACTCCAGATTGGGAAATTCTTAGAAATATACCCCGCACTTTACTCGTAGTCTCAGAGCAGCTTACAAACTCCTTTCCCTTCCCCTCCCCACAGCAGAACACCGTGTGAGGTAGGTGGGGCTGAGAGAGCTCTTTTCAGAACTGTCCTTGAGAGAACAGCTGGTACAGAGCTATGGCTTGCCCAAGGTCATCCAGCAGGTGCAAGTGGAGGAGTGGGGAATCAAACCTGGTTCTCCCAGATTAGAGTCTGCACACTTAACCACTACACCCAACTGGCTACCCACTACACCAAATAATGCTGCAGAGTCCCATCTCTAAAGCAGCCACTTTCTCTATGGGAACTGGTCTCTGTAGACTAGAGTTCAGTTCTAATTCCAGGGATCTTCAGGCCCTGCCTGGAGGCAAACCAATGGGCAAAAATCATTTTCAGAGACCCTACTAGATCCTACGGATACTGACTTGCAGATAAGCTCTAGTCTGATCAGCGGGGCTTGCTTCCAGGTAAATGGGCACGGGGTTGCAGTGTTGTTGGAGGATGCTGAATTAAAAACCACTGTCCAGTGAGTGGGTAATGATGCAGTCCACTGGCTGAGTGAGGAAAAACTTTCATTCATGTCTCCGGTTTGTTGAAAACGACGGCTCCCTCTGATTTCTGAGGTGGGTATCAGGAGCCACCCTCTTAACAGAACGATCGCGACATTTTATCTGTGCTTCTCCATCAGTAGTGGGTCAAGGGGAAGATTCTTCTTCTTCCCCACGTGGACAGAACGGCAACTGCCAGTGCTTGACGGCCACAGTAAGGTTAGTGGGAGGAGTCAAGAAAGATTCTAGGCCGTTTTCCGGTCTTTTCCCAGCTCCCCCTGCCTGCTGCTTGACAAATAAAGATTTCTGCGGGATCATGGCAAGACTGGCACCTCCCTCTGCACATTGGCCACCCCGGTGTCCCAGAGAAGGCTATAAGCAGGGCACGAAAGTGACAACTGCCTCGCTTTTCAGAGCTGTTCTCTCATGGACAGTTCTCAAAAGAGCTCTCTCAGCCCCACCTACCTCGCAGGGTGTCTGTTGTGGGGAGGGGAAGGGAAGGAGATTGTAAGCCGCTCTGAGACTCCCTTGGGTAGTGAAGGGCGGGGTATCAGTCCAATCTCTTCTCCTTCACTGTTGCCACCCAGCAACTGGTCTTCAGTGGCACGACGCTGCTTAAGATGATGGTTTAAACCCGGAGCAAGCATTGGAAGAAGTGCAGAAAGGGGCAACTAGAATGATAAAAGGGTTGGAACCCTTTCCTATGAAGAAAGGTTGAAGCACTTGGAGTTCTTAAGCTTGGAGAAATGATGTCTGAGGGGTGGCATGATCGAGGTTTACAAGAATATGCATGGGATAGAGCAGGTTGAGAAAGAGGTACTTTTCTCCCTTTCTCACAATATAAGAACTCGGGGGCCCTCCATGAAATTGCTGAGCAGTCATGTTACAACGGATAAAAGGAAGGACTTCTTCACCCAAAGCGTGATTAACACGTGGAATTCACTGCCACGGGAGGTGGTGGAGGCTACAAGCATGGACGGCTTCAATAAACATATGGAGCAGAGGTCCACCAGTGGCTATTAGCCACAAAGTATAGACAGGAGCTCTCAGTCTGGGACAAGTGATGCCCTGTATTCTTGGTGCTTGGGGGGGGGGGCAACAGTGGGAGGGCTTCTCCCACTGGCCCCTCTGCTGGACCTCCTGAGGGCACCTGGTGTTTTTGGCCACTGTGTGACAGAGTGTTGGACTGGGTGGGCCACTGGCCTGATCCAGCATTGGCTTCTCTTATGTTCTTATGTAAGCAAGGAGGAGAGCAGTTTGCCTGTTTCATATGTGCCTTCGATTGAATAGACTTTGCTAGTTATTCAGTAGCGTGCCGGTTACATTACAACACTTAATTTTTAATAAATGTTTGCCTTACTAGTTTAAAGTTGTTGTTTTTTTAAATCCACAAGTACTCCTTCAAAAGTTTGCATCTTGAGTGTACAGCACTGAAGCCTGGTTGATACTGCCAGGGTTTTGGGGGGTGGGGAGTTGCCTGAGAACACTGTTTTTGGTTGATTTGCTCTGCTCCTGGGTCCCAGGTGTGTTCTTTTTGCTGACATCCTCCGTTGTATTGTTTTGTGCGCCTCTGATACGGAACCAGAGATGGATCTGTCTGGAAAATGCAGGATTTTTTTAAAATGTAAAAAATGGCAATTCCACTACAGCAAGGAGTTCTGGCGAGGTGAGATCCAGAACACTGAAAATATTGCGTCTTCCGGATGCAACAACTGTCCGGGCAGATTCCTGAGGTGCTTGGGAGATTTGCCGCATATTTTGAAGGTCTGTATTTTTTGCAGTGGCTTTTAAGTTGATCCCTTTTCGTTCTGGGGTAGCATTACTGGAGTTAGTGGCTGCACAAGCTCACAGCTGCACTTCGTAAAGACGCCATAACTAAGATACAGAGTAAATTCACACCAGCTCAACATATTTGCGCAATCAGATTGTCATGCATTCATTCAAAAAAAATGAAGGGAGAATTTTCCTCCCATTAGTCTTTCAAGAGGGAAGTGTGTATTCCTTAAACTAACTTTGCTTTCCTTTAGGTTATGTAGCTATTATTTACATAACCAGGAATAAGGCCCATTGTGGAAATAAATACGGGCTCTAGAAAGAGGCTCTGGATGGGTGCCCCAGCCTTAGGCACTCAGCGTCAATTTGCTGTGGCGACCTCAGCAGGGTATAAGGACACAGAGTCCGCCGTTTCCTGCAGGGGGACTGATCTCTGCCAGCTGAAGAGCAGTTGTAATTCTGAGTGATCTCCAGCCCTCACCTGGAGATTGGCAGCAATGGTTCATCCACATGCAGCCAGCGGGGTGACCTTGGATCAGTAACAGATCTCTCAGAGCTCTCTCAGCCTCACCTACTTCACAGGGTGTCTATTGTGGGGAGAGGAAGGGGATTGTGAGCCACTCTGAGTGAAGGGCGGGGTGTAAATCCAACTCTTCTTCTTCTTCATCATCTCTTCAGTTTACCTTCAAGGCAGCGTACAGACTTCCTGAAAAACGAATAAATGCTCTTAACGTACAGGTTTTCTCTCTCTCAGATATTAATCATATGTAATACAAGAGATTAAGTTTTAGAATTAATGGGCAGATTGAAAATAACCAGTCTCCAGATCTGACTGGCAAACACAGGAGGGATTGTTGCTCTTCTCGCTGGTAGATATAACTTGATAAAATCAGCCTTCGTAGCAGTGGGCCAGGAAGTAGCCAAATGTGACATCAGTTTTGAAAAAGAGATCCCCAGGAGACTGGGGCAAGTACAGGTCCGTTAGTCTCAATGTGAAACTGCTTTATACTGAATCAGACCCCTGGTCCATCAAGGTCAGTGCTGCTCACTCAGGCTGCCAGCGACTCCCCGGGGTCTCAGGCAGAGGTCTCTCCCATCACCTCCTGTCTGGTCCTTTGGCGATGCTGGGGGTTGAACCTGGGACCCTCCGCACGCTGAGCAAATGCTGTCCTACTGAGTCACAGCCCTTCCATCCTGTTCCAGGTAAATTAGTAGAGGTGTTATTAAAGAGAGTAGTATTAAGTACATGGAGTTCTTTAATAAGGTAAACAGGCAGTCGAGAACGGTAATCCGATAGACATTATGCACTTGGACTTCGTAAAAGGCTTATATGTGTACATTAGAGTTTCCATTGTACTTTTTGATTACCTCTACAATTACATTGCTTGTGCCTGGACCAGTGTTCCCTCTGATCCGAGTTAGTGTGAGCTTTTTTAGCCTCCGGCTCAGACATTTTTGTCCCAGTTCCGGAAGGATGGCTCCAGAGCAAACTAAACTTACGCAGTCACCAGATCGCTGGCTCACAGCTTTAATGCCAGTAGCTCACAAAGTAGAATTTTTGCTCACAAGACTCCACAGCTTGGAGGAAGCATTGGCCTGAACATATATATGAATTTAAATGCTAAGAGTTGCCAAATCTTAGAAGGCACAAATCCGGCAAGAGGTGGAACCCAGCCTAAGGGTCAACAGCCTTGAGCTTCCTTGAGCTGGGAAGGGAAGGGAGCAGGAAAGGCCAAACCGGTAGCTGGTAAAAAGTTTTTTTTTTTTACCGTAAACACCCATTCTTCCGATTCTGTTGCCTTGCAATCAGAACACCTTGACTCATTTTGCGGGAGATTAGTGAAGACTCTCTGGTATCACCCAGAGCGACGAGAGTTGTACTAATCACAAGGGGAACAATAAAGAAGAAATATATTTAATTATCTGCTAGCCAGTTGGAAGTTAGGAGAACTGGTCATTATGGAGGGAAACTGTATACATTGTCATCGTCCATGTACATCAGAAGAGCCCTGCTGGATCAGACCAGTGGTCCATCCAGTCCAGCATCCTGTCTCACACAGTGGCCAGCCAGTTCCTCTAGAGCAGGGGTCCTCAAACTTTTTAAACAGGGGGCCAGTTCACTGTCCCTCAGACCGCTGGTGGGCCAGACTATAGTTTTTAAAAAAAAACTATGAACAAATTCCTATGCACACTGCACTTATCTTATTTTGAAGTAAAAAAACAAAACGGGAACAAGTGGTTAAGTGTGCAGAGACTCTAATCTGGGAGAACAGGGTTTGATTCCCCACACCTCCACTTGCACCTGGCTGGATGACCTTGGGTCAGTCACAAGTTCTCTCAGAGCTGGTTGGAGGGCATCTTAAGAATATTCAAGAGTAGAACTGACTCGACGGCATTACCATCTAACCATCTAGGAGCCAGTTTGGTGTAGTGGTTAAGTGCGCGGACTCTAATCTGGGAGAACCGGGTCTGGTTCCCCACTCCTCCACTTGCACCTGGCTGGATGGCCTTGGGCTAGCCATAGCTCTGTACCAGCTGTTCTCTCAAGAACACTTGTCTCAGAGCTCTCTCAGCCCCACCTGCCTCACAGGGTGTCTGTTGTGGGGAGGGGGAGGGAAAGGAGTTTGTAAGCCGCTCTGAGACTCTAAGTGAGTGAAGGGTGGGGTATAAATCCAATCTCTTCTTCTAATACCCACTCATGGGCTTCAGATGTGTTGACTTAAGAAAGCTGCTTGTTTTCAAAGGGCAAATGGGGGGGGAGAGAAGCCTGGCGATTATCTTTCACCGGGGCAGCATCACACAAACCCACAGACACATCCCTCCTGTTTTCCTGCCTGTTGGGGGAGGGAGCTACACATGCTCAGAGGTCCCTCACTCCTTTATGAAAGGTCCAGAAAAGGGTTGCCAAGGAAAAGCACCCATAAGAACATAAGAGAGGCCAATGCTGGATCAGGCCAGTGGCCCATCCAGTCCAACCCTCTGTCACACAGTGGCCAAAAACACCAGGGGCCCTCAGGAGGTCCACCAGTGGGGCCCGGACACCAGAAGTCCTCCCACTGTTGCCCCCCCAAGCACCAAGAATACAGAGCATCACTTGCCCCAGACTGAGAGTCCCTGTTTGCTTCCATTTCTTGGCCCTTTCCCCATCAGCATGGAGAGTACACAGGACACCAGGAAAAGGAAGACACACCCTCCACTTTTTCTTATTTCCCTCTCTCTCTCTTGGTACAGCTCTCCCACCCCCCCACCCCGCTCTGCTCTGCTAACCCCAGCTGCTGGATCTGGCTTTGAGGGTGCCAACCTCCAGGTGCGACCTGTGGATCCCCCAGAATTACAGCTCACCTCCAGACTATAGAGACCAGTTCCCCCTGGATGAAATGGCTGCTTTGGAAGGTGGACTCTGTGGCACTGGACCCCACGGGGGTCCCTGTCCTCCCCAGGCTCCACTTGCAAATCCCCAGGAATTTCCCCACTGGGGTCTGGCAACCAAGCCAGTCTGATAGGGTTGGCCTCTCTTCTTCCTTTTCTTTTTTCCAATAATTGAAAACACTGAGGGGCAGAGATTCTCCACGGATTGCTTGCAGCCTGGGTGCAAAAGCTCATCCTCTTCCCCCCCCCCCCCCATTTCCCAAAGGGAAAAGAAACGCGGGAGGCTGGAAGGAAGGGCGCATGGCCGCCCAGCAAATACATTGAGAGGCAGAGATCCTCCACGGATTGCTTGCAGCCTGGGTGCAAAAGCTCATCCTTCCTCCCCCTTCCCAAAGAGAAGAGAAATGCGGGAGGCTGGAAGGAAGGAGACACGGCCGCCCAGCAAACACACTCAGGGGCAGAGATCCTCCACGGATTGCTTGCAGCCTGGGTGCAAAAGCTTATCCCCCCCCCCCCCCCCACTTCCCAAAGGGAAAAGAAACGCGGGAGGCTGGAAGGAAGGGCGCATGGCCGCCCAGCAAACACACGGCCAGAGATCCTCCACAGGTCCCAGCCTGGGCCCTCCAGCTGACCTCCCCCCACCCCCAGACAAAACAAAACAACCCGGCGCCTCACCTCAGGAAGGGCAGAAGGCAGGCAACAGAGCAGTCCCCCGTCTGGGCCAGGGTATCTCCAGGAGCACGAGGTAGAGGGCTGCAAGGAAGCCAGCAGCGCCCCCTTTCACAGGGCAAGCAAACCCCAGCTGAGGGGAGGCGGGGCCAGCCCAGATTAGGAAACACAAACAGATCTGTGCTGCGTGGCCACTGGGAAGGGAACCGCCGGCCCCGGTGCTGTGAAAAAAATAGCTGTGGTGGCCGGGTGAAACTGGTGCACTGGAGCAGCTAAACGGGAACCTAGCCGGCGGGCCGGATAAATGGCCTCGGCGGGCCGCATGTGGCCCGCGGGCCGTAGTTTGAGGACCCCTGCTCTAGAGGGCCAACAACAGGGCAGAGAGGCCGAGGCCTTCATTAGAACATGATAAGAGCCCTTCTGGATCAGACTAGTGGTCCATCTAGTCCAGCATCCTGTCTCACACAGTAGCCAAATTATAATAGAGAAGCAAACAGCTGTATAGATACAATATAACAAGAGAGAATCAGCTGTCGAAAGACGCTAAATACAATGTGCATACACTACTAATTAAAAAGACAATTTACTACTTAATGACTGTTCCTACAAATACACAAAGAAAACTTATTAACATTTACAAAAATTCTTACAGTATTTTTAACAGTCTACATGTATTTCAAGCCTGAATATTATTTCTGTCAAGCTTGAGAAGTAGCTGAGCTGAACGAAGTCTTCCGGATTTGTTCTTTGTTTTGTTATTTCAACTTCCTCAGTAGCTGTCATAGTAAATATGAAATATTATATTCCAGATACAATTTATACAATCATTACAATCAAATAAAAATAATTTGTTTTACCATGGAATATATGTATTTATTTCCAGCTGTTATTTTTGCTGTTGTAGGTATGTTATTATCTAAAAACCAAGAAATTTATGATTTATTATTTTATATTAACAACTTAAACTCTTAGGTAAGCCAAAATGTACCTACTTACCGTATTTAACGGCAAAACATTATTTACTTATGATCTCTCATCAGTTTGGGCACCTTCTTCTCAGTAACTCAGTACTACAATTGCTCAAAATGCCTTGTGGTCCTATTTCCTTCTCATCTTAAATACTAAACGCTGACCAAAATAATTCCTTACTACAATATTTAAAGCGACCCTGTCCTCTTTTATAAATAACAGGAGAAATCAATCTCTGTATTGAATCCTCCAGGATATAATGTTTTAAGACGATATATCCAGAACGTGTCTATATAGTAACTACTGGATATTAATTTTGTTATGTTTTTCTGTGTTAATCATTTCCAACACTACAAATTTAAAATCATTACAAGAATGATTAGCTTCCACAAAATGGGGAACGAGGGGTGAATCCATTTTCTGTTGATGGATACAGGACCGATATTCAATTACGAGAGTGCGAACTGATCTCATTGTTGCCCCCACATAATTAAAGGGGCATGAACTTTGTATCAAATATACTACTCTTTTTGAGCTACTGAGGAAGTTGTCATTAAGTTGTAAATTTTCTTTTTAATTAGTAACAGTGTATGCACATTGTATTTAGTGTTTCTCTACAGCTGATTCACACAGTAGCCAGCCGGTTCCTCTGGAGGGCCAACAACAGGGTAGAGAGGCTGAGGCTTTCCTCTGATGTTTCCTCCTGGCACTGGAATTCAGGGGGTGACTGCCTTTGAATGTGGAGGCTCCCTTTAGTCACCATGGCTAGTAGCCACCAATGTATCTCTCCTCCATGAATCCACCTAATTCCCTTTCAAAGCTGTGTATGCCTCAGTGAATTCCATGTTGTTCTTCACTGTCTGCATAAAAAAGTATTTTCCTTTTAGCGAAGATTGTTTGTACGTTCATAGAATCATAGAGTCTGAAGGGACCTCCAGGGTCATCCAGTCCAACCCCCTGCACAATGCAGGAAATTCACAAATGCCTTCCCCCCACACCCGCAGTGGCCCCTCCTCCATGCCCAGAAGATGACAAAAAACCTCGAGGCTCTCCAGCCAATCTGGCCTGGAGAAGAATTGCTTCCTGACCCCCACGTGGCGGTCAACATTTCCCTGGGCGTGTTCTGTTTCTGTACAAGAAGAAGTGAAGTTACCTCTCCACCAACACGTGGATGTGAACTGAAAGATCTGCAGGGCTAGGCGGAGCAGAGGGAGTAAGTGAGGGCAGGAAATCCATTACTTAGGTGTCCCCTTCCCCTACGCACATCCTCGTTGACTACAGTCAGTGCTGGAAGTGGGCATTTTCCGTGCCTGTTACGACAGCATCCGAGAGCTCACAGACCTGGAGGTGACCAGTTACATCACGGCTTTTCTCACGAGGCAGCCCCTTTGCTCCTCGTTTTGGAGAGCTCAGAGGCTTAGAACAACTGCGGAGGTGGAGGGAATGAGCCGGGAGGCAGAAGTCCACAATTCAAAGATCACCTAATCACGAACTTCTAGGGTAGCTTCAAATCTTAATCTGTGATATGGAGAAAGACGTCCTGGCCTTAGAGAACTATTCTATATGAAGGGGTCAGCTCTGCGTTCTGAAATGTTTGTACAGTAAAAGTGAGACCTGCCTTTCAGGGGCCTTGATTGGCAGTCTGAGGGTAAGAGCACTGGAAGAACACAGGTTTTGGGGGGTTTTCTGTCGCATTGAAAAACTTATACAGCAACTTTTTTTCTTATTTCAAATGAGCAGCAGTGAGAGAACTCTAATGCGCTGTTTGTTCGGCTTCTGCTTGTGGGCCTTGTTCTCCAGCCCTCGAATTCACAATGGAGCTTTCTTTGGGCTTGCCTTTCTTGGTGGGGAGAGGGTGAGATGCAGTGTTCCCTCTAAGCTGAGTTAGTGTGAGCTAGCTCACAGCTTTTTCGCCTCCGGCTCACGCGTTTGTCTTACCTCAGGAAGGATGGCTCCAAAGCAAACTGATTTATGGAGCAGCCAAATCGCTCACTCGCGGCTTTAATCAGTAGCTCCCAAAGTTGAATTTTTGCTCACCAGACTCCACAGCTTAAAGGGAGCCCTGGTTCGAGGTAGGGTTGCTGGTTCCAGTAGGGTTGCCAATTTCCAGGTGGGGCCTGGGGATCCCCTGCTTTTACAAGGGATCTCCAGCTGATAGAGATCAGTTCCCCTGGAGAAAATGGCTGCTTTGAAGGGTGGTCTCTGGCATTGTACCATGCTGAGGCCCCTCCCCTCCCCAAACCCCGCCCTCTCCCGGCTCCACCCCCAAAGTCCCCAGGTATTTTCCAACCTGGACTTGGCAACCCTAGGTTCCAGGTTGGGGAAATTCCTGGAAATTTGGGGGTGGAGCCTGGGGAGGGCAGGGTCCGGCGAGGGAAGGGACCTCAGCGAGACGTAACACCAAAGAGTCCACCCTCCAGAGCAGCCATGTGCTCCTGGAGAAAGGCTCTCTGTTATCTGGGGATCAGTTGCAATTCCAGGAGATGTCTAGGCCCCACCTGGGGGTTGGCCGTCCTAGTTAGAAGGCTTTCTCTTGCAAAATGCTTGTGTCAGTACTGTAAAAAGCTGGCAAAGCTATTCCCTTGCCTAGTTTTGGGGCGTGGGGGCAGCTTATTGGGTCTGAGGGCCAGCTTGGAAGGAAGGCTGAGGCCGCATGAGAGACCTCCTTATTTTCCATGGGCCTTCTTCCTTCTGTACCCACTCCTCCTGCGACCCGAAAGCCGGCCGAGGAGGTCGTGGTCCTTCCAATTTGGTTTCCCCCCTTTGCTAAACAGCCAAAAGTTTTCTTTGTTTTAACATAGGCGGACGCTCGGGAAGCCTTGTGGGGGTGTGTCTGTGGCAGAGGGAAACTCTGTGCTGACTTCATTCTCTGGACTGAATTTCTTTGTAGTTGGGGGAAACCGGTCGGGGTTCGGTGGATTCTCGAGTGCAGAAACACCGCCCTCCCCCTGTAGAGGAATCTAAACAAAAGCTGATGAGTCCGTCCTTTTCCTTGGGGGGAGTCCAGCCGTGGAACTGCCACCGATCCAAAAATCCTGCGCCGTGCCGTTCCGCGTGCGGGGTTGCGTGCTAGCTTTTTGTGTGTTTGGGCTGGCTTTAAATCTCAGGCCTGCTTTAAAAAGAGAGAGAACAGGTTGGACTTTTCCCCCCCCTTTTGTTTTGTGCCCCGGGCCACATGGAATCACGAGCCCTGTTTCCAGAAGGGCCCAAGAACCCCGCAGCAGCAACTTGGCCGGCCTCGAAGTGCGGCGTTGTTTCCCTTTCACTCCCCCCCCCCCCCGCCATCCGCCGTCTGTGGTCTCGGAAGGCCGCAAAACAGAATGGCTGTTCACGCTCAGAGGCTGCCTACGGGGTTGCCATGGCGATGCGCGGCTGGCTCCCAGTGAGCATGCTCGGCGGAGGGAAGGAAGATTTAGGGAAGGACTTTGGCAGGGCGCCCGGGGGAGGCTTGCCAGATGCTTTGAAAAGGGGGCTGTCTCTTTCTTTTCCCTTTTCACGTAATGCCTGGCTTAATTTGTGTATTTGCTTCTCTTGTAATAAAATAAGAATCATAATGATAAGCAGAAAGCAGGAAACCCACCCAGGGATGAGAATGTGAGCCATGCATGCTGCATGAACAGTGGGTTCGGTCCGGCTGGAGGAAGGGGAGGAGACCGCTCTGCAAGTTAGGCTGAAGTACAGCGCGGAGGCACGGTGAGCGAGGCTGTAGGTAGACCAGAGGGGCAATACACAACCCTTGCTCTCTTGAGAGAGAGAGAGAGAGAGGAAACTGCAGCACGTAGGTAAGGATTACTTTCGTGGGGGTCCGTAGCGCTCATCCCCGGGGCCAGGGAGACCACAGGGAGGGGTGTCGAGGGGCTCAGAGCGGTATAAGTTTCCGATCTTTTCCAGCGATTTGGTGGTGCATGCGGTCTTCCCCCCCCTTCCTTTCCTTGCAAAAAAGGAAAGGGGGGGGGGAACTATTTTTAGTCCTCGCCCTGCCACAAAATAGTGGCTTTTTTTTAACAAAATGGAGTCACTTTTCCATGCAAGCATGCTAATACTGGGGGAAATGTTAGAAGCCCGATCATTTGTGGAATGTGAAATCTCTCCTCCTCCCCCCCTCCCCCTCCCTTATGTTGTTATACACAGTGAATAGGCCACATTTTGCAGGGTGTGAACTGTTGCAGAAGGCACTGGCTCCCTGTTCTTCGTTTCTTTTTATTCCCCCCCCCCCCACTCCACACCCTTCAGCATTTGTAAATATCCTGCTTCGCAGGTAAGTGACTATCAAGGACAGCCCCTTTTGACTCGGGATCGGATTTTATGCCTTGCTCCCGAAGAGCTTTTCTGTCTTTCAAACAAAAGAGGAAGGGGAGGGGGAAAGCTTCTTTTTCTTTTAAAGCAAGCAAGCATTCCTGTGGAGTAAATCGAGGTTTTTTTTCCTCCCCAGGCCTAATTTGAAGTAAATAAACTGTTGGGGGGAAAGCATGACGATAAAGTACATGGGAAGGAGAGATGGCTGTAAGCGAAATCTGGGGGATCTATTGTTTCATGTGGCAGTAGAGATCTCCCCCCCTTCCCCCCAAAGAAAAGGTGAATATTCAGAGATGAAGCTAGCTGGTAGGACGCCGGATCTAGCTTTCCTGCTGTCAGCAGAAAAGCTGTCACGCTGAATCATTAAGTCAAATTAACATTTTAGAATTCTCCGTCATAGGTTAGTCTCACTTGCATGTGCTGTCTCTTTCTCTCTCCCCCCCTTCCCCTCCCCTCCCCCAAATCTTCTCTGTGAGGAAAGTATTCAGGCATTTTTGTCTGGGGGGGGTTACACTCAAGGGGTGACTGCCGATGTGAAACGCAGACAAAGTCAGCCAGAAGCCACATGAAGATTATTTACTTATCAGCTTTGTGAAATGGAAGGAGCATCTTTTGCATGTTGTGTCTGAAAATAACGGGCGGGCACACAGTCCTCCTTTCCCAATCAAGCTGGGAAATTATCCAAAGCGACCTTTTGTGTGCCGAGACCTTGCCATTTTGGTAATCTGGTCGTACGTTTCGGCTGTGCGGTAGCCCCGCCGAGAATGCCGAGCTTACTTGCAGATGGTGGCTTCAGCCCCGACACTCGGACGTCACCTCATTTGTTTCAGCAGAGCTTGTGTGAGGCTTTCATGCGTTCCGCTGGAATGTACAGGACTCACGTAGGAGCCGTTCTCACAGGGTCGCTCTCGGGATGCGCCCTTCCTTCCAGAGCATTTCTCACAGTATCCATTTCTCTCTAGTTTTTTAATCTTCCGGGAGGTAGGGTTAGGCTGACTGGCTTCCAGTGTTTTTGCGCAGCAGTTTCAGCCCAGGGCTCACCTATTGTTATTTTTAGTTGCACCATTCTACGTTCCTTTCCTTCCTGCCTCCATATAAATTTGATGCACAGGGTGAATATGGACTGGAATCTGATATGAATCAGGCCAGCTAGGTCTGCTACGATCATCGGTCCCCCGAATTGTCCAGCAGCTCAACTGTGACTTTGCTTCTGCCGAAACAGCTGTGTGAAGCTGAAATTTGGTCTCTGTTGTCAGAAGAGAGGCGACTTACCAAAAAAACTGGTTATACTCACTGGGTGTCTTAAGATGGTTTGGCAGTTGTCTCTCCAAAGTTTAGCTTGTGCGTCCCTCACTAGAACAACAGTGTGTCCCTAGGACCGTTCAAATGGCAAAGTCGCCTTGTGGCTATCCCGAAGTAGTGCGTGCCAGGTCTTTAAAACTTCAGATGGTTTCGCGTCCAGGTTTCATCTGTCTCGAAAAGTTTTATAAATTTTCCTATTCATTGCTGCTTAGCCTAGTACGCAACCACTCCTTTCCCAGAGGCGAGCATCTGATTTGTCAAGTCTGAATCCTGGAAACATAAGCCCAGATCTCCATTCGACTCTGTCGACAGCAGCTTCTTCATGCCTGCAGCTCTGGAGAGAGCAGTTGCCTCATACACTCAGGTCCCCCCCTTGTCTAAACTGGGATCCTCTTCTCCGTTCTTTGGGCTCCATGAGGTTCAGAAGGCTGGGGTAGAAGCACTGCGGTTCTTGCAGTCCAAGAACAGGCACCCCCCCCCTTCATTGGATGCAGTGGTTTGTGGGAGATCTTAGCTAAATTAACATACAGTCCCTTGAGCAGCGAGGGCTTGGATTTCCTGGCACTCCATACAAGCTGGGGTGGGGGGAGGAGGAAATCTGGTGGAACCCGGCATTAAAATGTTTGGACTGGAAAGCTGGGATTCCAGCAAACGGCTGGTAGCTTTTACCACCGTTCGTTTCTCATACTCCTCTTCGGTGGCCTCGGAAAACCATACTGTTAACTGAAAAACTGCACGCAGCTGTTGTTGCATGTTTAAGAACACAGGGAAATCACTGCAAGCGTGCAGGAGTTTCAACTCGAAACTTACATGAAAGCCTGACATCTGTAAAACTGAAACCCAGGAGTTCCATCTCCTTTGGACAGAGAATATTCCAGTCCTCTCTGACTGACAGTAGACAGTCTCTTGCCACTGCAGTATAATTACTGTATCTGTTTGACTCTTTTGTCCTTGTTGGAAGGTAACAGGCAATTTTTTGTGTGTGTGTGTGAGCCACATACAGTGTTTTGTTTTGTTTTTTCTTAAGAGTGATTCTCAGCGGTGATTTCGTAGATCTCGATGAAGTGATGCAGCAAGACGTTTGTGGCCTCCCGGCTGACTTCGAATGCAAAAAGCCCCCCCAGAAATGCAAACTTTCCAGCGTTTTCTTACACCTTGATGCTTGCCCAGTTGCTGTTATAAACGCTTTTGTATAACTCACATGGACTCATAAGTCTTTCTAAATATAGACTTGCTCACCCTTTAGGGCAGTGCAGGAGTGGGCGGGGTTGTCAAATTTGTGCATTTTAAGATCTTAGGCTCCTGTCTATCTTCTTCTGCTGCTGTTAATTTCTGTTTATTTTTTTAAAAACTCATGTCATGTTTTGAACGGCAGCAAAAATTCGGAGTGTTATCCAGTTCCAGGACGGCTCCTTAGAACTTGGCTGTCAGTTTCAGTACATGTTGACTATGCCCTCTATAACATGAACGACTGTTTACAGGCCTGAACAAGTAATGGTATGCACTTCTACGGACACTGGAGGAATCCTGTGTCAGTTGTTGTACTTGCTCTGTCGGCTGTTTAGAAGCAATATGACTGCCCTTCCCGCTCCTTTGGAAGGCACCTTTCTTTGAAAACTAAACTATAACACTTTTAAAACTGCATTCGAATGCTGGAACCGCAGAGGCTCAGGTCTGCAAACAGTGAACAGTTAACACCGGAAGAAGTTATTTAACTAGGCTGGAGAAACCTCACCTAGCCCTGCCCACACTCACGAGCGAGAAGTTGTCTAGCATGAATTTTAAAGGTGCAAGGGGCGAGTTTTGGTAAGCAAGAGCAGTGGTGTTTTTGGCTTGCACAGACCTCTGCCAGGTGCACAGAGTTTAAAGCAAATGGAGATACGGCCTGGATCCTAATTACTGCAAGCTGAACAGTGCTTTTGGAAAGGGATTTCCTTGCCCTCCCCACTCCAAGCACGCACAGTCACTCCAGAAAGAAGGAGGGTGCTCTAGGACCCTGGTCTTCAGCCCGTGGGTTATGACCCTCGGTTGGGTTACATAGCCCCACTTCCCAGGCCACAAGTCCCTAAAGGGTTGCCATTTGTCAGGGTCCGCCCTCTGGAAGGACTGCCTGATGATGCATATTCATAGACAGCAAGCCATGTCTCCGGTTTCTTGATATCCCCATATAGAGTGAAGCAGCAGAAGGGTGAGGAGATGCCACACTGGAAACTCTTGGCTTGTTCCTCATCACAGCTTGTTCCTCTTGGCCCTCCAGTTGCATTTTTGCATGTCTTGCTCTCTTCATACGTTCGCGGCTGGCGGTCCTCACCTTGACCCCGGTGAAGTCGTCATTCCAGCTCTTTCTCCTCCTGTTACGGGTCTGTCGCGGGGAGGGGAAGGGAAAGGAGTTCGCAAGCTGCTCTGAGTCTCCCTTGGGTAGTGAAGGGCGGGGTGTAAATCCAATCTCCTCCTCTTCTTCTTGATGTCCAGTGACTCCCGGCCATATGCTTGATGCTCGAATGGATCGGGTAGGGTTGAAGACCACTGCTTGGGAGCAGTGTGGGGCGTGGCACAGATCTCTGCAAATGAGAAAGGGGGGGGGGGGAAATTGTGGGAATCAAGAACGTCCCGCTTACGTGAGCAGAAGTGCCTTTTGCTCGAACCCAGGCGTTGTGGAATCCAAGCCTTCTGGTTCTGCTTGGCAGTCCGGTCATTAGCCCATGGAGATATGCGAGATCAGTGTGTGTCTTCCCAGAGCTCCTGGTCGGTGTTCCCTCTCAGCTGAGTCAGTGTGAGCTAGCTCAGTTTTTTAGCCTCCGGCTCACACATTTCTGTCTCAGCTCAGGAGGGATGTCTCCGGAGCAAACTGATTCATGCAGCAGCCAAACTGCTCGCCCACAACTTCAACGCCAGTTGCTGAGAAAGTCGAATTTTTGCTCATGGGATCCCACAGCTTGGAGGGAGCGTTGCTCCTGGTAGGGTGCTGGGGTTTGAAACTGGGTCTTTGTGTTATGTGAAGCAGGTCCTCTGGAACCAAGCTACAGCCTCCTCCTCTGGCCCAGCTTGTCCCATAGTGTGGCAGGTCAGATCACCACCCGGATCTGTCTTACGCTGAACCCAACTCCTCAGTCCACCAGGGTCAGTACGGCCTACTCAGACTGGCAGCAGCTCTCCAGTGTTACAGGCTGAGGTCTTTCCACATTGGCTGCTATCAGTTCCTATGCCAGGGATTGAGCCTGGGACCTTTCTGCATGCCGAGCAGAGGCCCTTCCACTGAACCGCCTCCCCTCCCTAAAATAAGTACACAAGGGCCCTCTGCTTCTGGTAAAAGTCAGCGTGTGTAAATTAACTTTTTTTGACAATAGATCCAGGCGGAGTAGCCGTGTTGGTCTGAAGCAGCAGGACAAAGTTCGAGTCCAGCAGCACCTTATAAGACCAACGAAGTTTTATCCAAGGTATGAGCTTCCGTGTACACGCAACACTTCTTCAGATACATTGAAATGAAAAATTGCCAGTCCATCCTCTACCTACCAGTAAGCATACAGGATAATAATGGTGCATCTGTTAAACTCTTTTATTACGCCGTATGCTTGTTTGCTGCTCACCCTCTGCCTATATGTATGGACTGGCAATTTCCCATTTCCATGTATCTGAAGAAATGTAAACATACACGAAAGCTTACACTTTGAATAAAACTTTGTTGGTCTTAAAGGTGCCACTGGACTCGAACTTTATTTTGGCAATGGTGTCTCAACAGGACTTCCCCGGTCTAATAATTACCCTAAAAATACTTGCCCCACGATGCATGTCGCTTTCTAGAAGTTGAATGCCGAAGTACGCGAGCCTATTTTATTTTAGTCTCCAGTAAAACTGTGAAGGGTGGTGCAAAGCCCGCAAGCAAAGGAGGGATCCCAGAATCCATGGAACGAGCGTACCCTGTTAAATACGTGCTTGAGACTGAGAAGGCTGAGCCAAGTGGCACTGCAGTTCAGTGCTCCAAAACATTTGCTTTGCCATCTTTTTTCTTCCCTTTCCCCAATACAGTTGAAGAATGCGAACGCCGATTGACCCTCTGAATGTCGCTCCCCGCCCTCCTCCCAATATGCATAAGTGTCAGTCAAGAAGAAATAAATCTATTTCCCAGGTCAGGCTGTGAATTGCGTTCAGCAATTCTGGAAAGCCACTAAGTGCCAAGTTTATTACCAGAATTTCAATAGGCCTGTCTTTTTTTAAACCGAAACCCTGTTTTCTGTCTAGGAGGAAGGCCGTACGATCTGCAGGATGCCTTGAAGGGGAAGTAAAAACCTTTGCGAGTAAAATCTGTCCCCCCCCTCCCCAATATCTTTTTGTCACTTCTAATGCAGGTTGGGCTCTCGGGGGGGGGGGGTCTTGTTTTCCCCGTGAGCATGTCGATACGAAGGCCGCCTTGTCAGAGGGAGTCATTTATGCAGCTCCCCCCCCGAACGCATCCTCCTGTCGCAAGCAAACTGCACGGGCGACATGTTCCAGTGAGATGCATCCACGTTTGTAGCAAGCCTCAGCAACTGGCAGCTACCCCACCGATGCATAATCTTACAGCGGAGCTGGTTGTCCTTGCCGTGCCTCCCGTGATTTGACAAAATGTTGAAAGCCGCAGCAGATTGGCCTCAGCACGAGAAAAGCACCAACCGCGGTTGCATCTTAAAGTTTTTATTCTGCTGTTTAAGGGGGTTTGGGGATCCAAGCTTCTGCAACCGGAGTGGAACTCGGCAGGTGAGATCTTTGCACAGTCCTTGGCTCCCTGCGAAACAGCTCTGGAAGGTTGGATTCGGCGGGGGAACGGTGTGGGACTTCTCTGCAGAGGGAGGATAGGTGGAGACCTTTTTTGCAGATTCCTCCTAACTGCCGTAATCTCCTGTGGCCTCCCATGTCGTTTCTGAGGGTTCCCTCGGCCTTCAAGGAGCAGCTTTTTGGAGGAAACAAGATGGGGCTTAGAGGGAGAAGCGGGGAGGGCAGCAAAGGTCCCTTCCGCCTGGTTCCCTTGGGAAAAATTTGACCTCTTCTTAAATATCGTAGGGAAGATTCTGTGTTAAAGAGCCTCCATTTAGTTCCTCTTGGGCTTCTGCCAGGAAGGAAGGAAGCTTATCTATTGGGACGGGTACGCAAGTGTGGTCTGTAATGCACGAACGGCCTTCTTATGCAACGGGGCCATTATTCCCTCTAGTTCAGCAGCCATGTGCTCTGATCCCCAGTGAGTCAGAGATCTTCCTCACCTGGCAATCTCGGGACTGTGGTTTCAACCTGGGACGCTGTAGGTGCGAAGGAAGCATTCTCCCTTTAAGCCTCTCCTTAGCACCAGCGGAGCAAGCCGAGGCATGGGCACTTTAAAGCGCGTCCCATCAGATTAAGTGCGCGCGCGCGTAACATGCCGTCAAGTCACGCCCAACTAATGGTGACCTCGTAGGGTTTTCAAGGCGAGACAAACAGAGGTGGTTTGCCATTGCCTGCCTCTGCATAGGAGCCCTGGACTTCCTTGGCAGTGTCGCACCCAAATATCAACCCGGGTCGACCCCACTTGGCTTCTGAGCGAGATCTGACAAGATGTGGGCTAGCCTGGGCCATCCAGGTCAGGGTGGAATTGGACTAAGTTTAAGGTAAAAGCTTTCTCTCGCTCAAAAGCCAGTCGAAACTGACTCTAGGGGGCGGCACTCATCTCCGTTTCCAAGCCGAAGAGCCAGCGCTGTCCAAAGACGTTTCCGCAGTCACGTGGCCGGCATGACTAGACGCCGAGGCACGCGGAATGCTGTTCCCTTCCCACCGATGCGGTACCTATTTATCTCCTTGCAATCTCTTGCTTTCGAATTGCTAAGCTGGCAGGAGCTGAGGCCAGAGACGGGAGCTCACTCCGTCACGCGGTACTCGGGTCTCGAACTGCCGAGCTACCGACCTTCCGGCCTGCAGCTCAGCATCTTAACCTCTGAGCCGCCGTGGCCCTGGACTAAGTTTAGTCCCTAGTAAATGTACTAAGGAGAGCAATGGTCTCTTGGCATGCTGCCTTTAGGGGTCCTTGCAGAGCGATGACTGACTCGGGTGTTCGCCAGGGTCCGGAGTTCTAGTCAATTTTCATCTGGCTTCTGCATTCAGGATAATCTCTTGTCCCCTTGTCCGTGGTTATAAACTTGGTTCATGAGAGTGAACAGCCTTTATACCAAATGTGTATTTTGGTGCATAAATTCTCTCTTAGCTAAGCCTTTACAAAAAACTGATCAGCATTGTATGGGACTGTGCTCTTTAGATAAAATGCTGTCCGCTATTAAGGCAGAAAGCGCCTCTGAACCTTTTTGTTTGTTTGTTTCCGGCAGCCCGAGGAAGAACCTGATCCTGAAGAGAGGGACAACTTCCTCCAGCAGCTTTACAAGTTTATGGAAGACAGAGGTAAACTTTAACCCGCTCCTGCTTGGAGTGAGAAAACTGAGTTGTGTTTTAAGAGTTCTGTATTTCCATCGACTGTGGTCATACATACAGAAAGCTTTGAATCCTCCAAAGCCCACTATCCTGCCAAGAGTTCTGTATTTCCATCAACTGTGGTCATACATACAGAAAGCTTTGAATCCTCCAAAGCCCACTATCCTGCCAAGAGTTCTGTATTTCCATCGACTGTGATCATACATACAGAGAGCTTTGAATCCTCCAAAGACCACAGTCCTGCGCATGGAGTTCTGAGAAGGAGTCCCATGCGCAGCAGCTCTGATTTCTGAGCAAATGCGCAGAACGGGGCGGCAAACCCAGACAGTTACTTGCTTCAGGGGCTTCCAACCCGTCTGTCTCATCAGCCACCCCGCTTATTATGACTTTCTTCAGTCAGTATCGCAGCACGGAGTTCTAAATACACCTTCCGGCCGGCCAGTTCTGTATTAAAATCTTGGGGTGGGGGCGGGGCATTAAGTCACAGCTGATTTATGGGGACGACCCTGTGGGGTTTTTAAGGCAAAAGACGTTCAGGTCTGCTGTCGCCTGCCTCCGCATCACAATCCTGGTGTTCCTCAGAGGTCTCCCATCCGAATACTAGCCAGGGCTGGCTCTGCCTCGCTTCCGAGATCTGACGAGACTGGGCTAGCCTGGGCTATCCACATCGGGACAACGAACATTCTTATCTCGCCCCCTCTAAACCCCCCCCCCCCAGCCTGTATCAACTGAAAGCTGAGTAAGGAAGCTTCTTTAAAGCAGCTGAGCAAGTGAGCTTGTTCTCCCTCGTTCCGAACTTTATATTATCCGTCTTCATTTAAAGATACCTGCCTCCTACATTCCTGACCAGGAGGCCAAGAATCAAATGTGGGCTTCCCGGGAAAACACACTGCTCCCCTTGTAAGCCCAACTGCGGCCCACTGATTAATACAAACCTCTTAAAGAACCTGGTTCCCTGTACAATTGCTAGTCCAACCCGATCTACAAAGAGCAAGCAAGGATCGGGACTGGAGTTGTGGCCACAAAGCCCAGCGCTTTAAAGAGAAGAAGAGAAGAGATTGGATTTATACCCCGCCCTTCACTACCCGAAGGAGTCTCAGAGCGGCTTACGATCCTTTTCCCTTCTCCTACCTACAACATCTTTTTGACACTCCCTGTGAGGTAAGTGGGGCTGAGAGAGCTCTCTCCGAAACTGTCCTTGAGAGAACAGCTCTGAAATAACCCAGGGTCACCCCAGCAGCTGCATGTGGAGGAGTGGGGAGTTAAACTGTGTTCTCCCAGATTAGAGTCCACGCTCCTAACCACGACACCAAACTGACTCTCAAAAGTCTAAAGACCAGTGTTCCTCTAACCCCCCCCCCCCCAAGTTGGAGCAGATCACATCCTGAGCAGAATATAATTGCGGTAATCTTAAAAATGGGCAGCAGAAGACCCCTGCGTGGCTCCAGATTGCTGCTGAGCCGGGCTTCCTGTGTTAATGAGCGGCCGCTCACATGCACAGCTTAGAGTGAACACTGCTGAAAACCACATTGCTGGTTCATTAGTTATAATCCCCACCCACCCCGCCCCAGTTTGTAGTCTGTTAGTAATGAGCTGGAAGTTCATACGACCACGTCCCTTTCCTAGGAAACACAATAGTGAAGGTGCTTCCATAATCTTAATTTTGGGCCTCGTTGGCCAGACACGAAGAAAACTCAGTTCTGTCTCTGCTGCTGCCTGAGGTTGCAGGTATAGTGGCAAAAACCCAGATGGTTCCAAATTACTATTTGTTTTTTTATTATTAAATTTGATTTTGGACCGCCCTCCCCCGACAGACCGGGCTCAGGGCGGTGTACAACATAATATCTTATGAACATTATTAAAAGCAAATAAAAACCAACAGAATACAGCAGTAACCAAAGATGGCGTTAAATTCTTTCCAATGTGGTGTTCCTGGCTTCATGGGGAGGGAGAGAGGGGAGTGCAAGAAAGATGGAACTGTCGCTGTCCTCAACCAAATGCCTGGCGGAAGTATTTTAATGTCCAGACCTCTGAATTAACGTTGGGCAGCTGTCCAAGACCAGGGAGTGATTCTCTGGAAGGGTTTTAAGCCCTGTAGTGTCCATGGCTGTCCTAAAGGGAATAAATAATGTTTCTGAACAGCAGAAAACACTGTTTCCAGTTGTCTGAAAACCTCCATACTCCGCACCTGGTTGCTGAAAAAAATCTGCTTGCCACTAAATCAGCAGAATTCGTCTTTCAACAGCGCCAGTTTGGTGTAGTGGTTAGGAGCATGGACTCTTAACGTGAGAGAAGCGGGTTTGGTTCCCCACTACTCCACATGCAGCTGCTGGTGTGACCTTGGGTCAGTTACAAGATCTCTCGGAGCTGTTCTCTCAAGGGCAGTTCTCAAAAGAGCTCTCTCAGCTGCACCTACCTCACGGGGAGAATCAGAAAGATGTTGTGGGGAGGAAAAGGGAAAGGAGTTTGCAAGCCGCTCTGAGACTCCTTTGGGTAGTGAAGGGCGGGGTATAAATCTTCAGTGAAGGCTTGGAGAGTCTCCACTGCTTGGGTGCCCAGGAATTCTGCAATAGATTTCTAGCCAGTATTCGTTATGTGTCCTAATTCTCTGGGACTGCATTAGTGAATCTTAGGCAGACAGGCTCCCCAAGAGAAGACTCACGACCTGCCTGTGGGGCCTCCCAGGAGCATCTGAGCGGCTCCGACTGGATGCAGGTTGCTGGGTTAGTCGGGACTTCAGCTCAATCCCGCAAAGCTGCCCTTCATATCACAGTTTGGTGGGCCGGGGACCTAGATGCACGAAAGGCGATGCTCCAGATTTGGCAGCCATGCCCACTTGACGCTGCTGGAGCTCTTGTTTCCCCATGATGAATAGCCGTTGTGCTGTATGTGTCTAAACCATTAAGATTGTTATAGCCAGCAAAAGATTTGAACAGCTGCCCGGGAAGGTCCATTTCCGGACAGCCTCTTGTTTCAGATGGACCGTTCACTTCTAAGTGATGGAAATGAGGGTGACATCTGGGTACTTTCTGGAGGCATTGTTGGCTCCAGTGTTTACTGGAAATGTCAAGAGTCTTGTCACGTTTGCTTTCGGGTTTCTTCAAATCTTAAGAGTTACCATGTGTTTGTGTGTGTGTGTGTTTTACAGTCAGAGCAGTTTGGCCGTTGAATGGGCTGGCTGGGGAGGTGGTAAGCTCCCCCTGACTGGCCGTTTTTAAGAAGCAGCTGGACGAACCTTTGTCTGGGTCTACAGTGTTCCCTCTAAGCTGAACTAGTGTGAGCTAGCTCTCAGGTTTTTAGTCTCCGGCGCCCACATTTTTGTCTTACCTCAGGAAGGGATGGCTCCAGAGCAAACTGATTTAGGCAGCAGCCAAATCGCTCGCTCACAACTTTAATGCCAGGAGCTCACAAAGTGGAATTTTTGCTCACAGGACTCCGCGGCTTAGAGAGAGCATTAGGCGAATCCTGTATTGAACAGGGGGCTGAGCTAGATGGCCTCTACGGCACCTTCCAGCGCTGTGATTCTAAACATCAACTGCCGCCAAAATCCTGTTTGCCCTAATGTGTCTTTTGGGTTGGCTGATCTTATGGGGGCTACTCTCTCTGTTTTGTCTTTCTGTCGTAATTCCTGAATCGAGGATTGTGTACATACGTGCATATGTACCTATACGCACACACTGCCTTATTTTTGTTTTTCTAAAGGTGCTGATACTCATATATAAGTTTGTGCCAGATTTCCCCTCATTCTCCTATCAGAACTCGGGAGAGGGCCCCCCCCCGGGGGGATGGTGCTGTCATTTAGTACAGATACCCTCCCCCAAAAAAGCCCTGTGTCTGTTTGTGAGTGCGTGCACGTACATCACTTACACCTGTTTCATTTTTTGCTGCTGCTGCTGCTGCTGCCGTTTTACAGGGTTCTTCCCTTGTTTTTAAACAAATTTGAGTGCCGAAAGGCAGACTTGTCGAGCCACTAATAGAGTGGCGGGTCTGTCTGCTCCACATCCCTGAATAAGCCAGGGAGAGGCATCAGGGTGCCCATTGTTTCTTGAGAGAGCGTTTCACTGACACAGCTGTCCCTCTGAGCAGGCCTGTATTCTGTGGAAAACCAATCAGTTTCTCCAGGGAAAGCCGCAACCACTGGCTTGGGTCCTGCAGGGACATTTGGTGTTGCCCTCCCAGTGCGAGGAGCCATCTTCTGAAATGAGAGTGAGCCTTTGGCATCAGTGGAAGATCCTTGGACTTGAGGAAATTGCAGCAGAACGGATCACAGAATCATAGAGTTGGAAGGGGCCCTACAGGCCATCTAGTCGAACCCCCTGCTCAATGCAGGATCAGCCTGAAGCATCCCTGACAAGTGTTGGTCCAGCCGCTGCTTGAAGACTGCCAGGGAGGGGGGAGAGCTCACCCCCTCCCCAGGGAGCCCGTTTCACTGCTGAGCTACTGTGACTGCAAAAAAATTGTTTCCCAATATCCAGCCATACCTTTCCACGCAAAATTTAAACCCATTATTGTGGATCTACAGGATCCGACTTATAGAAATTCCGAGTAAGGCTGTTTCTTCCAGCTGAAGCAACCGAGGGCTTTTGTGCGTAATGCTGCTATAGAAATAAGTCTAAAACGGTTATTAGGCTTTTTCTGGTGCACTGACTCACACACATCTGTGTTAACCAGTTGTGGCCTGAAGCCAGCTTCAGTAACATTCCTTTGCTTGGTTGCCCGGAGGAGATCTTTCCTCGCCACCGTCGACTAGGCGAATAGCTATGGAGAAAGCCGCTGGGTGGTGCTTCTGCCAGATGTTTGCTACAAGGTGAAAATTAGAAGCTTGTATAAAAACAGTTCGATTCAACTCCCGTAGGACCTGAGAGACCAGCAAGATTTTCAGGAGAACAAAGTTCAAGTTCAGTGGTACCTTAGTGGTACCTCAAGGTATAAGCTTCCACGTGCACACACACTTCTTCAGGTACAAGAGTGTCGGAATTGTGTATGTATTTATCTGAAAAAGTATATGAAGGCCCCTTGGCCATCTTCTGGTCCGATACTGGACCACTTCAGTTGACAAGGTCCTGCCAGCTGTGAAGCCCACCACATCTCCTTGACCCATGTCCCTTACGGCTGGTGAAGGCCAACGGAGACAGAACACACTCCCTCTGGGAGATATGGTTAACCTACCCCTGACTTTCAGGGACTTTCTAGGCCTCTTTGATGCCTCTGTCCTGGATCCATTCCACTCCAGAGGTGGCACTGGTTGCCCTCACAGATGATCGCCGGAGACCTCTGGTATGCGGTGTCCCTCAGGGGGGCGATCCTCTCCCCAATGTTGTGTTTAACATCTGTTAAGGGCCCGCTCACCCAGTTAACCCGGGGGCTTGGGCTGGGGTGTCACCGGTATGCTGGCCATCTCCTGCTTCTTGTTCTGTTGCTGCCGCTGCTGCATCATAGCTTGCTTCGCCAGACTCTCTCGATTGCTCAGCCATTTCATGTTTCATGAGCATGAGATTTCTGTGGTGAATGTCAGTAAATCAAAAGTAGGTTTGCCGCTTACAGATACACCCTTGAACAGCAGACTCAAGATTGCAACAGCGCAGTCATTTTGATGCAGTAATTCAGAGTAAGAGGTGTCAGTTATGAGAGACTGTTAAATAGAAAAAAATGTTGCAAGAGTGCTAACGTTTTAAGCATGTTTTTATTTTGAGTTAAAAAAAAAAAACAACCCTTCGTGGTTGTGTCCTTTGTAAAGTTTATATCTCCACTACCCGGCATTACATCTTATGGTGCACATAGTCCGGCCCGACAAAGTCTCGTTTGTGTCGGATCCGGCCCTCATAACTAATGAGTTCGACACCCCTGCTGTAAGGCATATACCTGGGATACTGTCAAATTGTTAAATTATTATTCGCCATTCTTGGATTTAGATTTGAATTTTAAATTTTATTTTTGGGTGTTTTAAATTGGAGTCCATGGAAACGGTACTGTTGGATTGTATTTGCTGAATTCATTATTGCTTTTATTGGTACACTGCAACCCGCTCTGCGCCCGCCTGCAGGAAGGGCGGGATAGAAATCCCATGAAATAAATAAATATCTGAAGAAGTTTACCTGCACACAAAAGCTTATCCCTTGAATAAAATTGTGTTGGTCTTAAAGGTGCCTCTGGACTTGAACTTTGTCCTGCTGCTTCAGACCGGCGTGGTTTCCCACCTGAATCTGTCTTCATGGAAGATTTTCAGGGTATAAGCTTTCGAGAGTCAAAGCTCCCTTCGTTCGGCGCAAGCAGGAATGGAGATCTGAGTCTTTTTGTCCCAGTCAGATGGTATAAAAACGCTGCTGCTT
The DNA here is from genome assembly GCA_029233225.1 of Lepidodactylus listeri. Taxonomy (NCBI): domain Eukaryota; kingdom Metazoa; phylum Chordata; class Lepidosauria; order Squamata; family Gekkonidae; genus Lepidodactylus; species Lepidodactylus listeri. The sequence continues at coordinate 94,050,075 of JARCFY010000011.1, read as the reverse complement.
TCTTTGTCTCCTCTTAACAGGTACTCCTATCAACAAACCTCCTGTTTTAGGCTACAAGGATCTGAATCTCTTCAAGCTTTTCAGGCTTGTGTTTCAGCAGGGTGGATGTGACAAGGTGAGCGTGACTCTTCCGGAAGCCGGCCCACGTCCTTCATGAAAGTTTTTTAAAAGTCTCAAATGTGTGTGGGTGTGGGTGTGTGCTAATCTCTAGAACCGCTGTTTTCCCAGATCGACAGCGGTGCTGTATGGAAGCAAATTTATATGGACCTCGGCATTCCTATTTTGAACTCAGCTGCTTCCTACAATGTAAAAACCGCGTATAGAAAGTAAGTGGTGGTCTTGTATTCTGGCGGCGTTTCTGTGTTTGGCAAGAGGGGTGGTTAGGGAGCCAAGGCTTTTGCGTGCGTGAAATTTGGTCAGCTGGCCTTGCATTCAGCAGCACTCACCCAAATACCCAAAGGGACTGAAGAAGTTGTACAAGCAAAGAGAGAGAGAGAGACAAAAGTCTGATCCTGCACACGTTTTAAAACAGCCTAGCTGGCAACGCCATGCAGGTTATAGATGTGGTTGTTTGTGGCACATCAACATTCTAGAGGGTGGTGGGAGGAGCGCCAATTTCTTTCTGTTCGGCAGTTTCACTGTTTGTTTGGCTTGCCCCCAGCCGAACAGGTAAGCCGCTGCCTGCAAGCCCCTTTCAGTTATCGCTCTGTGCACCAACGTTTGCATTCTCTTTTTATGGAAGATTCTGTTGTGCATAAGCTGCTGCCTTTTGGAGGAAGGGCCCTGCCCTGTACGCAGAAGGTCTCATGTTCAAGTCTCAGCATCACCAGAGTAGCAAAGACCCTTTTCTCTGCCAAAGACTCTGAGCTGCTGCCGCCAGTCAGGGCATAAAATGCTGAGCTAGAAGGACCATGGGTCTGACTTGGGAGAAGGCAGCTTCCTGTGTTCCTGTGATTGCTGGTGACATTTCATTGGTCTAGAACAGGGGTGGGCAAACTGTGGCTCAGGAGCCGCATGCGGCTCTTTCATATATATTATGTAGCTCCCGGCAGGGCGGCTGGGGAAGCTAAATATCATTAGTAAACAAATATCATTGGACAAATTAATATCATTATCAATATCTGCTTTTACCCCTTTTGTTATTATTTTTGGCAGTCTCATTTAATGTTAATAAAAAGCAAATTTGCTTATTTTCCAATAAAATCAGGTAATATTTGTTCATGTCTTGTGGCTCTCAAACATCTGATGTTTATTCTATGCGGCTCTTACGCTAAGCAAGTTTGGCCACCCCTGTTCTAGGGGGCTCTTATGCCGAGCAAGTTTGCCCACCCCTGATCTAGAATATGTATTGTCCAGGGCTCATTTCATAGCAGCAGCTCCTCTGCGTATTAGGCCACACCCCCCTGATGTAGCCAATCCTCCAAGAGCTTACAGTAGCCCCTGTAAGAAGAGCTCTGTAAGCTCTCGGAGGATTGGCTACATTAGGGGGTGCGTGGCCTAATATGCAAAGGAGCTCCTGCTACGAAATGAGCCCTAGTATTGTCTCTGTAAACTGTCAAGAAGATGGGAGGAACCGTGGCTCAGTGGTGGAGCATCTGCTTGGAATGCAGAAGGTCCCAGGTTCAATCCCCAGCATGTCCAGTTAAGAGGACCAGGCAGGAGGTGATGGGAAGGACTGATCTGGACAGGCCAGTGGTCTGACACAGTAGACGGCAGCTTCCTGTGTTCGTATTAGGGAGGGGCTGTGTGTGACTCATTGGTAGGACATACAGAAAGCCCCAGGTTCAAGTCCTCAAGTTTAAAAAGGACCTCGCAGTAGGTGAATGTGAAAGATCTCCTCTGCCTGAGACCCTAGAGAGTTGCTGCCAGCCTGAGTAGGCAATACTGACCTTGATGGAGCAGGGGTCTGACTCAGTACAAGGCGGCGAGATTTGGGAGGGGGCAGCAAGGTAAATAACCTTTGAAAACCCTCCACAGGTATCTTTATGGTTTCGAGGAGTACTGCCGCTCTGCAAACATTCAGTTCAGGACGATCCACCACAATGACCCCAAAGTAATAGAAGTAGTCCAGAAACCAGAAGAACCCATGGAGGAAAGCGTGAAAGAAGAGCCCGAGATGTCCCCCGCGGAAGTTCAGAATGAAGTGGAGGAAAACGACTGCAGCAGCGAAAGCGAAAAGGAAGAAATTGAACAGATGTCTCCTCGAGTGAGTATTTGTCAGTTCTGTCTGCCTGCCAGAATTTATTTGCAGCTTCTGTGATTCAGACAGCGTGAAGTCCTGGCTCCCCGTCCTCTTTTGCATCAGGCGCCTGACTTTATAGTCCTCCGTGAGCTTGACGCAACTTACCTTTCTGCCCTTTTGAGCCTGTGTCCAGAAACACGGCTTCAGCCTCTCTGACTCACCCAGCATGAAACCCCCTTGCACGACAGCTGTGGAGCCCCCTTTCTCCCCAAGTCCCCTCTTAAGCCAGTTTGGTGTAGTGGTTAAGTGCGCGGACTCTAATCTGGGAGAACCAGGTTTGATTCCCCACTCCTCCACTTGCACCTGCTGGATGACTTTGGGCGAGCCGTATTTCTAGCACAGCTGTTCTTGAAAAAGAGCAGTTTCTGCCAGAGCTCTCTCGGCCCCACCTACCTCACAGGGTGTCTGTTGTGGGGAGGGGAAGGGAAAGGAGTTTGTAAGCCGCTCTGAGACTCCCTTGGGTAGTGAAAGGTGGACTATAAATCCAATCTCCTCCTCCTCCTCCTCCTTCCTTATTCCCCCCCCCCCCCCCACAAAGCCCTTAATTTCCATGCCAAAACAAAACCACGCCACACTTTTTAGTCTTGTTTCACCCATCAAAGGTGTTATACTGGGTTTCTTGGGGAAAGAGTCTATGCAGATGGGGTGTAAATAGGGCTCATTTCGTAGCAGGAGCTCCTCCGCATATTAGGCTGCACCCCCCCAATGTAGCCAATCCTCCAAGAGCTTACAGAGCTCTTCTTACAGGGGCTACGGTAAGCTCTTGGAGGATTGGCTACATCAGGGGTGTGTGGCCTAACATGCAGAGGAGCTCCTGCTATGAAATGAGCCCTGAAGGTGTTCCTGGGATTGCAACCTGCTGGGGTTGCAAGGGAACTCTGATGCAGCTCCTTGCTTTCCTCACATCCTGTTCTCCTGCCTGTCAAAACTACCAGAGTGTTCTCATGCCACCCTGTTTGTTCTGCAAAAGCCCAGCAGTCTCTTCCCTTTCCGATTTCACTACTGGTGTCACCTGTCTGTCTCCCATAGTACTAGAACCCAGGGTCATCTATTGAAGCTGAAGGCTGGGAGATTCAAAACAGACAAAAAGAACTACTTCTTCACACAGCCTATGGTTAATTTGTGGAACTCGCTGCCACAGGATGTGGCCATGGCTGCGAACTCGGAGGGCTTTAAAGGGGGTGGTGGTGGTGGTGGCCAAATTCATGGAGGACAGGCCTATCAGTGGCTGCTAGCCATGAAGGGTATCTACCCCCTGCAGTGCCAGAGGCCGCACTCCCTCTTTGTATCAGTTGCTGGGATGCTCTTTCAGTGCTATCGCCATCCTAGAGGCAGCTGGTTGTTCACTCTGTGGACAGAATGGTGGATCAGATGGGCCTTTGGTCTGATCCAGCAGGGCTCTTATTTTATCTGGTTTTTATTCCGCCCTCCCTGCATAGCAGGCTCAGGGTGCATTTCGTTTCATGGTTAGGAGCGCGGACTGTAATCTGGGTTCGATTCCCCACTTCTCCACTTGCAGCTGCTGGTGTGACCTTGGGTCAGTCATAAGTTCTTTCAGAGCTGTTCTTTCAGGAGCAGTCCTCGAAAGAGCTCTCTCAGCCCCACCTTCCTCACAGGGTGTCTGTTGTGGGGAGGGGAGGGAAAAGGAGATGGTAAGCCGCTCTGAGACTCCTTCGGGTAGTGAAGGGCGGGGTATAAATCCAATTCTCTTCTTACGTCTACAGCTGCTTCATGTTCTGTGGGCGTGTCTGCAGTAATGGATTTCATGCTTTTAGGTGTCCGAGGAGAAGAGTTCTCGAGGTGGCTTGCCACACTGAAGAGCTGTTCCTTGCCTGTAACACGACCTCTCTGATTTATTGGGGGGGTGGGATTCATCCCCCCCCCCCCCGGGGAAACCTCAATGCATCTTAAAACAGCATGCGGCGTGTGTTTGTTTTGGTTGATTCCCTCTCATAGGGGCGAAGGAGGCTTGTTCGTGACATTGCTGCCATGAAAAAGGAAAGCGAAGATGAGAAAATGCAGGACAAACTAAAGGACAGCAACAAGGAGAACAAGGAAGTAGAAGAAACGCTGAACAATGTGGAGGAGAGGGAAGGCGAGGCGGTGCTCGGGAGCAGAAGGTCCATACCAAAGCAGAAGGAAAAGAGAGCTAGAAAAGAAGAAGAGTCCGACAGGGAATCTGATGAAGAAGAGGAGAGGAGGCAAGAAAAATCCCCCCTTTTATTTTTTATCATTCTAAGCAGTTCCCCCCTCAATCTGGTGCCACACACACTTCCAACATAATGGGCTTGATATAGGGTGTCCTATGAAGGTAAAGGCTTCCCTTGCTCGAAAGCCAGTCGAATCCGACTCTAGGGATGCAGTGCTCATCTGCATTTCCAAGCTGAAGAGCCAACGCTGTCCGAAGATATTTCCGTGGTCATGTGGCCGGCACGACTAGATGCCGAAGCGCATGGAACACTGTTATCTTCCCACCGAAGCGGTACCTATTTATCTCCTTGCAGTTTCTTGCTTTCGAACTGCTAGGTTGTCAAGAGCTGGGGCCAGAGACAGGAGCTCACTCCGTCACGCGGCACTCGGGTCTCGAACTGCCAAACTACAGACCTTCCAGTCTGCAGCTCAGCGTCTTGACCTCTTAACTGCCCCTAACGTCTTAACTCCCCCTAAATGTGAGGCAGAAAGTATCCTTGCTACCTAGCAGGGCCAGTGTGGACAGGATGGAGGCGTACGTGAAGCTCTTGCCTTTTCAAAACTGTAGGATTTGCGGCGAGCAGTGTGGGAGCACAGTGGCGGCATGAGAAGGCCTCAGAAAACGCAGTGCTTCAGCAGTCTGTGTGCAGTTTTCCCCATGACAGATTTACCTGTAATCCTGGAGGTTTGATTTGCACTCTCCAGAGCTTAAAATCTCGGTTGCCTTAAAGGCAAGTTTAGCAGGTTGCATTGTGGCCCCCCCCCCCTGCTGCTCTGCTCAGCCGGGAGCATCTTCTTCTGCCACTCTTGGAGGACTGTCTCCTCCCAGCGATGTTCCCCTCCCAGCTGCGGAGGCTGGTGAGCAGAAATCCGACTTTGTGAGCTCCTGGCATTAACATGGTGAGCCAGCGATTTGGCTACTGCATCAATCAGTTTGCTCTGGAGCCATACTTCCTGAGCTGAGACAGAAAATGTGTGAGCCGGAGGCTAAAAAATGGTGAGCTGGCTCACACTAACTCAGCTGAGAGGGAACACTGCGCTCTCACATGTCCCTGGACAGTGAGTACAGTCTTCAGGCAGCTACCTTTTGACTAACCCACCATTTAGGGACGGCCTGTCTGGCACTGACCAGAGCCCAGGGCCTTCTGCATCGTGGCTCCGGATTTGTGGTACGGGCTCCCTGAAGAGGTGAGAGGGGTGCCCTCCGTGGAGGTGTTTAGGAAGCACTGCAAGGCCTGTCTGTTTGCCATGGCTTTGGAGGGGGTTGGAATATCAGACATCTTTTAAAGGAGGGAGAGGGAGAGATTTGAGGTTTGCTATTTTGTTGTGGTTTAATTGAAAATGTTTTTAACCATTATTGTAAACTGCAAGTTTGGTGTAGTGGTTAAATGTGTGGACTGTAATCCGGGAGAACTGGGTTTGATTCCCCACTCCTCCACTTGCAGCTGCTGGCATGACCTTGGGCAAGCCATAGTTCTGTCAGAGCTGTTCTCTCAAGAGAAGTCCTGCAAAGAGCTCTCTCAGCCCCACCTACCTCACAGGGTGCCTGTTCTGGGGAGGGGGAGGAGATTGCAAGCCGCTCTGAGACTCCTTCGGGTATTGAAGAGCGGCGTATAAATCCAATCTCGTCTCCTGCCTTGAAGCACGGGGAAGGGGGATATAAGTCTTTTAATAAATAAATGCAAGGCGCCTCCCTCCAATGGAAGAAATTCTTGGCGGGAAGCCTTCTGACACCAGAGGAAGGCACTGCCGTTAGCTGAACTGAACATAATCTGTCTGCACAAATTACCCACTGTCCCTAATTGAGGTAACCTTTTACGAGTGTCATCTGTGTGGGAAGAAGTCCATTCATCAGTCATGACAGAGCCATTATCAGAACGTGATTGGTATCGCAGTCGTGATGAACCATTATATTTGGTGCGTGTATAGGAGGAAAAAGAGCTGTTCTCTCCAACCACTGCTTGTGTTAGAGCAGGATGGGCAGCCGTGTTAGTCTGTCTGTAGCAGTAGAAAAGAGCAAGAGCCCAGGAGCGCCTTAAAGGCTAGCAAAATCTGTGGCAGGGGAGAAACTCTCGTGAGTCACGGCTCACTTCTTCAGATACAGCTGGAGTGAATAGAAGTGAAGAAGTGAGCCGTGACTCACAAAAGCTCTTCCCCCTGCCACAGATTTTGTTAGTCTTGAAGGTGCTTCTGGACTCTCGCTCTTTTCTGCTGCTACAAAAAGTAACACAGCCACCCATTTTGATCTGTCTGAAGAAGTGAGCCCTGACTCACAAAACCTCATCCCCCGCCACAAATGTTGTTAGTCTTTAAGGGGCTCCTGGACCCTGAAGAAGCCAGCAGTGACTCCCGAAAGCTCCTCCCCTGCCACAAATTTTGTTAGTCTTTAAAGTGCTCCTGGGACTCTTGGTCTTTCCTGCTGCTTACGTCACTTACCTTTGCAACAAGAGCTGTGGAACCTAGGACCAGTATTGCTATCTCCAAATTGCCGAACGAGGCAGGGAGGCCGGTGGCACCTTCTGAGCTGGAGGCTGATGGGAAATTTGAACCCAGGACATTGTTGGTTTGCCCTCCTATGCTCTTTTCTGATACTCAGTTTGGATAGACTGAACGTGGGGGGGGGGGGGGGTGAGGCAGGAGTGCAGAGTCATCTCCGGTGAGGGCTGCCCCCCGGCCCTCCCGCAGGTTCGGACCCAAACCAAGGATTTCTGCTGATGTGAGAGGTTATGCTTTTCACTAGTTTCTTCCGGCTGCAGCCTGCCTCCCTCCTCCCAGGTCTTACCACCACTGAGGACATTTTTGGAGGGGAGGGGAAATGGAAGGCTGCAGTGGGAAGGGGGAAATCGGGGAATTAAGGGCACTTCTGTGTAGAAAGTTGCTTGTAGCCTGCATTTGTTGTCCCATGCAGGGCTCATTTCGTAGCGGGAGCTCCTCTGCATATTAGGCCACACACCCCTAATGTAGCCAATCCTCCGAGAGCTTACAGAGCTCTTCTTACAGGGGCTACTGTAAGCTCTTGGAGGATTGGCTACATCAGGGGTGTGTGGCCTAATATGCAGAGGAGCTCCTGCTACGAAATGAGCCCTGGTCCCATATGACAAACCACACACTTTCGTATGTTGCCATAGGTGTGTTTAACTGGGAGGGGTTCCTCTGGCAAAGCAGGCAGTTGTGCTTGTTACATAGGATCAGTTGCCTAGCATGGAAGTGACGATGGGCGCAAGAAGCGTGGGGGGACAAGGCAGCCTTTCTAGCATCGATGCCTCGTTTCTCTCTCTTTCCTGTGAAACGTAGCCCAGCAGGACGCTTTGATGTTTGTCCTGGATTTTGGTCTTCGTTGCTCGATCTTCCTTTTAAGCTGACTGCTGTCTCGCAGCAGATCTGGCTAAAGTTTCCACCGAGAAGGAAATGTGGTTCTGGGGGTGGATGCGTTGGTGACTGGAGGAATGCTTGTCCCGGGTGAGAAGCTTTTCCATAAGCAATAGATAACCGTTTGGGGAAAGTGCACTGCACTGGCGAACAGAAACGATTGGCAAGAAAGGGCTGACCTCAAGTTGCCATGGAATTGGCCCGGGGGCTTTCCATTGGCTGCTCCTAGTGTCACTGCGGGGCCGATGAGTTTTGCACGATGGATCGCCCTGAAGTCGCAGCAGGCTGGCCAGAATTCCATTGCTGAGTCATTCCCTTTCCAAGCCCAGATTGGCAGCACTGCAGGCAAAGAGAAGCGGGCGGGGGGGGGGGGAGCCACCTCAGCTGCTTCCCACATCTGGCCTCTAACGCATCCTGTGCCTACTTTGCTCTGCAGGGAAGGACTCGAGAACCGGGGAGAATCGGAAGGGGAGGAGGGCGAGGACGATGCGGAGCCGTGCCTGACGGGAACCAAAGTGAGAGTAAAATACGGCCGCGGGAAGACGCAGAAGATCTATGAAGCCAGCATCAAAAGCACGGAGAACGACGAGGGCGAGATCCTGTATCTGGTGCACTACTACGGCTGGAACGTGAGGTAAGGAGAAGAAAGCGAACTTCTTGATGAAGCCGCCTGTTCCCACGCAGCAGCTCTGGTCTTTCGAGCACACTTTATTCTTAGTCGTGTGTCGCCCCCCCCCACCCCCCCAATTGTCAAAGGTACCTTCTGCCACGGCCCTGGGCTTGTGCTCTTTCATTGGCTGCCCCGTGTTCCTGGAACGAGCCTCCCAGAAGAGGTCGGGGGGCTCCTGCTTTCCCGGCTTCCCACTGAGGCTGTAGAGCGGAGCCGCTCCAGAGAATTTTGTGGGTAGCCTGAGCCCAGACAAAGGGGGAATGCCCTGCTAGTGGGGGGAGATAACTTTGTTCGTAATGTGCTTTGAATTTTGGTTTTATTAAACACTTCGTATTGCTTTTACGTTGTTGTTCCCTGCCTGCCTTGGGTCCCAGAAGAAAGGCTGGTCTATAAATACTGATTGAAAAATTTAACAGTGTTTCTCTGTTGTTGCCTGCTGTCGGTTCTTAAAGAGGCACGGGTGCCGTTTTACATTGATGCTCTTGCAATGGTCAAGAGCAAGCCCTTCCAAGCTGCCAGTGCTCTGCCCTGGCTTCGTGAGGAGCTGATTCACACAGCAGTTTTCAGAGGGATGGGTTGCCACGGAGAACTGCAGCTTCCCTCCGTTTGTGTGTACCAAAATGCTCTCGAGACAGGGCTTCCAAACAGCCCAAGTGCCTTTTCTCTACATCGTTGCTCCGCTAAGTAGAGCCAATCGGCAGCTTACAGACTGAATCAGGCCTATGGAAATATTTGACGCTCCAGAGGCCTTACGTGCGTGTTAAGTGCCGTCAGTTCACTTCCGACCTATGGCAACCCTATGAATTAATGACCCTAGAATGTTGTAACAGAGACAGCCTCGCTCAGGTCTTGCAAACGGAGGGCCTTTGCGGCTTCCTCGGCGGAGTCGGTCCGTCTCACGGGTCTTCCTCTCTTCCTGCTGCCTTCAGGTTTTCCGAGCTCGATTGTGACTCTTTCCTTCTCATAATGAACCATAGCCTCAGTTTAGTGATTTGAGCTTCCAGGGAGAGCTCATGCTTGACTTAACCTAGAACCCATTGATCTGTCTTTTTGGCGGTCAGACCTGTAGTCGAAAAATCGGGGGTGGGGGTGCCCCAACGTGCCTAAGTCCTGCGTCACTTCCAACATGCCTACGTAACCCGGAAGTGACGTGGGCATGCGGGGCGGCAGGAAGGGAAAGGAGGTGGAGCCTGTTTCCCGGTGGCTTGGCGAAAGAGGTGCTGGTCTGGCCCCGACCTGGATAGCCCAGGCCGGCCCGATCTCATCAGATCCCAGAAGCTAAGCAGGGTCGACTCTGGCAAGTACTGGGATGGGAGGCCTCCTTGGAATACCAGTGGTCAGGAGGCGGGGGCAGGCTTTATTCCTCCTCCTGTCTGAATATCCCTCCAGGCCCCCCTGTCACTAGAGGTTGCCATGACTTCCAGGTACACACATGTGTACACACATGGGGGACCCGCCCTGCCCCCCCCCCCAAAAAAATATCAGAAACAGGTGCCAGTCTGGTGAGGGTTGGAGAGGTGGCATGCCTTGCTTGCCCTGCCCAAAGATGGCTGGGACAGGGCACAAGCCGGAAGGCCTCCTTCCCTCTGCGAGGCATGCCGGGCTGGCTGCTCCTGCCCGAGTGGGGGGCCCTCTTGCAACACTGGCTCTTGCCTTCCCCTCTCCCAGCTTTGTGCTGGACTGGGTGCTTGGCAGGGCCTTTGCTCCCCAGGCTGGGCTCTGGAGAGTTTGTGTGTCCTGCGTGTGTGGGGGGTAATCCGGCAAAGCCCCTTCAGGTCCCGGTGAGCCCTCCAGCCAGCCTCGATTGGCCACCTGAATGGGGAGGAGAGGAGGGGAGTGCCACACTTGCTCACCCGCTGGACTCTCCTCCTCCTCCCTCCGTCCCGGTGCAGAGGAAGTAGGCGGGGCAGCGATGAATGGCCCGTCCTGGTGCCTTACTTCGCCTTCGCCAGCCCAGCCACCCCGGGTCATATGAGGCTGTGAGGGTGGCAGGGTAGGAGCTTGCCGCTGGCGTCATTGCCCTGTTCGTGAGGGGGCAGTGCTGCATGCCCCAGGCTCCCTCCTTCTCCCGGCCAACGATGAGGGAGCAGGGGTCATTTGGGAGGGGGCATTGCCCTAAGGGCCTCTCCGGGCTACAGGCCTCTAGGCGGTCCATGACATCCATAGAACTCTCCTCCATGTTTTAACCAAGGCACGGGGTGAAAGGTCCATCAGTGGCTATTAGCCACAAGGTATAGATAGGAACTCTCGGTCTGGGGCAAGTGATGCTCTGTATTCTTGGTGTTTGACCGGAGGGGGGGGGCACAGTGGGAGGGCTTCTGGTGTCCTGGCCCCACTGGTGGACCTCCTGAGGGCACCTGGTGTTTTTGGCCACTGTGTGACAGAGTGTTGGATAGGATGGGCCATTGGCCTGATCCAACATTGGCTTCTCTTCTGTTCTTACGTAATGTCCATCCATTCATATGGAGGAAACAGCCCCCAAATGCTTTCTTCGTTTTCAGAAGTTAATCTTATGTAAACAGAATAGTAATCAGGAGCTAAAAACACCAGCAATTTGCTGAGAGAGATGTGAAATTATATTGCTTGTAAAGGCATCTGCCGTTATGTACACTTTAAAAAAAAAAAAGTTTGCACAATGTCGCGCTGTTCCTGCGGGCTTGCGGTCTAAAAAGGTTTACGGTTGTATTAGCTCTTGTACAATTTGCTGTGACCTGGATGGCCCAGACTAGCCCAGTCTCGTCAGATCTTGGAAGCTAAGCTGGGTTGGCCCTGGTTAGTGCTTAAAATGGGAGACCCCCCAAGGAAGTCCAGGGCTGTTACGCAGAGGCAGGCAATGGCAAACCACCTCCTCACGTCTCTTGCCCTGAAAGCCCTGCGGGGTCGCCATAAGTCGGCTGCAACTTGAAGGCACCACCCACAATTACCTTTTAAGCCAAAGCCCCTGTTGACAGGTGGACTGATTTGTGTGTTTCCTGTAGGTACGACGAATGGGTGAAAGCCGACCGGATTATCTGGCCTGTGGAGAAGGGAGGGCCGAAGAAGAAGCAGAAGAAAAAAGCAAAGGTGAGCAGCGCCATTAGCCTGTAGTTCTGTTCTGTATTGCTACGATCATTTGACCAGAAAATACATAAAACAATTCCATAGTTTACACAATATGGAGAACTTTTAAGATAAAACTTGGCCAATAGCCCTAGTAAATGTTAAAATTAGATACATGATAAAACTATAGACATGAACTATTATGCTGGTTAAAATTGTTAAAATTCACCCTACACTTCCGTCTTAACGCTTACCCAGACCTTAGAACAGTCGTACAGTATTTCCAAACTTTAAACATATCAGTAAAGCATTAAAGAGAAAGTAGAATTTATTCCAATATCGAGCTACTATTACTAAACTAACTACCATAGAGTTTACGTAATCTCATTATCTCCATACAGAAACTAGCTACTTGATGGGTAGTCTTAGAGTTTCTGTCAGATAGGAGACACTCAAGTCTAGCTTTTTCGGAGAGACCCGGCAATTGATCAGTCAGCATAGTGATTTTATTACGCGCTACTTTATAATACGGACGTCTAAAGAACATGTGCTCTGTTGGCTCAACCTCCCTTAATGGACAAGTACAAAGCCTTTCCGTGAAGGGAATATCCTTGTATTTTCCTTCAAGTACTGCAGAAGGGAGGACAGAGCACCTAGCCAAAGTGAAGGCTCTTCTAAACCCTTTTACTTCAAGAGATGTTAAATACTTGGCTGGACCCAGAGTATTTTTAATAGTTGCCCTCATCGTAATGTTCTGTATGCTGGAAATATCATTTTGGCATTCTATATCCTCGATTCTCTGCTTGACTAGAGTCTTTGCTTGGTCTATTCCCAGAGATAAAAGCACCTGAGGAGAAAGACCTATTTTCAATAAATAAACCATTAGTCTTATTCCTGCTGTGTCTCAAGGAGTTCTTTTTCTCCCCTCCTCCCTCCCAGTTTGCTCTCTCTCTCAGCTGAGTGTTTGGGTGAATGGTTAAGATAGAAAGAAACCATGAAAAGGGAGTTTTAACAACGACAAAATTCCTGTGTGTTTGTCCAGAGCAAAGAAGATGCAGAAAAAGATGAAAAGAAAGAAGACGAGAAACAAAAAGTGAAGCGCGGGCGCCCTCCTCTGAAATCCACTCTCCTATCAAACCTGTCCTGCGGTCTGCCCAAGACTCCAAACAGTGAAAGTAAACCCGGGTCCCGAAGCGTGCGCAGCGGCTTGCCAGATTGCTGCCCCTTGCCTAATGGGACGGAAGGTACGTCTGGTTCAGAGCAGCACTGTTCCCGCTAAGCTGAGTCGGTGGGAGCTAGCTCACTTTTTTTTTTTTAACCCCCGACTCACACATTTTTGTCTGAGCTCAGGAAGGATGGCTCCAGGGCAAACTAGTTTATGCAGTAGCCAAATCCCTCACTCGCAACTTTAATGGCAGTAGTATTTTTGCTCACATGACTCCACAGCTTAGAGGGAGCAGTGCGCGTGATGCGCCTCGTTCACTTGCACGGGGCTAATGATGCGTGTTAGTTGCTGTCCATAACACAGGTGCAAACGCCCTCAAGTTCTCATTTGAAGTCACTGAAACGATTTCTTTGTTTGTTTGTTTTTCTAGGAATGTCCCGCAGGCAAACAAGACGCAGCTCAGGAATGTTGGATTCTGACAGAGGGTCAAATGGTGAGTAGTTAGTTTGTGTCCCCCTCCTCCACCCAAGAAATCTCATTTTGAGGAAGATCTTGAAAAAGAGAGAGGAGACGAACACACACGTATACACAGGGCTGCTTTACACTGATTCAGACCATCGGTCCCTCAAGGTCATTAACTTTTCCTGCTGGCAGCAGCTTTCAAGGGTCTCAGGTGGAGGTCTTTCCCATTCACCTACTGCCCAGTCCTTTTGTAACTGGAGATGCCAGGGATTGAACCTGGGACCCTCCGCATGCCAAGCAGAGGCTCTACCATCGTGCCATGGGGGAGGGGTTGGGCAGCTGGAATTTGGAGAGGTAGAACTAGAGAAAGCTAGCAGCAGGGGTGGGGTGAGGTTAAGGGCTGAGTGTTGCTTTTTTTGACATGGCAGTTGGTGGTAGTTTGACACGGCAGTTCGTGTTCAGGTCAGCAGTCGTTTTCAATGGGCCAGCCCTCCCCCATGTTCCAAATATCACTGCTTCCTTTGCTGATTGCGGCCTGCCCTAACATGGTAAAACAGTAGAAGAAGAGAGCCAGTTTGGTGTAGTGGGTAGGAGCGCAGGCTCTAATCTGGGAGAGCCAGGTTTGATTCCCCACTCCTCCACATGCAGCTGCTGGTGTGACCTTGGGTCAGTTACAAGTTCTTTCAGAGCTGTTCTCTCAAGGGCAGTCCTCACCTACCTCCCAGGGTGTCTGTTGCGGGGAGGGGAAGGGAAAGGAGACTGTAAGCCGCTCTGAGACTCCTTCGGGTAGTGAAGGGCGGGGTACAAGTCCAGCCTCTTAGAAGCATAGATTCTTCCAGGGACTGCTTCTCATGGCACTCTTTGTACTCTGGTGCAGACAGCAGAGGACGAACCACATGCCTGTTGCATGAGGTGTGAAGCATGGGTGTCTGTTTGAATCCAAGCTTTCCCCTTCAGAGTGCTCGTAAGTTGGGACGCACAGACTTTAGCGCCCACCAGCGTGGGCAGAGAAGCTGCAGTTCTGCGCAGTCCCACGTGGTAGTTTTTTTCTTGCAAAGAACAACAGGGAGATTGAGGGAAAGAAAGAGTTTAGCCTCATTGCCAGGGTGCCAGCCTGTCTGGAGCTCTTCCTTCTTCCAAAGAGGCTTGGCGGGTGGTTGGGTACCTTTTCCGCAAATCCGGCTCAGAAAAGCTGATTCCAAAAAATGCATTTGATGCAGTGCAGAAATGACCCAAACAGACAATCATGACCTCTGTCTCCTTTGTTTGGCCGAAGGCCATAACGGGACTGTGTACAAGGCTTGCCGACAGTCCACGTGAAGGCTAGGAGTGACCACGTCTCAAAGTTAAAGGCTTCGCTCTGGGAGAAGGCTCTCCCGTCTTCCGACGCTCCCGCGAAATCGGCCTCAAGCCCTGAGCGCCCCTCGAAGCTTTCTCCTATGGCTTCTGTGAAGTTGGTTCCATCCGTATAAAGGTCGAAGGCCCGGCGGTGCAGGTCTCATTCTCCGGCCCCGTCAGTTCTCAGGTGCACTTCGGAACTGCCCAGGAAGAAAGCAAAACCCAAGACGAAGCATAAGGAGAGATATAGGCCGGATAGAGAGCGGCACCCAGTGCGTTTGGTTCCAGCAATATCTGTTGGTGCATATTTTGTACGTTGGTATCTGTACCAAACATCTCACAATGATCAGCTTTGTCAGCTGTCAAAGAGGGTGTGAAATTAACATGTCCTCCTTAATTAAATTGTGCGTCACTCCCTTTGGTGGAATGACAACATAACCTCATTTTTAGTTGATCAATGTTACTCCCTTTTATTCGGGAATTAAAATGGGAAACACGCTTGGTAATATTGAGCGACTGGTTTCCTACACTAAGAGCGAGCGCGTGGAGAACGTGCCGTTTCCGTCTTTCACTCATTTTTTGTGGGTGTGTTTGAAAAGTGTTCCCGTAGGTGCTAAAAGATGTTCTAATTCATTTCTTGTTTCTCTGGCGTGTGGCTTTTTTTGTTTGCAGACTCCGTCACGTCCGACAGCGACGCAGACGAAGCTTCCGAGAAGACTACGAATGAAGACTTTTCTCCAGCAAGTTCAGAGCTCGAAAAAGACGAGAAAAGAACAGCTGACAGATCCGATGAAGAAACCCCAAAGATCTCGCTCGTGCTGAAGGAGAATGACAGGAATCAAGCCCACCCTTTAGAAGCTTTGAAACTAGAAGTTGAAGAGAGCGAACAGGTAGTTCAGGTTTTTGCAAACAAAAGTGACCAAACGGAAGAAATCAAGAAAGATTTGGACAAGTCGCCGAAAGGGAAAGGGCGAAGGAGCAGAGGAAGAGACTCCACCCTCGAGAATGTAAAGATGTCGCCACTAAATCAGGACGAGGCCCCAAGTGAACAAGTCACGGAGTCCGAAAGACTAGATACATCTTCCTTGGACAGTAAAACTTTAAGCGCCGCTTCTGTGACTGAAACAGACCTTTTCACGAAGGACAAGAAGCTTTTCAAAAGGAAAGTGGGAGAACAGTCATCGCCTGACAAAAGGGGGCGCCTGGAGGGCGAGATGGATGTGCCAAATATTGCGTCTGAGGGGAGGGCAAATAAATGTTCAGGGACAGAAGAATGTAAAGATTTCAGTGCCGACGACCGCCTCAGAAACGAAAATGAGATGCCGTCCTTGGTGGCGGAGTCAGATCAGCGTCTTCGACCTCGGGGAGGTGACCGTTTCGAATGTTCCTCTGAGGAAAACCGCGACACCCCACAGAAAGACGACGAAGACTCGATGCCTCAGATTGGGCCCGAAACACTCCTCTGCCACGAAGTGGATTTGGACGACGTCGACGAGAAGGAGAAGGGCGGTTCCGACAGCTCGGCGGCGGCGGAAAAACAAGACCCCAGCGATCCCACTCCAAACCCACCTGCCTTACCCCCTGCCATTCAGCCAAACTTCTCCGTGGCCTCTCCCCTCGCCCTCAGCCAGGACGAATCGCGGAGCGTGAAGAGCGAGAGCGACATCACCATCGAAGTGGACAGCGTGGCTGAAGAGTCCCAAGAAGGGCTTTGCGAAAGCGAGTCGGCCAACGGGTTTGAAGCTTGCACCACATCGAGCAACGGCAGCATCGCGGCCCCAGAGAGGGAGATGGGGGAGAAGGGTAAGGGCCTCTCAAAGGCGAAGCCCGTTTCGGTATTCCATGGAAAGGGGCGGGTCTCTTATCATGGCATCCATTTGACTGTGAAAACGGCGGCATTCATGAGGAGACTAATCAAGGAGGGGTAACCATGTCGGTCTGAAGCAACAGAACGAAGTTAGAGTCCAGAGTGGCACCTTTTAAGAACAACAGGGTTTTATTCAGGGCGTGACAAAAGCTCACACTTTGACTAAAACTTTGTTGGTCTTAAAGGGGCCACTGGACTCTTAACTCCGTTCTATCAGGAGATGAAGACACTTTCAGGCGAGGGTAAACACATTGGTGTGCAGTGGAAGAACTGGATTTAAGGCCAGTAGCTCCTTAGAAAGCAACCAGATTTTGGGGGGGGGGGGGGTTTAAGCTCCCGTAGATCAAAGCTCCTTTCGCTAGAAGGGAGTTTTGAAAACTCGGGGGTGATGAAAAGTGCCCTGCCACGTGGCCAACTTAGGTCAGCCTGTAGGGCTTTCAAGGCAAGAGATGCCCAGAGGTGGTTTGGCATCGCCTGCCTCTGCACAGTGGCCCCGGACTTCCTTGGGGGTCTCCCATCCAAACACTAACCAGAGCTGACCCTGCTTAGTCAAGTGTGGTTTTTCAAGGAAACGACTTGGAAGGTTTATACGTCCAGCGATCCATTTTCAGTCCGGCTTTTGTTTTTGCATCTGAAGGCAGTCTCGTTCTTCGTGTTTCACCCAGTCCTGCCACAGGGGGTGGGAGCATCAAAGTCATGCTCTTGTTGGGATTATCAAGAATGTGGCCACAGCTCGTTCAGGGCTGATACTGGCATAAAAATCTGCAGTTGAGGTGTGGAGTGCAATGGAAAGCCCCACCAGTGAGGGGGCTGTTTACAGAGTGCAAGAGTTGGTATAATACCTGGTGATCACCTTGTTGGGGGTTCAGAGCATGTTGGGGCGGGTCAGGTCCATAATAACGAGGGGATTCACTCTGCTTTCTTGTAGTTCTACATTTTTGTATGAAAGCAAGATTCGGACCCAGTCGGATTTGACAGGCTAGCAAGATTTACGGGGTTTAGAAGCTCTTGAGATTCAAATCTCCATTTGTCGGAGCTTCTCTGAAAGTCTTGTTGGTCCTTAAGGGCCTAATTGGTCTCCAGTCTTGTTCTTCCGCTGCAGGCCAACACTGCGGCTCCTGGAATTATTTATTTTCACACAGTTTACATTTATAACGCCGGCTTTTCCTTTGGCTAAAGGTGGCACAGTTCCATAGGAAGTACTTCTTTTCACAGAGAGTGACGAAAATGTGGAATTCGCTGCCAGGGATCGTAGTGACGGTCACAGGAATGAACAGCTTTAAAAGGGGAATAGAGAGTTCCATGGAGGACAAGCGTATCAGTGGTTACTAGTCATGGTGACTGAGGGGAATGTCCACATACAGAGGCACTAAGCCTCTGAATCCCAGAACCAGAAGGGAACACCAAGGGGAAGGCCTCGGCCTCTCTGCCCAGTTGCTGGACCTCCAGAGGAACTGGCTGGCCACTGTGTGGGATGGGATGCTGGACTAGAAGGACCACTGGTCTGATCCAGCAGGGCTCTTCTGATGTTCTAATGAAGGCCTCGGCCTCTGTGCCCTGTTGTTGGCCCTCCAGAGGAACTGGCTGGCCACTATGTGAGACAGGATGCTGGACTAGATGGACCCCTGGTCTGATCCAGCAGGGCTCTTCTGATGTTCTAATGAAGGCCTTGGCCTCTGTGCCCTGTTGTTGGCCGTCCAGGGGAACTGGCTGGCCACTGTGTGAGACGGGATGCTGGACTAGATGGACCCCTGGTCTGATCCAGCAGGGCTCTTCTGATGTTCTCATGAAGGCCTCGGCCTCTCTGCCCTGTTGTTGGCCCTCCAGAGGAACTGGTTGGCCACTGTGTGAGACAGGATGCTGGACTAGATGGACCTCTGGTCTGATCCAGCAGGGCTCTTCTGATGTTCTAATGAAGGCCTTGGCCTCTCTGCCCTGTTGTTGGCCGTCCAGGGGAACTGGCTGGCCACTGTGTGAGACGGGATACTGGACTAGATGGACCCCTGGTCTGATCCAGCAGGGCTCTTCTGATGTTCTCATGAAGGCCTCGGCCTCTCTGCCCTGTTGTTGGCCCTCCAGAGGAACTGGTTGGCCACTGTGTGAGACAGGATGCTGGACTAGATGGACCTCTGGTCTGATCCAGCAGGGCTCTTCTGATGTTCTTATGAAGGCCTTGGCCTCTCTGCCCTGTTGTTGGCCCTCCAGAGGAACTGGTTGGCCACTGTGTGAGACAGGATGCTGGACTAGATGGACCCGTGGCCTAATCCAGCAGGGCTCTTCTGATGTTCTAATGAAGGCCTCGACCTCTGTGCCCTGTTGTTGGCCCTCCAGAGGAACTGGCTGGCCACTCTGTGAGACAGGAGGCTGGACTAGATGGACCACTGGTCTGATCCAGCAGGGCTCTCCTGATGTTCTAATGAAGGCCTCGGTCTCTCTGCCCTGTGGCTGGCCCTCCAGAGGAACTGGTTGGCCACTGTGTGAGACAGGATGCTGGACTGGGTGGACCGCTGGTCTGATCCAGCCGGGCTCTTCTTAACTCCCATTGTCTGAGGTCACCTCCTTTCCCGCTTGTGTCTGGCCTGGAGTCTCTTTGAAGTAGTCTTTCCCCCCTTGCCTACCAGGAGTTGAGGGTAGAACACCCCTTCACTATATTTCCTACCCCTGCCCATCATTGTGGAGTAGGATGTCCTTTCACCTGCCTCATCAGAGCACGGCTGTCTTAAACCATGCCCTCTTCTGGTGGCGGGGGGGCGGGGCGGGGGGGACACTAAAGTTGGGAAATGAATAAGCATCTTGCATTTTTATTTTCAGGTCAGAAGAGGCCTAGCGACAGCAGCAACTCCTCCCTGGCAAAGAAACAAAAGCGTACCCCAAAGCGAGCCAGCACTGTAGCCAAAAATGAGAAGAATGGGACAGGTGCGTCTTCAGAAGGGACTCTGCTCCTTCCTGTCAGTTGTTCCACCCCTCCCGTTTGTTCGTGTCTGCTGTGCTTACCCAGACACAGGTCTCCCCTTCTGATGACTTAGAGCAGGGGTGTCAAACATGCGGCTCATGGGCCGGATCAGGCCCTCAGAGGGCCCCAATCCGGCCCCCAAGGCCCTGGCTGTTTCCTCTTTCCTTTTCCGGTTCTCTTGCCGTTGCTACATCACAGCTTGCTTTGCCAGTCTCCCTCAATAGCACAGGAGAGACAGATAGGCAAACCTCTCCTGTGCGATCGAGAGTGTCTGGTAAAGAACTGGCTTCTGTCCCTTGTAAAGTTTATATCTCCGCGACCGGGCATTACATTTTATGATGCACATGACCTGGCCCAACAAGGTCTCGTTTATGTTAGATCCGGCCTCCGTAATAAATGAGTTCGACACCCCAGACTTAGAGCCACGATTGACAGATTTCTCAGGAAATACAAGAAATTGCAAGCAGATAAATAGGTACTGCTTCGGTGGGAAGGTAACAGGGCTCTGTGCGCCTCAGCATCTAGTCATGCTGGCCACAGGACCACGGAAAAAGTCTTCGGACAGTGCTGACTCTTCGGCTTGGAAATGGAGATGAGCACTGCATCCATAGAGTCGTATTCGACTGGCTTTCAAGCAAGGGAACCTTTTATGTGGAACAGTATAAATACACCTTACTATGTGGAACAGTATAAATAGGGTTGCTAGCTCTGGGTTGGGAAATCCATGGAGATTTGGGGGTGGAGCCTAGGGTGAGTAGTGGGAGGGGCCTCAGCAGGATATAATGCTGGAGTCTACGCACCAAAGCTGACATTTTCTCCAGGGGAACGGATCTCTGTTATCTGGAGGTCAGTTGTAATTTCAGGAGATCTCCAGCCCCCCCTCCCTCCGAGGTTGGCAACGCTCAGAGTAAATCATGTCTTCTCGTCAGGGATAAATGGAAGGTCTTCGCTTCCCTCTGTTCCCATGCAGACACATTCACCACACCGCGCACTCTCTTTGGTATCAGCTCTGGACAGGATAGGTGAATACACAGAGCTGTCAAAGAACTGCACTTTGTTTTCTGCTGGAAATAGAAAAGGAGATTGGATTCATACCCCGCCCTTCACTCACTTGTAGTCTCAGAGTGGCTTACAATCTCCTTTCCCTTCCCCTCCCCACAATGGACACTCCTGTGGGTAGGGGCTGAGAGAGCTCCGAGACAGCTGTCCTTGAGAGAACAGCTGGTCCAGAGCTATGGCTTGCCCAAGGCCACCCAGCAGGTGCAAGTGGAGGAGTGGGGAATCAAACCCGGTTCTCCCAGACTAGAGTCCGCGCACTACACCAAACTGGCTCTCCTAGGTAGCCCTCTTCTAGGTGCCATCTTCTAGGTGTTTGCAGGTTTTAAGTGTGTTGATTGCTTTCCGCATCCAAGGCATGTACAACAGGCCAAAGAAATTATGCAGCAATAAATTGGTCGTAGTGAAATATAGCAAACAGTAAAATAGAACAGGACAACAGAAGGTTTTCATACCCCGCTTTTCTCTACCTTAAGGAGTCTCAAAGCAGCTAACAACCACTGTTCCCTTCCTCTCCTCATAAGAGGCACCTTGTGAGGCAGGTGGGGCTGAGAGTTCCAAGAGAACCAAGGTCACCCAGCAGGCTTCATGTGGAGGAGGGGGGAATCAAACCTGTTCTCCAGATTAGACTCTACCTACCACTCTTAACCACTTATAACACACAGCCAAAAACACTTCACTCCCAAAATGCCATCCTGTTAGCTCTCTAAATTCATCCTTCACCTCAGGGACCCATAAAAAGCAAGGTCTTTCCAGCAAATCTTAGAAGTTCAAATTTCAGTAAACTAATGGGCGGGCTACCAGTTTGTCTAAGCTCTGAGCCTGCCCTCCCCGAAATCTAGGGCAGGCCGCCACAGGTTTTCTTCAGCTTTAGTTGCCATCCCCCCCCAAAATTAGGAAGCCAGACTTTTCAGCCTTCAGGGCTGTATGTTTTATCGTCGTCGTTGTTTGATACTGTGGCCCAACTGACAGGTCGGTTACAAGAAATCCTGAGAACGTGTGTGAAGTGATTTGGACCATTGCAATCTTTTGTCCATCTTCAAGCATATGTTTTAGGGCATTTGTTGGCTTCTTTGGTACGTTGCCTCATACATTATTTTTTTCCAGTTTGAAAGTACTGGATGAGTTGAACCATATTAATTCAACTGTACGCTACCATGTTGTCACAGGACAAAGCAGTGATAGCGAAGATCTTCCTGCCCTGGACACCTCAAGCAAATGTACTCCAGTGAAACACATTGGCATGTCAAAGCCGCAGAAGCTCGCTCGGTCGCCTGCGAGAATGATATCCCCAAACATCAAAGACGGCGAGAAGGACAAGCAGAGAGAGAAGAACCATCAAAACGTTTCCCCCAGGGTGTACAAGTGGAGCTTCCAACTCAGTAAGCTTGTTTTATCAGTATATCTAATGCTCAGCATGGCCAGATCTGCGGGTACGTCAATCTGGAGGCTAGAGTCATGATCAGATAAGACAGATGCTTCTAGAAGCCTAAGACAAGCCCCAGGTTTTCAGAGAAGTCTGAAATCTTAATTTAAAAAAAAACCCAAAACACTGGGGAGTTAAAACCTCCCAAACAGCAACTGTAGTTTTAAAGCATTTTTTCTTTAAAACTACAGTTGCTGTTTGGGAGGTTTTAACTCCCCAGTGTTTTGGGTTTCTTTAAAATTAAGATTTCAGACTTCAGTGGCCATAGCTAGGCAGCCACAACAGTATTGTTAGCCTTCAAGCCTTGGTTTTTGTCAGTAAAAGGCAGGTGATAGGCAGCGTGGATTTTTCCAAGGCCACGCCCATCAGTCACCACCCAAGCCCAGCTGTTTGCTACTGCTCAACAGCAGTCATTCCACAAAAGCCAATGTGGTGTAGTGGTTAGAATGCTAGACTACGATCTACGAGACCCAGATTTGAATCACCACTTTGCCATCGAAGCTCACTGGGTGACTTTTAGACCAGTTAAACATTCTCAGCATAACCTACCTCACAGGGCTGTTGTGAGGTTAACATGGAGAATGACGCCACCTGCTATGGGACCTCATTGTGGAGAAAAGCAGGTATAACTGAAGTAAATAATATAGCTGAAAATGGAAGCAGATATGAAAGGTGGGTGGGTGGGTGGGAAGGAGAGAAGGAAGCAGGGAAAGGTTGCTGGGGGGAGGGAATGAGTCTGGAGAAGGGAATCCAGGGAGAAATGCGGTGCCCCTTGCAAATCTTTGAACCTTCCCCATCATGCAACTGTGCTGCTGGATTTATGATGCATCGTGTAAAATCTTTTGATTGTTGTGAACGCCGTAGCAATAAATTTAAGCTCTGCTTTTTTTAAAGTACAGCATTTGGTTACCAGCCTTGGCTACAGACTTGTTCAGTGGAGGGGATGATGAGATTTTGCCATTTGGTACATAATGGAATCTATGAACTCTCTTAGACATCTGATATGCATGTTTAGGTTAACTAAGTTTATTTATTCATTCTTCTAAGATGAATTGGACAACATGAACAGCACAGAGAGGATCTCCTTTTTACAGGAGAAACTGCAGGAAATCAGGAAATATTACATGTCTCTGAAGTCCGAAGTCGCCACCATAGATAGGAGAAGAAAACGGTTGAAAAAGAAAGACCGAGAAGGTAGGTTCGGACTTGGACTACCTGGCCAAAAAAAAGTTTCAGAATCCCTAAAGCTAAGGCTGTGTGTTAGATCAGTATTTTTCATGCCACCTGCTTCCAGATATTGGTGGGGGGGTGCAGTCCCCAGTCCATGTTAGCAAAATTATGTATCTTCTGAGGGTGAACAAGCTTTGTGTTACGTTAGAAGTCTTGGACTTTTGTTGACATCACTCCAAACCAGCTTCATTTAGTAGAGCAATGTATTTATTAAAATGTTTACGCTGTGCCCCTTCACATTAATCGGAGTGAAGATTACAAAAGTAGGTGTAAATCATACCCCATAAATATTTTTAAAAACTACAATAAATATCAAGACAACATATGGCGGCTTCCTTTTCATTAAAATGGCAGATATTCTGTCCTTACATCCATGTATGTATTTACTGAACCGCATTATCTCTAAGTTCTCATCTAACCTTCTCCCTTCCGCCTATCCCACCATTGGAAAAATGGCTCAGGTCATTAAGAAAATAAATCCTTATCCAGGAGGTGAAAGGATTAAGAACAGGAGAAGAGCCCTGCTGGATCAGGCCAGTGGTCCATTTAGTCAAGTATCCCGTCTCACACAGTGGCTGACCAGTTCCTCTGGACAGCCAGCAACAGGGCACAGAGGCCGAGGCCTTCATTAGAACATAAGAAGAGCCCTGCTGGATGAGACTATTTGTCCATCTAGTCCAACATCCTGCCTCACACAGTGGCCAGCCAGTTCCTCTGGAGGGCCAACAACAACAGGGCATAGAAGGCTGAGGCCTTCATAAGAACACAAGAAGAGCCCTGCTGGATTAGGCCAGTTGTCCATCCAGTCCAGTGTCCTCTCTCACAGAGTGACCAACAACAGGGCCCAGAAGCCGAGGCCTTTCCCTGATGTTGCCTCCTGGCACTGGGATTCGGAGATTTTTCTGCCTCTGAATGTGGAAGCCTCCCTTTAGTCACCATGGCTAGTAGACCCCTCCTCCACGAATCTGTCTAATCCCCTTTTTAAAAGCCATCTATGCCTGTGGCCATCACTGTTTTAGGATTTCGAGGGACAAGGCCACAGCATGTGCGTAGTTGGTCTGCATATGAGAAGAAGAAGAAGAGAAGAGATTGGATTTATATCCTGCCCTTCACTCACTTGGGAGTCTCAGGGCGGCTTACAAACTCCTTTCCCTTCCCCTCCCCTCCCCACAGCAGACACCCTGTGAGGTAGGTGGAGCTGAGAGAGCTCTGAGACAACTGTCCTTGAGGGAACAGCTGGTACAGAGCTATGGTTTGCCCAAGGTCATCCAGCCAGGTGCAAGTGGAAGAGTGGGGAATCAAACCTGGTTCTCCCAGATTAGAGTCCGCGCACTTAACCACTACACCAAACTATGCTCTGAGGTTGGAATGCAAATGCTGGTGCAAAAGGGCAGAGAAGACTGGAGACAAACACATTGTGCCCCTCGGAGGGGGTGGCGTTTTGAGCGATCTAAGGGGCCACAGGGCTGAAAACCTCTAGCGTGAGAGTGCTCCTGGCAGGAGAGGCATCGGGTGCAAGCTTGCCATTTGGACAAAACTTGTGTCATGGCGGGGCAGGTTGTACCCTGTCCTCCCTCTTTTCTGAACAAAGTTTGGTGGGTCTTCCTCCAAGGGAAGTTCATGGAGCTGCTCTGGCGTACTTCAGCATGGAGGGCTGGAAGTCATTTAATTAATGTATTTACAAAATTTGCAGCCCACCTTTCTGCCCTTACAAGGACCACCAAAGCAGCTAACGGTTTAAGAAAATACAGGATAATATCACATTTTAAAACATTAAATCAACCCCCCCCCCAAAAAAACCCCATATTATTAAAAGAAACTGAAAAGAGAGATAAAGTACGTACATTGGGCAGGAAGGGAAGGATCACTGAGGGGAGTGCTAAATGGAGGGGAAAGTCTTCACCCGCTGGCGGGAGGCAACAATAGGAGACGGACAAATCTCCCAGGGAAGAGAGTTCCAGGACTTTGGGGCCATGACTGAGAAGGCCCTTTCCATCTCAGAAGGTGGAGGCAGGACCGCCAAAGACGATAATAGTGGTCAGGCAGGTTCATAAGAGGGGTGGCTGGTTTTTCAGGTATGTTGGTCCCAAACCATAAGCACTGGTTCCCAAAGTGGGCAGTACTGCCCCATGGGGGACACTGGAACCATCCAGGCGGACAGTAAGAGCCTTGGGTGCAATGGGGGGGGGGGAGGTGTTGAATAAAACTAAGGGGGCGATGGAAGCATGAAGAAAGAAGAGTCCAGGACCTATTTAAAGCAGCCTTTCCCTGCCTTCTCCTGGTCTTCCCTGGGATCAGGGAGGGAGGGGGAGGCGAAGAGGGGTCCCCACAGCCAATCACAGCCTCCGTTATCTTAATTTTCTATGCGTATGCAAATGTTACTATGGCCGATCTTATAAAATACGTCTATGATCTTGAGCTTCAAAGTGTCCTATTTACGACAGTATCTTTCTTCACCATCTGCAAATTTGTCCACTTCTTGAAGCTAGATTTCCAGTGGGGAGCCGAGTAATTTTTTTTTCTGAAAAGGGGGGTGGTGGTAGGCCAAATAAGTTTGGGAACCTCTGGCTCAGGGTGTTGAAGGTCAAGACCAGCACCTTGAGGTGTGCCTGGAAATATATTAAGTGATGATCGAAAGTATGTTGGTATCTGTTTAGGAGTTGCCACCAAGCTTATGGGGGGGAGGAAATGGCTGAATGATGTGGCAGCAGCCGGCCATCTTGAGGGTGCCTAACTCTTCTCCTGTATCCACAGTGTCTCACGCAGGAGCTTCCATGTCCTCGGCATCCTCAGACACTGGAATGAGCCCTTCATCGTCCTCTCCGCCCCAGAATGTGCTTGCAGTCGAATGCAGGTGATACCGGACTCGTCCGCCTTGTGCAGCGAGTGGCTGTCACGGACAAAAATCCTGAAAATACCATAGAAAGCACTCAGCTGGTTTGACATTGCCAAGTATATTCTGTGTACTCTTCCACTGCTGGACTGTGTTGGTCTCTCCTCTTCGCGCCCCCTCCTCCTTCCTTCCTTCCTTCCTTTTTCCTTTTTTTTTTTTTGGTCACTGTGGATATATATATTTTTTTAATTTTAATCTTGCATTGTGGAGATGAATTAAGCTAAATTGGCAACAGGAGGTTCATAGGTGCACTTGGACACCTCGGTCTTCGTGCTTATTTGTTTTGTTTTGCTGTTGAAACAACAAAAAGGGCACTTAATCAAATTGGGGGAAACGGATGTCCAATGAAGCATTTGGGTGTTACAAGGAAATTTACTCTTTAAAAAGAAGAAAAACGAGTGCACCATATAGGCATCGAAATAGGTTCTGTCAGAAAAATGGATTTACTGTTGCACTTTTTTTCACCGATCGGTATCTTAAATTCGTGGGTGAGAGTTCCCCCCTCCTCTATTTTTTGGGGTTAGGCTTTTCATTTGGGGGGTGGGGGAGAGCACGTGCTATACAGACCTGCCAAAGTGTGTATTTAGCCACGTGCCCAGTTTTTTTTTTTTTTTTAAAGATGTAAATTGGACAAAATAAATTGTGAAAGGAAGCGTAGTTGACTGGAAACTACCGTTGTAACGAGTCTTCCACTTTTTTATAGGATTTTCTGAGCACACGATTATGCAAATATTTTAATGTTTAATGTTTACAGTGGAATTGTGAATAGGTTTTCAGTGGACTATCTTATCCCTTGACAAAAGTATTTTGTCTTTTTTTCTATGTAATTTCAGAGTTTTTATTTTGTTACAAAATGGCAAAAAAATAAAATATATAACAATGAAGTTATTTAATGAGATTTCTAAAAGCTGAATTTTTGTGTGTGTAAAATAAGGTATCTTGCGACCTGTTAAATATATTTATTCAGACATTGGATGTTGTATTTTAATGTATTTTTTAAAAAAAATATTAAGAAAATTGGGGAGAAAGTCTAGGTTAGGTTCACTCTTTCAATAAAATATACCTGTCACTTATTAAAAAAAACCAACCAACCCTGTACAGGTGGCTGTATGTATTAGCCATACCTGTATGTTAAGTGGTTTCGTCTGTTCAATCTTCCACAGTGTAAAACTGTAATCTGGCATCTGGATTAAACTATAACCTGTCTTGAAAACTTTGGCACTCCTAGTACTTCTGTTTGCTTTGAGGAACAATTTCCCGCCCACTTCCCTTCGGGTTTCCCTTTACAATGCTTTTGTCACCATTTTCCTTTGCTGTACTCCTGAAGCGAGTTTTATATCTGCCAAAGTTGAGCTGTATCATCAGTTTAGAGTTTAAAAGACTGATTTGGCTGTGGACTTGTCCCACAGGCTGAAAACAGTATGTAAATATCTTTCCTGAAACCATGTATTTAAGACAGTTTGCATATACATTGTGTATAAAAAGTGATTTTTTTAAATCAATTTTTTTTTAAAAAAAAACCACCCTTCCTCTTTGTACATCGAGAAGGGGTCTCGTCTCTTCCCATGTTAATACGATGTAGAGTTATAAAATAGATTATCTAGACTGTGTCAAGATATTACAAGGTTCACTGAATCTGAAGGCCTGAATGAGAGACTGATGAAGTGGGGGAGTCATTTAGCTAAGAACTCAAAAAATGTTTCTCGCAGTTTCATTTTACCACATCGTCAACGTGTGATTCCAATTCCTTCCATTTTTCGCAGAGAACTAAAGGAAAAAGTCCTCTTGTAAAAAAAAAATGCACTTTTTTCTGTCTTTTCTTAAGCAGAGCTATTTCAATGTATGATACAAATTGAAGCTCCGTGGGGAGCATTAATAAAGGTTATGTTTTTAAACATAGGCTTTATTTTATTTTTTTAAGCAATTTTGTCAGACCACCACCCATGACCAAACAACAGAAAGATCTGTCTCCGTCATGTGTTGTCAAAACTCTTGAGAGTTATATTCATAATAAAACTTGTCATTTATAGTCAAGAAATTTGGGTCACATGTTTGCATGCCTGAAGCTCCCATAGGTCATTAATCGACGCCAAATTCTCCCATCTTTCCTGCCTCACGGAGTTGTTGTAAGGCTACACTAGACCAGTCTGTCTCTACCTAAGACCACACACCAGATTCTCAGTTGAAGAACTTGAACTCACGTCGCCCTAGTCTCGAGTAACAACTTAAATGCTTTTAGATTGCAAATTACTGTTTCAAAATGCTAGAGGTCTTCATGAAACACATGAAGCTGCCTTATACTCAGGGGTCCGTTGGAGCGGGAGCGCACAGGAGTGCAGCTCCGGGAGTGAGGAGCCCAGGGGGCGGGCACATGACCAAGCCCCACCCCCTCCTCGGCTTCCCCAAACTGCAGAGGTGCAGCGCCCCGGGGAAAGCCCTGCTAGGGTCTTTATTGTTTTTAATGCTTTGTTTTAATATTGATAATTTTATCATTGTTCCTTTTATGACTGTGTGCTGCTTTTCCAGAGACTTGCTCAAGGTGGCATATAAATTTTTTAAGTATACCATTTTTTATCTGGGCACATGGCACATAAGTACTGGAGAAATTTCACCAACCCTTCAGCAGCTTCCACCCCATCAGTCTGGTGTAGTGGTCAGGAGTTGGACTCTCATCTGGGAGAACCGGGTTTGATTCCCCACTCCTCCACATGCAGCTGCTGGTGTGACCTTGGGCCAGTCACAAGTTCTCTCAGAGCTGTTCTCTCATGAGCAGTTCTCAAAAGACCTCTCTCAGCCCCACCTACCTCACAGGGTGTCTTGTTGTGGGGAGGGGGAGGGGAAGGGATGGGTGGTGCACATGTCCTGGGTATCTCAAGTCTACTTGAAACCTGGTGGTTTCAAGGGAGCAGGAAGAGAATGAGGGTGTGTTCTTTACGCTTATTTTTATTGCACAAAGTATTGGCTGGGGAAGGGAATGGAGGAAGAGCAGGTCAGTTTCACTCACCTGTGGAGTGGAGCCTGAGGGGTGGGTGTTGCCTTCTGACACACTTTTGGTATGTTAGGGGGTGTGGCATATGCAAATGAGTTATGCTAATGAGCTCCGGCACCTCTTTTTCTACGAAATGATCCCTGCTTACACTGGCCTTATAATGGCCCTACTGGTGGACCTCCTGAGGGCACCTGGTGTTCTTGGCCACTGCGTGACACAGAGTGTTGGACTGGATGGTCCACTGGCCTCATCCAGCATTGGCTTCTTTTACGTTCTTATACTGAATCAAGACAATTGGTGTGTCAAGGTCAGTGTTGTCTGCTCAGAATGGCAGTGGCTCTCACCCAGGGTCTCGGGCGAAGGTCTTTCACATCAGTCAGGTTACATCGGTCAGTAATTTCTCCGTCACAGCCCAGTTAAAAGGCAGTGAAAATGAGCAGACTCTCTAGGGTTGATTCTGCTTACATTGCTCTCCTGATAAAACTTTACTAAGCTGCTGCGGCTCAAGACCCAAAGTTCCCAGTTTTGTATGCAAGAGAGAACCAGATTAAGGATGCATGTTCCTTAAAAATGCCTGCTTTATGGGAATTTGGAATGGACAAGCTATTCTTTAAAACAAACCCCTCTTAAATATTTTCCGTTTTGGTTCAGTCTGGGATAGGTGCGCCAGCCGGTTGAGGGATGAACGGTTCCGGAGAACACCTTCATTGCTTCCAAGGGTTACAAATATGTGTAAAAGGTAAATGTAAAGGTTCCCCTTGCTCAAAAGCCAGTCGAATCCAACTCTAGGGGGTGGCGCTCATCTCCGTTTCCAAGCTGAAGAGCCAGCGCGGTCCAAAGACTATTCTGTGGTCATGTGGCTGGCATGACTAGACGCCAAGGCTCACGGAACGCTGTCACCTTCCCACCGAAGCGGTACCTACTTATCTACTTGCAGTTTCTTGCTTTCGAACTGCTAGGGTGGAAAGAGCTAGGGGCAGAAATGGGAGCTCACTCCATCACGTGGCACTCGGGTCTCGAACTGCCAAACTGGATTTTTAGCTCGGACTTCCAAAACTTTGGTTGCCCTTCCGTGCTGGAGAATCCCGAGTGACCCGATGCACCATAGTTCCCAAATCCCGGGATAAAATTTAGAGCCAAGGAAACCATTCTCTAGCATTCACACAGCCAAAGAGGTTAACCCCAGCACCTGGTAGCCAGGGTCATACATCTTCAGCGGACAAAGCTTCCATACCCTGCCCTGTGCAATCTTCAGAAGTCGCCTGCTGAATCTTCCTTCACAAGAATCACAAGCAGCTGCCTATGCTGACTGGCTTCCAAAGAGTCTGGAAAATACGCTGTGTAAGTCAGCACTGTTGTGTCTGTGTGGAGGTGAATTCAACATAAGTTGCGGGACTGGGTCTCCAAACTGGCCCGGCCTAAGTAGGGCTGCCAACCTCCAGGTAGAATGCTTTATCTGAGTGTGTAGCAATTACAATTCTTATCACTGTAAAAGAGAAAATACACATTTAATTATAGGAGGAGGAGATTGGATTTATATTCCACCCTTCACTTGGAGTCTCAGAGCGGCTTAAAATCTTTCCCTTCCCCTCCCCACAACAGACACCCTGCGAGGTAGGTGGGGCTGAGAGAGCTCTGACAGAAACTGCTCTTTTTCAAGAACAGCTGTGCCAGTTATGGCTTGCCCAAGGTTATCCAGCAGGTGTAAGTGGAGGAGTGGGGAATCAAACCCGGTTCTCCCAGATTGGAGTCCGTGCACTTAACTACTACACACCAAACTGTTATAATTGTTATTACACAAAATCCATTGCATGTGAGTGACAAAAGAAGAGTTTTCTAGAGAATCACTATTATTATAGTAAACTTTGTGTGTGTATGTGTGTATATATATACACACACACACAAAGTTTACTATAATATATTGATTCTTTATTGACTTTTATAATATCTTTATTGACTCTTTGTCAAGTTTGTCACGGATGTTTTGATTGGATTTCCATCTCCTGTGATCTCTCACTTTTGGCTTCAACCTCCAGGTAGAACCTGGAGATCTCCTGGAATTAGAATCCTCAGACTACGGAGATCAGTTCCCCTAGCAGAAATATATAGAATCCGGGAGAATGTGGTTATAAATATTTCAACAATAATTAAGAGTGCAGTCTCAACAAATCACAAGTATAAATATACATTCACACAGTAAAGGCAACTCATACAATCCAATCACACCGTAATGGAAACAACAGGCAATCTCATATACTCTTAATAGTCCCAAGACTTCTCTACAAAGGAAGGAAGGAAGGAGTAAAGTGCGGTGCCATCCATAAAGTGCTCCTCTAAAGACAGACTTGTCATTCTTGGTTGTAATATGCAAACTTCAGGGTGCTTCTGTAGACGATATACAAATTGTTTGGTGCTTCTTGCCCTCAATTAGTCACTTGCTTCCATGTTAATTCTATCCAAATATTTTCAGCAGGTAGAAAGCAGTATTCCGTCAACGGGACTGCTAACCTAAACGCCACCATTTCACCAAGACTTCTTCATAGATGGACAGTCACCACACTACAAAAATAAAATATCTCATACGGTTCTATAGTAAAAAGAGCAATCACATCATCACCCACACCAGAGCTGTACAAAGATATTTCCGTGGTCATGTGGCCGGCATGACTAGACGCCAAGGTGCACGGAACACTGTTTACCTTCCCACCGAAGCGGCACCTGTTTATCCACTTGCAATGTCTTGCTTTCGAACTGCTAGGCTGGCAGGAGCTGGGGACCAGAGACGGGAGCTCACTTCATCACGCGGCACTCGGGTCTCAAACTACCGGTCTGCAGTTCAGCGTCTTAACCACGTGAGCCACTGCAGCCCCATCCTCTGGTTAACTTAAATCTAAATTATCTGTTGTTTTTCGCTTGTTGTAAACCGCCCTGAGTCCTGCCTGCAGGGAAGGGCAATCTAAAAGTCAATACTACTAGTAGTTGGTGTCCTTTTGGGGGGTCGGAAAGGTTAGGACTATTCCTAGTTAGTAGCCATTATCACAGCTGAAATAGGGGTCTTTGAAACCAGATCTATCACAGCGATCGCTTGTTTGAAGTAGTCAGGAACAGTGCTCCCTCTAAGCTGAGTTAGTGTGAGCTAGCTCACAGTTTTTTAGCCTCTGGCTGACAGATTTTCACCTTAGCTCAGGAAGGATGGCCCCAGAGCAAACTAGTTTATGCAGCAGCCAAATCGCTCACTCACAACTTCCATGCCAGCAGCTCAAATAGTAGAATTTTTGCTCACAAGACTCCACAGCTGAGAGGGAGCATTGGCTGTCATCAGTGTTCCCTCTGAGCTGAGTGTGAGCCAGCTCACCATCTTTTAGCCTCCAGCTCACACATTTTTGTCTTTGCTCAGGAAGGATTGCTCCAGAGCAGTGTTCCCTCTAGGCTGAGTTTGTGTGAGCTAACTCATCGTTTTTGAGCCTCCAGCTCACACATTTTTCTCTCAGGTCAGGAAGGATGGCTCCAGAGCAGGCTAATTTATGCAGCAGCCAAATTGCTCGCTCACAACTTCAACGCCAGTAGCTCACCAAGTAGACTTTTTGCTCACGAGACTCCACAGCTGAGAAGGAACCTTGACTCAGGAATTATGTCCTCTTTTTTTTCTTTCCAAAATTTTGGGGACCCTGATAAAACCCCATCTTTGCCTTGCAGGGAGGGAGGGGAGGGAACCAGACCCCCTCCAGGCCTTCTGTGGGGAAGGGGAGTCCGCTCTCAAAGGGGGCCGAAAAGTGGCCCACTCTTGGCTGCCTGTTTTCAAAGCAAAACTAGCTGTGGCAAAGAGGCCTACTCGTGTGCGGGGAGCCCCGTGTACTTCGGAGCCCTCCGCATTTTAAAATCTCGAGTCGGGGGCAATGCTCCCTCTAAGCTGTGGAGTCTTGTGAGCAAAAATTCTATTTTGTGAGCTCCTGGCATTAAAGTTGTGAGCAAGCGATTTGGCTGCTGCAGAAATCAGTTTGCTCTGGACCCAACCTTCCTGAGCTGAGACAGAAAATGTGTGAGCCGGAGGCTAAAAAACAGTGAGCTGGCTCACACTAACTCAGCTGAGAGGGAATGCTGCTTACAACCAATGCTCCCTCTCAGCTGTGGAGTCTTGTGAGCAGAAATCCGACTTTGGGAGCTGCTGGCATTAAAGTTGTGAGCAAGTGATTTGGCTGCTGCATCAATTAGTTTGCTCTGGAGCCATCCCTTCCTGAGCTGGGACAGAAAATATGTGAGCTGGAGGCTAAAAAACAGTGAGCTGGCTCACACTCACTCAGCTGAGAGGGAATGCTGCTCACAACCAATGCTCCCTCTCAGCTGCGGAGTCTTATGAGCAGCAATAGGACTTTGTGAGCTCCTGGCATTAAGGTTGTGAGCGAGCGATTTGGCTACTGCATCAATCAGTTTGCTCTCGATCCAACCTTCCTGAGCTGAGACAAAAATCTGTGAGCCGGAGGCTAAAAAACGATGAGCTGGCTTACACTGACTCAGCTCAGAGGGAACACTGATGACAGGCAATGCTCCCTTTCAGCTGCGGAGTCTTGTGAGCAGAAATCCGACTTTGGGAGCTGCTGGCATTAAAGTTGTGGGTGAGCGATTTGGTTACTGCATCAATCAGTTTGCTATGGAGCCATAGTTGGGACAGAAAATGTGTGAGCCGGAGGCTAAAAAACCAATGAGCTGACTCACACTCACTCAGCTGAGGGGGAATGCTGCTCACAACCAATGCTCCCTCTCAGCTGCGGAGTCCGGTGAGCAGAAATCCGACTTGGTGAGCTCCTGGCATTCAAGTTGTGAGCCAGCGATTTGGCTGCTGCATACATTAATTTGCTCTGGAGCCCCATCCCTTCCTGAGCTGAGACAGAAAATCTGTGAGCCGGAGGCTAAAAAACATGTGAGCTGGCTCACACCGACTCAGCTGAGAGGGAACACTGGTTAGGCGGTCTCCGAACACGGGACTCTCCCGGCGCTCGTCGGGATGCACGAGGGGAGCGTCCGGCCGAGGTAGGCGCGGGGCTGGAAGCCGGCCGGCGGCCCTCCGTCTCTCTCCCTCCGTCTCTCTCCCTGCGGGCGCCCGGCCTCCTTCCCCCGCATGGGCCGGTGGCCGCGGCCGGGCCTGCTGCTGCTGCTGCTGGGACTCCTGGCGGGCGCCTGCAGCCTGGCCCTGCTGGCCTACTGCTCCGCCCGCTTCGACCGCCGCCGCGCCCCCGACTTCCAGCGGCGCCTGAGGGAGCGTGAGTGGGCGGGCCGGCGGCAGGCCTCGGGCCGGGGGCAGCAGCGCCGCCTTCATGAGCCCCCTCGTCGCCGAGGAGGGAAGGAAGGAAGCCGGGGCTGCCGCGAGGGGGTTCAGACGCGCACGGCACACGCGTGTCTCTGAGGCGGGCACGGGCAGCCGACCCCGCAAGCCAGGCACCCAAGAGACCTGTGGAGACCCGGGGTGACCAGCCGCCCTGTTTTGAGAGGACAACGAAGTCCTCTGGTTTTTTGGGTGTCTGGCAAGAGTGGCCTCTTTGGGGCTGTTGTTTTTTTAAAAAAATATTTTTAAATTAATTTTCAAATTAACAAACAATACAATATACCAGGGGTGGGCAAATTGTGGCCCGGGGGCCACATGCGGCCCGCCACAGAGTTTTTTGCGGCCCGCCAAGACAGTCGGCCACGTGGTGCGATAGGGTACATTTCTCTCAATAAACTGTTTCTAAAATTAAATGTGCTTGCAGCTATAGATGATATGAAATTAGCGCAATAAATAAATTGAATAAAACAACCACTATTTTATTTAATTTATATTTGTTGATTTTTATGATACAATTTATACCTTTTCTGAAATGCAGAGTTAACTAATGAATGCAATCGTTTTAAAAGGTGCGGCCCTCCGCTAACCTCCGCTCCCACAAAGCGGCCCCCGAGCCAAAAGAATTGCCCACCCCTGCAATATAGCAACAACAACATTTACAACATACCTCTATCACATCAAATATCAAATAGATTTTTAAAAAATCCATAGAATACCGTCATTACAGTTTGCGAAAATACTTACAACATAAGTTTCAAATCAACCAACTAGTTTTTAAAAAGTTACGAGATCTATAGCCTTGTACATTATTTTGGAGCTCCAGTATTTTCTCCAAATTTTCCAGAATAGGATACCATCTAGCTATATAATGTGATGGGCCCAATTGAAGGTCATTTGGGGCTGTTTTTAAAAGCCGGATGGAAACGCCCTTTCTCTGGGTTGGGCCTGACAGTGTTCCCTCTCAGCTGAGTCAGTGTGAGCCAGCCCACGGTTTCTTAGCCTCCGGCTCACACCTTTTTGTCTCCGCTCAGGGAGGGTGGCTCCAGAGAAAACTTATTGATGCAGCAGGCAAATTGTTCGCTCACAACTTTAATGCCCATGGCTCACCAAGTAGAATTTTTGCTCACAAGACTCCACAGCTCAGAGGCAGCATTGGCTGTCACCAGTCTTCCCTCTGAGCTGAGTTAATGTGAGCCAGCTCACTGGTTTTTTAGCCTCCGGCTCACGCATTTTTGTCTCAGCTCGGGAAGGATGGCTCCAGAGCAAACTAATATACGCAGGAGCCAAGTCGCTCGCTCACAGCTTTAATGCCAGGAGCTCAGAAAGTAGGATTTTTTGCTCACAGGACTCCACAGCTTAGAGGGAGCATCGGTTGGGAGGTTAGGGATATTTCTAGTTGATAGCCATGGTCACAGCTGAAATAGGAGGGGGTCTTTAAACTCTCTCTCAAGAGCTCTCTCAGCCCCACCTACCTCCCAGGGTGTCCGTTGTGGGGAGGGGAAGGGAAAGGAGATTGTAAGCCTCTCTGAGACTTCTTCGGGTAGTGAAGGGCGCTACAAATCCAATCTCTTCTTCTTTCTCTAAATGGTTCCCAGACTTTCCTCGACATGACTGCCAGCCTCCAGGTGGGACCTGGGGATCCCCTGGAGTTGTATCTCCAGACCACAAGAGATCAGTTCCTCGGGAGAAAATGGGTACTTTGGAAGTCGGACTCTGTGGCATTGTGCCCCACTGAGGCCCTTGCCCTCCCGAAGTTCCATCCCCAAATCCCCAGGAGTTTCCCAGCCTGGATCAGGCAACCCAACCAGGGTTACCAGGGGAGACCTGGAAACTCTTAAGACTTGCCCTAAGCCAATATGCATGTGCAACACAAATTCACAGAATTTATTTGGGAAACCTCTCTTCTCCCAGTGAAATATTTTCTTATTTACGATGTCAAAAACCGTGATTAGAGAAAACTGATAGCGGGCGGGTAGGCCTCCTAAACTTGTTCACAGCTGTCTGATGTGCGCACTAAACTGAATGGGTTATTCTTGCAGGAAGAAGAAAAGAGCGTGAACAACCGAAAGAGCGTGAGAAAGAGGTGAAAAGAATGTGTCTCTAAATGTTGTCCGTGCAGATTGTTTC
This sequence comes from Lepidodactylus listeri, assembly GCA_029233225.1. Taxonomy (NCBI): domain Eukaryota; kingdom Metazoa; phylum Chordata; class Lepidosauria; order Squamata; family Gekkonidae; genus Lepidodactylus; species Lepidodactylus listeri. The sequence goes on along the minus strand of JARCFY010000011.1, from coordinate 94,013,739 downwards.
AGAGGGTAACCGTGTCGGGTCCGCAGCAGCAGAAAATGGGGAGCCGTGTTAGTCTGTCTGCAGCAGTAGTAAAGAGTAAGAGTCCATTTAGCAAACTTTTCTTTTTTTTTTAACGAGTATTTTTTATTTTTCTTATATCAGAAAGCTATATATATATTTATATTACACACATATTTTTGGAGTCATACAAGTTTATCAATCCATACATAGAATTTTGACCATATTTTTAGAAATTGCTTTTCATTTCTTCCATGGACATAGTAGCTGATCCTATCTAGCTCTGCGAGTTCCATCAGTTTTTCTAAAAAGATTTCTGGGTCTAATGTTTCTTTCTCTTTCCATTTTCTTGCCCAGCTTAATCTTGCCGCAGTAAATATATACACTATTAGTTTCTGTTCTTCTTTCTTTAAGCCTTCGGGCAGAATGTTCAATAAACACATTTCTGGACAATTTGGCAGCTTTATATTCAATATTTCTTCTGCTACCATTTTCACATTTAGCCAATATTTTTGGGCCTTTTCACATTTCCACCACATATGGTAGAGGGTTCCTACTTCTCTATCACACTTCCAACAGGTATTTAACAGCGCTCCATAACATTTCGAAAGTCTATCAGGTGACCAGTGCCATCTATAAAACATCTTATACAAGTTTTCCTTATAAGATGCTGCACTAGTAAATTTTAATGTTTTCCACATTTTTGACCAATCTTCTAACGCTATGGTATATCCAAAATCCCTCATCCAAGCCACCATTACCCCCTTGACTGTCTCTTCATACATTTCCTCTGATAACAGAACTTTGTAAATTTTTTGTATGTTTTTCTCATCTGTATCTAACCAAGCTTTCTCTAACTCTATTTTGGTATTCATAAAGCCAGTTTCTTTATCTGATTTAAATCTTGCTGTTAATTGGTGTTTTTCAAGCCATGATAATTTTATTTTTTCTAGCTCTAAAGTTTCAAATGATTTTAAATTATTTGATGTGTCTAATAGTTTTTCATAACTAATTTTTTTATCATTATTTATTAATGTGGGTTTTATAAAGGCTTCCAGGGGTGATACCCACAGCGGTGTTTTAGGAAAATATGCCAATTTAATTTGTTGCCATGTTTTCAGCAGGGCTCCTCTAACCCAATGTTGTTTAAAATTATTGTGAGTTTTATCTTTTTCATACCATAGGTATGAATGCCAGCCCATCGCCAGATCAAAGCCCTCTAATGTCAACCCTCTTTCATTTTGTAGTTTGACCCAATCTTTTATCCAAATCAAAGATGCTGTTTGATAATATAATTTCCAGTTTGGGAGATTACAGCCTCCCCTTTCTTTAGCATCTTGCAAAAGTTTTAATTTTATTCTTGGTTTTTTTGGATACCATATAAATTTTCTGCTTAACTTGTCTAGTTCCGCAAATATATTGTTATTTTTTAATATCGGAATTGTTTGTGCCAAAAACAAGAATCTGGGTAGGATATTCATTTTGATCACGGCTATTTTACCTAATAATGATAGTTGGAGATTTTTCCATTTTTCCAAATCATTATTAATTTCTTTAATCAGTTTATTATAGTTATTTTCAATAAGTGCACTATTTTTATTTAGCAAACTTTTCTGTGTGCGCAGAAGTTGCTCTGCAAGGCAGCTGCATGCTAAAGAAAGTCAGCCTGTAGATAATTCTGTGCGTATTGCCACCCTTCATGGAACTGGCTTTGCATACTGAGACCCAACGTGGACTAAGTTACAGTCCAGCGGCACCTTTAAGACCAACAAAGGTTTATTCAAGGTATGAGCTTGCGTGTGCAAGGCACACTTTTTCAAATACAATTGGCATCGTAGGTAAGGTTCAAACTTACAAACGGGCTGAACAGCAAATTAACATAGATGCTTTAAGATGTGCGAGATCAAAACTAGATAACAAGCTAAGGCTATAAGCTCAACAGTTGTTTTGATTTAATTCAGGGGAGAAAAGGACAACAAAGTCATTCATAAGCAAAGAGCCAGTTTGGTGTAGTGGTTAAGTGCGCGGACTCTAATCTGGGAGAACAGTGTTTGATTCCCCACTCCTCCACTTGCAGCTGCTGGATGACCTTGGGCAAGCCACAGCTCTGTACCAGCTGTTCTCTCAAGGACAGTTGTCTCAGAGCTCTCTCAGCCCCACCTACCTCACAGGGTGTCTGTTGTGGGGAGGGGAAGGGAAAAGGAGTCTGTAAGACGCTCTGAGACTACAAGTGAATGAAGGGCGGGATATAAATCCAATCTCTTCTTCTAATACGTCAAAATAGGGGGGGAATGTGAAAAGGCGTCTTTTCTAACTGTAGGAAGTAAACGGATCTAAATGTGGTTAAAATGTCAGACTAGGATCTGGGAGAACCAGGTTCTGGGGCAAGTGATGCTCTGTCTTCTTGGTGCTTCGGGGGCAACGGGTGGCTTCTGCCCCCACTGGTGGACCTCCTGATGGCCCCTGGGTTTTGGCCACAGAGTGTTGGACTGGATGGGCCATTGGCCTGATCCAACATGGCTTCTCTTATGTTCTTATGTCTGGGGCAGTGATGCTCTGTATTCTTGGAGGGCAACAGTGGGGGGGATTCTGGAGTTCTGGCCCTGTTGATGGACCTCCTGATGGCACCTGGGTTTTGGCCACTGTGTGACACAAAGTCTTGGACTGGATGGGCCATTGGCCTGATCCAACATTTGGCTTCTTTGTATTCTTGGTGCCTGGGGGGGGGGTCAACAGTGGGGGGGGGGCTTCCGGAGTTCTGGCCCTGCTGGTGGACCTCCTGATGGCCCCTAGGTTTTGGCCACTGTGTGACACAGAGGGTTGGACTGGATGGGCCGCTGGCCTGATCCAACTTGGCTTCTCTTACATTCTTATGTCTGGGGCAGTGATGCTCTGTATTCTTGGTGCTTGGGGGGGCAACACTGGGGGGGTTTCTGGAGTTCTGGCCCTGCTGATGGACCTCCTGATGGCACCTGGGTTTTGGCCACTGTGTGACACAAAGTTTTGGACTGGATGGGCCATTGGCCTGATCCAACATTTGGCTTCTTTGCATTCTTGGTGCCTGGGGGGGGGGGGTCAACAGTGGGGGGCTTCCGGAGTTCTGGCCCTGCTGGTGGACCTCCTGATGGCACCTGTGTTTTGGGCACTGTGTGACGCACAATGTTGGACTGGATGGCCTGATCCAACATGGCCTCCACACATGCTGGGTGACCTTGGGCCAGTCACACGCTCTCAGCCTCACCTACCTCACAGGGTTGTTGTGAAAATAAAATGGAGGAGAAGTAGATGATGTAAGCCACCATGAGTTCCGACGGGATAAAAAGTGGGGTATAAATGAAACAAATAAATAAAAATAAATATGCTATTGGTCGCTTGGAGGCAGCAGTTGCTGCACAGAAGCAGACCTTAGGACATCTTTTCCCATTTCAGAGACAAGAGGAACCCGAAACTGCTTTCCGTGTTCTTCAAGATGATCTTTTTTTTTTTTTTAAAGAATGAAATCTAATTTAGAATATTGTTAAGGGGAGAGTAGCAAACTGGTTGAGGGACTGAAACATTCCCCAGCCAATTTTATGGAATCATTTCTTAAGAATATCAGCTTTTATTAAAAACATCCCCCCCCCCCCCCCCCCCGAGATTCTCAACATTGAGGGTTTCTGTACTGGAATAATAAAAAAAGATTGTACAATGTAACTCATCTACTAAACATAGTTTTGCATTTGCTAGGTTCTCAGAAATGAAGCGCGCTCTTGATAATTACATGCAATTGATGAGTATGCAGATTAGCCGTGATTCTTCCGTTCTTGATGGATGTTCCGCGTGGTGCTTAGGGCGGAATAAATTGTCTCCCGTTTCAGTCTCCGATCCTGAAAAAGCAAGGATGGGAAACACATACAGTTAAACTGTGTCAGAAACATATCACAAGCGTTTGTACCGATTGTGGCAATCCGGCGGCTAGCAGGTTCCATGGACACTCTTTCATGCAATACGCACAGTAATAGGTTTGCTGAATGTGAGAATTTACTAATTTACTAATCTGGCTTTGGTCCATCTTATCTATGGGACTGCCTCTCCGTCTACACTCTGTCATGACATCTTTGCCTGTGTCAGTAGGGGCTTTTGCAGGAGCGAGCGTGAAAGTGGGCAAAATCAACAGCTACCTGTATAGGTGCTTTCTCCGTTGGGGCTCTCGCCTTGTGGAATGGCCGGCTCGAGGAGGTTGAATTCTCAGGGAGGCTCCAACCCTGCTGGCCTTCCACAAACGGAGGAGGAGGAGATTGGACTTATACCCCGCCCTTCACTACCTGGAGGAGTCTCAGAGCGGTTTACAGTCTCCTTTCCCTTCCCCTCCCCACAACAGACACCCTATGAGGTAGGTGGGGCTGAGAGAGCTCTGAGACAACTGTCCTTGAAAGAACAGCTGGTACAGAGCTATGGCTTGCCCAAGGTCATCCAGCCAGGTGCAAGTGGAGGAGTGGAGAATCAAACCCAGTTCTCCCAGATTAGAGTCTGCGCACTTAACCACTACACCAAGCCCTGAAAGAGGAGGAAGAAGAGGAGGAGTAGGAGGAGGAGACTGAATTTATACCCCACCCTTCCCTACCTGAAGGCGTTTCAGAGCAGCTTACAATCACCTTTCCCTTCCCCTCCCCACAAAGGACACCATGTGAGGTAGGTGGGGCTGAGAGAGCTCTCTCGAGAACTGTCCTTGAGAAAAAAGCTCCGGGAGAACTTGTGACTGACCCAAAGTCACCCCAGCTGCTGCATGTGGAAAAGCGGGGAATCAAACCCGGTTCTCCTGGATTAGACTCTGCGCTCCTCACCACTACGCCTAACTGGCTCTCAGGACCGGATCCATTTTAAGGTGCTGGTGCTTGCCTTCAGGGGCCGGTATAACTGCAAGACCTCCTCTCCCCTTATGAGCCCTGTAGGACCCTACAATCGGCAAACCAGCATCTCCTGGTGGTCCCTAGCCCAGGGACGTCCGTGTTGCCTCGACTAGGGCCAGGGTCTTCTCAGCCCTGGCCCTACGTGGTGGAACGATCTCTCATATGACATAAGGACCCTGTGGGACCTTTTTACAGTTCCGCAGGGCCTGCAAGACAGAGCTCTTCTGCTGGGCCTTTAGCTGAGGCCGTGGATGTCCCTTCCAGTGCTCCAGTGAGTCAGATCTGAATAACTACTTGGAACCCCAACTACCATGTCCATAGAGGCTCTGGTAAGAGGCTCTGTATATTTTAATTGACGTATTTTAATCAATTTTTAACTGTTTTTGTATACTGTGTACGACAGATCCCGCCCCAAGCCTGCTGTGCGGGGAGGACGGGATACAAATCTAATAAAATTAAAATAATATATGTAAAGCACAAGGGCTTTTCTACCCCAGCAGTAGGGTTGCACTGCACTAAGTGATTCACAAACTTAACTTGTTTAAACAGTTAGTGACTGTGGTCTACGCTGCTGCATGTAGCAGTTTGGTGAAGTGGTTAAGCGTGCTGTCTCTAATCTGGGAGAACCAGGTTTGATTCCCCACTCCTCCACTTGCAGCAGCTGGTGGATCCTTGGGTCAGTCACAAGTTCTTTCGGAGGTGCTCTCTCAAGGGCAGTCCTCAGGAGAGCTCTCTCAGCCCCACCTACCTCACAGGGTGTCTGTTGTGGGAAGGGGAAGAGAAAGGAGATCGTAAGCCGCTCTGAGACTTCAAGTGAAGGGCGGGGTATAAATCCAATTTCTTCTCTCTTCTTCCTGTAAGTAGCATCCCTATTATGTAATTTTTGCACTATTAAATGTTTCATCTCGATACTTCTGGTTCTGTTCAGTGGGGAGGAGCTGTGGCAGAGCATCTGCTCGGCACGCAGAAGGTCCCAGGTTCAATCCCTGGCAACTCCAGTTAAAAGGACCAAGTAGGAGGTGATGTGAAAGACCTCTGCCTGAGTCCCTGGAGAGCCACTGCCGGTCTGAGTAGACTTTGTGATGGACCAAGGGTCTGGTTTAGTAGAAGGCAGCTTTGTGTGTTCTTTCTGGTTGGTCCTGGACTCACTATGTGTAATCTGCCCAGAGTCCCTGTGAGGAAGGCAGACCATTTGTTTGTTTGTTTATTAGGATAAAGTTAAAAATAACGCTAGATCAGGGGTGGGCAAATTGCAGCCCGGGGGCCACATGCGGCCCGCCAAGAAGATTTCAGGACCAAGAAAATTGAGCCTAAATTCAATGTGCTCTCTTATCCCATCACTGCTGATATTGATACAGCACCTGAGGAGCTGCAGCTTGAACTTACTGACATGCAGTCAGATCACACTATGAAAGAAATGTTTAATGCTGTGACATTAGTTGACTTTTACTGAAAAAATTTCAATGTATGTAGAAATTTGCTGGGAAAATGTTCTCTATATTTGGGTCTACATATATTTGTGAGCAGTTTTTCTTGCATGAAGATCAACAACAGATGCTCTTTGACAGACATTAACTTGCAGGCTGTGATGAGAATCTCAACAAGCAATCTCACTCCTGATTTCAAAAAAATTGTAGAAAAGTGTGATAGGGTACATTTGTCTCATTAAACTGATTCTAAAATTAAATGTGCTTGCAGCTATAGATGATATGAAACTAGCACAATAAATAAATTGAATAAAACTACCACTATTTTATTTAATTTATATTTATTGATTTTTAGGATACAATTTATACCTTTTCTGAAATGCAAAGTTAACTAATGAATGCAATCATTTAAAAAGGTGCGGCCCTCCGCTAACCTCTGCTCCCACAGAGTGGCCCCCAAGCTAAAACAATTGCCCTCCCCTGCGATAGATAGATAGATAGATAGATGATAGATAGATAGATAGATAGATAGATAGATAGATAGATAATAAATAAGGTAAATAAATAAGCATGCCCTGAGTAGTCTTACAGATTGGAGGCTTGGTTCCGGAGGGGTAGTCATGTTGGTTTGAAGCAGTAGGATGAAGTCTGAGTCCAGCGGCACCTTAAAAGACCCACAAAGTTTTACTCTGGGTATAAGCTTTCGTGTGCAGCCACACTTCTTCAGATTCTAAAGAAGTGTGCATGCACAACAAAGCTTATACCCAGGATTAAACTTTGTTGGTCTTAAAGGTGCCGCTGGGCTCAAAGGTCGGAGGCTCGTTCTAGTAGGTGAGACTTGTGGAAACCAGGCAGAGGAGTCTTTACGAGATTCACTCCCTCAGAAGTGGAAATGGAATAGTTAGAAATGACTTTGTTTTAAAAAAATGTTGGTGTTGTTTCCAGCCATCCTCTCATTAGCCTCCGAGTTAGTCGCGTGCCGCTTTTCTAAGACGCCGTTTCTTTTTCGTAACACTCCTAGTTGCGCGAGCAGAAGGATGTGGCCAAGGTGCAGGAGTTCTTCCTGCACGAAATCCAGCTGGGTGAACTGTGGCTGGAAAGAGGTAAGGAGGGGAGGAGACGGCTTTGTGTGGCTTTGCTGGTGTCCACACTCTGAGTGGCTTGAAAATTGTCCCTTAATGGGGGTGGGAAGGGCTGTCAAGTCGCAGGTAACTTATGGCGACGTTGTTGGGTTTTCAAGGCAAGAGATGGTCGAAGGTGGCTTGCCCTTGCCTGCCTCTGCGTAGTGACCCTGAACTTCCTTAGTGGTCTCCCAACCAAGTACTAGCTTCGTTTCTGAGATTTGACGAGATCAGGCCAGCCTGGGCCATCCGGGTCAGGGAATAATAATGGTGTGCTGTCGAGTCACAGCTGACTCACAGCCACCCCGACAGGGTTTCGAGACCAGAAATGAATAGAGGTGGTTTTGCCATTGCCTGCCTCTGCGTAGCAACCCTGGACTTCATTGGTGGTCTCCCATCCAAGTACTAACCAGGGCCGACCCAGCTTAGCTTCCAAGTTCTAACGAAATCGGGCTAGACTGGCCCATCCCGGATTTCAAGGCAAGAGATGTTCAGAGGTGGTTTTGCCATTCCCTGCCTCTGTGTAGCAACCCTGGGCTTCCTTGGTGGTCTCTTCCAGCCCACAAATAGCCATGCCAGAAACCTTATTTTTGACCTAGGTGGTCATGGGCTAGCAGAAAGGGGGATTGTTGGAGATGTACTGAAGGTGCCCTTCTAAGCTTTCTTGCCCTGTGGAAGAGGACTCAAAAGGCATGGTCTGATCCAGCAGGGCTCTTCTGAGGTTCTAATGAAGGCCTCGGCCTCTCTGCCCTGCTGTTGTCCTTCCAGAGGACCTGGTTGGCCACTGTGTGAGACAGGATGCTGGACTAGATGGACCACTGGTCTGATCCAGCAGGGCTCTTCTGATGTTCTTATGAAGGCCTCGGCCTCAGTGCCCTGTTGTTTGGCCCTCCAGAGGAACTGGTTGGCCGCTGCGTGAGACGGGATGGTGGACTGGATGGACCGCTGGTCTGATCCAGCAGGGCTTATCTGATGTGTGAACCACCTCTGCTTCTCACCTGCCTTGAAAAATCCTGCGGGGTTGCCTTTTAGTTGGTTGTTGTGACTTGATGGCACTTACTTGATGTCGTTTTGTTGCCCCACAGTAGGAAGGCTGAGAAAGGAAACCAGTGAAGCAGGAAGACCGGCCAGTTTGGTGTAGTGGCTAAGTGCGTGGACTCTCATCTGGGAGAACCGGGTTTGATTCCCCACTCCTCCACTTGCAGCTACTGGATGACCTTGGGTCTGCCACAAGTTCTCTCAGAGCTGTTCTCTCAAGAACAGACCTGAAAAGAGCTCTCTCAGCCCCACCTACCTCCCAGGGTGTCTGTTGTGGGGAGGGAAAGGGAAAGGAGATTGTAAGGGTTTGATCCCCCTCTCCTCCACTTGCAGCTACTGGATGACCTTGGGTCTGTCACATGTTCTCTCAGAGCTGTTCTCTCAAGAACAGACCTGAAAAGAGCTCTCTCAGCCCCACCTACCTCACAGGGTGCCTGTTGTGGGGAGGGGAAGGGAAAGGAGATTGTAAGCCACTCTGAGACTCCGAGTGAAGGGTGGGGTACAAATCCAATCTCTTCTTCTTCATTGTATCTTTTCCTGCCTGTGAGGGTTTAGGGGTGACTGGAACAGCCTCCAGCTGAGGATCTGGCTCCAGCTGACACAGGGACCGAGGCCAGTGGGGCAGAATGCTAATTCTACCTGGTGGGATAACAATCACACAAGACTGGGCTTCAGGAATACAAATCTGTTATAGGAGAGCAGAAAAAGGCCATCGAGCACCTCACCAATGCAATCTCCCTGTGCAATCACCCATCCGAGCTCATGAACATCCTGAAGCAGACTCTACCGCCCCAAGTATTTGAGATGCTGGAGCACAGAATTCCATATGTAACACAAGTAGGTACCTTTAAAACGCAGGGAAATGGCAATGTAGAGAGCTCAGTGACGTGGTCTAGAGAGACTTTTGCACGTGGTTTTGAGAGACAACCGCAATAACTTAATACATTAGCATGCTGACCCGGACCCTGCCGACATCCAAGCGGTCATCTTGCCTTAGTTTACTGTAGGAGCAGTCTTCCCCTGCAGAGTGGACTGAAGTACAGGGACACGAGAGAGGTTTATAAAATTATGCGTGGGGCGGAGGGGGTTGACAAAGAGAACCTTTTCTCCCTCTCCCCAAAAAACTCGAACTTGGGGGCATCCAATGAAACTGGTGGGCAGCAGGTACAGGAAGGACAAAAGGAAATACTGCTTTACACAGAGAGCGATTCAGATGTGGAATCCGCTGACAGAGGGTGTCATGATGGCCACAGGAATAAACAGCTTGAAAAGGAGATTAGATAGATTCGTGTACTAGTGGCTACTAGCCGCAGTGACTGAGGGGAACCTTCCACATTCAGAGGCACTAAGCTTATGAACCCCAGAGCCAGGAGGCAACATCAGGGGAAGACCTCGACTACTATGCCCTGTTTTTGCCCCTCCAGAGGGACTGGTAGGCCGCTGTGTGAGACATCCAATCTTCTAGAGAGAATTGGAGAAACATATGGAGCAGAGGTCCATCAGTGGCTATTAGCCACAAGGAATAGATAGGAACTCTCAGTCTGGGGCAAGGGATGCTCTGTATTTTTGGTGCTTGATGGGGGGGCAACAGTGGGAGGGCTCCTGGACTTCTAGCCTCCTGATGGCCCCTGGGCTTTGGCTGCTATGTGACACAGAGGGTTGGCCTGGATGGGCCATTGGCCTGATCCAGCATGGCTTCTCTTAAGCGATTCTGCCTGGGGCATTGATGCTTTGTATTCTTGGTGCTTGGGGGGAGCACCAAGTGGGAGGGCTTCTGGAGGGCTTCTGGAGTTCTGGCCTCATCGGTGGACGTCCTGATGGCACCTGGGGTTTGGCCCCTGTGTGACACAGAGTGTTGGCCTGGATGGGCCATTGGCCTGATCCAAGATAGCATCTCTTATATTCTTATGCTGCCAGACTAGATGGATTATTGGTGTGACTCAGCAGGGCTCTGCTTAATGAAGCGAGTCCCCTAAGGGCAGAGGTTTATGCCCCGGAAAAGAAAGGAAGTCTAGTCAATTAAAAAAAATAAAGCCAGCACTCAAAATGCCTTTCGTGACAATAGCTTCACTACTGACAAATCTGTTCTCTCTGCCAGCGGCTTGAGGCAGCCCTGAACGAGCAGGATCCGCTGGACGAGTGAGAACGCAGCGTCGCGCCCAGGGCTACTCGCAAGGCCGGACCTTAGGACAGGGGGACAAGCCCTCCATTAGAAAGACTCGCTGCCCAACAGTAATTTCCATTTATTTCACTTTGATTCAATAAAAAATAAACGTCACTTTAGACACTTTGGGATTTAATTTTCAGAGCTAACATTGCCTGTTTTCAAAACAAACAGTCGCTGTTACGGAGGGCAGGAAAGATCACAGAATGGCGGGCCGTTTCCTGCCGCTCGGCTTGCGACCGTGCCGGAGGGAAGCTGTTGAGATCGGAGGAGGGCGCCGGCGTGAGTGGAGGGGCAGGATGCAACCCCCAGTTTGCTCCCTTCCCCCATCTCGAGCCCAGTGAGTAGCAGAGCCAGTCCATAGGTCTCCCGAAAAGGCTGTTATCAACAGTATTCCACGGCACGGGAAGAGGACGCCCTAGGAACAGGCTTGATCAATGCCAAGGCTACACGCGGTGGCAGTCACTGATAATTTCCGCATTTCGATTGCTCTCTGAGCTGCTCCGTTGCGAGCCAGCCGACATTCCCACAGGACATGTCGCGACAAACGCACCTTCGCGCGCAATGCAATCACCGCCAGCACTTCCTTTCTTAACGCGGCTGGCCCAGAAGTCCGGCTTTGGCCGCCAACGCTTCGTTCTGCAGGATGTGGTACTCCTGGAAGCGCATCGATATCCTCTGAGTCATTTTTAAGTACTTCTGTAGGCAGTGTTCCGCGCAGGTCATCTGTATGGTAAAGGGAAAGAGGGGAGGGCCCCAGCAGTCAGTAACCATTCGGAATTATCAGAGTATGAAAATTAAGTTTATAAAGCCATCTTTGACCTAGACTTGTGGGTTAAAAGGTAAAGGTAAAGGCTTCCCTTGTTCAAAAGCCAATCGAATCTGATTCTAGGGGGCGGTTCTCATCTCCGTTTCCAAACCGAAGAGTCAGCGCTATCCGAAGACTTCTCCATGGTCATGTGGCCAGCATGACTAGACACCGAGGCCCACAGAATGCTGTTACCTCCCCACCGAAGCGGTACCTATTTATCTCCTTGCAATTTCTTGCTTTCGAACTGCTAAGTTGGCAGGAGCTGGGGCCAGAGACGGGAGCTCACTCCGTCATGTGGCACTCAGGTCTCCAACTGCAGAGCTACCGACCTTCCTGTCTGCAGCTCAGAGTCTTAACCTCTGAGCCACCACAGCCCCATAAACTTGTGGATTAAGGAACTGTTAATCCTAGTTTAGGGATGGGAAAAACGGAACGGAAGAAATAAAATAACATTGACAGAAACGCTTCACCTCTCTCCCTCCCCCTAAACTCGTGCCTTAATTATGTGTTCTGCAGGGCAGGTGCAGAACTTCGTTACTCTGGAGCGAGCTGGACAAACGTGTCCCCCCAAATGGCCTCCGTCTCTGGCCTGGGAACAGGGCTGTACCTGCCACTGTCCCTTGCAAGCTCCAACCGACTGGCTTCCCACCCAAAACTCAACAATATAAGCAGCAGTTCCTGCTTAGGAACTGTCTCTCCCTTTTGCAACGTTTGGGGGCAGGTCTCCTCATAACCCTGATGGATTTCCTGTCTTCTCTAGGGAGTCGCCCTCAGACTTCTGGTTGGAGATAGGAGGGGAGAGGGGAATATGGAGGAGATTAGGCCGAGGCCTACCTAAAGTTTGATAGTCTCTTCCCAGCCAGCCCACAGAAAGTTAAAACCCACACACAAGATGGCATTTCGCCACAGAGACCAACACAGTTTCCAGGTTGAGCCAGTTCAGTGGGAATGTCCATTGGCTGGGAACTCTGGCTTTCCAGAGTCAAAGCTCTCTCTGTCAGGGGCAAGTAGGAAGTGTGAAGGGAGCTCTGAATTTCTCTAAAGCTTATAGCCCGGGAATTTTCTTTAATATTCTACTGGACTCGAATCTTGCTCTTGCACTGCACACCCAACACAGCTGCCCACCTAAAATGAATCGGTGTTCTATCAGTTTCTAATCATAGACTCACAGAGTTGGAAGTAGGGTTGCCAGCCTCCAGGTGGGGCCTGGGGATCTCCCGCTTTTACAAGTGATCTCCAGCTGACAGAGAGCAGCTCCTCTGGAGAAAATGGCTGCTTTGAAGGGTGGACTCTGTGACATTGTGCCATGCTGAGGCCCCTCCCCTCCCCAAACCCCGCCCTCTCCTGGCTCCACCCCCAAAGTCCCCAGGTATTTTCCAACCCGGACTTGGCAACCCTACCGTCATTAGAACATAAGAAGAGCCCTGCTGGATCAGACCAGTGGTCCATCCAGTCCAGCATCCTGTCTCACACAGTGGCCAGCCTGTTCCTCTGGAGGGCCAACAACAGGGCATAGAGGCTGAGGCCTTTATAAGAACATCAGAAGAGCCCTGCTGGGTCAGACTAATAGTCCATCTAGTCCAGCATCCTGCCTCACACAGGGGCCAAACAGTTCCCCTGGAGGGCCAACAACAGGGCAGAGTAGGGTTGCCAGCCTCCAGGTGGGGCCTAGGGATCTCCCGCTTTTACAACTGATCTCCAGCTGACAGAGATCAGCTCCCCTGGAGAAAATGGCTGCTTTAAAGGGTGGACTCTATGGCATTGTACCCTGCTGAGGCCCCTGCCCTCCCCAAACCCCGCCCTCTCCTGGCTCCACCCCCAAAGTCTCCAGGTATTTCCCAATCCAGACTTGGCAACCCTATAGGGGCCCTATAGGCCCTATAGGCCATCCAGACTTTCCAACCCTAGTTGGAAGGGGCCCTATAGGCCATCTAGTCCAACCCCCTGCTCAGTGCAGGATCAGCCTAGAGCATCCCTGACAAGTGTTTGTCCAGCCGCTGCTTCAAGACAGCCAGGGAGGGGGAGCTCACCACATCCCCAGGCAGCTGATTCCACTCTTGCACAACTCTGTGTGTCAAAAAGGTTCTCCTAAGACCCAGCCAGTACCTTCCCGCCCTTAATTTAAGCCCATTCTTGCGAGTCCTCTCCTCTGCTGCCCACAGGAACAGCTCCCTGCCCTCCTCTGAGTGGCAGCCCTTCAAAGACTTCGAGACAGCCATCCTGTCCCCCCTCAATCTCCTCCGGAACACCTGAAATCTTGGTGAAATCACAGCTACAGATCTAAAATACTTGGGAAAACCCACCTACCTCTTCTGGCCTGACTTCTCTGCTAGTGAAATCTCTCACACAATCCAAAAAGCAGTTTTCCGTCAGTTTGTTATACGTTCCAAGGAATTCTTTGAACTGTGAACAAACCAAAGAGATTTTCAGCACTGAGTGGACTGATCCCCCTCCCCCCCCCAAGAAAAAGCACAAGCTGGGGTGGACAGGGAGAACAGAAGAGATTGGATTTGTACCCCCGCCCTTCACTTGGAGTCACAGAGCGACTTACGAACTCCATTCCCTTCCCCTCCCCACAACAGACACCCCCGTGAGGCGGGTGGGGCTGAGAGAGCTCTTTCGAGGACTGCTCATGAGAGAACAGCCCTGAGAGAACTTGTGACTGACCCAAGGTCACACCAGCTGGCTGCATGTGAGGGAACACTTGCTCATCAGTCTGAAGGGCACGTAAACAAAACCGCCTGTTCCGTGTACGCAATAGCGGGCTTTGGTACCGCAGTTAACAACCGTCTCCCTTAAGGCCTGCCATTCAGGTTGCCGGGCTATGAGACAGTATTTCAAAAGCATCCTTTAGCAAATATTGGGTTAGATGAGGGCCCCCCTACACGGTGTGCATGGGCGCCATGGCACTCGCCGACACCTTTCCTGGTGCCAGTTGGGTGTTTTTAGAAAGCGGGTGGGCCAGGGGGCCTTTGCCCAGCAAGGCTTCTGATTGGCCACTTAGATTTTTTTTAAACATTGCTTTGGCACCCGCTTCCACCACGGCGCAAGGATCGTCACTCTGTGGCCGAAGGGCAGCTGCGGCAATTGTTTTATCACCGGCTCCACCTCTTACGGTAGCTATTTGGTGGCATCTGTTTTGGGCCTGAGCCCACCACCCTGCGTCAGAACTCCAAAGTTGCCTGCAAGCTGAAAAAGGTTGGGAAACCATGGAGTTAGACCCTACGAAATGCAAAGCCACACGCCCCGGTGCCAGTGGGAAAAGAGGCAATTTTGCCCAATTCCCCCCCTCCTCGCTGAAGCGCCTAGTGGAATTTTATCCAGCATGGTCACCCAACCCAACAGCATTAGCTTTTTTTGGGGGGGGGGGGGGAGGCTTGCCAGAAGAGGGGGAAAGCAAGAAAGATCCACTTTCCAATTGTGATTTGCAGTATCTTACCTGCTTGATCTGGTCAGATTCCGATATTTGCCCAGCCATATTTTAGTACGCTGCCAATCGACCACCTAAACTGAATGGAAGACATCCAGGTCAGAATTCATTCAAAAAATAAGATTCGTACCTGAAACAGAATACCCCACAGTCTAACCCTTAATTATTTTTATATGTCCTAAAAGGGAGAAATGGGAGGAGATGAAGTGAGTGAGTTCAATAGACCGATACATTGAGAGCAGTATTCCCTCTAAGCTGAGTTAGTGTGAGCTAGCTCACAGGTTTTTAGCCCTCAGCTCACACATTTTTGTCTTAGCTCAGGAAGGGACGGCTCCAGAGCAAACTAATTTATGCAGCAGCCAAATCACTCACTCACAACTTTAAGGCCAGTAGCTCACAAAGTAGAATTTTTGCTCACAAGACTCCATAGCTTAGAGGAAGCATTGTGTGAGAGTATGTACGTATGTATGTATGTATTCCATTTATATCCCACCCTCCCTGTGAACAGGCTCAGGGTGGCTTACCTTGGTCGGTACCAAGTACCACAAAATCCACATAGAACATAAAACATTTAAAACATTTTAAAACAATCAATCATAAAGTGCTAGTGACAGTAAGAATAGTAATTATTCCATCATTGATCGAGACGCCGTGCTATATGCCAGTTTCCGACCCAGTCGCCTTCTGACGTCACGCGATGGGTGTAACTAGATCTCAAAGCTCAGGGCGGCCCATAACCACAGATGTTGGTGGTAGTGGTGAGGGCGGCTCCTAGCTGAAGGCCTGGCGGAAGAGCTCCGTCTTGCAGGCCCTGCGGAACTGTAAAAGATTCCCGCAGGGCCCTGATGTCTTCCGGGAGCTCATTCCACCAGAGTGTAAGTGCTAAACATTTGGGAATGGCTCTCTTCCTCCTCCCCTCGCCTGTATATTCTTGTTTATGAGCTAGGCAAAACTAACTGTTCAGCTTCAAAGGGATCTTGCATTAACAGGTTTGCCAGCCTCCAGGTAGGTAGCTAGAGATCTTCCGCTTTTATGACTGATCTCCAGATGACAGAGAATCAGTTCACCTGGAGAAAATGCCCTCCTCCCATTCGCCCCTATCAGTACAGGCCCCAATACATGCGTGCGGTTTCACCACTTAATATTTGAAGCAGTCATACTCTGTGTGCATCACGAGCTGTCAAGTCGGTTCCGACTTATGGCGACCCTATGAACGAAGGAGCTCCAAAGCATCCTACAGTTAACAGCCTTGCTCAGGTCTTGCAAACTGGGGGCTTTTGTGGCTTCCTTGACTGAGCCAATCCGTCTCAGGTTGGGGCTCCCTCTTTTCCAGCTGCCTTCCAACTTTTCCTGGCATTTCATTGAGTCTTCTCATCATGTGACTGAAGTACGATAGCCTCGACCGAGTAATTTCAGCTTCTAGGAAGAACTCAAGCTCGAAGGCACTTTTAAGAAGGCTTGAAGGCACCTTTTAAGACCAACAGTTTTATTCAAGGTGTGAGTTTTCGTGCGCATGCACACTTCGTACCTCACTGCCAATGTCACACTGCCTGCTTGCCTCCTCCTATTCGCCCCATCAGTAGTAATCAGTTAAGTCATATCATATCTGGCTTCAAAATCCAGGGGTACAAAAACCAAAAGGTATAGCCTGGCCATTCAGTTAATGCATGGCTGATGTGGAGTTTTAAGCTTACGAGGTCTTACTTTCATATCAAGGGGTCAGCTCCCGTTACCTTTTACAACCGACTGTAACCGTTTTTAGAAAACAGCTAAATTTAAGCACGTCCAACGGGAATCAAGAGCATACATTCATCCCCATTGCAACAGGTTTTTCTTCCCTTAGCCACTTCATGGGGCAAGGGCTTGTTCTGTGTACAGCTCTATCCAGGTTGATCACACTGCATAAATAATAAAGGGCTGTTTTCGTCAGAGGTCCTTCCCGCTGGTCTCCAGAAGCCTCACTGCTTTTAGCTATACACTAAACCTCATTGGCTTTCACAACTCATAGAATCAGAAAGTTGGGAGGGGCCATGCAGGCCATCTCGTCCAACCCCCTGCTCAGTGCAGGATCAGCCTAGAGTACCCCTGACAAGTGTCTGTCCAGACACTGAAGACTTCCAGTGATATCTCCTAATAGAAGTAAACTCGGTACCACACTGCCAAGGTCACACGGTGCCTGCATGCCCTCCACCTACTGGCCCCTATCATGAACCACGGAGCAACAGAACTAGGAACCGAAAGGCCCTGATCTTCAGCACCTGACCTCTCCCCCAGTGTTGCCAGCCTCCAGGTGGGGCCTGGAGATCTCCCGCTTTTACAACTGATCTCCAGCTGACAGAGATCAGCTCCCCTGGAGAAAATGGCTGCTTTGAAGGGCGGACTCTATGGCATCGTACCAAGCTGAGACCCCTCCCCTCCCCAAACCCCACCCTCTCCTGGAACCACCCTCAAAATCTCCAGGTATTTCCCAACCCAGACCTGGCAACCTTACCTCCCCGCCCCACGCGGGATTGGCTGCCACTTATAAAGCGGCTTTGCTTCTGCACCTTTGACAGGAGCCCGAGACGTAAAAAAGTGACTCCCCTCCATCCCTTCAAGGCGGGGAAAGCTACCCCCTCCCTCCCCCCGTTTGCATTTTGCTTCTCAGGCTCCTGTTAAAGTCTTCGGCGCAAGGCCACTGGAAGGGACGGGGGGGGGGGCAGAACACCCAGATCACCACCCAAACCAGAGACCCCCTTCGTCTTTCTCCTTCCGCCCTCCGCTCCCTGCAAGCAGCAACCCTTCCCCCGCCCCGGCACCTCGAACGCCCTCGCCCGTCTCCCCTACCTCGCGCCCGAGAGGAATCGGCGATGGTGGATCCCGCGGACAGCTTTCCCTTCCATCTACCGCGTGCGGTCCGTCACACTAAAGAGTCCCCCGTCCAAATCAGCAAAGTACTTTTATTTTTCCACCCACTGAGGCTGCCCCCGGCCCTATCTACGTCCCCAAAGCCGGTTACCTGAGAAATCGCCAGAGCGGGACCGAATGACTGATTTATACCACTTAAGCCTGCGACGGAACCCTTCTGCGGTGTACTTGTTCTTACCCGGACCTCTAGTGAGCAGGACCATTAAAAACCAACCACCCAGAGACAAGAAATCAAAGCGCATGCGCGTGAATCCCGGAAACCGCCGCGCTGAACCTTCTTTCCCTCCTCTTTAATCGCGCGCGCACTCGCGGCCCAGGAAGGGGTTGGGCCAAAGTTGTCGGTTTGGAAACGGCGGGAGTTCCGCCCGCAGGTGCTGCTGTTACCATGCCAACCCGGACTTCCGGCGGGTGGTTGCTCAGGTGCGGCGGGGATCGCGCTCAGCTCAGGGTGGGGCAGGTGGGAGGGGGCGCTGTGGGGCGGAGGAGGCAGGAGGGACCCACATTCCCCCCCCATGGGTCGCCTCTGGGGAGCCCCGTGGCCTCAGGTAACCTAGTTATGGGGTGGGGACACACATGTCTTGTGGTGTATCTCTAGGGAGCTTTGAGATTGGGACCCCCAAGCAGAACACCAAGGGTTTGATTCCCCACTCCTCCACATGCAGCTGCTGGGGTGACCTGGGGTCAGTCACAAGTTCTCTTAGAGCTGTTCTCTCAAGGGCAGCTCTCAAGAGAGCTCTCTCAGCCCCACCTACCTCACAGGGTGTCTGTTGTGGGGAGGGGAAGGGAAGGGAAAAGAGATGGTAAGCCGCTCTGAGACTCCTCCGGGTAGTGAAGGGCGGGGTATAAACCTGAGAGCCAGTATGGTGTAGTGGTTCAGTGCGCGGACTCTAATCTGGGAGAACTGGGTTTGATTCCCCACTCCTCCACTTGCACCTGGCTGGATGACCTTGGGCAAGCCATAGCTCTGTACCAGCTGTTCTCTCAAGGACAGTTGTCTCAGAGCTGTCTTAGCCCCACCTACCTCACAGGGTGTCTTTTGTGTGGAGGGAAAGGAGTTTGTAAGCTGCTCTGAGACTCCAGGTGAGTGAAGAGTGGGGTATAAATCCAATCTCTTCTCTTTTTCTTCTTCTATAAATCCAATCTCTTCTCTTTTTCTTCTTCTATAAATCCAATCTCTTCTCTTTTTCTTCTTCTTCTATAAATCCAATCTCTTCTCTTCTTCTTCTTCTTCTATAAATCCAATCTCTTCTCCTTCTTCTTCTTCTTCTATAAATCCAATCTCTTCTTCTTCTTCTTCTTCTATAAATCCAATCTCTTCTCTTTCTCAAGAGTTGCTGCCAGACAGTTAGAGTAGACCAGCACCTCTCAAGCTGTGGGCTGGGACCAAGTGTGGGTTGCTGGACAAGTAGGGCGTGAGTCCATGAGGGGGACCTTGGTAGGTTTCCCAGCTCCAGGTGGTGGCTGGAGAACGGAGATCTCCTGGAACGACAAAAGATGTCTAGGTGGCTGAGATTTGTTCCCCTGGAGAAAATGGCAGCTTTGGAAGGTGGCCTCAGTGGCATACCTTGCTGAGGTCCCTCCCCTCCACAGACTCCGCACCCCAAATCTCCGGGGATTTCCCAACCCAGAGCTGGCCTGGGAGAGAGGCCTAGTGGCACGTTTGGGTTGCCTTTGCTTCATGTGCAAGGATGCTGTGAAATACAACCTGCTGATGGGTAATGTTACACGTTAATAGATGCTCAGTAACACTAAAGTGAAATATAAGCTCAGTGATGTGAGAGTCATGCGTTTTATGTTGAAGATGGGGGAGTTAATGTGAAGTCACTTTGCAAGTAGGTTTCAGAAAGGCACGGTAAGTTTAGTAGTGGATCTAAATTTGGGGACCACTGAAATAGACTGCACTGAGCTAGATGGAACGATGGCTTGACATGGAACACAGTGGGGCTGTGGCTCAGTGGTAGAGCATCTATTTGACAGGCAGAAGGTCCCAGATTCAATTACCAGCATCTACAGTTATAAAGTATTGGAGTCGGAGATGCTTTAAGTGAATTCAGCTCTGAGTTTATTAGGTGGACAAGATGACATGTTGGACTGCGGTTCCGGGGCCTGCTTATATTCATACTTAAGCTGCGCTCCCGGCCTTGCCCGATGCAGTGGATTTGTTGGGTTTCCCGCATTTGTGTGCTATAGGACCCTCGTCGGATCCTAAGCGCACGATTGGTCTAAACCTTGGTCATTTCGGCGACCACATGGTGGTCGCCATTAAAAACATTACAACAGTTGAGTTAGGTGATGTGGGAGACCTTTGCCAGAGACCCTGGAGAGCCGCTGCCCATTTGAGTAGGAAGTACTAACCCTGAAGGTCTGATTCAGTATGAAGAAGCTTCGTGTGTCCAGGCTTCAGAGGGAGGGCAGTAGCTCAGTGGCAGAGCCTATGTCCTGCATGCTGGAGTTCCCATGTCTTTGGTATCTCTGGTTAAAAGGTCTCAGAAGGTGTTGCAAAGACTGTTCTCTCCCTGACACCCTGAAGAGTCACTGCCTGAGCTGACTAGAAGGGCCAACTGTCTGACTTGGTTGCCTGTGTCCACCTGCCCGTGCACAGAATGTGGAGGAGTGGTGAAGTGCACGGACTCTAATCTGGGAGAGCCGAGTTTGGTTCCCCACTCCTCCACTTGCACCTGCTGGATGACCTTGGGCAAGCCATAGCTCTCTCAAGGACAGTTGTCTCAGAGAGCTCTCTCAGCCCCACCCACCTCACATGGTGTCTGTTGTGGGGAGGGGAAGGGAAAGGAGTTTGTAAGCTGCTCTGAGACTCCAAGTGAGTGAAGGGCGGGATATAAATCCAGTCTCCCTTCTTCTTCTTCTTGCTCCCATGTTTCTTTACCATTTCTGCAAGGGAAGGAATGCCCTCTTCCACAGTGGATTTGACAGGAAGAAGGTTTGATTTCATCCCCTCATCCCTCCTTGCTCCACCCCTCTGCCTAACATGTTTGTCTCTTTTTGTGTGCAGGTCCTCTGACCCAGCGGACTATCTTTGGGGCAAGTCTGAAAGGGTATGAGCTTTCGAGATTCAAAGCTCCCTTCGTCAGACACAAATAGAGTAAAAATGGTGATCTCTGAACACTTTTATCCTAGTCAGAAGGTGGGAGGGATGCTGTAAAGAATGCGAAGGTACAGTGATCCCAGTACAAGTCCTAACACTGGCCAACCCTGCTTAGCTTCAAGAGGGGACTGGATAAACATGGAGCAGAGATCCTGTTAGCCTCAAGATATGGAACACTCTGTCTTCTTGGGGCTTGGAGGACAACAGTAGGAGGGCTTCTGGAGTTCTGGTGCTACTGGTGGACTTCCTGATGGTGCTTTGATTTTGGCCACTGTGTGACACAGTGTTGGACTGGATGGGCCACTGGCCTCATCCAATGCGGCTTCTCTTATGTTCTTATGTCTGGGGCAGTGATGCTCTGTCTTCTTGGTGCTTGGGGGGGGCACAGTGGGAGGGTTTCTGGAGTTCTGGCGCCACTGGTGGACCTCTTGATGGCTCCTGGGTTTTGGCCACTGTGTGACACAGACTATTGGACTGGAGGGGCCACTGGCCTCATCCAACATGGCTTCTGTTATGTTCTGATGTCTGGGGCAGTGATGCTCTGTCTTCTTGGTGCTTGGGGGGGCAACAGTGGGAGGGCTTCTGGAATTCTGGCACCGCTGGTGGACCTCTTGATGGCACCTGGGTTTTGGCCACTGTGTGACACAGAGTCTTGGACTGGGTGGGCTGTTGCCTGATCCAGTATGGCTTCTTTTAGGTTTTTAGCTTCCAAGCTCTAATGAGATCAAGCTAGCCAGGGCAATTCAAGCTGCTTTTGGGAGCGATATTCTAGTCTATTTTAGAAATTCTGTAGTGCCGCAATTTTAGGATATTGTTTAACGTTTTTGTTTTTTTAATTGTTTGCCTGCCGTACAATGTGCCATTTTTAGCTGCCTTGAATCTTTGGAGGCAGGCCGATAGGCATAATTAAATAAGCAGCTGCATTCCATCTCTGTTGTTAAGACCATTTACTTTTTTTTTTTGTCTTGGGTTTTGTAAGCCGGTGCAGGAGCCCTTTGGCGGGTTCATTGCCACGGGATAAAAATACTTAGCTAGCATCCAGTAAAGGCTGTGTTACAACAAGGAAGTTCTGCTTTTGAGGTGGATGTGTAAACCTCTCTGAAAACCTACAGAGAAAGTGAAATGGGATGTGTGTGTGGGGGGGGGGGGTCGCTCCCTGGGTCCACTTCATCAATTTGCTTGAAGGTACGGCTGTGGCCTTTGCATGCTGGGGTGTGGCCACCGGCTGGCGCTGCTTTATGGAGGGACAGATGTGTGACTGCAGGAAGCCTCGATAGTTAAAGAGACTCTCCAAATGCAGAGCAAGTCTGAAGGCTGGGTGTCGGGGGAGACCACTGCTGTGTACACTCCCCCCAGGTTACGTGAGCTGGTCCATCAAAGTCACTATTCTCTATTCAAACTTGGATTTCCAGGATCTCCTGTAGAGGTCTATCATATCACCGACTGCTTGGCCCTTTTTTAAATGTTATTTTTTTTGTGAGTATTTTTGTGTGTGCGCACACGCTTCCGAGCCTGGAAGTCATGGTGGCTTCTGGCAACTCCCTAGTGGGGCTTGGATGTTTCAGAGAGGTGGCTGGCTGTTGCCTGCCCCTGCCTCCTGCCTCTGGTATACCTTGGAGGTCTCCCTTCCAAGTACTTGCCGGGGTCGGCCCTGCTTAGCTTCCGAGAACTGACGAGATCGGGCTTGCCGGGGGTCCCCAGGTCGGAGGCTGCTTGGTCCTTTTTAACTGGAGAAGCTGGGGGAACTGAACCTGGGACCTTCTGCATGCCAAGCAGATGTTCTGCCACTGTGCCACAGCCCCTCCCATGGCCATCTGCTATTGGAAACTGTATTCTGAAATAATCTGCAGCTGTTACATTCTGTGGCTCCTTTTCTCCATTCTTATTTCTGTCACTGGTTTATTTACTGACTTCGTTTATACCCCACCTTTCTCCCCAGTCGAGAAGCAAAGCGGCTTTTGTTGTTCTCCTCTCTTCCATTTAATCCTCACAACAGACCTGTGAGGTAGGTTAGGTCAGTAGTGTGTGACTGGCCCAAGGTTACCCAGACAGATTCCATAGCGGAGTGAGGATTTGAACCTGGGTCTCCCAGTTCCTGGTCTGACGCTCTAACCACTACACCAGCTTGGTAACGTTGCATTTCCTTTGTTCCGCAGAGGCAAGGCCTGAATACTGCTTCACGAACCGTTCATGGAAGCAGAAGCGAATTCTGGCTCGAGTGAGGATTCTTTGGTTAGCCTGACTGCCGGCGATGTGCTCATCCGCTCCACCAGTTTCCACATGAAACAAACGCCTCTCCCCTCTCGGTCGGCGGGAGGCAAACCCGCTGCTCGCATCCAAGAACGGATCCGGATTTCGGTGAAGAAGCTGCGGGAGGTGCCTCCTCCCTGTCACCCTGAAGATTCCGGTTTGGTGGACGAGGAATATATCCCACCTGCCTTACCGGCAAACAAGCCAGCGTCTCAAAAGCCAACGGCTGCAACTTCTAGGACTACAACAGAAGGTACGCTTGTAATGCGTTTCTCAGCTTCTGGAGAGCCAGTTTGACGTAATGGTTAAGTGCGCGGACTCTAATCTGGGAGAGCCGGGTTTGACTCCCCACTCCTCCACTTGCATCTGCTGGATGACCTTGGGCAAGCCATAGCTCTGGACCAGCTGTTTTCTCAAGGACAGTTGTCTCGGAGCTCTCTCAGCCCCACCTACCTCTTAGGGTGCCTGTTGTGGGGAGGGGAAGGGAAAGGAGTTTGTGAGCCGCTCTGAGACTCGCAAGTGAGTGAAGGGCGGGATATAAATCCAGTCTCCTCCTCTTCTTGCAGTTCAGCCGTCTGCATCCGCACAGGATTTTTGATAGCTTTATTAGCATCAGGAGCTGTGATGTTTTATCTGGGGTTATCGTTATATTTTACAGACTGTAATCAAGGAAATACTTTTTTATCTGGGGTTATCGTTATATTTTACAGACTGTAATCAAGGAAATACTTTTTTGCACAACGAGTGATTAAAATGTGGGATTCGCTGCCGGAAGATGTAGATGGCATAGATGGCTTTAAAAGGGCGTTGGACAGATTAATAGAGGACTAGGGTGACTAAAGGGAGCCTCCACATTCAGAGGCAGTCAGCCTCTGAATCCTAGTGCCAGGAGGCAACATTAGGGGAAGAAATACGTATAGAGACTTGGGCTAGATGCCCACAGAACAATACAATAGCAAAAGAGGCTAGCTTAAAGCCATAACATCGTTTAGCATCTGGTAATGAAAAACAACCATATTCCTTCACGGGGAAAAAATGCGAAGGCCAATGAAATTTCACATCGCAGTCTGCTCCAGGCCCTCTCAGTCCATATCCCTCTAACAGCATTGCGTGTTCACAAGCTGTCTGCTTCCATTTCAGACTCTCTTTCAACACTTATTCCAGATAGTCGAGCGTTTCAGACCTCTGGTCTTTCCTCAGGAACAAACCCTATATAGGAATCTCGCATTCAATGTTGCCTTCGAGTCGACGCTTTCATTGATTTATTTTTCTGCTAATCCACTGTTAGTCTTCCTGGACAAGGTCTCCTCCCTTATTTTCAAGCATACTGTTGCTGCTGCCAAAGTCCAAGACATAGTCTGGGTCCATTTGACTTTGGCGGCAGCTATAGCATGCTCGAAAATAAGGGAGGAGATCTTGCCCAGAAAGACTAACAGTGGATTAGCAGGAAAATAAATCAGTGAAAGCGTCGACTCGAAGGTAACATTGAATGTGAGATTCCTCACTTCTTCAGATATCTGAAGAATACCGTATTTTTCGCTCCATAAGACGCACTTTTCCTCCCCCAAAAAGTGTGTGTGGGGGGGAAGTGTGTGCGTCTTATGGAGCGAATATGGAGCTTTTCTTACCTGTAACAGGGCTCTTTCTTCAGCAGGAACGCAGGGGAACGCCATTCAGGCTGGCATCCCAGCCTTCCCCGCCCCTCCCTGCTGGGCCTGAGCTGTTAAGACTTAAAAGGGAAACGGCAGGAAAAACCCCACCAGGCTAAGTACTTTTTCCCTTTAAGTGCTTTCCCCCTTTAAGACAGCCAGCAGCAGAAAGCCCCGCCCACAGATTAACCTCCGTGGCTACTTTGCACAGAAAGGCCTGGCTTTGCATGGCATGCCGACGTCTCTCTTCTTTCCTGTCTCTATCTTCCTTCCTTCCTTCCTTCCTTTCCTTTTTTCTGTCTGTCTTTCTGTCTCTCTCTCTGTCCCCACCTTTCTTTCTTCCTTTCTCTTTCTCTTTCTCTCTCCTCCTTCCTTCCTTCCTTCCTTTATCTCTCTCTCTCTCTCTCTTTCTTTCTTTCTGTTTCATTTTTTCCTGTTTTCCTCCTCTAAAAACAAGGTGCGTCTTATGATCAGGTGCGTCTTATGGAGCGAAAAATACGGTATATGATGAGTATCTGAAGAAGTGAGCCGTGACTCCCAAAAGCTCCTTTCCTGCCACAAATGCTGTTAGTCTTTCAGGTGCTACTGGACTCCTGCTCTTTTATACTGCTACAGACAAGACTAACCCAGCTACCCATGGGCCTGGCCCAAGGTCACTTAGCGGGCTTCGCGTGGAGGAGTGAGGAATAGGGTTGCCAAGTCCCCCCGGGGGGCGGGGAAACCCCTGTTTGATCGGGCCGCTGGGGGGAACCCCGCCCCCAAATTGCTGGGCTGTGGAGATGTGCCTGGCGCAGTGACGTCACCCAGAGGTGATGTCATCGCATTGAGCACGTTTCGGGGGGTCGCTCTATAATTCGAGGGAAAACCCAATGGTTTTTCCTTGAATTATTTATTTATTTTATTTTATTTATTTATACATTCGATTTATTGATTGTTGCTTCCCACACGCAGGCGGGCTCGCAGCGATTTACAATTTGTTTGAAGACAAGGGACTAACAATTCAATTCAGTGGGGGAAGGGAAAGACAACACATATAACTGAGTCTTTCTGTTGGCTTTTTGACAAGTCATGTTCCGGGCTCCGTGTTCGTTCCGTTCCTTCTCAGCTCCACACTGCCACCGCCTGGCAGGCTGCTTCATTGCAGGAGATCGGGATGAATTCCTGTGCGAGATCTTCCAACTTAATTAGCCAGCGCTAATTACAGAGGTCCCGCCCCCAATGTGCCCGACACAATGACGTTACTTCCCGGTGACGTCATTGTGGCGTGCACGCAAAGCGCGCGCACCAGAACACTCCCAGACCCAACAAGGACTCTCCTCGTTAAACAGCAAGTACCCCTTGGCAACCCTAGTGATGAATGAAACCTGGTTCTCCAGATCAGAGTCCGCCGCTCTTTTTTTTTAAAAAAAAATTATTATTTATTGAACTTTTTTTTTTAAACATAGAGACTTTAAACCGTAACATTAACTTTGTAACATATTGTTTTCTCATTTTACAGTTTGTTTGATACAATTATTGAGCTACTGCAACAGTAAAACAATAAGTATAACAATCTTACAGTAGTAACAGATCTATGGGGTGTACATTTTGGGGCACTTTATTTTTGGTTGTCGTGTAATCCAGTAATGGGTACCAGGTTGCCAGAAATGGAGCTTTGCATTATCCGCCGCTCTTAACCACCACACCAAACTGGCTCTCAACTAGTTGTGTAGCACCATTGTATTTCTTGTTCTAGGTGCTGTCTGCATGCATGCTGGCAGAAGTTCGGAGCAGCGACCCTCCGGTGAAAAAGAGGTAAAGCGCCCTCAGTCGGCCCCCCGCCCAGTGAAGTCTGTTAATTTTTAAGGTGCTGCTGAAACTGAGCTCTCTTCCTTGCAAAAGATTTATAATTTGTTTGTTTGTTCACTGTTTGAATGTGGCATCTGCCTGTTTGGTTAAGACCACCTGCTTCAACACTTCCTTCACTTGTTTTAATATAATTTTCATTTAATAAAGCAACCGTTTAAGTTATTTTACAAGTCATCATTTCAACCAGGGCTTTTTTTTTCTGGGGGAATGTGCCAGAACGGAGTACCGGAACCTCTTTGACAAAATTCTTTTAAAAATGTATTCTAAGTGGGGAATGAAGTCTTCCAAGTAAACAAAAAGGACTGGAGTGCATTTTTGTTTACTTTTTGTTTACTTGGGAGACTTTGTTCCCCGATAAGAATACATTTCTTAGGACAGCGTGCCTTGGAGAGGCTTTGGTACTCGTTTCAGGTCCTTCGTGTTTTGACAAAGCCTTTGTGGCGAAACGCGACCATGGAACCAATCAACATGTAGATACAGTCATTTGGAACCTGCACATGAAGTTGTGGCTATTGAGGGTTCTTTACCCCAGAATTCCTTGCTGTTATGGACTTCTATTAAGTCTTACATTTGTGCATTTCACACATGCCTTATAGTACTCTGATATCATATATTGGCTGTCTGCCTTTTGTAATTATTCGAGTGATTTTGCATTTGTTGCTTGCATTCCCAGTATACAGTTTATCTTTCGTTTTGATCCTCTGAAATAAGCAGACCGATTGAGCTGATGCCGAAAGCGAAGGATCTGTGCTAGCGCTTTATGATTGTTTGGCTTTAACACTGTATCTATTTTAACTGCTGCTGTGTTTTATGTGTCATTGGATTTTAACCTTGCTCGTAAGCCGCCCTGAACCAGCCTCGGCTGGGCGGGCGGGATAAAAAATTAAAGAACAAATAATAATAAATAAATAATAAACATGTCATGTTTTACATCACTATTTAACACTGGTGCTCCCTGTTCCTTGAGAATCCACTGCTAGTACAAATTGTTTTAATTTATAGAACAGAAGCTTATTTCACTGTTTCTCCCCCCACAGGTGTGTTCACCTGAAGCTGCAGTCAGTCTTCCTTCACAAGCTGTAGGAGGTGGGAACAAACAAAAAGGTACTTTAACTGAGAAACCTGCTTTTGCCTGTCTTCGGATCAGGTTTTTTTTTTAACAAGATTTTTTTATCGTTTTCAATATAATGATATGAAAAAATATGTCTTTTGAAGATACAGTATTTTAAGAGTTTCCCTTACAATATAAACATACAACAATAAAAGTTTGCACGTTATTACCATCAATATTACAAGTCATTTAGCTCAAGTGGGTGCAGTTATTTCATTTTTGTTAGGAACACAGCAACAAGATCACAGCGAAGTGGATATAGGATGAGCATTACAACATTACCATAACCACAGGTCATCCATTACTTTGGGTATGTTTTGTTGTTTTGTGAGGTATTCAAGGATATGAAACCAAGTTGGGACAAACATGGTAGGAGCGGAAAGCTTATCAAACCATGCAAGACTGTTCGAGAGTTTAGCCATTATATATAAATCGCACATCTTCTGATGCCAGTGTGAAAGAGTGGGTGTCGTTGCCGATTTCCATTTTGTAGCCATGACAGTTTTAGCTGCAAATAGCATTATTCCAGTGTTCCCTCTAAGCTGAGTTAGTGTGAGCTAGCTCACAGTTTTTTAGCCTCCGGCTCACACATTTTTGTCTTAGCTCAGGAAGGCTGGCTCCAGAGCAAACTGGTTTATGCAGCAGCCAAATTGCTCGCTCACAACTTTAATGCCAGTAGCTCACAAAGTAGAATTTTTGCTCACAAGACTCCACAGTTTAGAGGGAACATTTGAGACCCCTTCAATGATGGTGTTAGAAGAGCAGTTTTCAGCACATCTGTTCAGAAGTCTTCGGATCAGTTTTGCAGTATTTTCTCAGTACAAGAGCTGACTCACTGAACAGAGCAGAGGTCCATGAGTGGCTATTAGCCACAAGGGAGAGATGGAACACTCTGTCCGGGGCACATCGCTTACTGTATGCTGCACATCGCTTACTGTAAATCGGATCCCGTTATGTACATTCTGAACCACTTAATGCGGTGTGTGGATTCTTCTGCTGTGCTTCAGTTCTTTCCGGCAGTTCCAGACCTCTGATCTCCTAATGCGTTGGTTACTGAATGTCCCATTTTGATGCTTGTCCTGGCTTGCTCTGCCTTGAGTCCCTGTGAGACAGGTGGGCTATAAATAGTGTCACTAAGTGCAATAAATAAGGTAGTCAAGTCCATTCTGGGTTTTTGTTTTACAGCGACGGACATTTTTATTTCCCAGTACGACGCTGGACAAAAGGAGGCTGTAAGAGCTGTATTCAAACAAAGGTAAGTGCAAATATTTGACACAAAGCATTGGGTCTTTTTTTTCTTTTAGTTTTTATTGGTTTTTCAAAATTACCCAAGAATAAAACAATATCAGTGTTATTACATGCAGTTTAAATATCGACTTATTGCACTGTTAAGTATTGTTATTTTAGCAGTTACAGTAGCAGACTCAATAAGGTATTGTTAATCACCTTGTGAACTTTAGGATGAATAAATATGTATTTGGTATCTCATATATTGTCTGTCTTTTTTATTATTGATTTGTGGCACTGTGGTGGATGTGTGTTATTTATGTGTACATTAATTTAAGGTAGATTGGGTTATGTGGTTGGATGTCGGATGCAGTGACATACGCTATAAATGAGTGGGTTGTATTGTTGTGTTGTGACGTCTGTTTGTTTTATATTTTCAGTTATTTTTTCCATTATAAAGATGTCCCAGATTTTTGATATCCAATTTTCTATGGTGGGTGCCTGTTGTGCTCTCCATTTTGCTGCCGCCCCGACAATGAGACTTAGAATTAGTTCTTGTCGGATGCGTGGGATTGTAAGGTTTTGCCAGATGTTGAGGAAGAGGACTTCAGGTGTTAGCAGCATTTCATATCCCGTGATAGTCTTAATGTGTGATAGGCCTCCGCGCCAGAATTTGAAAGGAAGAGTTAGTGTGCTCAGTTATGTTAACTTAAAAAATGGGGGAGAGCTCCTCTGCATACAATCGAAGCTGGCTGGAGAAAGTGAGAAGGCTTCACCAGCTGTCCTCGAGTGAGATTTTGCATCCATTTTGCTCTCATAACTCTGGACAGCTCCCCATCCCCAGCAGTATACGGGACCTTGTATCGTTCCGCAAGGCCTGTAAAACAGAGCTGTTCTGCCAGGCCTTCGGGTGAGGCGGCAGGCGTCCATCTCACTTGGCCTCCCCGCTCTAGTTCCAAGTCTACTGAAGTAGATCGATAAATAAGAAATGTATTGTGGGTAGCCAAAGGCTATCACAGTAAAGGATTAAGAGCATATTGATAAAAGTACTCCAGCAGGACTAAGATCAGCATTAAAATATGGGATACAAGATAATGTGCAAGAACAAATTAATGTTAGATTACAAAGATTAAATACTGAAGTGCCCATTGATTTCACCTACGTGGCCCTAACAGGTTTTTTATATAACTGCTGCTACTTCTTGAATTTTACGGTTTTAATGATTATAATGTAACACAAGGCGGGACCTGGGGTACTCACGGGGGGGGGGGGAGAGAAGGAGCTCCCTGTGGAGAAGCAGCCACAGGTAAGCCTTCCTCCCCCCCCCCCCCCCGGTTCCAACAGTGAGGCCCGCGCGGCTCTGAGCCGCCGGGCCACCACAGATCCAAGAGCGTTCCCTGCGCATGTGCAGGGAACGCTCTTTAACTTTTTGGGGGGAGGTTAAATATCCCCCCTAAAGTTTTTTTTTACTTTTAGGATTTTTCTGCACACGTGGGGAGTCCCCCAAGTGTGCAGAAAAATCTCTCTGCCCCTCAAGTGCCCCCCTGCGCGGATTTAGATATCCGCACGGAGGGGTCAACTTGGCTATTAGTATATAGATTTAATTTTATTGTCACAAGTCTCCAACTCTGTTTCGGTGTGATCCGCCCTGAGTGTGCTTTGGTAGGGTGGAGTAAAAATCCAAATAATAATAATAATAATAATGAGTGATGCTCATCTGAAGAGGTCTGAATCGGCTGGCGGTGCATTTATGAACATGGGCCCGGGTCAGGTGGTCGTTTCACCCCCGTTCTTGCATGGAGAGAAGCAAGATTGTTTCTTTGTCCTCCATCTAGTGGGTGCACCTCTCTTGTCTGACGTCTGCATACGGATGTAATATTCCAATAGGACAGGCGTCAGCTATGTGACTTGGCCTTACACCCACTGGATTTTTGGAAACAGACACTAAGAGCCAAGCCATGCAAGGTTGTTGCTGTGAGAGTCCTACAGAATCAGTCAGCAGCCAAGTCCTTGAACAGGAAAGCTTTATTGCGAAAGGTCTGCTGTGGTCATCTACACGTCTTGTGTTAGTAATGGCTGACACAGCCTCGAGCAGGTTAATTATCCAGAATTCAAAATGGGGCTTGTTAGTATATCATAACCTATGATGTCAGGTTATGAGCAAAGACAAGGCGCCTAAAACAGTGACTGCAGGTTCTCATGGGAAAAGGCGCAAAAAATACTGGCTACAATTTCTCATAGCAAAAGGGCGCTTAAAATACTCCCATGGAAAAAGGAGACAAAAGAAAGATACATTTCCAGGCACTGCCAGCCTCTCAAGGTCGGACATATTTCAGGGTAGCGATAAGCCTGCTAGGAGGGGTAAAACAAAGCATTCCATAGAGCTGACGTCGAGGGTGCAACTACCCCACCTCCTGGGCAGGAGATGGCAGCATTAGCTGACAATTGCCGGAGAACCCATTAAAGGCCACCTTGCAGGCTGGGGGATGTAGGTTATTGAAAGTGGCTCCTTTGAAAAGACAATAACTATGTTTATTGCTGACTGGAAACCCCATATAGACTTTTCGCATGAAACAGAAATGAGTTGATGATCTGTGGTTTTGGTGATTAAAAGAAATATTAGACAATAGAAGAAAGAGAGCTTTTATCTTCCTTCTTCTCTTCTCTTTTTCTGTATTTTCTCTACTTGTTAATTGTCTTTTAATTTTTTTTTAAAATAAAAACGTGATTTCAAAGAAAGTGCCTCCTTTAGAGAGAAATGGCAGGGACGGGGACTGCCTTTAAAAAGAGATCTTTAAAAAAATCCCTTGCATTCCTCTTATACGTGTAGAATTCAGAACATTCCTGTATTTAAAGAGGTCAAAGTGCAGCTTCTCGATAACGTTTGCCTGGACCAGAAGGACAGGGCCAAGTCGGCACACGGCGAGATGGATTCGGCGACAACCATCGCAGCAGCAACCGCAGCAGCCATTGCTTCCGCCGCTCCGCTTCTCAAAGTAAGGAGGTGCGGTTTTGGATGCTGCTCATCAAGCTGAAATGGTGAAAGCCGCTATGCTGTAGCTGGCCCTCCAGAGGAACTGGTTGGCCCCTATGTGAGACAGGATGCAGGACTAGATGGGCCACGGTTCTGATCCAGCAGGGCTCTTCTTATGTTTTTGTGAAGGCCTCAGCCTCCATGCCCTGCTATTGGCCCTCCAGAGGAACTGGTTGGCCACTGTGTGAGACAGGATGCTGGACTAGATGGGCCACGGTTCTGATCCAGCAGGGCCCTTCTGGTGTTCTCATGAAGGCCTCGGCCTCTGCCCTGTTGTTGGCCCTCCAGAGGAACTGGCTGGCCCCTGTGTGAGATAGGATGCTGGACTGGATGGACCACTGGTCTGATCCAGCAGGGCTCTTCTTATGTTCTTCTGGAGGGCCAACAGCAGAAATAGAGGCCAAGACCTTGATGCCCTCGTTCTACTATTTTGGGAGAGGGAGAAAGAGTTATCTTTATCCACCCTCTCCACCCCATGCATCATTTTATAAATCTCTATCATGTCCCCCCTTAATCATCTCTCTTCTGAACTGAAAAGTCCCAGACTCTCCAGCCTTTCCTCACAGGGAAGGTGCTCCAACCCCCTCATCATCTTGGTTGGCCCCCCCCAATACTTTCTCCACCTCTGCAATGTCCTTTCTGAGATAACTGTGACCAGAGCTGTACCAAGTACTCCAAATGAGGCCTCACTATAGATTTGTACAGGGGCATCACAGTATCGGGGTGGGGTGGGGCTGCAGTGGCTCAAGTGGTTAAGACGCTGAGCTGCAGAGTGGAAGGTCAGTAGCTCGGCAGTTCGAGACCCGAGTGCTGCGTCACGGAGTGAGCGCCCGTCTCTAGCTCCAGCTCCTGCCAGCCTAGCAGTTTGAAAGCAAGAAATGGCAAGCAGATGAATGGGTTCCACTTTGGTGGGAAGGTAACAGCGTTCCGTGCGCCTTGGCATCTAGTCACGCCAGCCACATGACCACGGGAATGTCTTCGGACAGTGCTGGCTCTTCGGCTTGGAAACGGAGATGAGCACCGCCCCCTACAGTCGGATTCAACTAGCTTTCGAGCAAGGGAAACCTTTACCTTTACCTTACCTATCACAGGATCGGCCATTTTATTTTCAGTCCCTTTGCATTTCCCCCCTTTGCCTTCATCCAGTCAGTTCTGATTAGGAAGGAGAGGAGGGCCCGGCCTTCGCAGCTCCTCAGCGTTTGAATTATGGCTTCTTCGGTTTTTTGCCTTCAGGTCCAGAGCGACTTGGAAGCCAAAGTGAACTCTGTCTCCGAGATCCTGAGTAAGTTACAAGAGGCGGACAGGCAGCTGCAGCGCGTTGCCGATCAGCAAGCCGCCTCAAAGGCCCCGCAGCCGGAGAGGCCCCCCTCCCATCAAAGAGTCGATGAAGTGGAGAAGCAGATGGCCGTCTTCATGGAGCAGCGGATCCGGCATCTGGAAACAGTGCAGCAGCAGCAGATGAACATTCAGGTACAGAGCCCCGAGACCCTTTGCCGTGTTCGTCTGATGGGGATGGGTTGTATCAGCCCTCTCACCTAACGGTGAGAGCCTCCTTGTGGTGGAAGAGGCTTGGTTCCCTGTTGCGCGTGTCACTAGTACTACTGGGAGTCTTAACTCCTGGATACCAGCCCAGTGGCACCTTAGAGACCCACAAAGTTTTGGTCGGATGAACTTCCAAGAGTCAGAGCTCCCTTCCTGAACTGGTCGTGGTCTGCCTGCCGTGAAGGTCATTCCAGAGGGGAGCCTTGTTGGTCTACAGGGAAACGGCTTGGTTCTAGTCCAGCAGCCCCTTAGAGGTCAACAGAGTGTCCAGGCTCCATGCTTCAGTCAGAGTTCGTGCCTCTCGAAAGCTCGAACCTCAAAAATCTTTTTTTTTAGGGGGGGATTTTTGCATTTCTGTGTGATTAACACGTGGAATTCGCTGCCACAGGGGGTGGTGGCAGCTACAGGCATGGACGGCTTCAAGAGGGAATTAGATAAACATCTGGAGCAGAGGTCCATCAGTGGCTGTTAGCCACAAGGTATAGATAGGAACTCTCAGTCTGGGGCAAGTGATGCTCTGTAGTCTTGGTGTTTTTTTGGGGGGGGGGGGGGGACAACAGTGGGAGGGCTTCTAGTGTCCTGGCCCCACTGCTGGACCTCCTGAGGGCACCTGGTGTTTTAGGCCACTGTGTGACAGAGTGTTGGACTGGATGGGCCACTGGCCTGATCCAACACTGGCTTCTCTCTTATGTTCTTATGTGTGTGTGTAACTA
Organism: Lepidodactylus listeri; assembly: GCA_029233225.1. Classification (NCBI taxonomy): domain Eukaryota; kingdom Metazoa; phylum Chordata; class Lepidosauria; order Squamata; family Gekkonidae; genus Lepidodactylus; species Lepidodactylus listeri. Next base: position 93,979,478 of record JARCFY010000011.1, on the reverse strand, counting down.
CCTTCATGATTTCAGGCCCATTCCTGGAAGTCATGGTGACCTCTGGTGACTCCTACTGGGGCATGGAGAATGTCCAGAGAGGTGGCTTGATATTGCCTGCCTCTGCATCCCAGCCCTGGTATTCCTTTGGAGGCCTCCCTTCCAATTACTCACCAGGGTTGGCCCCGTTCTCAGTGGTACGGCCTCTGCTTGGCATGCAGAAGGTCCCAGGTTCAGTCCCCGGCAGCTCTAGTTAAAAGGACCAGGCAGTGGGCGATGTGAAAGACCTCAGCCTGAGACCCCTGAGAGCTGCCGCCACTCTGAGAAAACAGTGCTCATCTTGGTAGACCAAGGGGGTCTGATTCAATATGAGGCAGCTTCACGTATTTCTGCAAATACAATTTTTACCTATTCAGAAGTTTTTCCATTCACTGTAACCCTTCCCCCCCCCCAGACCCATTTAATCAACTCGGCGCTGAACTCGGGTGGCTTTCAAGCCGTCAACGTGCCACCTCCTCAAACGGCAGCAGCAGCACCTGCAGCGAATACAGGCAGGCCCCTCGGCAACCCAGTATCACCTCGTCAGCGAGATTTGTTCTCTACAAATCCATGGAATGGGCAAGGTGCGAAATGGTTGGTTTGGGGTTTTTTTTGAAGGCACTGCCTCAGATGTACGAACCATCTGTAAAAGAGCCCTGAATAATGTTGCTCAGCTTTTTTTCACTTGTATCTCAGCCGTTATTGAGTCAAAAGGCCGTGGATATGCATATAGCGGGCTTATACCGACACCAAACCCATCGTCCGTCAAGATCGGTATTGTCGACTCAGACTGGCAGGGTCTCAGGCAGAGGTCTTTCACATCACCAGCTACCTGCCTCTTTTAACTGGAGACGCCAGGGATTGAACTTGGGACCTTCTGCATGCCAAGCAGAGGCTCTGCCACTGAGCCACGGCCCTTCCCTAAAGTAAAAGCTAGCCGTGTGCACACAGGCAAGTCCGTCGTCTCCAACGAGGAAAGGCTTTCCTTTCCTATAAAATACCGGGATGACTCCACCATCTTCACTTCTGCTTTCCATTCGACCTGCGTTCTCTAACGGGGAGTGTGTGTTTTGTCCTCCTGAATTTCAGCCCCTTCCCGGCAGTTTGGAAACCGCGCCAGCCGGAGGCAGAAGTCCCCCCTGAAGACGCCCGCCCCACGGCGGTACGCTCCTGTGCCCGTTTCGAAAGACGCTAAAATTTCTCACAAAATGGCGAAGCGAGAGCAGCCGGCGGGACAAAAAGAAAATGTGCTCATGTCCCCTGATAAAGAGACTCAAGGTAGGTAAGACACAGAGGAGGGTTCAAAAGCTGGTTTTTCCTTCTCTTGCCTGTTTGCTGTGGCCCTGCCCGTGAGCTGCTGCGGCCTGGTCTGCCACTTGAGAGCCAGTCTCATGTCATAGTTAAAAGAGTGTCGTACTAGTCTCTGGGAGACCTGGATTCGAATCCCCACTTTTGCCACAGAAACTGGCTCGGTGACCCTGGGCCAGTCAGACTCTCTCAGCGTAACCCACCCCACAGAGTTGTTGTGAGGGTAAAACGGAGGAGAGGAGAATGAGGTAAATCCAGGGCTCATTTCGTAGTGGGAGCTCCTTTGCATATTAGGCCACACACCCCCTAATGTAGCCAATCCTCCAAGAGCTTACAGAGCTCTTCTTTACAGGGGCTACTGTAAGCTCTGGGAGGATTGGCTACATCAGGGGGTGTGTGGCCTAATATGCAAAGGAGCTCCTGCTAAGAAATGAGCCCTGGGTAAATCGCTTTGGGTCCCCATTGGGAAGAAAGGCAGGGTACAAATAGATTAAATAAAGAAATATCTGAAAAAGGGAGCAGTGACTCAGGAAAGCTCCTCCCCCTGCCACAGATTTTGTTCAACTTTTGGGTGCTCCTGGACTCTTGCTCTTTTCTGCTGCTACAGACAGACGAACACAGCGACCCGTCTTGAAATAATAAATGCTGTACTTTTCCTTTTGAAGGCATAGACCCACTGGGCTACCTAGGCAACGTATCCTCCGGCCTTTTTTGAGCGACATCCTTACTATTTGATAGCCCACCCTATCCCATGGGCCTTGGGTGGGGCAGCAGCGGCAGTCTGGGGACATGTCGCTTACCTGAAATGGGGCAGTTTGCTTGGGAGCCAGAAACAGCCAAGTCCGGAGAAATCTGGGAGAGACTTTGAGAGGTGGTTTGCTTCTGTGTAACGATCGAGAACTTTCCTGGTAGTCTCCCATCCAAATACTAGCCAAGGCCGACCCTGCTTCGCTTCCAAGATCTGACGGGCTCGGGCTCGCCTGGGCTATCCAGGCCAAGACTGCCAGTTTGAATCAACAGTGCTGACTGTGACGGACCCAGGGTCTGATTCAGTGTAAGGCAGTTTCACTTGTCATGGCGCCTTCCTTTAACACGTGGAGCCTTCTTCCAAAACAAGAGGTGTTGCCTTGACCTGGATGGCCCAGGCAAGCCCGATCTCGTCAGATCTTGGAAGCGAAGCAGGGTCGACCCTGGCAAGTACTTGGAAGGGAGAACTCCAAAGGAATACCAGCAGTTGGGAGGTGGGGGCAGGCTTTATTCAGCCACCTTTCTGAATATCCTCCAGGTCCCCAGTAGGGGTCAGTCACCAGAGGTCGCCATGACTTCCAGGTGTGCACGCACACACACACACACACACACACGAATACCCCTTCCAAAACACCAGAAAAAACAAACAAGAGGTGTTCTGTGCACCAAAGGAAGATGCCACCATTAGCTGAATGGAGCAGTAAGATGCTGCCAGCTGTGTTTAAAGCAAAGAAATATACAGAACTGTGTAACAAAGGATGCTACAATATAATGTAAATGGTGAAAGCAATATAATAAAGTAATAACAATATACTATTCCAGTAACAATATTATCTACAATGTAATCTGCAGCATTATAGTAATCCAGTGCAAGCCTCACAGTGTAATCATAAAATCAAGATTCACGAGGTAGTCTTGGAGTCAGAATGTCGTCACAGCAGGACGAAGGATCCAGATCCACGCTTTTGTCTCAAAGACCTTCCTCAAAAGTGACTAGTCCAGAAGATCATTTAAAAAAATATATATACAGAATAATATATTGTATAGCCAATATATAATCATCGTGCATACCCGGTACAAATGCTTCTAGTTGCGAAAGGTCTGAAGACATTCACAAGAACAATGTTTCCTATAAAGCAGGGGTGGGCAATTGTTTTGGCTCGGGGGCCACTTTGTGGGAGCGGAGGTTAGCGGAGGGCCGCACCTTTTAAAATGGTTGCATTCATTAGTTAACTTTGCCCAGGGAAGGTGAGGGTGGGGGCGGGCAGGGCTTCCCCGGAGCGCTGCTGCCCCGGGAAGAGGAGGATGGGGGAGGGAAGGTAACTTACCTTCCTTCTTCTACCTCCTCGTCGCCCAACAGGGCTGCTGGGAGCAGGGGGTAGGGCTTGGTAATGTGCCCACTCCCTGGACACTTCACTCCCAGAGCGCCGCTTCTCGGCGCTCCGGGCGCAACAGAGGGCTGACTAAAACCATGTGGCTGACTGTCTTGGCGGGCCGCAAAAAACTCTGTGGCGGGCCGCATGTGGCCCATGGGCCACAATTTGCCCACCCTTCTATAAAGGAACACACATACAAGCCCACGTTACCCATTGTATGGTTTCCAACATCAAAAACATCGAATAAGAGAATTCACCAATACCTTACCAACAATTCCTTACATTAATGGGTCACCATTAGTATTGGTCATAGACACACATTTATGAAAGTTCTAAAATCATAGAAATGGGGGGCCTAGTTAATACCTTTGCTATACCTACCTGTTTTTGGCTGCCATACTTTTGCCTTCTAGGTGGAGGAAGGTTTCTGGAGCAGATTCTGAATTCTCAAGAATCCCCATTTGGCCAGAGCGCGTCTTCCTGGAAGGAGCCACCCGCCAACAGTAAGGTGCCCTGGCCATTGGAAAGAGAGAGGTAAATAAGGGTCTCCTTTGTTCCTTCCAGTTGTTCGTTTGTAATGTGATCAAAAGAGGCCAAGTCAAACTTCTGTTGCAGTCCCCAAAACTGAACGATGCTTTTTGAAAATATCCTTCTGTGCAGAGAGCCAGTTTGGGGTAGTGGCCAGGAGTGGCGGACTCTAATCTGGGAGAACCGGGTTTGATTCCCCACTCCTCCACATGCAGTTGATGGTGCGACCTTGGGTCAGTTACAAGTTCTCTCAGAGCTGTTCTCTCATGAGCTCTCTCAGCCCCGGCTATCTCACAGGGTGTGAGGAAGGGAAGGGAAAGTAGATTGTAAGCCACTCTGAGACTCCTTTGGGTAACGAAGGGCGGGGTATTAATCCAATCTCTTCTCTCTCCTTCAGATCAGTTGTCCCGCAGGCCAAGCCCTTCCCTGCATTCACAAACCCGGCTCAAGATTTCAATCCGATCGAGAGAACGGCCAAGAAGGCGGACGACGTGCTTCGGGATCTCGGGCAACTGAGGAGGGAAATGCAGGACATTCTGCAGGTAGAGAACAGGCTCAGTAGTCTCCCATCCAAATACCAACCGAGGCCGACCCTGCTTAGCTTCCGAGACCTGATGAGATCAGGGTTTAGTCTGGGCGATCTAGATCAGGGCAAGAGAGAAAGAGAGGTGGCTTGCCATGGCCTGCCTCTGCGTCACAGCCCCAGACTTCCTTTTTGGCCTCCCATCCAGGGCTATTTTGGGGCAGGAACACACAGGAATGGAGTTCTGGCTGGCTTCTGAGTTGGCTACGCCTACAGCCTCTCCACCCCCTCTGGTTCCCCAGGCACCTCGCAAGCCACAGGGCGCCTGGGGAAGCCGATCCAGAAACTGCCTTCCTTCCCTCAGGTTCCCCATGCGCCCCGCAAGTCGCGGGGCACCTGGGGAAGCCGATCCTGGGAGGGAGCTGCGCAGTCAGGGGTGTGGCCTAATATGCTAATGAGTTTCTGCGGTTGGGTGTGGCCTATTATGCTAATGAGTTTCTGCTGGGCTTTTCCTACAAAAAAAGGCCTGCTCCCATCCAAATACCAACCCGGGGCCAACGCTTCTTAGCTTCTGAGTCTGATGAGACAGGGCTCGCCTCAGGCATCCCGGTCAGGGCTAAACAGCTGACAGCACAGAGAAAGGGAACAGCTGTCTGGCATCTCAGGGATGCCAGGTCCGGAGAGAGAGGGTTCCTTGGGCTTCAACTCCAGAGTGCTGATCTCTGCTTGGCTAAGAAGCAAACAGTCTTGCACAAGTCAGTTCCTTTAGTTGCACCACAGCGAAGGCCTGTTTTAGGGATAAGCTGGGGCAGCCCCAGGTGCGCCACTTGTCCTCAGGGCCTCGCCTGGACTAAGGCAGTATTGCAAATGAGGCAAAGTTTAATATTTTACTATAATAATAGTTTGTGCCCTCACTTGGCGTCAGCAGAGGTGGACTTCCATTGCCAGAGACAGTGGCAGCTAGGGCTGGTCCTCCCTTCCCACCGTGGACCCTCCGCTTTGTGTTCTCTCCCCCCCATCACACTCGTGACCATCCTCTGACTCTCCTGGAACAGAACTGCAGGGGGGAAACTCGATGCCACTTGGGGTTTGTCAGAAACAAGGGGATATATCATGTTGTTGTTGAACACAAGGGGATATTATAGCATTGGGAAAAGGTGCAGAAAAGGGCAACTGAAATAATTAAGGGGATGGAACACCTTGTTTGGTATAGTGGTTAAGTGAGCAGACTCTAATTTGGGAGAACCGGGTTTGATTCCCTACTCCTCCACTTGCAGCTGCTGGTGTGACCTTGGGTCAGTCACAAGTTCTCTCAGAGCTGTTCTCTCAAGGGCAGTCCTCGAAAGAGCTCTCTCAGCCCCACCCACCTCACCGGGTGTCTGTTGGGAGGGGAAGGGAAAGGAGTTCGTAAGCCGCTCTGAGACCCCGAGTGAAGGGCAGGTTATAAATCCAGTCTCCTCTTCCTCTTCTTCTTCTTCTTTGAGGTTAAAGAGTTTAGGGCTCTTTAGCTTGGAGAAATGACAACTGAGAGGTGACATGATTGGGAAGGTACAGAAGGAAGTCCTTTTCTCCCTTTTTCACAATACAAGAACTGGTGGGCACTCAATGAAATTAACGAGCTGTAGGCTTAGAATAGCTAAAAGGAAGGACTTCCTCACCCAAAGAGTAATGAACACGTGGAGTTCAGTGCTGCAGGAAGTGGTGGTAGCTACAAGCAGAGACAGCTTCAAGAGGGGATTGGAGAAACATCTGGAGCAGAGGTCCATGAGTGGCTATGAGCCACAAGGTATAGATGGATCACTTTGTCTGGAGCAGTGATACTCTTGTCTTCTTGGTGCTTGGGGGGCTTCTGGAGTTCTGGCCCTGCTGATGGATGTACTGATGACAGCTGGGTTTTGGCCACTGTGTGACAGAGTCTTGGACTGGATGGGCCATTGGCCTGATCCAGCACGGCTTCTCTTATGTTCTTATGTATGGGGCAGTGATACTCTGTATTCTTGGTGCTTCGGGGGTAAGAGTAGGAGGGCTTCTGGAGTTCTGGCCCCACTGGTGGACCCCCCGATGGCACCTGGGTTTTGGCCACTGTGTGACACAGGCTGGATGGGCCGTTGGTCCGATCAACACAGCTTCTCTGATTTTCTTATAGTTTTCCATTGCTTTTATTAACTAACATAATCACACAAAGCTGCTATATACCAAATCAGACCCTCAGTCCATCAAAGTCAGTATTGTCTAGACTGGCACCAGCTCTCTAGGGTCTCAGGCCAAGGTCTTTCCCATCACCTACTGCCTGACACTTTTAGTTGGCGATGCCGGGGATTGAATTTGGACTATCTGCATGCCAATCAGATGCTCTACCATTGAGCCATGGGCCCTACACATCACAGGCAGAGGGAAATTTATCATCATCAAAGGAATCAACAGCATTTTATTCGAAACACAGGCTCTCCTTCAGGCAAGGATACAGTGTCAAGGATGCAGTGTCAAGATAATTAATAATAATACGGCATTGTGTTTAGAATAGCCAGGAGATCCTAAAATTGGCAGCTGGAAGTTCTAGCTCTTTTAGTATTATGCAGCTGTAGGTGGCAAGCTAGATTTGTTTTTAAGGCAAGAGATGTTTCAGAGGTGGTTTGCCGTTGCCTGCCTCTGTGTCATGACCCTGGTATTCCTAGGAGGTCGCCCTTCGAAACAGTAGCCAAGGCAACTCTGTTTCGTTTCCAAGATCTGATGGGCTCAGGCTAGCCTGGGCTATCTAGGTCAGGGCTTGGGGTGAGGATGCATATCTACCCCAGCATTTTGATCAGAAATATGCTCCCTGTAGATGGGCATCTTTTAGTTAGAGTTTGTGAGGCTTCTGTACTATCAGCAAGAGATCAGACCTTTGTAGTTAAACAGAGTTCTTTATTTCAAATGCTGGAACAGGGTCTCGATGTTTGTTAGAGATACAGAATAAAGATGGCTTGGGTTAATATACCTACAGGCATAGGTGCTTAAACATAATCCTCCAATCAGGACACATACAAAAATGCGGGAAAAGACATGGGACCGTTTGTTCCCACCAAAGGTGAGAAAGTTATAAAAATTCCCCTCTTGCCCTGCGCGACCCAGATGTGAGAACTCCTAGGCAAAACATTTGGCCAGTGACAATAAAATAACTTCCAAGGTTGTACCCACTCTGATAACACACTGCGAGCTTCAAACAGGAAGGGGGAGGGAGCCATGACAAGACAGCTACAGTTTGTTTATGTGACGCATTGGAATGCGAGAGGCCATCCTCCCGGGCAAAGAGTAACACTAAGCAGGACAGCAATTTCTACTTCAAGGCAAGCAATAAAACATTTGGGTGACAACCAGGCACAAAGAAACAGAAAGTAACATTTTAGAAAAGCATGGAACAAGCAAGCTATTGTCAGATCCTGACAGAGTTCAGCCTTCCTCTTCTCCGCATACAGAATTTTCATTATAAGAATAATAGATTGTTACAGTAGAAAAGAGCAAGAGACCAGCAGCACCTTAAAGACTTATCAAAAATTTGTGGCCGGGGAGGAGCATTTGTGAGTCACGGCTGACTTCTATTACAGTCTTTTCTTTCTTTCTTACAGGATGCGAAGGAATGGAAATCAGACATGAACGGTTTTATGAAGGTACGGGCTTTATTTTTGTTGACTTGTCTTTCCTCAGAGGCCATGAAATAAACAGATTTAAAAGAAAAAAAATTCCTTGTGTTATTTAAACTCCTAAGATTATTAAGCGTTCAATTCTGAAAAAATGAGATATGTCCTATAGACAAAAGTGTGCTTGTGCTGTGAATTCTTGGTATTCTGTTACTTAAGAATGCAGCACTTGTAACTTAGCATTAGAATGAGATGGGTAGGCGGGTTTGTCTGTAGCAGTAGAAAAAAGCAAAGAGTCCAGTATTATCTTAAAGGCTAACAAAATATGTGGTAGGGGGAGGAGCTTGCTTAGCATTAGAATGTTTAAGAAGCCCTTGTCAGTTTGAGAGTCAGTTTGGTGTCGTGGTTAAGTGCGCGGACTCTAATCTGGGAGAACCGGGTTTGATTCCCCACTCCTCCACTTGCACCTGGCTGGATGACCTTGGGCAAGCCATAGCTCTGTATCAGCTGTTCCCTCAAGGACAGCTTGGGAAAGAGCTCTCTCAGCCCCACCTACCTCACAGGGTGTCTGTTGTGGGGAGGGGAAGGGAAAGGAGTTTGTAAGCCGCTCTGAGACTCCCTTGGGGAGTGGAGGGCGGGGTATAAATTCAATCTCTTCTTCTTCTCTTCTTCTTCTTGTGTGCTTTGTAGTATTGAGTTCCTTTTCTGCAGTGTTTCCTGCAAAATGCATTCCGCAGTGTTCCCTCTAAGCTGAGTTAGTGTGAGCTAGCTCACAGTTTCTTAGCCTCCAGCTCACAGATTTTTGTCTCGGCTCAGGAAGGGATGGCTCCAGAGCAAACTAATTTATGCAGCAGCCAAATTGCTCGCTCACAACTTGAATGCCAGTAGCTCACAAAGTAGGATTTTGGCTCACAAGACTCCACAGCTTAGAGGGAAGCATTGATTCTGGGCATTGTAGGTATGAGGTTCCGACCCAACAACAGGCAACAGACCAGATCAAATACACTAAAGGGGTTTCAGATGGGTAGCCACAGTGGCCTGCAGTAGACAAAGCAGGATTCATGTCCAGCAGCACCTTAGAGAGCAACAAGGTTTCTACGGTTGTAAGATTTTCGAGATTCAAAGTTCCTTTCCTCCGAAATCTTGTTGGTCTTTAAGGCGATGCTGGGCTCAAATCATGCTCAGTCCAAGCGAGGCATAGCGATCCCTGCCATATTCTGCAGAGCTTGCTGATATTTTATTGTTTATCTGTCTGATTTAAAACATTTGTTAGCCACCTTTCTGCCTTATAGGAACTCAAGGAGGCTTAAGATGTAAATAATAAAATAAGATCTATGTATCTAATAGCCAAGGCGTCCCCCTGCATGCGGATATCTAAATCCGCACATCGGGGGCACCTAGGGGGCAAAAAGATTTTCCTGCACACTTGGGGCACTCCCCAGGTGTGCAGAAAAATCTTAAAAGTTTAAAGAACTGTATGGGGGGGGTATTTAAATCTCCCCAAAGTAAAAGAGCGTTCCCTGCACATGCGCAGGGGACACAGTTGGAACGATGCCTCGCCTCCGTTGCGGGGGGAGGGAGAGGGCTTGGTGGGCCCAGCAGCTGGGAGCTGCGCAGGCCTTGCTGCAGGAGCCGGGGGGGGGAGGGGGAAGCTTACCTGTGGCCACTTCCTCCTCAGCCATGAGGTCCTTCCCCCCCTCCCTTGCGAGTATTGCGGGTCCCTCTGTTTGCAAACCATATAAAAACCACAAGTTAAAATAGATAATTTAAAACTGCTGGTAGGCAGAAGAGCTAATCCATTGCCAAAATGACATCAGAAGAGCCCTGCTGGATCAGACCAGTGGCCCATCTAGTCCAGCATCCTGTCTCACACAGAGGCCAACCAGTTCCTCTGGAGGGCCAACAACAGGGCATAGAGGCCGAGGCCTTCCCCTCAGAAGAACACCAGAAGAGCCCTGCTGGATCAGACCAGTGGTCCATCTAGTCCAGCATCCTGTCTCACACTGTGGCCAACCAATTCCTGTGGAGGGTCAACAACAAGGCACAGAAGCCGAGGCCTTCATAAGACCATCAGAAGAGCCCTGCTGGATCAGACCAGTGGTCCATCTAGTCCAGCATCCTGTTTCACACTGTGGCCAACCAGTTCCTCTGGAGGGCCAATAACAGGGCTCAGAGGCCGAGGCCTTCCTCTGATGTTGTCTCCTGGCTCTGGGATTCAGAGGCTGACTGCCTCTGAATGTGGAGGTTCCGTTTAGTCACTCTGGCTAGTAGCCATTGATAGACCTAACCCTTCATTATCCTTCATTAATCTAATCCAGCATCCTGTCTCGCACACTGGCCACTCTTACAGGCATATGGTTGGATCAGCCAGATTTGCTGGTCTGTCCGGCAAAGTCCCCCTTAGATGCATAAGAGCTGCTTTGTTGATCTCCTTTCCATTTCAGCAAAAAGAACGGGTTCCCCCAAGCCTTCCCGAAGCTCAGCCGCTCCCCAAGCCATCCATTCTTCAGACGGCCCAAGCCCCCAAGTCCATAGTGAGGGACGCTGAAAGGATCCTGAGAGTGGTGCGCAAGAATAAGAAGGTTCTTGAAGAAAACCTGGAAGCCATCGTTCGCGCCAGGGATGGCACCGCCTTGCACTTATTCATCGATGCTATGACTGCTAACAGGTGGACTTGGGCTGCTGTGATTCTGTAGTGTGTACAGTATGGGGAAGGGAAGGAGATTGTAAGCCGCTCTGAGTGAAGGGCGGGGTATAAATCCAACTCTTCTTCATTGCTTTATCTGCCTTCACTTCCCTGCATTAGAGGGACTGGCTTGGATCCACTGGAAGATTCACGCATGTGCTAGGATCCCTCCCTGGGCTCCACCCCCAAATCTGGAGGAATTTCCTAATCCAGAGTTGTCAGCCTCATTAAGCGTTGCATATCCTGGACTCCTTTTTCTGCTTGCAAAACATTTTGTATGAGAAATTTCTGGGCACTAATGTCTAGAGATGGGCACGGATCCCATTTTTGTGGTGTGGTTTGTGGGTGAACCACGAACCGGGAGGTCTGTTCACGAACTGAACCAGTTCATATCAGTTCGTGACCCCTGCTTTCTGCTCCCTGAGAAAAGCAATGGGGAGCAGAAAGCAGGGGTCAGGAGCTGATAGGAACTGGTTCAGTTTGGGAACGGACCTCCCGGTTTGTGGTTTTCTCCACGAAAAACAGCTGAGCAGCAGGGATCAGAAAGCAGGGGTTTAAATGTCTTGAAGCCCTTTAAACCCCTGTTCTCTGCTCTTCACAAACTGCCTTAAAATTCGTGGAGGTTCGTGGTGGCTCTCCAGTTCGCAAACCTCACTTTGCAAACCACAAACCGGCCAGAATTTGTCACGAACTTTTGTTCGTGAGTTGGTTCGTGCCCATCCCCATTAATGTCTGAGCAACAGTGTAGCGTGGTGGTTAGAGCGGCAGACAAGATCTAGGCAGTCCAGGTTCAGATCCCTGCCCGTGGCAGCCCAGATTCAGATTTCCACTCAGTGAGGTTCATGGCTCTGGGTGACCTCGGGGCAGTCGCTCTCTTCATCTCTGCAGGGTTGCTGTGAGAACAAATTAGGGTGTGCGGGGGAAAACCTTGCCCGCCTTGACCTTCACGGAGGAAGGATGGGATAAAATGTATAGGACGTTAGTTAGATGTTCGAAAAACTGCACATATATATTTGAAGTAGAGGGGGGTTTTTGTTCCCTTTTAAAAACTTATTTCTGAACCTTCTGAATTTCAGTTTGCCGTATCCCTGTAAATAACACTTTGTGTCTGTATGCTCTGGTTGTTCGCACATTGATGGCAGAGATCTGTCCAACCCCAAGAATTGCATGTTGTGAATAATCTTTAATTTCCAGTGTTTCAAGGAGGGGGGTGGGCACTTTTGCAGTGGAGCAGACTTTTCCCCTTCGGCACAGACAGGGCTCATTTCGTAGCAGGAGCTCCTCTGCATATTAGGCCACACACCCCTGATGCAGCCAATCCTCCAAGAGCTTACAGTAGCCCCTGTAAGAAGAGCTCTGTAAGCTCTTGGAGGATTGGCTACATCAGGGGTGTGTGGCCTAATATGCAAAGGAGCTCCCGCTACGAAATGAGCCCTGGGCACAGAGATACAAGTGCAATGAAAAGAGAATAGCTCCAATGATGGGATTTTAAATAGTGAACTAAAAAAACCCAAACATCCAGAAACAAAATGCAAACAAGCAGGGCTATCTTGGGGCAGGAACACACAGGAACGGAGTTCCGGCTGGCTTCCGAGTTGGCCACACCTACAGGCCCCCCCCCCTTGGGTTCCCCAGGTGCCTCCCAAGCTGCGGGGTGCCCGAGGAAGCCAAGCCGATCTCCAGGCCCCGCACCTGCAGGGCACCTGGGGAAGCCGATCCTGGAAGGGAGCTGTGCTGTCGGGGGTGTGGCCTAATATGCTAATGAGTTTCTCCTGTTGGATGTGGCCTGTTTTGCTAATGAGTTCCTGCTGGGCTTTTTCTACAAAGAAAGCCCTGCAAACGAGTCTGTTCACGTGGGGAAAGTAGGAGAGGCAATTCTGAGCTGATCCAAGAGCGGCTGTGGCAATTCTGAGCCAATTCAGGCACACACCGAGGATCGTGTCTTTGCTTCTCTCTCTCCGTCTGTCTTGCTATTGCTCTCATTCTCTCCCGGGGCTCTCTGCCACTGTGCACTTGGTCCACGTGGCCACGTGTGGTGGAGGAGAGGGTTAGTCTAGCAGAACTCAGCGCAAGTGTGTAATGGCGTCTTTGCTTTTTTCCCCCCCCTTAATCTTTCTAGGGATGTCCTAGAAGAGATACGGGTCAGAAAGACTGTAGACGAATGGATTAAAACAATCAGCTTGGAAATCCAGGTGCGGTTGCCGTTAACTGAGCAAAGTACTGAGATACTACCATTTTGGAAAGTACACCTCATATTGCAATTATTTTGTGTTGTGCCAGCTGCTTCAGGGACACAAGTGGAGACCCAGGGTTGCCAAAACCGTTACGAGGCTGAGAAGCGGGAAGTCCCCAGTTTGCACCTCTCCTCTGCCATCAGCCCATGTGGATGTCCACAGCCCGCCAGCCCCCCTTCGACAATAAATCATATCAAATTTATTAATACGGTTCGTGGCCGGCACAAGATCAGTTACAGCAATCTTCACGAGTCATATAAATTTTAGGAAATATCCAATATTAAAATTACTGAACGGCCTACGCATTCTTAAAAATCACAGAACGGATTAAACAAAGCATCTGCGTTTATGGCTCAGCTACATTCTGTGTTGATTCCCAGTGAGTTCTGCGTGACGCCGCAAGAAATCTGGCGCAAGGGAGTGTGAGCTGAGGATCTGTGTCTGAAAGGAACTTCCTCGTAATTCCAGATTCAGAGCAGGCGGGAAAAACCTCCCAAGCAAGGGTGCAGTAATCTTGGCACGAATTTCCTGGTCGAAACGGCAGCGAAGCAAAATACGCTCGTTTGTCTCGACCTGCCCTGCTCCACACGAGCCAACCCTCTCTGCCAACGGGATCTTTCTATAGCAGCTTATCCGCTTTTGATTCCATATCCTGTTGTACGCTGCCTTGAGACTGCTTGCGGGCGACGCAGGCCGAAAATTGAAATAAATAAATAATCTAGGGATAGGTCATGGGGCAAACTGGAAGCAGGGGCTGGCGGTTTAAATCTAATTTAGCAAGCAAGCAAGCACATGAATAATAAGCCTTGATATCGACTTCCGTGTTTTGTGCACAGGATGAAATGGCAAGGAAGGCCTGGGAGGAAGGCAGACCTGGTGTGGAACAACGGAAGACCAAGCAGACAGTCAGGCCCGTGAAGGCCAGCAAAGAAACGAAATCACAGGCCCAGCATCCCCAAGGAAACTCAGCCAAAAGGCCCCTGCCTGCTGCAAGGCCCGCTCTGAAACCAGCACGTAATGTGAGAATGCAAAGTTTGGGGTCTGATAACTGTCTGGGACCATTAGGGTAGCCAGGTCCCTCCTGGCCACCAGCGGAGGACTTGGGGTGGGGGTGGGGGGCTTGCCAGGAGCAGGAGAGAGGTCCAGGGTATGTCGCCAGTGGCATCACTTCCAGCATGTACCAAAAGTGACGTCAGAACTTCAGGATGTCCCAGCAACACTGTTATTTGGGCAAAAACTCTTTGGTAAAAATGGCTTCTACCGTAGAGTTTTTGCCCAAGTACCAGAGCGTTGCCCAGATGTCACTGACGTAATGATGTCACTTCTGGTACACTGGAAGTAATGTCACCATGTTGCTGGTGATGTAGCCAGGGCCTCCCTCCTGCTCCTGGTCAGTCCCCTTGTCGGCCAGCTGATTGGTGGCGGGGGGGGGGGCAGGGCTTGGAGGTGTGGGAACCCCCCACTTTCAGTGGGGGGCTGGCAACCCTAGGGACTGTAAGACTTGAACTGGGGACCTCAGCACGTAAGCCGGGGGTCCCCAACCTTTTTGAGCCTTCTGACATGCTATGGTGGGCGCAGCCACAAAATGGCTGCTCTAGGAGGTGGAGCCAGCCACAGAACAGCTGCCACAGCTTGCCCTCAGTCACACAGGGAAGATCCTTGTGCTACGGTGGCAGCCAGTGCCAAAGCAATCTCAGTGGTCAGTCAGAGGCCTTGCTGGGCAGAAGCTCCGACTGGCCCCGCCGACTTTCTAAAAACAGTGGGCACCACGAAAAGTGTTGGTGTGTGCTGTGGCGCCCACGGGCATCATGTCGGGGATTCCTGGGGTAAGCTTCCCCGGACTGTGGTTGTTCAAACCTCAGGCACCGAAGGGAAGAAAGGCGTGCACCATCAAGTCTCTGATTGGCAGAAAGCATGAAGGCTCCGGATTGGTTAGTTCTCCTATAAGCTCTGGCACCTTGGCTTTGTTTGTTACGTTTAAATTATTTTTAAAATGGATATCATGCCATTGTCACCTAATATAACAACAATATTAAAGCCGCACAATAAAAAAAAACTCAAAACACAATAAAATATGGTAGTTATAGAATAATAATAATCCTAATAACAAAAGGCACACATACCCCACTGTCAAGCTCTTGCTCCGCCCCCTGAGGGGGGCCGCCGGTGGCCGTGCTGTCAACCCGCCCATGAGTTTTAAAAGGCAGTTGTGGGGCCTCAGATATGGCCGGGGGTGGGGGTTTACAGCACCCTGTTCCACTCCCTGGCCTCCGTCAGTGAGCGTTCGGGATACTCGTCTCCCTGGAGCCGACTCTCTCTGTCTCGCTTGTGCTCCGCTCCTCCTTCGGCACATCCTCCCCGGCCCCTTGACACTCGCCTCCTTTTATTTCCCCTTCCGTCACTCCAGCGCCACCCCCCCTTCCAGCCTCCTCCCTGGTCCTGGCCCCGCCCGCCCCTTATCAATGAGGACGCCAGGTCGTGTGTGCTGGGGCGTGCCTGCCCGGCCAGCCCTGGCATGGCTGACGGCACCGCGTCTGTGGTTCTGCCTCTCAACTCCGGGCGGCCCCTCCTCCGCTTTCTTGCTTGTGCTTCCAAGCAGGGAGGGGGATTGATCCGGGGTCGGTGGCGGGGAGGCCTCCGGAGATGCGGCAAGGTCCCGGTGGGGCATGCAGCCCGGGCGTGGCGAACGTTGAAACGGCCAGGCTCACACCGGCCGATGGGGTGCCATGTAAGTGCGGGCCGGGATCCCCCAGGGAGCTGGCGGCGACGTTTTGTGGGTGGTGCCCCTGCCTGGGAGTTGCTCTGCGTTGCTGGAGGTCCCTCTCGTGAGTGAGGGTGAGTTGGGCGTCATCTCGAGGGGGGGGGCGGCCAGGCCCGGACCTCCCGAGATGGGACACCCACACATACCCCAGTGAGCATTTTCGTTGGGGTTGCAACATCGACTTCAGCTCCCGGGCCCCAGGGAGGCCAGGCTCTCGGGAACCAGGGCCAGGGCCTTTTTGGTGGTGGCTCCTCTCTGGTGGAATGAGCTCTCGGAAGAGATCAGAGCCCTGCGGGGTCTTATGCAGTTCCACAGGGCCTGCAAGACAGAGCTCTTCCACCAGGCCTTTGATTAGGAGTCGCCACCGCTTACCACCATTTACCATCAACCATCGCCAGTAACATCTGCAATGAGGGCTGGCCCTGAATGAAGCCCAGGCCGGGTGGAGGGCTGGAATGGGACCCTGATGCCGGCATGAAGGGTACCAGTAAAAAGCCATCCAAATGTTTGGTATTAACATCACAGCGAGCACTTGACTTGCAATTTACATCGCAAACTGGTTTGCATTGTTATTACTATATTTTAAAATGTTTGAAACTGTTTTATTCTGATTTGGCACTGTGCGCCGTATTGCAAGCCCCCCTGAGCCCATTTGGGGGAAGGGCGGGGTAAAACTGTGAGATAATAAATAAAGAAATAAATAAAACAGTGGCTTGCTTTTTAACAGAAATAAAACCAACAGTACTGGTGATGGGGGAAAGAGCCATCACGTCGGAGTAGACTTACGGCAACCCTGCAGGGTTTTCAAGGCAAGAGACGAACAGAGGTGGTTTGCCCTTGCCTGCCTCTGCGTAGCATCCCTGGACTTCCTTGGTGGGCTCCCATCCAAGCACTAACCGGGGCTGACCCTGCTTCGCTTCCTAATTCTGACAAGGTCGAGCTAGGCTGGGCCATCCAGGTTAGGGCATGGTACTGGTAGATGATCGAGAAACAACTGCGGGATTAGATGGAACAGAGCCAGTTTGATGTAGTGGTTAAGTGCGTGGACTCTAATCTGGGAGAAGTGGGTTTGATTCCCCACTCCTCCACTTGCAGCTGCCGGTGTGGCCTTGGGTCAATCACAAGTTCTCTCAGAGCTGTTCTCTCACGAGCACTCCTTGAAAGAGCTCTCGGCCCCACCTACCTCACCGGGTGTCTGTTGTGGGGAGGGGGAGGGAAAGGAGATTGTAAACTGCTCTGAGACCCCAAATGAAGGGCGGGGTATAAATCCAATCTCTTCTTCTTCTATGCTAAAAGTTTGGGAAGCTGAGGTACCTTTTTCACTTTTAAAAAAGGGAAGTTCTCTCTCGGCTCTTGTCTCATTTACCGTTTTACAGAACTTTTCAGAAGGCGTTTTCTTGTCCCTATTTAGGTGATTCCGAAAATGAGCACCGTGGGCCAAAACGAAGGGTATCTCGCTCAGATTTACGGGAGGCCGGTCTACCAGGGCCGCAGGCGCACGCTGAAGAAGTCCCCGTATCTCAGGATCAACTCTCCGCCTCCCAAGCCAAAGCCTCCAAGACCTAAGTTAATTGAAAGCATTAGAGGTTGGTGATACCTCTTTCCTCCCCTAAAGACCAGCACTTCAAATACCGCCTGCTTTCATTTCCCGATTACCTCTCAGGTTTTTTTAATGCCACTCTTCTTCCGAACAGCTTGTGGTGAGGTGCGTGGCCTCGCACCCTCCATCTTCTTTCCACAACAGCAACCGTGGGAGGCAGATTAGGCCAAGAAAGAAAATGACTGGTCGCCAGTGTTCCCTCTAAGCTGAGTGAGGGTGAGCTAGCTCACAGTTTTTTAGCCTCCGGCTCACACCTTTTTGCCTTCGCTCAGGAAGGAGGGCTCCAGAACAAACTCATTGATGCAGGAGCCAAATCGCTCGCTCATAACATTAATGCCAGTAGCTCCCAAAGTAGAATTTTTGCTCACAAGACTCCACGGCTTAGAGGGAGCATTGCGAACTTTAAGCAACAAAAGAAATATAAAATACAAAGATGTATAAAATACACTACCATCCCTTTCCCACTATGGACCTAGACTTCCTTTATCAGCATATTCAGGATGGACAAATGGAAATACTACTGAACACAGAGTGATTAGCATGTGGAGTTTTCGGCCAGGAGATGGGGTGATGGCCACAGGAATAAACAGCTTGAAAAGGGGATTAGATAGATTCATGGAGAGTAAGTCTATCAATGGCTACTAGCCCTGGTGACTGAGGGGGACCTCCACATTAAGAGGCACTAAGTCTCTGAATCCCAGAGCCAGGAAGGCCTCAACCTCTGCCCTGTTGTTGGCCCTCCAGAGGAACTGGTTGGCCACTGTATGTGACAGGATGTTGGACTAGATGGACCACTGGTCTGATCCAGCAGGGCTCTTCTTATGTTCTAATGAAGGCCTCGGCGTTTCTGCCCTGTTGTTTGCCCTCCAGAGAAACTGGTTGGCCACTGTTTGAGACAGGATGCAGGACTAGATGGACTCAGACTGGTCTGATCCAGCAGGGCTCTTCTGGGGTTCTTATGAAGGCCTCGGCCTCTGTGCCCTGTTGTTGGCCCTCCGGAGGAACTGGCTGGCCACTGAGAGACAGGATGCTGGACAGGATGGACCCTCACTGGTCTGATCCAGCAGGGCTCTTCTGATGTCCTTCTGAGGGGAAGGCCTCGGCCTCTCTGCCCTGTTGTTGGCCCTCCAGAGGAACTGGTTGGACACTGTGTGAGACAGGATGCTGGACTGGATGGACCACTGGTCTGATCCAGCAGGGCTCTTCTGATGTTCTAATGAAGGCCTCGGCCTCTCTGCCCTGTTGCTGGCCACTCCGGAGGAGCTGGCTGGGGCCACTCTGTACGAGAGAAAGTGAGGGTGCTGGCTAGATAGGCATGTGGTCTGATCCCGCAGGGCTCCTCTTTGTTGGCTTATGCCCTTCTGCTTTTGATTTCCCAGCCCAGTCGTTCCTGAAGCCTGCCCACGAAACCCACATCCTTCTCAGTTCCTGCTTGCTGAAGGCTTCATTGTTGTTTAACTGTCCTTCCAGGTACCAGAGTAAAATCTGCGAGGACGCAGACAGGTCCCTGCGTGCCCGGCAAAGCCGCCAGTCCTCAAAAGCCACGCCTGCGCTCCACTCCTTGTCGGGAACTGCAGTACCTCTTCAGCCCCACCAGAGAGGCACCGGATGCCTCAGGTCCTCTGGAAGGCCATCTCATTCCCATGGCTGTTCCGTTAGGTATGAACCAAACCCCACAAAGATACTGTCTTTCACTTGCTGCGCTTCAGAGCAGACCCTACCGCTAATTAATAATAATTATCGTATGTCATTGTGTGTGGAATAGCCAGGTGATCCTAAGATTGTCCGGCAGCTAGAAGTACTAGCTCTTTTAGCGTTATGCACCACTAGGTGGCGAGCTAGACTTGTTTTTAAGGCAAGAGAGATTTCAGAAGAGGTTTGCCATTGCCTGCCTCTGCGTCACGACCCTGGTATTCCTTGGAGGTCGCCCTTCCAAATATTAGCTAAGGCTGACCCTGCTTAGCTTCCGAGACCTGATGAGATTATACCCCACTTTTCTCTGCAATGCAGACCGGAAGGTCTGTAGTTTGGCAGTTCGAGACCCGAGCGCCGTGTGACAGAGTGAGTTCCCTTCTCTGGCCCCAGCTCCTGCCAACCTAGCAGTCCGAAAGCAAGAAATTGCAAGCAGATAAATAGGTACCACTTCGGTGGGAAGGGAACAGCGTTCCGTGCGCCTCGGCGTCTAGTCGTGCCGGCCACATGACCACGGAAATGTCTTCAGACAGTGCTGGCTCTTCGGCTTGTGAATGGAGATGAGCACCGCATCCCTAGAGTCGTATTCGACTGGCTTTCGAGCAAGGGAAACCTTTACCCCATCTTTCTCTGCAATGGGGACCCAAAGCACCTTGCATCGTTCTCCTGCCCTCCCATTTTATCCTAACAACAACCCTATGAGGTATGTTAGTCCGAGAGACTGTGCCTGGGCCTTGGTCACCTAGTGAGCTGACATGGCACGAATGGGGATTTGAATCTGGCTCTCCCAGATGCAACACTCTTAACCACGACTCCATGCTGTTATTTCTGCGCGGAGATGGCAGTTAGGCAGCTTCCAAAATACGTTAACCTCTTTGTCCACTTTAGAGATGGAGATTTGAACCCGGGTCTCCCCAGATACGAGTCCAGCACCCTTAACCAGTATCCCACACTGGCTCTCAATAAGTTTTTTTTAAAAAAATTATTGATAATAAATTTGTACAACGATAGAAAACCTGTATATGGCAGAATGGAAACAGCAGTGAAATATTGAACAATGTTACATACAAAGGAGAGATAAACATAGCAATGTTTACATCTAGCAACAACACTTCCAGTCTGAACCATTGTAAACTTATAAGGGTAAGACAGAGTTCTGTAGTAACCTAAATACTCCAAACAAGAAGGGGGGGGACCTGCAATACTCGCGGGGGGGGGGGGGGAGAAGGAGCTCCACCGAGTGGAGGAAGCAGCCACAGGTGAGTCTTCTCTCCCACCCCCCCCCCGGCTCCCGTGGCGAGGCCCGAGTGCCAAAGAGCTGCTTGGGCCCACTACTTCTACCCACCCCCCCGGCTACCGCGGCGAGACCCGAGCGCCCAAGAGCTGCTTGAGCCCGCCCCTTCTCCCCCTCCCCCATGGGCACCAGCGAGGCCTGAGCAGCTCTCACCAGGCCCACCGATTCCACCCCCCAGCTCTGGCAGCAAGGCTTGGATGCCTCCCAACCGCCGGGCCGCTGCACAGTTCCAAGAGCGTTCCCTGAGCATGCGCAGGGAATGCTCTTTAACTTTTGGGGGGATTTAAATATCCCCCCAAAAGTTTTTTTTACTTTTAGGATTTTTCTGCACACGTGGGGAGTCCCCCAAGTGTGCAGGAAAATCTCCCTGCCCCCCAGTGCCCTCCCGCGTGGATTTAGATATCTGCACGGAGGCGGCCACTTGGCTATTAGATAATACAAGAGGCAGGACCCGCGATATTCGCGGTGGGGAGAAGGAGCTCCACACAGCGGAGGAAGCAGCCACAGGTGAGCCTTCTCTCCCACCCTACCCCAGCACCCATGGCGAGGCCTGGGCCCGCCAATCCTCCCCCCCCCCCCCGCACTGACGGTGAGGCCTGAGGCTTCTAGCCACCAGGCCCACTGATTCCCCCTCCCGGCACTGGCGGTGAGGTGTCAGCACTTCTCAGTTGCCAGGCTGCTGCCGAGTTCCCAGAGCATTCCGTGTACATTCCGTGGGAACACTCGTTAACTTTTGGGGGGATTTAAATATTCCCCCCCAAGTTTTTTTTTTTAAGTTTTAGGATTTTTCTGCACACCTGGGGAGTCCCCCAAGTGTGCAGAAAAATCTCCCTGCCCCCCAAGTGCCCCCTCTGCGCAGATTTAGATATCCGCATGGAGGGGGCGCCTTGGGAATTAGTATATAGATAGATATCTATTGATGTATGTATAATTTCTGGTGCCAAACAAAAGGGTACAGTAAGGGTAGCGACGATGTAGACATAAAAGAGATTTATGTTGACCTTAATCTAAAGGCGGAACTCATATCCACTGTTGTAATTGAGACCAAGAGGGAGATATAAATTCCTCTCTTGAGAGAAAGTCCAAGATTGGAACCCATCTCTTGTAAAATGAAGATTTAGCAGGCGTCGGTGTAGAATCTTTTATTTTTTCAGTGACACATTCTGAGAGATATTGATCCCATAATTTGCAGAACCATCGTCGTATAGAGGGCGGATCAGCGTCTTTCCAGCAAGAGGCAATAGACGACCTTGCAGCAAAGAGCATTGAGTCCGAAAGTGGGTTGTGCTGACAGTTTGTTAATATGGACAGGCCAGCGTTCTAAGAAGCTCTCCATCAGTTTTAAAGCCGAATGATGCAAAACTGCCCTTTGGGAGTGTGAGAGAGAAAAGGGGGCTTGTTGTTCAGTGACCTGCGCCTAGATTTTTCTTCTGAGCTCCAGGAGGATATTCCCGCTGTGTCTTTTGATGATCCTAAATGGATACAGCAGAAACGTTTTCTGCAAAAGGGAGGTGGAGTGGCTTGATTGACAAGCATGCACCGTTTGTCGCAAGTGTGTCTTCCCACCCCTAGATGGCGCTGTGCTACATGAAAGCTCTTTGACCAAGAGAAATTCTCATTCCGGGGCATCAAAGTTGCAAAAAAAAAACAACCCTGGAACTGGGAGAGCCACAGAAGCAAACAAGGGGAACGAGTTACACTCATGCAGGTTTCAGCAGTGAAGTGACTGTGCTGGCTGAGCAGCCCGAGTCATAGAATCAGAGAATCCCAGAGTTGGATGGGGCCATCCAGGCCATCTAGACCAACCCCCTGCTCAATGCAGGATCAGCCCAGAGCACCCTTGACAAGGGTTTGTCCAGAGTCCGAGACATGCTTTGCTGTGATATAATCTCTAATATTTCTTGAGCTGAAGCTGAACTTTCTCAGAGGCAACCTGGTTGGCTTTCAAATTCGAGCCCCTAAGAAGAACATAAGAGAAGCCAGTGTTGGATCAGGCCAGTGGCCCCTCCAGTCCAACACTCTGTCACACAGTGGCCAAAAACACCAGGTGCCATCAGGAGGTCAAGCAGTGGGGCCAGGACACTAGAAGCCCTCCCACTGTTGCCCCCCCAGGCACCAAGAAGACAGAGCATCACTTGCCCGAGACCGAGAGTTCCTATCTATACCTTGAGGCTAATAGCTATTGATGGACCTCTGCTCCATATGTTTATCTTACTCCCTCTTTAAGCCGTCCATGCTTGTAGCCTCCACCACCTCCTGTGGCAGTGAATTCCATGTGTTTATCATTCTTTGGGTGAAGAAGTCCTTCCTTTTATCTGTTCTAACCCGACTGCTCAGCAATTTGATGCCCTCGATCATGTCGCCCCTCAGCCGTCGTTTCTCCAAGCTAAAGAGCCCCAAGGGCTTCAACCTTCCTTCACAGGGAAAGTGTTCCAACCCTTTTATCATCCTAGTTGCCCTCCTCTGCAGTTTTCTTCACAGGGAAAGTGTTCCAACCCTTTTATCATCCTAGTTGCCCTCCTCTGCAGTTTTCCCAATGCTATAATATCTTTTTTGAGGTGTGGACTAATTTTAAGTCCAATTGGACTAATTCTAAGTCCAGCTGAGGCTGAGTCACCCTTTGTCCTCACCATGGTGGGGCTCTTGTATACAGTAGATGGAAGTAGCAGACCTCAGATCGGTGCATGCTCTCGTCCCTTCCATAACCGTAGAATGTCTCTTGGGGCTTTATGTGCATGCACGTGGTCTATCCAGCAGGCAGAAATATTTAAGGGTGTGCCAGACACACCTTGTATCAGATGTGACCCTTTAACTGTTATGGAGGATAGGTCTGTGAGTGGCTACTAGCCATCATGACTAGAGGGAACCTCCATGTTCGGAGGCAGTCAGCCTCTGAATCCCAGAACCAAGAGGCAACATCAAGGGAAGGCCTCTCTCTTTCTAACCTGTTGTTGGACCTCCAGAAGAACTGGTTGGCCACTGAGTGAGACAGGATGGGCCACTGGTCTGATCCAGCAGGGCTCTTCTGACGTTCTTATGGAGGCCTCGGCCTCTATGCACTGTTGCTGGCCATCCAGAGGAACTGGTTGACCACTGTGTGAGACAGGATGCTGGACTAGATGGACCACTGGTCTGATCCAGCAGGGCTCTTCTTATGTTCTTAGGAAGGCCTCGGCCTCTCTGCCTTGTTGTTGGCCCTCCAGAGGAACTGGTTGGCCACTGTGTGAGACAAGATGCTAGACCAGACGGACCACCAGTCTGATCCAGCAGGGCTCTTCTTGTGTTCTTAACTCTGCTACGGGTCTGCTTTAACTGTCTTGAAATTAGGGTTCTTTATAAAGGTGTATATATTCTTTGACCCCGATTGGCTTTTGCTCATTTTTGTTTTGTTCGCAATATGCCTTCTGCTTCAGGATTGTTTAAGGACGTTTCTCTTCCATTTCACCTTCCTTTTTTTCTTGTCTTCTTCGTGCCGTCGGGGATTTCCATCAGGCCAGAAACAAATCAGCGGCATCTCTCCTGAGCATTCAGGGATAATCATAGGCAAGTTCCACCCCGTCACTGTGACGACCTCCGTTCCTCCTGCTCCCGCAAAGCCACAGGCAAATGTGCAGAAGCCAAAGATTGCGGTGGTGGAGATGAAATCGGAGAAGAGAGATCCCCCCAAACTCTCTGTGCAGGTGAGGAACTAGGAAGGCTCGTAGCATGGCTGGGAGTACGTAATTTTTTTAAAAAAAATTCAGATTATTCATATATTTTTTTGGTTTTATGAATTTTTATATTAAGATTTGATTAGGATTTAGAAGAGAAGAAAAAGAAGAGATTGGATTTCTACCCCGCCCTTGACTCCCCAAGGGAGTTTCAGAGCGGCTTACAAACTCCTTTTCCCTTCCCCTCCCCACAACAGACACCCTGTGAGGGAGGTGGGGCTGAGAGAGCTCTGAGACAACTGTCCTTGAGAGAACAGCTGGTACAGAGCTATGGCCTGCCCAGGGTCCTCCAGCAGGTGCAAGTGGAGGAGTGGGGAATCAAACCTGAGCGAGAGCGTATGGCCGAGGAGCAACTGGGACTCCTGTCCTCCTTGTGTGTCAGAACATCGGGCAATCGTCTGATGCATCTGGGGGTTATTTTCTTTTTCTTTTTTTAAAATAAATTTTGTATTGGTTTTTATCAACAAAACATTATAACAAAAGCAATGTCTTAACACATTACAACATAGCCGGTATAAAATATATCAAAGTGCAGTGTATAGATGCTGCTAATACAAAAAACTTAAAACTTAACTTTGGTTCAGTTAACGTCGAGCGTTAGATGATTATATGCTGTGTAGAATATCATAATATTTACTTGGAACATTGAACTTACTAGGAAGGTCGTTGCCAAAAACATACTCTAAAAATGGGAACCAGTTATCAGCATTATACTGAAAAGAAGATCCCTTCTCCGAGATCTTGTCCATTGAGAAGTACTCCCATATTTTAGCAAACCATTGGGATAGCAATAAGGGTTGAGAGCTTTTCCAATTGAGCGCGATAACTGTCTTAGCTGCCGCGAAAAGAATGGAGGCTAATTCCGTTCTGGACTTCGGAATTTCAGGGATTTGCCAAAGGTCTGGGAGATGTTTTCTTCCTTTCCAGGTGCTCCCAAATGTGGACATCGATAGCGTTTCGAGCGGCAGCCCGAGTGGGAACCAAGCTCCTTCCATGCCTCTTCCGATCCGAGCAGTGACAGAGGTACTTATGGCTGTCCGGTTCTGATTTGTAGGGGTTTCCCCCCCCCCTTCAGACATAAAGTCATATAATTTGGGCTTTAAAACATAAGCTTTAGTCCAATCTCAACTGCCAGTAACTTATACATCTTGACTCTTAGTCTTTCCTAGCAATTAACACCACTCCCCACCCCTTTCTACCTGTGTGTAAGGCTTGAGGAAACCTGTTTCAATGTATCTGAAGAAGCGTGTGTGCACATGAAAGCTTATACCCAGTATTAAACTTTGTGGGTCTTAAAGGTGCCCCCGGACTCAAACTTTGTTCTGCGACTAGCTGATGTTTGTATGACCACACTTGGCTGAGACGTTTTGTATGCACTGCTTTGTTTTCTCCTATTCTCTTGTGCACCCCCCCCCCATCTAGTTCACATCGATTCAGCTGCAGCCTTCTTCACTACGGAAAAGGGGCCTTTGGGAGGCCGCCGTTGTAGTTCTGCGGTATCTCAAGCAACGCTCCCTCTAAACTGTGGAGTCTTGTGAGCAAAAATTCTCTTTTGTGAGCTACTGGCGTTAAAGCAGTGAGCGGGCGATTTGGCTGCTGCATCACTTAATCTGCTCTGGAGCCCCATCCTTCCTGAGCTGAGACAAAACTGTGTGAGCCGGGGGCTAAAAAACGGTGAGCTCGCTCACACTCAGCTCAGAGGGAACACTGATCTCGAGTCTTGCTTGCCCTTTCAGCTACAGAGCACTCCAGAAGACAGTTGGCACCAGGAAGAAGAACTGAAGCTTCCCGGCACTGACTTTGTCGACGTTCCTGACGTTACTCAGGTGGGTTTTCTCTTGCGGGGTGTGTGTGTGTGTGTGTGTGTGTGAATCATTTGGATGAGGCCATTACTGTCCATTGAATAATCTCGGTGGTCTGGTTTCGTGCATATTTATTCGTGTCTAAAGGACTCTGACCTGGATATCCCAGGCTAGCTGATCTCACCGGACCCCGGAAGCTAAGCAGGGTCGGCCCCGGTTAGTGCTTGGAGGGGAGACCACTGAGGAAGTCCAGGGTTTGCTACATGGAGGCAGGCGATGCTCCCTCTAAGTTCTGTGAGCAAGAATTCTACTTTGTGAGCTACTGGTATCAAAGTTGTGAGCGAGCGATTTGGCTCCTGCATCAATGAGTTTGCTCTGGAGCCCCGTCCTTCCTGAGCTAAGACAAAAACGTGTGAGCCAGAGGCTAAAAAACGGTGAGCGAGCTCACACTGACTCAGCTTAGAGGGAACGGCGAGTATGTACCCCAGCGAGCACTTCGATCGGGTTCTCAACACCGCCTGGTCCTACCGGGGCCCAGGGAGGCCTGACTGGCGGCAACAAGGGCCAGGGCCTTTTCGATGGCGGCCCCATACTGGTGGAATGAGCTCCCGGAGAACATCAGGGCCCTGTGGGACCTCTTACAATTCCGCAGGGCCCGCAAGACGGAGCTCTTCCACCAGGCTTACAAGTAAGGGCCACCACCAGGATCTTATTGCCCTGGCCCAAATAATGAGCATCGCTGTCTGGACCATCGGCACTTGTTGACGCTGTTGGGATAGGGTGGAGCAGTGCCATCTAGTAGGAAGGATATCGCACAGTATTTTGCAGATTACATGTTTTTAACTTGTATTTTATGGTTTTATTGTTTATGGTACATGTTGTTAGCCGCCCTGAGCCCGCAGGGAGACGGGGAGGGCGGGATACAAACCAAATAAATAAATAAAACACTGGAGGCCGGCAGTGACAAACCACCTCTGAACGTCTCCCGCCTCGAAAACCAGATGTTACCATAAGTGGGCTGCAAATTCACGGCATTTTCCACCGCCAGGGGGCTCTTAAAGGAACAAGTACAACTAGTACATCAAGTACTGGGGAGGGGCAACAGTCGGAGGGCTTCTGGAGTTCTGGCCTTGCTTTTGGACCTCCTAATGGCACCTGGTATTTTTGGCCACTGTGTGACTCAGAGTCTTGGACTGGAGGAGCCATTGGCCTGATCCAACATTGGCTTCTGTTATGTTCTTAAGTTCCACTTGTTGAAGTCAGTAGCTAAGCTTTCATTGCTTTTTTAATAATGCGTCCGAAGTGCAGTGCCGAACAACTTCAGTGCAGTGCAGTGCAGTGCTGAACAACTTCACGGTTTCAAACCTTGTGTACAGCAGTGCCGGCCCACTGACCAGGGCACTGTGGCTGTATGCCAGTGCACCTCTGAACCTGTGTCGTCTGCTTGAGCCAGTTTGGTGTCGTGGTTAAGTGCGCGGACTCTAATCTGGGAGAACCAGGTTTGATTCCCCACTCCTCCACTTGCACCTGGCTGGATAACCTTGGGCAAGCCACAGCTCTGTACCAGCTGTTCCCTCAAGGACAGCTTGGGAAAGAGCTCTCTCAGCCCCACCTACCTCACAGGGTGTCTGTTGTGGGGAGGGGAAGGGAAAGGAGTTTGTAAGCCGCTCTGAGACTCCAAGTGAGTGGAGGGCGGGGTATAAATCTAATCTCTTCTTCTTCTTCTTCTTAACAAGACTGGCTCTTAGACTGTTCTGGTCACCGTAGGGTTTGGGAGAAGTCATGGCCACCGGATAGCCCCACGTCACGGCACCCTTGACTTCAGAGGTCCAGTTTTTAATGTGGAAGAGTCGCTGATCCAGACAGAGCAGCAGGGGCCTAAAAGCAGCACACAGCAAGTCTGCTGTCTGTCTGGAAGAGCCTCTGCTTGGCATGCAGAAGGTCCCAGGTTCAATCCCCGGCGTCTCCAGTTGAAAAGGACCAGGCAGGAGGTGGTGAGAAAGACCTCAGCCTGAGACCCTGGAGAGCGGCTGCCAGTCCCAGTGGACAAGGCTGACCTTGATGGACCAAGGGTCTGATTCAGGATGAAGCAACTTCATGAGTCCACGCTTGTCTGTGTTAAAGAGGGGTCAGATAAATCCATGGATAATTTAGGGGAGGGGCTGTGGCTTGGTGGTAGAGCATCTGCTTGACACGCAGAAGGTCCCAGACTCAATCAAATTCACAATTATTGTCTGTCTGTCTGTCTATCTATCCTCAGCGTGGCAAATGGGGTTCAATGTGGCCAAGTGCAAAGTCATGCACATTGGAGCCCCAAATCCTAACTACAAATACACGTTGATGGGGTCCAGACTGGCGGAGACTGACCAAGAGAGAGATCTTGGAGTCGTGGTGGATAACTCACTGAAAATGTCGAGACAGTGTGCGACTGCAATGAAAAAGGCCAACGCTATGCTGGGGGTTATTAGGAAGGGAATTGAAAACAAATCAGCCAGTATCATAATGCCCCTGTATAAATCGATGGTGTGACCTCATTTGGAGTACTGTGTACAGTTCTGGTCACCACACCTCAAAAACGATATTATAGCATTGGAAAAAGTGCAGAAAAGGGCAACTAGAATGATAAAAGGGTTGGATCACTTTCCCTATGAAGAAAGGTCGAAGCGCTTGGGGTTCTTGAGCTTGGAGAAACGACGGCTGAGGGGTGACATGATCGAAGTTTACAAGAGTATGCATGGGATAGAGTGGGTAGAGAAGGAAGTACTTTTCTCCCTCACAATACAAGAACTCGTGGGCACTCCACGAAATTGCTGAGCAGTCGGGTTAGGACAGATAAAAGGAAGTCCTTCTTCACCCAAAGAGTGATTAACACGTGGAATTCACTGCCACAGGAGGTGGTGGCGGCTACAAGCATGGACGGCTTCAAGAGGGAATTGGATAAGCATATGGAGCAGAGGTCCATCCATGGCTATTAGCCACAAGGGATAGATAGGAACTCTCAGTCTGGGAGAAGTGATGCTCTGTCTTCTTGGTGCTTGGGGAGGGCAACAGTGGGAGGGGGCTTCTAGTGTCCCGGCCCCACTTGCTGAACCTTCTGAGGGCACCTGGTGTTTTTGGCCACTGTGTGACACAGAGTGTTGGACTGGATGGGCCACTGGCCTGATCCAACACTGGCTTCTCCTATGTTCTTATCTATTTCTCTCTCTCTCTCTCTCTCTCTCTCTCTCATATCTATATATCATCTATCCATCCATTTCCCCCCCCCCCATGCAGCAAATTCACAACTACCTTCCCACCCCCACTCCCCCAGGGATCCCTGCTCTGTGTCCAGAGGAAAGCAAAAAAACACACAACCCCTTCAGGATTTTTGGCTGATCTGGCCTGGAGGAAAATTCCTTCCTGACCCCAAAGTGGCGACCAGCTTTACCCCGGCCGTGCTAGAATGGGCCATGGGAGCCGAACACTGGCTCACCCTTCCCTGCCCCTCCCTCTTGTGATCTGCCTAAACTCACAGTGAGTTACGGTAGGACGGTCTGGAGCAAGAATTCTCCTTTTTGGAGGAAACTTTCCCCTTTCCTTTGGGGGTTTAAAAAGCCAAATTTAAACGGCCTGGCCTCTTGTCTGCAGCGAAGCCAGCTACTTACAAAGCAGCCCTAAAAGATACCCGGAACGCCACTTCTTGCAGCGGGAGCTGGGGCGGTTCTGGTCTTTAGTTTCCATTTTCTCAGGAATTGCTTTCATCGTCTCCCTTGGGCAGTGCCGGGCTGTGTTTTCAACCGCAAGGCCTTCAAAAACATTCCAGGGCTGTAGCACATGTTTGGCCAGGGATCGGGTGGGCGATGAGCTGGAAGATGCGCAAGAAGTCAGCTTTAATCAGCAAGCATCGCTGTTAACGTTTGGGGGGAAAACATTTGAGACTTCAAAAGAGGGGAAAAACCCCTCCCGACAGCTTTGCTGAAAGGACGTGCACTTTCAGCAATGTTTGCAAAACAGTTGGCAGAATGCTCGTCTTTCCTTGTGGAAAGTTATGAACCAAGGAAGTTTTGGATCATATGGAAGGCGAAACTCTTGCATGGGGATTGCTCTCTAGTGCCCCCTGGCTGGGGAGTCTCTGCTCTCGCTTCCATTTAATCTAACTGGCTGTGGGGTGGCCCATGTAATTTTGTTTACAGCCATCCACGACATCGTCATACTGACTGCAGGACTGTGGCTTTGTTAACAATATCATGTGGGCCACCACAGCTTGTCAGATTAATTGGCAAGTGAGGGCAGAGGGAAGTGAGGCCAGTGAAGCCAAAGGAGGGAAGCAGGTGCGTGGCTACAGTGGGGCTTTTGGGGGCTCCACCCCCCTTTCTTAAAGGCACAGCCCCACAAGAACTTTTCCTGTAAATGCTTTTTTCCAATCATTTAAAAACATTTTTAAAGGTGTGTGCTCCTTGAAGAAGAGTGGGATGCTGTAGTTGATTAATTCCAGCACTGAGCAAGGGGGTTGGAGTAGGTGACCTCTAGGAATCCTTCTAACTCTGTGTCAAGAAACTGGTCTCTTTTAGGAGATTTTTTTTTTCTGCCCGGGCAGCCCATTCCACTCTTGTACAACTCTGTTAAAAAAAATCTTAATATCCAGCCAATAACTTTCAACCTGTAATTTAAACCCATTAGAGCGAGTGCTCTCCTCTGCTGCCCACAGGAACAGCCCAGTTCTCCCAGATCAGAGTCCACACTCCCAACCACTACTGCAAACCACATCAAACAGAAGGCAGGTCCCTTTGCGGAAGGGAACTATTCCTCCCACATCTCATGGTTGCCGCAGCATGAGGACAGGCTTTCAGTGTAGACAAAGCATGATAAAATTGTGATGTACACATAACTTAGAACAGGACATGAGGGGCAGAAACACTCTTCGCGGCCAGCGTCCTGAGAACCTGGCCCCCAGCTCCCTGCATGCCCAGTGTGGCTTCATTTCTGTGTTCCTCGATCAGCCCCCTCCTGATCCAGACTGCAAAACAGTTTTCAAAATGGAGGACGATTTCAAACCATGGCTAATACGAAAAGGCCCGGGAGGCGGGGCCAATGGCTCAAAATCCCGCTGCCTCTGCCTCAAGCGGCTCTTTGGATCCTGGCCCCTGTCTTCTCCCCAGCATTTTTAGAAACTGCTTCCATGCCAGACTTCTCTTGATACTCTTCCAAACTCTCCCTCCCTCCTTCTCTCTCTCTGTTTTCAAGGCTCCCAGCTTTTATCCACGTGAGCCGGCTTGGGTCAACAACACAGTTGGCTCCTGCCACCAGCAGAGGCCTTTATGCCTGCCAGGAATAGGAATCCGGCTTGTGGAACGCAGCCGGCACTGAGAGGAAGGGAATCTGCTTAAAAAACAAAGGGCAGCTGGAGCGGCGGGGTGTGTGGGGGATGGTTGTGTTTTTGTGGGTTTGGTGCTTTTGCATCCCACCCTACCTCCGAGGAGTTAGGAACAGCATATTTTATTTATTATTTATCACGTTCCATTTTTATTTTATTTATTTATTTTTTCCCATTTATATCCTGCCCTCCCCGCAAGCTCTATATTGCCCTCCCTGCGAGCAGGCTCAGGGTGGTGTACTGCACAGCCAAGTCATATAAAATACATTAAAACAATCTAGACTTCCGAAGAATACCAGAGCTGGGAGGCAGAGGCAGGCTATCGAGCCACTTCTCTGAACATTCTCCGTGCACCAGTAGGAGTTGCCAGAGGTCACCATGACTTCCAGGCACGCACACAAAGATGCAAAAATACCCAAAAAGAAGAAGAAGCATATGAGACAAACGGGATAAAACAATCTAACATTAGCATTCGTAGTGTAATATTGACATGGTGCCACTGATACAAGACTTCTAGTCCCCAATTTATTGACATGGGGGAGTGGGTAGAAAGTGGTCAATGAGCCGGACTGATGTTAAAACCGTTTAGTTAAAAGCCGTTGCCGTCCTCCACTGTGTGCTTGGCGGAACATCTCTTGTAGGCCCTGTGGAGCTGTAACAAGTCCCTCAGGGTCCTGATGGTGGTAGGCAGAGAGTTCTACCAAGTCGGAGCCAGGACCAAAAAGGCCCCGGCTCCGGTTGAGGACAGCCGGATGGTCTTTGGGCCAGGGGCTTCCAGTGAGTGTTGGTCTCCTGAGCGTAATGCTCTCCGGGAACATACCAGGAGAGGCAGTCCCATAGGTATGTTGGTCCCTGGCCGTTCAGGGCCTTAAAAGTCAAGGCCAAAACCTCGAACCTGACCCGGTACTCGACTTGGAGCCAGCACAGCTGGCGGAGCACAGGTTGTATACGTGCAGTTGACGGTGTCCCCGTAAGGACCTGCGCCGCAGTCTTCTGGACCAGTCGTAACGTCCAGATCAGCCTCAAGGGCAGCCCTGTGTAGAGCGAGTTACAGTAATCAAGTCTAGAGGTGACCATTGCATGGATTACAGTGGGTAGGTCAGGGCAAGACAGGTCGGGGGCCAGTTGCCTGGCCTGGCGCAGATGAAAACAGCCTGATATGAAAATATATATATATATAGATGTGCACTAGATGCCCACAGAACAATACAATAACAAAACAGGCTAGATTAAAGCCATAACATCGTTTGGTGTCTGGTAATGAAAAACAACCACATTCCTTCACAGAAAAAGAATACAAAGGTCAATGAAATTTCACATCGCAGTCTGCTCCAGGCACTCTCTGTCCATCTATATACTAATAGCCAAGTTGCCCCCTCCATGTGGATATCTAAATCTGCACAAAGGGGGCACTTGGGGGGCTGGGAGATTTTTCTGCACACTTGGGGAACTCCCCAGGTGTGCAGAAAAATCCTAAAAGTAAAAGAACTTTTGGGGGGATATTTAAATCCCCCCCGAAATAAAAGCGCATGC
Source organism: Lepidodactylus listeri (assembly GCA_029233225.1). Lineage (NCBI taxonomy): Eukaryota > Metazoa > Chordata > Lepidosauria > Squamata > Gekkonidae > Lepidodactylus > Lepidodactylus listeri. The sequence goes on along the minus strand of JARCFY010000011.1, from coordinate 93,946,696 downwards.
ACAGGGAACGCTTTGGCCGTTGGGGGGGAGGCTCAGCAGGCCCGGCTGCTGTGAGTTGCTCAGGCCTCGCCGGTGCCAGGGGGAGGGGGTGGGAGATGGCTTGGCAGGCCTCAGGCCTCGCCGCCACTGCTGGGGAGGGGGAGGAGGTGGGAGAAGGCTCACCTGGTGCCGCCTCCTCCTCCTGTGGAGCTCTCCTGCTTCTGCAGTCCGGGAGCTATGGGGAATACTCCCCCCCCCTCCTCGCGCAAGTATCGCGGGTCCCCTTCTTGTATCCCTCTAACAGCATTGTGTGCTCCCAAGCAGTCTCCTCCCAGTTCAATCAGTCTCTCTTTCGACACTTATTCCGGATATTCAAGCGTTTCAGACCTCTGGCCTTTCCTCAGGAACGAATCCTATATAGGAATCTCACATTCAACGTCACCTTCAAGTTGACACGTCCATTGATTTATTTTTCTGTTAATCCGCTTGGGCAAGGTCTCCTCACTTATTTTCAAGCAATAGCAGACTGCGATGTGAAATTTCATGGACCTTTGTATTTTTTCCCCCCCGTGAAGGAATGTGGTTGTTTTTCATTACCAGACGCTAAACGATGTTGTGGCTTTAATCTAGCCTCTTTTGTTATTGTATTATTCTGTGGGCATCTAGCCCACATCTGTAGATATATTTTTTTCACATCGGGCTGTTTTGGGACTGTGTGTTATTATCCTTGTGAATTGTCGAACAGATGGAAATAGGCCAGCCTGGAAACGTTTGTGACCTGGGCCTCCATGGATAAGGAGGCATCCGAGGTCACCACCTGCCCCGGCATTAAAGGAGCACAGTCGAGGGCTGGGAGTTGGCACCCCAGACCCGAATCTCCCCCACCCAGCCGGAGAACCTCCGTCTTGGACGGATTCGGTGTCAGCCGACAGAGCTGCCTCAACCGCCTCACCACGGCCTCCAAACTCTCGGCCAGCTCTCCTGGGGCAACGTCTGGGTAGTTGTTCATCAACCGGGGGTGTCATTTCCCCCTCCCCTTTATCAGTGCTCGATCCCGTGAGGCAGGTTAGGCCGAGCAAGTGCAACTGGCCCCAAACCACCCAGCGCGCTTCTGTGGTAGAGTGGGGATTCAAACCTGAGCCTGGTTTATAATATCCCGGGCCACGGATCTGTCCATGGTCACATGAACATCAGTCCAGCAGTGTCAATATCATCTACTCAGGCTGGTGACTGCTCTGTGGCATCTCAGGTTGGTGCCTCTCACGTTACCTACCGCCTGAGAGCCAGTTTGGTGTAGTGGTTAAGTGCGTGGACCCTAATCTGGGAGAACCGGGTTTGATTCCCCACTCCTCCACTTGCACCTGCCTGGATGACCTTGGGCAAGCCATAGCTCTGTACCAGCTGTTCTCTCAAGGACAGCTTGGGAAAGAGCTCTCTCAACCCCACCCACCTCACAGGGGTGTCTGTTGTGGGGAAGGGAAGGGAAAGGAGTTTGTAAGCCGCTCTGAGACTCTGAGTAAAGGGTGGGATATAAATCCAATCTCTTCTTCTTCTTCTTGATCCTTTTAGAGAGAGCCAGTTTGGTGTAGTGGTTAGGAGCACTGACTCTAATCTGGGAGAACCGTGTTGGATCCCCCACTCCTCCACATGCGGCTGCTGGTGTGACCTTGGGTCAGTCACAAGCTCTCTCGGAGCTGTTCTCTCAAGGGCAGCCCTCGAAAGAGCTCTCTCAGGCCCACCCGCCTCACAGGGGTGTCTGTTGTGGGGAGGGGGATTGTAAGCTGCTCTGAGACTCCTTTGAGTAGTGACAGGTGGGGTTTAAATCCAGTCTCTTTTTCTTAGCTGGAGATGCTGGGGCTCGAACCCGGCATCTTCTGCATGCCAAACAGTTGCTCTCTACAACCAGACAGTCTACCACAGATGAGGAGAGGTGGTCTGCCATTGCCTTCCTCTGGATAGCAGTCCTGGGCTTCCTTGGCGGTCTCCCATCCAAAGATTAACCAGGGCTGACCCCTGCTTAGCTTCCGAGATCTGACAAGCTCAGACTAGTCTTAGCTACTCGGGCCGCTAGATGCTGATGATGCTTTGTGGCCAGAGTGGAAGTTTTCTGCGTTTTTGAATAAGTCCTTCTGTAGCGTGGGGTTTAGTTTTTTTGTTGGCCTTGCAGACATTTAAAATGTAGAAATGCGCTTGGCCCTGAAGCTGACTGGGACCCGTTGAGTATTTGTTTGGCTTTTGCTGGCATTAGGACGAAGCGGACAGTGGCGGCGATGAGATCCCAGAATTCCTGGAACCGGTTCTGGAGTTCGACCGGCGAGGGGAAGTGGGGTCTCCACAATACAACGGCCCGCCGTTTCCACCGGTCGCTTCCGCTCCTCAGACCTCGGCAGACGTTCTGGATGCAATCATCGAAAGACGGGAAACCCTGGAAAACAAGTTGGTTAGTTGGTGAGTTCTCAGAGCGGCGATGAGGAAGGCAGTGGTGAACTACAGAGGAGGGGGAGCACAGACACCCCCCCCCCCCACGGGAGACTTTCCTGCAACATTCTGGACTTTTCCCTGCTGTTGTGTCATCGACATACACAAAAAGAGCCGGAGTCCAGTAACACCTTAAAGGCTAACAAAATTTGCAGCAGGGCAGGAGCTTTTGTGAGTCACTGCTCACTTCTTCGTATACAGCTGGAATGAAGTGAAGAAATAATTAATTATTGTCTGGCAGTGTGTGTAGAATAGCCAGGAGATCCTAAGATTGTCTGGCAGCCAGAAGTTCCAGCTTTTTTAGTGTTATGCACCACTAGGTGGTGAGCTAGACTTGTGGGGGTTTTTTAAGGCAAGAGATGTTTCAGAGGTGGTTTGTCATTGCCTCCCTCTGTGTCACAACCCTGATATTCCTTGGAGGTCGCCCTTCCAAATACTAGCCAAGGTGGACCCTGCTTAGCTTCCAAGAACTGATGAGGTCAGGCTAGCCTGGGCTATCCAGGTCAGGGCAGACCCATTGCTGCCAGATCTCGGTTTAGAATAGAGTTGCCAGACCCTCAGCTAACCTTCTGCTATTGTTTCAAATAAGAAGAAAAGATTGGGTTTCTACCCCACCCTTCACTAGCCAAAGGAGTCTCAGAGCGGCTTACGATCTCCTTCTCTGCCACAGACACCCTGGGAGGTAGGTGAGGCTGAGAGCGCTCTTTCTTGAGAACTGCTCTTGAGAGAACAGCTCTGAAAGAGAGCCAGTTTGGTGCAGTGGTTAAGTGTGCAGACTCTAATCTGGGAGAGCCGGGTTTGGTTCCCCAATCCTCCACTTGCACCTGCTGGATGACCTTGGGCAAGCCATAGTTCTGTCAGAGCTGTTCTCTCAAGGACAGTTCTGTCAGAGCTCTCTCAGCCCCACCTACCTCACAGGATGTCTGTTGTGGGGAGGGGAAGGGAAAGGAGTTTGTAAGCCGCTCTGAGACTCCTTCGGGTAGTGAAGGGCGGGGTATAAATCCAATCTCTTCTTCTGAAAGAACTTGTGACTGACTCAAGGTCACGCCAGCAGCTGCATTCATTGTCTCACCCTCCTCTTTCCCAGTGTAATTTTTAAATTACCCCTCTTCTCCCCTGGGCTTGGGCTTCCTCTGTATGTGTGTGGCTCCGCCTCCTGCAGCCGCCATGTTGCGTTTGGCTCCCCCTTTCGGCAGCCATTTTGTGGTCACCCCCCCCCGCCCCGTGTCAGAATCCCGAAGGTGCCCGCAGGCTGGGAAAGGTTGGGAACCCCCTCGACTAGGCATTTGTGTCCAGTGCAGGAGCGACAGAGCCATCTGAAGAACGCCTCGGGGTCTGAACCATCGAAACCTGTTCCCTCTCCACTTTGGTATTCATCGGGTATTGAAATGACAGTTAAGAATCCAAGTAATTATTTTGCCAGGGTGGAGCAAGAGGTGATGGCCCGGGTCATCAGCGGGATGTACCCAGCCCAGAAGGAGGCCGTGCCCAACGTCAGCGCCTCCGAGAGCGAGGAAAGCCAGACTGCCTCTTCAGACATCGGTGAGAAACAGCCGTTGGGTATATCTCCGCTGTCTCTCTTCAATCTTTTCTCCTCCCCAGAACTGAGATTTCAACAGGCAGTGGAGTGCGTTTAGGAAAGGAGCGTTCCCAGCAGGTTATGATTTTTTTTTAATCATTTACTTCATTTATAGCCCAAGGGGGACCCAAGGTGGCTTCCTCTCCTCCGTTTTATCCTCCCAGCAGCCCTGTGAGGCGGGCTTGATCCTGCAGTTGATGGCGGACGACACGGAGGGCCGCAGGTCCTTCCCACAATCCCCTCACTCCCGTAATTCCACCTGACTCCCAAGAAGAAGAAGAAGAAGAAGAGATTGGATTTATATCCCGCCCTTCGCTCACTTAAGAGTCTCAGAGCGGCTTACAAACTCCTTTCCCTTCCCCTCCCCACAACAGACGCCCTGTGAGGTAGGCAGGGCTGAGAGAGCTCTTTCCCAAGCTGTCCTTGAGAGAACAGCTCTGACAGAGCTATGGCTTGCCCAAGGTCATCCAGCCAGGTGCAAGTGGAGGAGTGGGGAATCAAACCCGGTTCTCCCAGATTAGAGTCCGCGCACTTAACCACTGCACTAAACTGGCTCTCCAAGCAAATTCCCAAGGTTTTATTTACTTCCTTCATTTGTACCCCACTTTTCCACACACCGGGGAACCTGGCTGGCTCACCACATTCTCCCCTCTGCCGTTTTATCCTCCCCTAAGCTCTGTGAAGTAGATTAGGCTGAGTTGGGGGGGGGTGTCATAGAAGGTCATAGAATCTTAGAGTTGGAAGGGACCTCCAGGGTCATCTAGTCCAACCCCCTGCACAATGCAGGAAATCCACAAATACCTCCTCCTCCACACCTGCAGTGACTGCTGTTCCATGCCCAGATGACAAAAAACCTGGGTCTCCAGCTAAACTGGCCCGGAGGAAAATTGCTTCCTGACCCCAAAGTGGCCATCAGCATTTCCCTGGGCGTGTAAGAAAGGGTCACAAGAACTGGGCACTGAGGCAACCCTTCCTGCCCTCCCTCTCATGATCTGCCCAAGCTCACAAAATCTGCATTGCTGTCAGATGGCCATCGAGCCTCTGTCTGAAAACCTCCCAAGAAGGAGAGCCCACCGCCTCCCGAGGAGGCCTGTTCCACTGAGGAACCCCTCTACCTGTCAGGAAGTTCTTCCTAATGTTTAGCCGCAAACTCTTCTGATTTAATTTCAACCCCTTGGTTCTGGCCCGACCTTCTGTGGCCACAGAAAACAACCCACGACCTTCTGTGGCAGAAGTCGGGATTCGAATCTGGGCTTCCCAGATCCTAGTCAGACACTCTGGCCATTGCGCCACGTTGTCTCCCATTCTGATAACAGAACGTGGCCTCCGCTTGACCTAGAAAAGTGTTCCGAGACTCTGCCCAGTGCTTGGAGTGGATAGAGCCAAGGTACTGTAGCGCATTAAGCTGTTTTCGCAAGGAATGCTTACCTTGACTTTTTTGCCGTTTTATCTTCATTTGCAGCTGGAATTGCATTTGATTTTAAAGTGACTCATGCGTTGTTTTGGCCAGTATCGAACAGCCCTCCCTGTGTCTCGTGGCAGGGAATTCCAGGAGAAGTACTTTGCTGTTTCTTTGTGTGGTTTTTCTGTATGGTCTTCAGTTGCACACGCTGGTTTCCAAGGTGCTGGAAGGGGGTGCTTATGGGGGTCAATAGACTCAGCTGTCTGCTTCTCCCACCTCTCTGTGCAGAAAAAGTGCAGAGGAGGGCAACTAGGATGATAAAAGGGTTGGAACACTTTCCCCATGAAGAAAGGTTGAAGTGCTTGGGGCTCTGTAGCTTGGAGAAACTACGGCTGAGGGGTGACATGATCGAGGTTTATAAGATTATGCATGGGATTGAGCAGGTAGAGAAAGAGGTACTTTTCTCCCTTTCTCACAATACAAGAACTCATGGGCACTCCATGAAACTGCTGAGCAGTCGGGTTAGAACAGATTAAAGGACGTACTTCTTCACCCAAAGAGTGATTAACACGTGGAATTCACTGCCACAGGAGGTGGTGGCGGTGGCTACAAGCATGGACGGCTTCAATAGGGAATTGGATAAACATCTGGAGCAGAGGTCCACCAGTGGCTATTAGCCACAAGGTATAGATAGGAACTCTCAGTCTGGGGCAAGAGATGCTCTGTATTCTTTGTGCTTGGAGGGGGGGGGACAAGGGTAGGAGGGCCTCTATTGTCCTGGCCCCACTGGTGGACCTCCTGAGGGCACCTGGTGTTTTTGGCCACTGTGTGACACAGAGTGTTGGACTGGATGGGCCACTGGCCTGATCCAACACTGGCTTCTCTTATGTTCTTATGTTCCCTGACCCCTAGCAGAAAACTCCCCCCCCCCCGCCTTTGCTCCCCAGGCTCCTTTGAACACAGTATGGTGAGCCATTCATGTTCTCAGGGTTTCCTGAACTTCCGTGAGAGTTTGGGAACACACGAAGCTGCCTTACACTGAATGAGACCCCAAGTCCATCAAAGTCAATATTGTCTGTTCAGACGGGCAGCAGCTCCCCAGAGTCCCAGGCTAAAGTTTTTCACACCACCAATTCCCTGGTCCTTTTAAACTGGAGATGCCAGGGATTGAACCTGGGATCTTCTGTATGTCAAGACGACTAAGGGGGGGGACATGATAGAGGTTTATGAAATTAGGCATGGGATGGAGACAGTTGACAAAGAGGAATTTTTCGCCCTCTCTCCAAAAACTAAAACTCAAGGGCTTCCAATGGGGCCGGTAGGCAGTAGATTCATGACGGACAAAAGGAAATGCTTTACACAGAGAATGAGTACCATGTGGGATTCACTGCTTGAGAATGTCGTGATGGCCACAGGAACAAACAGCTTGAAAAGGGGATTAGATAGATTCATGGAGGATAAGTCTGTCAGTGGCTACTAGCCCTGGTGACTGAACTTCCACATTCGGAGGCACTAAGTCTCTAAATCCCAGAGCCAGGAGGCAACATGAGGGGAAGGCCTCGGCCTCTGTGCCCTGTTGTTGGCCCTCCAGAGGAACTGGTTGGCCACTGTGTGAGAACAGGATCCGGGACTAGATGGACCACTTGTCTGATCCAGCAGGGCTCTTCTGATGTTCTAATGAAGGCTTTTGGCCTCTAGGCCCTGTTACTGAACCTCCAAAGGAACTAGTTGGCCCCTGTGTGAGACAGGATGCTGGACTGGATGGACCACTGGTCTGATCCAGCAGGGCTCTTCTGATGTTCTAATGAAGGCCTCGGCCTCTGTGCCCTGTTGTTGGCCCTCCAGAGGAACTGGTTGGCCACTGCGTGAGACAGGATGCTGGACTAGATGGGCCACTTGTCTGATCCAGCAGGGCTCTTCTGATGTTCTTTTGAAGGCCTCGGTCTCTGCCTTGTTGTTGGCCCTCCAGAGGAACTGGTTGGCCACTGTGTGAAGCAGGATGCTGGACTGGATGGACCACTGGTCTGATCCAGCAGGGCTCTCCTTATGTTCTTATCTGTACCACTGAGCCATAGTCCCTCACTGGGCACGCGTAGCTTGCCTCTATATGTTTAAAGACATGTAGGCGATGAGGAGCGAAGGATCATTTGGCTTCTCTTGGCAAAGGTGGCCAAAGGTGGGGAGCAGAGGCCGGGGCAGTGGCCCTTGTGGATCCACCTCTACTCCCATGCAGAGACGGTTTTTCATATTCAGAACCAGCTTGAAGAGGTGCGTGCTGCCACACTATTGGTAAAAGACCAGCAGCCACATTCCGCGCCCATTGAAGCTTCTCAGTTATCTTCACGGGCAGCCCTACGTAGAGCCAACGATGGTACTTAAGCCTGGAAATTCCCCACAGCAGATATTACCTAGCAAGATCTAGAAAGGAAGAGAGGGAAAGGAGGTCCTCCTCGGAAGAACTCTGGCATTTTTATTAAAATGCAAAGCTCTTCTGTGCGTGACAAACCCGAATGCCTCAGACCTCTTGTTTTGTTTTGTTTTTTTAAAAATGGGACTCGATTGTTTTGCGCACTTGACCTCAGCCTCTCTATGCCTGTCAATTTGTTTCCAGTCGAAGCCGCAGGCCCGGCAGGGCTTCAGCTGTTTGTCAACGCCGGCGTACCCGTCGACTCAGAAGCGATCAGGCATCTTGTGAGCGAAGCCCTGGCTGAGACAGTGGCAGTCATGCTGGGAGACAGAGAAGGCCAGAAACCGGCTCCTGCTGCCGGCGCCCCTTCGCACCTGACTCTCTGGCCCTCCAAGGTGACCTGGTTTCCTTTCGATACGGGTTTCAGGGCAGGAACCGAGGGGTTTCTTTCTTTCTTTCTTTCTTTCTTTCTTTCTTTCTTTCTTTCTTTCTTTCTTTCTTTCTTTCTTTCTTATTTATTTATTTTGACTTATATCCCTCCTAGCCACCAAGCTATGCTGTTGCACTGTCACCTAACAAAAAGAACAAAGGAGCCCTGACGTGGATAGCCCAGGCGATAGCCCGATCTCGTCAGATCTCGGGAGCTGAGCAGGGCTGACCCTGGCAAGTACTTGGAAGGGAGACCTCCAAAGGAATACCAGGGCCGGGAGGCAGAGGCAGGCAACAAGCAAGCCACCTCTCTGAAGCGTCCGAGCCCCACGGGGTCCCCAGAAATCACCATGGCTTCCGGGCTTGCAAGCAGACAGACACGCAATCACAAGTCAGCTGAGAGTTGACCTTTCCGTTAGACTGGGGAGGAGCTTCAGACTTGAGCCCAAAGGGAACATAAGAGAAGCCAGGTTCTGATCGGAAGAAGAAGAAGAAGAGATTGGATTTATACCCTTCCCTTCACTTGAAGCCTCAGAGTGGCTTACCATCTCCTTCCCCTCCCCCTCCCCGCAACAGACACCCTGTGAGGTAGGCGAGGCTGAGCGAGCTCTTTCGAGGACTTCCCTTGAGAGAACAGCTCTGAGAGAACTATGGCTTGCTCAAGGTCATCCAGCAGCTGCAAGTGGAGGAGCGGGGAATCAAACCCGGTCCTCCCAGATTAGAGTCCGCGGACTTAACCACTGCACCAAACTGGCTCTCACCCCACCAGTGGCCCACCCAGTCCAACAGCGTGTCACCCAGTGGCCAAAACCCAGGTGCCATCAGGAGGTCCACCAGCGGCAGTATAAATATTTTAATTAAAAATGAGTAACCCTTGTGCAGTGGAGTGGCAGGGTCCGCTGCTTGTCTGTAAGCGCGGAGCCTGGAGGTTTCGATGGAGCTGCAGGCGGGACGAAGTTCAGGCAGCCCTGAGGTCTATGCCGCCGCCTCTAGACTTTCTGAAACAGGGATGCCCTGCTACATTCCTCCCCCATTCCACTCCACTGACACCCCCCCAGTAGTTTGTTCCTGGGTGGCAGCAGACCCCCCCCCACCCAGAACAGCATTTTGAGCAAAGGGGAAAGGGTCTGCCGTGGGGGGGGGGAGAAATCAGTGGAAATATCGGCCACCCTCTCCCAAAAACTTAAATACTATCAAGTTTTCAGACCTGCCTGGCTTGATCTGGCAAAGGAAGCTTTGACTCTTGAAAGTTTGTGCCCTCCAAATTCTGTTGCTCTCTAAGGCTGTACTGGACTTGAATCTTCCTGGTTAGATACACACCAGTATATTTTCTTCATCCCTGAACTGCTTCTTTACTCCTGCAGAGTTTCTCTCTCCTTTTTAAAAAAAAACGTGTAAGTTTTGAATTCCGGATCTTCCACAGCACCAGAGCCCCCCCCCCCCTTTAGCCCTGGGCGGTCTTTCTAAACCCGCTTTATGTTTTGTGCTGAGAAAAATGTAAAATCCACCCAAAATGCAAACCGATCCCAGACCTCTCCATCATGCCTGGAGCTCGTGGGATTCATGCTGGTTTCTCGCTGGATTTCATCCACCCTTCTGAAGCCAAAAATTGGAAACATTTTTTCGTCGAACTTCCAGCTGTGATTCTAGCGTGGAGGATGGAAAGAGCAGAACAAATGGTGAGGGCAGTGGGTGGTGGAGGAAAAGGCTGCTGGAACCAACGAAGGAGAGAGCTGGAGCCCCGCCAGACACTTTTCCTTCGCTCCCTAATATTAACCATAGAATCACAGAGTTGGAAGGGACTTCCAGGGTCATCTAGTCTAACCCCTGCACAATGCAGGAAATTCACAAATACCTTCCTCCCACACACCCCCAGTGACCCACGCTCCATGCCCAGAAGATGGGGAAAATTCTCCAGGATCTCCGGCTAAACTGGCCGGAGCAAAGTTGCTTCCTGACCCCAAAGTGGCAATCGGCATTTCCCTGGGCGCGTAAGAAGGGGGCACAAGAACTAAGCATGAGTCAGGATTCAAACCTGGGTTATCCCAGATCCTAGTCCGACGCTTTAACCATGCCGGCTCTCCTAATAAGAATCAAAGGCTGAACAAAAATGGTTTAAAATGGGGGGGGGGGGGTGTTTTTGGGCTCCCACATCTGCTCTGCTAATTTTGGCTTCCTCCTCCGATCCAAGAGCCCCTCGCATCCGAGGAAGGCATCACGGTAGCAAAACAGACCTGCGGGATCCCGTCCATATTTTTAACGTTGCGTATTTCAGCAGCTTTGTTGCTTTGTGTGTCTTCCAGGACCCTGTGCTGGCGACTCCGCTGGCCACCCCACAAGCCACACCCCCTCCGTCGCCGCCGCCACCTCGACGAGAACCGTCGCCGGTGAGAACTCCAGAGCCCTCTCCCCCCGCCAGTGAAATCGACGGCGAGGTCAGAGAACGGCAGCTGACGCCGGCGACAGGTATCTCTGCGAATTCCGAGGCTGGAGTGATTACGGGAAAGCTCGTACCTAGGCAGCAGAAGGCATCCCCTGCAAGCAGCCGGTCCCAGGCTTAGTTCCCGGCCTCCCTAGTTCTCATGGGCACGTGAAGCTGCCTTACGCTGAATTGGACCATCGGTCCATGAAGATCGGGATTTTCGACTCAGACTGGCAGCGGCTCTCCAAGGGCTTAGGACAGAGGTCTTTCACATCACCTACTGCGGTAGAAAAGAGCAAGAAGAAGAAGAAGAAGAGATTGGATTTATACCCCGCCCTTCACTACCCAAAGGAGTCTCAGAGCAGCTTACAAATCTCCTTTCCCTTCCCGTCCCTACAACTGACACCCTGTGAAGTAGGTGGGGCTGAGCGAGCTCTGACAGAAACTGCTCTTTTTCAGGGACAGCTCTTATCAGAACTATGGCTTGCCCAAGATCATCCAGCAGGTGCAAGTGGAGGAGTGGGGAATCAAACCCAGTTCTCCCAGATGAGAGTCCACACACTTAACCACTACACCAAACTAGCTCCAGTAGGTTCTTAAAGACTAACAAAATTTGTGGCAGGGTAGGGGCTTTCCTGAGTCACTGCTCACTTCTTCAGGTACATCCATCAGCCTTGTGAACTCCCCATCTTGATCTATCACCTGCTGCATGGTCCTTTGAGCTGGAGAGGCCAGTAACTGAACCTGGGGCCTTCTGCATAGTGAGCGAGGTTCTTCCACTGAGCCACAGCCCCTTCCTAGTTGAAGGTCCTTGGGCGGCAGGTGTTGGGAAAGACCTATCGAATCACAGAGTCGGAAGGGACCCTACAGGCCATCTAGTCCAACCCCTTACTCAACGCAGGATCAGCCTAGAGCAAGGGCGGCCAAACTTGCTTAACGTAAGAGCCACACAGAATAAACGCCAGATGTTTGAGAACCACAAGACGTGAACAAATATTACAAATATGCAGATTTGCTTTTTACTAACATTAAATGAGACTGCCAAAAATAAAAACAAAGGGGGGGGAACAGATATTCATATTGATATTTATCTGTCCAACAATATTTATTTGTTTGCTAATTATATTTACGGGCCTAAGAGAGAAAGAGAGAGAAACAAAGAAAGCAAATAGATGGGGGAGGAATGGAGGAAGAGAGAAAGAAAGAGAGAGAGAGAAACAAAGAAAGCAAATAGATGGGGGAGGAATGGAGGAAGAAAGAAAGAGAGAGAGAGAAACAAAGAAAGCAAATAGATGGGGGAGGAATGGAGAAAGAGAGAAAGAAAGAGAGAGAGAAACAAAGAAAGCAAATAGATGGGGAGGAATGGAGGAAGAGAAAGAAAGAGAGAGAGAAACAAAGAAAGCAAATAGATGGGGGAGGAATGGAGGAAGAGAAAGAAAGAGAGAGAGAGAAACAAAGAAAGCAAATAGATGGGGGAGGAAGAGAGAGAGAGAGAAACAAAGAAAGCAAATAGATGGGGGAGGAATGGAGGAAGAGAGAAAGAAAGAGAGAGAGCTAATAGATTGGAAGCCGCACAATATGTGCGAAAGAGCCGCATGTGGCTCCCGAGCCACAGTTTGGCCACCCCTGGCCTAGCGCATCCATGACGAGTGTTTGTCCAGCCGCTGCTTAAAGACTGCCTCTGCTCGGCATGCGGAAGTTCCCAGGTTCAATCCCTGGCATCTCCAGTTAGAAGGACCAGACAGTGGGTGACGTGAAAGACCTTAACCTGGAGAGCTGCTTCCAGTCTGAGTAGACAATACTGACTCCGATGGACCAAGCGCCCGACTCAGTATAAGGTGGCTTTGTGTGTAACGAAATGCCTTTTCCTCTTTTCTTTTCGAACGCACATAGAACCGAAGGCAGCGGCTGTCAGCCCGGTTCGCACCCCTGCCGCTACCCCAGTGGCGACGCCGCCTGGGGTGGCGACGCCGAGCCCTCCCATGTCCGAGCGCGTCCCCGGCAGAGAAGCGACGGAGAGCCGCCAGCCTCCAAATGCGTGGGGGGATGCAGAGCTGCCCCTGGAGGAAGAGAAGCCCAGCCCACAGAGCGAAGTAGAGGGCTACGGCCCCAGAGCAGTGTGAGTCATCGCTGGGTGCTTTTTATTTCTTGACTGGGGCCTTTTTTGTATTTGGGGGAACCCAAACGGCTTACAAAACGTGCAGTTTTAATAAACGGGAAAGCAATACGGTGGAACCGAGAAGCAGAATAAAGATAATAAAAACAACACATTCCTAGAGATCATCCTGGGCTGGTTCTGGTTCCACAGGGCCCGCGCAGAGTGCAAGACGGAAGCCCCTACCTTGTGGAATTTAAGACTGAAAATCTGCCACCAGGGATTAGAGGGGGAGGTACATGAGAACATGCTGGTACTTCCCTTTAAAGCGGTATATGGCCAGGGTCCGATATACCTGAGGGACTGTCTTTCCCCGTATATACCCCAGAGAGCACTACGGTCAGGGTCGCAACATGGATTAGTTATCCCGGGCCCCAGGGATGCCAGGCTCGTGGCCACCAGGGCCTTTTCAGTGGCGGCTCCGTACTGGTGGAATGAGCTCCCGGAGGAGATCAGGGCCCTGCAGGATCTTATGCAGTTCCGCAGGGCCTGCAAGACGGAGCTCTTCCGCCAGGCCTCCGACTAGGAACCGCCCCACCACTACCATCAACGACCATCGTGAACATCTATGGCATAGGCCAGACATAGTTGAGACTGAGCCGTACTAACCTTGAAGATCTGGAGAAAGCAGAGTGGGGCACGTTTGGAGCCCTGTGTTATAGGGCACGCCATCCTGCCTTAACAATTCCTGTGAGCCCTTTATTTGCATTTTGCGATTGTTTTAAAGGGTTTTAAACGTTTCATATGAATCTTGGCACGCCGGCCAAGCAATGTGAACCGCCCTGAGCCTGCTTGCAGGGCAAACGGGCGGGCTATAAATGCAACAAAGAAATAAAAGAAAGAAATAAGAGAAGCCCTGTTGGATCAGGCCAGTGGCCCCTCCAGTCCAACATTCTGTGCCATACAGTGGCCAAACCCTGGGGGGCATCAGGAGGTCCACCAGAGGGGACATGCTAATGAGAAGTTTGGTTAAGGCCACGGCCTTCATTTTCTCTCTCCCCCCCCCCCCCCCCGCCACTGCGCTATTCCCTTGCAGTCTTTTGGGTTGGGAAGGGTGAAGAGTAGAGGAAGCAAGCGAGGGTGATAAGACAAACACAGAAGCCACTGTGAAGGGGTAGGTAGAGCTGAGGTAAATTTATTTATTTAATGAATTTATTTTATTTTTCAGTTTTATTCCCCGCCCTCCCCACAAACGAGCTCAGGGTGGCTCACAAGGGCACATGTGCCATTTCCAGTACAATAACATTTAAAATCCAGTTTAAAACCCCATAAGTTAGATCCATTAACAACAATAAAATTTCAGTTAAATGGCCCAAATACAATCAGAGTTAGTTAGTTAGTTAGTTAGTTAGTTAGTTATTTCCCCTTTGTCCCTGTTGGAGAACCAAAGTGTCCCTCTTCTCTCGTCTGTTTTCCATTTTACCTTCACGACATCTCTGTATGGTAGATTAGGCTGAGGGAAGAAGAGATTGGATTTATACCCCGCTCTTCACTACCCGAAGGAGCGCAGTTTACAATCTCCTTTCCCCTCCCCACAACAGACACCCTGTGAGGTAGTTGGGGCTGAGAGAGCTCTCTCGAGAACTGCCCCTGAGAGAACAGCTCTGAGAGAACTTGTGACTGACCCAAGGTCACACCAGCAGCTGCACGAGGAGGAGTGGGGACTCAAACCTGGTTCTCCCAGATTAGAGTCCGCGCTCCTAACCACTACGCCCGACTTGCCGAAGGTCACCCAAAGAGTTTCCACGACAGCGTGGAGATTTGAACCTGGCTCTCCCGGATTCTAATCCAACACTGACCACTACAGCAAAAGAGGGAAGTGTATGTTCGGTTAGTCTCCCCTTGAAACTCAGCCGTGTTCGTCTTTGTTTTTAAGGGCCAGTGTTGTGTAGTGATTAGAACGTGACGCTCGGCCTGAGGACACTCACTGAGCGAACTCGAGTCAGTCTTTTTTTCCCCCTTACCTTAACTTGCCTCGCAGGGTCGTTGTAAGGGTACGCTGGAGGAGGGGAGATTCAGGGAAGCCACCCTGGCAGAGTGGGATTTTAAAAAGTAGCGAATGAAAAAAAATACTCCCGTGTCAGCCCAAACGATTGTTCTGATCACTGCTAAGAAATGAATGGGAATTCCATTTTCATGACTGCAATTTAAGAGAAACGAGCCAGCAAAACAGTATCACTTGTTTTAACGACAAGCATTGTCTTTTCGAAACGTATAGCATCATGTCAGTGGCTAAAGACGAGGAGCCGGAGAATTTGGTGTTGCCGCCGTCTCCGCAGCCCACGCAGCCTCCTGACCCACTTCTTCAAGGACCCCCGACCCCGTCTTCTGCGGCACGCACCCTCAGTTCTGGCTCGTCCACAGAGGAGAGCAGTCTCATCGTCACGGAAACGGAGACCGCGGACAAACCGATCTCAGAAGGAGAGCTTCTCTTTAGCTACGGACAGATGGTAGCCGTGAAAGGTGAGTTGGCTCCCAGGAGAGGCGGGCTGGCCCTTTCCTTTACTGGGGAAGTTCCCCCGGGGGGGGGGCTGTTGTGGAGGGCCACCGGTGGCCAGAGTGGGCTGAGCCCAGGGGCCCGTGTGGTGCTGGATCTGCTTTGGACCAGCATAGGCTCACTGATGGGAGGTTGTAGAGTTCTGCACTAGGCCACCTTGGACTGTGAAGAAACGGGCCTCTTTGAAACGCTCCCTGGGGTTGCCAACATCCAGGTGCTGCCTGGAGACCTCCTAGTATTACAACTGAAAATTCCAGGCAACAGAGATCAGCTCCCCTGGAGAAAATAGCTACTTTGGAAGATGGGCTCTTTTGCATTATCTACCAATGAGCTCCTTCCCCTCCCTGAACCCGGCCTTCCCTGGGCTCCACCCCCAAAATGTCCAGGTATTTCCCAACCCAGAGGTGACAACCTTAATATAGCCCCATATTTAAAAAATGAAACCATGGCACAGCAGGGGCTTCGGCAACAAAGATACGTTCCGGACTTCCGTTGCCCTTAACGATAACATTCAGCTAAATCTGATTGGCTGGGCGATACTGTGATGTCATCACATTCTGTGGTTAAGTGCGCGGATTCTAATCTGGGACCACCGGGTTTGGTTCCCCACTCCTCCACTTGCACCTGCTGGATGACCTTGGGCAAGCCATAGTTCTGGCACAGCTGTTCTTGAAAAAGAGCCGTTTCTGTCAGAGCTCTCTCAGCCCCACCTGCCTCACAGGGTGTCTGTTGTGGGGAGGGGAAGGGAAAGGAGACTGTAAGCCATTCTGAGACGCCTTCAGGTAGTGAAGGGCGGGCTATAAATCCAATCTTTCCTCCTTCTCCTCCTCCTCCTCCTCCTTCCCCGTTGTTGGGTCACGGATCTCCCTGCAGTGGCAGCCCCTTTTAGTTATCCGCCTTTGAAGTCTTGTTGGGGCACCTTCCAATATGATACGATAGAATGACTCTTAAATTTTAAGGGTACGGTTTGGCTTTACATTGCGGTGCTGATCTGTTGTATTTTATTGTATTTCATTGTTGGAAGCTGTCCTGAGACCTGCCTGGCGGGGAAAGGATAAAAATCGAATATATATATAAATACCTGGGAAAGCGAGCAGCGACTTAGAAAAGCTCCTTTGTCGTCATTGTTCAGTCGCACAGTCGAGTCCAGTTCTTCACGACCCCGTGGACCACATCACGCCAGGCCTTCCTGTCTTCTGTTGTGTCCCGGAGTTTGCTCAACTCCGTGTCCGTTGCATCCATGACACTGTCCAACCCTCTCCTCCTTTGCCGTCCCCTTCTCCTTTGACCTTCCGTCTTTCCCAGCATCAGGGTCTTCTCCAGCGAGTGCGCCCGTCTCACTTGGTGGCCAGAGTTCCTCCCCTGCCACAAATTTTGTTAGTCTTTAAGGTGCTGCTGAGTTCTTGCTCTTTTTCTACTGATTTATAACAGAAACTAACGGTTTGTTGATGTGGTCCTTAAATTATTTTTATCTGCTGGGGAAGGGCAAGGCTCCAGAGTACAAGTAGTGACCTTCACTGAACCCAGGATGTTATTGGCCCACACTCTGGTAACTGGGTCAAAATGGTCCATACACAGGTGAAGTATGGAGCATTTCTTCAGCTTGGTGTAGTGGTTAAGTGCGCAGACTCTAATCTGGGAGAACCGGGTTTGATTCCCCACTCCTCCACTTGCAGCTGCTGGCATGACCTTGGGTCAGTCACAAGTTCTCTCAGAGCTGTTCTCTCAAGAGCAGTTCTCGAGAGAGCTCTCTCAGCCCCGCCTGCCTCACAGGGTGTCTGTTGTGGGGAGGGTAAGCCGCTCTGAGACTCCTTCGGGTAGTGAAGGGCAGGGTATAAATCCAATCTTCTCCTCTTGTTCTTCTTCTTCGCTTAAGCCAGCATCCAGATCAGAGTGTATTTGCGTTATTTTATCAGCAAAAAGCTTCGCAAAGGTATCACCGCGAATGGTCTGTTCCTAAGACAGTGACGGCTCGGATGCGAAGGAGGCAGCTTTATGTACAAATGGCGGTTTTGTTTTTCTCTTTCCTCCTCCAGCATTAGCAGAGGAAGAACTCTTCCTTCCGAACCTCAGCGACAGTTTGGCCAGCACGCTTCACGACGCCCACGAAATGGTAAGGAATCGGGAGACAGCCAAAGTTAAGTCGATTGCGAGTTGGAGGATCCGGAGGATAAAAAAACGCAGTTTCTTTACCCAGCAGAGCAGCTGGATGGTCATGCAATCAAGAGCAGTCCCGGTGTGGTCTGGGAGGCAGGATCTTGACGAACCTGCATCCCTCCTTCATTCTGCCTCCAGCCTTCCTGGTCACCAGTCCAGGGAGGCTGGGAGGGGCTGTGGCTCAGTGGCTATGCTGCTCCCATGAACACACACAAAGCTTGCCTTATGCTGAGTCAGACTTCTGGTCCATCAAGGTCAGCCTTGTCCGCTCAGGCTGGCAACAGCTCTCCAAGGTCTCCGGCAGAAAGGCCTTCCGGGTCACGTCCTGCCTGGTCCTTTTAAGTGGAAGATGCCAGGGGCTGGACCTGGGACCTTCAGCATGCCAAGCGGATGTTGTGCCGCTGAGCCACGGCCCCTCCCCCGATCCAGAATGAGGAGGAATACGGGGAAGACAGCAGTAGCCGATGCCAGAAGTGACACGGCAGCTGTGACCAGGAGAAAAGGAGTCGATTGGATCTGCTGATCATCGAAGCAATCCCTGCCTCGACCGGTATTCCCAACGATCACCCCTCAAACAAATGCCTCTTCTTCCAATAAGCAAACCAGAGCTTCAGGTTCCTCCCAGTTCTAAGGAGTGGATCGTTTTCAACGAGTACCGTCTCTGAAACACTGGCTTGGATGGCCCAGGCTAAACTGATCGCATCAGATCTCAGAAGCGAAGCCGGGTCGGCTCTGGGTAGCACTTGGATAGGAGACCACCAAGGAAGTCCGGACAGGGATGGGCACAAACTGGATTACGAACCAAAGTTCGTTATGAACCAGGACAGGTTCGTGGTTCGCGAGCCTCGGTTCATGCTATCCTGCCCTCACGGGCCCCCATGAACCTCCCAGGTGTTTTCGGGCTGGCAGGCATGCCAGCGGCAGCGGTGGGGCTTGGAGCAGGTATTTAAAGAGACCGTGGTCTCTTTAAATGCATTCTCCAAGCCGCGGTGGCATAACTCACAAGTGAACTGGGAAGGCATTTAAATGTCATCCCAGTTGACTTGCTGAGTTCCGCCGCCACGTTGGCACAACTCAGCAAATGCACTGGGAAGGTGTTTAAATGCCTTGTCAGTTCACTTCTGAGTTGTGCTGCAACGGCGGTGGCACAACTCGGCAAGGCAGCTGAAAAGGCATTTAACTGCCTTTCCAGTTGGAAGCAATTTCAGCAATCTCTTTGGCTCCCTCCTGCTTGGGAGTGGGGGGGAGGAAGCGAAAGGTATAGCTGAAATGGCTTACAAAGGCCATTTTAAGTCTTCTTTTCCCCAAATGTACCCCAGAAAGCACTGCAATCAGGGGCCCAGAACCGACTGGTCCTCCTGGGTCTTAAGGAGGCCAGGCTGGCAGTAACCAGAGCCAGGGCTTTCTCGGTGATGGCTCCTCTATGGTGGAATGAGCTCCCAGAGGAGATCAGGGCCCTGCGGGATCTCTTGCAGTTCCATAGGGCCTATAAAACGGAGCTCTTCCCCCAGGCTTCTGGAGCCGCCACTACCTTTAAGAACTGAGAGCCGAGGGTTAGAGAGCCCTGTTCCCTCTTGGAATTCCAACAACAGCCTGAGCTAGCCACTGGAAAGATAATCAAAGAAGACTGAAGAACCAACTGTGAGAAGAAGAGAACTGAATAGCAGCCATTGTGAAATTAATGTCACTTTATTACGCGGTTTTAAAATTGTTTTAATCTAATCTATATTTTGCGTTCTATTGTAAACTATGTGTTGACTTCACGTAAGCTGCCCTGAGCTGGCCTTGGCTGGGAGGGCGGGGTAGAAACTCAATAAATAAATAAATTTCAAAGCCATTTTCCCAGTTTGTGCCCATTCCTAGTCAGGGGTTTCTGCACAGAGGCAGGCAACGGCAAACCCCCCGTGAACGTCTCTTGCTTCGAAAACCCCCACGAGGGTCTCCATAAATCAGCTGAGACTTGCCAGCATTTTCAGCCACCCCCGCCACCTCTTTGCCCAAAGACTCGGGCATTATACAAAGGTCGTCCCTCCCTCTGAAGACGAAAATGCTTTCGGGCCCCAAAGTGCCAGGCGTTCTGGGTCTTGAGCGTGCTGCGCCACTGTCTCATTTCAAGGGCTCGGAATCATTAGCCCCAGTAACAGGTGGCGCTGTCTTTTTTTTCCCCCTGCATCCTTTAGGATTACGACCCTCCCAGTGAAGGCCAGGTGGTACTCAGACCCCATAAAGGATTCCACCAAGGCCCCGTCCTGTCCCTCTTCTCAAAACTCCCCCCAGTGCCGCTCGCTTCCCAAGAAGACGTCTGTCATTCCGAGGTAATGCACTGCTTCATTTTGGTGTGTAGAAATAAAATGGGTAATACCCAGCGATCCTATTCTAAGCTCTGCATGTCATTCCAGATTTTTTAAAAGGGAAATTTTTCAGTGGTTTGTGCCCCCGCAGTAAGACAAGATACCCTTTTTTCCCCTTTTTTTAAGGGCTATGCAGTGGGAGAGAGCTGCTCGCTCTAATACTTTGCCTTAAGTTTTCCCCTGCAGCGCTGAGGCTGCTGTACATGGTCAGAAATTCTGAATCGCAGAGGTTGCCTTTCCCCTGTTTCCTGTTTGGCGTCGTGGTTAAGTGCGCGGGCTCTAATCTGGGAGAACCGGGTTTGATTCCCCACTCCTCCACTTGCAGCTGCTGGATGACCTTGGGCAAGCCATAGCTCTGTACCAGCTGTTCTCTCAAGGACAGTAGTCTCAGAGCTCTCTCAGCCCCACCTACCTCACAGGGAGGTTGTCTTGTTGTGGGGAGGGGAAGGGAAAGGAGTTTGTAAGCCGCTCTGAGACTCCAAGTGAGGGAAGGGCGGGATAGAAATCCAATCTCCTCTTCTTCTTTTTCCTTTCAGGAGTCGCTGCTGCAGCTTCCGTATGCTGCTGCTCCCCCACCCCACCCCCTTTTCTACTCACTCAAGGTCTGGCCTGGGATTGTCAGGGGTTCATAACTCATAGCCCTGTGGAGTGGGAAGGCTCTCCTGCTTTTCTCCCTGGGTCTAGAAGGGGAGGCAAGGCATTCCATTTGCCCTAGAGCAGGAGACCCCCATTTGGGGGCTGCGGGCATCACGGTGCCGCTAACACCTTCCCTGGCGCCCGCCAAGTGTTTTTACGTGGTGGGTGAGGCCAGGTGGGGCTCCTGCCCAGCAAGACTTCTGAGTGGCCATTTCAAAATCTGATCAGCCGTGCACATTAACATAGGTTACTGGTGGCAGCTACCAGAGTTAGAGTCCACGCTCCTAACCACTGCACCAAACTGGTTCTTAGGGAAAGCTTTTTTGACAGTAAGCGTCGTTCAGCAGTGGAATTGGGCTCCCTGGGGAGGAGGTGAGCCTCCCCCTCCCCGGCCGTCTTCAAGCAGCGGCTGGACCAGCGCTCGCCGGGGATGCTCTTGGCCAGGGGTCCTTTCGTAGAAAAAGAGGTGCAGGAGCTCATTAGCATAACTCATTAGCATAACCCATTAGCATATGCCACGTCCCCTGACATCACCGGAAGTGTGTCAGAAAGGGAATGTCAGTTTCAGCCCCATTATACCCTATGGGCCAATGAAATCAATGGCAAAAACTCATAGGGTATATGAGGGGCTGGAGGAGAGGGGGTTTGAGGGAGAGACTCCAAACTTGCAGGGTAGCTGCCGGGGCCTCTCCTCGAAATACCCACCAAGTTTCAAGAAGATTGGACCACGGGGTCCAATTCTACGGGCCCCCAAACAGGTTGTCCCATCCCCTCCATTGTTCTCTATGGAGGGAAAAAATGTTAACTTTTTTCCTACCATAGAGAACAATGGAGGGAATGGGGGCAACCTGTTTGGGGGCCCGTAGAATTGGACCCCCCGGTCCAATCTTCTTGAAACTTGGTGGGCATTTCGAGGAGAGGCCCCGGCAGCTACCCTGCAAGTTTGGAGCCTCTCCCTCAAACCCCCTCCCCTCCAGTGGCTTTCAAAGTTGCCGCCGAATTTCGACGGCAATTCGGCGGCAAGCTGAATCAGATCAGAGAATCTGATTCAGCCCGTGGCTGCCCTACTGGCCAGTCCTGAGCTGGCGGAGCTTCGCTCCACCTCGCTCCGGCCCCAACGGACCCCTGCTCTTGGCTGATCCTGCTTGGAGCAGGAGACTGGAAAGATGGCCTCTGCGGCCCCTTCCAACTCTTGTGATTCTATGATTCCGCGCCTCAGGAGAAACAGCTCTGCCTTCAGTTTTATGCCCAGGCCTGAACTGCCTCCGCTCCATTATCCATACTGGTTGGGGTAATCAGGGAGGGCACCTTCAAGTACCCACAGCCGGCTCCCGGAGAGGCTGGGCCTGTGTCTCCATCCCCTGGCAGTCGCATTGAAGGACTCCGTTCTCCCACAGCCTTTGCTAGAACAACATCTCTACATAGGTTCGCCAACACCTAGGTGGTGCCTGGAGATCTCCTGCCCCTACAGCTGATCTCCAGACAACCAAACCAGTTGCCCCGGAGAAAATGCTTGCTTTGGAAGGTGGACTTTGTGGCATTCTACCCTGCTGAGTTCCCTCCCTGCCCAGGCTCCGCCCCCAGAATCTCCCGGTTTTTCCCAACCCAGAGCTGGCGACCTAGCTACGCAACCCTGTTGTATTCAGCTACGGCCTTGACCCTGTGCAGGACAGAGATCCGTGGACGAATGACTGAGAAGAGGCGTGGTTCAGGTGGCGCTCGGCCTAGAGCCAAAGAAGAGCGTCTTGTGTGGGCAATGGCTAGAAGCAGGAGACGTCTGCTTCTCTCTTCTCTGCCACTCCCCACACTTTGTTCCTATCTCTTTCTTTCTCTCTGCTTCATTCAGGACACTGACTGTAGTGCTGGGGAACTTAGCGAGGGCCAGAGGCCCAGGCTGACCAGAGCGGTGGAGAGTGTCCTGAGGGGACATCCTGTTTACACGGACCGGCCCTCTGAGCAACGGCTTCGGCGGGCGTCATCGCCAGGACAGTTCAACAGAGCTGCAGGTGGGAACTCGCAAGAATTCTTCCTTGTGCTGCGGTGATGTAAACTGAGCTAGGGTTGCCAGCTTCAGGTTGGGTAATACCTAGAGATTGGGGGGGGGGGGTTTGGAGCCTGAGGGAGGGTGGGGTTGGGGGAAGGGAAGGGACTTCACTGGGGTATAATGCCATAGAGTCCACCTTCCAAAGCGTCCACTTTTCTCCAGGTGAGCTGATCTCTGTCGCCCGCTACAGGAAGTGGTGGCAGTTACGTGAATAGACAGCTTCAGGAGAGGATTGGATGAACATACGGAGCAGAGGTCCATCTGTGGCTATTAGATGGAACACTCTGTCTGAGGAAGTGCTTGGGGGAGCAACAGTGGGAGGGCTTCTGGAGTTCAGGCTTCGCTGGTAGACCTCCTAATGGCACCTGGGCCACTGTGTGACACAGGGTTTGGGACTGGATGGGCCCTTGGCCTGATCCAACATGGCTTCTCTTATGTTCTTATGTCTGTGGCAGTGATGCTCTGTCTTCTTGGTGCTTGAGGGGCAACTGTGGGAAGGCTTCTGGAGTTCTGGCCCTGCTGGTGGACTTCCTGATGGCCCCTGAGTTTGGGCCACTATATGACACAGAGTGTTGGATGGGATGGGCCCTTGGCCTGATCCAACATGGCTTCTCTTATGTTCTTATGTCTGTGGCAGTGATGCTCTGTCTTCTTGGTGCTTGGGGGGGGCAAGTGGGAGGGCTTCTGGAGTTCTGGCCCTGCTGGTGGTCCTCCTGATGGCACCTGGGCTTTGTCTACTGTGTGACACAGGGTGTTGGACTGGATGGGCCATTGGCCTGATCCCACATGGTTTCTCTTATGTTCCTATGAGATCACTTGTAATCCCAGGAGATCTCCAGCTACCACCTGGAGGCTGGCAACCCTGGAGCAGAGTGGTTTTTAAAAAAAATCCCTGCCATAAGTTCTTTGTATTTGCCCAGCGGCTCTCCAGGGTCTCAGGCTGAGGTCTTCCGCATCTCCTACTACTTGATCTTTTAAATCAGAGATGCCGGGGATTGAACCTGGGACCTTCTGCATGCCAAGCAGATGTTCTGCCACTGAGCCATGGCTCCTCCCCTGTTGGTGGACCAATAGTCTGACTGATTTAGGCAGATTCCCAGGTTTAGGTCTTTTATCGAGCACTTTCAAGAAGCCCCCTGGAAGCCATCTACTGTCTATGAGCCTCTTTCTTTTTAAAGAGAAACTACGAGTTCTCGTTTCAGAGCAGTCAAAGGCCGCACGATAGAGCAGCATATTCCACACGGACTCTTCCAGGAAAAACTGAAACTCTTGATAATTACTTTTTGAACGGATGCCACTTTTCAAGTCATTTCCTTGAAATACATAAATAATACATTCTGCGGCCTATGAGGTTATGCATCCATCAGTCTGTCAACAGTTAACCTTAAGTGCTGTATTTTGTTTCAGTCTCGCTGCCTGCATTAGAATCCTT
Source organism: Lepidodactylus listeri (assembly GCA_029233225.1). Taxonomy (NCBI): domain Eukaryota; kingdom Metazoa; phylum Chordata; class Lepidosauria; order Squamata; family Gekkonidae; genus Lepidodactylus; species Lepidodactylus listeri. The sequence goes on along the minus strand of JARCFY010000011.1, from coordinate 93,922,728 downwards.
AAGCTTAAAAATTAAGTAGTCCATTACATCATCTGGGTACACGTTGGTCAGATCTGTCTTTGTGTATGTTGAAAGAATCTGTTTGAAGCTACTCTTTTTAAAAGTCAGCGTTCACCATTGCGTGTAAATACATAACATGTTAACTGATGCGGTGCTTAACATGCCCAGCCTCACATGAAGCTACCTTGCACTAAATCAGAGCATCAGTCCATCAGTATTGCCTGCTCAAACTGGCAGCGGTTCTCCATGGTCTCAGTTTGAGGTCTTTCACATCACCTATTTCTTGGTCTTTTTAGCTGGGGATGCGAGGGATTGAACCTGGGAACTTCTACATGCCAAGCAGATGCTCTACCAGCGAGCATCTATGGCTGAGCTGCAGCCCCTCCCCCTCCGGCTTGCTTTATTTGTATGTCATAAATTCGGCAGACTTCATGGGAAGAAGAGGAGACTGGATTTATACCCCATGCTTCACTACCTGAAGGAGTCTCAGAGCAGCTTAAATCCCTTTCCTTTCCCCTCCCCACAAACAGACGCCCTGTGAGGCAGGCGGGGCTGAGACAGCTCTTTCCAGGACTGCTCCCGAGAGAACAGCTCTGAGAGAACTTGTGACTGACCCAAGGTCACACCAGCAGCTGCATGTGGAGGAGTGGGGAATCAAGCCCAGTTCTCCAGACCAGAGTCCGCACTCCTAACCACCGCACCGAACTGGCTCTGTGAGCTGGTGCCGTCTGACTGACTTGTCCGTCGCTAATTCTGGCCCTCTCAACATTTCCACTGTAAGTCAATTCTTTGCAGCATTCGCTGGCTTAGCTTTAAAAGAAAATGAGCCAAAAATGAAGCTGCTTCAGCAACTGTGGTTATTAAACCATTCCTTCCCCGAAGGCTACCAGTGTGCCATGGGTTTTGTGGCACATCACTCTGTTTTTAATTACTGCGTGCTGGTTTTGTGTGTGTTTGCATGAAATGCAAGACTTGCGTTTAGAGGTTTCTGTTCGCAGTCTTGATGCACCGGTTAAGAACCGAAGCACATTTGGAATACTGTGTGCTGTTCTGGTCACCACCTCTCAAAGAGGATGTTGCAGAGCTGGAAAAAGTACAGAGGAGGGCAACCAAGATGATTCAAGGGTTGGAGCACCTTCCCCAGGAGGAAAGGCTGCAGAGTCTGGGACTTTTCCATTTAGCAAAGAGACTGCTGGTGGGGGCGGCATGATAGAGATTCATAGAGTTGACAAAGAACTTTTTCTCCCTCTACCAAAATACTAGAACTCGAGGGCGTCCAATGAAGCTGATGGGCAGTAGGTTCAGGACAGACAAAAGGAAATACTACATTACACAGAGAGTGATTAAAATGTGGAATCCACTGCCAGAGGATGTAGTGATGGCTGCCGGCATATACAGCTGTGACAGCCAGCCATTAGAACAGGCTTCAAAATGCTGCACTATCAGAGTACCAGAGGTGAAGAGTTAAATCTGAAGAATGAAGAGTTTTGAGAGACAGGCTCGGATCTAAGCATTGGGTTTGGCCAGCTCCAGCTGAGGGCAGAAATTTTTATTACCTGGTTGCTGAGGGGTAGGGGCATCATTCTGACAGATTCCTGATTTGAGAGAAGAAAGCTGATTCTGTACCTTAACTGTTGAAAACCTGCTCTGAGGAAGAATTCAGTTGAAGAACCGAGAGAGTCTGAAAGCTGAAAGCAGTTCTACACAGACTTGAGAACTGGGAATAAGATTTAGCCGGGTGGCTGGGTAGTGAGATGAGACTCTCCCGTTCAGGCCAAAGGAACAGGGAGTCATCTTCTAGGGCAGGGGCGGGCAATTGTTTTTGCTCGGGGGCCACTTTGTGGGAGTGGAGGTTAGCGGAGGGCCGCACCTTTTAAAATGATTGCATTCATTAGTTAACTTTGCATTTCAGAAAAGGTATAAATTGTATCATAAAAATCAACAAATATAAATTAAATAAAATAGTGGTAGTTTTATTCAATTTATTTATTGTGCTAATTTCATATCATCTATAGCTGCAAGCACATTTAATTTTAGAATCAGTTTAATGAGACAAATGTACCCTATCACACTTTTCTACAATGTTTTTGAAATCAGATTGCTTGAAATCAGATTGCTTGTTGTTTGAAATCAGATTGCTTGTTTCTACAGATTTTTTGAAATCAGATTCTCATCACAGCCTGCAAGTTAATGTCTGTCAAAGAGCATCTATATTTACTCTTGTTGATCTTCATGAAAGAAAAACTTTGCTCACAAATATACGTAGACCCAAATATAGAGAACATTTTCCCAGCAAATTTCTTCATACATGGAAATTTTTTCAGCAGACAAAGATTTGTAAAAGTCAACTAATGTCACAGCATTAAACATTTCTTTCACAGTGTGATCTGACTGCATGTCAATAAGTTCAAGCTGCAGCTCCTCAGGTGCTGTATCAATATCAGCAGTGATGGGATAAGAGAGCAAATTGAATTTAGGCTCAATTTACTTGAAGTCCTGAAATCTTCTTGGCGGGCCGCAAAAAACTCTGTGGCGGGCCGTATGTGGCCCCCGGGCCGCCATTTGCCCACCCCTGTTCTAGGGAAATGAGAAGACTCCCTGCTCAATTAAACAGGGGAAATTAGCTCTGAGGAGATCCGTGGTCTGGTGTGAGAGGAGACTGCTTGAGACCCCTTCAAGAGCTAGACAGAGATTAGGGATTTAAAAGAAAGAGAGTTAGGTACTGAAAGAAGGTAGCAGCCTCAAGGAAACAAGAGGAGAAATAGGAAACTATTAAGAAGCATTGTAGTGTTTGGGAAAGCTCTCGAGATTAAGATCTCAATAACTAAGAAAGCAGTCTTCAGTAACTCTCATTTGCCTGATTAATCTGGACAACCACTGATTTTTGCCTCCAAGTTAACAACTCCTGATTACACCTGACCTTCCCCTGTCTTTTAAATGGAATCTTTTGTTCAATTTGACTTTTACATCATCTCAAGTGCTGTTTGAAGGGGTTCAACCCCAGAGGGCTCCTTATTCTTCCCTCAGGTTCCAGGGCTGGGCTAAAACCCAAATTATATCTCTGTGGCAGGACAGGATAGACAGTCTTTTAGAGACAAAGAAGGCAACAACATTACTTGGGGCGGCTCAGTCTCGGAAGGGAACAAAATTTTGGAGGGAAAATCAACCTCTGAGGGAGGGAAGTGTGAGGGGCTGCCATAACAGCTTTAAAAGGGGAATAGGCAGATTCATGGAGGAGAAGTCTATCAATGGTTACTAGCCCTGGTGGCTGAGGGGAAACTCCATGTTCAGAGGCATTCAGCCTCTGAATCCCAGTGCCAGGAGGCAGCATCAGGGGAAGGCCTTGGCCTCTCTGCCCTGTTGTTGGACCTCCCAAGGAACCAGTTGGCCACTGTGTGAGAGAGGATGCTGGACTAGAAGGACTACTGGTCTGATCCAGCAGGGCTCTTCTGAGGTTCTTATGAAGGCCTCGGCCTCTCTGCCCTGTTGTTGGCCCTCCAGAGGAACTGGCTGGCCACTGTGTGAGACAGGATGCTGGACTAGATGGACCACCGGTCTGATCCAGCAGGGCTCTTTTCATGTTCTTGTGAAGGCCTCAGCCTCTATGCCCTGTTGTTGGCCCTCCGGAGGAACTGGTTGCCACTCTGTGAGACAGGATGCTGGACTAGGTGGGCCACCGGTCTAATCCAGCAGGGCTCTTCTTAACGCTCACATAATAAACATACTTCCTTGGATCCTTCAGCATTTGTAAAGGTGACTGTTCGTGTCTGCCGGGTTAAAAACGCCCCGGTCTGCAAAATAATCTGGGACACAGCTAGGATTGCCAACTCTGGGTTGAGAAATCCCTGGAGATTTGAGGGCAGAGCCTGCAAGGGTCAATTTAACTGTGGGAAGGGAACTCGGCAGGGCTGTGACACCATAGGGCCCACCCTCTGAAGCTGCCATTTTCTCCGTGGGGACCCGATCCGTGTAACGTGGAAATCAGATGTGTTTCCAGGATTGCTGCTGGCCCCGCCTGGAAGTCGTGTAACGGGCCCAATCACTTAGCTGCGGGACTACATTCCTCCCACCCCCCCGTCCCTCCCTTCTCTGATTTCTGTTCCTCTCCTTCTTCAGAGAGCCAGTTTGGTGTAGTGGTTTAAGTGCGCGGACTCTAATCTGGGAGAACCGGGTTTGATTCCCCACTCCTCCACTTGCACCTGGCTGGATGACCTTGGGCAAGCCCTAGCTCTGGACCAGCTGTTCTCTCAAGGACAGCTTGGGAAAGAGCTCTCTCAGCCCCACCTACCTCACAGGGTGTCTGTTGTGGGGAGGGGAAGGGAAAGGAGTTTGTAAGCCGCTCTGAGACTCCCTTGGGGAGTGGAGGGCGGGGTATAAATCCAATCTCTTCTCTTCTTCTCCTCTTCATTTACCAATTGTTAACCAACACCTTCATCTGCCTTAAGACTTACCACTTTCTCCGCTGAACCAGAATTCCCTGGTCAAAGAATCCTATTTCACCCTTAACTGGGGAAACCTGGTTAGTCTTAACTGCCGCTGAAGCTAGTGTCAACGTAATAGACCTGACTGCACCCAAGAGGGAGGCCCCATTTTGTCTGCGCCAGCCCTCCTCAGAACTGTGGGTTTCTTCCTTTCAGAGAGAAAGGGGTTTTTGTTTTGTTTTTTGAAAGGATGAAATTAAGAGATTTATGGCTAAGCCTTCTTTGATGTCAGAGAACTCGCGCGGGTGCTTTCTTTCAAAAGCGTCTTCAGTCTCTTGGCAAAAAGCCCTCAACAGTTGATCCAGAAAAGCCCCCGGACGCTGGCAGAGAAATACTCAGAGGAAGGACTGCCCTTTTGACTAGAGCGCTGTGTTCAAAGGGCAGTGCGCAGCTGGAAGAATTGCTGCCATCTTTAGGAGAAGCTCAGAGGTTAAGACGCTGAGCTGCAGACCGGAAGGTCGGTAGCTCAGCGGTTCGAGACCCGAGTGCCACGTGACAGAGTGAGCTTCCGTCTCTGGCCCCAGCTCCTGCCAACCTAGCAGCTGGAAAGCAAGAAATTGCAAGTAGATAAATAGGGACCGCTTCGGTGGGAAGGTCACAGTGTTCCGTGAGCCTCAGCGTTTAGTCGTGCCGGCCACATGACCACGGAGAGATCTTTGGATAGCGCAGGCTCTTTGGCTTGGAAACTGAGAGGAGCCCCACCCCCCTAGAGTCGAATGTGACTAGCTTTCGAGCAAGGGAAGCCTTTACCTTTACCTTAGGAGAAGCCTACAAATAAGTCCGGGTTAGGGGCCCTTGCAGCCAGATGATATTAGTTAGTGTGTGTGTGTGTGTGGGGGGTGTTCTGATAGCCCGACTCCAAATCCACAGGTTCTTTCAGAGCACACTTGTGAGCTTTAGCTACAACTTTGCTGCAGTGTTTCCAGTGCTGTTTTAATCTTTCAGGTGAGGCTGTGGGAGACACCAATGCTACCCGCGGGCCAATGAGCATGGCTGAACTAGAGCATCCTGCTTCTCCCGCCGCTCAGGAGGCAGATAACAGGCTGACATCTCAGCCGGAGGAGGCATCCCAGGTAACGTACATGAGCTTGTTCCATGCCCTGTGTTGAAACATCTGTGTTTCCACGAGCGGGTTTAGAGTCCTGATGCCATTGCCTGTGGAAGCCAGGGGAGTCCGAAAGAACCTGGCCTCAGGTGTATAGCCATGTTGGTCTGCAGTCACAGAATCATAGAGTTGGAAGGGACCTCCAGGGTCATCTAGTCCAACCCCCTGCACAATGCAGGGAATTCACAAATACCTCCTCCTCCACACCCGTAGTGACTGCTGACAAAAAAAACCCTCCAGGATTGCTTCCTGACCCGAAGAGCAAGAGTCAAGTCTAGGAGCACCTTAGAGAGCAACAGGATTTCCAGGGTGTCACCTATTGAGCGTCAAAGCTCCCTTCATCTGTACCTGCTGATTCTCCCGGACCTTGCTGTGGTGTTCGCAGGGTGCGGCCTGTGTCGCGTGTCGCTCCTTCGTGGTCTCGGCATTCGCTGGAGGGTCGCATCAGAGGGGCTGTTCCTCCAGGGATTCACCCTGTAGAAGACATTTTAATTTTATTAGAGAAATAGAACTGGGAGACATATAGGAACAGATTGAAACCAGATACAGACATCCACAAAATACAGCATAAAGAACAAAAATAGGCAGAAGAGGGGAAAAAAAGAAAGGAAGGAGGGCATAAAAGGCTTCCGGTTTTCTCTGCAACAAATACAATTTTGGTTACAGAATTCTCCTTGCTTATATATAGAAACAAGAACTCCCTCTTTTTAATTTCCCTTAAGCAAATTCCTTAGGAAAACCGCAAACCGTGCTTATCTTTTTTCATGCAATCTCTAACAAGTAAAATGACTATCTGTTCCCTAACCGATACTATAAATTTAGATATATCTGCCAAGTCCAACGTCTTCTCCAGGATGGGATTCTCATAAATTAGGGCACATCAATCTCCAGTTCTGACAGTACCTTTGTTGTTTTTCCCCCCAGTTGAACCGGAACAGATGATAACCGGGAACTAAGCTTGTCATTCTTTTGAACTCTTAAAAAAAATGTGTCCTCACTATTGTGCATGCTAACTTAACAAACCACTCCTAGAGAGCCAGTTTGGTGTAGTGGTTAAGTGCGCGGACTCTAATCTGGGAGAACCGGGTTTGATTCCCCACTCCTCCACTTGCACCTGGCTGGATGACCTTGGGCAAGCCATAGCACTGTACCAGCTGTTCCCTCAAGGACAGCTTAGGAAAGAGCTCTCTCCGCCCCACCTACCTCACAGGGTGTCTGTTGTGGGGAGGGGAAGGGAAAAGGAGTTTGTAAGCCGCTCTGAGACTCCCTTGGTGAGTGGAGGGCGGGGTATAAATCCAATCTCTTCTTCTTCTCCTACATATACAGCTATGATATGCAATTCCATTTCATCGTCTGACGAAGTGTGCATGCACATGAAAGCTCACACCTTGAATAAAACTCTGTTGTTCTTAAAGGGGCCATTGGATTCTAACTTTGTTCTGTTGCTGCAGACCAACATGGCTGCCCACCTGGATCTCCTCCAGGTGTTCTTCTACTATAGGTATTGTCGGACATTTCCATATCACTTTTGCTGCCGTAGTCAAAATAGGAACGAAACTCCGTGACATAAAGGACTCTGGTTTCAGCTGTATCTTAGTCCTTAGAATCTTCTACACTCCAGGGATTCATCCTATAGGATTCTGTGTGACTCTGCCTCCTAGAGATGGGAGGGACCGTAGATCCATGGTAGAACACATGATTTGTGTGCCAGTTGAAAAAGACATTTGGGCTGGGAAATGCATCATCCTGAAGCCTTAGGGAACTGCTGGTTGTCAGAGTAGACAATACCGAGCAAAACCAGCCGGTAGCTGGCTGTTGTAGGAAGCAGCTTTGTGTGTGTGATGCTAAAAGCTGCTAGGAGCTTGGAGTGGGGCGGCACGATTTGAGTCCAGTAGCACCTTAGGGACCAACAAGATTTTGGTGGGTATGATCTTTCAGGAGTCAAGGATTCCCTTCCTTGTATCTGACAAAGGGAACTTTGACTCTCGAAAGCTCATACCCTGAAAATCATGGTGCCACTGGACTCAAATCGAGTTGTTCTACTGCAGTCCAACACAGGTACCCCCGAACTGTCTTCGTGGAAAGAGGCGGTACCTCTGCACTGACAGGCGGTTCTGTTTTTCGTTTAGATCTGATCCAGGAGTAGTTCTCTTGACTCAGAGTGTCACTCCTTGTCAGATGGATGAAGTTAAATAGAGCGAAACCGAATGCAGTCAAGAGCAAGGGTCGAGTCGAAGCACCCTTCATCGGATATGGATCTCGATTTCTACTTGTATCTGACAAAGGGAGATTTTGACTCTGAAGAGCTTACACCTGAGATATCTGGTTGGCCTTTAAGGTGCCACTGGACTCAGATCTTGCTCTCCCTCAGACCAACACGGCTACCCACCTGAATTCATACAAGACACAAGTGATTCTAAAGTAGGAAGAGCAGGGAGACAGTTTGATTTGTGGGTAGCTCATGCCCTTCCCTGGCGAATCGAGGCCACAGTCTGGATGTGTTTCTCAGTCCTGATTTACACAGCTGTGGCAGAAATCACTTTGGTTTAATTTGTTTTCTGTAGCTCTTCGTTGCAGAGATGAAATTAATTGCCATTAGCCGTGCGCCTCTCACATCCAGCTTTTAAGCAGAGATGCATGACAAAATTGCAACAACTTTTTAAAACTCGATCATTGTGCAGTCTTGCTTCCTAGAAGCTTTGTTTGCCCTTTTGCGTGTGTGTGCACGTACATGCATGTATGTGTGTAAAGTGTCATTTAGTCGCAGCAGACTTACGGCAAACCCAGCAAGGGGCTTTCAAGGCAAGTGAAAAGCAGAGGTAGCTTGTCATTGCAGCCTTCCTATGCAGAGCCTTCCTTAGCGGCCTCCCTTCCAGGCCTGTAGCCCCGGTGGGGCTTTGGGGGGCTCCGCTCCCTTTCTTAACCAACTCTGGTTCTGAGATCCGACCAGAACAGGCTATACCGTGCTGCCTTCCATCCGCCTTTGCTCCTGTAGCTTCCTAAAAAAAGCAGAGGTCCGAATTCTCACAACTTTTAATAACTGACTTGCAGAAAAGTCACCATCTGGATGCGCGGGCAGGACCGGTGCGACCCAGAGTGATCCAAGTGAGAGCCCGATCCGAAATCACACAACAGACAGGTACGTGTTGTTATATTTGTCTCTTTTCCTTCTATCATCGCCAGTTCCCATTTAATGGGATGGCTCCTTGTGGTGAAGCTAGGGTTGCCAGCTCTGGGGTTGAGAAATACCTAGAGATTTTGGGGATGGTGCTTGAGGAGGGCGGGGTTTGGGGAGGGGCTTTATTGGGGCACGATGCCATCGAGGTCCCATTAGAAAGCGGCCGGTTTATCCAAACGGCCTAATTGGTGTTACCTGGACGTCAGTCATGATCCCAGGAGACCTCCAGCCACCACCTGGAGCTTGGCAACCCTAGGTAAAACAGATCTGGCTGCCTCCCTTCCCACACGATGTCGCTGCGTCAGCGTCAGTGGGCAGGGTGTAATGTGTGAATGGCCAGGCGCGCTGAGAAAGAAGGCATGTGGGAAGTCCGAGCACCCCCCTTTTCTCCTACCCCAAGTGGAGCTGCCGAGTGGAGATGCCAGCAGCAGGGGAAGAACTCCTCCAAGGAAGTCATAGGATGACGTATTCATCTGGGATGAATAAACTGCTGTCATTCCCCTGATAACATGGTGCCTGTCTTAAGTCTTTCATATCTATTTGTAGTTCAAGCTTATTAACAAGAGACGACCTGCAGAACTGGGGGGGGGATCTCATTTCCCCCCTTGCTGCCAACTCCCCTGCACTAGCTCCATCTTGCCTTCTCCTCCTGTGCCTCAACAAAATCACCTGCTGGATGTCCTGATGGCCACAGGAATAAACAGTTTTAAAAGGGGATTAGACAGATTAGTGGAGTACAAGTCTATCAATGGCTACTAGCCATGGTGGCTATAGGGGACCTCCACATTCAAAGCTCTAAGCCTCTGAATCCCAGAGCCAGGACACAACATTAGGGAAGGCCTCAGTCTCTGCCCGGTTGTGGGTCGTTCAGAGGAGCTGGCTGGCCACTGTGTGAGACAGGACGCTGGACTGGATGGACCATTTATCTAGCAGGGCTCTTCTGATGTTCTTATGAGGAGAAGGCCTCAGCCTCTCTGCCCTGTTGTTGGCTCTCCAGGGGAACTGGTTGGCCACTGTGAGTCAGGATGCTGCACTAGATGGACCCCTGGTCTGATCCAGCAGAGTTCTTTTTATGCTGTGTTTGCATGTGCCCTTAAAGCTTACCAGAGCAACATATGTTCTCAAAACTCCAGCCTTAGAAGAAGAAGAGAAGATTGGATTTCTGTCCCGCCCTTCACTCACTTGGAGTCTCAGAGTGGCTTACAGACTCCTTCCCCTTCCCCTCCCCACAACAGACACCCTGTGAGTTGGGTGGGGCTGAGAGAGCTCTTTCCCAAGCTGTCCTTGAGAGAACAGCTGGTACAGAGCTACGGCTTGCCCAAGATTTGCCCTCCAGCTGCAAGTGGAGGCGTGGGGAATCAAACCCGGTTCTCCCAGATTAGAGTCCGCACACTTAACCACGACACCAAACTGGCTCTACACCAAACTTAGCCAGGTATTGATTGGGGAATTATGCCAACAGTGGCAGATCTGGCTGTGTATATCCTCCGTTTTGTTGGGTCTTGTCTTGTTGATGGTTTGGGGGGGGGGGTTATGTTCTGGCAAGCTATGGCTTTTATTAGCTACCTTGAATCTAAAGAGACAAGGAAAACGAAATTGTTCTGGAGAGCATATTGATAAAGAGAATGAGGCTATACTATAACAAAAAGGATTCAGGAAGATGCTTTAATAGCAGAGACAGGGGTCCGATGGAGCGGGAGCGCACAGGAGCGCAGCTCCGGGAGTGAGGAGCCCAGGGGGCAGGCACATGACCAAGCCCCGTCCCCTCCTTGGCTTCCCCGAGCAGTGCAGAGGCTCAGCCCCCTGGGGAAAGCCCTGCTAGGGTCTTTATTGATTTTAATGTTTTGTTTTAATATTGATAATTTTATCATTGTTCCTTTTATGACTGTGATCTGCTTTTCCAGAGACTTGCTCACGGTGGCATATAAATTTTCTAAGTATACCATTTTTTATCTGGGCACATGGCACATAAGTACTGGAGAAATTTCACCAACCCTTCAGCAGCCTCCACCCCATCAGTTTGGTGTAGTGGTCAGGAGTTGGACTCTAATCTGGGAGAACCGGGTTTGATTCCCCACGCCTCCACATGCAGCTGCTGGTGTGACCTTGGGCCAGTCACAAGTTCTCTCAGAGCTGTTGTCTCATGAGCAGTTCTCAAAAGACCTCTCTCAGCCCCACCTACCTCACAGGGTGTCTTGTTGTGGGAGGGGAAGGGGAAGGGATGGGTGGTGCACATGTCCTGGGTATCTCAAGTCTACTTGAAACCTGGTGGTTTCAAGGGAGCAGGAAGAGAATGAGGGTGTGTTCTTGATGCTTATTTTTATTGCACAAAGTATTGGATGGGGAAGGGAATGGAGGAAGAGCAGGTCAGTTTCACTCAACTGTGGAGTGGAGCCTGAGGGGTGGGTGTTGCCTTCTGACACACTTCCGGCATGTTAGGGGGTGTGGCATATGCAAATGAGTTATGCAAATGAGTTATGCTAATGAGCTCCTGCGCCTCTTTTTCTACGAAATGACCCCTGAGCAGAGACAAGACCGTCCGGTACTGCTGCATGTAGTACGTGTTATCTGTTCGCTGAAAGTATTATCCTACATGGAAGTGCCTATCTGCACAGGGGCCAGCCTTGGTTATTAGCAGTAGTGATTCAGTCTGGCTGGTATCTGGAAGAGAATCTCCTGGCAGTTGAGAGAGACTTCCCCCTGGAGACTGAAGGGCTTAAGGTGCAGAGCTGGAGACTGGCAGGATTTCAGGTAAAATGTACGACATTGGAAGGATTCCTCTGAAACTTTTAAGTCTAGATTTGGACCACAAACTATGTGGGCGTGGCTCTCCTCTTCAACTTCAGCAAGCCCTTGAGTGCTCCCTATTGTTTCTCCTTGGAGTCAGCGGGTTCATAACACTACTTTTCATGCGTGGGCCCAAATGCGTTTGTTGTATCAAATTTTCGGCGTATATTTGAAACAGCTTTTCAAGCGGCCGGAGTTGGCCGGGGCCGCCCACCGAGCAGGTATCCGGCGGCAAATCCGGAGCCGGAGGCATTGTCCTGCAATGTCTGCAGCCCCCTTGAAGACCGTCTGCTTATTTCCAGCCGCAAGGGGGCAGCAATCAGTCTTTTGAGGGGAGAATAAAGGGCGGATTTGTAAAGGGGAAAATAAATGGTCCATGCAGGAATTGTGTGTCCTTTTCTTTAACCGTCCCCACCCCCCCACAACCACAACAGAACACTCTTGCAAAAGAATAGGATCTTTTTCTAAGCTTCGGTAACGTCTTATTTAGGAGCAGATTAACTGTTTTGCAGTTGTTTTAATGCCGGGCCGTCCATGCCCATGGAACTTCACTCATATAAGAAGAAAGGTCCCTTCTCTGAGACGCTGACAACCTAAAGTTTGGCGTAGTGGAGCCCAGACAGGAAGGTGTGTGGCAAGGAGGAGTTCAAGGCTTTTAAAAGAAAATTTATATCCCGCTTTCCCCCCCGATCAGGGACCAGCGGAAGTTTTTCACATCGTTCCTCCCCCCCCTCCTTCGCTTAATCCTCACAACACCTGCCTTTGAGTCCGGCGGCACTTTAAAGGCCAGCGGAGTTGTATTCTGGGTTTAAGCTTTTGTGTGCGTGCACACTTCTTCAGATTCAGACTGTATCAGAACGAGAGGAAGAGGAGGAGATTGGATGTGGACCCCGCCCTCCACTCGGACTCTCAGAGCGGCTCACAATCTCCTTTCCCTTCCCCTCCCCACAACAGACTCCCTGCGAGGTTAGGTGGGGCTGAGAGAGCTCTTTCGAGGACTGCCCGTGAGAGAACAGCTCTGAGAAAACTGTGGGTTGCCCAAGGTCCCAGAAGGTCAAGAACTGCGGCTTGCCCGAGGTCAAGACTGTGAGAATGTCCCGATGAATATAATCCACAACAGGTCTTGTAAATAAAAGGCCTTTGGGTAGGGGCCGCCCAAGGCAAACATCTCAGCCCTGGCCCAGTTCCATCTGCTAGCCTGTCTGTTGGCACCGCCATCTGCCAACCTGTGTGTGGTCATACAGAGATCTATAGGAATGCCTTTCGGACCCACCTGCAGGTTGAATTGAAATGCCGCCAATCTTGTATGAATAGTATTTTAATGTCTAGTGTGGAATGTTTATTTTAAATGGATTGTGATTTTAACTTATGCTGTGAGCCGCTCTGAGCCTGCCTTTGGTGGAGAGAGCGGGATATAAATTTAATAAATAAATAAATAAATAAAAGTCCTTTACTTACAGAAAAGATTATCGGAGTCATACACTTCTTCTGTTAGTAATGAGATGCTTTGGGTTACGTGCATTGGTATACTAAACTCATGAACGGCTACAGACCTTCTGCCAATCAGACTACAGTACTTTAGGCGCGCAAAAAGGAGGAGTAGCAGTTCCCATAGAATACGCGGGGAGACCTTTTCTCAGGGAATAAGGATGCTGAACATTCTAAAAATTAGTTCACGGAGACCTGAGATCATAACACCAGAACAGTTTCTCTCCACACCAGAGCCTTTCACGTTCAAGGACAAGACACAAGATAACCGGCCAGAAGGCGGCTAACTGTTTACGCAGGCGCGGGCAGCATGCCAAGCGAAGCATAAGCAAAACGAGCAAGAAGGGGGAGGTAGCAGGCTGAGCACTGGCTGACTCCGCATTCCTAGGGGCCGGGTAGGAGTCCCGTTGCGAACTCCCGGGCAGGACCTGTGGAGAGGCTTAAAGCACGGTTAAATGTGGGTGAGCTCAGAGCAAGATTAACATACTGGTATGGCGTGGACACACAAGAATATATGGCAGACACTGAAATATATGGCAGGCACTGGCAAAGACGTGTGCACGCACATGGAAGCTTCTACCCAGAATAAAACTCTGTTGGTCTTAAAGGTGCCACTGGACTCAAACTTAGTTCTGCTGCTTCTGACCAAAACGGCTACCCCACCTGAATCCAGCAACAGCCTTGTGAGGGTAGGTTAGCTTGAGAGATTGTGATGGCCCCAAGGTCACCCGGCAGGCTTCAGCTCAAGACCCGCTGCTCATCTTGAGTAAGCCACACTGACTTTGATGAACCAAGGGTTTGCTGAAGTATGAGGCGTCTCCACGTCTTCACGTGTTGGCCACTGTGTGAAAATCGGGGGTGGCCGAACTGCGGCTCGGGAGCCACATGCGGCTCTTTCATACATATTGTGCGGCTCCTGGAAGGGTGGCTGGGGAAGCGAAGGAGAGGCATGCCTCCCTGATTGGTCTTCCCCAGCCAGTGTTCCCCTCCCTGGGTAGGATTGGGGGCGGGGAGGAAAGAAAGAAAGCCATTTTAACCCCCCAGCCGACTTGGAGAAAACATTTGTCTCTTTAAATATCATTATCAATATCTGTTTTTACCCCCTTTTGTTTCTAGTTCGAGCCGTCTTATTTGATGTTAATGTTAATAAAAAGCAAATCTGCATATTTTCCCATTAAAACAGGCGTGCATTATTTGTTTATATCTTGTGGCTCTCAGACATCTGATGTTTCTTCTGTGTGGCTCTTACGTTAAGCAAGTTTGGCCACCCCTGGGCGAGATGGAGCAATCCAGCAGGGCTCCTCTTACATTTTTAAAGCTGCTGAGTTTGCTAAATATGGCCGGTTTACTTGGTTTCAGAGCAAAGTCTGAGTCCAGTGGCACTTCGTTGGTCACAAAGGTGGCACTGGACTCCCAACTTCGTTCTGTTGCCTCAGACCAACACGGCTGCCCACTTGAATCCGTTTGCTTGGTTTCAATTGCTCGAGATGTCTGAGTAAACGGTAGTCAGAATGGAGAAAAGCAGGCTGACGCATGAGGGACTGTGAGCGCTCATGACGGCATCCGCACTTTGCACCTAGCACCTCACAAAGGGAGAAGGAATGTCTCTTCTGACACAGCCCCTTCTCCCTGCAGATTTTTTTTTTTGAAAGCTGCTCTCAGATTAATTGAGCGTATCTTTCTGGTTGAGCAAGAATTTTAAACAGATTAACCAGTTAGAATGTTGGAGCCCTTGATTTTTTGCTTCACGTAAGGCCGACGGAGCTAATGCAGTTATTAATGGGCTGCTAGCATAGAAACGTAGAGCGGAAGGGACCCCAAAGGTCATCTAGCTCAACCCCCTGCACAGTGGCGGAAATTCGCCGCGACCTCCCCGCCCCACTCCCCCAGTGATCCCTACTCTATGGCCAGAGGAAGGCAAAAAATCTCCAGGACCCCTGGGCCAATCTAGCCTGGAGGAAACTTCCTTCCTGACCCCAAAGTGGCGATCGGCATTACCCTGGGCACGTAAGAAAGGGCCACGAGAGCCAAGCACAGGCTCATCCCTCCCTGCCCTTCCTCTTAGTCTGCCTAAATTCACAGAATCAACATGGCTGATTCCATTGCGAGCCTCTGCTTAAAAACCTCCAAAGTGAAGGAGAGCTCACCACCTCCCAAGGAAGCCGGTTCTAGCGGGGAACTGCTCTAACTGTTGGAACGGGACAGAACAAAGTTTGAGTCCATTGGCACCTTTAAGACCAACAAAGTCTGCCCTGACCTGGATAGCCCAGGCAAGCCTGATCTTGTCAGATCTCGGAAGCTAAGCGGGGCCAACTAGTATTTGGATAGGAGACCTCCAAAGAATACCAGGGCTGGGACACAGAGGCAGGCAATAGGAAGCCACCTCTCTGAAACGTCCAAGCACCACTAGGGGTCGCCAGAAGTCAACCATGACTTCCAGGCATGCAACACGCGCACACACACACACACACACAGTTTCTCACCACAAAAAAAAAAAAGACCAACAAAGTTTTATTCTGGGTATAAGTGTCCGTGTGCATGCACACTTCTTCAGATACATTGAAACTGAAGTCACCATCCATTTCATATAGGTTGAAGGTAGAGAGGGTGTTGCCAGGAGGGGCTACTTAGAGTCAAGATACATAAGTAGTAGAGCAGTAAATATTGCTAAGACTAGATGAAGGCTATTGGTAAGACCTGTGAATAGCAGCAAATTAGCATACTGCATAATAAAAGAGTTTACAAACAGATGTGAGAACTGAATGACGTTACCATGTGTAGTGTGATTAGAAACCGATATCTCTGTTAAGCCCTGGGGGTTCCATTGTCCTGACTGTTGTAATAACTTGTAACTCAGCAGTTTCCCATTCTAGTCTGTTTCTGAAATTCCTTTGCAATAAAACAGCTACTTTGAGGTCCCCCCCTGAGTGTCCTGGAAGGTTATAATTTTCTCCCACCGGCTTCTCAGTTTTGTGATTGTCCATTTATCCTTTGGCTTAGGGTTTGACCTGTTTACTGAAGGGCACTGTTTGCATTTATTGGCATATGCAATGTTAGAAGATGAGCAAGTGAACGAGCCTGAGATGGTGTCGTTGATGTTGATAGGTCCAGTGATTTTGTTGTCTGGGTGTATGTGGTAGCAAAGTTGGCATCTGGGTTTATTGCAAGCATGGGAAAGTCCTGTCTTGAAAACCTTGGGCAATAAAAGGATACATGCATGAAGGAATATCTCCCAACCATTTTGTGGGGGAGTCTAATAAATCTAGACTGAATAGCTCTTTTTTTGATTGGGGAAAAGTACGGCCAGGAAAGCCCAAAAACCATTTAAAAGCCAACAGATTTCTTCTAACGACAAACCACACTGGACAGAGCCACGAAGCTACATTATTCAACAGGTGCCATTTCTTCTGAACCTACCGGCTGAATACGCAGCGCGGAACGTGTCTCCGCCGTCGAAATGCGTATGCTCCCTCGACCTCGTGGAAACGTTGGACGGCTGTATATATTTACTTGGCTTTCAGGATATCCTTTAATCTTTTCTCCTATTATCCACAGATGTGCCCTAATGTTATAATTCCCCGACTTTTTATTTTCACAAGCTCAAGCGATTATTTCTGGAAAGAAAATAACGCAAACCGCCAATTATGCAGAAAACGGCGTAGAGCAGCAGTTTGCAGGCCTTCCGACTAAGGCCAGCAAACCGACGGGATCTCACTTGCTGGCAGTAAACCCTAACTTGGGAGTTGAAATTTCTGGAGGTTTTCACACACACACACCCCCTCTGTGTCTCACCATTCCCAGCGTTTGCTAGCAGCTACTTCATGACAGGCCTGGAAAAGTCCCCATAGTCAAGCCTGCCATTCTGCCATTTACTCTTGCCATTTACCCTTGCTCCCGTAAATACCAACTTAAATGCTTGTTAGTAAGTACTTTGTGGATCATGTTAAAAGCTGCTTCAGTAGTCCCAGATGAATTTAAAATCCTGGCACAGACAGAGCATGGCCTATATTTATTTATTCATTTATTTACTTAGGTGATTTGTAGACCAACTTTGTCATTGAGACACCAGGCGGATTACATAGCATAAGTCGGGGACTTTTTTGACCCTGCTGTGTATATTTACTTGGCTTTCGGGATATCCTTTAATCTTTCTCCTATTATCTATTTGACCCTGCAGGTACTTTTAGCATTTTGGGGGGGGGGGGTGAGCGCCACCCCAGAAAGGGGTTTCAGCCGGACGCAGAGCCAAATGGAATACCTCCCCCCTCCCCTCTCCTAGGACAAAGGAGAAGAAAACGAAGAGTCCATTTTGTGCCCAGCTCTTCACTCATAGTCTCAGAGCGGCTTACAATCTCCTTTCCCTTCCTCTCCCCACAACAGACACCCTGTGAGGTAGGTGGGGCTGAGAGAGCTCTCTCGAGGACTGTCCTTGCGACAGCAGCTTTGAGAGAACTTGTGACCAACTCAGGGTCACCCAGCTGGCTGCATGTGGAGGAGGGGTAGGGAATCAAACCTGGTTCTCCAGATTAGAGTCTGTCACGCTTAACCACTACACCAAACTGACAGAACTGTGGCTTGCCCAAGGTCATCCAGCAGCTGCAAGTGGAGGAGTGGGGAATCAAACCCGGTTCTCCCAGATTAGAGTCCGCACACCTGGACTTCCGGCAAGACTTGCGAGAATGGCGGATGCTCTCCTCCGCAACTGCGGGGAGCGCGATCCGTACCCGGCGGGAAGAAGGGGCTCTGGACTGGTGCCGAGCCCCCAGAGACCCTAGTGAAGGGGCTCTGCCTGGGGTGGCACGAAGGGGATCTCTCCCTATGGTGGCGACCGAGGGATCGAGATCCCTTTTCATCACCCCCATAGGTTCCCCCGCCGTGGGAGCCGTATGGCTGAAAGCGCAAATCCGTGAAGCAGCAGAGAGTGCGAAGCAATGAGGCTGGAACTGACAGTTACGCATGGAGAAAACGTGAGTCTGAAGTAAGAAAAGCAGAACATAGCGGGAAGACGGCGGGAGGAGTGAACCCCCCCCCCCTCCGGGACTAGCGTACTTACGAGACTCTTTACGTGGCGTTACTGCAGGAATAAAAGCCCATCCGCCTTGCTAGATGGCAGCATCGCTCACTTGGAGATATAAACTTTAGAAGGACATAAGTGCTGTTTGAAAATTTGCTCCTTTCGTTCATCTTATCTATCTATAAACAAAGAGCGTAGGCTCAACAATGACGGGGAAACCGAAACCTTCCCCCAAACTAGGAAGTACAGCTCCGAGTTCAAAGGTTGATACCATGGAGATGAGTGCGGTGTTTTCCTCGTTATTGCAACCTCTAGTGGACCAAATGACAGCTCTCAACGTTAAGATGAACAAAATGCAGCTAGAACTAAAAGAGTCAAATAAATCCACAGAGAAGCTGCAGCGAGAACTTCTGGAAGTAAAAACTTCAGTAAAAAACCAAGACGCAAGACTACAAAAGGCAGCGAAGGAAAAGGCCTTCCACCACGATCAGCTTTTGAAATTACAAATGGAAAGATCGAATTTTTTCCTAAGACTTCAGAATGTGCCAGAAAATACAGGAGAAGACCTTAAAAATTTGCTAAGTTAAGCACTTGAACCAGTGACAGGCATGAAAGCAGCGGATATAAAAAGCGATATGGATATGGTTTACTGAACCTATCCAGATTACACTAAAAAGAAAAGCCTGCCTGGTGAAATTATGATAAGGTTCTCCAAAAAATCTACAAGAGACGTGGTGCTTAGGACCACAAACAAAGCAGCTCTGAAGATCCTGGGAGAAGAAGTAAAAGTGATGAAGGATATCCCATTTGAAATAAGGAAAAGAAGGAAAGCCTATGGAAAATTGACATCTTGGCTCCAGTCTGAGTCTATCATCTATCGTTGGAATACTCCAGAAGGACTATGCTTCAGCATCAAAGATAAGAAGTATAAGATTGACTGTGTTCAACAAGCGAAAAAATTTCTGGAAAAAAGCAAAGAGCAGAAAACTGGGAGAGACTCAGATGGTTCACTGGCCTCGCAAGAAAGCATGTATGGATTTGATAGCTCAAAGAGTGAAGAAGAAGTGTCTGACTCGGAAAAAGGAGCTGCAGCTCCAAAAGTAGTTGAGACTGTTAAGACAAGAAGAGGACAAAAGAAGAAATAGTGATTAAACTGTTTTATTAAGCATTGCACTTATGTATTATAAATTGTTTAATTAACTGTATTTCTCTAGGTGGGCGTATCTGCCAAATAGTTTTGATATTTTTTATAGTAGCAGTAACAAAGTAATTGAAATTTATCCAAGGTTCTAAATGCTTCATAATTATATTATGTAATAAGGTAGTATTAAGCAAATGATAAAGTACTCTCTGTATAAGGTATATGTAGCTTAGATTGTAGCGTTATAGTTGTAGTTATAGGGAAAAATCAATAAAAATTTATTTAAAAAAAAAGAGTCCGCACACCTAACCACGACACCAAACTGGCGCTACACACAAATCCTGGTTCAACCCTGTCCCCGAACTTACATTCAACACGACACTTGAGGTCACCCCGGTTTTGCCCCACATTTTCCCCGGGATAAACGGATGCTGTTATAACCAGGGATAAATGCAAGGTCTTGTGTCGCGAGTTGAACCCTGATGAAACCAGGGATGAGATCCAAGTGTGGAAAGGACCTAAGGTGCTACTGGACTCCAATCTGGTTCTTCTACAGCAGACCAATGTGGTGGCCCACCTAAAACTAGTTAATGCTGTAGCTGTGGTTGAGGTTACAGGTGGTCTCCAGGGAACAGTCTCTACAGACTTCCAGGAAGGCTCTTGCTTTGCTCCGAAAATAGAGTCTTTCCTTCCTTAGGTTTGAAAACGATTATGTCTTGCCAAATCCATTTCCTCTGTTCATATATTCATTACTTTGCTTTACAAGAGACTGCTGTCATCTCGTCATTAGCTAGTAATTGGTCTAATGAATTGCAGTAGTCCTTGCAAATCCTGACTGGGGATTCTCATCTGGAGAAGAATTGTTCTTATAAACAGCTTTAAAAGGGGATTAGATATAGATTCATGGAAGATAAGTCTATCAGTGGCTACTAGCTGTGGTGACTGATGGGAACCTCCAGATTCAGAGGTACTAATCCTATGAATCCCAGAGCCTGGAGGCAGCATCAGGGGAAGTCCTACGCTTCTCTTCCCCATTGTTGGCCCTCCAGAAAAACTGGTTGGCCACTGTGTGAGACAGGATGCTGATCCACCAGGTCTCTCCTTACGTTCTAATGGCCTCGGCCTCTGTGCCCTCTTGCTGACCCATCAGAGGAACTGGTTGGCCACTGTGTGAGACGGGATGCTGGACTAGATGGATGGTTGGTCTGAGCCAGCAGGGCTCTTCTGATGTTCTTATGAAGGCCTCGGCCTCTCTGCCCTGTTGTTGGCCCTCCAGAGGAACTGGCTGGCAACTGTGTGAGGCAGGATGCCGGACTAGATGGACCACTGCTCTGATCCAGCAGGGCTCTTCTGATGTTCTTATGAAGGCCTCGGTCTGTATGCCCTGTTGTTGGCCCTCCAGAGGAACTGGTTGGCCACTGTGTGAGACAGGATGCTGGACTAGATGGACCATTGGTCTGATCCAGCAGGGCTCTTCTGATGTTCTTATGATGGCCTCGGCCTCTCTGCCCTGTCGCTGGCCCTCCAGAGGAACTGGCTGGCAACTGTGTGAGGCAGGATGCCGGACTAGATGGACCACTGCTCTGATCCAGCAGGGCTCTTCTGATGTTCTTATGAAGGCCTTGGCCTCTCTGCCTTGTTGTTGGGCCTCCGGAGGAACTGGTTGGCCACTGTGTGAGACAGGATGCTGGACTAGATGGACCACTGGTCTGATCCAGCAGGGCTCTTCTGATGTTCTTAGGAAGGCCTCGGTCTGTATGCCCTGTTGTTGGCCCTCCAGTGGAACTGGTTGGCCACTGTGTGAGACAGGATGCTGGACTAGATGGACCATTGGTCTGACCCAGCAGGGCTCTTCTGATGTTCTTATGAAGGCCTCGGTCTGTATGCCCTGTTGTTGGCCCTCCAGTGGAACTAGTAGGCCACTGTGTGTGATGGGATGCTGGACTTGATTGATCGCTGGTCTGATCCAGCAGGCCTCTTCTGATGTTCTTATGGTACTGGGGCATAAAGTAATGGAGCTCAGCTCACATGCATAGTTAGTCTTTATGTGTAGTTGTATGTGCAAAACTTAGTCTGTACGTGTAGTTTCCTTGTGGCAGCTGTTCTTCAAGGGACCCAGCATTGTATAGTGACCATCTGCCCTCCTGCCGGCCAACCAACCTGAAGTTGAGGGCAATCTGTAAGCAGGATATGAGGTACAGCTACCAATGCTCTCTGTAAGCTGTGGAGTCCTGTGAGCAAAAATCCTACTTTGTGAGCTCCTGGCATTCAAGTTGTGAGCGAGCGACCTGGCTCCTGCATAAATTACTTTGCTCTGGAGCCCTCCTTCGTGAGCTGAGACAAAAATGTGTGAGCTGGAGGCTAAAAAGCTGTGAGCTAGCTCACGCTATCTCAGCTCAGAGGGAACACTGGTGTGAGGATGGCCCCCGACTTATTCAGGATGCCCCCCAACGTAAAAAATCCTGGGTGCTACCGGACTCGAATCTAGGTGGTCTCTCCGGGTGCTCTCGGAGTTTTGTTTTTTGGATTCCCCTCCTGGAAGGCTGTTCGCCAGAAAAATAAGCGTTCTCACAGTCCCCCCCCCCCCCCCGGACTCGGAATCCCCCTCGGATGTGACCGGGACGGTTTTGTCCTGCCCGCCCGGTGAGCCGTGGCACATTCTGAATGAAACTCCATAATTGCTGCCGCCTCCATTGAGGAGGGAGGGGAGCAAAACAGCACCGCGCGGGCAAGGGTCCCGTTGGCATCAGCCCCGTGCGGCCGTGAATGAAGGCAGAGGAGGGTGAGCCAGCTGGGTTTGACCTGCTCTCACCCCTGGTGGAGGCATTCCTTTGCGCGAACCAGAAGCCCAGTGAATGGACGCCAGTGGCAGAACCTGCCTGTGATGTTCATCACTTCTCGCCAAATCAGGCTGCTGCGGCATGGAGCTGGCTGCTGTCCCCCACCCCACCCCCCGAACTGAAAATTTTTCAACTGTCCTTAGATGCTCCCTGGCGTGTCTGATGCTCAGAGAGAGAGAGAGAGAGAGGGAGACAGTCTGATGCAGGCGGGAGGGCTGGTTGGACCAGGATGGGAGCAATCCGGGTTCAGAGCTCTCACTCAGCCCTAAAGCTCCCAGGGTGGGCTTTGTCTAGTCTCTCTCTCTGTCGACTGAAGCCACCTCGTAGGGGTCCCGTGAGGGCAAAACGAGGGAGCCAGTTGTGCTACCCCAAGCTCAATGTGAAACAGATGAGATTAAACATTTTCAAAAAAAGCATGCTACATGGAGGATGGATAAATTTATACGAGTTGAGTGGGAGGGCTTCTGGAGTTCTGGCCCTGCTTCTGGACCTCCTGATGGCAGCTGGGTTTTGGCCACTGTGTGACACAGAGTGTTGGACTGGATGGGCCACTGGCCTGATCCAACATGGCTTCTCTTACGTTCTTATGTCTGGGGGCAGTGATGCTCTGTATTCTTGAGGCTGGGGGGGGGCAAGAGTGGGAGGGCTTCTGGAGTTCTGGCCCCACTGGTGGACCTCCTGAGGGCACCTGGGTTCTGGCCGCTGTGTGAGACAGAGTGTTGGACTGGACGGTAATTACGTGTCGTCAAGTCACAGCCCACTTATGACAACCCCAGAGAGTTTCCCAAGGCCAGAGTAAGTCAGAAGTGGTTTGCCATTGCCTGCCTCTGAGAAGCAACCCAGGGCTTCCTTGGTGGTCGCCCGTCCTAGTGCTAACCAGGGCTGACCCTGCTTAGCTTTCAAGATCAGGCTAGCCTAGGGCATCCAGGTTAGGACAGGAGATAGACAGAGGTGGTTTGCCACTGCCTGGCTCTGTGTAGCAATCCTGGACTTCCTTGGTGGTCTCCCATCCTAGTGCTGACCCTGCTCAGCTTCCGAGAACTGATGAGACTGGGCTAGCCTGGGAAATCCAGGTTAGGGCAGAAGATGTAGAGAGGTAGTTTGCCACTGCCCACCTCTGCATCACGACCCTGGACTTCCTTGGTAGTCTCCCATCTAAATAGTGGCCAGAACTGACCCTGCTTAGCTTCCGAGATCTGATGGAATCAGCAAGCCTGGACTATCCAGGTCAGGGCAGAAAACACTATAAATACATAAAATGTCAGGGCTTTTTCGCTCAAAAAAGCCCAGAAGAAGCTCAGTCCTGCCTCCCCCAGGATTCAAGATTTCTGGAAATTTTACATCTCCCCGGACTTCCTTGGTGGTCTCCCATCCACGTGCTAACCGGGGCTGACCCCTTGCTTAGCTTCTGAGACCTGACCAGATTGGCGATTAAAGGGAGGCTAGTCCAATCAGCTTTTCCTATTCGATGTAAGACATGGAGAAAACACACAAGCTCGCGTGCGAACTGTTCGTTACCACAATTAAAGCAGCTACATAACAGAAGCTAAAACACTGGGCTGGACAACCTTTTGATGTAGACTTGGTCTCCATAGAGAGAGGAGCAATTACAGAGCTTAATGGGTTTCCTTTTAGCGCTCCCCGTACTCACGCGAGGGCATTAAGCAAGATACTTTTTAGACGACCGTGCCCGGAAGCTTCCGGGAGAAAGGGCTGGTAATTGCCGAGCGTCTTCACGAAATGAAAAATAGATGTCCGGGCTGCTTGGATGGCATTCATGAATATTCATCAGTGTCCACAGTAATAAGTGCGGGTTCATGAGTTTTACGTCCCACTTATGATGTTTGACCTCACCAGCCGGTGATGTTTTTGCCCCCGGTTTGTTGTTCATACAAAGGAAAGCTGGTTTTAACTCGGTCGTGGTCAAAGAGGTGTCACGAATTCAGTTTTAATATAATACGAGCAGACGCAACGTATATTAAATTTCAGATAGCTTGGGGCCCTGGGTACCTGAAGAACCTCCTCTTTCCATGCTATCCAGTCTGCCAGCTTGAGAGCTACCTCTCAAGCCCTGCTCTCTGGGGCCCCCAACGTCTAATAATTAACACGTGGGATTCACTGCTGCACGATGTGGTGGCAGCTACAAGCATGGACAGCTTCAAGAGGGGATTGGATAAACATGGAGCAGAGGTCCATCAGTGGCTGTTAGCTGCAAGGCACAGATGGAACACTCTGTCTGGGGCAAGTGATGCTCTGTATTCTTGGTGCTTGGCGGGGGCAACAGTGGGAGGGCTTTTGGAGTTTTGGCCCCACTGATGGATGTACTGATGACTGCTGGGTTTTGGCCACTGTGTGACACAGAGTGTTGGACGGGATAGGCCACTGGCCTGAGCCAACATGGCTTCTCTTATGTTGTTATGTCCTATCATCTCTCAACTGGGGGCAACAGTGGGAGAGCTTCTGGAGTTCTGGCCCCGCTGGTGGACCTCCTGATGGCACCTGGGTTTTGGCCACTCTGTGACACAGAGTGTTGGACTGGATGGGCCACTGGCCTGATCCAACATGGCTTCTCTTATGTTCTTATGCCTGGGGGCAGTGATGCTCTGTATTCTTGGTGCTTGGGTGGGGGGGCAAGAGTGGGAGGCCTTCTGGAGTTCTGGCCCTGCTGATGGATGTAGTGATGACGTCTGGGTTTTGGCCCACTGTGTGACACAGAGTGTTGGACTGGATGGGCCATTGGCCTGATCCAACATGGCTTCTCTTACGTTCTGATGTCTGGGGCAGTGATGCTCTGTATTCTTTTTGGTGTAGCCAGTTTGGTGTAGTGGTTAAGTGTGCGGACTCTAATGTGGGAGAACCGGGTTTGGTTCCCCAGTTTTCCACTTGCATCTGCTGGATGACCTTGGGCAAGCCATAGTTCTGGCACAGCTGTTCTTGAAAAAGAGCAGTTTCTGTCAGCACTCTCTCAGCCCCACCTACCTCACAGGGTATCTGTTGTGGGGAGGGGAAGGGAAAGGAGTTTGTAAGCCGCTCTGAGACTCCTTAGGGTAGTGAAGGGCGGGGTATGAATCCAATCTCCTCTTCTTCTTGGTGCTTGGGGGGGCCACAGTGGGAGGCTTTCTGGAGTTCTGGCCCTGCTGGTGGACCTCCTGATGGCACCTGGGTTTTGGCCACTCTGTGACACAGAGTGTTGGATGGGATAGGCCACTGGCCTGAGCCAACATGGCTTCTCTTATGTTGTTATGTCCTATCATCTCTCAACTGGGGGCAACAGTGGGAGAGCTTCTGGAGTTCTGGCCCCGCTGGTGGACCTCCTGATGGCACCTGGGTTTTGGCCACTCTGTGACACAGAGTGTTGGACTGGATGGGCCACTGGCCTGATCCAACATGGCTTCTCTTATGTTCTTATGCCTGGGGGCAGTGATGCTCTGTATTCTTGGTGCTTGGGTGGGGGGGCAAGAGTGGGAGGCCTTCTGGAGTTCTGGCCCTGCTGATGGATGTAGTGATGACGTCTGGGTTTTGGCCCACTGTGTGACACAGAGTGTTGGACTGGATGGGCCATTGGCCTGATCCAACACTGGCTTCTCTTAAGGTCTGAAATTATGTTGCCTTTTCTACGGTGGCACTTTGCCTGTGGGATGCCCTCCCCCTTGAGGCTCACTTTGCGCCGACTTTACTTTCTTTCAGGTTCCAGGCTCTGAAACACATCTTTTAAACCCAGACTTTTAATTAGGGGTTTTTATCTTACCTGCTTTTTCATGGTCTGCTTTTGTTCTATGGGACTTATTTATTTATTTATTTATTTATGTATTTTCTTTAATCTCAGAGTTGGGAGGAACCCCCTGGGTCACCTAGCCTAACCCACTGTCAGTGCAGAAACCTACAGGTATAATATCCCCGACAAGCAGGCATTCAATCGATACTTAAAAACCTCCAGCTTAAATATTTGTGTTTTTCAGTTGTAAGCTGCCTCGAAGAGGCGGCAGAGAAATATCCTAAATGAGTACATTAAATTGGTTACTTTTAAGAGAGAATTAAGGAAAAGCCCTGCTGGATCAGACCAATAGTCCATCTTGTCCAGCATCCTGTCTCACACAGTGGCCAACCAGGTCTTCTGGATGGCCAACAACAGCGCGTAGAGGCCGAGGCCTTCATTAGAACATCAGAAGAGCCCTGCTGGATCAGACCAGTGGTCCATCTAGTCCAGCATCCTGTCTCACACAGTGGCCAGCCAGTTCCTCTGGAGGGCCAACAACAGGGCAGAGAGGCCGAGGCCTTCATTAGAACATCAGAAGAGCCCTGCTGGATCAGACCAGTGGTCCATCTAGTCCAGCATCCTGTCTCACACAGTGGCCAACCAGTCTTCTGGATGGCCAACAACAGCACGTAGAGGCCGAGGCCTTCATTAGAACATCAGAAGAACCCTGAAGGATCGGACCAGTGGTCCATCTAGTCCAGCATCCTGTCTCACACCGTGGCCAACCAGTTCCCCAGCAGGGCCAACAATGGGGCATGGATGTTCCCTCCTGTTTGTTCCTGTGGCCATTACTTCATCAACTGGCACTGAATCCCACATTTTAAAATCTGCCCCGGAAGAAGAGAGAGGACACAGGCAAATTTGACGCGCCACTTAAAAGTAGGTCCCTTTTTAAAAATTTATTTATTTCATGAGATTTATATCCCGCCCTCCTCGCCGATGGCAGGCTGCAAAAGCCACAGCTGGCCCCTCTGAAGCAGCAGAGGAGGATAGCTGGCAAGTGCCTGTAACAGCAGTGTTCACACCTGGCTCAGATAAGAAGGAAGGACTGCAAGCTGAAAGTCCTCCTGACTCACCCCCATGTGTGACTCGCTTAAGGGAGTGACTCCGGCAAAACTTAGCAACCAAGCAAAGAGAGGCCAGGCTACAAGGGAGGCGCTCAGCTAGCCCAGAATTTTAAGAGGAGCCTGGGCGATCATGCAGCTGATTAACTGGCAACAGCTTTTAACTCCACACTCTGGGCAGTATTCTTTGTGGGAGCAACAAGTCAGCTTCGTGCTGCTTGCATCCACCTCGGCTCTTGCACCAAGACCTTCAGACCCCCTGACTTTGGACTTGGCTCTGTTTTCTTGGCTCCTGACCCCAGCTCAGCTTTGGACTACGCTTCTGGTTAGTGGTTTCAGCTCTGTGTTTCTGGCTCCTGGCCTTGGCTTTTCTGGACTTCCTTTGACTGGCACCCCAGCCTATGACAGTCGAGTCCTCAAAGGCTGAAAGTTATAAATCATTGGTCTAGCACAGGAATCCCCCTCACTTTTTTAGCCTGCAGGCACCTTTGGAATTCTGACAGTTTGGTGGGAATGCCACAAAATGGCTGCAACAAAATGGCTGCCATGGGAGGTCACAAAAAGGCTTCTGCAGATTGCCTTCTTTCACACAGTGAAGATCCTTGTGCTGTGGTGGCAGCTGATACCAAAGCAGTGTTTCTCAAAAATCTAGAGCCAATCACATCTCCAGCGGCCAATCAGAATGCTTGCTGGGAAAAAAACCCTGCCTGGACATGCTCACTTTCTAAAAACACTTGGATGGCGCCTGAAAAGATGTCTGTGAGCATGTGGCGACCACGGGCACCGTGTCTAGCACAGTAAAGCAGCCCTTCTTCACCCTTTAGGTAAGAATTAGTTCTTCCAAGCTGATTGCATTTTTTCACCGAGATGGGCCCATATTTCAGGTTAAATCCAAATAAAGGCATCTATTTCTGCAGTTTTTACCAAAAAGGCATATAGGGCTATTCGAAATAAACAAAAGTGAATAAACTGAGTGCGGAAGTAGAAGGAACGAACACCGCAGAAGGTTTTTAGAGGAAGGGAGGACTCTACTAATCCATGGTGCAGATTTTAATGAATCTAAGAATTATGGATCGAAACTCTGTTTAGTCTGAGGAGAAACAAATTCCTCCAACCGCAGCCGCACAACTGTTTCTTGTTTGCCCGGACTCCGGTTGACTGTTGTTGTGTTCCGTTCACTCTCTCTCGCTCTCTCTCGGGCAGCGGCTCCGATGCCGTTGAATGAACTGATTGTTTTCCCTTTGTGTTGCCCCGTGGAGCGGGCCCCCATCTGGTTTGCATCAGACTGTTTTCACAGCCAACAACTGCTGCCTTTTCTATATCCTGACACTTCGGGGGCCCCCGCGCTATCAAAGCATAGCCGGGAGAGCCTGTCTGGCTGGGCCTGTGCAGCTGTGCTCCGCCGGCTTGAAGCTATTAGCCGCATAATGGCGACTTAGAACTTGAACCCAGCCCGTATTCTCATTGGTGTTGCCCATACAGTGAACAGAGTACCGTACTGCCAAGTTCCACGGTACGACAGCGGCGAAAACCCAAACAGCCCCCCCCTTCCCTAAAGCTTTTAATTTTCATCTCCTTTGGAAGGTCTGGCAGGGAGGGGGCCGCAGTAACAACCATCGTCGCTTGCATCTGGGAACCACCTTGTGCACCAGGCAGCGCGCAAATAAAATCGCCCCATCGCGCTCGCCTTACCGGTGCTGATTAAAATTCTTCCTGTCTCTGCGTTCAAGGTGAAACCTCGCTTGCAACAATCAAAGGGAGGTTTGCCGGTTCCAGCTCTGATGTTTATTATTCAATTCCGAGCAGGCGAGTCCCTGCGTTAAGTACGCTCTAAGCAGCGATCGCGTGAAATAAGTGAAGAATCTGGGTGTTTGGCATGTGGGATGCTTAATCTGGCGCGCCACCGGGAACTCTTAGGATTTCTGATTACTTTTTTTTAGAATATTTAGTCTGGGGATCCCGATTCTGGTGCCCATGAGCGTCACAGCACCCGCCGACACTTTTCTGGCGACCAGCAGATAGTGGGGGGTGTCAGGTAGGGCTTTGTGCCCAGCAGGGATTCTGATTGGCCTTTGGAGATTTGATTGACTTTGCAGATTTTTTTTTAAAAGTTCCTTTGGCAGTACATGCCACCACTGCACAAGGATTTTTACTGTGTGACTGAAGGGAAGCTGTGGCAGCCATTTTGTGGCTGGCTCCTCCTCCTCTGGCAGCCATTTTGTGGCCGTCACAGCACAGGGAACTTCACTGTGTGACTGCATTATAGGATCGTAAAATCATAAGAGTTGGAAGAAGCTTCCAGAGTCATCTAGTCCAACCGCCTACACAATGCAGGACATTCACAAATCCCTCCCCCTCCACACCCCCAGTGACCGTCGCTGACGTAGAGGGACATATGGAAGGAGATGGGCCTTCAAATAGGAGATAGATCAAATCACGGTTCACGACTTCAGACAAAAAAAGATATCTGAAGAAGTGAGCAGCGACTCACGAAAGCTCCTCCCCAGTGACAAATTTTGCTAGTCTTTAAGATGCTACCGGACTCTTGTTCTTTTCCACTTCAAATTGGAGACAGGCCTTCAAAAATGGGAACAGATACCCGGGACGGAAACATTCTGCAGACACCAAAGTCAGGGGCCGTAGCTAATGCGGAGAAGGATCGGCGGCTTCTGCAGGGATGAGGCTGAGCAACAGACAGGCTATGAAATCCAACACTATCAAGTGCGATTTCACGCTTTCGTGGGTGAACAGAACGTGTCCTCCAGCAGGGGCTGAGCTGCTAGAAAGGGCCGGAAGAGACGGAGATTTGTGGAGATTGGTTTCAGCATTTCGGTTCATAGAAGCAGAGCTGCCAAGTGCAGCCTTATCGGAAGGCAATTCGGTTTTTCTTCAGTGGGGCGCATTAACATCCTCACGCAACGTGTCAGTGCATCAATTCTGGCCATAGGCCCCTGAGAACGAACTCAAACTGGAAGAGTTGCAAAAGAATCCAAGGGAACGAGTTCAGGGGCGAAATACGCTGGGATCAAGCCAACCGAACCAAGTTAGTTGAGGAGACGAAGGAGTAGGAGTTGGATTTTATACTCCACTACTCGAAGGAGTCTCAGGGCGGCTTGCAATCACCTTTCCCTTCCCCTCCCCACAACAGACACCCTGTGAGGTCGATGGGGCTAAGAGAGCTCTTTCGAGGACTGCCCTTGAGAGAACACCGTTGAGAAAACTGTGACCTGACCCAAGGTCACCCAGCTGGCTGCTCGTGGAGGAGTGGGGAATCAAACCTGGTTATATTTATTTATTATTTATTATTGGGATTTATATCCCGCCTAGCCAGCGTTAGCCGGCTCAAGGCGGCTCACAGTGGTTAAAAACACAACAGTATGGTGATCAGAAGATTACAGCTTACAAAAAAATAAAAATAAAATATGCCTAAACATCAGAGCTCACAACATTTCACAAAAATTCCACAAGTTAACAAAAATTTGGCAACCGTCATTGCTTCCAGAACAAAATACAGCAATTTCCAACCCCACGGCCAGGGGCTTGCACCAGTTAATTGATCTCAGTCGTTTCCCAAGGCCCTCTGCCCCCAGTGGACGGCTCCTAGCTGAAGGCCTGGTGGAAGAGCTCCGCTTTGCAGGCCCTGTGGAACTGCAAAAGGTCCCGCAGGGCCCTGATGTCATCCGGGAGCTCGTTCCACCAGTGAGGAGCCACCACTGAGAAGGCCCTGGCCCTGGTGGTCGTCAGACTGGCCTCTCTGGGGCCGGAGAGGGTCAGGCACAGTTGTACATGTAGAGTTAAGAAGTCTGAGTCATCCTCTTCCACCATGGAAGAGCTGGTGTACCAAAGTGGTTAAGAGCGGCAAACTCAAATTTGGAGAACTGGGTTTGATTCCCCACACCTCCTCCACATGAAACCTGCTAGGAGACTTCCGGCAAGACTTGCGACTATGGCGGACGCGCTCCTCCGCACTAGCGGGGAGCGCGATCCGTACCCGGCGGGAAGAAGGGGCTTCGGACCGGTGCCGAGCCCCCAGAGACCCTAGTGAAGGGGCTCTGCCTGGGGTGGCACAAAGGGGATCTCTCCCTACGGTGGCGATCGAGGGATTGAGGTCCCCTTTCATCACCCCCATAGGTTCCCCCGTCCGTGGGAGCCGTATGGCTAAAAGCGCAAAACCGAGAAGCAGCAGAGAGTGTGAAGCAATGAGGCTGGAACTGACAGTCACGCTTGGAGAAACAGTGAGTCCGAAGTAAAAAGAAACAGAATACAGCGGGAAAGGCGGGTGGAGTAAACCCCCCCCCCTCGAGACTGGCGTACTTACGGGACTCTTTACGTGGCGTTACTGCATGAAAAAACGTATGTCCGGCTTGCTTGATGGCAGCATCGCGCTTTAGAGGATATGAACTTTAAAAAGATATAAGCGCAGTCGTGGAATTTGCTCCTTTCGACCATCTTATCTAACTATCAACAAAGAAGCACAGTCTCAACAATGGCGGGGAAACCGAAACCTTCCCCCAAACTACGAAGTACAGCTCCGAGTTCAAAGGTTGATACCACGGAGATGAGCACGGTGTTCTCCTCGTTATTGCGACCTCTAGTGGACCAAATGACAGCTCTCAACGTTAAGATGGACAAGATGCAATTGGACCTGAAGGAGTCGAATAAAACTACAGAGAAGCTGCAGCGAGAACTTCTGGAAGTTAAGACTTCAGTTAAAAATCATGATTCAAGACTACAAAAAGCGGAGAAAGAAAAGGCCTTCCATTCTGATCAGCTTTTGAAACTACAGATGGAAAGATCGAATTTTTTCCTAAGACTTCAGAATGTACCAGAGGATAAAGGAGAAGACCTTAAAAATCTGTTAAGCGAAGCGCTTGAACCAGTGACGGGCTTAAAAGCAGCGGAAATAAAAAGCGATATGGATATGGTTTACAGAACCTATCCAGATTATACTAAAAAGAAAAGCCTGCCTGGTGAGATTCAGATAAGGTTCTCCAAAAAGTCAACAAGAGATGTGGTGCTTAGGACCACAAATAAAGCAGTTCTGAAGATCAAAGGAAAAGAAGTTAAAGTGATGAAAGATATCCCATTTGAAATAAGGAAAAGAAGGAAAGCCTATGGAAAATTGACATCTTGGCTACAGTCTGAATCTATTATCTATAGGTGGAATGTTCCGGAAGGACTGAGCTTCAGCATCAAGAACAAGAAATATAAGATTGACTCTGTCCAACAGGCGAAAAGTTTTTTGGAAAAAAGCAAAGAAAAGAAAAAAGAGAGAGACTCAGATGGTTCACTGGCATCGCAAGAAAGTATGTATGGATTTGATAGCTCAAAGAGCGAAGAAGAAACGTCTGACTCGGAAAAGGGAGCAGCAGCTCCAAAAGTACAAGAAGAGACTGTTAAGACAAGAAGAGGACGAAAGAAGAAATAAAGGATAAAATGTTTTTTGAAACTGCACTTATATATAATAGATAATTTGTATAATTAAGCATTCCTTCAAAAGAGCATGTCTGTCAAACAGCTTTTTTTATTTTTCATGTATCATCAGTAACAATGTTATCTGAATATTAGCCAAGGTTTAAAACGCTTCATATGTATTAATGGCATAGCAATATTAAGCAAATGATAAAGCACACTCTGTATAAGGTAAACATAGCTTAGAAAAGTAGCGTTGTAGAATTAGATATAGAGAAAATTAATAAAAATTAAAAAAAAAAAAAAAAAAAAGAAACCTGCTAGGTGACCTTGGGCCAGTCACAGTTCTCTCGGAACTCTCTCAGCCCCACCTGCCTCACAATGTGCCTATTGTGGGGAGAGGAAGGGAAGGCAACTGTAAGCCACTCTAAGACTCCTTAGGGTAGAGAAACGTGGGGTATAAAAACCAGCTCTTCTTCTGATCCACCAGAGCTCCGGTGTTCTTACGAGGACTCTGGCCTCTCTGCCCTGTTGCTGGTCCTCCAGAAGAACTGGTTGGCCGCTCTGTGAGACAGGATGCTGGAGTAGAGGGACCTTCAGTGGTCTGATCCAGCAGGGCTGTTCTTATGTTCTTGTGAAGGCCTCGGCCTCTCTGCCCTGTTGTTGGCCCTCCAGAGGAACTGGCTGGCCACTGTGTGAGCTGGGATGCTGGACTAGATGGACCCCTGGTCTGATCAAGCAGGGCTCTTCTGATGTTCTCATGTCCCCTGCTTCATGAACCGATTCAGCAACTCCTCTTCTTCTTCTCGTTCCCCTCCCCCCGCTTTGCTACCAAACAAAACCCTGGTGGTACCCAATGCCCCCTCTAAGCTGTGGAGTCTTGTGGGCAAACATTCAACTTTGTGAGCTACTGGCATTCAAGCTGTGAGTGAGCCATTTGGCCACTGCAAAAATGAGTTTGCTCCGGAGCCCTCCTTCCAGAGCTCAGACAAAAATATGTGAGCCGGAGGCTGAAAAACGGTGAGCTAGCTCACACTAACTCAGTTTAGGGGGAACGCTGGTGGTACCACAATTTTAGTGGAGAGTATTTTGTGCAGAGGAGTAATTAGTTCTTCTTCTTAATGAGAAGAAAGGCAGTGTGGCTAATTTCTTTTTCTTTTTCTTGATCTGGCTGTGAGTTCGTGGTTAACGCTGGCCTCTTTTTGTGGGCCACGGGCCCCGCGGAACTTCTGCCGTTCTAAAATTATACACAGCAGCAAAGTCAAGAACGCCTTTGTGCGTCCTTCGTGTCGGTGACGACCCACGACTTGTTTGGCCTTCCCAGACAGCGTTCCTTCCCCGTTTCATTGGGCCGCTTCTCGTGAGGTCACTGAAGAGCAGCGTAAGGCCGCGCTCCGTCTGATGTGGAAACGGAGCGCTCGTGTGTCTGCTGTTGGCACTTCTTACTAAATACCGTTGTGTTCGAAATTAAACTAGATGGCTTGCAATCGCCCCTCTCTGTTGCCTTCCACCGCTCTGTTTGTAGCACACAGCTTGCGAGCCGATTTGTATGCCACGGAGAGGGGAGAAAAGAGGTCAGCAGAACGCTGAACATAAACGCGCCCCCCCACTGCCACCACCATTCAGAGGAAACCTTGCTGCCTTTCCAGATGCTAAAATTACACTGGGTACTTTCCATATACTTTCAAGTTTATTGTCTCTGCATGAAAGGCTAGAAACGTGAGTGTTCTTAGATACTGAAAGCAATGAAAGTGAGCCTCTCCAAATATGTCCCCCCCCCCCGAAATTTTGCGGCTTCCTGGTGCCACAGCAGAGCATTTTTGTTGCTGCTGCTGTCGAGTCGCAGCCCTGTAGTGTGGAGAGCCAGTTTGGTGTAGTGGGGTTAAGTGTGCGGACTCTAATCTGGGAGAACCGGGTTTGATTCCCCATTCCTCCACTTGCACCTGCTGGATGACCTTGGGCGAGCCATGGCTCTGTACCAGCTGTTAGAGCTCCCTCAGACTCCGAGTGAAAGGCGGGGTATAAATCCAATCTCCTCCTCCTCCTCCTCCTCTTCTTCTTTTCAGGGCAAGAGACTTTCAGAGGTGGTTTCCCATTGCCTGCCTCCACATAGCAGCCCTGGTCTTCCTTGGAGGTCTCCCTTCCAACTACTAGTCAAGGCCGGCCCTGCTTAGCTTCCAAGATCTAATGAGATTGGGCTAGTCTGGCCCAGGGCTCATTTCGTAGCGGGAGCTCCTTTGCATATTAGGCCACACCCCCCCTGATGTAGCTAATCCTCCAAGAGCTTACAGTAGCCCCTGTAAGAAGAGCTCTGTAAGCTCTTGGAGGATTGGCTACATCGGGGGGGGGGGTGGCCTAATATGCAGAGGAGCTCCCGCTACGAAATGAGGCCTGGCTCCAGTTCAGGGCAAGATACTTCTATGTCCGGCAAAGACACGAGTTGCAAATTCATGCTCAGAACGAAAGCCGTAGCCTCCAACCCCAATGCAGCTATGCTCGGGGATTCTTGGCGTTCCAGTGTCTGACTCGCAGGGTTAAATAATACATTCTTACGTCCTTCCCATTCTCCACTTTTCTATGATCCAGAACTGTTAGGCCCATTCATAAAAACCAAAACGATGACATTAAAAGCATCGCTCCGGTTATTTTTATGCATGTTTATTTCCTGTCCAGCACACTTGGCCCTGGTCAAAACTACAGACTCCGCAGGAATATTTGCCGACTTTTATCTTGAGTCCTTTCTTAGCTCTGGGATCAATCTTTTCATGTAGCTCTGAGAGCAGTCAAGCCAAAGTCATTCGTTGGGCTGGCTCAGGCTCCAAGGAGAGTCAGCCAAAAAGCAAAAGAGAGGCATTTTTGATGCACGCCTAAGACGTTCTTCAGTGTGCCTCAACAAACGTAAGTGTGCCTGTGATAAACATCTGCCACGCAGGCATCTAAAGGACCCGTGATCAGTTGCATCCTTGACAATTGGTGTACCTGGTAGCTTCTGCGGATTTGCGGCTGCATGAGTGGCCAGAGAAAACTTAGTGTCCCCTTCGTGGACACGAGAACGTGGGATCACCCAATCATTTGGGTCAGATGGAAGTTCTTCACACAACCCATCATTACCCTTCAGAATTGCCCCAAAAGACAGTGCTAGACATTAGCTTCAAAGGGTGATGAACAGCCTCTTGGGAAATGGATCTGCTGGTGGCCGTTGGCCGTGTCATCAAATGGAGCCTATCTGTTCCGAATGCCCGTTGCCAGGGGAACAGACGATGACCGAGGGTTGTTGTGTTCAAAGATCAGTGTAATTTTTTTTTAGAAAAGAAGAAATCTGTTTGTTGGACCTCCAGAGAAACTGGTTGACAACTTTGTGAGACAGGGTGCTGGACTAGATGGACCACTGGTCTGATCCAGTAGGGCTCTTCTGATGTTCTAATGAAGGCCTCAGCCTCTCTGCCCTGTTGTTGGTCCTCCAGAGGAACTGGTTGGCCTCTGTGTGAGACAGGATGCTGGACTCAGACCACTGGTCTGATCCAGCAGGGCTGTTCTTATGAAGGCCTCGGCCTCTCTGCCCTGTTGTTGGCCCTCCAGAGGAACTGGTTGGCCACTGTGTGAGACAGGATGCTGGACGAGATGGACCACTGGTCTGATCCAGCAGGGCTCTTCTTAAGTTCTTATCGGCCTCTCTGCCCTGTTGTTGGACCTCCAGAGGAACTGGCTGGCCACTGTGTGAGACAGGATGCTGGACTTGGACCACTGGCCTGATCCAGCAGTGCTGTTCTTATGAAGGCCTCAGCCTCTCTGCCCTGTTGTTGCCCCTCCAGAGGAACTGGTTGGCCGCTGTGTGAGAGAGGATGCTGGACTAGATGGACCACTGGGCTGATCCAGCAGGGGTCTTCTTACATTCCTACGAAGACCATGAGAGGAGCAGTGAAAACACCAGAAGATACAGAATTCAATGAGATCTGAACACACTGAAAAAGTGGGCAGATGTGAACAAGATGCAATATAACAAGGATAAGTGCCGAGTTCTACATCTGGGTTACAAAAATGAGGAACATGCATACTGGATGGGGGATACACTTCTGGGTAGCAGTGTGCATGAACAAGATCTTGGGGTACAGGTGGACTGAGTAACCAGTGTGATGCAGCGACCAAAAAGGCTAATGCGATCTTGGGGTGTATGAACAGAGGGATAACATCCAAATCGCAAGGTGTGATAGTACCGCTGTACGCTGCCTTGGTCAGGCTGCACGTGGAGTCTTGTGTGCAGTTCTGGAGGGCTCACTTCCAAAAGGAGGTGGACAGAATGGAGCGGGTGCAGAGGAGAGCGATGAGGGTGATCGGGGGCCTGGAGACCAAGAAGCCCTGCGAGGAAAGGTTGAGGGACTGGGGAATGTTCAGTCTGGAGAAGAGGAGGTTGAGGGGGGACAGGATGGCTCTCTTGGAGTATCTGAAGGGCTGTCACTGAGAGGAGGGCAGGGAGCTGTTCCTGTGGGCAGCAGAGGAGAGGACTTTCAAGAATGGGTTTAAATTAAGGGCGGGAAAGTACTGGCTGGAGATCAGGAAAAACTTTTTTGCAGTAGGAGTTGTGCAGCAGTGGAATCAGCTGCCCAGGGAGGTGGTGAGCTCCCCCTCCCTGGCCGTCTTCAAGCAGCCGCTGGACAGACACTTGTCAGGGATGCTCTAGGCTGATCCTGCAGTGAGCGGGGGGTTGGGTTAGATAGCCTGGATGGCCCCTTCCAGCCCTGTGATTCTATGATTCTAATTTCTGCCCTGTTGTTGGACCTCCAGGGGAACTGGCTGGCCACTGTGTGAGACAGAATGCTGGACTGGATGGACCACTGGGCTGATCCAGCAGGGCCCTTTTTAGGTTCTTATGTTCTTATGATGTTTCTGTTGATGGTAAACAATACAGATGTGGGGAAATTAGAAACCAAAAGTGGCAACCAACACGGCTACCCACCCAGACCTATCCAAATGAATCTATTAAGTTCGTTTCGAAAGGAGAATAATAGCGTTGGAAGCCCTTTACAAGCCCTCTAGTCCAGTCACCAGCTCGATGATGGAAATCCAAAGCCAGAGTGTCCCCAACAGATGGCTGTCCAGAATCTGAAAACCTCTGGCGAGGGAGAGCCTTTCCTTCTCGCCCCGGTGATTGGTTCTGCTGTCGAGCTTCTCCTACCTGTAAGAGATTTCTCCTAATGTTAAAGGTGCCAGCCTCCAGGTGGGACCTGGAGATCCCCCGGAATTACAGCTCATCTCCAGAATACAGAGATCAGTTCCCCCTGGAGAAAAGGGATGCTCTGGAGGGTGGTCTCTGTGGCATTGTACCCCACAGCTGTCCCTGCCCTCGCCAGGCTCCGTCTCTAGATCTCCAGCAGATGTGGATCTGGCCACCCCTCCCCACCCCCATCTCCTGGCGGACCTGGCAACCCTACCTGAGATTCTTCTAGGTCCCCACAAACCTGCACGCAGTGATGCAGTATGTTTTTTTCAATTGCTTCTCTCCTTTCCCCAAACCAAGTTCTAAACATACCGGTAAAACAGCGGCGAAAACAAACAAAAAAATAAAACGAAAGGGAGGATGATAAAACAAAAACAGGCGCAGCCGTTAACATCAGACCGGGAGGAGAGAGCTCAGTAAATCACTCCGAAGGCAGAAAGCAGCAGAGAAGATCAGAGCGAGAACAAATCAGCCAAGTGTCTCATGGGGAGCTGTGGGGGTGGGAGTCTTGGCCTGGTGCCTAAACAGCCCTCACCCCCAGCGCCTCAGGCAGGGGTCCCGGGGAAGAAGGTTTCAGAGGCTCCGTAGCGCAGTGGCTCTCCAGTTGCTTTTCTTGAAAGCTTCTAAAAGGGAAACCTCGGTGAGCTGGGAAACAGGAGGCAATTCTACTTGAAAGGCTCGCTCGCTCCAGCCGAGCTTCCCCTGCAGGGCGCAGGCAGAGGGGCGTTTCGGTGTGTTCCGGAGCGCACTCTCCATTCGCGGAGGGCAACGGAGGCCCGGCATGTGGGTCCTCAGCGGACGGCTCTGTTTACCCTGCCGCTTGTCCCAGAGCGGTCTCCCCTCCTGCCGTCGAAGCCCAGTCGATCTAGCCTTCCCCTCTGCAGAAACGGAGCACAAGTCTTCGGCTTCTTCCGTGGGACAGCCCTTCCACGGGAGCCAGTTCGGCGTAGTGGTTAACAGCGGCAGACTCTAATCTGGAGGACCGGTTCGGTTCCCCGCTTCTCCAGCTGGGGTGACCTTGGGCCAGTCACGGTTCTGTCAGAGCTGTCCTCTCAAGGGCAGTCCTCGAAAGAGCTCTCTCAGCCCCACCTACCTCACAGGGGGTCTGCTGTGGGGAGGGGAAGGGAAAGGAGATTGTAAGCCACTCTGAGACTTGAGTGAAGGGCGGGGTATACATCCAACTCCCTCCTCCTCCTCCTTCGACCATGTTTCCTCCTCATTCTTCTCTGAGATAACACGCCATCCAGCTTCTCCTTATAGGGCCTGTGTTCCAGATGGGGTTCCCGTTTGTCTGCATCTTTCTTAAACAGTGGTGCACCAAGCTGCCGACCAGAGTGGAACTCTAGCTCCTCGAGACTCGGATACTGTGGTTTTTGATCCCTTGGAGACGTTTGAGGAGGGGCTGCAGCTCAGTGCAGCTGCGTAGCTAGACACTTTTTGGGGGGGGTGCACGCACCCTCATGCCCCCAACATGGTGACGTCACTTCCGATGTCACCCGGAAATGACCCTTGCCCACCCACCAGGAGAAGGCCTCTCCTTCTTCCTCTCCATCCCGGCACGGAGGAGGCAGGGAGGCCCTGCTCATGCATGACAAGTTAAGCTGTAGCCAACACCCCCTCCTCTCCTCTGTCCCTGGGATCCCGATCCCCCTACTGGCTGGGGAAGAAGCTGAAGGTGGCGGGGAGAGCACCAGCAAGGCAAGCCCAGGGCAGGCCATCCTGTACGCCTCTTGTGGCAGCGAGGCAAACTAGTGGTACTACGCCTCTTACTCTTGACAAGAGGAACCGAACGACTAGCTCGCCTCTGCCACGCCAAGAGATGTACAGGATGGCCCGCTCCAGCGCTCCGCCAGCTCTGTCGTGCAGGTGACGCTGCTGGTGCCGGCCTCCCGGAGCACCACTGCAGCCAGGCTGAGCCAGCAGGATGCGCCCCCGAGGCGCCTCGAGCCCCATGCAACTTGGCAAGGAAGCCCTTTCACCCACCTGCTTTGCTGATCTGTTAACCCCTGTGTGAGAAATCGTCGGCCGTCCAGGTCGGCACAAGCCGGCAGGGGCAGACCCCGCCCCCACTTCCTCATCTGGTCCCCTCCTCTTCCTCCTCCTGACCAGCCACCTGCCTGGCCAACCAGGAGCCATACAGACCTTGCAGCCCTTGCCGGTAGTCTCGGGGACAGGGACTGGCAGTGGGCCGGGGGACAGGGCAAAATCAGGAGGGGCGCTGCTCAAATAGCCCCTGGCTGGCTAGAGTCCTGGCTCGGTGGAAGAGCCTTTGCTTTGCATGCAGAAGGTCCTAGGTTCAATCCCCGGCATCTCCGGTGGAAAGGATGAGACGGCAGGCGATGGGAAAGACCATCGCCTGAGACCCTGGAGATCAGCTGCCAGTCTGAGCAGACAAGACTGACCTCAGTGTGTGCTTCCTGCCTCCTCCCTCCCCCTGCTCCCCCCAACCAGTGTTCCCTCTAAGCTGAGTCAGTGTGAGCCAGCTCACATGTTTTTTAGCCTCCGGCTCACACACTTTTACCTTAGCTCCGGAAAGACGGCTCCGGAGCAAACTGATTTATGCAGTAGCCAAATCGCTGGCTCGCAACTTTAATGCCCGAAGCTCACAAAGTAGAATTTTTGCTCCCAAGACTCCACAGCTTAGAGGGAGCATTGCCCTCAACGCACCCCCAGCCCCACCGACCCTGAGAGGTTGGTCATGAGGAAGGAGACTTGGTGGAAATCACCTTCCATCTGTGGAAGAAGAAGAAGAAGAAATCCCATTCTTCCATCAAGGCAGCCTGTTTTGCAGTCACATCACACCTCCCGCTCGTGTTCCGTTTGTAATCGACTGCAGTCCCAAGATCTTTCAGGTCCCATTTTTTAAATGCGATGTGTGTTTGAATTTGTTAGCCACCTTGGCGGCCCTCGTGAGGGCAGAAAGGCGGGATAGAATTGTTGCCGAAGGTTTAAATGAAATATCTGGCTTGTGCCTTATCGCCTCGGTATCAAGGTGGCCAATAGCACAAAGTTTGCAAGAACCATCAAACGATATCACAGTCCGCCGACAAAATAAAAACAGCATGCGGATTAGAAACCTGTCCGTCCTGCTATCTGGCCTGGGTGGTCCAGGCTAGCCGAATCTCATCATATCTCAGAAGCTTAGCAGAGTCGGCCACGGTTAGTGCTTGGATGGGAGACCACCAAGGAAGTCCAGGGGTGCTACACAGAGGCAGGCAGTGACAAAGCACCTCTGTTTGTCTGCCCTTACCTGGATGGCCCAGGCTAGCTCGATCTCGTCAGAACTTGGAAGCTAAGCAGGGTCGGCCTTAGATAGTATGTGGATGGGGAACCACCAAGGAATTCCTAGGTCGCTATCAGAGGAAGGCAATGAGTTACAAGTTATTCCAGCACTCAGGATAATGGAACCCTCAGGGCTTAACAGAGATATCAGTTTCTTACCTCACTACACAAAGGTACCCACGGGCTCAAAAAGGCTGGGCTCTAGAGTGTCGTCTCAAATCTCTGTCCAGAGCCTTAAACTCAAACAAAATGCCCTTTTCTCCTCCTCTTCAGGCTTCCAGACAGATGCAGATCGGACGCACGTCGAGCCCGACAGTTACCTCCCGTCGTTGCTTGCAGGTAAGAAGGGCGGACAACCTGCACCCGGCCATTATCTCGTGACTGAGCTGACTCTTCTCCTTCAGGCCCCGTCTCTGGATCAGCACCGGGCTCCGAGCCCTCGCTTCCGGTGCTGTTCTCTTTTCTGTTTGCACAGGCGAGACCTCGAGCCTGGGGTCCCCGACCTTTTTGAGCCTGCAGGCACCAGTGGGATTCTGACACAGCGTGGCGGGCCCAGCCACAAAACGGCCACTGTGGGAGGTAGAGCTAAACACACACGCGCACACACACACACACACACACAAAAGCCCAAGGAGTAATTAAAAAAAAAACTAGGAGAGAGGAGTAAGAGAGAGGAAAAAAAGCAACTGCTACTGAAATGTTATTTTAGTCTGCACAGCCAATCAGATCTGCAGTGGCCAATCAGAAGCCCTGCTGGGCTGGAGCCCCACCTGACTCCACCCACTTTCTCAAAACACTTGGTGCCAGGCCTGTAGCTAGGATTTTGCGGTGTGTGGGGCAATTTTTTATTTTCTGGTGGGGCTGCCATTATTTGCCATAATGAAGGGGGGTGGCATGCAAGTCTGGTGTAGTGGTTAAGTGCGCGGACTCTAATCTGGGAGAACCGGGTTTGATTCCCCACTCCTCCACTTGCACCTGGCTGGATGACCTTGGGCAAGCCATAGCTCTGTACCAGCTGTTCTCTCAAGGACAGCTTGGGAAAGAGCTCTCTCAGCCCCACCTACCTCCCAGGGTGTCTGTTGTGGGGAGGGGAAGGGAAAGGAGTTTGTAAGCCGCTCTGAGACTCCCTTGGGGAGTGGAGGGCGGGGTATAAATCCAATCTCTTCTTCTTCTTCTCCCTCCTTGCCTGCAAGATTTAAAGGGCCCTCCAGCTGATCGGCGGGCCACGTGCTCCCCGCTGACCTGCTGAAGGGTCCTTTAAATCTTGCAGGAGGGGAGGGAGAGGAGTGTACGCTGTCGTCCCCCCCCCCCCCCCCCCGGCTTCTCAAAAGCATTTAGGAGTGAGCTCCTGTCTCTGGCCCCAGCTCCTGCCAACCTAGCAGTTCGAAAGCAAGAAACTGCAGATAGATGAATAGGTACCACTTCGGTGGGAAGGTAAACAGCATTCCGTGCGCTTCGACCTCTAGTCATGCTGGCCACATGACCACAGAAACATCTTTGGACAGCGCTGGCTCTTCGACTTGGAAACTGAGCTGAACCCTGCATCCCTAGAGTCATATTCGACTGGCTTTCGAGCAAGGGAAACCTTTACCTAACCTTTAGATAGGAACTCTCAGTCTGGGGCAAGTGATGCTCTGTCTTCTTGGTGCTTGACCGGGGGGGGGGCAACAGTGGGAGGGCTTCTAGTGTCCTGGCCCCACTGCTGGACCTCCTGAGGGCACCTGGTGTTTTTGGCCACTGTGTGACAAGAGTGTTGGACTGGATGGGCCATTGGCCTGATCCAACACAACTTCTCTTATGTCTGGGGCAAGAGATGCTCTGTCTTCTTGGTGCTGGGGGGGGGCAACAGTGGGAGGGCTTCTAGTGTCTTGGCCCCACTGCTGGACCTCCTGAGGGCACCTGATGTTTTTGGCCACTGTGTGACAGAGTGTTGGACTGGAAGGGCCATTGGCCTGATCCAACATGGCTTCTCTTACGTTCT
This sequence comes from Lepidodactylus listeri, assembly GCA_029233225.1. NCBI lineage: Eukaryota > Metazoa > Chordata > Lepidosauria > Squamata > Gekkonidae > Lepidodactylus > Lepidodactylus listeri. The sequence continues at coordinate 93,879,983 of JARCFY010000011.1, read as the reverse complement.
TATGTTTGGGGCAAGTGATGCTCTGTCTTCTTGGTGCTGGGGGGGGGGGCAACAGTGGGAGGGCTTCTAGTGTCCTGGACCTCCTGAGGGCACCTGGTATTTTTGGCCACTGTGTGAAGGAGTGTTGGACTGGATGGGCCATTGGCCTGATCCAACATTGGCTTCTCTTATGTCCTTATGAATCCATCCCTGCGTGGCTCTCGAGATCTGCGGCTAGAACGGGGCTACAGCAGCGAAAGCAGAGCCTTGCGTGTCCTAATTATGAGCTCCCTAGAGACATCCAGGCGGCCACGATCTGGAACAGGATGCTATAGCAGACGGACCTGTCGTCTGATCCGGCAGACATCTTGTATCCTTCAGCCAGTATAGCTCAGTGTGGATGGTTAGGCGTGCGATCTTTCTCCTTTCATCACTCCATAGAAACCTCTTATGGCCAGGTTGCCATAATTCGGCTGCTACTTTGATGGTACTTCCCGCTCCCTTACCTGAATGGTCCAGACTAGTCCAATCTCATCAGTTTTTGGAAGCTAAGCAAGGTCAGCCCTATTTGGTTCTTGGATGGGAGACCACCAGGGAAGTTCAGAGTTGCTACGCAGAGGGAAGCGATGGCAAACCACCTCTGGTCATCTCTTTCCTTGAAATCCTGAACCCAGGCTAGCCCAGTCTCGTCAGATCTTGGGAGCTAAACAGGGTCTGTCCTGGTTGGTACTTGGGTGGGAGACCACCAAGGAAGTCCAGGGTAGGCCATGGCAAACCGCCTCTGCTCATCTCTTGCCTTGACCAACCCTACAGGGTCGCCACGTCAGCTGCAACTCAACAACAGCACCAACAGCACCGAAAACAATGTTCACAGTTGATTTTCCTTAACTGCTCCTGAACTGTAGCAGATTTGATATACTTGGATTTTTCAGCCAGAGGTTGCCTTGGGGTGGGGGTGGGGGTATGAGAGAGAGAGAAAGAATGAGAACTTACAGGAATTAATGTCCATAAAAATGTGGGCCGGGCTGTTCTGACAAGTGGTGTGATTAATATAAACCAGACCAGACCGATTGGAAAGCTGAGTTTCTGGGCCCGCGGAGACCTCGCAGTAATCTCTTCGTTCAGAAATCGGCCGTCACAAAGCAGAACTTCAAAGTGCTTTGGAAACGGATATCCTTTGTATTACCCGCACGTTCTGTATTCGTGGGTGTATTTTTATACGGTTCTGAAATGGAGTGTTTTGGGGGAGATCTCTCTCTCTCTCTCTTTGATGAGAGGTTACAGCAAGGGGCTGTGCAGAAAGACAGCAGGCCCCGCTGGCTGATGTTCCTTCAGCTTTTTGGAGTGTTATTGGCCCAGCTCTGTCTGCACCGTGCAGACTGGGTGCGTGTTAACAGACATCCGGGCTGGCATGGGTTTTCAGCACCCCCAGTCCTGATGCTGTAGATGAGGCCATAGCTGCCGGGAACCTCTGGAGTCCGGGAATGCTTTTTCTTTAATAAAACCTGGAAACACCTGTTCAGGCACTGATGGAACACAGCACAATACTGGGGAAAGAAATGGGATTGAAAAAGCCTGTGTCTATGCCCTGACTTCGATAGCCGAAGCAAGCCCAGTTTCATCAGATCTCGGAAGCGAAGCAGGGCCGACCCTGGGAAATACTTGGAAGGGAGATCTCCAAGGAATACCAGGGCCGTGACACAGAGGGAGGCAATAGCAAGCTACCTCTCTGAATGTCCAAGCCCCACTAGGGGTTGCCAGAAGTCAGCCATGACTTCCAGGTATGCATGCACGTGCACACACACACACTGGCAGCAAATACCATTCCTGAGGTGCTCTTGATGAAGAACAACCCCAAAGAGTAATTAACACGTGGAATTCACTGCCACAAGAAGTGGTGGCGGCTACAAACGTTGCCTCAGGAGGAGAGTGGACGAACATATGGAGCAGAGGTCCATCCATGGCTGTTAGCTGCAAGGTGGGCGCTCCATGAAATTGCTGAGCAGTCGGGTTAGAACAGATAAAAGGAAGTCCTTCTTCACCCAAAGTGTGATTAACACGTGGAACTCCCTGCCACAGGAGGTGGTGGCAGCTACAAGCATGGACGGCTTCAAGAGGGAATTAGATAACCATATGGAGCAGAGGTCCATCAGTGGCTATTAGCCACAAGGTATAGATAGGAACTCTCAGTCTGGGGCAAGTGATGCTCTGTATTCTTGGTGCTTGGCTGGGGGGGGGGGGCAACAGTGGGAGGGCTTCTAGTGTCCTGGCCCCACTGGTGGACCTCCTGAGGGCACCTGGTATTTTTGGCCACTGTTGACACGGAGTGTTGGACTGGATGGGGCATTGGCCTGATCCAACATTGGCTTCTCTCATGTTCTTAAGGTCTAGAATGGAACACTCTGTCGGGGGTCAGTGATGCTCTGTATTCTTGGTGTCTGGAGGTGCAAATGTGTGAGGGGGTTTCTGGAGTCTTGGCCCTGCTGGTGGACCTCCTGATGGCATCTGGGTTTGGGCCACTAGGTGTGACACAGAGTGTTGGACTGGGCGGGCCATTGGCCTGATCCAACATGGCTTCTCTTACGTCCTTTTGTCTGTCCCGAGTCTACTGTTGATCGATTTCTCCGGGTGACTGCTGAGTTCTAGTGGCGCGTCAGACAGACAGACATACAAATATTCATGCCTCTATCATATCCTCCCTTAAGTAATCTTGTTTCCTGAACAGAAGAGACCCAGATGCGTTTAATCATTCCGGGGACAAAAGGTGACACAGACCCTTGCTCACTTTGGAAGACTCGTTTCTACAGTTCCCCCAGCTCTACGATCCCCTTTTGGAAATGGAATAACCAGGGCTAATACCCCCCTGTTCCAAACGCGGCAGCAATGTAGATTTATACAAAGGCACTACTGTATTGGCTGTTTTATTTTTAATCCCTTTTTTCATAATCCCCAACATAGGATTTGCCATTTTCACAGAGTCGTCCCCCCGCACGTGCGGTATCTCTTTGTCGTGCCAATCCTGATTCTTCTCATCGTAAGCTGCTTAGGAAACCAAGGATAGTTTCTTGCATTTGGGAAGCATCTCATTGAATCCGCCCCCCCCCCCGCGCCCCCCCCCCCCCCCCAATGTTGGCTTTGCTTGCAACCAAATGGGCATTCTCAGCTTACCTGAAGTCTTTGGATCTTATCAGCAGCTGTGAGGTCCAGTGGAAAATCTGGGGGCTACCTCTAAGAAAAACTCTTTAGCCCCTCTGGAAGTTTTACTTTTGGCGGTTTGCTAACACAGTTTGGTGTGGTGGTTAAGTGCACAGACTAATCTGGGAGAACCGGGTTTGATTCCCCACTCCGCCACATGCAGCTGCTGGTGTGACCTTGGGTCAGTCACAAGTTCTCTCGGAGCTGTCCTTGAAAAAGAGCAGTTTCTGTCAGAGCTCTCTCAGCCCCGCCTACCTCACAGGGTGTCTATTGCTGGGAGGGGAAGGGATAGGAGATTGTAGTGGTTAAGAGCGTGGACTCATAATCTGGGAGAACCGGGTTTGATTCCATACTCCTTCACATACAGCTGCTGGTGTGACCTTGGGTCAGTCACAAGTTCTCTCAGAGCTGTACTTGAAAAAGAGCAGTTTCTGTCAGAGCTCTCTCAGCCCCATCTACCTCACAGGGTGTCTATTGGTGGGAGGGGAAGGGAGAGGAGATTCTGGTGGTTAAGAGCGTGGACTCTAATCTGGGAGAACCGGGTTTGATTCCCCACTCCTCCACATGCAGCTGCTGGTGTGACCTTGGGTCAGTCACAAGTTCTCAGAGCTGTTCTCTCGGGCAGTTCTTGAAAGAGCTCTCTCAGCCCCACCTACCTCACAGGGTGTCTATTGGTGGGAGGGGAAGGGAGAGGAGATTGTAGTGGTTAAGAGCGTGGACTCTGGGAGAACCGGGTTTGATTCCCTACTCCTTCACATACAGCTACTGGGCAAGCCGTAGTTCTGTCAGAGCTGATCTCTCAAGGGCAGTTTTGGAAAGAGCTCTCTCGGCCCCACCTACCTCCCTGTGTGTCTGTTGTGGGGAGGGGAAGGGAATGGAGTTTGTAGGGTACAAATCCAATCCTTTCTCTTCTTCCTCCTCTTCAGTACAGGCAGGACTCCTGGTTGCCAGTGCGGCCAGCATCACGGTAAACTCAAGTGCTGTCATGCACAGGTAGCCATATCTGCTGTAGTAACAGTCAGGTGAGCTCGCTTAGGCTTTAGCGGGCCAGGGAGAGGGGACTAGAGCAAAACTGGAAACAGTTTCAGAGGGTAGCCGTCTTGGTCTGCCCTAGAAGAACCGGATTCGAATCCAGTAGCACCTTAGAAACCAACAAGATTTTCGGCACATCAGCTCTCGAGAGTCAAAGCTCCCTTCGCCAGATACAAGGAGGGATGCCATTCCCCAGTTGGGGGTGGGGAGTCCCCTCATTTTGGGGTCTTTTCTCTGCCGGCAGAGGGAGATCCCGCCCCCAAATGCAACGTGATGCCGTCACATGGAAGTGACGTCATCACGTCGGCGAAACTGCGCGGTGGCACTCTGGTCTTTTGGGCAAAACACCAGCGTGTCGCCAATGCGATGACATCACTTCCTTGTCGTGTCATTATGTCACATGCACGTTCCGTGCTCCCCCTCCCACTCCCTCGCTGCCGAGTCGATCCGACCTGGGTACTCTAGATACAAGTAGGAACTGAGATCTCTGAGTCTTTATATCTCAGTCGTTTATATCTCAGTCTTTTACAAGCATTCTTTGTAGCTTGGCTATTTATCAGGAGCCAGATGGAGCATGCATATTACCCCCGATCTGTAGTCACTCCACCTGGCTCCCCATCGCCTAAAAAGGTAAAGGCTTCCCTTGCTCAAAAGCCAGCTGAATCCAACTTTAGGGGGCGATGCTCATCTCCGTTTCCAAGCCGAAGAGCCAAGGCTGTCCAAAGACTTCTCCATGGTCATGTGGCCGGCATGACTAAACGCCGAGGCGCACGGAACACTGTGACCTTCCCACCGAAGCGGTACCTATTCGTCTACTTGCAGTTTCTTGCTTTCGAACTGCTAGGTTGGCAGGAGCTGGGGCCAGAGACGGGAACTCACTCCGTCATGTGGCACTGGGGTCTCGAACTGCTGAGCTACAGACCTTACAGTCTGCAGCTCAGCATCTTAACCTCTGAGCCACACATTAGTAAAAGATAAAAGAAATTAAAAGAAATTATCCAAATATCTGGCTCTTAAAACTTTTTACATACAGAGTTTTGCATATACGATTGATGGGCATATCTTAGGACCAACACAGACCATACGCGTTTCGGCCCCTTAGGGCGTTCCTCAGTGGTCAATATTGCTATTATAAAACAACGCACATCCAAAAATAAATATGTGAAAAAAGATTTTCTTTACTACCTTTGATGGAAGAGAGAGGCACATCCAGACAGACTGGATATTTGAAACCAGAATGATTTGGAGAGCGTGTCCTTCTGGACCTCCTGGTGGCACCTGGTGTTTGTGGCCACCGTGTGACACAGAGTGTTGGACTGGACAGGCCACTGGCCCGATCCAACATTGGCTTCTCTTACGTTCTTCTCCACGACCCGCTGTGTAAACTTTCAGCAACTGCACATCACATGAGAAAGTAACACTGGGCTAAACGCAACTAACAGCTCTGTATGTAAAAAAGCTTTAAGAGTCTGATATCTGGATCATTTCTCTTAACCTATTTTATCTTTTACTGATGTGTACGCCATAATAAATATTTGTATTTTTATCATAACTTATTTTGATAACTCGACCCTCATATGTCACACCCATATCTTGGGTTGAGTTCCCGTCCGTTTCTCATTCCCCCCCCCCTTTTAATCTGCCTTGAAGTCCCAGTAAGAAAGGCAGACTACAAAGAATATAAATAAAATAAATAAATAAAAATAAACTCCCCTCACACCTTCTGACTGGGATATGAGGACTCTGAGAAGGAAGTCCTTCCCCCAAAGGGTGATTAAAACATGGAATTCACTGCCACAGGAGGTGGTGGCGGCTACAAGCATGGACGGCTTCAAGAGGGAATAGGATAAACATCTGGAGCAGAGGTCCATCAGTGGCTCTTAGCCACAAGGTATAGATAGGAATTCTCAGTCTGGGGCAAGTGATGCTCTGTATTCTTGGTGCTTGATGGGGGGGGGGGCAACAGTGGGAGGGCTTCTAGTGTCTTGGCCCCACTGGTGGACCTCCTGAGGGCACCTGGTGTTTTTGGCCACTGTGTGACAGAGTGTTGGACTGGAGGGGCCACTGGCCTGATCCAACATTGGCTTCTCTTATGTTCTTATGAGATCTCCATTCCAGCTCGTGTCTGACGAAGGGAGCTTTGAGTCTCGAAAGTCCGTACCCCGAAAATCGTGTCGGTCTCTAAGCCGCTCCCGGACTCGAATCTAACTGTAAAACTGGGGAACAAAACTGAGCGATAGAGAAAGTCGTGATTTGTAAACCAGACTCAGACCGTCCCACTTCAAAACGAGACGAGCAGATCGGAAAGGAGGTTGAACCGCTGACCCTCTTCAAAACCATAGCTCCCCCTTGGAACCGGCAGTCTGTCTTGTCTGCTTAAGAGCAGTGTGATGAGAGACTTAAGAACAGCGCGATGAGAGAGGTGCCCATTCCGGGGTATTAACTTGGCGCCCTGTTGTTTGCCCTGGTGCCTGCCCCGAACCAGTAAAGGAACACAGAGATTCAGACGCTTAACCGAAAGGAGGTAAATGGTTTATCAAGCGACATGCGATGAAGTGAACCCGAACAACGCAAGTAAAAGGGGAAGAGAATAAAAAGGAAGGCTCAGGGCTTGCATCAAATGTGGGAAGTATTCAAGGCGACACGTTGTCTGCAGAGAGACGAATTGGACGCATTGCAAACAGAGCAAGTAAAACATTTTGAAATCCCGTGATAAAGCAGCAGCAGAGCAATAATCCCAAATGGTGAAGAAGAAGAAGAGGAGGAGGAGATTGGATTTATACCCTGTCCTTCACTACCCAAGGGAGTCTCAGAGCAGCTTACAGACTCCTTTCCCTTCCCCTCCCCCCACAACAGACACCCTGTGAGGTAGGTGGGGCTGAGAGAGCTCTGAGACAACTGTCCTTGAGAGAACAGCTGGTCCAGAGCTATGGCTTGCCCAAGGTCATCCAGCCAGGTGCAAGTGGAGGAGTGGGGGACCAGACCCGGTTCTCCCAGATTAGAGTCCGCGCACTTAACCACGACACCAAACTGGCTCCTAGATGGTTAGATGGTAATGCCGTCGAGTCAGTTCTACTCTTGAATATTCTTAAGATGCCCTCCAATCCATTTTAGTGTAAAGCCAAGCCGCCCCCCCCCCCCCCCCGCTAAGGAAACTCTATAAAGGAGTTTTCATAGTGATTCTTCAGAGTGTCCAGTGTGGGGTAGCGGTTCAGAGCGGCAGGCTCTAACCTGCAGAACCTAGTTTGATTCCCCGCTAGGGTTTGGCAGCCTCCAGGTGGGGCCTGGAGATCTCCTGCTATTACGATTGATCTCCAGGCAACTGAGATCAGTTCCCCTGGAGAAAATGGCTGCTTTGGAGGGTGGACTCTGGGACATTGAACCCTGCTGAAACCACTCCCCTTCAACAAGCCCCACCCTCCCCAGGCTCCACCCCCAAAATCTCCCAAGTATTTCCCCACCCAGAGCCCACTCCTCCACAGGAAGCCTGCTGGGTGACCTTGGGCCAGTCACCATTCTCTCCGAACTCTCTCAGCCCCACCTACCTCACAAGGTGCCTGTTGTGGGGAGAGGAAGGGAAAGGCGATTGTAAGCCGCTCTGAGACTCCTTCAGTTAGAGAAAAGCAGGGTATAAAAACCTACTCTTCCTCTAGTACACCAGGCAACTACTTACTCCTCCAATCAACTAGGCCCACTCTGGCCTGGACCTTTTCCTTAGTCTGGGGTGGGACCCACGGAGGAGCCATGGACAGCGTCTTTCTTGCTGTCCTTGCCCATAATGCTTAGTCTCATTAGAGCCAGTTTGGTGTAGTGGTTAAGTGCGTGGTCTCTAATCTGGGAGAACCAGGTTTGATTCCCCACTCCTTCACACATGCAGCTGCTGGCGTGACCTTGGGGCAGTCACCCATTCTCTCAGAGCTGTACTCTCAACAGCAGTCCTCGAAAGAGCTCTCTCAGCCCCACCTACCTCATAGGATGTCTGAGACTCCTTCAGTTAGGGAAGGGCGGGGTATAAATCCAATCTCCTCCTCCTCTTAATGCCAGTAGCTCGCAAAGTGAAATTTTTGCTCACAAGGCTCCACAGCTTAGAGGGAACATTTCGCAAGAGTCATGTAGTCCACCCCCCTGCACCATGCAGGAAATTCACAATCTCCCCCCACCATTTCCCCAGTGAACTCTGTCCCATGTCCAGTCCAGAACTGAGAGTATGGGTCTTTGTCCTGCCCAGCTCAGTTGCAAACAACATAACTGATTTATTTACTTCACTAGCACCCCACCTTCCTCCCCGTAGGGACTCAAAGCATCTTCCATCATTTCCCCCTCCACCGTTTTACCCTCACAACAACTCTGCGAGGTAGGTTAGGCCGAGAGCGTGCGACTGGTCCACGGTCACCCGGAGAGCTTCCATGGCAGACAGGAGATTTGAACCCAAGTCCCCCAGATCCCAATCTGACATTCTAACCACTACACCGCTCCGTGTGGATTCTTGGTTTCGCGAGGATCCTGCGGGCCACTCTGTGCCTTTGGCTTTCCCTGCGGCCTTCCCTGCGTGTCCTAACCCCGTCGGCATGGTTACTCCAGCACCCGTATCCCGTTGCCATGGCATCAGGCGATTTCCCTCAGCCAGCTTTGGACTTCAGCCATAGTTGTTGCTAAATATTTGCTGAATTACTTAGGCTGGAATTAAAAGTCAAGTGCCTCACACTTCTTTATCCGAGCGCCACACACACAGCTCGTCCGAGCTTGGAAGCTAAAGAGGTTCGGCCGAGGTTAGTACTTAGATGGGAGCCTGCCAAGGAATTCCATGGTTGCCGCACAGGGCAAGGCCCTCTCTATATCGCTTGTCTTGAAGACCCCTTGAGGGGTCGCCACAAGACAGTGGCAATTTGGTGGCACTTAATTATCATCACGCGCTGGAGCTGGGCGCCCTTTAAGGAGCCTGTTTTTGAGCCTGTGGGCACCTTTGGAATTCTGACACAGCGTGGTGAGGACAATCACAAAATGGCTGCCATAGGTCGTAGAGCCAATCACAAAATGGCTGCCACAGGAGGAGGAGCCAGCCATAAAAGGTCAGGGAGCAAGATTGTATGTAACTGTAATAGTAATTCTTCGACAGAAGAAGAAAAAGAGATTGGATTTATACCCCGCCCTTCACTTGTAGTCTCAGAGCGGCCTACAAACTCCTTTCCCTTCCCCTCCCCACAACAGACACCCTGTGAGGTAGGCGGGACTGAGAGAGCTCTGAGACAACTATCTTTTATTTATTTATTTATTTATTTATTTCATTTTTATCCCGCCTTGCCGGCGAACTGGCTCAAGGCGGCTCACAACCGTACCAACAGAGTGCTTTACAAATTAAACCGATTAAAACTGACATTAAAACCAAACATTAACGCATACGCCCACTATGAAGCAAGAACATAACTGGCAGCATCAGAGTTCTCATGGTGTACAGATGGCAGTACTGTACTTGAGAGAACAGCGGGTACAGAGCTATGGCTTGCCCAAGGTCATCCAGCAGGTGCAAGTGGAGAAGTGGGGCATCAAACCCGGTTTTCCCAGATTAGAGTCCGCGCACTTAACCACTACACCAAACTGGCTCTCATAAGAACATAAGAGGAGCCATGTTGGATCAGGCCAATGGCCCATCCAGTCCGATGCTCCGTGTCACACAGTGGCCAAAACCCAGGTGCCCTCAGAAGGTCCACCAGCGGGGCCAGAACTCCAGAAGCCCTCCCACTGTTGCTCCCCCCACCCCCAGCACCAAGAATACAGCGCATCACTTGCCCCAGACCGAGAGTTCCTATCTATACCTCGTGGCTAATGACTACTGATGGACCTCTGCTCCATAAGTTCATCCAATCCCTTCTTGAAGCTGTCTGTGTTTATAGCTGCCACCACCACTTCCCGTGGCAGTGAATTCCATGCCTTAGTGACTCGTTGGGTGAAGAAGGACTTCCCTTTATCTGTTCTAAGGCTGCTGCTCATTAATTTCATAGAGTGCCCACGAGTCCTTCTGTTGTGAGAAAGGGAGAAGAGTAGTTCTTTCTCGACCTGCTCTGCCCCATGCATAATTTTGCAAACCTCGACCATGTCACCTCTCAGTACTCATTTCTACAAGCTAAAAAGCTTTAACCTTTCTTCATAGGGAAGATGTTCCATCCCCTTAAGTGTTTTAGTTGCTCTTTTCTGCACCTTTTCCCAAAGCTATAATAGCTTATTTGAGGTGTGGTGACCAGAACTGTACAGAGTATACCAAATGAGGCCGCACCATAGTTTTATACAGGGGCATTATGATACCGGCTGGTTTGTTTTCAATCCCCTTCCTAAAAATCCCCAGCATAGCATTTGCCTTTTTTATTGCAGTCACACACTGAGCGGACATCTTCAGTGAGTTACGTGCCACAACTCCAAGATCTCTCTCCTGGTCACTTACTGTCTGTTCAGTCCCCATCAACGTGTAATTATAGTTGGGATTTTTGGCTCCAGTGTGCATCACTTTGCACTTGCCCACGCTGAACCTCATTTGCCACGCTGACGCCCACTCGTCCAGCCTCGACAGATCCCTCTGGAACTAGATGGCCATCTGACAGCCGTGCTGATTCTGTGAACTTAGGCAGATCACGAAAGGGAGGGCAGGAAGGGTTGCCTCAGGGCTTAGTTCTCAAGGCCCTTTCTTACACGGCCCAGGGAAATGCCGATCGGCACTTTGAGGCCAGGAAGCCATTTTCTCCAGGCCAGTTTGGCCGGGGATCCTGGAGGTCTTTTGTCGTCTTCTGGGCGTGGAACAGTGATCACTGCAGGTGTGGAGGGGGAGTTACTTGTGAATTTCCAGTGGTTGGTCAGGGTGACCCTGGAGGTCCCTCCCAACTCTGTGATTCTATGAAGACCACAATCCTCCCCGGCTCTCACATTTCAGGCTGAAGCTCTGTTTAACAGGCTGCCTTTCCTTCTGTACAGCCAATCAGAAGCCCTGCTGGGCAAACACCCACCTAGCCCTTCCTACTTTCTAAAAGCAGTTGGCAGGCGCCAGAAAAGGTGGCAGCGGGCGCCCTGGCTTCTACGGTCACCACGGTGTTGACCCCCCCGCTTTCAGGTCTTGCAGGGGGCAGGTTGGGACACCTTGTGAAAGCCATCAGCAGAATATACTGTGTTTTGAACTCCCGTTTCGGAATGTATTCCAGGGGACATAGAAGCAGGTGTGCTGGGAGCATTTTGGGAGGTACTCGGGAGGTGTTTCCTGCTCTCAGCAGCTTAGTAGAACTCCCGATATATCAGCCCTGTCAGAATCTTGGTGGAGGGCAGGCTGGGCAGTCGACCCCCATATATACCCCAGAGGGCACTTCGGTCAGGGTCGCAACATCGACTCTGTGTCCCGGGCCCCAGGGAGGCCAGACTCGCCGGTACCAGGGCCAGAGCCTTCTCGGTGGCGGCTCCTGTCTGTTGGAATGAGCTCCCGGAGGAGATCAGAGCCCTGCGGGATCTTATGCAGCTCTGCAGGGCCTGCAAGATGGAGCTCTTCCGCCAGGCTTTTGACCAGGAGCCGCCACCCTCAGTACCATCCCATCGCAATCACATCGGCGACGAGGGCTGGCCCTGAACACAGCCCAGGCCTGACGGTCCTGAGAGGCTGGACCCAACTTTATAGGATGCCATCTTAACACTGAAGATCATGATTGGAAGCATTTTACTGTACATTATTGTAACTTACTTAACTTATTTGAACTGTTGTATTATCTATATATCTAATTCCCAAGTGCCCCCCCCCCAGCGTGCGGATACTTAAATCCGCGCGGGGGGGGCACTTGGAGGGCAGAGGGGGGGTTCTGCAGGTGGGGGGTGACCCCCTCGCCTGCAGAAAAATCCCAAAACTTTAAAAAAACTTCTCGGGGGATACTGAAATCCCCCGAAAAGTAAAAGAGCGTCCCCTGCGCATGCGCGGGGAACGCTCTCGGAATGGCAGCGGCCCCAGCGAGAGTCGCCAAGGCCAGCAGCCAGCCCGCGGAAGAGGGGGAAGGGGGCGAGCGGCGGGCCCAGCGAGAGCCGCCGAGGCCCGCTGGGAGTCTCTGGGGGGGGGGGGGAAAGGGGCGAGCAGTGGGCCCGGCGAAAGCCGCCAAGGCCCATCGGGAGTCTTTGGGGGGGGAGGGGGCAGAGGAAGGGGGGGAAGGGGGCGGAGGAAGGAGGAGTAACTGGGGAGAGCCACCGTCGGGGTAAGTAAGGGGGGGAGGAAGGAGGGAGATGGGGACAGTGGGCAGAGGGACACGGGAAGCGGGCGAGATGCTCCACCTGGACGAAGACGCCGGGCTGCGCTGGATCCTGCCCGGGGCTTTGCCGCTGCTGCCCGGAGCCTCCCTCCCGCCGGCTGGGCCGCGGGGGAGGGGAGAGAATACCCACCTGCCCGGAGACCTGGGTGGCGGGACAGGGCCGGACGGGCCCTCTGCCTTCCCCGCCGCGGCTGGGGGGGGAAGGGGGCGGAGGAAGGAGGAGCAGCTGCTAGCTTCTCCCCCCCCCCCGCGAATATCGCGGCCCCCCCCCCTTGTTATTTTATATTATTGTTACTGTATTTTAAATGTTTGTCTTGTATGGGGTTGGCACTATGTGCCCCTGTTAGCCGCCCTGAGCCCGCTTGCGGGGAGGGCGGGGTATAAATTTGAAATACATAAATACATAAATAAAAATAAAGCCAGAGGCGGAACCTCCCCAGGGTTCAGAGAGGGAAGGAATGGCAGGAAGGGTTGCCTCAGGGCTTAGTTCTCATGGCCCTTTCTTACACGCCGAGGGAAATGCCGATCGCCACTTTGGGGTCAGAGAGCCATTTTCCTCCAGGCCAGTTTGGCCGGGGATCCTGAAGGGTTTTTGTCACCTTCTGGGCTAGAGGGTTGCCAGGTCCAATCTTCTCCCCGGCAGGGGGATATGGGGGCATTCCAGGAGGGGGCGTGGCCATCCCCAGTGTGATGATGTCACTCTGTATGACGTCATCACGGCCCCCGCTTTTTCCCTACCATTAAAAGGGGAGCGTCCCTTTAAATGGTGTGGGGGCAGGGAAGCGAGGGCCAAGTACTCCTGCCTTGCAAGAGGTGATCTTGCCTCTTGCAAGGCAGGAGCCAACGGCCCCCGCTTGGGAAGGGTGGGTGCTGGGCGTCCGGGGTCCCTTTAAGTGCTTGCTGCCGGTGGGCCCCCGGGCCCAATCTCCAAGCGGCAATGCCACTTGGAATTCAGGCATCCGGTCCGCGGCCGCCCCTCTCCCTCCCCTCTCTCAAGAAAGAAGGGAGAGGGGTGGCTGCGGGTATTCAGGACTGGGGGCGGGGCTTCCCCCGCCAACCGGCTGGCTGGCAGCAGGTTGAACCCCCCCCCAAAGTGGGTAAACCCCACCAGACCAGGGGGTCTGGCAACCCTATTCCAGACATGGAACTGCGGTCACTGGGGGTGTGGACGGGGAAGGTATTTGTGAATCCCCTGCATTGTGCAGGGGGTTGGACTAGATGACCCTGGAGGTCCCTCCCAACTCTATGGTTCTATGATTCTTTGGCAGTTTCCACTCTCCAGTAAGACATGGTTGATGGGGCTTCACATCAATTTGACCTGGCAAAGAGGAGATGAGGGCAAAGAGAGCCAGATGGCCACTGCTGGTCTCCTTGGCCATTCCCAGTAGCATTTTGAGCAACTGTGGGACAAAAAAGGATCTACTTGAGTCTGGAGTCTCTGGCACGGAGGATGGAGGAGACATGGAAGGCAGGCAGCCCCTCCGCCGGTCACGGCAGATAATTAAGTGGGGAAAGGGGAGAGGCCGAGCAAACATTGCCCCTTTAGAATGGAGGGGAAATGTTGTTTGCCACGCATGTCATTGAGAGCGGAAAGATGATGGATTTGGCACGCCTTATTAGTCACGGAGAGGCCACCAGAGACTCTGGTTTCGTACTTACAAGGACTCACATCTTCAGTTCCTCGAACAGACGTTTGTTGTCACTTGGCGTGCCGCGCCTGGGGGCACGGCGACCTTGAAGAGGAGGGGAGGATGTTTTAGAGTAAGGATGACTGTGCTGGGCCGGTCAGCTGCTGGTTCTCTGCCCCTCTTTGCCGGGCATTTGAAGTTGGGGTGTGGCTCAGTGGAAGAGCCTCTCCTTGGCATGCAGAAGGTCCCAGGTTCAGCCCCCAGCATCTCCGGTTGAAAAGACCAGGCAGCAGGTGATGGGAAAGACCTCAGCCCGAGACTCTGGAGAGCGACTGCCAGACTGAGTTGACAGTACTGATCTCAGTGGACCAATCGGTCTGATCAGTATAGCGAAGCTTTATGTGTATTCAGTTGGGCTTAGGGGTGGATTCCACTAATTTAAGGGAGGGGGGGCTGTACATGTTAAAAGGAGCAGGCAGTAGATGATGTGAGAGACCTTTGCTGCCCACAGGAACAGCTCCCTGCCCTCCTCTAAGGGACAGCAGCCCTTCAGATACTGCAAGAGAGCCATCCTGTCCCCCCTCAGCCTCCTCTCCTCCAGACTGAACCTTCCCCAGTCCCTCAGCCTTTCTTCATAGGGCTTCTTGGTCTCCAGGCCCCCGATCATCCTCCTCGTCGCTCTCCTCTGCACCCACTCCATTCTGTCCCCATCCCTTTTGGAAGAGAGGCCTCCAGAACTGCACACGATACTCCTGGTGCGGCCTGAACAATGCAAAGTACAGCAGGGCTGGGACATCTTGTACGCATTCAGTCAGTCAAGAGGGATGGGTTCCCATTAAGGGCAGAGTGAAGGGGATCTCATGGTCTTTGGCTGCGGCTAGTAATGCGCAGCATCGACTTTCAACAACCCAACGTTTCATCGTTCAGTTTTGCCGTTGGTTATGGATCAGACCTACCACGACTTCCTTGCAAAGAGGGGGTGTTGTGTTTTGTTTCAATGACCTTGTGTAGGTGCCACAGTGCGGGTGTTTCACAGATGTCAGAGCACACGCCATGGAAAACGTGAATTGACAGTATATAAAATGTTCCAATGACGTCTTTCCATACATCGACAGTGGCTGCCTACGAAAGCAATAAGACCCAGATGGTTTACATGTGTCCTCCGTTTGCTTGGATCGGATCGCACACCGACTGTTCTTTCTGTTTCAGAGGGGGGGAACGCGCCCCAGCTAAGTCCCCTGCCCACCCCGGCAAAGATGTCCGTGACGGTGCCGTCCGCAAACGTAGAGGACCTGCAGAGCTTCAGTTCCATCCACGGGGATTCCGACTCTTCCGGAGCAGATACGTTTTAACGTGTGTTTCGTGTACGTAAAGGCATGTGAGGAAGGGGTGTGTGTGTGTGTGTGGAGTGTTGACAGATGTTTGAAAACAATATTAGAGACAAACATTTGGTGCAGACTTGGCATCGGCCAGATGTTTCATTTTGGCAACGGAATCTGCTTGCTTCATCAGAATCTTTTTCTTTTCTTTTTTTAACGCGTTTGTCGCGTGTGAAATGTGTGTGCAGGTTTTTTTAACAATAAAATATTTCGGGTTTTTTTTAAAAAAGGGAGGATCGCGGAGTATTTTGTAAGCCTTGTGTTTTATTTAACTCAATGTGTGAATGTGGGGTGGGGGGGTGGATTCGGGCCTCCAAGCGGCGGTTCCAATCAGGAAGGATTTCTCCCACAAGGAATGCTGGGAATTCTTCCCCTTGTCTGTTGCATCGACAGAAACATTTAGAACTGCGGGGAGGGGTCTTTGGGTACGGCCAGCCTGAACCGGTCCCCTTCATTTGAAAGTGGCAGAGTACACAAGCCCATCATTCTCTCCCATGGCTTCAGATTCTCCTGCTTGGAAAAGAAAATGCCTGGTGCTCTGGAGCAGTGTTTTCCAACCTGTGGGCCGGGACCCAAAAGTGGATCGCAAAACCTTGGAGTCTCGGAGCAGCTTACAATCGCCTCCCCTTCCTCTCCCCACAACCGACACCGTGTGAGGTCAGCGGGGCTGAGAGAGCTCTGAGATTACCGTGACTGGCCCAAGGCCACCCAGCTGGCTCCATGTGGAGGAGGGGTGGGGAATCAAACCCGCTTCTCCAGATTAGAGTCTGCCGCTCTTAACCTCTACACCACTCTTAACCACTACACCATTTGCTTGGCTGCTGTTGGGAACGGGTTGCTGGACTAAATAGACCTTTGATCTGCTTCAGCCAGACGGGTCTTCATTACACAGTCCTGAATATTTGCAGAAGCCTCCTTAAATCACTCCCTCCGTCAGCCATCCCTGCGGGGCGAGCCATTTGTGGGCCGCCGCCCACCACATGAACCAGTGGTTTTCCTCCACATCACAAGCCCTGTATTTTAGGTGGTCAGCCTCCTCCGTGCAGCCGCGATTTTGTGCATGACAGCCGTGCGTCACATGCGCTGAAACCAAGAGAGCACAAAGATCTGAACGTGGGGCGATGGTGCTCTCCGAGGCTGTTTATGCGAGCTCCCAGTGCCTTTGCGGGAGCCGTCTGGTACCAGCAGCCCTCTCTGGCAGAGGGGAAAGGAGCAGCTTTACAGCTGGAGGTGCTGGTTTTATCCAACTTTGTGAAATACAAGTAGAAGAAGAGAAGAGATTGGATATGTACCCCACCCTTCACTACCCGAAGGAGTCTCAGAGCAGCTCACAATCTCCTTTCCCTTCCCCTCCCCACAACAGACACCCTGTGAGGTAGGCGGGGCTGAGAGAGCTCTGAGACAACTGTCCTTGAGAGAACAGCTGGTACAGAGCTGCGGCTTGCCCAAGGTCATCCAGCAGCTGCAAGTGGAGGCATGGGGAATCAAACCCGGTTCTTCCAGATTAGAGTCCGCGCACTTAACCACTACACCAAACTGGCTCTCTGAGGGGTCTGTCAGACTCACCGGGGAAATCCCATCTCCCAACACACACTTTCTTGCCAGGCCTGCTGTGACTCCCAGGTGCTGCCCCAAACAAAGACGATGGTTTATTTGGGGGGGAATTTAATCTCCCCCCAAAGTTTTTTTTTTTAAGATGTCATATTTTTTTGCAAGCCTGCGAGTCCCCCAAGTTTTCAGGAAAATCTGCTTAGTGTCAGCGTGGCCCCAATATGTGGATTTAGATATCCGCAAATGGAGGCCATACTTGAGAAACAGGAGATGGATGGATTTATACCCCGCCCTTCACTACCCAAAGAGTCTCAGAGCGGCTTACAATCTCCTTTCCCTTCCCCTTTCCACACCAGACACCCTGTGATGGGGCTGAGAGAGCTCTCTTGAGAACTGCCCTTGAGAGAACAGTCCTGAGAGAACTTGTGACTGACCAGTAGGTGAAATTCAGATGTAATAGAAATGAAATGCGCAAGCCGCAAGGACGCCGAGAGCAAGATTAATGTGATTCATAACTCCTTTTCATCTGGCCTTCCGTATGCAGGTCAGAACGGCACCCAGTGTTCTCTAGTGATCCCATTGTCCTGGAAACCAGATAAGTAAATGCAGCCATTGACATAACTGACCAGTATAAGGAGAGACCAACAGTAAGGCTTAAAGTCAAATGGTGCTTGTATGATGGTAACTGCCTGGTAATGTCATTTGGGGTATAAGACCTTCTGCTGTTCCTGGTTATGGCAGAATACAGCTTTGGAATTGCTGGAGTGCTAAAGCACTTATCAGCCCTGTAGTCCCTGTTTTGAATGCATTAAACAGATATTCATCTGATTCGTTGGACTCTGACTGTGTGTTTCCAATTTGGCCACAGGAACACACAGACACTGATTTGTGCACCAGTCACACAGTGGCCAAAAACACCAGGTGCCCTCAGGAGATCCACCAGCGGGGCCAGGACACTAGAAGCCCTCCCACAGTTGCCCCCTCCCCCAAGCACCAGGAACACAGAGCATCACTTTCCCCAACTGAAAGTTCACTGCCTCCACTAAAAGCCTGGTGGAAGAGCTCCGTCTTGCAGGCCCTGCAGAACTGTAGTAAATCCTACGGGGCCCTGATCTCATACAGGAGCTCCTTCCACCAGATAGGGGCCTCCCTTTTGGTTGACGATGGACCCAAAGAAAAAATCTTGAACAATTTCAGTTTCTCCATCGTCAACCTTAAAAGTTGTGTAATTCTCCAGTAGTTATTACTTTTGTCTTCTTTTGATGTTCAACTGTAATCCTGCTTTGGTACTCTCTGCTTTAACCTTCATCAGGAGTCGCTTCAAGCCTTTGCTGTTTTCTGCCAGTAATGTGGCGTTGTCTGCTTGTATCAAATTGCTAATGTCCCTTCCATCAAATTTCACTCCGCCTTCATCTGCATTGAATCCAGCTTTGCTTATGAACTCAGTAGATAACATTTGTCTAATTGGCATGTGGCAGTGAAACGTCCAGTTAGCTAATTCCAGCTTTGAAAGTGAAAGAAGTTCCGTTGATGAGGAAAACCATGTGATTGCTGGGGGGGGAAACACCACCTTCTAATCCAACTCCAACTGTTATACATTCCAATTTCCAGTAAATATAAGTCTGCACAAACGTCAGGAATAAAAAGCAGATGTTAATGTCTTTGAGATTGCAGTGTAGATGTCATGCTCAGATTGTTTAATGCTTTTTTTATATGCTTCACCTTTTTATCTTTTATGACGGTTGGCCCGCAAGGAATCTCATGACGCCTGTGAATGGTTGGAATTTTAGGGAGTTCAGAAGTCAATTTGGTCTTCCTCCTCCGCTTTTCTTTCACCCAACCGTAGCTGATGTTCAACTGCCCTCAGCATTTTGTGGTGGCAGTTGAGGGGTCAGCTGTAGGGATGGGCATGAACCGAAGAAATGGAGGTTCGTCCCGGCTCTTGGGATCTCACGAACCTTCCCGTTTAACAAATCGGTTCATGGTTTACGAGGTTCGTGGTGTGGTAGAATGGCCCCCTGTGGGCTAGAGAAGCCAAACTCAGAGTGGCCGAGGCACATGGAATGCTGTTCCCTTCCCACTGAAGCGGTACCTATTTATCTGCTTGCAGTTTCTGGCTTTCAGACTGCTAGGTTGGCAGGAGCTGGGGCCAGAGACGGGAGCTCACTCTGTCATGCGGCACTCGGGTCTCGAACTGCCGAACTACCGACCGTCTGGTCTGTAGCTCAGCATCTTAACCTCTGAGATACAAAGGCTGGGACAGACACAGGTGAACTATTTCTATTATGTTAAGAATCCAGTACCAATTCCATGGGTATGATCCGGTTCAAGTAAAACAGTTCAAAGTCCCATTGACTTCAAAGGGAGAAAACTTTAAAAAAACAGGCGTAATAGTGCCGTCCTAAAGCAGAGTTACACAACATTAAGCCCATGGTTAAGTGCGCAGACTCTAATCTGGGAGAACCGGGTTTGTTTCCCCACTCCTCCACTTGCACCTGCTGGATGACCTTGGGCAAGCCATAGTTCTGTCAGAGCTGTTCTTTCAAGGACAGTTCTGGAAAGCGCTCTCTCAGCCCCACCTACCTCACAGGGTGTCTGTTGTGGGGAGGGGAAGGGAAAGGAGTTTGTAAGCCACTCTGAGACTTCCTTGGGGAGTGAAGGGCGGGGTATAAATCCAATCTCCTCCTCCTCCTCTTCTTCTTCATTCATTCCCATGGGGCAGAACATGAAGCATTTCCTTCTTTTTAGCATGACAGGAATATTCTTTCAAGGCAACGTTGACTAAATGTGAACATGCCAAAAAAAGGGGGTATTGTGCCAGACCATGGGTGGATGTATACATACACACCACAAGGCAATGAACTGCCAAGATTCGGTTGATATGGTTTACAATCTTACCTTTTTTTTACGTGTGAGTACAAAAACCCTGAAGCAAGATCCATCCTCTCTGTAATGTCACCCCTTGACCACACAGAATAAAATGTGCGTGAATCAATTAACACCTAGCCTGGCTAATTATATCAACATTTGTACTCGCTGCATACGCATTTATTTGTGAGTACTGAAGAAGGCCCATAGGGCTGAAACGTGTCTGGTCTTGTTGACTTTGGTTTTGTTTGTGGACGATCAGCTCTAAGAGACTTGTTGCGTCTGGTTTACTATGGTCTTGTTTGTGTACCATCAACCTTGAGACATTTAGACTATATATTTATACTTTATATTGTATATTGGAGACTACTCAGTCTGATGGCTTTCACTCTATAGGTGAAACTGAAGGCCTATGTTTTTAAAACTATTTTAAGTACACTGGATAATACATTTATTTTAATTCATTTGTATATGGTTTTTGCTCCACCTTCATCGTACCTGAGAGCCATTTTTGGTGTAGTGGTTAAGTACGTGGACTCTAATCTGGGAGAACTGGGTTTGATTCCCCACTCCTCCACTTGCAGCTGCTGGATGACCTTGGGCAAGTCATAGTTCTGTCAGAGCTGCTCTTGAAAGAGCAGTTTCTGTCAGAGCTCTCTCAGCCCCACCTACCTCGCAGGGTGTCTGTTGTGGGGAGAGGAGGGGAAAGGAGTTTTGTAAGCCACTCGGAGACCCCGAGTGAAAAGTGGAGTATAAATCCAATCTCCTCCTCCTCCTTCCTCCTTGTTGACTGTGAGCCAAAGCAGTACCTCTGCTGGCTGACCTGTGGCACCTCACAAGCAATGTTCCCTCTAAACTGTGGAGTCTTGTGAGCAAAACTACTACTTTGTGAGCTACTGGTATTAAAGTTGTGAGCGAGCAATTTGGCTACTGCATAAATTAGTTTGCTCTGCAGCCATTCTTCCCGAGTTAAGACAAAACTGTGTGAGCCGGAGGCTAAAAAACTGTGAGTTAGCTCACACTAACTCAGCTTGGAGGGAACACTGCTCACAAGTTCCCCAAAGTGGTTTCGAAGCAAGTGCTCAGCCGCTCCTGTGGAACTGTTCACCACTCCCCTGTTTGCCAGATGGAAGAGAGGCCTTCTCGAAAGGGCTGACTCCAGCAGCTGGGAACATCTTGGCGCATAGCGGCCTGTCATGTTTTTTCATCCTTCTGACAGCCATGAACATTGTGTTTGCTGTTCCCGCAGGCCTCGCCATCGGGCAGGGTCAATCCTCGGCCTGTCTCTGTCACTGGAATCAAGCCTCGACTTATGCAGTCAAGCTGCTTCCTTCCCCTTTGAGAAATGCTGGACTTTGCTTCGCTACGTACCATAAGACAGTATTACCCAAATGTTCAGGAGGACGGAGCAGGTGAACACATAAAGCTGCCTTTGTCCATCAGAGTCACTACTGCCTACTCAGACTGGCAGCAGCTCTCCAGGGTCTCAGGCAGAGGTCTTTCCCGTCACCTCCTGCCCGGTCCTTTAACTGGAATGAATTCAGAAACCGTGAAAATCATATTTTTGTTGTCAAGTTGCACAGTTGAGTCAAACTCTTTGCGACCCTGCCTTGAAACTCAGCATCAAAAAACCTAAGATCATGGCATCGGCCCCCATCCCTCCTTGGCAGATACAAGGGGAAGTGGTGGAAGCAGTGACAGACTTCGTCTTCCTGGGATCCGAGATCACTGCAGACAGTGACCGCAGCCATGGAATTAAAAGACGCCTGCTCCTTGGGAAAGAAGCGATGGCAAACCTAGACAGCATGATAAAAAAGTAGCGATGTCACCCTGCCAATGAGAGTCCGTATGGTCAATGCGATGGTATTTCCAGAAGTATTTTTCGCTCCATAAGACACACTTTTCCTCCCCAAAAAAGTGGGGAGGGGGGAAGTGTGTGCGTCTTATGGAGCGAATATGGAGCTTTTCTTACCTGTAACAGGGCTTTTTCTTCAGCAGGAACGCAGGGGAACGCCATTCAGGCTGGCATCCCAGCCTTCCCCGCCCCTCCCTGCTGGGCCTGAGCTGTTAAGACTTAAAAGGGAAACGGCAGGAAAACCCCCACCAGGCTAAGTACTCTTTCCCTTTAAGTGCTTTTCCCCTTTAAGACAGCCAGCAGCAGAAAGCCCCGCCCACAGATTGAGCTCCGTGGCTACTTTGCACAGAAAGGCCTGGCTTTGCGTGGCATGCCGACGTCTCTCTTCTTTCCTTTCTCTATCTTCCTTCCTTCCTTCCTTTCCTTTTTTCTGTCTGTCTGTCTGTCTGTCTGTCTGTCTTTCTGTCTCTCTCTCTGTCCTCACCTTTCTTTCTTCCTTTCTCTCTCTCTCTCCTCCTCCTTCCTTCCTTTATCTCTCTCTCTCTCTCTCTCTTTCTTTCTGTTTCATTTTTTCCTGTTTTCCTCCTCTAAAAACAAGGTACATCTTATGATCAGGTGCGTCTTATGGAGTGAAAAATACGGTATATGGCTATGAGAGGTAGACTGTAAGGAAGGCCGAGCGCCGAAGAATAGATGCTTTTGAATTATGGTGCTGGAAAAGACTCTTGAGAGTCCCATGGACTGCAAGGAGATCAAATCAGTCAATCCTAAAGGAAGTCAACCCTGACTGTTCCCTGGAAGGCCAGAGCTGAAGCTCAAATACTTTGGCCGCCCAATGAGAAGGGAGCACTCCTTGGAGAAGACCCTGATGCTGGGAAAGACTGAAGGTCGAAGAAGAAGGGGACGGCAAAGGACGAGATGGTTAGACAGTGTCAGCGATGCAACAGACATGCAATTGAGCAAACTCCAGAGGAGAGCGGAAGACAGGAGGGCCTGGCGTGTCTGACATTATTATAAAGAATAAATTTAAAGAAAGTGTCTATCTACAAAAAGTCAACACGATCAATACTTCTGTAACCACAACATTTATACACTGTCCCAGTTACTGACTTACAAAGTACTACGTAGAAAATTAGAAAAGTCCATTTCAGCCATCACTAATACTGCATGCTCAGTCCTAGAAATGCATGAAGTCCATAAGTTCAAGAACTCTTGAAATAAGAGATGGCGTGATTGATCTGCTGCTTGGGCATTTTGAAGGTGTCTGCGTTCCGTCTTTAAAGAGTTTGTTGAAACCAGTGGTTACTGGTCATAGTATTAAAAGGATCGTCAGCTCTTGAGTTTGAAACAGCTAATATCGAATGCCTGTTGGGTTACATGACCCTGGTTCAGCGTTACATCATGGACCTCTAGGAAGTCCAAACAGAAGGATAATCTTATTTCTGGTGTTTGGTGTAAAAGGACGATATGAACACTTCGTACTGGTATCTCCCTCCCCCACCATTTCTCTGGCTTGGCTGAGCTGTCTTAATAATAAAAAGGAAATTTAAAAAGCATTTCTGCTGGGAAAAGGGAAGGAGCAGCGCTGCCAAACTTCAGAGCAGAAACGCTGCAGCCATGAAATTTTGGCTGCGTCGAAGGCAACAGTCACATGGCTTTCTCTGAAGCGTGATGTTATAGACCTGAACTGGAGCGACAAAGCACGAAGCGTGGGCTTTTCTCAAGGGTGAAAAATATCCATTTGCAAAACTTGCCATGGTGGCATGGGAGGGTGGAGAGGACAGCCTATTTTCGTATGCGAACGGTGAAAGTCGGCACTCCTTGGGTGTAAGGAGGGTTGCGCCAGTTCTGGGTTGGGAAATACCTGGTGGTTTTGTGGGGGGAGCCTAAGGAGGGTGGGGCGTGGGGAGGGGAGAGACCTCAGTGGGGTATAATGCCATACGGCCCACCTCTTAAGTTTGGCGTAGTAATTAAGAGTGCAAACTGTAATCTGGGAGAAATGGGTTTGCATCCCCATTCCTCCACATGCAGCTGCTGGTGTGACCTTGGGTCAGTCACAAGTTCTCTCAGAGCTGTTCTCTCAAAAGCAGTCCTCGAGAGAGAGCTCTCTCAGCCCCACCTGCCTCACAGGGGTGTCTGTTGTGGGGAGGGGAAGGGAAAGGAGATTGCAAACTGCTCTGAGAATCCAAGTGAAGGGCGGGGTATAAACCATAAGAACATAAGGGAAGCCAATGTTGGATCAGGCCAGTGGCCCATCCAGTCCAACACTCTGAGTCACACAGTGGCCAAAAATACCAGGTGCCGTCAGGAGGTCCACCAGTGGGGCCAGGACACTAGAAGCCCTCCCACTGTTGCCCTCCCCCCAAGCACGAAGAATACAGAGCATCACTTGCCCCAGAATGAGAGTTCCTATCTGTACCTTGTGGCTGATAGTCACTGATGGACCTCCGCTCCAGATGTTTATCTAATTCCCTCTTGAAGCCGTCCATGCTTGTAGCCGCCGCCACCTCCCGTGGCAGTGAATTCCACCTGTTAATCACTCTTTGGGTGAAGAAGTACTTCCTTTTATCCGTTCTAACCCGACTGCTCAGCAATTTCATGGAGGGCCACCGAGTTCTTGTATTGTGAGAAAGGGAGAAAAGGACTTCTTTCTCTACCTGCTCTATCCCATGCATAATCTTGTAAGCCTCGATCACGTCACCCCTCAGCCGCCGTTTCTCCAAACTAAAGGGCCCCAAGCGCTTCAACCTTTCTTCATAGGGAAAGTGTTCCAACCCTTTTCTGCATTTTTTCCAATGCTATAATATCCTTTTTGAGGTGTGGCGACCAGAATTGCACACAGTACTCCAAATGAGGTCGCACCATCGATTTATACAGGGGCATTATGATACTGGCTGATTTTTTCCCCCAATCCGCTTCCTAATAAATAAATAAATAATCCAATCTCTTCTTCTAAAGCAGCCATTTTATCCTGCAGAAGTGATCTTGGTCATCTGGAGATCAGTTGTAATCGCGGGAGATCTCCAGATGCCGCCGGGAGTTGGCAATTCTAGGCATAAAGAAGGGAAAGTCAGGGGGGCACTGTCTCTCGGCCTTCTCAGAACTGCAAAAGGTGATTGTACTGAACAGAGCATTGAGTTTATTAGCCCGGTTTTTCCAGCCTCTCCTTGCACAGCTGGAAACATCTGTTTCTCGTCTTCCAAAGAAGAAACTTAAAAAAAAAAAATAGAACTGGCCGCCATTCCCTCTGGGAACATAGACAGTACCTGAAAAGATCTGAGAAAACAGGCCAAAAGCAGAGTCGAAGGCAGAAGCCAAACCAGCGGGCTAGCACACATTTCTGGAGCCCGTTTCGACTTCTCTCCAAAATCAGCTTGAGGGGACTCTTAACTCTGAGACAGTTTGTCTGACATAGGGATGATGAGGATCTGGAATGTAGCCCAGGTGGGAAAATTCCTGGTAAATTTTTTGGGGGGAGCCTTAGAGTTTTAGGAGGGGAGGTTACCAAAGGAGGGTGTAATAAGGAGGAGGGGAGGAGATTGGATTTATACCCCGCCTTTCGCTACCCAAAGGAGTCTCAGAGTGGTTTACAATCTCCTTTCCCTTCCCCTCCCCACAACAGACACCCTGTGAGGTAGAAGAAGAAGAAGAGATTGGATTTATACCCTGCCTTTCACTCAGTCTCAGAGCAGCTTACAGTCTCCTTTCCCTTCCCCTCCCCACAACAGACACCCCTGTGAAATAGGCGGGGCTGAGAGAGCTCTCTCTCGAGGACTGCTTTTGAGAGAACAGCTCTGAGAGAACTGTGACTGACCCAAGGTCACACCAGCAGCTGCAAGTGGAGGAGTGGGGAATCAAACCCGGTTCTCCCAGATTAGAGTCCATGCACTTAACCACTTCACCAAACTGGCTCTAGATGGGGCTGAGAGAGCTCTCTCGAGGACTGCTCTTGAGAGGACAGCTCCAAGAGAACTGTGACTGACCCAAGGTTGCTCCAGCGGCTGCATGTGGAGGAGTGGGGAATCAAACCCGGTTCTCCCAGCTTAGAGTCTGCGCTCCTAACCACTACACCAAACTGGCCATACAGAGGCCATCCTCTGATACTGCTGTTTTCTCCAGGGAAACTGAGAGCCAGTGTGGTGTGGTGTGGTGATTAGGGTGTTGGACCACGATGTGGGAGACTCCAGGTTCAAATCCCTACTCGTGCCCTGAAATCTTATTGGGTGACCTTGGGCCAGTCCCACACTCTCAGCTTAACCTACCTCACAGGGTTGTTGTGAGGGTAAAATGGAGGAGAGGAGAATGATGTAAGCCACTCTGAGTCCCCTTTCAGGAGAAAGGGAGTGTATAGATGAAGGACGTAAATAAATAAATTTCTGTTTTTTGGAGTAGGCAGTTGTAATTCTGGGAGTTTTGCAGGCCTTACCCACAACATCCTCCTTAGTGGTGTTCATATACCAGCAAACCACATGGGGGAGGAGATATAGTTGCCAACCTCCAGCTCAGGCCTGGAGACCTCCCAGAATTGCAACTGATTGCCACACAGCAGAGCTCAGTTATCCCAGACAAAGTGGATGCTTTGGAGGGTGGACTCTACGGCATTATACCAAGCTCAATCTCCAGGAATTTCCTAAATTAGAGTTATAGAAAAAATGACCTTGCAGGAACAACCCTCCCCCCCGGCCCCATTCTAGGGTTGCCCACCTCCAGATGGGGCCCGGAGATTACAACTGGTCTTCAGACTACAAAGAGCAATTCCCCTGGAGAAAGTAAGAACATAAGAGAAGCCAGTGTTGGATCAGGCCAATGGCTCATCCAGTCCAACACTCTGTGTCACACAGTGGCCAAAAATACCAGGTGCCCTCAGGAGGTCCACCAGCGGGGCCAGAACTCCAGAAGTCCTGCCACTGTGGCCCCCCAAGCACCAAGAAGACAGCATTACAGAGCAGACAGGCATAAGAACATAAGAGAAGCCATGTTGGATCTGGCCAGTGGGCCATCCAGTCCAACACTCTGTGTGACACAGTGGCCAAAAAACCCCAGGTGCCATCAGGAGGTCCACTAGTGGGGCCAGAACTCCAGAAGCCCTCCCACTGATGCCCCCCAAGCAACAGAGAACACAGAGCATCATTCAGACAGAGTGTTCCTATCTATACCTTGTGGCTAATAGCCACTGATGGACCTCTGCTCCACATATTCATCCAATCCCCTCTTGAAGCTGGCTTCAGAAGACTTGGTTGTCTATCGTTGATTCTAGGTGAAAACCCTCCCCAATTTCCCCCACCCCGCTCACTGGCACCACCTCTAAATCTCCAGGGATTTCTCGGACCGAAGTGGGGGGCAACCCAACGTAACAATTCGGCCAAACAGAATACCACAAACTCTCGTAAATCGTGGGAGCGAACAGCTGTGGACCACACTTTGAGAACCCCGTTTTCCTGCTGGGTGAGGAAAGTACACCTTCCACAAGGCCGGATCTTCCCAACCACTTAGGGGTCACCCTTACAAGATTAAGCTCTCCGCACTTTTCCGAGCGCTGTCTTATATCCGAGAACGCTTATCAGTCGAGACTGCAGGAGGATATCATTTCCCTCTTAAGTCGGCTGCGTCTCCATGTTTCCAAGTGATCTGGGCGTTCCCTTGGCATCCCGTTAACAAGTATAGTTTGACACGGGGCGTTTGAAACTGGCTGCGTAGCCGCAATGTTTAATTGAAAAAAATCGCTCCTGGGGAACAAACACCAGGCCGAGAGCTATGGGGATCCCAGCTGGGAGTTGAAAGGAACAGAAGTGCGTTCCGTCAAAAAACAGAGGCGTTTTGGAAAGGTTCCTTTTAGCAACTTCGGCCCAGCCTTTGAAAGCAACTGTTGGTTTCTTCATTTTGGAAAAAAAAGCAGGGAGGTGTTAACAGGGCTGCCACATTAATGGGCCCGTTTTCATGTTTCCATGATTTTATTGTTCTGTTTTTACTTTGCAAGCCGAGCCAGTCTCCGGAGAGAGGACACTGAAAACCTCAAAATAAACTCCTTCGTAGGTTGAGTCTCAGTAACTGGAGATGGCAGCCAGGAACTCAGAAGGAGAGTGAGTCTGGGAAGGGCAGGAGGGTTGGCCGTCGCCAGGATATATATTTTTTGTTCGGGGCACTTAAGGGGGCAGTAACTCATACCATACTGTTCCCCGTTCCTGTGGGTGGGTGTGAAAGTTGGACAGTGAAGAAAGCTGACGGGAAGAAATCAGATTCCTTTGAAGCGTGGTGTTGGAGGAGAGGTTTACGGATGGCCAAAAAGACAAAGAAGTGGGTTCAAGATCGAATCAAGCCTGAACTCTCCCTAGAAGCTAAAATGACCAAACTGAGGATGTCATACTTTGGTCATATTATGAGAAGAAGAAGACGAGGAGGAGGAGATTGGATTTATTCTCTGCCCTTCACTACCCGAAGGACTGTCAGAGCGGCTTGCAACCTCCTTTCCCTTCCCCTCCCCACAACAGACACCCTGGGAGGTGGGTGGGGCTGAGAGAGCTCTGAGAGGACTGCCGTTGAGAGAAAAGCTCTGAGAGAGCTTATGACTGACCCAAGATCACCCCAGCAGCTGCACTTGGAGGAGTAGGGAATCGAACCCGGTTCCCCCAGATTAGAGTCCGCGCTCCTGACCGCGGCACCGAACTGGCTCTCAAGACAGGAGTCGCGGGCAAAGACAACTATGCCAGGCAAAGTGGAAGGCAGAAAGAAAAAGAGGAAAACCCAAGGTGAGATGGATTGCCTCAGCCAAGGAAGCCACAAAGGCCTTCCATTTGCAAGACCTGGGGAAGCCTGTTAGCGAGAGAATGTTTTTGGAGGTCGTTCATTCAGAAGGTCACCGTAAGTCAGAAGGGAACTGATGGCAATTAGCAGCCCCCCCCCCCCCAACAAGACTGACTTGGTGGCTGAAGATAGAGTGAGAAGTGAGTCGTGACTCACGAAAAGTCATCCCCCACCACGCAAGCCTTCAAGCTCTGGCTCTTTTCTGTTGGTGGCTGAAGCAATTTAATTTAAAGTTCGGAGGCTCAGAGCGTAACAATGTTCTGTTTTCTTCTGGGTCCCCATGTGATTGGTCGTGAGCAGCAAGCTTCATGCTGGAACTCAGTTTCCCAGGTCATGGGGTTGCCAGGCTCCAGGTAGGGCCTGGAGATCTCCTGGAATTACACCTGCCTTGAGAATTAGATCAACACAAGAAGGGGGGGGGGACCCACAATACTCGCGGGGAGGGGGAGGAGCTCCACCGAGTGGAGGAACCACCCACAGGTGAGTCTTCTCTCCCCCCCTGCCATTCCCCTCCCCACCGGCTGCCGTGGCGGGCCTGAGCACCCTAGAGGTGCTCAGCCTGCCGCTTAAGAACATAAGAGAAGCCAATGTTGGATCAGGCCAGTGGCCCATCCAGTCCAACACTCTGTCACACAGTGGCCAAAAACACCAGGGGCCCTCAGGAGGTCCAGCAGTGGGGGCAGGAAGCTTCCCCCCCGCCATCCCCTTCCCAGCTGCCGCGGTGGGCCTGAGCGCCCCAGAGGTGCTTGGCCCGCCGCTTTTCTCCCCCCCGGCTACCATGGCGGGCCCACTCGGCCTGCCGCTTCCCCCCCTCAGCACCGGCAAGGCCTGAGTGACTCTCGCCAGGCCCACCGAGTCCCCCCCCCCCCCCGCAGCTCTGGAGGCGAGGCTTGGATGCCTCCCAACCGCTGGCCGCCACAGCTCTGAGAGCGTTCCCTGCACGTGCGCAGGGAACGCTCTTTAACTTTTCGGGAGATTTAAATATCCCCCCCACAATTTTTGAATGTTTTTGGATTTTTCTGCAAATGTGGAGAGTCCCCCACGTATGCAGAAAAATCTCCCTGCCCCCAAGTGCCCCCCCCGCGTGGATTTAGATATCCACACGGGGGTGGGCCACTTGGGAATTAGATATATAGATGGAGCAGAGGTCCCTCAGTGGCTATTAGCCACAAGGTATAAATAGGAACTCTCAGTCTGGGGCAAGTGATGCTCTGTATTCTTGGTGCTTGGGGAGGGGGGCAACAGTAAGAGGGCTTCTAGTGTCCTGGCCCCACTGCTGGACCTTCTGAGGGCACCTGGTATTTTTGGCCACTACGTGACACAGAGTGGATAGGCTACTGGCCTGATCCAACATTGGCTTCTCTTATGTTCTTAATGACAGGAGCGTCCATGAATTTTAGCTGCACAGTGTGTCTTTTGTAGAACCGGCAATAAGCATCAACAAAACTACAAATGAAAGCTTCCCCCCCCAACCCTTTGGAAGACTTTGTGCATGTAGAAGTGGGCTTGTAATTCTGGAAACTCCCATTGGGGCTTGACTTTTTAAAAATATTGCTGCAACACTGACTGGTGGTTGTTAAAACTGAACCTACTGAAAACATGTACCTGATAAGGATGTGATAATAGCACACTATGCGCTTTATAGAATGATAGTTATAAATAGGACACGTTAATTGAAAAAGTGTTTTGCAGTCTATATTTATTTGTTACTAGACCCTCCTAACACTTGCTACAGCCCCCAGGTAAGGCCTGGAGATCTCCTGGAATTACAACTGATCACGGAGATAAGTTCCCCTGGAGAATATGGCTTCTGTGGAGGGTGGGCCGCCTGCCCTGCTGAGGCCCCTCCCCTCCCAAGACTCTGCCCACCCCAGGCTCCACCCCCAAATCTCCAGGAATTTCCCAACCCTGTTTCCCAAGCGCCAGGTTTATTTCATGGGGCTGTCAAACCATTCCAAATACAGATCAGCTGGGCCTTCTCTGAACAAGTCCCCCCCTGCCCTCGCTGGTTCACGGCTTGGTCAGTCCTGCTTGCTCATCCATATGCAAACGCTCAGCCCCCCGCCGAGAGCTGGCCCAGCCGGACGCATATTTTGGATGCCGGGGCAAGGGAGAGAAACCCAGTCTGGATTAGCCGGGTTTGACAAGCGGCAGTTATAGCAGCTGAGCTGTGGAAAAACAGATGGAGGTCGGGATCCCCGGCCGCCCAAAAAGCAAGGCTTGCTTTTCCACTGGCCAGCCCCCTCCTCGGTGGAATAAGAGAGGATCCTCATCAGAAGAACACTCTCAGCATTTCCACGCATTTCCGAAACCAAACATGGGCAATTTGCACAGCAATGGGGGGGGGGGAGGGGGGGATGAGATCTTCTGAGCATTACCAAAAAATGTTCTAAAAATGTAAAGAACATTTGAAAATATTGGTGGACGCTAGGCAGAACCAACAAGCGTTTTACCTATCCATGTCTTCTTCACCTACAAGTGTCATAGGAACACCCCCAAAATCTCCAGGTATTTCTCAACAAAGAGATGGAACCCTAGTGCAGAAGGCACCTTCATTGGCCATGCTGGAACAGGGCCAGTTTGGTGTAGTGGTTAAAAGTGCGGACTCTAATCTGGGAGGACCGGGTTTGATTCCTCACTCCTCCACATGAAGCCGGCTGGGTGACCTTGGGTCAGTCACAAGTTCTCTCAGAGCTGTTGTCTCAAGAGAAGTGCTCGAAAGAGCTCTCTCAGCCCCACCTGCCTCACAGGGTGTCTGTTGTGGGGAGGGGAAGGGAAAGGGATCGTAAACTGCTCTGAATGAAGGGTGGGCAAGAAATCCAACTTCTTCATCTTCTTCTTCTTTGTCTTCTTCTCCCCTCCGACCCAGTCCCCTCCTAGAAAAGGCAATGTGTTACTTCAAAGGGATCTGTCGAGGATGGGCGAGTGGGCATCAGCATGACAAATGTTGTTCAATGTGGCCAAGTGCAAGGTGATGCACATTGGAGACAGAGATCCTAACTATAAGTACATGTTGATGGGGTCCGAACTGTCAGAGACTGACCAAGAGAGAGAAGAAGAAGAAGAAGAAGAAGAGATTGGATTTATA
Source organism: Lepidodactylus listeri (assembly GCA_029233225.1). Lineage (NCBI taxonomy): Eukaryota > Metazoa > Chordata > Lepidosauria > Squamata > Gekkonidae > Lepidodactylus > Lepidodactylus listeri. The sequence goes on along the minus strand of JARCFY010000011.1, from coordinate 93,848,343 downwards.
CCCCGCCCTCCACTCCCCAAGGGAGTCTCAGAGCGGCTTACAAACTCCTTTCCCTTCCCTTCCCCACAACAGACACCCTGTGAGGTAGGTGGGGCTGAGAGAGCTCTTTCCCAAGCTGTCCTTGAGGGAACAGCTGGTACAGAGCTATGGCTTGCCCAAGGTCATCCAGCCAGGTGCAAATGGAGGAGTGGGGAATCAAACCCGGTTCTCCCAGATTAGAGTCTGCGCTCTTAACCACTATACCAAACTGGCTCTCTTGGAGATCTTGGAGTCGTAGTAGATAACTCAATGAAAATGTCGAGACAGTGTGCAACTGCAATGAAAAAGGCCAACACTGTGCTGGGGGTTATTATGAAAGAAATTGAAAAAAAATCAGCCAGTATCATAATGCCCCTGTATAAATTGATGGTGTGACTTCATTTGGAGTACTGTGTGCATTTCTGGTCACCACACCTCAGAAAGGATATTATAGCATTGGAAAAAGTGCAGAAAAGGGCAACTAGATTGATAAAAGGGCTGGAACACTTTCCCTGTGAAGAAAGGTTGAAGCGCTTGGGGCTCTTTAGCTTGGGGAACCAATGGCTGAGGGGTGACATGATCGAGGTTTACAAGATTATGCATGGGATAGAGCAGGTAGAGAAAGAAGTACTTTTCTCCCTTTCTCACAATACGAGAACTCTGGGCACTCCATGCAATTGCTGAGCAGTCGGGTTAGAATGGATAAAAGGAAGTACTTCTTCACCCAAAGAGTGACAAACATATGGAATTCACTGCCACAGGAGGTGGTGGCGGCTACAAGCGTGGACGGCTTCAAGAGGGGATTGGAGAACCATATGGAGCAGAGGTCCACCAGTGGCTATTAGCCACAAGCAATGCTCCCTCTAAGCTGTGGAGTCTTGTGAGCAAAAATTCTACTTTGTGAGCTACTGGCATTAAAGTTGTGAGTGAGCGACTTGGCTACTGCATAAATTAGTTTGCTCTGGAGCCATCCTTCCTGAGCTAAGACAAAAATGTATGAGCCGGAGGCTAAAAAACTGTGAGCTAGCTCACACTAACTCGGCTTAGAGGGAACACTGGCCACAAGGTATAGTTAGGAGCTCTCAGTCTGGGGCAAGGGATGCTCTGTATTCCTGGTGCTTGGGGGGGGAGGGGGGCAACAGTGGGAGGGCTTCTAGTGTCCTGGCCCCGCTGCTGGACCTTCTGAAGGCACCTGGTGTTTTTGGCCACTGTGTGACAGAGTGTTGAACTGGATGGGCCACTGGCCTGATCCAACACCGGCCTCTCTTATGTTCTTATGTTCCCATTCCAACACCTCCACCCCATGTGGGATTGTTTCATGTGGATGGGGTGTGTGTGTGTGAGAAGGAATGGTCTGGTTTGAAATGAATCACATTTTGGCCTCTGGTGGAAGATGTGCGATGCAAGATCTTAAAACCGGCCCATGTGTCAGAAAGGAATGAGCCGCTGGAGCGGCCCAACCGGGTCTCATAAAATGACTTCGCTGCTCTTGCTGGCTCAGCTAGGAAAACAATTCTCACTTCTTTCTGCTGTGTTCTTAAATCAGCTACGGCAGATCCACCTCTCTTCTGGAAATGCATTTCATTGCTGGCTGTAAAGGAAAGTGGCTTCAAGAGAAGGAGCGCTTTGAGAGGCGTATTTATTTGGGATCGTTGTCGTTACACTTTTTGAAATTGCTTCAGAGAAATAAGCCTGTGAAGCTCACTTTCCTACTTCCTGGGGTAAAGGCAAGCATTGAAAACCCCCTTCCTATGCCTTTAGGCAAGGGTCATTTCGTAGAAAAAGAGGTGCAGGAGTTCATTAGCATAACTTATTTGCATATGCCACACCCCCTGACATCACCAGAAGTATTTCAGAAGGCCACACCCACCGCTCAGGCTCCACCCCAGAAATCTCCAGGTCTTTCCCAACTCAGAGCTGGCGAGCCAGCTTTACACTTTGACTAAAGACACTTGAGGTTTCCTCTGCTCTCGCAGGGAAGCTACCCTACAACAAGCATGAAAATACAGATCAGGTTAGTATGCTTTTGCTTTTTCCCACAGCGCATCACCGTATGTGCCCGCTCCTGGGCTTGTTACTCCCAGAACAGCGTTCCTGCACGTTCCTGCTCAAAATGACCCCTGCCTTTAGGATAAGAGTTGAGAGTTGATCCCAAAGGACTCTTTAAAAAAATGTATTCACTCCACCCCCACTGTAAAATGCCCTCTCCTTTTTACATTGATCTAACCCAATATCCGTCTTGTGGCAGTGAGTTCCACAAGCCAAGTGCATCATAGACAGACAGTAGAAGTACAAGAAGAAGAAGAAGAGATTGGATTTATACCCTGCCCTTCACTTGGAGTCACAGAGCAGCTTACAAACTCCTTCCCCTTCCCCTCCCCACAACAGACACCCTGTGAGGTAGGCGGGGCTGAGAGAGCTCATTCCAGAGCTGTCCTTGAGCTGTCCTCTGACAGAACTATGGCTTGCCCAAGGTCATCCAGCAGCTGCCTGTGGAGGCGTGGGGAATCAAACCCAGTTCTCCCAGATTAGAGTCCGCACACTTAACCACTCCCCCATGCACAAAATATTTACTGCATACTAATGATTAGAATTTACTATCATACAGCATATGGGATTCCAGCAGTCTAAATTCTACACACAATTACTTGAAGGCATAGGTTTCCAATTATTCGAAGATATAAAGTTTCACAAGGAAGGAACAACGGACGGTTAGCACCCATTCCAAAGTTTGTCAAAGGGGCCAAAAGGGTTTTTCTTGGAGATGCTCCCAATATTTAACCAGGGTCAGTGTAGTCCAATTACAACATTTCAGCAGGCAGTGGAGAGGCTATCCACCACAAAATGTGTCCAGGATGCTCTGCATGTTTCATAGCCTTCTTCCAGGTCAGGAATTATCAATGGAACGACATAAAAGCAAAGAAACACACAATAAACTCCGCCATCACAGCGCTAGAATCATGGAGTTATGGCTCTGAGCCATTAGTGACTCACCCAATGCTCAAGAGTAATTATTTTGAGAATGGCCACAGACAGTCATGGCAGACTTTTGTACTCATCAAGGTTAAGCCTAAGACAGAAGCTTCTAGAGCCGGGGTCTCCAATGGGGGGGCCGACACCTTTTTGGCACCCCCAAGTGTTTTTAGAGAGGAGGAGGAGGTTGGGTTTATACCCCACCCTTCTCTACCTGAAGGAGTCTCAGAGCGGCTTACGATCTCCTTTCCCTTCCCCTCCCCACAGCAGACACCATGTGAGGTGGGTGGGGCTGAGAGAGCTCTGAGAGAACTGTCCTTGAGAGAACAGCTGTGACAGAACTATGGCTTGCCCAAGGTCACCCAGCAGCTGCAAGTGGAGGAGTGGGGAATCAAACCCGGTTCTCCCAGATTAGAGTCCGTGCTCCTAACCACTGCACCAAACTGGCTCTGGTTCCGTACCCTTCATCATTTCAGTATCCCTTTTCTGCATTTTTTTCCAATGCTATAATATCTTCTCTGAGGTGCAGTGGCCAGAATTGTATGCAATATTCCCAATGCAACCAGGTAGCAACCAGTGTTCCCTCTAAGTCTGGTGTAGTGGTTAAGTGCATGGACTCTAATCTGGGAGAACTGGGTTTGATTCCCCACTCCTCCACCTGCACCTGCTGGATGACCTTGGGCAAGCCATAGTTCTGGCACAGCTGTTCTCGCAAGGACAGTTGTCTCAGAGCTCTCTCAGCCCCACCTACCTCACAGGGTGTCTGTTGTGGGGAGTGGAAGGGAAAGGAGATTGTAAGCCGCTCTGAGACTTCAAATGAAGGGCAGGGTATAAATCCAATCTCTTCTTCATCATCATCTGAGTTAGTGTGAGCGAGCTCTCAGTTTTTTAGCCTCCGGCTCATACATTTTTGTCTTAGCTCAAGAAGGATGCTCCAGAGCAAACTAATTGATGCAGCAGCCAAATCGCCGCCTCATAACTTTAATGCCCGTAGCTCACAAGGTAGAATTTTTGTTCACAAGACTTCACAGCTTAGAGGGAACACTGGTGGCAACTGAAGTGTTAAATGCCCTCTCTCTTTCCAGCACAGTCCCAAAGCGAACTGAGGCTCCGGGAGAGAGCAACTGGCATTTTCTGAAGAGTCTGATCTGTTTGAGTGTCCTCTTGCCTTCTCTTTTCCCCTCTAACAGACTGAGGTCTGTTCTTGCAAACGGAAACTTTCCTGGCAGAACACGGGACGTGGGGGCCTGCTGTGTTTATAAAAACGAGAGGTTTCTTGAGTCCCCCCCCTGGGGAGGTGGACAAATCTTGTAGCCTTGCTTTGGCCCGAGTGCAGAATCTGGCTTTACTTGATTTTTGGGGGTGGGGTGGGGGGACAAAGCAGCCTTTAAAATGGCTGTTTGATTCCAGACTGGGAAAGGAATCTATTCCCGTCCTTCTCACTTCTGTTTGAATCCCGTGGGCCCGTACTGGGAATTCCTTTAACACGCCCAGCCGTCAACTGCAGATTGTCGTTTTTATTTTCCTGGAGTGAGAAACGGTTTGAAGACCTTCGGGACTTTCTGCCCAACCCAACTTATTTTTATTCTGTGTCGTATCTGGCTTGCCTGATCTCGTCAGATCTCAGAAGCTAAGCAGGGTCAGCACCAATGTTCCCTCTAAGCTGTGGAGACTTGTGAGCAAAAATTCTACTTTGTGAGCTACTGGCATCAAAGTTGTGAGTGAGTAGTTTGGCTGCTGCATAAATTAGTTCACTCTGGAGCCCTCCTTCCTGAGCCAAAATGAAAATGTGTGAGCCAGAGGCTAAGGAACTGTGAGCTAGCTCACACTAACTCAGCTTAGAGGGAACACTGGTCAGCACTAGAGCATATTTGGATGGGAGACCACCAAGGAAGGCCAGGGTTGCTACACCGAGGCAGGCAATGCCCAAACCACCTCTATTAATCTCTTGCCTTGAAAACCCCGGGGGGGGGGGCGTCGCCATAAACTGGCCACGACTTGATAGCGCTTTACACCCACACAACCTATTTATTTAGTGTCACTTTTCATATCTTGATCATCATGTTGTATGTTAATTTGCTGGCTATAAGTTTGAACCGTTTTGGCTGCGATCATACGCACAATTAGATTTGACATAGGCGCGAATGCCGGGTGGATTTAAAGGGAGCGTTGAGACAGCAACATCTGGGAAGTGTCCCGCAGCCGTCGACAACCTGTTTTGCTCCACCGCAGAAGTGGAGTTAAAAGACACCGGAGAAAACCTGGTAGTAAACAGGTTGCAACAGGCCACGGATGGACTTTCCTCCATCTGATCACTCCGGCGCACTCTCATGCCGTCGGGAGGGTCTGATCTGGCTATCCCGACTCCGTTCCATTGTATTTTCCCCTCTTTGCAGTATGCGCATCACCGCAAACCCCATAGGGAGCCCTCAGTGCAGAGGTGCAGTTTGATTCCTCATTTAAGCGCATGGGAAACAAACAGCTTGGGAAAAAATGACTCACCTACAGTTGCATCTGATCACACACTGATGGGCTGCGCCCACAGCTTAAAAGGGCAGTGTGATCTCATAAATGCAGGTCAAATTCCTCTAAAGGAAGCAGCCTCACTCCCCACCCCCAAGTTTTATCTGGCCCATGTGACCACACCCTTTGCCATTCTAAGTGTATTTGATAAAGTGTGCATGCACACGAAAGCTCATACCTTGAATAAACCTTTGTTGGTCTCAAAGGTGCCACGGGACTCTAGATTTGTTGTAACACAGCTGGAAATTAAGGATGAACACAAAGAGCAGAGGTCCATCCGTGGCTATTAGCCACAAGGTATAGAGGGAACACTCTGTCTGGGGCAGTGATGCTCTGTCTTTTTGGTGGTTGTGGGGGGGCCCCAGTGGGAGGGCTTCTGGAGTTCTGGCCCCACTGGTGGACCTCCTGATGGCACCAGGGTTTTGGCCACTGTGTGACACAGAGGTGCTGGAGAGCTCTGAGAGAACTTGTAACTGACCCAAGGTCACCCCAGCAGCTGCATGTGAAGGAGTGGAGAACCAAACCCGCTTCTCCCATATTAGAGTCTGTGCTCTTAAGCAGTCCAGAGAGGGCAAAGGTTTCCTTTGTTTGACTGTATTGTTCTTATTCTTCAAATTGGGTTATTCTTCCAAGTGATCTATTTTATGTTATAAATTCCAGTAAATAAGAAGGAAAAGGTGGTGGGAGGGTAGAGGTATCTTGGGATACCTGGAGACAGGAAGTCAAGGATCAGCAACAGGGCAGCCAGCACAAGCACTTGGAAGCCTCAATAAATACAGGCAGCAGCAGTCTGACAGAGTGGGCAACTGCAAAATACCAAAGATAACATAAAACATCAAGCAAATGGGAACCACCGTTCTTATAAGCTCAAGAAAATGCTTCCCAAGCCACTGAGAAACCAGTATGGGTTGCAGAATCCTTGGAAGGAAAGGCCTACCAGCAGAATGCTCTTCTTTGGGGTTGTGCGACTCTGCTGATTGGAAGTCTTCCCCATCAGTTAAATATCGCCTTTCTCTCTCCTTCCCTCTAACCAGACCCTAACATATCAAAAATATTGCCAAATGCCTGCCTTTTCCCTGCTGGTTATTTGTTATAATAATATTATGGATTTTTAAAATTTTCTTTTTCAGTTTTTGATTAATAAATGCACATCCCTACTGGCCATTGTGTCTCTGAACATGTGCATTAAGCAGTACATTATGTGATCTGTGCAAAAGAACACTGAAATAGCGCACCAAGGTGAATGGCCAACTTTGCCTAGAACAGGAGTCCCCAACCTTTTTGAGCCTGCAAGCACCTTTGGAAATCTGACACAGCGTGGTGGGCCCAACCACGAAATAGCTATTGTAAAATGGCTGCTGCAGGAGGTGAAACCGGTTACAAAATTGTTCACCTTCTGCCACAGAGTAGAGATCCTTGTGGCGCCACAGCAACATTTTAAAAATCTGCATAGTCAGATCATATCTCCAGCGGCCAATCAGGAACCTTGCCGGGCAAAAGCCCCACTTGGACCCGCCCCCTTTCTAGAAACATTCGGCTGGCACCCCGAAAGGGGTCGGTGGGTACTGTGGCCCCCACGGCCACCACACTGGGGACCCACGACTTAGAATGCTAGATCCCACGACCTTTATAACCTATGCAGATTAAGCGCATTAGCATAGATTTGCTTCCCTTTGCATGCGTGTGGTGAACCGGAGGATGGAAGAATGCCGTTTGATCTGCCCGTACTGTCTGGAGAACTTCATCTATTGGCATATATTTAGATCTCACAGAGCAATAAAAAATGTTCTTGCGAAGACTCGTTTGCGAGCACATTGGCTGGCTTTTCCACAGTGCTGGATTGTGAAATAGTTTCTCTGGGACGGCCTGTTTCCCAGTGCGGCTTTCCCTTTCCCTTAGATCCTAATAACCCCAAAGTTCTTAAGTCTCTCCCCCCCCCCTTCCTTTGGCTGAATGAATGTGAAGGCCGCTCCATTAGCCAGTGGGGCCTTTGAGGAACAAACTGACAATGGGACTTCTTTGAACATTTTATGGATCTCTCAGCCCACATGAGTGCGTGTTTTCTCCCGTCTCCTGGAAGGGAAGAAAAGAAAGAGACCAAACACACAGCTGAGAGAACTCCAGATGTCCGGAACTGACTCCAGCAATCAGCTGCCTTGTTCTCTGTCTGGGGCAATCTTCTTTCCAGTCCAGGAAAACAAAACGAACACATGAGGTGGCTTTATACTGAATCAGACCATCGGGCCGTCAGTGTCTCTGCTGTCGGCTCAGTCTGGCAGGGGCTTTCCAGGATCTCAGACGGAGGCCTTCCCCATTGCCTATGATTTGATCTGTTTAACTGGAGGTGTCAGGGATTGAACCCGGGACCCGCTGTGTGCCGAGCAGAGGCTCTACCCCTGAGCCACAGCTGGTGATTCACAAGGCACAGTAGCGACGGGCACAAACCAAACCACAGAGCAAAATTCGGCACAAACTTTGCTTTGTTTGTGGTTCGAGTGATGTAGCAGCCCACAATGTTCAGGCATATACGGAGTCATTCACTCCAGCAGTAATGCCATAGAGTCCACCCTTCAGAGTAGCCATTTTCTCCAGGGGGATGGCTACCTGTAGTCTGGAGACCAGATCGTCTGGAGATCTTCAGGCCCTACCAGGAGTATCAAACCTAGACTCAAGAATGTATACCGTATTTTTCGCTCCATTAGACGCACCTGATCATAAGACGCACCTTGTTTTTAGAGGAGGAAACCAGGAAAAAATGAAACAGAAAGTAAGAGAGAGAGAGAGAGATAAAGGAAGGAAGGAGGAGGAGAGAGAGAGAGAAAGGAAGAAAGAAAGGTGGGGACAGAGAGAGAGACAGAAAGACAGACAGACAGAAAAAAGGAAAGGAAGGAAGGAAGGAAGGAAGACAGAGAAAGGAAAGAAGAGAGACGTCGGCATGCCATGCAAAGCCAGGCCTTTCTGTGCAAAGTTGCCACGGAGCTTAATCTGTGGGCGGGGCTTTCTGCTGCTGGCTGTCTTAAAGGGGAAAAGCACTTAAAGGGAAAGAGTATTAGCCTGGTGGGGGTTTTCCTGCCGTTTCCCTTTTAAGTCTTAACAGCTCAGGCCCAGCAGGGAGGGGCGGGGAAGGCTGGGCTGCTAGCCTGAATGGCGTTCCCCTGCGTTTCTGCTGAAGAAAGAGCCCTGTTACAGGTAAGAAAAGCTCCATATTCACTCCATAAGACGCACACACTTCCCCCCCCCACTTCTTTGGGGAGGAAAAGTTCATCTTATGGAGCAAAAAATACGGTAGATTGGCCCTGTGAGCAACACTTTGCTGCCCCAAAATAAGACCTAAGCTCACAGTCATGCCGGACAAGCGGATGAACTGACTAGAAATAGGGTTGCCAAGTGCCCCTTGAAAAAGAAGAAGAGGAGGAGGAGGAGGAGGAGATTGGATTTATACCCCACCCTTCACTTGGAGTCTCAGAGTGGCTTACAACCTCCTTTCCCTTCCCCTCCCCACAACAGACACCCTGTGAGGAAGGTGGGGCTGAGAGAGCTCTGAGACAAGTGTCCTTGAGAGAACAGCTGGTCCAGAGCTAGGGCTTGCCCAAGGTCATCCAGCAGGTGCTAGTGGAGGAGTGGGGAATCAAACCCGGTTCTCCCAGATTAGAGTCCGAGGGGAAGGGGAAGGAGTTTGTAAGGCACTCTGAGACTCCAAGTGAGTGAAGGGCGGGATATAAATCCAATCTCCTCTTATTTAGGTTCCCCAGCCGCCATGCCCGGAGCCACATGATATGTGTGAAAGAGCTGCATGCAGCTCCCGAGCCACGGTGTGGCCACCCCTGGTCTTTAAGGTGCTCCTGGACTCTTGCTCTCTTCTGCTGCTACCCAGTAAAGGACGGGTTCCAACTCCAGACTTCGGCGATCCCTTCGAAAAGGGCACGGGTCTCTTGTGTACAGATCTGCCCAGAGCCACCCCCGGGGATGTTTTCACTGTGCTTCACCGTTTCGCCTTTCCTTCCAGCCTGAACAGAGACCGCGAACCCTCCTTGCAGAGCAGAGGAGCCCTGGCTCAGGTTGCAAAGGATGTCTGTAAGGATTTTAATTAAGCCCCGAATTGCAGTCAGCTCCCCATTCATTCACGCTGCATTTCTAAAAGCAGCTCGGCCTTTATTTGACGTGTCTGTGGAAGTGGGTCTTAATTGCTTTTCGAGTGTTGTTTTTTTTTAAAGGGTGGCTGGGCTTTCGCAACTCGGGGTTGCTGTAGCCTTGAGACAAAAACCGTCTCAACCAAAGCGGGCCGGGGGTGGGGGGTGGAGCAGGGATGTTCGACAGCAGCGTGGGGCCCCTGGAAGACGAGAGAGCCAGAATCGAAGCCGGTTACTCTTGCCCATCTCAACTTCGAACAACAGCGTAGGTCTCAAACCGGAGAGAGAGCGCTGCAATTAGGGATGCCAGCCTCCAGGTGGGACCTGGGGATCCCCCGGAATGACAGCTCCTCTCCAGGCTATAGGGATCAGCTCCCCTGGGGGGGGGGGAATGGATGCTTTGGAGGGTGGACTCTGTGGCACTGCCCCCGGCTGAGGTCCTTGCCAGTTTGGTGCAGTGGTTAAGTGCGCGGACTCTAATCTGGAAGATCTGGGTTTGATTCCCCACTCCTCCACTTGCACCTGCTGGATGACCTTGGGCAAGCCATAGCTCTGTACCAGCTGTTCCCTCAAGGACAGCTTGGGAAAGAGCTCTCTCAGCCCCACCTACCTCACAGGGTGTCTGTTGTGGGGAGGGGAGGGGAAAGGAGACTGTAAACTGTCCATGCTTGCAGCCGCCACCACCTCCTGTGGCAGTGAATTCCACCTGTTCATCACTCTTTGGGTGAAGAAGGACTTCCTTTTATCCATTCTAACCCGACTACTCAGCAATTTCATGGCGTGCCCACGAGTTCTTGTATTGCGAGCAAGGGAGAAAAGGACTTCTTTCTCTACCTGCTCTGTCCCATGCATAATCTTGTAAACCTCTATAAGAACATAACAGAAATATAAGAGTAGCTAGACAGAATGATTTTCCTGTATTGTTTAGTTACTTTCAACTCCCAGCTTACCCTCCCTCATTAGTAAAGTAAAGTTTCTCTGTTTAAAAGCTAACACAAGTGTTCTGCTGCGTGTATTAACTCTGTATTTACATAGAAATCCCTAACAGGTGCACTGAGGTAAATTCCTTTCACTTGCCACAGTACTTTCCCCAAAACCAAAATAGGACCCACAGTAAGAAGGAAATACCAAAAATCAGAAAATACCATGCTGTAGACAATTTACAACGTATCTTAAAAATATATATTTTTAAATTTGTAAATATTTTATATATATTACGTCATTTTTAATAAATAATTCACTATCATATTAATTATCACATAAACACATAGAGTTATAAATCCCAAAATACTAAGTATCATCCAATTATATAACTAAAGATATTGCACAACCCCTATATTAGTGTCAGTCCTCCTAAATAGTACAAAAGGGTGTTTTTTTTTGAAGATGAACTCCTTTAAGTCCAATAAATATTCATTCTTCCTCCTCCTCCGGGAAACAGGAGGATATCTGGACCTCTGTTGGAGGAGGAAGAATGAATACTTATTGGACTTAAAGGAGTCCTCCTTCAACATATATATATATATATAATATTTTAAAATTAAAAAAAAATTTTTTTGAGATACTTTGTAAATTTTCTACGGCACAGTATTTTCTGATTTACAGAACTTTTCCCAGCAACCCCCCCCACCCTTCCCGGCATGTTAGATACATCTTTGATTACTTACAAGTCTTTCCGTGGCGGACCAACAAGTGACCACAGAAGGCGTCTGATGTCCAGATTCCATTTAATGGTCATCACGTCCGGCTAATAAAATCATGTCAGGCGAAGCGTCAATTAGCAGCTTTCTATCCAAGCCTTTCGAGGAGGCTAATGATGGCATGGGATGCATATATGTGTGAAAAATCGGGCACCGGTCCTCATTTCCTTGCGGCCTGCCCTGTGGGTGCACATGAGACAAAAGGTTATCCATGTGTGCCAAATGTAACGCCACTTCTTCCATTATTCATGGTGTCAAAGAATCAAGGGATGCTTCTGGACTTGCAACCACCGAGTTGTACCCCCACCATTAATAGACGTGATTCTCGGCGTGATGACACTCATGACCCTGGACTGTATTATTCCGTTCGCTCGCTTCCCAGGCGGTGTTAATCAGACCCCTGCGTAGGACCCAGGAGGATGATCTGTTTCAGGGCAGAGCGGAGAGGGCTCGCTGTGGTGTCCTTCTGCTCTCGGGTTTTGGCAGGCCTGGGGATGAAACAAAGGTAAGGATTTGTGTTATGCCAGCTCAGGGAAGGCTGCAATTCTGGGCATGATTGTGCCGGAGTAAACAGCATGCAATACAGTGGGACTGAAGCCTGAGCCGGCATGCATGAGATCAGTCTATAGAGCAAGATGGGCAGCCGTGTTGGTCTGTCTGTAGCAGTAGAAAAGAGCAAGTAGCGCCTAACAACATTTGTGGCACGACAGGAGCTTTCGTGAGTCACGGCTCACTCCTTCACATACCCAAGATGGGTAGCTGTGTTAGTCTGTCTGTAGCAGTAGAAAAGAGTGAGAGTCCCAGGAGCACCTGAAAGACTAACAACGTGTGGCAGGGGAGGAGCTTTCGTGAGTCACGGCTCACTTCTTCAGGTACTGCTAGAATGTGAGTCCATCTGTCCTTATAGCTTGTGGAGTGGAATGACTCTTCACAAGGTTGATGGATTTCCATTCTGTACGGCTAAATGTGATGCCTTCCATGGAGACAGATCAAGATGAGTCACCATGTCAGTCTGTCTGCAGCAGTAGAAATGAGCAAGAGTCCAGGAGCACCTTAAAGACTAACAGCATTTGTGGCAGGGGGAGGAGCTTTCGTGAGTCACGCCTCACTTCTCTGGAGACAGATCAAGATGGGTAGCTGTGTTTGTTTGTCTGTCTTATAGCCGTAGAAAAGAGCAAGCGTCCAGGAGCACCTTAAAGACCAACAACATCTGTGGCCAGGCAGGAACTCCTCCCCTGCCACGAATTTTGTTAGTCTTTAAGGGGCTCCTGGACTCTTGCTCTTTTCTACGGAGAGCAATCTATGTTTGAGTCAAGCAAAGAAAGGAAATCAGAAAAGAGCAGGAATTCTAGAACAAGGATATGGAAAACATACTCAGCCTTATGGTGTGGGTGGTGGCATCATAACAACTTATGCCTTATGGTGTGGGTGGTGGCATCATAACAACTTTAGAAAGAACCAGCTTGGACACTGAAGTAGAATTTGGGAGATGGGAGTTGAAATCCCTGCTCAGCTGGGAGAAGGGTTGACCGCTCCAGGTTGGGAAATATGTGAAGAGTTTTTTTTGGGGGGGTGGAGCCTGTGGAAGGGGGGGGGTTGGGGGCGGGAGGGACTTTGATGGGGGAGGGACTTTGATGGGGTATCACGCCAGAGAGTCCACCTTCCAAAGTGGCCATGGGAACTGTAATCCCAGGAGACCTCCACCTGCCACCTGGAGGTTTGGCAACCCTAGCAATGAACAGGATTGCCCAGTACTCTTATTGTAGGGGGAAAGGTGCCAGGACTCACAACTAGGGTTGCCAGCCTCCAGGTGGGGCCTGGGGCTCTCCTGCTTTTACATCTGATCCCCAGCTGACAGAGATCAGCTCCCCTGGAGAAAATGGCTGCTTTGAAGGGTGGACTCTATGGCATTGTATGATGCTGAGGCCCCTCCCCTCCCCAAACCCCACCTTCTCCTGGCTCCACCCCCAAAGTCCCCAGGTATTTTTCAACCCGGACTTGGCAACCCTACTCACAACGGGGCAGCTGAAACAATGTCGCCCCCACTGATGATGTCATCAGTAGGCGTGACACTTTCCCCACACGCTCCAAACAACTGCATTTCCACACAACTAGAACTAGTAGGAAAGATAATTTTGAGGCCACACAAAGGGTACTGCTTTGGCCTAGTAGTGGAAGACCTCTGTCTGGCATGCAGAAGGTCGCAGGTTCAATCCCCAGGATCTCCAGTTAAGAAAGGACCAGGCAGCTGGTGACGTGAAAGACCTCAGTCTGAGACCCTGGAGAGCTGCCGGCAGTCTGAGAAGACAACACTGACCTTGATGGACTGAGGGTCTGATTAACTCTAAGGCAGCTTCATGTGTTAGGGGAGGGGCCGTGGCTCAGTGGTAGAGCATCTGCTCGGCATGCCGAAGGTTCCAGGTTCAATCCCCGGCATCTCCAGGTAAAAGGATCAGGCAGTAGGTGATGGGAAAGACTCTCGAGAGCCCCTGCCAGCCTGAGTAGGCAATACTGACCCTGATGGTTCTGATTCAGTCTGAGCATTTGAGGAAGGGCTGTGGCTAAGTGGAAGAGCCTCTGCTTTGCATGCAGAAGGTCCCAGGTTCAATCCTCGGCATCTCTGGGTAAAAGGACCAGGCAATGTGTGATGGGAAAGACCTTGGACTGGGAATCTGGAGAGCTGCTGCCAGTCTGAGCGGACAATACTGAACTCAATCCAGGGCTCATTTCGTAGCAGGAGCTCCTTTGCATATTAGGCCACACCCCCCCCCCGATGTAGCCAATCCTCCAAGAGCTTACAGTAGCCCCTGTAAGAAGAACTTTGTAAGCTCTTGGAGGATTGGCTACATTCGCGGTGTGTGGCCTAATATGCAAAGGAGCTCCTGCTACGAAATGAGCCCTGCCTCGATCCGCCAGTGGTCTGGTTCAATAGTAGACTCCGTGATCTATTATATATTACCGACTTCCCCGACGAAGCCTGTTGGCAAAACACGCAGGGAATTTTTTGGGGGGATTTTTACTGAGTAATGATTTTCCTCCATCGGCCTTGGCCTAATTTTTAATCTCCTGGTTCGGCGTAAGACAGTTTCACGTTTTTTTCCGCTGCTTCCGTACGCCCCGACCTGGTGGAATTGTCTGCCTGCAAACATTCGGCCTCAAGATTCTGCCAGGGTATCCCTCTAATTCATCCCCCCCCCCCCGGCGCTTTTCTCCCAAGGCCTCCCGGAACGCAAAGGCAATTAGCGAAACCCATCCACCCCCGGCGAGGCCCTCTTGAAATGAGCCCAATTAATTTCAATGCATTTTACACTCTCTCGTGCACGAGGGACGACAGCTTGCGGCGTGGTGCGTTCTTATTATTTCTTTTTTAAAAAAACAACCTTCGAATGGCAGCTTCTGCTTTTTAATTCAAGTGGGGCTCTTGTTGGCATGTGGGTCTTTTTTCTTGATTGTCTGATTGGGGAAAGTCCTCCTAGAAAAAACCACCCACCGAGCTCCTGTCCTCCCGAGGGCAGATGAAGTGTCACCGCCGTTTAAGGGGGAACAGAGCAGCTTATCACACGCAGTCATTAGTGTTGTCCCAAATTCATATTTATGCGACTAATTGCAGGGCTAAGCGACCCTCCAGCCTAGCCACAGACGGATCAGCTAAACAAACAGAGATTCCACCAAAACACACAGATGTGTGCTTCCGTCTCCAAATCTGCATGCTAATTAATGTTTGCAGGCTTCGTAATCCCCCCCCACGCCTCTTCAAACTCCCCCTCCCCAACCTCTTTGATTACTCCTGTACAAAGAGATGCAGCAACTAACACTTCGCGGAATTCAAAACCAGGTTTGTAAAGGAGAGGACTGGTCTCGCTTTAAAAGGGGAAGGGGGAATTGGCCGTTTTCTTTCAGAAATTTCCTTCCACATGTGTAAGAATGTCCTTTTCTTCAGGTGGTGGCTAGAGGTCTCCTGCCATGACAGCTGATCAGTGATCAGTTCACTTGGAGAAAATGGCCACTTTGGAAGGTGGACTCTAGGGCATGACACCCCGGAGAAATCCCTCCCCTCCCCAAACCCCGCTTTGCTCAGGCGCCACCCCCAGCCCCAAATCTCCAGGTCTTTTCCAACCCAAAATTGGCAACTCTACCCTTCCTGATCTTGGAGTCGTAGTGGATAACTCAATGAAAATGTTGAGAGAGTGTGCGACTGCGGTGAAAAAGGCCAACACTATGTTGGGGGTTATTCAGAAGGGAATTGAAAACAAATCAGCCAGTATCATAATGCCCCTGTATAAATCAATGGTGTGACCTCATTTGGAGTACTGTGTACAGTTCTGGTCGCCACACCTCAAAAAGGATATTATAGCATTGGGAAAAGTGCAGAAAAGGGCAACTAGAATGATAAAAGGGTTGGAACACTTTCCCTGTGAAGAAAGGTTGAAGCGCTTGGGGCTCTTTAGTTTGGAGAACCAACAGCTATGGGGTGACATGATTGAGGTTTACAAGATTATGCATGGGATAGAGCAGGTGGAGAAAGAGGTCCTTTTCTCCCTTTCTCACAATACAAGAACTGGGGGGCACTCCATGAAATTGCTGAGTAGTCAGGTTAGAATGGATAAAAGGAAGTCCTTCACCCAAAGAGTGATGAACACATGGAATTCACTGCCACAGGAGGTGGTGGTGGCTACAAGCATGGACGGCTTCAAGAGGGAATTGGATAAACATATGTAGCAGAGGTCCATCAGTGGCTATTAGCCACAAGGCATAGATAGGAACTCTTGGTCTGGGGCAAATGATGCTCTATATTCTTGGTGCTTGGGAGGGGCAACAGTGGGAGGGCTTCCAGTGTCCTGGCCCCACTGCTGGACCTCCTGAGGGCACCTGGTGTTTTTGGCCACTGTGTGACAGAGCGTTGGACAGGATGGGCCATTGGCCTGATCCAACATGGCTTCTCTTATGTTCTTAAGAGCAGAGGTCCATGAGTGGCTATTAGCCACACGGAATGCTCTGTCTGGGGCAGTGATGCTCTGTGTTCTTGGTGCTTATGGGAGGCAACAGTTCTGACCCCGCTGGGGGACCTCCTGATGGCACCTGAGTTTTGGCCACTGTGTGACACAGAGTGTTGGACTGGATGGGCCACTGGCCTGATCCAACTTGGCTTCTCTTCTGATGATGATCATTTTCAAGAGAGTCAGTGAGAGACCAGTGGTCAGTCTTAAAAGTCTGAACGCTAAGAAGCTCTCTCTGGTTGTGTACTGGAAATTAAATTAACGTGGATGCTGACGAAAAGGACATCCTGGTCCTCACTCAGCCAAGGGTGACCTTGGGCCAGTTACAACCTTTCAGGATAAAAGTTGGTGCGTGTGTTCAGCGAGGGAAGCGTGCACACACCCCGGAGTTACGGGAAGGGAGGATGGTGTGTCGACGAGCAGATTCTCGTAATTCGGTGAGGGATCTGCCCCTGCTTAGCCCACAATGGAAAGATATGAAATACTAATGCCGCTATCAAAAGACATGAAATTGAAGAATGCATTATGAATGACGATAACGTTCAGAAGCTGAGAGCCGCTGGGAGTCTGCCTTCCGCTGTTCAGGGAAGAGGCCTCCTGCCGTACAAACGGCTGCCAAATCAGACATCGTAAGTGAAGGAAACAAACATTCTCGGATTGGCAATGCTTGGCGTGACTTAATTAATTTGCATTCTCTGATATGGCCCCCACCTTATGGAACGGCAAGGGTTGCCTGGTCTATCCCGGCGACCGCTAGGGGATTAGAGGGATTTACTAAGAGCAGGAGGGAGGCCCCAGCAAGCGATGTCGTTTCCAATGTGCGCCTGAAATGACGTCATCATGTTGTGCCATCACAGCGACACTCTGGTATTTGGGCAAAAACTCTATGGTAAAAATGGCTTCTACCATAGAGTTCTTGCCCAGATTCCATAATGATGTCCATAATAATTTCTTGGCCTGGATGGCACAGGCTAGCCTGATCTCATCAAATCTACGGAGCTAAGCAGGGTTGGCCCTGGTTTGTACTTGGATGGGAGACCCCCCCCCCAAGGAAGTCCAGGGTTGCTACGCAGAGGCAGGCAAGGGCAAACCGCCTCTGAATGTCTCTTGCCTTGAAAACCCTACGGGGTCGCTGTAACTCAGCTGAAACTTGACGGCACTTTCCACCACCACCAATATAAAGGGGTTCATTTGCTCAGCGATGGCTCGGAAAGCTATTCCTGGGCTCTGAAATGCAGTGCATTCCATAACGCTGAGTGGCTCGGGGGGGGGGGTGCTGTGTTGAGAGTTTTCTCCCTGGGTTCCACAGCTGGTCCTCATAAAGCCGCCCCGAGCACAGATGCCAGCTCTCCTGTTTCCTCGATCAGCTGCTCGCTCATGAGATTCCAACAGGACCCGGTGGGGACCAGAAAGAGGCAGGCCAGAGATCGACTGCTATATCATTCCGGATTGCGAGACCTCCCCCTCCCCAAACACACCTTCCTTTGTGTTCATCCTTTTCCTTTTCTGTAGTTTTCCCCTGTAGGAAAACAGGGCATGGGCAGTCAATCCAAGACACGCAAGTCATACCGGAAAATGTCATGTGGCTCTCACAGGTCAAACGCTACAGAGAACACTTGCCTATCTATGGACTGCTTTGCTCCATGTCGTGGACTCCTTCTCGCCCCATAGCAATGACAAGAGTCCCCCCCTAGGGGTGACAGCCTCCAGGTGGGACCTGGGGATCCCCCGGAATTACAGCTCATCTCCAGACGACAGAAACCAGCTCCCCTGGAGAAAATGGCTGCTTTGGAGGGCGGACCCCGCTGAAGTCCCTCCCCTTCCCAAGCCACACCCTCCCCAGGGGCCATTCCTGAATCTCCAGGGATTTCCTGACTTGAGGGTGGCAACCCTACAGACATAGACCCCTAATGCAACTGTACAATCTGCATCTCACAGAAATGTGGGCTACGCCCCAAGGCCCTGTTCAGGTTAGACCTAGGAAGGAAAGGATGAGGCAGACCGGTTTATTCAAGGCATGAGCTTTCCTGTGCGTGCCCACTTTTTCCACATACCCTGGAACAGAAGGTAGAGTTCTGTAGAGTTAAGTGACCTCCACACCTGAGAGGAGAGGAATGGTGAGTCCCAATTTAGGCCCCACAATTAGAAAAGGCGCCTTTACACATTTATCCCCTATTTTGACATATTTAGAAGAAGAAGAGGAGATATTGGATTTATACCCCATCCTTCACTTGGAGTCTCAGGGCGGCTTACAAACTCCTTTCCCTTGCTCTTCTACTGCAGAATGACACGGCTGCCCACCTGAGACTATCTTTATGAAAGCTTACGGACAGCAATCCAAGCAGAGTGAGTGTGAGCTAGCTCACAGTTTTTTAGCCTCCGGCTCACACATTTTTGTCTTAGCTCCAGAGCAAATTAATTTATGCAGGAGGAGGAGAAGAAGAGATTGGATTTATACTTCGCCCTTCACTACCCAAGGGAGTCTCAGAGCAGCTTACAAACCCCTTTCCCTTCCCCACCCCACAACAGGCACCCTGTGAGGTATGTGGGGCAGAGAGAGCTCTGAGAGAAACTGCTCTTTTTTCAAGAACGGCTGTGCCAGAGCTATGGCTTGCCCAAGGTCATCCAGCAGGTTCAAGTGGAGGAGTGGGGAATCAAACCCGGTTCTCCCAGATTAGAGTCCGCGCACTTAACCACTACACCAAACTGGCTCTCTTAACCACTACACCAAACTGGCTCTCTATTTATTGCTTTGGTGTCCTTTCCCCCCACTTTATTTAGTCAAAACGACTGTTGACGTTATAACCTAAGCTTGTTCTTGAGCTTTGTCTTTGCATATCTTAAAACATCTTCATCCTGTTACATGTAAATTTGCGGTTCAGCCTCTGTCTATAAGTTTGAATTCTACCTTCCATTCCACTGCATTTGAGAAGAGTGTGAGTGCCCAAGAAAGCTCGCACCTTGAATAAATCTTTGTTAGTCTTAAAGATGCCACAGGGCTATAAATTTGTTCATCTGAAATGTGGCATCGGAGGAGAATTCCACCGATACCTTGGACCGCCAGAAAGACAAACCAGAAAGTTTCGGTTCTTGATCCAATCGGGCTTGAACCCTCCCTGGAAGCTCAAATGATCAGGGCTATTTTTGGGCATGAACGCACATGGGTTGGCCACACCCAGCAGGAAATCATTAGCATAATAGGCCACACCCAACAGCAGAAACTCATTAGGATTGGCTACGTTAGGGGTGTGTGGCCTAACATGCAAATTAATTCCTGCTACAAAAAAGCCCTGGGTTTTGACATCAAACAAGGTAAACACAATATTATTATTATTATTATTATTATTATTATTATTATTATTATTATTATTATTATTATTATATATTTATATCCCGCCCTTCCCGCAATAAACAAAAGGTGGGTGTGGCTGGATGGCCACTCTTCCGGTAACATGGAGGTGTGGCCTAATATGCTAATAAGCTGTGCTGGCAGTGGTGTGGCCTAATATGCGAATGACTTTCTGCCATTGGGTGTGGCCTATTATGCTAATGAGTTCCTGCTGGGCTTTTTCTACCAAAAAAGCCCTGCAAATGATTAAACAGAGGCCATCGTACTTTGATCTCATTGTGAGAAGACAAGAGTCCGTGGGAAACGACAATAATGTTAGGACAAGTTGAAGGCAGGAGGAAGACCCAAGAGGAGATGGAGTAACGGAACAAAGGATGCCGCGGCCTTCAGTTTGCAAGACCGGACCGAGGCGGCGGACGGTAGGATGTTCTGGAGGTTATCCATCCATTGTGTTGCCATCAGTCGGAAGCGCCTCCACGGCACACGGTACGCACACGTCTGCTTATCGGGTGCCTTGAGAGTGCGGCGGCTGTGGACAATGGTTATAGGAGACCGAACAAGCCTCACCAACTGCTCTGTCCTCTCAAATGACGGGAAACAAAAGGAAGCAGAGCAGAGAGGCAGAGATTAGAGGGCAGGGGGAGGAGGAGGAGGCAAATGCCGTTGAAACGGTGGCACGGGGGGGGGGGGGGAGAGGAAGATGTCGGGAAAGGGAGCTCCAGAGAAAAGGGGCAGCGGCTGTGTGGCCTCGTGGCTAGAATGTCGGACTAGGGTCAAAGTGCATGAAGAGTACACACTACCTTACAGTGCATCTGTGTGTCCGCGTGCCTGGAAGTCGTGGTTGACTTCTGGCGACCCCCTAGTGGGGCTTGGATGTTTCAGAGAGGTGGCTCGCTATTGCCTGCCTCTGCGTCCCAGACCTAGTATTCCTTGGAGGTCTCCCTTCCAAGTACTCGCCAGGGTCCGCCCTGCTTAGCTTCCGGGATCTGCTGAGATCTGGCTTGCCTGGGCTACCCAGGTCAGGACAGCAGGAGCCAGTTTGGTGTAGTGGTTAGGAGCGCGGACTCTAATCTGGGAGAACCAGGTTTGATTCCCCACTCCTCCACTTGCAGCTGCCGGTGTGACCGTGGGTCAGTCCCAAGTTCTTTCAGAGCTGTTCTCTGAAGGGCAGTCCTCAAAGGAGCTCTCTCAGCCCCACCTACTTCACAGGGTGTCTGTTGCGGGGAGGGGGAGGGAAAGGAGTTTGTAAGCTGCTCTGAAACTCCTTCAGGTAGGGAAGGGCGGGGTATAAATCCAGTCTCCTCCTCCTCCTCCTCTTCTTCTTCCTCCTCTTCTGCCTCCTCCTCCTCGTCCTCTTTTTCTTCCTCCTCCTCCTTCATCTTCTTCATCAGCATCATATCCTCCTCCCTCCCTCCCTCCCTCCCTCCTGTGTTAACAAGCGGCCGCTCACATGCACAGCTTCAAGGAAACACCGGGCTCCTTCCCCTACCGAAATCCCACCTTCCCCAGGCTATACTCCCCAGTTTCCAGGAATCTCCTGACCCAGAGTTGGCAACCCTATATAAAGGTGCCAGCATTCCCTTTCCTTCTCCCGCCCCTCTTCAAAGCCTGCTCTCCCTCCCCTCCCCTCCCCTCCCCTGACCGCATTCCCTTGGAGACCTCCTCCTGGCCGAGTCTAGGACCGCATAACATTTGCTCCATCACGGCTGCCTGGCCAGGAGGACAACTGGGGCCGCCTTGAGAGTGGGTGCTTTGATCCCGGCCCCTCTGCAATTTGGGGTAGCCCCACGTTCAAAGGACTTTCCCTGCCCAGTCCTTCCTCACCTCCTCCCCCCACCCCATCCCCTGGAAAACGGCTTCCCCCAGCATCATTTGTCATGGGATCGGCTGCCAAGGAGAGAGGAGAGAGAGAAAAGACACCGCATCAAATGAAAGAGCTTTGGACGGGAATTCTGCATCGCACTGCAATCCTGGTGCAGGCTTCGAAGAATTGGATTGGCTCCTATTTAACCACCAGAGGGGATCTATTGCCCAGAACCCCCTGAATGCTAAGTGTGGAAGAATTAAGAACATCAGAACATAAGAGGAGTCCTGCTGGATCAGACCAGTGGTCCATCCAGTCCAGCATCCTGTCTCACCCAGTGGCTAACCAATTTTTCTGGAGGGCCAACAACCGGGCAGAGAGGCCGAGGCCTCCATTAGGACATAAGAGCTCTACTGGATCAGACCAGTAATCCATCCAATCCAGCATCCTGTCTCAGACAGTGGCCAACCAGTTCCTCTGCGTCAAACCCCTGCTATTCTTTAGCAGTCGCCCTTCCAAAAACTAGCCAAGCCTGACCCTACAGGGCACAGAGGCCGAGGCCTTCGTTAGAACCTCAGAAGAGCCCTGCTGGATTGGACCTGTGGTCCATCCAGTCCAGCATCCTGTCTCACACAGCGGCCAACCAGTTCCTCTGGAGGGCCAAAAGCCAGGCAGAGGGGCCGAGGCCTTCCTAAGAAGAGCCCTGCTGGATCAGGCCAGTGGTCCATCTAGTCCAGCATCCCGCCTCACACAGTGGCCACCCAGTTCCTCTGCGTCAAACCCCTGCTATTCTTTAGCAGTCGCCCTTCCAAAAACTAGCCAAGCCTGACCCTACTTAGCTTCTGAGATCTGACGAGATAATTAAGAGGCGTAGAAACTACCTAATCTTACAGTGATAGGCAGAGATGCAGCCGTAGAGGCCGTAGCCCCTATCCCTTTCCCAATATAACTTTCTGACCATTTCTTTACAGTATGGTCCTACGAACCTATTTTGAACCATTCCTTTTTGTATCCTTTGTAGAAAGCCATGGAGGAGGAGGCCGTTTCATAAGGGTTTTTTTTGGGGGGGGGGACAACAGAGAAGGCACACATATGGGTGGCTATCAATTTTGCCCATTCGCAGGTTGGTAGAGAGGGAGATGTTCCTTGCATCTGCTCAGAGCCTCTCTCTCCCCTCCCCCCCCCATTCTTCCCTTACATGTTCCGAGACTAAAGTCCAAGGAATGAAAACTGAAAACCAATGAATCCGCTGGGGATCAGTTGCAAAAGCGGGTGATCTCCAGGCTCCACCTGGAGGCTGGTAACCCTAGTACAACGCCATCCAGTCCACCTTCCAAAGCAGCTTTTTCCTCCAGTACAACTGGAGATCCAGTGTAGTTCTGGGCGATCTCAGTGTTCCCTCTAAGCTAAGTGAGGGTGAGCCAGCTCACAGCTTTGTAGCCTCCGGCTCACAGATTTTTGTCTTCGCTCAGGAAGGATGGCTCCAGAGCAAACTACTCTATGCAGTCGCCAAATCGCTTGCTCCCAACTTGAATGCCAGTAGCTCCCAAAGTAGAATTGTTGCTCACGAGACTGCACAGCTTAGAGGGAGCATTGGTTGTTTGTTCCCTGTAAGCTGAGTGAGTGTGAGCCAGCTCACAGTTTTGTAGCCTCCGGCTCACAGATTTTGGTCTTCGCTCAGGAAGGACGGCTCCAGAGCAAACTGATTTATGCAGCAGCTAAGTCGCTTGTTCCCCATTTGAATGCCAGTAGCTCCCAAAGTAGATTTTTTGCTCCCAAGACTGCACAGCTTAGAGGGAGCATTGGTTGTTTGTTCCCTGTAAGCTGAGTGAGTGTGAGCCAGCTCAGAGTTTTGTAGCCTCCAGCTCACAGATTTTTGTCTCCGCTCAGGAAGGAGGGCTCCAGGAGAGCAAACGAATTGATGCCGCAGCCAAATCGCGCGCTCCCCACTTGAATGCCCCCGGCTCGCCAAGTACAATTGTTGCCCCCCAGACTGCATGGCTTAGAGGGGGCCTCGGTTGTCATCCCGGCAGATCTCCAGGCGCTGCCTGGAGCCTGGCCGGGCTCGGTTGGGAACCCGTGCGGGGCGGCTGTGCGCGTGCGGGCGGCAGCCGGCTTCTCCCCGGGCGAGGCGGGGCAGGAGGAGGGGAGGGAGGAGAGGAGGGGGGAGGGGAGGGGGCGCCGGCGGAGGGGAGGAGCCGCGGCGGGCGAAGGCGGGGTGGGGGGGGTGGGGGGAGGCAGGAGCCGCCCGGCGCGGGGAGCAAAAGGAGGCGGAGGCGCCGGCCAGGCAGCAGAGGCGGAGAGGCGCCGGGCGGGAGCGGAGGATGGTGGCGGCGCTGCTGCGGCGCTGTGGGGCGGCCCCGCTGGAGCGACGGGGCTCCGGGTCCGGCCGCCGCTGAGCAGGAGCGTCTCCGGCCCCTTCGGCAAGCGGCGCCCCTGGGCGGGCTCCGGCGGGCGCCGGCTTGGGGATGAAGGCGAGCCCGGAGCCGCAGCAGCTGGAGGAGGAGGAGGAGGCGGGCGGCCGGGCGGCGGCGGTGGCGGTGGCGGCGCGGGAGGCCGATGCGCGCTGGCCGCGGGACGGCGGCCGGAGCGAGGCGGAGGCGGAGCGGCTGCGCACCCGGGAGCGCCTGGAGGCCACCCTGGCCGGCCTGGCCGAGCTGGAGTTCCTCCGCCAGCGGCAGGAGCTGCGCGTCCGGCGGCTGCTGCTGGGGGCCTCCCCGAGCGATGGAGAGCCGCCGCCGGCGGCGGGCGATGGGGCCGGGACCGCCCCGCGCAGCTTGGAGGAGAAGTTCCTGGAGGAGAATATCCTGCTCCTGCGGAGGCAGCTGGTGAGCCGCGGCGGGCGGGCCGGCGGGCGACACTCGGCCTTTGCGCGGGGCCCGGGAGAGAGAGTGCCTCTGAGCGGGTGCAGAGTGCGTTTCCGCCGGGAGGAGGAGGCTTGTGGCCGGGCGCCCGTGGCGTCTCTCCGCTTTCTCCCGCGGATCGTGGCCCTTTCCTCGTTTTGGGGGGGGGGGGGCGGGCTGTAAGGGACCTCCCTGGAGCATCCATCCTGCCGGGTTAATTTGGGTCGAGGCTGCGGGGGGGGGGGGGGAGGACGGAGAGACCTCGCTGTGTGTCTGTGTGGGGGCACTTGTTCCCTCTAAGCTGAGTGAGTGTGAGCCAGCTCACAGTTTCTTAGCCTCCGGCTCACACGTTTTTGTCTCCGCTCAGGGAGGAGGGCTCCAGAGGAAACTAATCGATGCAGCAGCCAAATCGCTGGCTCGCAGCTTTGATGCCGGCGGCTCACAAAGTAGAATTTTTGCTCGCAAGACTCCACGGCTCAGAGGGAGTATTGTGTGTGTGTGTGTAGGTGGGGGGGGGGGCGTCTAGATGTCTGAACACCCCCCCCCCCCCCCCATGCATAGACTGCAAATAAAGAATCGCGGGTCTGAGAAAGGGCAGGGTTGGCCAAGTCTTTTTTCCCCATCTGCCAAGGAGAAGGCAAACACAATGGAGAAAGGGAGGGGGGCGCATCGGCTTCCCTGCAAACCCCCCCCCCCCCGGCAAGAAAGCAACGATTGACTCTAGGTGCAGAAGGAGGAAATGGCAGGCAGAGGTGTCAGTGGGGGGGGGGAGGGTACTAAAGGTCAATACAGGGGAGGGAGGGGTCCTGGCACCCCCGACTCTTCCAACCCCCCCCCTGCCATGTATCTGGGGAGGGGGCGCCGCTGCAGTCTCTTAAGCAGCCACCTCCCTCCCCAGTTCTCAAGGTCCAAAGCATCCGACCTCTTTTTTGGGGGCCCCTGCTGCCCTGCGGTTGGGCACTGCAGAGAGAGCGACTCTGGGTTGCGATTCATAGAGACTGTATTTTAAACCCCCCCCCCTCCCCAAAATATCTAGGGCAGAGGACATCTCCTAGCCAGCCTTCCCTCCTTCCCTCCCATCCTCCGCCTGCCCTCCGTGTGCGCCCTCCCGGCGGGATAACAATAGCAGCCTCTACAAGATCGTGATTAATTACTGCAGCGACCGAAGGGATCCTTTTTTTCCTGTTGTGTGTCTCGCCCGGCACCGACCGCGACCTCGGGGAATCGCTTCCTCAAACACAACCCCCCCCCCCCAAATTCCATGTCATTTCTGTCGCACCCCCACCCCCAAGAAATCCGGCTGGTCTTGACTTCTTTTTCCTTGGAGATCTGGGAAGGTCGTTTTTTGCAAAATGTGTGTGGGGGGGGGGGTGTCGTTTTTTGCAAAGGGGGGAAGGGGACGGGAGGCCAAAGAAACCGAGCCCCCACCTCTGGCACCAGGCGTTGGGTTGCATGTTCAGTCGCCTGCTATCGGCACGTCGCTGGGGGAGCAGGCAGAGGAAAGGAACCCAATCCCGGATTGGGGCGGAAAGCGTTGCTCTTATTGGAGTCCCCCACGGCGCCCTTCTTGGGTTGCTGTCTTTGAATATCAAAGGAGAGAATCGGGTCTGGGCTAAGGAGAGCCGCAGCTGATTCTCAGGTTGTTGAGAAGGGGAGGTGACAGGAATATGGGGCACCTTTACTCATGTGCAAGGCCTACTTTGCCTGCGAGCGGAGGATCGCAGGGGGGACGTGCTTGCATTAAAGTGTTGCAGTCGGTGCGGTTCTGCGGGGATTTGCCCTGCAGAAATCCTCTCCAGTGAATGTGTGCTTCTCAGTCCACCCAGTGGGAAAAGAACCGCTTTGCAGAGCAAAACAGAAAGCCGGACAGTTGCACCGCTGAGCCGATGCGCCCCTGGCCGATTTGACTGCGTTCCTGGGGCTTGTGCTGGAAAGGCTTGCTGGAGCTCACTGCGGCGAAGGGCTTGCTGTTTTGTTTCTGCGCTGGGGTTTGGGTGCAGGCGGCGGCAGTCCCTGGATCGGGCCCTAAGTCAGTTTGCTCTGGAGCCATCCTTCCTGAACTAAGGCAAAAACCTGTGAGCCAGAGGCTAAGAAACTGTGAGCTAGCTCACACTCAGCTTAGAGGGAACACTGGTCTCTACAGAAAGAGCTGTTGGGGGGTGGAGCGGCCAGGTGGGGACTGGGTAAACCCGAGTTCGGGTCCCTGCTCGGCCCTGAAGCTTACTGGATGACTCTGAACCAGTCTGAACACAAGTAAGGGGTGGAAGGGAGCTCCTTGGAGAAAGGGCAGGTAAAAACAATGGGACGGGTGGACAGAAGAACTTGAGGCAGCTGAGCCAATGGAGGCCCAGTTAGGGTTCCCAGGTTCTCCCCCCCCCCCATCGCCGCCCAGCTGTGGGGGATGGGGGGCAGGGTTGCCAGATCCAGGTTGGGGAACTCCTGAAGATTTGGGGGTGGAGCCTGGGGGGGGACAGGGAGCCAAGTGGGGTGAAGTGCCTCCCCAGTTTCCATTTTCTCCAAAGGAACTGATCTCTGCAGTCTGGATATTATAGAATCCTGGAGTCGAAAAGGACCTCCAGGGTCATCTAGTCCAGCCCCCTTCACAGTGCAGGGAATCCACAAATTCCTCCCCCCCCCACACACACTCACCCATTGATCCCTGCTCTATGCCTGGAAGATGGCAAAAACTTTCCAGGATCCCCGGCCAAATTGTCCTGGAGGAAAATTGCTTCCTGACCCCAAAGTGGCAATCAGCCTTTCCCTGGGCATCTAAGAAAGGGCCCAGTTGTAATTTTGGGGGGTCCCCAAGTCCCACCTGGAGGCTGGCATCCCTAGGCACAGTGTATGTGCCAGTGAAGTCCAGCCTCTTCTGCGTAAGTAAATGACTGATTGGGAGGAGCTATGGCCGGGGGAAAGAGCCTCTGCTTGGCATGCAGAAGGTCCCAGGTTCAATCCCCGGCATCTCCTGTTAAAATGACCAGGTGGTAGCTGATGTGAAAGACCTCAGCCTGAGACCCTGCAGAGCCGCGGCCAGTCTGGGTAGACAATACCGATCTTGACCGTTGTCAGTTTACTTCCCACACTTAGAAAAGATACCTTTACACATTTATCTGCTATTTTGGCATATTTATTGCTTTACAACCATTGGCCTTATAACCTTAGCTTGTTAATTCGTTTGTCTTTGCAAGAGCCCTCTTCCCATCCTGCCCCCGGGGAGGGGCACAGGGTGGGCACCCAAAGCAGTGAAGGTGTGGGGGGGCACCCTTCTGTGTTACACCGGTGAGGTCCATCCAAGACAGGCTGTTCAAGCAGCGTCTATCCAAGCACTGGCCGAGGTGGCAGTGCCAGGCGCAAACCGTGCCCTTCATCGCCCCCCTCAAGTTGGTGTCCTTCACCAGTTTGGTGCCCCAAGGTGGGCTCTTGGACTCCCTGGGTTGATGAACCGTCTCTTACGGGTCTGCTTCACTTTGAACTCAGTACTGGAGGAGGTTTGGGGTCAGCTGTGTGTGCAGAATTAGAAGGTGTGGGGAAAGGAGTCATGGGTCAGTGGGTGGTGGGCAAGTCAAAAGTAGTGGGTCAGTGAGGGACAGTAACAGAGAATGTGGCCGAAGACCCTGGCGGAGGGTCTGGGACCTGTGAGCAGTGGAGGAACTAGGGAAGGAAGACCTCTGTAGCCAGGGAATTGAATCTACTTGGCACCCGCACCCTGTGGATTTGACCCTCGTGCTCCCCTCTATGGTGAAGTGGCTCCTAGAAGATACAACAGGCACCTTTTTGGGTTCTAGAGTCTCACCCACAAAGCTGTTTCTGTCCCTCAGGGCCTGCGTGAGGTTTTAGATCCAGCCAAAATGACAACTGTCCCATCCCTTGCAGAATTTGGACTGCAATTATTCCAACAGCTATGAAGAAGAAGAAGAGTTGGATTTACACCCTGCCCTTCACTCGGAGTCTCAGAGCAGCTTACAAACTCCTTTCCCTTCCCCTCCGCACAACAGCCACCCTGTGAGGCAGGCGGGGCTGAGAGAGCTCTTTCAGGGGCTGCTCTTGAGAGAACAGCTCTGAGGGCACTTGTGACTGACCCGAGGTCACTCCGGCAGCTGCATGTGGGGGACTGGGGGGGGGGGGTCAAACCTGGTTCTCCAGATTAGAGTCTGCCGCTCTTAACTGCTTTGCCAAACTGGTTTTCGGAGCAGTTGGGATGTCGGTGAACATTCCGAGCGGTCGCATCAATACAGCCAGTGGATGTTGGAAATTTCATCAGCGCAAGTTCACCGCGGTGCCTCTGTCTGGTCTTCTGCTTCGCACATGTGAGCCGGAGGGGGTGGGAAGTGGGTGGGGTGCAGAAAGCTCCTTTGCGTGTTCAGCAACCGCCGCTCCATTCACTGCCACATGCGGGTTGCAGCGGTCTTGGGCAGGAAGTAACCTTAAGGCAGTGGTAGGAAGAAGTAATTCATCTAGATGGGTAGGGGGAAGCATTTATCGGAACAGGGAAACCATTTGCAAATGGGAACAGAGTCTGTCACACACACGCACCCCCATTTTTTCCTCCTGGCTGACCGTGCGCTGCAAGGCACGGTATTTGTAAAAGTGTTTGCGGGCTCGCGACTTTTCTGCCAGCAGCCTGAATTGCCCAGACCAGCCGAAGTTCGCCAGAGCTTGGAAGCTAAGCAGGGTTGGTTGTGGTTAGAACTTGGATGGGAGACCACCAAGGAAGTCCAGCATTGCGACGGCAGAGACGGGCGATGGCAAACCCCACCTCTGGACGACTCTTGCCTTCAAACCCCCAGAAGCGCTTGGACCTGATGGCAAGCAGTGATTATGCCCTGATCTGTATGGTCCAGGCTAGCCTGATAACATCGCCAGTTCTCAGAAGCGAAGCGGGGTCGGCCCTGATTAGTACTTGGATGGGCGGCCACTGAGGAAGCCCAGGGCTGCTGCGCAGAGGTTCCTTATTTGCCTTGACTTGGTTTGGCCAGGCTAGCAGAGTCTCATCAGTTCTCGAAAGCCCCAGTCGGTATTCGGATGGGATGGGAGACCACCAAGGAAGTCCAGGGTTGCGATGCACCTCTGTTCGTCTCTTGCCTTGCAAACCCAATGAGGGGGCTTCCGTGGGTCAGCTGCAACTGGATGGCCCTTAATCATTATTCACTTTCCTGCCACATGTCCCTAGACATAAAGTACATGTACAAGAGAAGAAGAAGAAGAAGAGATTGGATTTATACCCTGTCGTTCACTCAGAGTCTCAGAGCGGCTTACAGTCTCCTTTCCCCTCCCCTCCCCACAACAGACACCCTGTGAGGTAGGTGGGGCTGAGAGAGCTCTATTGAGGACTGCCTTTGAGAGAACAGCTCTGAAAGAGCTTGTGACTGACCCAAGGTCGTACCAGCTGGCTGCATGTGGAGGAGTGGGGAATCAAACTTGGTTCTTCCAGATTAGAGTCCGCGCACTTTACCACTACATCAAACTGGGAAAAGAGAGAGAGAGAGAGAGAGAGAGAGAGAGACCCTTCAGGTAGTGAAGGGTGGGTAGAAATCCAATCTTCTCATCCTTCTCCTCCTCCTCCTTCCCTTGACCCTTCTGAGCCCTGTGGTTGATTCCATCCGTGACTCCTTGGAAGGCGTCTCAGCCTGGCTTCCGAACTCTACGTCTAGCTCATCCCATAGTTTTGTTGTGGGGGTAAATGGGGGAGTGGAGACAGCTTTTGCTCTGACGCGCCAGCAAAGTCTTCCAATAGAAGTATAGACATCCCCTCCCTGTTTTTAGGAGCACCACTATGGGCCAGTTTGGATTGATAAGACCCTCCATGCGCTGGGGCTGGAGTACCCGAAAAAGCACCTGTGGCAATATCTACCTCAACGTGACCGACCTGACCTGCCTTCCACTGGTCTTCGTAGGAGTCTCTTCGATTGGGGAAGTGCATTCAAGGCAATCGTGGCCTGCGCAAGAGAGCTTTTGAGGGCTTCTGGGTGGCTGGTCACGGCACCTGAAAAAGGATATTGTAGATCTTGAAAGGGTGCAGAAAGGAGCAACCAACGTGATCGAGGGACTCAAGCAGCAGCCCTAAGGGAATCGGTTAAAACTGTTTGGTGTAGTGGTTAGGAGCGCGGACTCTAATCTGGGAGAACTGGGTTTGATTCCCCGCTCCCCCAGTTGCAGCTGCCGGTGTGACTTTGGGTCAGTTACAAGTTCTTTCACAGCTGTTCTCTCAAGGGCAGTCCTCAGGGGAGCTCTCTCAGGCCCACCTACCTCATGGGGTGTCCGTGGTGGGGAGGGGAAGGGAAAAGAGATTGTCAGCTGCTCTGAGACTCCGAGTGAAGGGCGGGGTATAAATCCAGTCCCCTCCTCCGCCCTCCTTTTTCATGGGAGTCATGACAGTAAGGTTGCTAGATCCCCCCTGGCCACTGGTGAGCGGGTGGGGTTGCCAGCTCCAGGCTGGGAAACTCCTGGAGATTTGGGGGGTGGAGCCTGGGGAGGACAGGGACCGCTGTGGGGTACAGTGCCACAGAGCCCCCCTCCAAAACATCCATTTTATTCTGGGTGACCTCTGTCGTCTGGAGATTAGCTGTAAGCAGGGGTCATTTCGAAGAAAAAGGGGCGCAGGAGCTCATTAGAAAGAAATAGAAAAGAAAAAAGAAGAAAAAGGGGCGCAGGAGCTCATTAGAAAGAAATAGAAAGAAAGAAAGAAAGAGCTGGCAGAGAGGGGACAGCTATCAATCCAAGCCTCAGAAATGCCACTATTCCGGGAGGAGAGCTTCAGTGGTGGCTGAAGCCTGCAGAAGGCTGGTCGCAGGAACAAGGACCTTTCCAGGGGACGGGGTCATTTTGCTGCAGCCAGGACACAAGCAGGCATTCCCCCGCGGGGAAGGGGGTCCGGCACCTACTTTTGTAGCTGCGCTCCCCAGAGCTCCTGCTCGAAAGGACCCCTGGCTGTAATTCTGGGGGCTCCCCCGGTCCCTCCTGGAGGCTGGCATTCCTACATGATAGAGCTCTATAAAATTATGTGTAGTGAACTCACAAAGTTGCCTTCTACTGGATTAGACCCTTGGTCCATCAAAGTCAGTATTGTCCACTCAGACAGGCGCGGCTCTCCAGGGTCTCAGGCTGAGGGCTTTCACATCGCCTCCTGCCTGGACCTTCTAACTGGAGATGCCAGGGATTGAACCTGGGACCTTCGGCATGCCAAGCAGAGTCTGTACCACTGAACCACTGATGAGTGGAGTGGATGAGGAGGAGCTTTTCTCCCTCTCCCATAATGCCAGAACCCAGGGTCGTCCACCGAAGCTGAAGGGTGGGCGATTCAGGACAGACAAAAGGAAGTACTTCTTCCCACAGCACATAGCTAAACTGTGGAGCTCGCTGCCACAGGATGTAGTGGTGGCCACCACGCTGGAAGACTATAAAAGGGGAGAGGGCAAGTTGATGGGGGACAGGGCTATCGGTGGCTACTGATCAGGATGGGAATCAACTCCCTCCACTACCAGAAGCAGTGCACCTCCTTAAATTGGTTGCTGGGCAAGAAGGTCCTGTCACAGTCTTCCTGTTTGTGGACTTCTAGAGGCAGCTGGTCGGCTGCTGTGTGAGGCAGGAGGCTGGACTAGGTGGACCATTGGTCTGATCCAGCAGGGCTCTTCTTGTGTTCTTATGGGAAGGCCTTGGCCTCTCTGCCCTGTTGTTGGCCCTCCAGAGGAACTGGTTGGCCACTGTGTGGGACGGGATGCTGGACTGGATGGACCACTGGTCTGATCCAGCAGGGCTCTTCTGGTGTTCTTATCAGGGGAAGGTCTCCGCCTCTATGCGCTGTTGTTGGCCCTCCAGAGGAACTGGTTGGCCACTGTGTGAGACGGGATGCTGAACTAGATGGAACGTTGGTCTGATCCAGCAGGGCTCTTCTGATGTTCTTGTAAAATTTTAATACACTTCTTTCACCTGTCCACTTCAAGCCTTCTCTCCCCCTCTCCTTTCTCTTGTTGTCTTTAGATTGTAAGATCCTTGGTGTCAGGGACCTGCATCCCTTGTCAGTGAAACCCAGACAGTTACGTGCTGGTGGCACTGTTTAAGTCCAGTGGGTAGTCACCAATTGCAGGAGCAAAGCCCGGCCTGAAAGTTTCCTGTCATATGTGTGACATATGCGCATATGTGTTGTCATGAACGGTACTTCTTAACATGTGACTTGCACATGGCCTTTCTAGGCGGAAGTTTGTGGATCCATGGGCTGGATGTTCTATGCATTAACAAAGCCAGAGTGGCATTGTGGTTAAGACTGCTTCAGTAGCTTCTGGGTGGCCTTGTGGTGGTCGCTCTTCAGCAGCCTGTTCCACCCCATAATATTCTTGTGAAGATGAAACAGGGCAGGGAGAAACACCTACACTGTTCTGAGCTTCTTGGAGGAATGTTACAATTATAATGGTGTGCCGTCTAGTTGCCATGGACTCATGTTGACCCCGTAGGGTTTTCAGGGCAAGAGACGTTTTGAGGTGGTTATCCACTGCCTGCCTCTGCGTAGCAACCCAGGACTTCCTTGGTGGTCTCCCATCCATGGACTAACCAGGGTTAACCCTGCTCAGCTTCCAAGGGTTTTTTAAAAAAACTTTATGATTTTATAAACAGTGAATACAATCTACCAAAAGCACTTATTGAACTTGAGAGTCTGTTTTTCCATTATCTTATCTAACCAACTATAAACTCTAGCCCATCGTTTTACATGAAATCTCTTCATCTTTGCCTTGTAATACAATATTCAGCCTATCCATTTCCGCCATTTCCAACAGCCTCCGAACTCGCCCTTCTCTTGATGGAATGCTCTCCATTTTCCAAAATGTTGCAAGTAGAATTCTGGCTGTTGTCAGAATGAAAGTTATCATACACAGGTCATATCTGAGTCGCTCAAGAATCTTCTCTGCTGCCGGGCGACTTCCGGCTCCTCCTCTCGGCTTTTGTGCAGCAAGAAGCGAGAGGGATCTCTATGTGCCTACATTAAGCAGCAGGTCCTTCCAAAAAGCATTTTAAAAAGCAGCTCGGGGGGGAATTGTGACCCTTCTGGGGAGTCCTCTGACCCGTGAACTGAAGACCACCGAATGAGATGATTTGGCAGTAGGGTTTCCAGTCCTTTGCTGGCAACTGGCAAGAGAGTGAGGATGGAGACAGGCAAAAATGGCGTCACGCTTATTTTATTTATTTATTTATTTAAATTTATACCCCACCCTCCCTGCCAAGGCAGGCTCAGGGCAGCTTACATAAAACAATACACAAATAACAGTTAAGAGCCACATAAAATCAGCTATAAACAGTTAAAGTACCCAGAAGTGATGCTGGCGTATCAAGGGACACACTAGGAATTTCCCTAATCTCTGTGGTTTTTACCAAAGAGATTGGGGAAATGCCTAGAGCAGAGGTGGGCAAATTGTGGCCCGCGGGCCACATGTGGCCCACCACAGAGTTTTTTGCGGCTCACCAAGACAGTCGGCCATGTGGTTTCTCAACAAGCAGTCTCACTCCTGATTTCAAAAAAATTGTAGAAAAGTGTGATAGGGTACATTTGTCTCATTAAACTGATTCTAAAATGAAATGTGCTTGCGGCTATAGATGATATGAAATCAGCACAATAAATAAATTGAATAAGACTACCGCTATTTTATTTAATTTATATTTATTGATTTTTATGATACAATTTATACCTTTTCTGAAATGCAGAGTTAACTAACGAATGCAATCCTTTTACAAGGTGCGGCCCTCCGCTAACCTCCGCTCCCACAAAGTGGCCCCCGAGCCAAAACAATTGCCCACCCCTGGCCGAGAGCATCACTTGTCACAGTGACATCATTTCCAGGTACTTCCTTGAAAGTGTCATTGCGGCATTGCGCCACAGTGTCCCCCCCTCCCTTTTTGATCCTGCTCTTTTGAGCAGGGGGGCGGGGGCCAGCGGAAGAAAGTTTCCCACCAAAGCGGGCAACCTGATAATGCTACTTGACAGTGTGGGGGGACAGGCTGTGGCTCAGTGGAAGGGGCCTCTGCTTGGCATGCAGAAGGTTCCAGGTTCAATCCCCAGCATCTCCAGTTTGAAGGATGGGGTAGAAGATGACGGGGAAAACCTCACTGCCGGAGACCCTGGAGAGCTGCTGCCAGCCTGTGTAGACAATACGGACTATGATGGGCTGAGAGTCCAATTCACTAAAAGGCAGCTTCATGTGTGTTATGAACATTTTTCCAATCAAAGGGGGCTTGGTGGCAAAGAAGATTAGCAAAACAGGGCAGCGAATTATTTTGTGGCGGTCCGAGTTTCAGGCAGTCCCTCCCGTAGGGAAGCACAAACAGACTCCACGGGGGCTCAAGAGTGTGTCTTTGTCGGGCTCTGCAGGTGAAATCCAACCCTGGAGTTGACGGTCAGTACCAGGAATCAAGAGTAGTAGAAAAGGGCAAGAGTCCAGGAGCACCTTAAAGACTAACAAGATTTGTGGCAGGGGGAGGAGCTTTCGTGAGTCATGGCTCGCTTCTTCAGATGCAGCTGGAATGTGAGTCCAGCCGTCCTTGTATCTTGGAGTGATTCTTCATGGCTAAATGCGGTGCCTTTCATGGAGACAGATCAAGATGGGGCGCCGCGTCAGTCCGTCTGTAGCAGTAGAAAAGAGCAGGAGTCCAGGAGCACCTTAAAGATGAACAAAAATGTGTGGCAGGGTGGGAGCTTTCCTGAGTCACAGCTCACTTCTTCACTTCATTCTAGCTGTATCTGAAGAAGTGAACCGTGGCTCACGACAGCTCCAACCCTGCCACAAATGTTAGTCTTTGAGGTGCTGCTGGGACTCCTGCTGCAGACAGACCAAGGCTGCAATCGCACGCACTAAATAGTGTGCTTTCAATCCACTTTCAGTGCACTTTTCACCTGGATTTTGCCAGTTCACCAGTAAAATCCATTTGGAAAGTGCACTGAAAGCGGATTGGAAGTGCATTATTTTGTGCGTGTGTGTGATTGCCGCCTAACACGGCTGCCCATCGGGGTCCAGAGGCCGTCCTTGCGTTCGATTGTTTCAAAAAATCTCCCCCCCCAGCTGCTGCTCTATCATGTGTTGTGTTTACGCCTGCTTCCTTTCCTTGTGAATGTTGATCTCCTTGTTTGCAAAAAAAATATAAACCAATCAATCTTGAGTTGGATCCAAAGTACTGCGAGTGGAGCAGTACTTGTAAAACAAGACTTTTCTGCCTCGCCCATCGGGTGACAGCCCTCTGAGCCCCCCCCCCCCCCAAAGTTCTGTTCCTGGAGTTCAGAGGACCGTAGGAAACAGTCCCATTGGTAGAACTGGGGAGAATCATCAGGAGGAGGGGGAATTAGCAAAACCTGCCCCTCTGCCAGTGCACTATAGGGAGACAAGAATCACTGGAAAAGACAATCGTGCTAGGAAAAGTTGAAGGCAGCAGGAAAAGAGGAAGAGCCAAGATGAGACGGATTGAATCACTGGAAAAGACAATCATGCTAGGAAAAGTTGAAGGCAGCAGGAAAAGAGGAAGAGCCAAGATGAGACGGATTGAATCACTGGAAAAGACAATCGTGCTAGGAAAAGTTGAAGGCAGCAGGAAAAGAGGAAGAGCCAAGATGAGACGGATTGAATCACTGGAAAAGACAATCGTGCTAGGAAAAGTTGGAGGCAGCAGGAAAAGAGGAAGACCCAAGATGAGACGGATTGAATCACTGGAAAAGACAATCGTGCTAGGAAAAGTTGAAGGCAGCAGGAAGAGGAAGAGCCAAGATGAGACGGATTGAATCACTGGAAAAGACAATCGTGCTAGGAAAAGTTGAAGGCAGTCGGAAAAAAGGAAGACCCAAGATGCCACGGCCCTCCATTTGCAAGACCTGAGCGGGACTGTTCGAGAGGGCATGTTGGAGGTCATTCATTCATAGGGTCGCCATAGGTTGGAACCCGGTGAGGTAGGTTAGGCTGAGATTGCGTGACTGGCTGGCGGTCCGTAGCGGGGGGTGGGGATTAAAACCTGGGTCTTCCAGGTCTTATTCTGTTGCTCTGACAACCACACCGCTTTCTGAGCTCATAGAAACGGCAGGTAGTCAGTACCCGGAGGAGAAATCTTCAAAGGACGGGGATGTATATTGAATAGCTGGTTCTTTCTCAGTTGAAAGCCAGTTTGGTGAAGTGGTTAAGAGCACGGACTCTAATCTGGGAGAGCCAGGTTTGATTCCCCACTCCTCCACGTGCAGCGACTGGTGTGACCTTGGGTCAGTTACAAGTTCTCGCAGAGCTGCTCTCTCAAGGGCAGTCCACAAAAGAGCTCTCTCAGCCCCGCCTACCTCATGGGGTGTGTGTTGTGGGGAGAAGAAGAAGAAGAGATTGGATTTATACCCCGCCCTTCACTACCCAAAGGAGTCTCAGAGAGGCTTACAACCTCTTTCCCCTCCCCACAACAGACACCCTGTGAGGTAGGTGGGGCTGAGAGAGCTCTGAGAGAACTGTGCCTGAAATCTGGAAGACTCAAGTTTTAATCCCCCCCTCTGCTACGGACCTCAGCAGAAGGGATTCTAAGCTGCTCTAAAACTCCTTCGGGTAGCGAAGGGCTGGGTATAAAGCCAATCTCTTCTCTTCTTCTGTATGCACCCACATTTGTTCTAAACCCTTTCCTTCTGGGCCTGTTCAGCCCGGCAGTCGTGATGTGAGAAGTGTGGGTTGCTAAGCATTCAGATTTTATTTATTTATTTATTTATTTATTTACTAGGAACAAGGCCCATTGCAGAGCAATACAGTGGGCTCTAGCAGCCGTTGGGGCTCGTGCGGCCCACCCGGGTACTTGTGGGTGTCGGTCAGGAGCACCGTCAGGAGCGGGCTGAGGCCCCACATGTGGCCACCTGCGCTCACCAGCGGGTCCCCACAGGCGTCAGCAGGAACGGTCCTACAGCTGAGGGAGCGCATCATATGTGGCCACCCCAAATCGGCTTTATAATATCGAGAGATACCTCCCCTTTCTCCTCAATGGAAACCCAAAGTAACTTACACCATTCCCCCCAACCCTCCGTTTTATCCTCACAGCGACCCTGTGGGATAGGTTAAGCTGAGAATACACGAATGGCCCACAAAATGGGAGTTCAAACCTTGGTACCCCAGATCTTAGTCCAACTTTTCAACCACTACACCCCAGAGGCGGACGGGAGGGACAGTTTGGTATCACGGCTGCTAATATAATCAAGAAGTTGAGTGGTTTCCCTGCTGTACATCTGCTGTGCAGTTCTAAGGGGGAATTGGGGGGATTTACGGTGAGGTGGAAAGGTTGCCAGATCTCCGGATTCTTTCTGTCCCTTTCCCCTCTGGTTAAGTGTTCTGTTGGCAACTCTTCTCTTCGCATCAACAAGGGAGTTTTGGAGGAGAGGATGGGCAACCTGTTAGATGTGTGGGACCAGTAGTGTGTGTGTGTGTCTGTCTGTCTGTCCATCTATCTATATACCGTATTTTTCGCACCATAAGACACACTTTTTCTCCCCAAAAAAGTGGGGGGGAAGTGCGTGCGTCTTATGGAGCGAAGCTCCCGGGGCCGCGGCAAGCGCCGCCAACCCCGGGAGGAGGCCCCCCTCCCTCCCTCCCCCCGCAGAAGCTCCCGGGACCGCGGCAAGTGCCGCCGGCCCCGGGAGGAAGCCCCCTCCCTCACCCCTCCTGGGGCTGCGGCAAGCGCCACCGGCCCCGAGAAGTAGCCCCCTCCCTCCCCTGCTCACCTTTCCTGCCCCATTCCTCCCCCCCTCATTATTCTTGGGCTGCGGGGGGGGGGGAGGTAGGGAGGTAAGAGCTGGGCCTGAGTGGCGTTAAGCCACTCGGGCCCAAGCAAGGGGGGGGAGGGAAAAACCTTGTCTTTCTTTCTTTCTCTTTCTGTCTGTCTTCCTTCCTTCCTTCCTTCTCTCTCTCCTCTCTACCTTCCTGTTTCTTCCTTTCTTTCTGTCTGTCTGTCTTTCTTTCTGTCTTCCTTCCTTCTCTCTCCCCCCCACCTACCTACCTACCTACCTTCCTTCCTTCCTTCCTTTCTTCTCTCTCTCTCCCCCCACCTACCTACCTTCCTTCCTTCTCTCTCTCTCTCTCTCCCCCCCACCTACCTACCTTCCTTCCTTTCTTCTCTCTCTCTCCCCACCTACCTTCCTTCCTTCCTTCTCTCTCTCTCTCTCCCCCCTACCTACCTACCTTTCTGTTCCTTT
Source organism: Lepidodactylus listeri (assembly GCA_029233225.1). Lineage (NCBI taxonomy): Eukaryota > Metazoa > Chordata > Lepidosauria > Squamata > Gekkonidae > Lepidodactylus > Lepidodactylus listeri. The sequence goes on along the minus strand of JARCFY010000011.1, from coordinate 93,809,833 downwards.
CTTTCTGTCTGTCTTTCTTTCTGTCTTCCTTCCTTCTCTCTCTCTCTCTCCCTCCCTCCCTCCCTTCCTGTTTCTTCCTTCCTTCCTTTCTGTCTTCCTTCCTTCCTTCTCTCTCTCTCCCCCCTACCTACCCCCCTCCCTCCCCTCTCACCTTTCCCAGTCTGCAGGGGGGGGAGGTAGGGAGGGAAGAGCTGGGCCTGAGTGGCGTTAAGCCACTGGGGCCCAAGCAAGGGGGGGGGGAGGGAAACACCCTTTCTTTCTGTCTTTCTGTCTGTCTTTCTACCTTCCTTCCTTTTCTCTCTCTCCTCCCTCCCTCCCTCCCTCCCTCTCTTCCTTTCCTTCCTTCCTTTCTTTCTCTTCCTTCCTTCTTTCCTTCCTTCTCTCTCTCTCCCCCCTACCTACCTACCTACCTACCTACTTTCTTTCTCTTTCTTTCTTTCTTTCTTTCTTTCTTTCTTTCTTTCTTTCTTTCTTTCTTTCTTTCTTTCTTTCTTCCTTCCTTCCTTCCTTCCTTCCTTCCTTCCTTCCTTCCTTCCTTCCTTCCTTCCTTCCTTCTCTCTCTCCCCCCCCCCCAACTACCTACTATTTGGTTCAGAATATTTTCCCCCTGTTTTCCTCCTCTAAAACTAGGTGCATCTTATGGTCCGGTGCGTCTTATGGTCCGAAAAATACGGTACATCTAGCAAACATGGGAGGGCTTCTGGGGTTCTTGGCCCCACTGCTGGACCTCCTGATGGCACCTGGTATTTTTGGCCACTGTGTGAAAGTGTATTGGACTGGATGGGCCACGGACCTGACCCAACAGTGGCTTCTCTTATGTTCTTATGACTCTGTTCTTATGACTTGCTTGTGCAGTGCCGCAGTGACTGCCCTGGTGCTTCCGTTGCCACATCCTGATGCCCTCCGGCAATGGTGCCAGAACCCCTTCCCTCCTTGTTGGTGATCAGCAGCTGGTGGTCTTCTAATGAGCTGCCTCAGGGAATACAATTATACCTCAGTCTTCCGAAGCGGCTCCCTCACGTCCCCTCAGTCGTGGCTGCAAAACAATCCTTCAGCAATTCTGTCCGGGGTGTGCAAGTTGAACGAATCTCCCATCACTCCTGTTCCAAGTTGCGACCCCATCTCAAACGAGACGCAGCCAAAACATTGCGAGAGACAAAGCAAACTATATATATAAAAGCTTTATACAATGGGGGAGTGATGGATAGATATAATTATAAGATCCAGCAGGCAAACTGATAACCGCGACCTCAGGTTAATGAGCTTCTTTGAAACTCGTTCTTCGCAACCCCTCACATCAAGGATCGAAGGTGTCTTTGCAAAACCGCTTAAGCTATCTCATTATTTCCAGAACATGATGCATTGGGATAATTGGGCGTAGAGAAGGGATTACAGTGCAGGCGCTCATGGTATCGATCCAGTTCTTGTTACCTGGGTGGGATGCTGATAAGACGCTGGCCATAAGGTGCTACTGAGGTCCAAACTAAGCCTTGGCTTTATATGATGGGCAACTTATGAGCCTTGAATGTTTTGATAAGGTGCTTTTGGAGGGGCTTTATTATGTTTCGATGCTGCCCTTGTTCTATGGAAATCAAGGCGGTACAGATTGTTCCTTCCCATTTTACCTTCACAACAATCCTGTGAGGTTGGCTTACGCCAAGAGGAAATGGCTGGTCTGGGGTTGGGAGAGTCATTACTGAATGGTTTGAACCCAGTTCCCCTACACTTGAAGGTCATTCATTCAGCAGTATGCCCAGGGATGTTTCTAACCAACAATTCGGCAGAAACACAGAAAAATCGTTAATTCGGCTTCGTGAAAATTTCATCAGAAGCCTTTTTTTAAAGTTTCGAGCCCACATGAGAAGATGGACTTCAAAATATGAGGGCAGCATCTGCTGAAGTTTTGGCAGTCAGGTTTCCGGCATTTGATTTGTCTTCCTCCCAGAGAAACCAGAGTAAATGAAGCAAGTAGATTCCATAGAGAGGTTTGAACGCTTCTTCGTGCAGAGTCTTGATTCTTTGGTAGAAGTATATTTAATTTGTGTGTGTGTGCAATTACGTGCAGATATTGTGCCAGATATTGGGCTGTGGTAGGAGGGGAGAAAGGGCAATCCTTCATAATCGGGGGCCCACAACTATGGTTATCATTTACACCTGGAAACTAAATCCCGCTACTGATGAATCTCCACTGTAAAGATCCCTTGTACGAACTTAAGAAGAGTCCTGCTGGGTCAGATCAGTGGTCCATCTAGTCCAGCATCCTGTCTCACACTGTGTCCAACCAGTTCCTCTGGAGGGCTAACAACCGGGTAGAGAGGCCTAGGCCTTCATTAGAACATCAGAAGAGCCCTGCTGGATCTGACCCGTGGTCCATCTAGTCCAGCATCCTTTCTCACACAGTGGCCACCCAGTTCCTCTGGAGGGCCAACAAAAGGACAGAGAGGCCGAGGCCTTCATTAGAACTTTAGAAGAGCCCTCCTGGATCAGACCAGTGGTCCATCTAGTCCAGCATCCTTTCTCACACAGTGGCCACCCAGTTCCTCTGGAGGGCCAACAAAAGGACAGAGAGGCCGAGGCCTTCATTAGAACTTTAGAAGAGCCCTGCTGGATCAGACCAGTGGTCCATCTAATCCAGCATCCTGTCTCACACAGTGGCCAACCAGTCCCTCTGGAGGGCCAACAACAGGGCACAGAGGCGGAGGCCTTCATTAGAACATCAGAAGAGCCTTCCTGGATCAGACCAGTGGTCCATCTAGTCCAACATCCTGTCTCACACAGCGACCAACCAGATCCTCTGGATGGCCAACAACAGAGGATAGAAGGCTGAGGCCTTTCTGTAATGTTGCTTCCCAGCACTGGCATTCAGAAGTTCCCTGTAACAATGGCTAGTAGCCACTGATAGCCCTATCCTTCATGAATCTTTCTAATCCTCTTTTAAATGCCTGTGGCCCTCACAATATCCTCTGGCAGTGAATTCCACATTTCAATCACTGGGCAATTCAGTGGCAACAGAAAGGGTGCCATGATATCCCTAGGTGGTGTAATAAGGCTTACCTTATTGACCTATGGAAGCAGTTTGTCTTGTGGAGGTGTGCAGACTTCCATCAATCGTTGCAACCCTTTATGATGAATTGTGGCTGAAGACCGTGCTTTGTCTTTTTGTTGTTGTTGTAGAACTGCTTGAGAAGGAGGGACGCCGGCTTGTTGAACCAGCTCCAAGAACTGGACAAGCAAATCAGTGATCTGAGGCTGGATGTTGAAAAGACAACAGACGAGCGCCTGGAGATGGACAGTCGTCCGAGTTCAGGTAGGAGTTTCAAGAGGCCTAATCAGGGCCCTTAGAAGTAGGCCCCTTTTGGTTACTTTATAGCTCTGTAATGCATTCCTAAAAACCCTGACCTGGATAACCCCGGACAGCCCAATCTCATCAGATCTCAGAAGCTAAGCAGGGTCTGGTTAGTATTTGGATGGGAGGCCACCAAGCAGGCCGGTAGCTACGGTGAGGCTTTTTGGGGCTCCACCCCCTTTCTTAAAGGCACAGCCCCACAAGAATTTCTCCTGTAAATGATTTTTTCAATAATTTTAAAACATTTTTTTTAAGGTGAGTACTCTTTTAAGCAGAGTGGGGTGCCGTAATTGACTAATTCCCGCACTGAGCAAGGGGGTTGGAGTAGGTGACCTCTAGGATCCCTTCTAACTCTGTGTCAAGAAACTGGTCTCCTTTAAGAGAGCTTTTCTGCCAAAGTGTTAGCTTTCTTGACTATAGCGGTCATCACCCCCACCTGCTGGCTTGTTCCCAGGATTGTTGCTTAGGCTGGCAGAAGTGATTAACCTGCAGCAGCTGAGAACAGTCATCCAAAGTGGCCAAGATCTCTCCTGATAACAGCTGTCTGTCGGCTAAATGGCTTTTCTTTTTGCACTGAGAACTTCAGCCCCACCAGAAAAAAAAACATTTGCCCCACAAGCCACAAAATCCAGGGTTGCTACGCAGAGGCAGGCAATTGCAAACCACCTCTGCTCGTCTCCTGCCTTGGAAACCCTGTGGGTCACAGCAAGTTAGCTGCAACTTGATGACAAAACAAAAAAAGGCACTCATTCTTCAAGTCTCAGTCTTGCAGAGGGCACTGAGGAATCATATGCATCGTGGGTAGATTCTCTCTTGCCAAATCTGGGGGTGGGAAAAACCAAAATAAGTTCACCAAAGAAAATGACTGTTTTATGACTTTAACACGCTTGGGGCGCAATCATACGCACCCATTACCCACGCAAGAGGGACGATTCACCCACGGATCAAAGCGGCGCGATCACACCAGCACATCTGGGAGGCGTCCCACAACCGTCGTCAAACCATCGCAAGCCGTTTTGCTCCACCAGGGAAGCAGAGTGAAAAACCACTAGTTAAACTCCAGTATCAAACGGCTTGCTGCAGGCCACAGCCGGATTTTTCCTGTGTGATCGCGCCAGCACAAACTTGTGGCGTCGGGGATAGTGTGATCAGGCTATCCCGACGCCATGCTGTTGGTTTTCCCCCCCTTCTCAGTGTGCGCATCATCGAAAGCCCTTAGCGTGGAGGAGCGATTCATCTATCCCCCGTTTAAGAGAATCAGAAACCAACCACACACACAAAAAAAATAACTCGCCCACAGTTGCGTCTGATCACACAGCGGCGAGTTGCGCCAGCAGATCCACAGACCTGTGTGATCACGCAACTGCGGGGCAAATTGCTCCGGGGCAAAATAGCCTCACTTCTGCTTCGGATTATCTTGCTCGTGTGGCTGCGGCCTTGGTTGTACTCTTTATCATGTTTATCATGCAGATTTCATAACAATCGTTTTTATGTAAGATACATGCCGTAAACATTGACAAAGCCAGTAGATAAGGTGTGAGTACACTATGAAAGTCTGATGCAGATGTTCTTGACTCTGTTTAGGCTAAGTGGAAAAGTAGACCAATAGAGCTTTGGGAAGACATTAGAGAAGAGTCGCGTCGATCCACATTATTGCCATTCCTACAGCGCTCCGTCAAGAGATTGGTGATGAACACCAACGCAGAGATAGAGTTGATAAAGACATTCGAAACTGCTTTCCAATCCTAGGAAAGCGTGTTGTCTTTATCTCTTATGTTTCTTGGATTCGCATGTCTTTAAAGGAAGGAGTGATTGATGCTATTCAGGGGCTTGAAAAACAAGGACTTTTTAGTCTATTGGTCTACTTTTCCACTTCATAGCTCTAATCAAGACACCTTGAAGATAATAACATTCCAGGAACTTAGCCTAAAAAGAGTCAAGAACGGTTGCATCAGACTTTAATATTGTACTCACACCTTTATCTACCGGCTTTTGTCTGTGTTCATGGCATGTATTTTACATAAAACTGATCGTTAAGAAATCTGCACTATCTATATATCTAATTCCCAAGTACCCTCCCCCGTGCGGATACCTAAATCCCGGCGGGGGGGCACTTGGGGGGTGGGGTTTCTACACACGGGGGGCACTCCCCCCCTCCCCCCATGTGCAGAAAAATCCTAAATGTTTTAAAAACTTTTGGGGGGATCTTTAAATCCCCCGAAAAGTTAAAGCATTCTCCGCGCGTGCGCAGAGAACGCTGTGGCCGTTGTAGGGGAGGGGGTGGGAAGCGGCGTGACGAGGACTCGTCGCCGCCATTTGCGGGGGGGAGGGAAGAGCCTCGGCGGGCGGCAGGTCTCTATGCCCCCGCCGCCGTTTTGAAAGCAGGGAGGGGGGGGGGAAGCCTCAGTGGACGGCGGGTGTCCCTGCCACTGCCGCCATCGTTTTGAAGGCGGGGAGAAGCCTCGGCAGGCAGCGGTCTCCCTGCCGCCGCCACCTTACAGGGGGGGAGCCTCGGTGGGCGGCTGCCTTCCTGCCGCCGCCGTCGTTTTGAAGGCAGGGGGGAAGCTGCCTGGAGGGGGGACGGGGTAGAGGCTCGACACGCGGGGCCAGAGGAGGGGAAAGAGGCTCACCTACCCCTTCCCCCGCAAGTATCGCAGGTCCTCCGGCTTGTAAACATTATAAAGAGTACAACCAAGTGTGTTAAAGTCGTAGAATAGTAGTTTTTTCCATTGTGTTCACACCGAAGCCCATCTTGTTTTTGTTAAATCTGGGGGTGGGGGTGAGCGTGGAAGGCGTGGCCAACTTTGAAGTTGGAATCTGAAAAATTTGCTCCACATGATGCCCTTTCTGTGCCGGACCCACACTGGGATGCCCAACTGGGTCTCTCCTCCAAACGTTATCGGTAAACAAGATTAGAATTGTCCTTAAGGAGACCTTTGCAGATAAGATCTTGTGTTTCTTTCCAGCGTGGTTGAACTGGAGATTGCTTCATTTCAGCTACAGCTGAAATCATTTTGCTTCCCAAAAATTATCCCCTAAAATCTTTGATGTCACGTGTTCAGCCAAATATTCCTTGCACGTCCGTTAACCGTTCAGTGAATGCTCGACGACCAGCGGCATTTTGATTCCCAGAACTGATACGACAGTCAAAATTTGACAGTAATTTGATCGTTAACATCTGGTGGCAATTAGTATTTGACAGCTCGGTATGCAGCAGTGTTTAATATTTGACAGTCGATTTGCTTCAGAGATCTCCCTTTTTCCAGACCTGCCAAAATTGGAAACCATCAAGAGACACCAGCAGGTCCCAAACTACAAGGAATTTCTAATCTTGAGATAAAAGTTTGTGTTCAAAATGGCTGCCTTGGGCTTTTATGGCTCCTCCCCTTCCTTCTCCCCTAAGGTGTGTCTCAGATAGTGAAGACTTCCTGGTTTGCAGCACGGAATCCTTGTTTTCTGGCAAAGAACAAACTGTTGCTTGTGGTTCGGACAGGATGATGAACTATGGTTTGTTATGAATGGAGCAGAGATCCATCATTGACTATAAGCTACAATGTATAGATAGAACGCTCTGTCCGGAGCAGTGATGCTCTGTATTCTTGGTGCTTGGGGAGCCACAGCGGAAGGGCTTCTGGAGTTCTGGCCCCGCTGGTGGACCTCCTGATGGCTCCTGGGTTTTGGCCACTGTGTGACACAGAGCGTTGGACTGGATGGACCACTGGCCTGATCCAACATGCCTTTTCTGATGTTCTTATGTCTGGGGGCAGTGATGTTCTGTATTCTTGGTGCTTGGGGGGCAACAGTGGGAGGGCTTCCAACGTTCTGGCCCTGCTGGTGGACCTCCTGATGGCCCCTGGGTTTTGGCCACTGTGTGAGACAGAGTGTTAGACTGGATGGGCTACTGGCCTGATCAAACATGGCTTCTCTTATGTTCTTATGAACTGGGAATTATCAGAGTTCGGAGAGGTGGAGGAGTGGGGAGTACCCTTGAACACCTGATAAGGACATGATTTGGTGTAATGTAACCAGTGGGAATATTGAATGGTGGAAACGGTGGTCTGTTTCAGACATTTACAAATATTGGGCTAGATCCAGACTAAATGGTCCACTTCCACCGGTTCCCCCTTCCCATTACAGATATGTTGTTCATGTCATGGAGAGGGGTTGTAACTCAGGAGTAGAGCACCTGCTTGGCGTGTGGAAGGTGCCAGGTTCAATCCTTGGTGCCTCCGGTTAAAAAAATACCAGTATGAGTGTACAGCTTCATGTATTTAGTCCTCAGTGTGGCCACCCAAGAGCAGCATTTGATGAAGATTATCCACCCAAGAGCAGCATTTGATGAAGATTCGTGTCCTGCAGTAGGGATGGAGAAGCAGGAAAGTTCCATTCTGCCTTTGGAAAGTTTAGTCTGGAATCCAGGGTTGCCAACCTCCTCTCCCGAGAGCCAGTTTGGTGTAGTGGTTAGGAGCGTGGACTCTAATCTGGGAGAACCAGGCTTGATTCCCCACTCCTCCACATGCAGCTGCTGGTGCGACCTTGGGTCAGTCACAGTTCTGTCAGAGCTATTCTCTCAAGGGCAGTTCTCTTAGAGCTCTCTCAGCCCCACCTACCTCACCGGGTGTCTTTTGTGGGGCGGGGAAGAGAAAGGAGATTGTAAGCCGCTCTGAGACTCCTTCAGGTAGTGAAGGGCGGGGTATAAATCCAATCTCCTCCTCCTCCTCCTCTTTCTTCTTCTTTTCTTGGAATTACAACAAGAGGTAGAGGGATCTCTTACAACAAGACTACAAGGATCAATCCCCCTGGAAAAAATGGTGGATTCCACGGCATGGTACTTTCGTCGAATAAAGCCCTTTATTTCAGCTCAGCTACCAACCTGGAATATATATTTAACAAGCTGAAGAACTGTGGGGTATTGTCTGTTTCATCCCTGACCTGGAGAACCTAGCCTAGCCTGATCTCATCAGACCTCGGAAGCCAAGCGGGGTCAGCCCTGGTCAGAGCTTGGATGGGAGACCGCCAAGGAAGTCCAGGGTTGCTACGCAGAGGCAGGCAACGGCAAACCACCTCTGCCGATCTCTTGCCTTGAAAACCCTACGGGGTTGCCATGAGTCAGTTGCAACGTGACAGCACTTTCCACCACCACTGTCAGTTCCAGTGAATCCGGTACTGCATCTCCGTCTCTCCAGCTGGTTTTCGTCCATCGCTCGACGGAACTAGCATGTAAAGCAGAGATGTCAAACTCTTTTGTTACGAGGGCTGGATCGGACATAGATGTCACTTTGTCTGGCGGGGCCATGTGTGCCATAAAATGTAACACCAGGTACCAGAGATATAAACCTTATAAAGGACACCTGCAAACCCAATCAACAATATTATTTCTTACTTAAAATACAAACAAAAGCAATTGATCCTTAGCAGTGAAAGCAACTGATTTACTAGGGAACCCACCAACTCTCCAATAAATGTATTTCATCATAATGCAAGACTAGGTTTTTTCCAAGGGATATACCATAAAAGGGGGAGTTACCTTACATTACCATGCATACAAGTTGCTTGAGGGCCGGTTCTGGCTCTTGGGCCTTATGTTTGACGCCACTGATCTAACGCTTTATTCTGTTTTTCCTCTCTTCCTTGCAGGGTTTTATGAGCTAAGCGACGGCGGGGCTTCTGGGTCCCTCTCCAACTCCTCCAACTCCGTTTTCAGCGAGTGTTTATCCAGCTGCCCCTCCAGTGCCTGCTTCTGCAGCCCTTTGGATACATCCGTGAGCAGTTCAGATGGCCGGCCCAAATCAGCAGGTACAGCAGGAACTGAGTTCTTTAATGTCTTTTGCACATGAACGGACCTGGGCCGGGGTGTGTGTGTGTGTCTCCTGAACTTGTAGCTCTTCCCGTATGATGGCAAACATGTGAAAACATGTAAACACGAGAGCCAGTTTGGCGTAGTGGTTAAGTGCGCGGACTCTCATCTGGGAGAACCGGGTTTGATTCTCCACTCCTCCACTTGCACCTGGCTGGATGACCTTGGGCAAGCCATAGCTCTGTACCAGCTGTTCTCTCAAGGACAGTTGTCTCGGAGCTCTCTCAGCCCCACCGACCTCACAGGGTGTCTGTTGTGGGGAGGGGAAGGGAAAGGAGTTTGTAAGCCGCTCTGAGACTCCCAAGTGAGTGAAGGGCGGGGTATAAATCCAAACTCATCTTCTCTTCTTCTAAAGGGGTGGCCAATTCTTGGTCTTCAGCGAGTTTGTCCTGTGTTCAGAGGCAAATTGGATTTCTCATTGCTCCCCTTCTGTCATGACTCAGGTGGGGTGTCACCCGACGCTGCCACCGCTCTGGATATAGGTTCCCTTGGAAAGTCCCAGAGCCCCCTCCCAAGACCTTCAGACCTCCGCTTCTTGGCTGAATAAAAGGCATGAGGACCAGGCACAGTAAACAACAATAAAAGGTTTATTGGATAGGAGGTCAGCCCAAAATTGGGAGACAAACAAGGTGCAAGGATAATGACAGTAAGTGGGTGAAAAGAAAAGGAATCAAATGCCCTAAACGCGACTCGGCTCACAGTCCCTAGCTCTCTGTCTTCATTAGGCCTGAGTTCACTCAGCCTGTCCTCAGGACGAGGGCCTCTTTCCTACAGCAGCCTTTCCACAGGCCCTGCTCCCTGGGAAAAGAACAACTCCCAACCAATGCTCCCTCTAAGCTATGGAGTCTTGTGAGCAGCAATTTTACTTTGTGAGCTACCGGCATTAAAGTTGTGAGCGAGCGATTTGGCTGCTGCATAAATTAGTTTGCTCTGGAGCCGTCCTTCCTGAGCGGAGACAAAAAGAGGTGAGCCGGAGGCTAAAAAACTGTGAGCTAGCTCACACCAACTCAGCTTAGAGGGAACATTGCTCCCAACCAGTCCCAGCTCTTTTGTTGCAATACTCTCTTCCCTCCTATTGGCCCGTTTTGGCGCCAAAACACACGCAGGGGCCCCTGGGAGTTGTAGGCCCAGCACTTTCTACTGCCAGTCAGGCTCCCCCGGCCTACCAGGCCCGGCTGCCACAGGCCGGGTCATGACACCTTCCCTCATCAAACAGAAGGCGGCTACTTAACCCATCTTGTCTGCTATTTATTTATTTATTTATTTATTTAATATACTGTCATTTGTCCCAATGGGGACCCAAAATGGTTTACATCATTCCCCTCGCCTCAATTTATCTTCACCACAACCCTGTGTGGTAGATCAAGATGGCTATATTAGTCTGTCTGTAGCAGTAGAAAAGAGCAAGAGTCCCAGTAGCACCTTAAAGACTAAAAAATGTTGTGGCGGGGGAGGAGCTTTTGTGAGTCACGGCTCACTTTTTCAGCTAGAATAGGAGTGCATCTGTCCTATTTATTGGAAAGTGGAGTGATTTCAGATGCTGAAGATATTTCAGATATTGGAGACAGTTTATGCTGTTCTGCATGTATGAAAGGGGTAGAGCTCTGAAGGGACATTTCCATTCCTTTCTTCTTAGGGTCAGTGTGAGGGAACAAAGAAACAAGATGGAGTCACTCAAAACCAGAAAGATGAAGTTAGGCGGTTGTTGTTTTCTTTCCATGTAAATCCTTTCCCTAATTTTGTAGTAAGCTTTTCCTTTGAAGAATCTGTGGCGCGTTTTCCCACTGCGTTTCATTTACTCTGCTTAATATCCAACATGTAAAGACCACTGAACGGCAAATTGGTTCCCTCAAATGAGATACGTACGCAATTGTATCTGAGTGGCGTCTGTCAGGCGAAGTGACAGGGTGAAATGCAATCCTGCTGACGCTTGACTGCATTTCCGGTCTTTTTCTTTCTGAGGTAAATAGTCGTACCTTCAGTAGAAGGCTCGGCGGGCCTGATGGAGAAACAGTGTCACGATTGGAGAGGAGGTGGTATTTGAAACTTATATTATTGAAGTTTTGGTGTGGAAGCTAAGGATAGGAGATGGATTGGTTCAATAAAGGAGGCCGCAGCCCTCAGTTTGCCAGACGTGAGCAAGGAGTGTAAGAAATTCCCTCATAGGAGGGGAGAGGAAATGAGAGGACATATTTGAACTCATTAATTTGTAGGCTCGTCGTGAGTTGGGGACAACAAGACACACATAATACAAGCTGAAATGGCAGGCTTCGATCCTGAAATCCTGAAGTTTTGAGAAGAAAAGTGTAACAGTCGTTGAGTTGGAAGAGGCCTTTATAGGCTTTCCAGTTCAATCCCCGGCCTAGTGCATTCCTGACCAGCAGTTGTCCAAACTCTTCTTTGAAACCCTCAGCAGGGGAGAGCCCATCCCACCCCTGGTAATTGGTTCCATAGCCAAACCACTGTTACCATTAGAAAGTTCCTCTGACTGAAATCTACCCCTGAGGGAACTCAAGCCTAGCCATGCCCTCTTCCATATGGCAGCCCTTCAGGTATTTGAACAGTGCAAATATGTTCTCACTCCACACCCCAGTCTTATCTCTACGCACAGACATCAGGCACTGATTCTGTATGGGGGGTATGGGGGGTTAGTAGAAGAAGAGGAAGAAGAAGAGATTGGATTTATACCTCGCCCTTCACTTGGAGCCTCAGAGCGGCTTACAGACTCCTTTCCCTTCCCCTCCCCACAACAGACACCCTGTGAGGTAGCTTAGGCTGAGAGAGCTCTTTCCAGAGCTATCCTTAAGAGAACAACTGTGACAAAACTATGGCTTGCCCAAGGTCATCCAGCAGCTGCAAGTGGAGGAGTGGGGAATCAAACCCGATTCTCCCAGATTAGAGTCCGCGCACTTAACCACTACACCAAACTGGCTTTCTAGTAGTTGGATAGGAGGGGTGACCGAAGAAGCTTGCGGCTTCTATGCAGAGGAAGGTGATGGCAAACCGCCTCTGCTCATCTCTTGCCTTGAAAACCCGCCGAGGTGGAACTTCATGGGGTTGCCATGATTCAGTTGCAACTCGACAGCATGCATTACCTTTTTAAAGCCCGGGGGAATGTCACACATCAGTCCTGAAACCAGACTTTTCCGGGAAGCTGTACTTGAGTATTTTCCGCATCTGATGTCAGATGTCGGATTTTGTCTTGGCTTTCCCAAGGCAACAGATTCTTAGAACCGTCCCATCAGTTGGGCTTTCTGTAAGAACAGAATCTTTGCTAACTATTTTCTCTTCTCCTGCTGAATTTCAGATCTTATTGGCTGGGTGGAATACAACAAAGGAGGGCAGCCGGAAGACCAGTCGATGGGGACTGTCTCTCATTCTCTGTCCACGCCACATTCGAATTCCCTGGACGTGGCTGCAGAAGTGCACCCAAAATATCAGTGTGACCTGGTGTCCAAAAATGGGAATGACGTGTACCGGTACCCCAGCCCCTTACATGCGGTTGCAGTCCAGAGCCCCATGTTTCTGTTGCCGGTGACGAGTAGCCCCCCGAGAGAAGAGGAAGACAGGGGTATTTGCAATGTTGGTGAGGTCTGTGTTGGATCTGAACTTGATACGAAGACCGGCACTTCCTGTCGCCCGTCAGATTCTCATTCCACATCCCTTCCCGTGGCCACCAAAAAAATGGATGGATACATCTTGAGTCTCGTGCAGAGGAAGATCCCGTCAGTGAGGACTAACAAACCGAGAACGAATCTGAACGCAGACCCCGCCAAAGGGATTTTGAGACACGGAAGCATTTGTGCTCGGCAGGGGGCCGGTGCGGCCCATAACAACGCAGTCCCCGTTAAGAACCCTAGCCAGGTGTTCCCACGTTCCACGACAGCCACCCCCGTGCTGGATAACGGCGCCTTTTCTCCCTCAAAGCAGCGTTTGCGAGAAGCAAGCATCGAGCACCTGGAGACCAAAAAGATTCCTTTACCCACCGCCTTTTCACCAAATTCTAACCATGAACTTCAGAGCAAACCCCCCTCATCCAGGACTGTCAAACCTCAAGAGGCTATACGGTGTCCTGTGGTTAGCAAGGGTGACGGGCCCAAGGAAAGAGGCCAAACCTTTGTGACTAAAGAAAGTCCTTGCCGCAGCATGGCACCCCTGAAGGAAAACAAAGCCATCCAAATACCCAAAAAGATACCGTTAAAAAACAGTGGGGGACAAGCAACTCACCCTGTTTCACCTCCTCACGAGACCAGGCCACCACTGGATTTCAAAAGTGAGGGATCCTCCTCTCAGAGCCAGGAGGAAGGGTTACTGGTGAATGCCCAGTATGTACCAGCCCAACCACAAACAGTCAGACTTCATAAAGGCACCAGGAGTGTCAAAATTCTAAAAAGTTCCCTGGTGAAACACAGGTCCCATCTCGTCACGGTGCTGGAAAACAGTCCCCTGGCTGGGCGGGAGAAAGGCAAACCCCCCGGCAAAAAATGCCGTTTCCCCGATGACCTGGATACAAATAAGAAGCCGAAAAAGACAACCTCGAGGGGAAAGAAAAGTGGCCATTTGCCGACGGAGACCAACCTTCTAAGTAGGCCCCCTGGTGTCCTTAGATCCGCAATGAGACCCCACGGGTTCGGCAGAGAACCAGTTGTAGCCAAACCTAAGCACAAGCGAGCTGACTATCGCCGCTGGAAACTGCCAGCAGAGGTGTCTTATGAAGAAGCCCTCAAAAGGGCCAGAAGAAACCGGAGAGAAGGTCTTGGGGTCTACTCACAAGTTACCCATCCCTACGCTAGCCCGTACGCCTATGTTGCTAGTGACTCGGAATATTCGGCTGAGTGCGAATCTCTCTTCCATTCCACCGTGGTGGATACCAGTGAGGACGAACGGAGTAATTACACCACGAACTGCTTTGGGGACAGCGAGTCGAGCTTAAGCGAGGTCGAGTTTGTTGGTGAAAGCACGACGACCAGTGACTCGGACGAGAGCGGGGGCCTCATTTGGTCCCAGTTTGTCCAAACTCTCCCCCTCCAGACAGTCGCCGCTGCTTCGGAGCTCCACGAGAACGCGGCAAAAACTTTTGTGAAGATCAAGGCCTCTCATAACCTGAAGAAGAAAATCCTCCGCTTTCGGTCCGGCTCTCTCAAACTCATGACTACTGTCTAAGTGCATACTGGGAATAGTAAATATTGCACACTTCGAACGTATGGAGGTAGGGTGGGGAATGTGTGTGTAATGGTATATCTGCACAAAATTTTCGGTGGGCACACTCATTTTGGGACGAGGGAGCCACACGAGCAGTGTGGGCTTCAAATTTGCGGGGGGGGGGACGTTTGTAGCGGGGTCCATAATCTGCAAGGAGAGAGGGGTGCATGAGATTCTTTCATGCTGTTTCCAGCCTTCTCAGGCGCCCCACATCAACGGTGCTGGGGCAGTGAGTTCTTCACTGGTCTTGTGCGGGGTGGGAGGAAGGTTGAACCCCCCAACCTCCTCATCCTCTGGAGCTGGCCAAGCCCGGGAGCCCCAACATTAACTTTGCCTTGATCTCCTGGTAGTTATGAGATATTTCTGCACTGCTATCTCTTTTCGCAGTCTGCACGCACAGCCTTGAAATATTTGCAGGTAGCCACAAAGACACGCACACACACCTACGAGCAGCTGTTGAAGTACGGGAAGCTGGAGCTTTTGGTCCGAGGTCAATTCGCTTGTGGGTCGGCATGCCCGTTGGCTGCTTGAAATGGCAGCTTGGGGTGATTGTCCACGGGAGATTGTCCTAAGTTTAGGGGGAGGTCCAGACTCTGAGAAGGAGAGCAGGATAGGGAAGTCGTTCCCTTAATGGGATACCGACAGGCACGTAACACAATACAGAACTGGAGCCCTAATTGGGGATACCATCTAAGACCAAGTGGGACCTGCCCCTCTTCTGTATGCCCTGGCCTGAAATCTGTTCTGCAGCGGGGAAATAACTCTCACAAGTTCGTTAAAGTGTTTTGTCGAGCCACAGCTGACTCAGGGTAACCTCATGGAGTTGGGCTTTTAGGGCAAGAACAGAGGTGGTTTGCCATTGCCTGCCTCTGTGTAGCAACCCCAGTCTTCCTTGGAGGTCTTTCGTACTATTACTATCCATGGTCAGCGCCGCTTAGATTCCAGCCAAGATTTGACTAGCCTGGGCTATTAGGGCCACTACTGTGCAAGTTACTAGCTCGCAATACATTTGCTATCCTACCTGACCACACAGCATGGCAACATCTGTCACGTGATGCGATAAGGGTCGGAAAGAGGGGAAAACCTAGCTCTTTTCCGGTTTCCAAAAGCTTGCTCTCTAGTCGCCTGGAGGCAACTCTGTCTCTCGCCATAAGCAACCACTCAAGTGGTGTAGCCTTGCAGAACGGTTAACAAAAACCTTGGTCTATGCAGATCCTCTCCTTGTTTCTGGTGCTGCTTCCCTGCCTCCCACATGTCTGCAAATATGCCAAAACCAAGCTCCCGTGCAGACAGGTCCCTGAGCAAGCGCGTATGCGCTCATGCGCACATCTTTCTTAAACAAAACAAGGTGCTTGTTGTAAATAATTTCCTACATTGTTGGGTGGGTTTTTTCCCCCTTCTAAAAATGCACATATTTAAATCTTACTGCAATGCTTACATAACATCACTTGGACCTCTGAATTTGTGGGTGAATGCTAGTGCCTTTTAAGTGGGGAAATGGAGACCACTGTGCTAGTTTTAAGCGAAGGAATAATGACAGTCTTCACCTGTGACAACTTTCAATGTATAGTAATAGATGCTTTTGCGAGAAAGGGTCAGTAAAACTCCTTATGTTGGGGATGGTTTAAAGGACATCTGGACTTTTACACTGAACCATACTTTGTTTTGTACAAATACTTTGGTGCATAGAACTTTGCTGACCTCTACTCGCAGAGATTGAAACATGCAATTTCCAGACAGAGTCAAAAGAACAACGGGTGACGGATGGGCAAGGATGGGTAGACAGTGGGTGTCCCCAGCATGGTGCCCAAGGGTGCCATCATGCCCACTGACGCCTTTCCTAGTTTCTGCCAAGTGTTTTAGAAACTGGGTGGGGCTCTTGCCCAGGAGTGTTTCTGATTGGCCACTGGAAGTTGGATTGGCTGTGCAGATCAATATTGTTGTGGCAGCAGCCATCACCACAGTTTTGGTTTTATTCTCTCTCATTCCTTTCCCCCAGTATATATTTTTAAATTACACTGTACTTGGACTTCTTCCATGTTTGTATGGCTCCGCCTCCTACGGCAGCCATTTTGTCACTGACTCCACCTCCAGCAGTGGCCATTTTGTGGTTGCAACCACCAGTTTATATCAGAATTCCAAAAATGCCCACAGACTCGAAAAGGTTGGGGATTCCTGGTCTACCAAAGCAAGAGCCCCGATTAAAGTTCTCGTGTGAAGCTCCCAGGGGTCTCATCCATCTTTCCCAGAGTTCCACAGTCTCAGTGGGAGGTCTTCCCCAGCACTGCCAACCAGAAGTTTTGTTAAGTGAGAATTGGCTCAGAGGATAAGACGCTGAGCTGCAGACCAGAAAGTTAGTAGCTTGGCAGTTCGAGACCCTAGTGCTACATGACGGAGTGAGCTCCCATCTCTGGTCCCAGCTCCTGCCAGCCTAGCAGTTAAAAAGCAAGGAATTGCAAGTAGATAAATATGTCCCACTTTGGTGGGAAGGTAGCAGCATTCCATGTGCCTCGGTGTCTAGTCATGCCGGCCACATGACAATGGAGAAGTCTTCGGACAGTGCTGGCTCTTCAGCTTGGAAACTGAGATGAGCACCGCCCCCTAGAGTCGAATTCGGCTGGCTTTCGAGCAAGGGAAACCTTTTACCTTTACTATTCTGGGTGGCCTTTCTCTATTCTGTCACAGAGCTATGGACATTTAACAATTCTGGCACTAATCTTGTTAGTGTCAGGTGTTCGGTGAGAACAAAGACCAGTGCTAAGGATCTTGTTAGTCCTTGTGGTTGAGGAAAGAACCTATAAATGGGGGGTTGCTTTCTCCTAGATGCTTGGAAACAGAAACAAAACAAAATTGCACAACCCTTAAATGTGGGGGTTGAGTGCAGTGTTTTCAGTTGCAAAGTTCTGAATTTTCCCGTTGCAGAGTTTGAGACGCCCCCCCCCCCCTTTGAAATTCAGTACTCTTTGTACTCTTTTTTTTTCTTTTTTTGCAAGGCTTATTTCTGGAAAAGATTTTCAGGGCTTGTATTTCCATCAGCGCTTCAAGTCTGTGCCTCCGCACGCGGGAACCCCCAGTGCGTCCTATGAATTGCAAACTGTGGAATCTGCTGTTGGTATAGCAGACCGCAAGCACAGAAGTCTACCCCTTCGACACAGGATTACAGAGCTCTGCACATTTTGCCATTTTATACTCCCCCCCCCTCCAAAAGAACCCCCCCCTAGTTTGCAACCCAAATCAAATACAGAAGGAACCACAGCTTTACATAATATATTCCCGTTTTAGAGGCTAAGCAAAATATGGTTTTGTTTCTGCTAGTTTGATGGACACGATTCCCAGTTTAGGGCCTTTCTGTTTGTCTTGATGGACTAGCTGTGGGCATATTAAAATTTTCTACACTTTCATCGGGTGAAAAGGAATGATGGCTATCGTATCCTTGTTCAACACTGCGAAGACTATCCACACAATCAAATATGTAAGAACATAAGAGAAGCCATGTTGGCCAGTGGCCCATCCAGTCCAACACTCTGTCACACGGTGGCCGAAACCCAGGGGCCGTCAGGTGGTCCACCAGTGGGGCCAGAACTCCAGAAGTCTTCCCACTGTTGTCCCCCCAAGCAAGAACACAGAATGTTCCATCTATACCCTGTGGCTATTAGCCACTGATGGCCCTTTGAGCCAATGTTCATCCAATCCACTCTTGAAGCCGTCCATGCTTGTAGCTGCCACCACCTCCTGTGGCAGTGAATTCCACATGTTAATTCCTCTTTGGGTGAAGAAGGACTTCCTTTTATCTGTTCTAAGCCTACTGCTCATTAATTTTGTTGAGTGCCCGCGAGTTCTTGTATTGTAAAAAAGGGAGAAAAGTCCTTCTTTCTCTACCTTCTCCCTCCCATGTCAGTCTTCATGTGCTGGGTTACAGTCTGAGAAATCATGAAAGGGCTTTGCGCAGGGAGTTAATTTCTACATAATCACCATACCAAAAAGGCCTCGATCTTCCACTCTTATTAGTGCTTTACTTTGAGTTTGACCCCATATGCTACAGTGTTCCTCAGCATGAGGACAGTTTCAGGTGGATAGCCATGTGGGTCTATAGTAGAGCAAGACTCAAGTCCTGTAGCAACTTAAAGACCAGCACTGGTATTCAGAAATCTACTGCCTCTGAACATGGAAGTTCCCTTTAGTCACCGTGGCTAGTTGCCACTAATAGACCTATCCTCCATGAATCTATCCAATCCTATTAAAAGTACCTTTTTTTTGTGAGTATAGTCTGTGTGTGTGTGTGTGTGTGTGTGTGTGTGTGTGCCTGGAAGTCGTGGTTGACTTCTGGCAACCCCTAGTGGAGCTTGGATGTTTCAGAGAGGTGGCTTGCTATCACTTGCCTCTGCATCCCAGCCCTGGTATTCCAAAGTTGTCTCCCATCCAAGTACTTGCCAGGGTCAGCCCTGCTCAGCTTCCAAGATCTGATGAAATCGAGCTTGCCTGGGCTATCCAGGTCAGGACCCTATTAAAGTACCCTAAAGACCAACAAGATTTCCACAGTATGACCTTTTGAGAGTCAAAAGTCCCTTTGTCAGATATGGATTTCCGTTCCTGCTTGTATCTGACAAAGGGAGCTTTGACTCTCGAAATCTTATAATCTGGAAACCTTGTTGGTTTTTAAGGTACTTCGATAGGATTGGAAAGATTCATGGAGGATAGGTCTGTCGGTGGCTACTAACCATGGTAAACCTCTTAATCCCAGTGCCAGGAGACAACATCGGGAACGCCTGGGCCTCTATGCCCTGTTGTTGGCCCTCCAGAGGAACTGGCTGGTCACCGTGTGAGTCAGGGTGCTGAACTAGTTGGACCACTGGTCTGATCCAGCAGGGCTCTTCTTACATTCTAATGAAGGCCTCGGCCTCTCTGCCCTGTTGTTGAACCTCCAGAGGAACTGGCTGGTCGCTGTGTGAGACAGGATGCTGGACTGGATGGACCACTGGTCTGATCCAGCAGGGCTCTTCTGATGTTCTTATGCACTACTGGACTCGCTCTTAGCATGATGGTTAACCTGGCCTTGTCTTTATCTTCTCGTTCAGTTTCTGGGCTTTGTGCTGGACAGTGGAACATAGAAGTTCTTTAAAAAGGTGTGGGGGTTGGAGACACGGCTGATTTCTTTTTTATTGCTTTTTCGGATGCCACCACACCAGCCGTGCCTTTCTTCTATGCCGGCCGTCATCTGGCTTGATTTCTTTTGATCTCTGGAAGGAAGTTAA
This sequence comes from Lepidodactylus listeri, assembly GCA_029233225.1. Classification (NCBI taxonomy): domain Eukaryota; kingdom Metazoa; phylum Chordata; class Lepidosauria; order Squamata; family Gekkonidae; genus Lepidodactylus; species Lepidodactylus listeri. Next base: position 93,790,176 of record JARCFY010000011.1, on the reverse strand, counting down.
GATGTTTATGACTATGTTGTCTAATTTAAAAAAAAAAAAAAAACCCACACGAATATGCATGGCGTGAGCATGATTGTCAAACTGTGTTAACATTTCCCGTCGGTATCCAATATTTGTACATCGTATGCAGCTGTGTTTTATATATCTCTCTCTCTATAAAAACCATATCGCTTTGTAAATTAATATAATGCATTGATACGCTGTAATAAACAATGTCTTTTAATACTTGGATATCTGGGTTTATCGCACTGTTGTTCTTTTGGGAACGTCAGAATTCTTTATGATTTAATTCATTTATAACCCCACCTTTCTCCCCAAAGGGGACTTCAAAGTGGCTTACATTGGTCTCCTATCCTTCATTTTACCCTCAGAACAACCCTGTGAGGTAGGTTCAGCTGAGAAGCTATGACTGGCTAAGGTCACCCAGCAAGCTTCCATGATACGAGTGAGGATTTGAATTCGGGTCTCCCAGATACTTGTCCAACACTCTTAATCACTAAAGAAGAGATTGAATTTATATCCTGCCTTTCACTCAGCGTCTCAGAGGGGCTTACAAACTCCTTTCCCCTCCCCTCCCCTCCCCTCCCCTCCCCTCCCCTCCCCTCCCCTCCCCACAACAGACACCCTGGGAGGTAGGAGGGACTGAGAGAGCTCTTTTGAGAACTGCACTTGAGAGAACAGCTCTGACAGCACTATGGCATGCCCAAGGTCATCCAGCAGCTGCAAGTGGAGGAGCTGGGAGTCAAACCCAGTTCTCCCAAATTAGAATCTGCACACTTAACCACTACACCAAGCTGGCTGTCTTATCTTGCTGGGTTTTTAGAAAGCCATGTTCCGTTTAGTCCATATCGTTTTGAAGGGCAACTGAAGAGTACTGGACTCAGGAGACCAGGAACAGTGAAATCATGAAGCCTTTATTGAGTGATTCAGCATGCCCAGTAGATGGTCAGAACAAGCATGCTTCCAGGGCTCCAGGGCCCTCATTATATGCTGGCCAGAGCCACACCTCCGGCCGCACCCAAAAGACCTGATAGGGGCTCAACATATGCGCATGTTTGTCATAGGTCCCCTGGAGGAGCCTTTGATTGCATTGGCTCCCCAGGGAGAACCTAGGTCCCACATTGGTGGAGGCTTTCAATCCGGATGTCTATTGTTCCTCCAGATTCAAGCCCCCCTCTCTGCCTGACCATGTGCTCTGGCCATGCGGCGGGCGCCATTACTTGGGAGCACATGGCAGGCTGGTTGCTACACAGAGCATACTACATTACAGCAACCAAAGAGAAAGCTCTGGAAACTCATAAGTTGAGTGTGACGCTCTTGTTTGTTTCGAGCCCCTGTGTTATGAGGATTTATAAAGCGCAGATGGCAGCCATGTGAGATCCCAGTACAGATCAAAAAACCATGGTCCTGGGCTGGGGAGAAGGAGGGTAATTCTCCTCACCTCCATATTTTCAGTGACTAAAACAAAAGGCTCCTTCCTCGTCTCCCCTCTTGTTATTCGCTGTCCCATACAGGCAAAAGAGAGCCAGCATGGTGTAGTGGTTAAGAGTGATGGACTCTAATCTGGAGAGCCAGGTTTGAATCCCCACTCCTCCTCCACACAAAGCCTACTGGGTGACCTCAGGCCAGTCACGGTTCTGTCAGAACTCCCCCCACCTGCCTCACAGGGTGCCTGTTGTGGAGAGAGGAAGCGAAAGACAATTGTAAGCCCCTTTGATACTCCTTAGAGTAGAGAAAAATGGAGTGTAAAAACCAATTCTCCTAATCTGGAGCACTGTGTTTTATTCCCCACTCCTCCTCCACATGCAGCCAGCTGGGTGACCTTGGGCCAGTCCCAGTTCTCTCAGAGCTCTCTCAGCCCCACCTGCCTCACAAGGTGCCTGTTGTGGGGAGTGGAAGGGAAGGCGATTGTAAGCTACTTTGAGACCCCTTAGGGTAGAGAAAAGGGGGGTATAAAAACTAATTCTCCTAATCTGGAGCACTGTGTTTTATTCCCCACTCCTCCTCCACATGACGCCTGCTGGGTGACCTTGGGCCAGTCCCAGTTCTCTCAGAGCTCTCTCAGCCCCGCCTGCCTCACAAGGTGCCTGTTGTGGGGAGTGGAAGGGAAGGCGATTGTAAGCTACTTTGAGACCCCTTAGGGTAAAGAAAAGGGGGGGGGGTATAAAAATCTCATTGTTATTATTTACATCTAAAAATGCTGGAGATGCTGAGTCTCCCAACATTTCACCTAGTTTGGGCATTCATCTTATGTTCCCTGTGAAGTCAAGGGGGTGTAACTGCATAGAATGACACTCTTAAGTTATCTTTGCTCGGCTTGACCTATCTTGGAGTTAAACTAGACATTATGGTGGCTACAGGTTCAACCTGTAGACACCAATGCTACTTAAAAATGTCACAAGGGCCTGCCGTGGCACAGTGGAACCGAGCGATTTTGTTTTTTCCTCTCCCTGTACTTTTTCAGCATCAAAACAGGATGTTGCAATGCTTAAAAAGGGACCCGGGGGGGGGGGGGGCAGGCCGGATCAGGATTAGACTGTTGCTGCATTTTTAAACGGCCAGATTCTTCTCTGAAATGGCCGTGGCTACTAGTTAGACTTGTGGCCCCCGTAATGTCTATTTTGGCCCTCATAGGCTTGCTTTGAGAATTAAAATGGGGGCGGGGGGGGGGGGGGTCAATGCTGTCTCTAAGCTGTGGAGTCTTGTGAGGAAAAATTCTCCTTTGTGAGCTCCTGGCATGAAAGTTGTGAGCGAGCGATTTGGCCGCTGCATAAATGAGTTTGCTCTGGAGCCATCCCTTCCTGAGCGAAGACAAAAATGTGCGAGCTAGAGGCTAAGAAACTGTGAGCTAGCTCACACTAACTCATCTTAGAGGGAACACTGGCGGGGGTGTCACTCTGAGTCCCTTGGAGACAGGGCAGAATTTACAAATCTGTCCTGGGATCCAGTCTGGTGTAGTGAAAGGTCCCGGGCTCTTCAGCCTTTCCTCATAGCGAAACCAGAAAAGGATTCATTTTTTCCCTCACAGTGAAGGGGCTCCAAACCCCCCCCCCATCTCGGTTGCCCTCCTCTGTACCTTTTCCAGCTCTGCAACTTCCACTAGTACAGGGGTGGCCAAACTTGCTCGACGTAAGAGCCACATAGAATAAACACTAGACGTTTGAGAGCCGCAAGACATGAACCGATATTATACGTTTTTATTTTAAAATATGCAGATTTGCTTTTTATTAACATTAAAGGAGTCTGCGAAAAATAAAAACAGATATTGATACTGATATTTATTTGTCCAATGATATTTGTATGCTAATGATATGTATTCGTCTTAAGAGAGAGAGAAAGAGAGAGGTGGAAAGAAAGAATGGACGAGGTGGCGAGAAAGAGAGAGAGCCAGAGAACCAGGAAAGCAAATAGATGGAGGGAGGGGGAAGGAAGGAAGAGAGGAAGGGAGAAAAAGTATGTCTCCCCTTCGCTTCCCCAGCTACCCTGCTGGGAGCTGCACAATAGGTGTGAACAGGGCTTTTTTTTGTAGAAAAAGCCCAGCAGGAACTCATTAGCATAATAGGCCACACCCAACAGCAGAAACGTATTAGCATATTAGGCCACACCCCTGACAGTGCAGTTCCCTCCCAGGATTGGCTTCCCCAGGTGCCCCGCGGCTTGCGGGGCCCATGGGGAACCCAAGGGAAGGAAGGCAGTTTCTGGATCAGCTTCCTCAGAGGAGGGAACCTGAGGAGGGAAGGCTGCCTTCCCTCCCTGGATCAGCTTGGCTTCCCCAGGTGGCTTGCGAGGTGCCTAGGGAACCTGGGGGGGGGGGGGGGAGGCTGTAGGCATGGCCAACTCGGAAGCCAGCCGAAACTCCGTTCCTGTGCATTCCTGCCCAAAATAGCCCTGTGTGTGAAAGAGCCACATGTGGCTCCCGAGCCGCAGTTTGGCCACCCCTGCACTAGTACCATTGCTTATCCACTGCCACCGGATTTCTCACTGGAGGGGGGGCTAGCGCAGACTCACTGGAGGGGGGGCTAGCGCAGCTAGGTTCACTGGAGGGGGGCTAGCACAGACAGGAAGGCTCCAGGAGGGGTCACCCACTCAAGACCCTCCGGAACATGGGGGTGGCCCTGAAATCCAATCTGAGTTGATTAACGTACTAAGAAAATGTATTAAACCTCATAGCCCCGCCGTTCCCGTGTGCATTTATTACGTTAGCTGAGCGAGCTTTTGCCCCACAGGCAAAGAAGATTTCCAACGTCACTACATTTCCTGCGCTGGCTTACAGGCAGTCTTTCCCAAGGTGAGGTTAAGTCAACTTCCCAAAGCCGTCCTTTTGCAAGCTCAGTTTGCCCAGCGTCTCTTGACCGATCCAGCCCCCTCCCCTGCCAAATATTTCTTCGTGTACCACCAAATCCTTCGACAAAGACAGACAAATCCCCGCCAGTTTCCCAAAGGGGGCTGGGGGCAAACAAGCGGCCCTGGCCACTGGGCTTCTGTCCTTGGACACATGATAAAGTCAGCCGCTTTCGAAGGCCGGCTCCTACGAATGGCAAACAGGATTGTGTCTCAGACGACGGAGACTTTAGGTGGGGGGAGAAAAATCTCAAATAAGTGGAATGCTTATGGAATTGCCTTGTAGGTGATCGCAGCGAGAAGTCTCTCCCGCCATCAAAGAAAGGTGAAGCACCACCCCTAGTCCCAGAAGGAATCACATCCTTGGTTTGGCATTTCTGGAATAGCTGGGGAAATTTGCTGATGTTATCTGTCCCTTAATTGTCTCTGTCTCCTTGCAGTTCAGAGGGGTGAATGCTCCCTAAAGAAAGATGCGCTAGCTAATGTTTTGAGTGGTAGAACTCGCATGCTTGAGCTTTTGTGCAGATGCTAAAAGCTGGCGATGCAGAAGGACGGGAATTAAGGGGTGATTCTGGGGGAAACCGAGAACGCCCTTTGGGCGTGTGACATTAGATGAACCTTTCCGCGTCCTGCCTGTTATTTGTTGTCGGGACGAAGGAAGTGTGTGGGGGGGAACAGTGCCTTTCTTTGCTGGGAAACTCTTTTAGATGAAGGGCTCCCTGGAAAGGACCTGAGAATGGCTGCCACCACTCAGGGGATCCCCAGAGAACATCTAGACTGACCTACCAAGAAGCGTTCCTTCTAGTGCAGTTGCGGTGATGGTGGTGGAAAGTGCCGTCAAGGTGTGGCCAACTTATGGTGACCCCACAGGATTTTCGAGGCAAGAGACGTTCAAAGATGAGAAGGAGAAGAAGAGGAGGAGGAGGAGATTGGATCTATACCCCGCCCTTCACTTGGAGTTTCAGAGCGGCGAACAACCTCCTTTCCCTTCCCCCTCCCCACAACAGACACCCTGTGAGGTAGGTGGGGCTGAGAGAGCTCTTTTCAGAACTGCCCTTGAGAGAACAGCTCTGAGAGAACTGTGGCTTGCCCAAGGTCATCCAGCAGCTGCAAGTGGGGAATCAAACCTGGTTCTCCCAGATTAGAGTCCACACACCAGACTAGCCATTGCCTGCCTCTGTATGTGGCAACCCTGGACTTCCTTGGTGGTCTCCCATCCAAATACTAACTAGGGCTGATCCTCCTCGGCTTCCTAAATCTGAGAAGATCAGGCTAGCCTGGGCCATCCAGGTCACGGCAAAAGATATTTCAGAGGTGGTTTTCTATTGCCTGGCTCTGTGTAATGACCCTGGACATCCTTGGTGGTCTCCCATCTTAATAACCAGGGCCGACCCTGCTCCGGCTCTGGTTTTTCCTTATGTTGCTTTGGAACTGTTGGCTTGGATGCTGTAGAGACGTTCCATGGGACCCAACCCATCCATTGTAAAATTCCCCAGAAACATGCCAGTGTGGTATCACAACTGAAGTAGTCTTGAACTAGAACCGGGACGACCGAGTTCCGATCCCCACTCAGCTTAAAAATGCACTGGGTAAACCCCTCTCGACCAAGTCTACACTACAGGGTTGTTGTGATGAAGAAGCAAGGAGAAGAGGAAGAGAAGAGGAAGAGAAGAGAAAGAGAAGAGATACCCCGCCCTTCACTACCCGAAGGAGTCTCAGAACAGCTTACAACCTCCTTTCCCTTCCCCCTCCCCACAACAGACACCCTGTGAGGCAGGTGGGGCTGAGAGAGCTCTCTTGAGAACTGCCCTTGAGAGAACAGCTCTGACAGAACTTGGGACTGACCCAAGGTCACGCCAGCAGCTGCATGTGGAGGAGGAGTGCGGAATCAAACCGGGTCCTCCCAGTTTAGATTCCATTCTCCTAACCACTACACCAAACTGGGTCTTTGTTGCTCTGAGCTCCTTTTAGGAAGGGGGGGGGGAGATAAAAACGTGACCATAAATAGAAGCCCCCGAACCCATTTGCCCTAGCCTGGGAGGCCAGGAAGGACTGGGACCTTAAAAGACTGCAACTTCCCGGATGACCCCAGGCCCCAATTTCGCGCTTTTGGCTTCTCACGGAATGATTCATTCCTCTTCTGCTCGATCTAAATACTTTTCAGTCCTTGGGTCAGTTCCTTGGAACCATCTTCTGGAGGCGGTTCAGGTGGAACCGCCGTGGCATCTCTTCAGGGGAGCACACAAAGCCATCCTTTCCCAAAGCGCATTTAACCTTTTAACCGGGGAGTCTTCGAGAATAACATCGAAGACATCAGAGAGACGGAAATGAAGGATCGCTCTCTCCCCCCTGTCTCCGCACTAATGTTGCTGATCTCAATGTTGACTTTTATCCCTCTCTTCTTAAACCTTGGGGGCACCTCTTAAGCTCCTTAGAGTCTTTGGCAGAAGGGCAGGATACAGATATTTAAGAATTTCCCCCAGTTCACTGTACGAACAGCTGCAGCAGGGGTTTTTCATGTGCTGTCACTCAAAGGCACGATGTTTCCAGTCTGGGGGAAATGCTGCAGAGAGTCGGGGATGACCAGAAAGGAATGTCCTTCCTTGTCTGTATCAAATGCATTTTAAAGTACACGAGGCCGGATCCTGCTGAGCCGTCCCCACGAAAGGCTGTGGTTTTCCTGCAGCGCTAGAACCTCTTGCCACTGGGGAATATTCCTTCTTAGCAGCATTCATCCCTCAGATGTAGCTCTGTGTTTCAAACCCGTTCCGTATTAAGTTTTGAACCTGAATAATATAGTAAAGGTAAAGGTTTCCCTTGCTCGAAAGCCAGTCGAATCCGACTCTAGGGGGCGGTGCTCATCTCCGTTTCCAAGCCGAAGAGCCAGCGCTGTCCGAAGACTTCTCCATGGTCATGCGGCCGGCATGACTAGACCGAGGTGCACGGAAAACTGCATTCATCCGTCAAATGTGGCACTGCGTTTCAAACCTGTTCCATATTAAGTTTTTAACCTGAATAATACAGGTACATGCTAAAAATGTATCGTATAGACCATCATTTGGCCATCCTCACCAAAAAAATATTTAAAATATTTTATTTATAAGATTTTATATACACAAAAAAGAAAACAATGCTAACGGCATATCTAAAGTATAAGAAAAGCATCCGATGGAATAGCAATGGCAAAATACAAACCCTTGACTCTGGTAATTTACTTTGGTTTTTTAGAGATTTTGCACATCCATGTATACAACTTAATCCAGGTCGTTTCAAACAAACCCTCCCTTTTCCCTTTTAACAATGTTGTTAATTTATCCATTTCAGCAACATTCAACAGCTTTTGTAAGAATTCTTCCCTATCTGGAATCCTATCTAATTTCCATTACTTGGCATACAAGATTCTGCCAGCAGTTATGCCATGCAAAATCAAGGGTCGGTCAACCTTCTTATATATATCTGGAATTATATTAAGAAGAAATAATTTGGGTTTAAATGGTATCTTAAGGTCAATTATTTCTTGAAGTATCTTTTGAATCATCAACCAGTATTTATTTGCTTTACAACAAACCCACCACATGTGGAAATAGGTACCTATGTTTTGTTTACATTTCCAACATACGTTCCTTACTGTTGGAGAGTGTTTAGATAGCCTATGTGGGGATAAATGCCACCTATAAAACGTTTTATAGATGTTCTCCTTGTATATAGTGGCTCTAGTAATTTTAATATTAGTCTTCCACACCTTGGTCCAATATTCCAGCTCTATCTTATAGTCTTTCTTCTTCTTCTTCTTCTTCTTCTTCTTCCAGGATGCCCACCATCGTGTCCCATTGGGCCTTCATTAGTTGCCTTGATGCCAGTGGAACTTGGAGACCAGAAAATGTGTTGAGGGCTGGTTTGGTTTGATCTTTGTCATGCCCGCAAGGATGTTTTAGTCCTCGACTGCCGAGTGCATCTGTCAGCCCCTTCTCCAGCCCCATGCAGTCCAGCAGGAGACCCTAATTAGATTAATTAGGTCTAGAAAAGGAGAGTTAAACCAGCCCCCCCCCACAGGCCTCCCCACTGTCTCCGGACAAGCCGTCTGCCTCCATCCTCATGGACAGATGGCTCTAGTGCCAATTCCAGGCTGTAAGAGATTCTCCATCTGATTAAAATTGCCCATTCTCTCTCCTATAAGAAGCTGTTTGATGGACACTTACAGCTCTCAAGTTTCCTCCACAGTAAAACCATCCCCGTTTGGGTCTGCTAAAATCATGGCATCTTGTAGGAGGAAGTCTGCTCCTGCTGCCTTTTTACATCTCCCCAGTAAGAAGCTGGTTTCCCTATCAGAAGTGGCCAGCATCACGTGTGGGAGTTTGAGGGCATTGTCTCCACGGGAGAGACCTGCACAGACATGTGTCTCCATGGAAGGCCATGTGAAGATAGTGAGAGGACAAAGCGAGAGAGAGATAGAGAGGAGGGATTGGAGGGCAGCTCCCAGGTGAAGACAAAGAGAGGCATCCCATTCAAGGAGATAACACCCATACACACTTAAGAGTGGTGTAGCACTCCCCAATGTCCAGGCAAGCCGAACTGCTCATTCCAAGATCCTGTTCACACAGTGGCCCACCAGCTGCCTCTCGAAGGCCAACAAACAGAAGAAGATACTGGATTTATATCCCATCCTTCAATACCCAAGGGAGTCTCAGAGCAGCTTACAATCTCCTTTCCCTTCCCCTCCCCACAACAGACACCCTGTGAGGTAGGTGGGGCTGAGAGAGCTCTGACAAAAACTGCTCTTTTTCAAGAACAGCTCTGAAAGAACTTGTGACTGACCCAAGGTCATCTAGCAGGTGCAAGTGGAGGAGTGAGGAATCAAACCCAGTTCTCCCAGATTAGAGTCCACGCACTTAACCATGACACCAAACAGGGAGACTGCAACAGCATCCTCCCACTCATGTTCCCTAGCAACTGATTTAAAGAGGTGTAGTACTTCTGGTATTAGAGGGAGTTTGGTACTGGTGTGATGTTACCTGCCCGGAGCCTGCTCATGGGATGGGCGGGCTATAAATATGAAAAAAAACCTAGTAAAAAATAAAATTTGTAGCCACTGATAGCCCCGCCTTCCATGACTTTGTCCACTCCCCTTTTGAAGCCTTCCAAGTTGGAAGTTGTGACCACCTCCTGTGGCAGCGAGTTCCACAGATTAACTAGATGCTGTGTGAAGAAGTACTTCCTTTATGCCTGTCCTGAACCTCCCACCCTTCAACTTCAGTGGATGAACCCGGTCTCAAGTCTTAGGGGAGAGGGAGAAAAGTTTCTCCCTGTCCGCTCACTCCATGCCATGCATAATTTTATAAACCTCTATCCTGTCTCTCTTTTTCTTAGGCTAAACAGCCCTAGGCATTTTAATCAATCCTCTTAAGGTAGCCGCTCTAGGCTGCTGATCATTTTTGTTATTCACTCAGGCTCCTATGTGCAGTAGATGTCCTTTAAGCAAATGGGTCTCAGGTAGGGTTGGGAAACAGTGGGTCGGGAAATTCCTCAACATTTGGGGGTGGAATGTCATGAATGGAACAGTGGAAGCCACGTGCTGAACAGCGACGAACAGGTCAACGAACAGATGACTAGTCCGCTGAACAATCAGCACCCTGTTCACAACTGGCGAACAGGAGCCACAGGTGTTCAAGCATCCCTAGATCAACCCCAGAACTGCCCATTGAACCCAGTGCCCTGTCTCCAACAGTGGCCAGCTTTGGGAAACATTTGGGATAATGACAACATCTGGTTTTCAGATGCGTGCTGGCCCTGAATAGGGAGGTACAGTTTAGCTATGACGGCCCCTCTCTACTGACAGGCAAATTCATGGTGAACGGGTCTGATTCTCTGTTTGGACTTGGAGCCCGCCCTGCCCCAAGAAAAGGGCTCATTTCATAGCAGGAGCTCCTTTGCATATTAGGCCACACCAGGGGTCATTTCGTAGAAAAAGAGGTGCAGGAGCTCATTAGCATAACTCATTAGCGTAACTTATTTGCATATGCTACACCACCTGACATCACTCGAAGTATGTCAGAAGGCAAGAAAGAAAGAAGGCAAGAAAGAAAGAAGGAAGGAAGGAAGGAAGGAAGGAAGGAAGGAAAGAAAGAAAGAAAGAAAGAAAGAAAGAAAGAAAGAAAGAAAGAAAGAAAGAAAGAAAGAAAGAAAGAAAGAAAGAAAGAAAGAAAGAAAGAAGCCGGCAGAGAGGGGACCGCTACTAATCCAAGCCTCAGAAATACCACTATTCTGGGAGGATAGCTTCAGGGGTGGCTGAAGCCTTCAGAAGGCTGGTCGGAGGAACAAGGACCTTTCCAGGGGACGGGGTCATTTTGCTGCAGCCATGACACAAGCAGGCATTCCCCCATGGGGGGGGGGGTCTGGCACCAACTCCCAGAGCTGAGCTCCCCCAAGCTCCTGCTCGGAATGACCCCTGTGCCACACACCCCTAATGTAGCCAATCCTCCAAGAGCTTACAGAGCTCTTCTTACAGGGGCTACTGCAAGCTCTTGGAGGATTGGCTACATCGGGGGGGGGGGGTGGCCTAATATGCAAAGGAGCTCCTGCTACGAAATGAGCCCTGCCCAAGAATATCACACGTTACATCAACCATCACGATATCTTGCGGCAAAGGATATGTTTGTGAAAGGGAAGGTGATTGTGTGCTGGATTAAGAGATACCTGTTCTAAATAATCTGTTGGCCAGTTTCCTTGGATGATCTCAACGTCCTCACTACTAAAGAATGTTTTTCTCTGCACCATTCATAATTTTGGCAGTGGGTGGGGAATGCACTCATGTGCACAGCATAAGAGGATTCTGTATATGGCACCAGTGCAAATATCTTTGCTAGAATCATGGTGGAAAGTACTGACAAGTTACAGCCAATTTAGGGTGAAACCCCCCCCCCCATCTGGTTTTCAAGGCTAGAGATGAACAGAGGTGGTTCGCCATGGCCTGCCTCTGCGTAGCAACCCTGGACTTCCTCGGTGGTCTCCCATCCAAGTGCTAACCGGGGCTGACCCTGCTCAGCTTCTGAGATCTGACAAGATCGGGCAAGCCTGGGCCATCCAAATCAGGGCATAACCATCGTTTATATTTAATTATTTATTATTTATATTTATATCCCGCCTAGCCAAGCAAGCTAGCTCAAGGCGGCTAACAACAGCGAAACCCGTAAAACAATGGTATTAAAACAATGTAAGTTACACATAAAATGACAAAGCAAAGCAGGCCGAAGATGGCGGCAATTCCAGTCGCGCCCAACGATGAAGGCAGGCATCCCATAAGTCCGAGGCCAGGAGAAGTTCCACCAGCCCATTTCCTCAGTGGCGGCTCCTAATCGAAGGCCTGGCGGAAGAGCTCCACATTGCAGGCCCTGCGGAACTGCAAGAGGTCCCGCAGGGCCCTGATATCTTCTGGGAGCTCATTCCACCAATGTGGAGCTGCCACTGAGAAGGCCCTGGCTCTGGTGGTCACCAACCTAGCCTTTCTCGGGCCATGGAGAGTCAGGTGATGTTGTGAGCCTGACCACAGTGCTCTCTGGGGCATATATGGGGAATCGTGTGTCGTTCAGCCAATTTATTGCGACCCCGAATGGTTTTCAAGACAAGAGACATTCAAGAGGTGGCTGTCAGATTCTCTGCCATTATTTGTTTCAGACTTGGGGTCTCTATCGGTAATTTACGGCTAGCCTTGAGGTTTATTGCATGTCCTGCTTAATGTGTCTTTTTCTTTCCCGGGAGGATGGCTTGCCGCATTCCACCGCGTCACATAAACAGTCTGGCTATCTCGCCCCGTCTCCTCCCTTTTTCTCTCTGGAGTCCTGAGTGTTTCATCTTGCTTTTGTAACCTTGGAGAACTGTTGAACTGTTTCTAGCCAGGTGCCTGGCCTGTGAATTGCAAGTAGAGGTCACTATGGGGCATGGGGGGGAATTTTTAGTGCTTTTGCGCCTTTTCTGTGAGAACCAACGGTTGGGGGTTTTCGCGCTTTTTTGTGTTTGTTCTGATTGGCCCTTTGCCTGCTCTTACCTGACTGGGTGGGGTATATTAATCCCTGTTGCCTGTAACCAAGTATCTCTAACAAACATTGAGTACCTGAACCATCATTAAGAATAAAAGGACTTTTTGCTTCATCAAAAGCCTGGCTTATTGATTCGACTCAGAAGCCTCACAGTGGCTTGCCCTTGCCTGCCTCTGTGTAGCAACCCTGGATTTCCTTGGTGGTCTCCCATCCAAGTGCTAACTAGGGCCGACCCTGCTTAGCTTCTGAGCTCTGATGAGATCAGGCTAGCTTGAGCCATCCAGGTCAGGAATTCTTTCTTGGACTGGGAAAAATGCAGGAATATTGCATCCATAGTACACTATGTTTTCTAGCCGGCCAGTCAAGGCCCATTTGGAGATGAATATTTCCCAAAGTAAGAGGTCTGGGTGTCGTTTTTTTTGCCCTGTTCAGTGCGAAAAGCTGCTCTTTCACAAACAAACATACCTTATTTCATCGGCCAAATGTTGTCGGCTACACAGATGGAAGACAGCAGAAGGCATCGCGTGGAGGTCGTGGGGATAAAGTTGTTCCAAATCTGGGCGAGCGAACCTAATATCTGGACAACTGGCTACACTTTGCTTTGTTTCCTAAAAGGGGAGGTTGCGGCTTCCTTCTGCAGCAGAAACTTGAACATCAAAGCGTCTCTGAGCAGAACCCCGGCGAAGATCGGTATCACACACCCTCTGGCACTTGGAGTGGAAACTGATTGACAGGCAGGCAGTGCTTAATGGGCAGATGGCAGCGGTTCCCGAGTCTTACCCGCTGCTCAAAAGATGTGCCGGCCTGTGCTTTTCATCTCTGGCCTATGCCAGGCGTCTTTGACAGAAGGCAAAAGGTATCATTTCAGGTGCATTCGAGAGACCTGCTAACCTTTTTGGATGTGGAGTGTTTGGGAGAAGATAAAACAAGGCTTGGAGGTGAATTTAGTCCGTCCCCCCCATGGCTGCATCTTCTCGTACTACATCGCGTCCTATGTAATGCAATAAGTATAGAGAGCGTTATCTGGTGGCACCTGGTATTTTTGGCCGCTGTGTGACACAGAGTGTTGGACGGGATGGGCCACTGGCCTGATCCAACATTGGCTTCTCTTATGTTCTTATGTTCACAATACAAGAACTCGTGGGCACTCCATGAAATTGCTGAGCAGTCGGGTTAGAACAGATAAAAGGAAGGACTTCTTCACCCAAAGAGTGATTAACACGTGGAATTCACTGCCACAGGAGGTGGTGGCGGCTACAAGCATGGACGGCTTCAAGAGGGAATTAGATAAACATCTGGAGCAGAGGTCCATCAGTGGCTATTAGCCACAAGATATAGATAGGAACTCTCAGTCTGGGGCAAGAGATGCTCTGTATTCTTGGTGCTTGACGGGGGGGGGGGGGGGGCAAGAGTGGGAGGGCTTCTAGTGTCCGGGCCCCAGTGGTGGACCCCCTGATGGCACCTGGTGTTTTTGGCCCCTGTGTGACACAGAGTGCTGGACTGGATGGGCCATTGGCCTGATCCAACATCGCTTCTCTTATGTTCTTATGTTCTTATCTATATAGGGCTGCTTTTTCAAAAAAAATTGCCTATGTGTGCACAATGCACATGCATGAATTTTGGGAATTTTTGGCAATGCGCTCCTTGGCTGATGCGCTACAATAATGTGGATGCTTTACCACGGGATGTCTCCGTAGGAAGCCTGCAGCAGGGTGTGCTGCGTGGCTGGTACGCCCCGCAATTTATTTATTTATTTATTTATTTTTCGTATTTGTATCCCGCCCTCCCCGCATGCGGGCAATGCTGGGAGCCAGTTTGGTGTAGTGGTTAAGTGCGTGGACTCTAATCTGGGAGAACCGGGTTTGATTCCCCACTCCTCCACTGGCACCTGCTGGATGACCTTGGGCAAGCCATAGCTCTATACCAGCTGTTCTCTCAAGGACAGTTGTCTCAGAGCTCTCTCAGCCCCACCTACCTCACAGGGTGTCTGTTGTGGGGAGGGGAAGGGAAAGGAGTTTGTAAGCCGCTCTGAGACTCCAAGTGAGTGAAGGACGGGATATAAATCCAATCTCCTCTTCTCTTCTTCTTCTCTGCTTTCACCCAGTTCAATTAGAAACAGCACCATGTTGTGCCAAGCTGCCAATGTGGTCACAACCGTTGTTGTTGTTGTTGTTAATGGTGGTGATCAGGGGTCCGTTGGAGCAGGAGCGCACAGGAGCGCAGCTCCGGGAGTGAGGAGCCCAGGGGGCGGGCGCATGACCAAGCCCCGCCCCCTCCTCGGCTTCCCCGAGCAGTGCAGAGGCACAGCGCCCCGGGGAAAGCCCTGCTAGGGTCTTTATTGTTTTTAATGTTTTGTTTTAATATTGATAATTTTATCATTGTTCCTTTTATGACTGTGTGCTGCTTTTCCAGAGACTTGCTCAAGGTGGCATATAAATTTTCTAAGTATACCATTCTTTATCTGGGCACATGGCACATAAGTACTGGAGAAATTTCACCAGCACTTCAGCAGCTTCCACCCCATCAGTTTGGTGTAGTGGTCAGGAGCTGGACTCTAATCTGGGAGAACCGGGTTTGATTCCCCACGCCTCCACATGCAGCTGCTGGTGTGACCTTGGGCCAGTCACAAGTTCTCTCAGAGCTGTTCTCTCATGAGCAGTTCTCAAAAGACCTCTCTCAGCCCCACCTACCTCACAGGGTGTCTTGTTGTGGGGAGGGGAAGGGGAAGGGATGGGTGGTGCACATGTCCTGGGTATCTCAAGTCTACTTGAAACCTGGTGGTTTCAAGGGAGCAGGAAGAGAATGAGGGTGTGTTCTTGATGCTTATTTTCATTGCACAAAGTATTGGATGGGGAAGGGAACGGAGGAAGAGCAGGTCAGTTTCACTCACCTGTGGAGTGGAGCCTGAGGGGTGGGTGTTGCCTTCTGACACACTTCCGGTATGTTAGGGGGTGTGGCATATGCAATTGAGTTATGCTAATGAGTGATGCTAATGAGCTCCTGCACCTCTTTTTCTACGAAATGACCCCTGGTGGTGATGATGATAATAATAATATCCCACAGCTGAATTTCAGAAAAAAACACCAGCAACTTTAAAATCTCGGAAGTATTGCATCCCTCTGGATTGTTGCAGTGTCCCATTTCAGCACCGGCTCTTGCCAATCTGGTAGGAGCATCAAGTGCTTTTTGCCTGCAGGAGGGGAAGAGAAGCCCGGCGTGGACATCTGCCGAAAGTCTGCTCAACCTCCTCTGGGGCCAGCAGATGCTCCATCTGCGCCGCCAGGCATCTTGGGGTGCTTGCAGACAGGTAGCTGCCTGCCACCCTTCCCGTTCTGGTACCGTTTAGAAGATATCCCGTTTAACCCATCTGCCGAATGAGGTTTCTGCGCAGGGAGAAACACAGGTCACTGGAAGTGTGGTGTTGGAAGAGAGTCAACCTGACCTGTATCTTTCAACCAGAAGAAGAGCCAGGATGTATGAAACTGAAACACTGAGAGCCAGTTTGGTGTAGTGGTTAGGAGCACGGACTCTAATCTGGGAGAACCGGGTTTTGATTCCCCGCTCCTCCTCCACATGCGTCTGCTGGTGTGACCTTGGATCAGTCACACGTTCTCTCAGAGCTGTTCTCTTAAGGATAGTCCTCGAAAGAGCTCTCTCAGCCCCCGCCTACCTCACAGGGTGTCTGTTGTGGGGAGGGGAAGGGGAAGGAGGTTGTAAGCCGCTCTGAGACTCCTTTGAGCAGTGAAGGATGAGGTATAAATCCAATCTCTTCTTCTTCTCTCTTCTATGAGTTTTTAGTTGTAATTTTAAAGTGATGTTTAAAGTTTTAATGTTGGATTTGTATTGGTTTTCTGTTGTGACCCGCCCTGAGCCCATTTGCAGGGAGGGTGGGATAGAAGTCCGATAGATAGATAGATAGATAGATAGATAGATAGATAGATAGATAGATAGATAAAATATATTTTATGGATACCATGGACCAACAAAAAGACAAATTAGTGGGTTCTAGATCAAATCAAGCCTGAACTCTCCCTAGAAGTTAAAAGGACTAGACGGAGGCCATCTTACTTTGGTCACATGATGAGAAGACCAGAGTCACTGGAAAAGACAAGCATGCTGGGGAAAGTAGAAGGCAGCAGGGAAAGAGGGAGACCCAACGGTGGCTGCGATCACGTGCACGGTTTGCCCCGACATAGGTGCAAATGCCGGGCGGATTAGAGGAGCGCCATCAGACGCCAACATCTGGGAAGCGCCCTGCAACCATCGGCAGCCCATTTTGCTCCGCCGCATACATGAAGTAAAAACACACCTCGGGTAGTCCAGTAGCAAACGGGTTGCTACGGGCCACAGACGGACTTCCCTGTGCCTGATTGCACCAGTGCGCTCCCATGACGTCGGGATAGTCTGATCAGGCTATCCTGACTCCGTGCCATTGTTTCCCCCCCGTCACAGTATGCGCACCAGCGCACCCCCCTGCACATTCCATAAGGAGGGATGCGAATCATCAATTCCTTGTGTAAGCGCATTGGGAACAAATGGGTTTTTTTAAAAAAACCCAACTCACTGGCGGTTGCGTCTGATCACACAGTGGTGAGCTGTGCCCGCGTCTACAAAAATCCATCTGATCGCGCAACGGTGGCTCAACTTCCGCCAGAGGAAATAGCCTCGCTTCCTCCCCGCTTTATCTCGGGCGTGTGACCGCCACCAGGAGAGGGATGGACTCAACGAACAAAGACGCGGCTTTCAGTTCATAAGACCTAGGTAAGGCCGTTAACAACGGGACGTTTTGAAAGTCATTCATTCTTGGAGTCGGAAGCAGCCTGACAGTGCTGAATGCACGTGTACCTTTCCGCATCTGTCTGCCACTCCAGCTTTTCTCAGCGTTCAAGTTGAGGCAATCTATGTCCATGGCAAAACAGCATCCAAATAACCGGGGCATCAGCAGGCTGAAACTGGGCTGACCACTGATGGGAGGTAATGGCCCTGATCACACGCAGAATTAGCCGCACGACAAGCATGAATGCCATGCAGATGTTAAGGGTGCGATCGCACCAGAACATCTGGCAAGCGTCCCATACCCATCAGCAACCCGTTTCTCTTTGCTGAAGAAGCGGAGTTAAAAGATACTGGGGAAAGTCCAGTATCAAACAAATTTGCTATGGGCCGAAGATGGACTTTCCCTGTGTGATCGCTCCAGCACACACTCATGGTGTCGGAGATAGTCTGATCCGGTTATCCCGACGCCATGTCGTTGTTTTTTTCCCCTTCTCAGTATGCGCATGATCGCATACTGCCATAGGAAGCACTTAGGGTGGAGATGCGATTCATTGGTCCCCCGTTTAAGCGCATCGGGGAAGAAGGCAAACCCCTCCGACTCACCCGCGATTGCGTCTGACTGCAGAACTGTGTGATCACGCAACGGTGGGTCAAATTACTCCAGAGCAAATAGCCACACTCCCCCCTCCCGCATTAACTCACTCATGTGACCAGGACCAATGTAATGCAGAATGGGGGGGGGGGACCTGGAATAAAAAGAAGGTTGAACTCGATTTTAGTGCAGAATGGGGGGGGGGGGAACCTGGATTAAAAAGAAGGTTCAATGTTAGTGCAGAATTACTTGGAGGACACCGCGGTGAACATGGATTAAAAAGAGAGTGCAGAAAGGGCCGTAGAAATGTAGGAGAGGTGGACGGTCCATAGAGTTCCTGGGGATTCCTAGAGCTACCCTGCACCACTTCCACGTTTTCTCCAGAAGTGACATCGCACAGCGACTGACATCACTATTTTTTTTTAATTGTTGCTTTTCTCCTGCCACCATAGCAGTGGACCTGGAAGCACCAACAGTATATCTTGACCCACTGGGACTAAATCTGTCTCTCTAATAGCTAGGTTTTGTCCAATGTCTTGTCGCTCTGTTGTGGTTTTCCTCCTCAAAGCACAAATGAAAGGATACCAGTGAGGGATCAATGAATGCGTGCTCCCCACCCCCACTGACATTTTGATGCTCAGCAGTCGTTCCTGAATAGCATTGGGGCGGGGGTGGGGAACCACTCCGATCTGAGCAGTGAGTTTTCCCTGCGTTCTGATTTCGACACTGGGATCCAAATTGTCAGGCCCTCCATCCTTGAACCAGAAAAGAGGTTCATATGGAGTATGAAACAAGGACAGGACCTTGGCTAACGTCACCGCAGCAGCCACAAAAACCATTTCTGCGCTTCAATTTTCATTTTTCAAAAGAGGCCCTTGAGCTTGGCAACTCACAGCTGTTCCCACCAGTCAGGAACAAAAGCAGGCGTTCTAATGAGAAAATCACCTTGGCATTTGATTGAAAGGTCTTTTCGCCAGACAACACGAAGGGTTATGGCTGGAAGGTACGTGAGAAGAGACTGGATTTATACCCCGTCCTTTACCACCCAAAGGAACTTCAGAGTGGCTTACAATCTCCTTCCCCTTCCCCTTCCCACAACAGACACCCTGTGAGGTAGGTGGGGCTGAGAGAGCTCTCTCAAGGACTGCCCTTGAGAGAACAGCTCTGAGAGAACTTGTGATTGACCCGGGTCACACCAGCAGCTGCATGTGGAGGAGTGGGGAGTCCACGCTCCTAGCCACTATACTAAACTGGAGGAGGAGGAGGAGAGCTGATTTTATACTCCACCCTCCACTACCCGAAGGAATCTCGGAGCGGCTTACGGTCTCCTTTTCCTTCCTCTTCCCATAACAGACACCCTGCGAGGTAGGTAGGGCTGAGAGAGCCCGCACTCCTAACCACTGCACCAAACTGGCTGGTGACGTACTCAGACTCAGCAACTGCCCATCCTGTGCTCAGGAACAGTTAGCTAGCGCTTGTGCTAGGGAAAGCGGAAGGCAATGCAAGAGGGGAAACCAGAGGGGAAACCAGAAGTTTGACTTAGCTCGCACACATACACATACACAGACCTTTATTGGCATGAGTCAGGTTACAAAAGGAAACATAAACAGATGAAGAGGTAACAAGGAGAAATGAATTAATCGTATGTATCTGTGCACTGCGCCATTGATCCTTAATGACCAAACTTAGAAATAGGGCAACCTTTTCAGTTGTTTCAAGTGACAGATCAGTCAGAACATGGCACACCTTCAGGGCATCTGGACAGTCTATCATATTAGATAAAATTGGGTCTAAAAGAGTAAAACGTGTATCATCATAATGGGGACAGTGTAGGAGAATATGGACAACTGAATCAACTTGATTTAGATGACACGCACAGAGTCTTGCGGAAGACTTAGCTCAAACAGTCCTACTGCTTTCGTTTTCCTTCTGATTCCTCCCGTGGAAGAGTTCTTGTTCAAGCAGAAATGTTGCACCGATCCAACCTCATGTTCGTCTCTTGCCTTGAAAACCCTAAGGGGTGGCTATAAATCAGTTGCGACGTGACAGGGCCGAATTACTGCCCTGACCTGGATGGCCCAGGCTAGTCTGATCTCCTCACATCTCGGAAGCTACGCTATAAGTCCGTTGCTACTTGACGGCCCTCTTCTACCACCACAGTTGCCAGCCGGGAGGGTTTGGGGGGCTGGAGTATTTTGCGAGGATGAGACTGGTCAGGCGGCACAGTGAGGTCACTTCTGAGAGAGTACCCAGAAATGACATCACAGCATCAGCGACAATCTAGGAATCCCCTGGATCTCTATAGTAAAAACCGGAGAGTTGGGCAAATTCTACAGCGTGGCAAATCCTGTGATGTCGGAACCCCCGCCCAATTCTATCCCTGCTGTTCGGTCAGGTGAGGGATTTTATTTCATTATTTATCAGATGTATATCCCACCTTTCTACTTTGAAAAGGCCGCTTAGGAAACAACAGTAGGATTATCTCTAATGAGCAAAAATATAAATTGAAACCATGATAATAAAAATAACATAAATAACAGAGAAAACAGCAAACAATAAACACCTTCCCATGGTTTATCATAGGAACATCAGAGGAGTCCTGCTGGATCAGACCAGGGGTCCCTCTAGTCCAGCATCCTGTTTCACACAGCGGCCAACCAGTTCCTCTGGAGGGCCAACAGCAGGGCAGAGAGGCCGAGGCCTTCTTAAGAACATAATAGGACCCCTGCTGGATCAGACCAGTGGTCCATCCAGTCCAGCATCCTGTCTCACACAGTGGCCAACCAGTTCCTCTGGAGGGCCAACAACGGGGCACAGAGGCCGAGGCCTTCAGTAGAACACCAGAAGAGCCCTGCTGGATCAGATCAGTGGTCCATCCAGTCCAGCATCCTGTCTCACACAGTGGCCAACCAGTTCCTCTGGAGGGCCAACAACGGGGCACAGAGGCCGAGGCCTTCAGTAGAACACCAGAAGAGCCCTGCTGGATCAGACCAGTGGTCCATCCAGTCCAGCATCCTGTCTCACACAGTGGCCAACCAGTTCCTCTGGAGGGCCAACAACGGGGCACAGAGGCCGAGGCCTTCAGTAGAACACCAGAAGAGCCCTGCTGGATCAGATCAGTGGTCCATCTAGTCCAGCATCCTGTCTCACACAGTGGCCAACCAGTTCCTCTGGAGGGCCAACAACGGGGCACAGAGGCCGAGGCCTTCAGTAGAACACCAGAAGAGCCCTGCTGGATCAGACCAGTGGTCCATCCAGTCCAGCATCCTGTCTCACACAGTGGCCAACCAGTTCCTCTGGAGGGCCAACAACGGGGCACAGAGGCCGAGGCCTTCAGTAGAACACCAGAAGAGCCCTGCTGGATCAGATCAGTGGTCCATCTAGTCCAGCATCCCATCTCACACAGTGGCCAACCAGTTCCTCTGGAGTGCCAGCAACAGGGCCTAGAGGCTGAGGTCTTCCCCTGATGTTGCCTCCTGGCACTGGGATTCAGAGGCTGACTGCCTCTGAACATGATTAGTAGCCACTGTGGCCATCACTGCCTCCTCTGGCAGTTAATTCTCCAAGAGAAAATGGCTGTTTTGGAAGCTGGACTCTATGGCATACTACCCCATCGAGATCCCTCAACTCCCCAAACTCCGCCCTCCCCAGGCTCCACCCCCTCAAAAAATCTCCCGGAATTTCCCAATCCGTAGCCGTCCACCCTACTCTAGACAGAAACATGGAGCCGACTGCAATTCCCTTTTTCACCCTTACAGAGCAGGAAAGAACATGCTTTGGAAGTTCAGAAAACATCTAAAATTGAACTCCATCAGGACCAGGGAGGCATCGCCTTGAAGCTGGAGTCCCGGTGCCTCTCATCTTGAGGGAGCTGTAATTATCATATTAAGCGGCATTTAAGATGTAACGAAGCAAAGGCGCTTATTTCACCTCATTACCATACTTTCCCCAGTCGTTTAATCGGTCTGTGATTTAGGCTGGGTTCAGCTGTCTCTCACAGGGAGGTCTAGATTTCAGGGACCAAAAATCTAGTTTTGCCTATGTGCGTGCACACCCCCCTAACCCCCACCCCCCCCACACACACACAGAAGGGGAAACCAAGAAAAGTAGAATAAAGCTGTTGTCTGATACACATCCCTCCGTACTTGGATCACATTTTATTCTCAGAATATTTTAAGTTTCATATGTGCGGGTGAGTGTCTGTGCACCTGGAAGTCATGGCGGCTTCTGGTGGCTGACCCCTACTGGGGGCCTGGAGGATATTCAGAGAGGTGGCTGACTAAAGCCTGCCCCCGTCTCCCAACTGCTGGTATTCCAAGGAGGTCTCCCATCCATGTACTAGCTGCCAGAGTCAACCCTGGTTAGGCTTTGGCGAGCTGACAAGATAAGAACATAAGAACATAAGAGAAGCCAATGTTGGATCAGGCCAATGGCCCGTCCAGTCCAACACTCTGTCACACAGTGGCCAAAAATACCAGGTGCCATCAGGAGGTCCAGCAGTGGGGCCTGGACACTAGAAGCCCTCCCACTGTTGCCCCCCCCCCCAAGCACCAAGAATACAGAGCATCACTTGCCCCAGACTGAGAGTTCCTATCTATACTTTGTGGCTAATAGCCACCGATGGACCTCTGCTCCATATGCTTATCCAATTCCCTCTTGAAGCCGTCCATACTTGTAGCCGCCACCACCTCCTGTGGCAGTGAATTCCACATGTTAATCACTCTTTGGGTGAAAAAGGACTTCCTTTTATCTGTTCTAACCCGACTGCTCAGCAATTTCATGGAGTGCCCACGAGTTCTTGTATTCTGAGAAAGGGAGAAAAGTACTTCTTTCTCTACCTGCTCTATCCCATGCATAATCTTGTTAACCTTTCTTCATGGAGAAAGTGCTCCAACCCTTTTATCATTCTAGTTGCCCTTTTCTGCACTTTTTCCAATGCTATAATATCTTTTTTGAGGTGTGGTGACCAGAACTGTACACAGTACTCCCAATGAGGTCGCCCCATCGATTTATACAGGAGCATTATGATACTGGCTGATTTGTTTTCAGTTCCCTTCCTAATAATCCCCAGCATAGTGTTGGCCTTTTGCATTGCAGTCGCACACTGTCTCGACATTTTCATTGAGTTACCTACTACGACTCCAAGACCTCTCTCTTGGTCAGTCTCTGCCGGTTCCAAAAGTGGCTTCTCTTATGTTCTTTAAAAAAAAATTGACCGATTACAGCCGAATATTTGGAAAGGAATATTTATACGCAGTCCTGTTCTCTGTGCTCTTATACCATACTGAAAAGTGAAACAGAAACCAGGATGCAAAAAGATTTGGATCCTAAAATTCAGAGCCAGATCGTATCAAATATGTAAGAAACATCCTCTTTTCTGGAACTCTGCCTGCCAAATGCTGGAGTGTTGAAGAGAATAGGTGTGGCTTTCTTGGTTAAAAACAAGAGATTCTCATTGCCTGCAGATAAACTTACATGTTTAATTGTTGAAGATTACACCTTCTCATCATAGACATGGGAGCGTCGTTAGAACACGTCCTTTGATTAAAGCACAATAGCTGGAGTTGTTTCGGGAAAGATCAGACGGACTTAAAATCGCATTGCAACACAAGGTCACACCAGGGTTGTATTCATGCTTTGCTGCATTTTGTGCTGTTGTTGTGGGATTGTAATCATTTGCAATGACCTCCTGATGGCACCTGAGTTTTGGCTGCTGTGTGACACAAACTGTTGGACTGGATGGGCCATTGGCCTGATCCAACGTGGCTTCTCTTATGTTCTTATGTCTGGGGCAGTGATGCTCTGTATTCTTGGTGGGAGGGCTTCTGGAGTTCTGGCCCCACTGGTGGACCTCCTGATGGCCTCTGGGTTTTAGCCACTGTGTGACACAGAGTGTTGGACTGGATGGGCCATTGGTTCAATCCCCACCCTCTCCAGCTAAAAAGATCAGGTGGTAGGTGAAAGCAGCCCTTTTCTCCAGAGGAACTGATCTCTGTCACCTTGGAAATCAGTTGTTGCCTGGAGATCAGTTTCAGGGAAGGACTGTGGCTCAGTGAACATAAGAACCTAAGAACGTAGAAGAAGCCAATGTTGGATCTGGCCAATGGCCCATCCAGTCCAACACTCTGTCACACAATGGCCAAAAATACCAGGGGCCATCAGGAGGTCCACCAGTGGGGCCAGGACACTAGAAGCCCTCCCACTGTTGCCCCCCCAGCACCAAGAAGACAGAGCATCACTGCCCCAGACAGAGTGTTCCATCTAGACCTTGTGACTAATAGCCACTGATGGACCTCTGCTCCATATGCTTATCTAATTCCCTCTTGAAGCCGTCCATGCTTGTAGCCGCCACCACCTCCTGTGGCTGTGAATTCCATGTGTTAGTCACTCTTTGGGTGAAGACGTCCTTCCTTTTATCCATTCTGCTTTGCATGTAGAAGGTTCCAAGCTCAATCCCCAGCATCTCCGAGTCGAAAAAGGTCCAGGCAGTAGGTGACGTGAAAGACCTCTGGGCCGGAGAACTTGGAGAGCTGCTGCCGGTTTGAGTAGACCATACTGATCTTGAAGGACCGAGGGTCTGATTCAGTATACGACGTCTTCATGTGTTCCTGTGTATCTGTCCTGGCGTCGAAATGGTTTCCTTTGCTTCTCGCAATTGCAAAATCTCTTTCCTGTTGGACCCTCTTGGCGAGCTGTGTCCCTCGAGAAGTTAAGCCTAACCATCCCTTCCAGAGGTCGCTGGGCTACGCATTGCCAGGAAGACTTCCCAAGGTCTTCCCCAGTTCAGACATGACCCTGGAAAGGCAGCAACCGTGAGAACTCCAGCAAGGCCTTCCTAGGCAGCTGGTTGGACAAGAAACAAGCGGGGCTCTTGCGAAAGCGATTAATCTCCCAGGCGCTGCAACACTTTTCTGTCTTTCGCAGCCAAGAGAGCGAAGCAGCTGCTCTTCTGGCTTTCGTTCCTGTCCACCCCCCCCCCCCCATCTTGTCACATTTCAGAGCAAGGGTGTGACTCCCAGAAGCATTCTTGCGTGATCGCATTGCAAAAGTGGATCCTTGAAGAGCCAGCCGCTTCTCACTTTACACGACAGTCGAATTCCTCTGAGGTCTGCGGCAAACCCATAAAATGCACCAGGGAGATATGTATCTCCAAATACGCGCCCATGTCCGCCCGCCCCACAGCTGGAGAGGGTGCCACAGTCTCCAAGGTTTGCCAGGTCTTTGAACAGAAGAATGACGTGGAGGCGAGGGTTACCAACCTCCAGGTGGCGGCTGGAGATCTGTTATTGCAGGAGTGTATCAGTGCCTATTAGCCATGGTGACTGAGGGGAACCTCCACATTCGGAGGCACTAAGCCTCTGAATCCCAGAGCCAGGAGGCAGCATCAGAGGAAGGCCTCGGCCTCTCTGCCCTGTTGTTGGCCCTCCAGAGGAACTGGTTGGGGCCACTGTGTGAGACAGGATGGTGGACTAGATGGTCGACTGGTCTGATCCAGCAGGGCCTCTTCTGATGTTCTTATGAAGGCCTCGGCCTCTCTGCCCTATTGTTGGCCCTCCAGAGGAACTGGTTCGCCACCATGTGAAACAGGATGCTGGACCAAATGGACCACTGCTCTGATCCAGCAGGGCTCTTCTTAAGTTCTAATGAAGGCCTCGGCCTCTCTGCCCTGTTGTTGAACCTCCAGAGGAACTGGCTGGCCACTGTGTGAGACAGGATGGTGGACTAGATGGACCACTGATGTGATCCAGCAGGGCTTCTCTGATGTTCTTATGAAGGCCTTGGCCTCTAGAGGAACTTGTTGGCCATTGTGTGAGACAGGATGCTGGACTAGATGGACCACTGTTATGTCCGCTGACTGCCACCAGGCGCTAGCGACATGCAGTCTGAGCTTGGTTCTGGGAAACAATAGGGGCCAAGGATCCTGAACCGCCTCAAGTTCACCAATAGGGACTTTGGCGGGAGATTCAAACCTTCCAATAGAACTGTGGGTGTGTCTTAGGTGGGAGTATATAGTTGGCCACATCGGCCGGTGAATTGTTGTTGTTGTGTACCAATAAACTATGAGCTGATCATCACGCTGTCCCCCTGCCTCTCCATGCGTCGAACCCAGTACGCAACAACCACTGTTCTAATCCAGCAGGGCGCTTCTTATGAGATGTCCCCCACACGCCGCTGAGAGCTCCTGCTTGTGCTAACAGACTTGCTGCATTCCCCATGTCCGTTGCTTCGGCTGAGCCTGTCAGATTTGCAAATCCTCTTGCATGTTTAAAACAGTCACAAAAAATGGAAACGTTAACAAGGAGTTTCGGTGTCTGGACGCAGGTCTTTCATCACACCTGGGGTGTCATGTATACTAAATCATAACCCTAATCCTCATAATTCTAATATACTGAAGCACATTTGAATGGCGCTGGAGGGGACGGTGAAAGGAGACATGTGTTCTTGTGTGAGGGAGCTGGTGACTTGGCAAAGACAGAGTCGTCTCCATCAGAGGCCGAATACGAATAAATATTCATGCCTATGAATGGCAGGTTTGTATTTCCTCGTAAACCACAGAGATTTATATACCTCCAGCAGCACCTCCAGCAGCCCAGGAGTTAACATGTTGCTGTTAAGCCAGGGAAAATTTGGCCCTCTCTTGGTCTCCCACCTCTGTCAGAAGGCCGAAGATTACTGGGAAGGATTATGTGGGCGTCTTTCCCGGTGCTTTGCTTCTGAGCGATGGAAATACCAGCTTCCTCTACACTTTGAGGTTTGAGCGGAGCGATGTGGAAAGGTGGCGTCTTGGCGAGGGAGCCATTTCTGTTGCAGATGTGGGGAAAGACGAGTGCCCGCTGGCAGCCGTTACACCGGATCCTGTGTCTGTCTTCCCCCAAATGCATACACAAAATTGGGGGTGTTAGGAAGGACACCAGTTCTTAAGAGAGGAATTCCACTGGTCGCAGCTGTGAGGAATTAGTCAGGAGGCTCCAGTGTTCCCTCTGAGCTGAGTTAGTGTGAGCTAGCTCACAGCTTTTTAGCCTCCGGCTCACACGGTTTTGTCTTCACTCAGGAAAGGGTGGCTCCAGAGCAAACTGGATTATGCGGCAGCCAAATCACTCGCTCACAAGTTTAATGTCAGTAACTCACAAATTAGAATTTTTGCTCATAAAACTCCACAGCTTAGAGGGAGCATTCAGGGCTGTTCTCTTTTGCTTAGAAGCTCATTATTTATTATGATCGAAGAAGAAGAAGAGTTGGGGTTTTTTATACCCTGCTTTTTTCTGTATTAAGGAGACAGCTTGAAAAGGGGATTAAACAGATTCAGGGAGGATAGAGCTATTAGGGGCTACTAGCCATGGTGACTAAAGGGAACCTCCACATTCAGAGGCACTAATCCTCTCAATCCCAGAACCAGGAGGCAACATCTGGGGAAGACCTTGGCCCTTATGCTCTGTTTGTTTGGCCCTCCAGAGGAACTGGCTGGCCACTGTGTGAGACAGGATGCTGGACGAGATGGACCACTGGTCTGATCCAGTAGGGCTCTTCTGATGTTATTATGAAGACCTCGGCCTCTCTGCCCTGTTGTTGGCCCCCAGAGGAACTGGCTGGCCACTGTGTGAGACAGGATGCTGGATTAGATGGACCACTGGTCTGATCCAGCAGGGCTCTTCTGATGTTCTTATGAAGGCCTCGGCCTTCAATGGCATTAATGCCTGCGTCGTAGATGCTTAAACACATCATTTTGACATTTTTATTCCTGAGTTTGTTTCAGCATTTTCTTTTCAAAAATACACAGCCAACGGAGCAACAGGATATTTCAAACCATTGGTTTTTGGGTTGTTTTTTTTTTTTGTAAAAAATGTAAATTCCTTTTGCAAGAGCACTTTTACATTCGGGTCAATTAGGGCCACAGTGGGACTAATTCCTGTTAATTGATTAGCTTTATATGAAGTCTTTCTCCCCACCCTCCTACAGCCTTTTAGGAAAAGGGGGCAAGAGTGCGATTTCAGAAGGAAATCGCCTCAATTCAACTCCGCTGGCAGGAGCAGGCGTTAAAAGTTCTAATTGCCAAAACAGCTGGATCGTAAATAACCGATGCGGGCTGGATTCCATTTTGTTTAACTAAAGCTCAGGATGTTTCTGCAGATGTGATAATTAATCACAACGAGTCCCGAGTCCCGTTCCCCTGTAAATTGTTTCAGATGAAAATCCGGCTCATTCATTCTCCCATAACCCCAGATCTGAAGCTGGAAGCCAAATTTCCTAAAACTTTTACACTTCTGAAGCGGAATAAATCCCATTTCAAAACCTCTAGTTTTATTGGAGTACAAAGAAAACCCCCAAGTAGGATTACCAACCTCCGGGAAGGGGCTGGAGATCTCCCACTGTTACAATTGACTTCCAAGCAATAGAGATCAGCTCCCCTGGAGACAAGGACTGCTTCAGGAGGGTGGACTTTGTGTCCTGCGGAAGTCTCTCCCCTCCCGAAACTCTGCCCTCCCCAGGCTCCACCCCCAAAATCTTCAAGTATTTCCCAGAAAAGGGCAACTAGAATGATAAAAGGGTTGGGACACTTTCCCTATGAAGAAAGGTTGAGGCGCTTGGGGCTCTTTAGCTTGGAGAAACGACGGCTGAGGGGTGACATGATTGAGGTTTACAAGAGTATGCATGGGGTAGAGCAGGTAGAGAAAGGACTTTTCTCCCTTTCTCACAGTACAAGAACTCGTGGGCACTCCATGAAACTGCTGAGAAGTCAGGTTAGAACGAATAAAAGGAAGGACTTCTTTACCCAAAGACTGATTAACACGTGGAATTCACTGCCACAGGAGATGGTGGCGGCTACAAGTGATTTTGTCACTTTCGTCACTTTTTTCCTGGATGTTACTAATCTTTATTAATGTGTTCATTGAACACGCAACTGGTTCTGTACTGGGGACACGCTGCTTCCAAGTCCCAATTTCCACCTTCTTCCATGCAGTCCCCTTCCCCTTCAAGAGTTGAGCTGGCTTCAGATCTAAGACGGCGGAAGAGGAGAACACAGAAGGCACACCCCTCAGTGGGGGTTTGAGGGCAACAGGGACAAGCAGGAAGAAGGTTATTTGGTTTAACGCCCTGCCCTTCACAGCCTGAAGGTGTCTCAAAGCAGCTTACAATCACCTTCTCTTCCTTTCCCCACAACAGATACCCTGTGAGGCAGGTGGGGCTGAGAGAGTTCTGAGAGAACTGTGACTGACCCAAGGTCACCCAGCTGGCTTTATATGGAGGAGGAGTGGGGAATCAAACCCGGTTCTCCAAATTAGATTCTGCCGCTCTTAACCACTACACCAAAGGCTGCTAACATCCAGGTGGGACCTGGAGCTCTCCCAGATCTATAGCTGACCTCAAGACCACAAAGATCATTATCCCTCTGGAGGAAATGGCTGTTTTTTTTGGGGGGGGGGTGAATGTTATGGCAGTGTACCCCACTGAGGTCCCTCCCTGGGCTCCACCCTATGTCTCCAAGAATTTCCCAATCCGGAGCTGGCATCCCCAACAACCAGCCCACCAAGTATGAAAGGGAAACACTACATAAGAGGGAATTCTTGGGGAAGGGACTATTGGAAGGGCCCCTGATGATCTTAGGGTGCTTTCACACATACTGAATCAGACTGTGTCAGAAAAGAGGATTTCGGAAGTGCGGGGAAAGGGATTAAACTAGGGTTCGTACACTTCTCCGCCATATTTGGTAGATCTGCTAGGGATCATTTGCAAGCAGATTTTACCAGAGTAACATTTCAGTTGCAAACTGCATTGAAAGAGCTTTATTCATCCTGTGCAAAAGCGCCCTTAGAAGACTATGACCACACGTCCCTTTCCAGCAATAAGTATTTCCTGCACTAACATCTTTCATCCTTGGAGGACGCTTAAGCAAAATTAACATTCTCTGAACCTCTCATCCCAGGAAGTGCTAGGGAATCGGCGCCTCTGGACGCCAAACCGAAACTGTCCGTCGCATTTCTCCCCCCCCCCCCAACTTTATTTATTTTCCTCCAGTGGAACGCTCCGGCACCACCATCTGCCCAGCTGTTTCAGGGATTCTGCAGATGTGCATGCCATTAAGAGAGCGGGAAATGTGGAGGACAAATGAAAGATTGGGTCGGAAAGAGGATTATCGGAAGGGAGAAGGGGGGAAGGGATTAAAATAGGTTTCATAGCCCTCTCTGCCTTTGCTAGATCTGCTCGATATATTGTCATGTGCCACAGATCTATCTTGACCAGGTGGCCCAGGCTATCCCAGTCTCATTAGATCCTGAAAGCTACGCAAGGTCAGCCGTGGTTAGTACTTGGATGGGAGACCACCAAGGAAGTCCAGAGTTGTGACATGGAGCCGGGCAATGGCTAAACCGCTTCTGTTTTTCTCTTGCCTTGAAAACCCGTAAGTTGCCTATGACTCGACAACAAAACAGTACAATATATATATATATGTGGCATCTATAACTGAAAACTGAACACTGGCTAAAGAACTTGAACATTTACCAAGATTTAATTTTGTTTTGCATTAATCTTTACCTCTATTGTTCAGTTGATTTGCTTCATTCCTACCCAGCTGGTTTCCACAATGGGGACCACACGTGGCTTCCCCTTTGCTCTTTTCTCCTCCATTTTGTCCTCACTGTGAAGGTAGGTTAGGCTGAGAGTATGGCCCCTTTCATATTACTGTTCTAAACCAGGTGTTATTCGTTGTTGGCCCAATTCTGAGTAAAGCAACAACAGGAAGAAGAAGAAGAAGAGATTGGATTTATACTCTGCCCTTCACTACCCAAAGGAGTCTCAGACCTGTGAGGTGGGGAGAGCTCTGACAGAAATGGCTCGTTTTCAAGGACAGCTCTGACAGAGCTATGGCTTGCCCAAGGTCATCCAGCAGGTGCAAGTGGAGGAGTGGGGAACCAAACCCGGTTCTCCCAGATTAGAGTCCGCGCACTTAACCACTACACCAAACTGCTTGATAAAGGCCTCCATGTAGTGCCCTAAGCACCTTAACCAAAACTCTAGGGCACTTTCTCACACACTTTCAACCCACTCTCTGTGTACTCTGCAACTGGATTTTACTGTTTGAAATAGCACAGTCCTCTTGCAAACCGTTGCTGAAGTGGATTGAAACTGCATTATTTAGCATGTGTGAAAGTGCCAGTCTGTGATGGGCACAAAACAAAACCAAGGAGTAGAAATAGGGCTGATGGCTCTTCATGAGGAAATTCCTAGAGGTTTGGGGGCGGAGCATGGGGGCAGTGTAGTTTAGGGAGGGGAGGGACCTCAGAAGGAGGAAGAAGAAGAAGAGGAAGAAGAAGAAGAAGAGATCTTCTGTCCTTGATGGACCGATGGTCTTATTCAGTATAAAGCAGCTTCTTGTGTGTGTAGCTTCTTCCCCCCCCTCCAAGCGATAAACATTTTGCCTTAGATCAGCTCAATAAGTTCAGAGATCGGAATAAGCGATCAGTAAACTAATGGCCTCGGCACATCGGCTCGCCATCCTAATGGCAGCACTTCAGTTGGGGCTTTCAGAAGGCCAACAATCGAATTTAGCGGAGGTTGCTTCAAACCCCACTGAGAATCGGCTGTGCCTGATTAGCACCACATTAAACTCCCGCTGAAATAAAAGGAGGAGAGCCGGGAAAGGAGACCTCCTCGAGAGAGGCTGCTATAAACACTGGATGCTGCTTATTGATGCAGTTTGGTTTTGAGGGAGGCAAATTCCCTGGCTGGGTTTTTCTTTTGTTTTCCCCCTCTGCAGTTGCAACAGACAGATTAGGCTTGCTCCTGCTTAAAACACACACAATATAGTTGCTTCTCTGCTATTGGATCCCTTTAAGCAGGGATGGGCAATTGTTTTGGCTCGGGGGCCACTTTGTGGGAGCGGAGGTTAGTGGAGGGCCGCACCTTTTAACATGATTACATTCATTAGTTAACTTTGCATTTCAGAAAAGGTATAAATTGTATCATAAAAATCAATAAATATAAATTAAATAAAATAGTGGTAGTTTTATTCAATTTATTTATTGTGCTAATTTCATATCATCTATAGCTGCAAGCACATTTATTTTTAGAATCAGTTTAATGAGACAAATGTACCCTATCACACTTTTCTACATTTTTTTTGAAATCAGGAGTGAGATTGCTTGTTGAGAAACCTCGTGGCCGACTGTCTTGGCGGGCCACAAAAAACTCTGTGGCGGGCCGCATGTGGCCCTCGGGCCGCTATTTGCCCACCCCTGCCTTTAAGGGCTTCTGGCTGGTGGCGACCAGGCCCCACCGGCCTGAATTCCAAGCA
Organism: Lepidodactylus listeri; assembly: GCA_029233225.1. Classification (NCBI taxonomy): domain Eukaryota; kingdom Metazoa; phylum Chordata; class Lepidosauria; order Squamata; family Gekkonidae; genus Lepidodactylus; species Lepidodactylus listeri. The sequence goes on along the minus strand of JARCFY010000011.1, from coordinate 93,758,144 downwards.
GCATTGACGCTTGGCGTTCAGGTGTGCAGCGGCGACTGCCCCTCTTGCAAGATTTAAAGGGCCCTCCCCTTGATCAGCGGGTCCTTATGGGAGAACTCCAGGCCCCATCTGGAGCTTGGCAACTGTTATGTATTGACCATGCGGTCGCCATGTGCTCCAGTAATGGCGACCGTCATGTGGCCAGAGCACATGGCCAAGAAACTACCTGAGCTTCAGCCAGGTAGAACAAAGGCCAGGTGGATCCAAACCGGCCACCAATCCTGTACCTAGGTTTCTCCCAGGGAACCTATGAGATGTAAATAGACGTATAATAGCCTATCAGGCCAGTTGGGCGAGGTCAGGGGATGATCCCTGACCAGCATAAAAGGAGGGCTCGGAGCCCTGGGTTGTATGCTTCATCCGGACCAGCAATAAAGATCTAGCTGTTTCACTGTTCCATGGACTCCCGACTCCAATACATTCCAGCAACCCTACTAGGGATGCCAAACCCCCTGGTGGGGGCAGGGTTTCCGGGTCTCACTTGACCGGTGTGCAGTGCTCCCTCAAAAAATCCTGCTTTGTGAGCTACTGGCATTAAAGTTGTGAGCGAGCGATTTGGCTGCAGCATCAATTTGTTTACTCTGGAGCCGTCCTTCCTGAGCTGAGACAAAAATGTGTGCGCCGGAGGCTAAAAGACTGTGAGCTAGCTCACACTAATTCCGCTTAAAGGGAACACTGCCTGTGTGGAGCCTTCATGTTTCCCACTGGGCGAATAACTCTGGAAACAGTGCAAAAGACTGAGTTAACTTCATTCTCCACCAGTGCCGTGAGCGGATGCACCCCACCCAACAACTGTTTTTAATAACTTTTTTTTGCTACGTTGTCAGACTGAAGTACTCTTATTTTACACTCCATAATTTATAAGGCTAATAATCAACACCTACAAAGTCAAGGACCTTTAATGCCCACATGTCCTGGATGGGAGATGACCAGTCAAATAAATGGTCAGGACAGGGGGGTTGGCGGAAAGGTTGCGGTGGTGGAAAGTTCTGTCAAGTCACAGCTGATTTATGGTGACAAACAGAGGTGGTTGGCCATTGCCTGCCTCTGTGCAGCAATCCTGGACTTCCTTGGTGGTCTCCCATCCAAGGACTAACCAAGGTCAACCCTGCTTAGCTTCGGAAATCTGACAAGATCTGGGGAGCCTGGGCCATCCAGGTCAAGGTGAAAGGTGTCCAGGAGCACCAAAAAGAGGAGGAGGGGGAGGGGGAGAAGAAGGAGAAGAAGAGGAGGAGGAGATTGGGCTTATACCCCGCCCTTCACTTGGAGTCTCAAAGCAGTTTACAGACTCCTTTCCCTTCTCCTCCCCACAGCAGACACCCTGTGAGGTAGGTGGGGCTGAGAGAGCTCTTTTGAGGACTGCCCTTGAGAAAACAGCTCTGAGAGAACCTGTGACTGACCCAAGGTCACACCAGCAGCTGCATGTGGAGGAGTGGGGAATCAAATCCAGTTCTCCCAGATTAGAGTCTATGCTCTTAATCACTACAGCAAACTGGCAAGGCAAGCAAGGGCGTTAAGTTTTAAAATCCCGGGGGGATAGAGTTTTGGGGCGATTGCTAGAGCGTCGCCCCGGCAATGTGCCCAGCGTGATGGCATCACTTCCGGGTGACACCAGCACACTGGGCATTTGCCTAGCTGGCCCCTGGATAGACGGAGGTAGGAGTGGCCAGGCCGGGGGGGGAGAGGCAGCGGTGGCAGCCAGCCATCCGGCGGGTGGGCCTAGGAAGGGCCTGGTGGGCGCTCTGTTTTGCCGGGGATGGCTGAGCCCTCCCCGGGAAATTGTGGGGGTGGCTCGAGCCCTCAAGCCCCCCGGTAGTTGACGCCTATGAAGGCGAGGACTTCAGAACATACAACATGTAGTCAAGCCACAGCGGAAATAAGAAGCTGGGAAAACATTGGAGCCAATGACTTGACTTTGGAGCCAATGAAAGACAAGTGGCAGGAGTTTACCAAACTGTTCTTTCCCTTTCCTGGCTTTCTCCAGTAACCTTCTGGGGTAGGGATGCCAACTTTCGGTTGAGAAATTCCTGGAGAATTTGGGAGCCTGGGGAGGGGAGTGTTTAGGAGTGTTGAGGGACCTCAGCAGGGTGTAATGTCATACAGCCCCCTGTCCAAAGCATCCGTTTTCTCTGTAGTCTGGAGATCAGCTGTAATTTTGGGAGTTCTCCAGGCCTTACCTGGGGGTTGGCAACTTTATTCTGGGTCCTCCCCAAAAGGTGCTTAAGGGGGGGGTCACAGAGTGGGGAACTCCATGGCAGCAGCAATGGGATGCTGGTAGAAATCATCCCATGTTTTCTTTCGCTAGCTCTTTTTTGATCGGATCATGAGGTCTTGGGAAAGGGAGCAATTTCTTCTGATTCTCCCTTCTTGCTGTTGCCCCCAACAACTCTACCCTACTCTGTTCCTGAGGGGCCACCTCCCCATCTTCAGGAGCAACCATTCAGGGGTTGAAGAGGTGAAGGAGGAACATTCCGTTTTACGCACTCGCTCTGATCATACTGCTTTGCACCATCCTTGGGTTTTATTATATGTCCCCGTGAGAAAACGAATTGTGGTAGAGGTTTTGTCAGCACATAAAATAGTGGACTATTATTTGGTAACGTCGCAGAGGGTAGCCATTTTGGTCTGCAGTCGAACAGCTAGATTCAAGAACCGTTGCACCTTAGAGACCAGCAAGATTTTCGGGGTATAAGTAGGGATGGGCACGAACCGGCTCATGAACTAAAGTTTGTTATGAATTTTGGCCAGTTCGTGCTTCACAAAGGAACTTTCCACAAACTTTCAAGCTGTTCATGGAGGAGGGTGCTGGCTCATAATCAGAGACATTTCCAGACAGACTGTCTCCGCTCAATCAGAATGTTTTCAGAACTTCAAAGCAACAACCTGGAGGGCAGGAAGAGGAGCATCCGGGGGAGGTCCCCTGCGATTTTGATGTCTTTCACTTGCATAGGTGAACTCACACCAGACCTCCCCCGATTGCTCCTCTATATGCTCTCCAAGGTTAGTGTCTCCAGCTTGCACAGGCGTTGTCATTTTGACAGGCACATATTCAGGAGGTTCAGGCATGTATAGAATGGATCCTGTGTGAGCTGGAGACACCAAACTCACAAGAGATCTCCAACTTACTCTCTTCTACCTACCCTCCAAGTTTGGTGAGGATTGGATTTACGGGTTCTGAGTTACAGCTCCCCAAAGAAGGTGCTCCCAAGAAAGTGCTTTCTGGGGAAATGACTGCCTGTCATTTCCCCAGAAAATGCTTTCTTGGGGTCACCTTCTTTGGGGGGCTGTAACTTGTAACCCATATATCCAATCTTCACCGAACTTGGAGGACAGGTAGAGGAGTGTCAGTTGGCAATCTCCTGAGAGTTTGGTGTCTCTAGCATGTTGGGGGGGCTGGTCTACCGCCCCACAAACCTCACAAACTGAACCAGTTCGTGAGGCAGCTAAAAACCCGTGATGGTCTATGGTTCGTGAACGAGACACGTCACGAACCACAAACCAAATAACATTTTCCTGGTTTGTGCCCATGCCTAGGTATAAGCTTTCAAGAGTTAGCCCTCCCTTTGTCAGATAACCTTTGCTCTGACTGAAGGAGCATTGATTTTTTTAAAAGATTAATATTTTATTGCATTTTTTCAAAAAAAAACACAACAAGATGGTACAATGTAATATAGTACAATAACCAAGATAAATCAATAACCTGTAAGTTAACCAGGGTATATAGATGCTAACATAGAAATATGCAATACGCAGGGAGTAAATCATATCTTCCCTGTTTCCCTTTTCTCCATTTTAAACCATACACTCAAGGTACCTAAATATCTTTCAAAATTACCGCAAACTCTCTGTTGTTATCCTTGGTTTGTAATGGCCTATGGCTAAATACAAATACATTTCTTTCTTTCTTTACCACAAACAGAGAGTATCAATTCCAGCAGGAACATCAGCATCTTCTGCTCGGTATTCCATAATCGGGAACCAAGTTGCCAAAAAATTAGATGAAGACAATTGGGAGTATTGATGCTTGAAGAAGAAGAAGAGATTGGATTTATACCCCACCCTTCGCTACCCAAGGGAGTCTCAGAGTGGCTTACAAACTCGTTTCCCTTCCCCTCCCCACAACAGAGACCCTGTGAGGTAGACGGGGCTGAGAGAGCTCTGACAGAAACTGCTCTTTTTCAAGGACAGCTCTTATCAGAACTACAGCTTGCCCAAGGTCATCCAGCAGCTGCAAGTGGAGGAGTGGGGAATCAAACCCGGTTCTCCCAGATTAGAATCCGTGCACTTAACCACTACACCAAATTGAAGGCGTATACCCTGGACATCTTCTTGTGCTCTAAAGTGCTACTGGGTTTGAATCCAGCTGATAATGTCTATTCATTAACATATTAAAAATGGAGGGGGGGACGCACCAACAATTCCACTTTTCTTTTCAATGGAGGACCAGTTAAAGTCCCTTAAGAAAGAAATACGGTGCTTCCCAGGTACTCGGGTCACGCATCTTCTGTTCCTCTTTCATTACTTATATTTAATAACCTCGACCGCCCCGACCTGCCTTTTCGAGTTAAGCTCTCCACTGGTAATAATATATTGCCCCGCTGATTGATAGTTTCCCATTCCTGAATGTCAGGCCTGCCCTGCTTTGATATGTTCATAAATATATCCCAGACCATGTACAAGCTGAGAAAGGAAGATAAGACAATCCCTGCCCCATTCAGCTCCGGTTTTCTCTCTCTCTCTCTCTCTCTGCATGCTCTGTAATAGACATTTAGACCGAGTCGCAATGCAGATTCATACTGGCTTATCTGAAGGGGCTTCATATCTAAAAAGTAGGTAAGGCAGGAAAAGAAATTGCTCAGAGAAATTAGAAAGTCTCCTGTATAGAGTTTTTAAGAGTAGTCCGGAGAGATCACTAATAGAGGTAGTCAAGTATTTTTTTAATTTTTTTAAAAAGCTCAAAATTACATTCAAATTGTTATGTGAATCATAGGTTGTGGTCAGACTGGCAGCTTGCCGCGATATAGTGCCGCCTCTAATTGACCCAGTTTAAAATGCTGCGGGACGTATCAGCCACACAGCACACCCTACTGCAGGTTACCCACAGAGACATCCCGTGGGAAAGCATCCACACTATTGTAGCACATCAGCCATGGAGCGCACTGCAAAAACGGCCAAAATTCATGCATGCACATGCACAATTTTTTTTAAAAGCCGTTCTGCGCATGCTCCCCCGTGTTCAGCCAGCCAGCCATGCGCAATGGATGCGCGAGGAAATAAAACCTCCACTTCGGAGGTGGTGGCTTTTTAACCTGGCTCCAAGTCATCCTCTGATGGGGTGAGTATGCCCGGGGAGCGCCTGATAGCTGTGGCTGTGTGAATGGGCCCATTTAATCCCTTTGTGAAAGGTGCCTATATCGGGCCAAACTGCCACTCTGAATGCAGCCATGGGGTCGTCGACCTCCAGGTGGGATCTGATCTCCTAGAATTGCAATCCCTCTCCAGGCTACAGAGATCAGTTCCCCTGGAGGAAATGGCTGCTTTGGTGGGGGGCAATATTCCCTCTAAGGTGTGGAGTCTTGTGAGCAAAAATTCTACTTTGTGAGCTACTGGCATTAAAGTTGTGAGCAAGCGATTTGGCTACTGCATAAATTAAGAGCCCAGTAGCACCTTAAAGACTAACAACATTTGTGGCAGGGTGTGAGCGTTCATGAGTCATCGCTCCCTTCTTCAGATAGATGGTGTTGTTTGAGTGAACTCGGGTCGCTACAAATCCATTTTGCGTGGGGCCAGCATGGAGCCACAACGAAGCAGCGAGATAGTTCTGAATTCAACAAATTCTCCCCTGTGGTGATTTTCAAATACTGATGTAACCCTCATTAATAAATCTCTGGCTGCCGCAGAACCCATTTGCGGCAGCAAAAAAAAAAAAACAGAATTAGATTTTCCAGGTGACTAAATTCAATTAGTTTTCAGTCACAAACGTGAGAGGCTGACAGTTGTGGGCAAGGGGCCGTACATTTTCTCTTTCTAACGTTTCGATAATAAAGATTAATATCTGCAAAATGCTAAAATAGCACGTGGGTTTTTTTTAGATGGGTTTCAACTCTGCGAGGCTGGAGGGGAAGAAGCCGGCATTGGGTGACAATCATAAAAAAATAGATAATATGATATGTTTCTCAGTCTTATCGAACTGACTGTGTATTTCCATTCTTTCCTCTGCAGACTGTACTATCTATATGAACATCTGAGAGGGATGTCCTTCGGCATACAGATGTAGGGTTGCCGGGTCTGGGTTGGAAAATACCTGGAGACTTTGGGGGGGGGATGCAGGAAAGGGAGGGGTTTGGGGAGGGGGGGGCTCAGCACAGTCTAATGCCATAGAGGCCCCCATTCAAAGCATCCATTTCCTCCAGGGGAGCTGATCTCTGTCAGCTGGAGATCAGTTGTAAAAGTGGAAGATCCCCAGGCCCCACTTGGAGGCTGGCAACCCTATACAGATAAGCATGTCGCTGTAATGTTCCATGCCAACTCAGCTTGCTAAACTCCTGGTAGGACCTGAAGGCCTCCCGGAATTACACTTGATATCCAGACTACGGCCCCAATCACACGCAGAATTAGCTGTGCGATAGGCACGAATGCCATGTGGATTTTAAGGGCGCGATCACACCAGAACATCTGGCAAGCGTCCCACACCCATCAGCAACCCGTCCCACAGCCATCAGCAACCCGTGAAGAAGCAAAGTTAAAAGATACTAGGGAAAGTCCAGAATCAAACAGGTTTGCTACGGGCCACAGATGGACTTTCCCCGTGTGATCGCTCCAGCATGCGCTTATGGCGTTGGGGATAGTCAGATCAGGCTATCCCAGTGCCATGCCATTGTTTTTCCCCTTCTCAGTATGCACATCATCACATACTGCCATAGGAAGCCCTCAGGGCAGAGATGCAATTCATCGATCCCCCGTTTAAGCACATTGGGAAAAATGCAAACCCCCTCCAACTCACCCACGGTTGTGTCTGATCACGCAGTGACGGGCTGCTCCCGCAGCTTCACAGAACTGTGTGATCGTGCAACTGCGGGTCGAATTACTCCAGAGCAAATAGCCTCACTTCTCCCCCGGATTATCTTGCTCGTGTGACTGAGTACTATGGTACCATAGAGTTTTAGGGTGATTACCAGAGCGTTGCCCCAGCAACGTGCCCAGCGTGATGATGTCACTTCTGGGTCATGTCATCGTGGTGCGTGTGTGCTTTGTGCACATGTCGGACTCCTGCAGCAAAACCAGGACTCCCCCGCTTTTTAAAAGGTAAGACTTGGCCACCCTAATGACATCACTTCCTGTGCAACATCAGCAACATAGCCTGAACCTTCCTCTTTCTCTTTGTTAGTTTCCCCACTGGCCAGCTGATTGGCAACTGGGAGGCAGGGCCACCAATGGCAGGGGGTCTGGCAACCCTAGTTGCCAGTTCTGGGTTGGGAAATACGTGGAGATTTTGGGGGTGGAGCCCAAGGTTGTTGGGGTTTGGGGAGGGGAGGGACTTCAAAGGGGTTTAATGTCAAAGAGTCCACCTTCCAATGTGGCCATTTTCTACAGAGGAACTGTTCTCTATCGCCTGGATATCAGTTGTGATCCCTGGAGATTTTCAGCCACCACCTGGAGGTTGGCAACCCTACCCTGGATGGCATCCGGGGGTGGGGGGGCATTGTTGATGGGATGATGTCATTTCCGGAAGTGATGTCATCGTGTCAGTGCTGTTGGAGTGACACTCTACTTTTGTGGCAAAACTCTATGGTAAAAATGGCTACAGACCATAGAGTGTTGCCCCAAAAGCGGACTGTCGTCCCTGACATCACGATGCAATGACGTCACTTCCTGAAGTGATGCCATCACATTGCCAACATCGCCGAGGGATGTCTCTTTGGGAGTGGAGTTTTCCCCGACAGCCAGATGGCCGGCAGCAAGCCTGAGTCTGCAAAAGCGGGGGATCCCCTGCCCCCACCTGGGGGCCAGCAAACTGAGCAACCCTAGATGAAGGCACTTCCAGAAATGTGATGGACACGAAGACCTTGGGTTCTGATATGAGACAGTCAGCATGGGATGTTTATTTCAAGAGCTGATAGGTGGAAATTGATAGGAATCGCTGGAAATCGATAAGAACTGTAATTGCGGCATGGGTATTTGTTATTGCACAAGGTCCGTTGCATGCGAGCAATACAAGAAGAGATTTTTCTAGAGAATCACCGTTATCATAGTAAACATTTTTCATATCTATATCTTTATTGACTCTTTGTCGTTTTTGTCATGGATGTTTTGATTGGACTTTACCCTCTAGGTCAGGGGTGTCGAATTCACTTGTTATGAGGGCCAGATCTGACAGAGACCGTGTGTCGGGCCGGACCATGTGTGTCATAAAATGTAATGCCTGATACCAGAGATATAAACTTTATAAAGACTACAAACACAAAGGGTTTTTTTAACTTAAAATAAAAACATGCTTAAAACATTAGCACTCTTGCAATATTTAACAGTCTCTGATAACCAACACCTCTTGCTCTGAATTATAGCATCAAAATGTCTGTGCTGTTGCAGTCTTGAGTATGCTGTTCAGGTGTGTATCTGTAAGCTGCAAACCTACTTCTGATTTATTGACATTCACCACAGAAATCTCATGCCCAGAGTTCTGAATCTAGGACCCAGGGGGAAACGTGAAATGGCTGAGCGATTGAGAGAGTCTGGCGAAGCAAGCTATGATGCAGCAGAACTGGAAGCAGGAGATGGCCAGTTCCAGGGCAGGCCTGATAGAAGCCCTCCAGGTACCTGATGTTTGACACCCCTGCTCTAGGTGGTGGCTGGAGATCTCCTGAGATTATGACTGATCTCCAGGCGATAGAGATCAACTCACCTGGACAAAATGGCTGCTTTGGAAGGTGAACTCTATGGAAGAAGAAGAAGAAGAAGCAGAGAAGAGATTGGATTTATATCCTGCCCTTCACTCACTTGGAGTCTCAGAGCGGCTTACAAACTCCTTTCCCTTCCCCTCCCCACAACAGACACCCTGTGAGGTAGGTGGGGCTGAGAGAGCTCTTTCCCAAGCTGTCCTTGAGGGAACAGCTGGTACAGAGCTATGGCTTGCCCAAGGTCATCCAGCCAGGTGCAAGTGGAGGAGTGGGGAATCAAACCCGGTTCTCCCAGATTAGAGTCCGCGCACTTAACCACTACACCAAACTGGCACCTGGAAGGTGCTGAGGTACCTCCCCTTCCCAACCCCCACCTTCCTCAGGCTCCACCCCCCCCCCCCAAATCTCCAGTTTTCCCCCAACTTGGATCTGGCAACCCTATTCCCTGGGGTATGCCGCGAGCATATGGGCTTCCATTTAGGAATGGGGAACTCAGCTCCTTCAGCTATTCCTCACTCTGCAAGCAGCAGAATAAACAGTTAAGAGCAATGCCCGTTATCTCCATAAAGATAATTTTTAGCTTGGAGGACAGGGACAACCTTTGCGACAGCTAAGTCTCCCGGGCCAGCCACTCTGTATCGCTCTTTGTTTTCTGGGGTTAGTAAGGAGCTAGGCTGGAGTGAGGGGATTGTTGTGATAAGGCTCAGCCAGGCTTATAAATCTGGATGAACGAGCAAAATAACTCCCCGCTCTTGGAACAGGCAGCCCACTGTGATCTGGGCAGCTTGCCTCTGCGCTAGATCTCGTGCGTCCCCCCCCCTCTCTCCCTCTGTGGTATTTTGCTGACTGGATACACTGTTGACAGACCACCTTGGATCTTGAAGAGTCGTTTTCGCTCACGGGGCCAAAACGGAGCTTGGGGGGGGGGGGGACTTCTTTTGCGCCAGCGCGTCCCACAAGCTGCCAGAGCGGATTTGGCCACGACTGAGGCTTTTAGAGAAAAGCTGGCAGAGGGACCCGAGGCCTAACTGATCGCAGATGACGAAGCCTTGAAAAGCAAAAAAAGAGAGTGCTCCGGAATGACTCCCCAGTGTCATTGAAAAGCGTGACCCGGGAGCTTTCCAACTCCGCCACTTGGAGGGGGAAATACCTGCCTTTTCATAACACTCTTCCGCCTCACCTACCCTGTACCACCTCCTGAGACAACTGCCACTGTGGGCTAGAAAAGGTGGCTGTCGCACGCGGAGGTTTGGCTGCGGCTGATCGTATGGTTGCCAGCGCTCCCAGTTATGAAATCCCTAGAGAATTTTGGGAAAGGGAGCTTGGGGGGGGGGTGGTTGGGGAGGGCAGGTACCTCAGTGGGATATAATGCCACAGAGTCCACCCTCCAAAGCAGCCATTTTCTCCAGGGAGATAGATCAGGATGGGTAGTCATGTTAAGTGTTAGTCAGCACCTTAAAGGCTAACCAAATTTGTGGCAGGGTAGGAGCTTTTGTGAGTCACAGCTCGCTTCTGTGGAGATGGATCAAGATGGGTGGCCGTGTTAGTTTGTCTCTAGAGGAGAAAAGAGCAAGGGTCCAGGAGTACCTTAAAGACTAACGAAATTCAAGGGGGGGGGGTGAGCTTTTGTGAGAGACTGCTCACTTCTTCAGATACCCAATGGTCGCCATGTTTGTCTGTAGCAATACAAAAGACTTCTCCTCCTACAGACAAATTAATAGGATTACCAAGTCTTACCACTGCAAGGGAGTCCCAGTCCCTCTCCGGGAGTCCCGCGTGCACGCAAAGTGTGAAGCGTGCCGCGATGACGTCACCCGGAAGTGATGTCGTCATGCTGGGCACGTTGCCAGGGCGACACTCTGGCAATCGTCCTAAAACTCCATGGTACCATAGAGTTTCCAGGGCGATTGCTAGAGCGTCACCCTGCAACGTGCCCAGTGTGATGATGTCGCTTCCGGGTGATGTCATCATGCCGGGCACGTCGGCCTGATTGGGCCACTTCAGGGGTGGGGTTCCCCCCACCGGCCGGATCCCGACCGGCGGATTGGGGACCCATTTAGCGGGGGAATCCCCGCCCCCCTGGGGGGACTTGGCAGCCCTACAAACTAACATGGCTACCCATCTTGATCTGTCTTCACAGAAGCGAGCCGTGACCCACAAAAGCTCCAACTCTGCCACAAATATGGTTAGTCACTGTTGTCTGGAGGTGAGCTGCAATTCTGGGGGATGCCCAGGTCCCACCTGGAGGCTGGCATCGCTAGGTTAAGCTGTACATGCATTGAACGTAACCCAAGATTTACTGAACACACGTGTAAAGAAAAATGAAGTCTACACTGTACACAGATGGTACATGTGTTCCCTGATACTTGGGAATAGTGCAGCATACCCTTGACTCTCAAGTTACATCCAAAGCACATGCAACTTAATGCATGATCAAAACCATAGAGTTTTGCTCAAAACGCTAGAGCGTTGCCGCGCGACTTGCCCAGCGTGATGATGTCACTTCCAGGTGAGGTCATCATGCTGATGCCGCAGTACGGGGCTGTTCAGGGGTGGGCCAGTTGGCCAGTGGCAGATTGAAGCCCCCGAAATCAGGGAAAACCCTGCCCCAACGAGGGGTCTGGCGACCCTACCTCCATAAGAACATAAGAGAAGCCAATGTTGGATCAGGCCAGTGGCCCATCCAGTCCAACACTCTGTGTCACACAGGGGCCAAAAACACCAGGGGCCCTCAGGAGGTCCAGCACTGGGGCCAGGACACTAGAAGCCCTCCCACTGTTGCCCCCCCAGCACCAAGAATACAGAGCATCACTTGCTCTGAGAGCATCACTGAGAGTTCCTATCTATACTTTATGGCTAATGGCCACTGATGGACCTCTGCTCCAGATGTTTATCTAATTCCCTCTTGAAGCCGTCCATGCTAGTAGCCACCACCACCTCCTGTGGCAGTGAATTCCACGTGTTAATCACTCTTTGGGTGAAGAAGTCCTTCCTTTTATCTGTTCTAACCCGACTGCTCAGCAATTTCATGGAGCGCCCACCAGTTCTTGCATTGTGAGAAAGGGAGAAAAGGACTTCTTTCTCTACCTGCTCTATCCCATGCATAATCTTGTAAACCTCGATCATGTCACCCCCGCAGCCCTCGCTTCTCCAAGCTCAAGAGCCCCAAGCGCTTCAACCTTTCTTCACAGGGAACGTGTTCCAACCCTTTTATCATCCTAGCTGCCCTTTTCTGCAAGAGCTGGTTGGTCTCTAAGGTGCTGTTGGCCTCAAAACGAGCTCTTCCATTGCAGACCAGCATGGCTATTCTCTGAAACAAGTTTTGTGCATTATCGGTAAAGAGAGAGCCTTTTTTGTTCATTTTCTTTGGGGGCCCTGCCAGGGAAAGACAATTTGGAAAGCCCGGGGGTATTAACCAAGTCTTCCAAACTTTCCCTTAAGAGCAGCGTGTTTTTCTAAGCTTCTTCCCCCCCCCCCCCCCCCGACCACAAATTCCTGAGTTCTTCTAAGGGAAGTCAATGAAGCTACTCAAGAAGAAGTGATCTTGACGCTTGCCATCTTCGAGCACCTGGGATGTTCCATCGTACATCCTGGCCTTGCAAAGCATCGGCTTCCTGCAAAGAGCCCTTCCTGGCAGAAACCCGGGTGTTTGGCTTGGCTCCCCTTCCATGCTTACCTGAGTTGTAATAACACGGCTCTGTGAAGAGTCTTGGCACCGACGTTCTGAAAGGCACTACACATCTCTCACTTGTTGCTCTTGGCTGCGGGAGAGAACCGAGTGTTAGCTGCGGGCCGTGGCTCACGTGCTTGGGTCCCACATGTGTGCTGCTAAATCGCGCCGGTGGGATCTTGTCTCTTTTCCAGGCCTCCCAGGAGAGGAGATGCTGTCCTGGAAATGAGGAAATCCAAGAAGGGAAGAAGTGAGATGGCAAGTCGAGGGCTCCGTGAGAGATCAGGTATCTTAATCGGGCCAGCTCTGGGTTGGAAATTGCCTGTCTCTTGGTAACCCTAACAGTAAGCCAGTTTGGTGTAGCACTTAAGAGCATGGACTCTAATCTGGGAGAACCGGGTCTGAGTCCTCACTCCTCCACATGCAGCTGCTGGTGTGACCTTGGGTCTGTCCTAAGTTCTTTCAGAGCCCTTCTCTCACAAGCAGTCCTTGAAAGAGCTCTCTCAGCCCCACCTACCGCACAGGTTTTGTCTGTTGTGGGGAGGGGAAGGGAAAGGAGATTGTAAGTCGCTCTGAGACTCCTTCGGGTAGTGAAGGGCAGGGTATAAATCTAATCTGTTCTTCTTTTCGTCAAGGCACACCACTGGTTTCTGCTAATGCATGTGAGACTAGGGCTGCTAAGTTCCCCCGGGGGGGGGGGCGGGGATTCCCCCGCTAAATGGGTCCCCAATCCACCGGTCCAGATTTGGCCGGCGGGGGGATCCCCACCCTTGAAATGGCCACATCAGACCCACGTGCCTGGAGCGATGACGTTGCCCAGAAGTGATGTCATCACGCCAGGCATGTCGCAGGGCGACGCTCTAGCAATCGCCCTGAAAACTCTATGGTACCATAGAGGTTTTAGGGCAATTACCAGAGCGTCACCCAGTGACGTGCCCAGCATGATGACGTCACTTCTGGGTAATGTCATCACTTCGCGTGCGAGGGTCCTGGACTGGGACTCCCCCGCTTAGGGTTACCAGCCTCCAGGCGGGACCTGGAGATCTCCTGCTTTTGCAACTGACCTCCAGCTGACAGAGATCAGCTCCCCTGGAGGAAGTGGCTGCTTTGAAGGGTGGCCTCTATGGCATTGCGCCATGCTGAGGCCCCTCCCCTCCCCAAACCCCGCCCTCTCCCGGCTCCACCCCCAAAGTCTCCAGGTATTTTCCAACCCAGACCTGGACACCCTACCCCCGCTCGGACACATAAGTGACTTGGCAACCCTATGTGAGACTTGGCAGATTGGTGTGAATGAATATTAAAAATTATTTTAGCATGAGATTTTACCTCATTCTGGCTTGTTGCTTTATTCGGTTGCCTGGCAACAGAGGCCTACCTGCCTGAGCTGGCCATGACCTCGAGGACAAGCCGGCTTGCTTGGAGATTTCTCTAGAAAGAGGAATAGAAGAAGAGATCGGATTTCTACCCCGCCCTTCACTACCCAAGGGAGTCTCAGAGCGGCTTACAATCTCCTTTCCCTTCCCCTCCCCGCAACAGACGCCCTGGGGGGTCGGTGGGGCTGAGAGAGGTCTTTCGAGAACTGCTCTTTCAAAAACAGCTCTGACAGAACTTTGGCTTGCCCAAGGTCATCCAGCAGCTGCGTGCGGAGGCGTGGGGAATCAACCCGGTTCTCCCAGATTAGAGTCCACGCTCCTAACCACTACACCAAACTGGCTCTCAAGAAAGGAAATTGGCCCGTGCCTCGAATTTCTAGGGGCCTGGAAATCTTTGAAGGGAGGGGGGGGGAACCCTAGATCTTGTATAATAAATAAATATCATCATTGTCCAAAATAACAGGGCAAAGCTCTTTCTGGCAGATTTTTTAAAAAAACCCTAAAACAAAGACTTCTTTTAGTTGCTCAGCCAGGTGCCAGATTGTAAAATTTTGAATGGTTGCATGGTTTTCTTTGTGTTTATACTGTGTCCTGGTTGGGAGGGGGACACACAATAATACAGGCCTTCCGTTCGCAAACGGACAAGGGTGTCCCGAAGCCCCAATCTTGGGCCTCTTTCCTTCTGCCCAGGAAATGGTGCTTTGGAGGGTAGAGGAAGAGAATTTTCAGCACCTCCCCTTAAAAAAGAATTCCACGGATCTCTTGGGGTGGGAGTGGGGGGGGGGGAGCAATGCTATGGGAAGACAAGACACTGTCAATGCTCCCTCTAAGCTATGGAGTCCTGTGAGCAAAAATTCTCCCTTGTGAGCTCCTGGCATTAAAGCTGTGGGCGAGCGATTTGGCCGCTGCATCGATCAGGTTGCTCCGGAGCCATCCTTCCTGAGCAGAGACAGAAATCTGTGAGCCGGGAGCTAAAAAAACTGTGAGCTAGCTCACATAAACTTGGCTTAGAGGGAACATTGGACACTGCTGCTGTGTGGAGTCCTAGACAGACTTTCCTCTGAGTAAGGCTCATTGAATCCACCCGCCGAAGCAGCCATTTTCTCCAGGGGAGCTGATCTCTGCAGTCTGGAGATTGTAATTCCAGGGGATCCCCAGGTCCCACCTGGAGGTTGGCCTCTTTACTGGTACGCCGGTCAAAATTTTTACCTGTCTTCATCCCATAGGGAGTGGACAGGGTTGTCAGTCTCCAGGTGGGTCCTGGAGATCTCCCAAAATTTCAGCTGATCACCGGACAACAGAGATCAGCTCCCCTGGAGAAAATAGCTTCTTTGGAGGATGGACTCTGTGGCATTACATCCCACTGAGGTTTTCTTTCCCAAACGCCACCATCTCCAGGCGCCACCTGCAAATCTGAGAGGGTCAAGCTAACAAGTAAATTAATATAAAAAATACAAATATTTATTAGGGTGTACACTTTATGTTGTAAAACATAATGAAGTTAAAAGAAAACAGTCTTAAGTTTCAGACTCTAAAAGCTTATTTCATTCAGAACTGATTGTTATACATATCAAATTGATGGATAAAACTTTTGACCTAAGGACCATACGCGTTTTGGCCCCTATGGGCCTTCCTCAGTGGTCCAATTTCAGAAAGCAACACCTGGTCAGATAGAGAGAGAGAGAGAAACACGATATTCTTTATGCATGTAATTCTGGATGTGTGTCATTGTGAAATAAGGAATATTGTATTTATGTGTACACCCTAATAAATATTTGTATTTTTTATATTTATTTATTTGATAGCTCGACCCTCTTAGATCGGGTTGGGTTGAGCCCCCCCCCCTTTTTTGCTTTTTTGCCACCTGCAAACCTCCAGGAATTTTCCAAACCCAAGCTGGCAACTCTGGAGAATGGGGGTGTGGTCTGAACCCATGTGTAAAGTTGCCAGTCTCCAGGTGGTGCCTGGAAATTTTCCAGTATCACAACTGGTCTCCGGGTTACAGAGATCGGTCCCCCTGGAGAAAATGGCAGTTTTGGAAGGTGGCTGAGGTCCTTCTGCTGCCCAAACCCAACCCCCCTTGGGCTCCACCCTCAAAATCTCCAGGTCTTTCTCAACCCAGAGTTGGCAACCATACCCACGTGTCCTATATGAAGCCTGATTCCACCATACATAGACTTTTCCTGTGAAGAAAGGGTGAAGCGCTTGGGGCTCTTTAGCTTGGAGAAACCACGGCTGAGGGGTGACATGATCGAGGTTTATAAGATTATGCATGGGATGGAGCAGGTAGAGAAAGAAACACTTTTCTCCCTTTCTCATCATACAAGAACTCGGGGGCACTCCATGAAATTGCTGAGCAGACAGGTTAGAACGGAGAAAAGGAAGTCCTTCTTCACCCAAAGAGTGATTAACACGTGGAATTCGCTGCCACAGGAGGTGGTGGCGGCTACAAGCATGGACGGCTTCAAGAGGGAATTAGATAAACATCTGGAGCAGAGGTCCAGCAGTGGCTATTAGCCACAAGGTATAGATAGGAACTCTCAGTCTGGGGCAAGTGATGCACTGTATTCTTGGTGCTTTGGGGGGTGGGGGGTGGCAATCAGTGGGAAGACTTCTAGTGTCCTGGCCCCACTGCTGGACCTCCTGAGGGCACCTGGTATTTTTGGCCACTGTGTGACACAGAGTGTTGGACTGGATGGGCCACTGGCCTGAACCAACACTGGCTTCTCTTATGTTCTTATATTCCAAGCAGGTCACATGAACATATGAAGGAGGAGGAGGAGGAGAAGGAGATTGGATTTATACCCCGCCCTTCACTACCCAAAAAAGACTCAAAGCAGTTTACGATCTCCCTTCCCCTCCCCACAACAGACACCCTGTGAGGTAGGTGAGAGAGCTATGACTGAGACCTGCTCCTGAGAGAACAGCTCTGGGAGAACTTGTGATGGACCCAAGGTCACACCAGCAACGGCATGCGGAGGAGTGGGAGATCAAACCCGGTTCTTGAGGATCAGAGTCTGCACTCCTAACCCCGACACCAAACTGTGCAGTCTAATTTCCAAATCCTCTCTCGGGAAATGGAACTCTGCAATCTGGAGATCAGTTGTAATTCTGGGAGAACTTTGGCCCCCATCTGGAGCTTGGCAACCCTATGGACCCACACTGGCTTGGCCTGGGATTTGTATCCCAGGTCTGTGCAGATGTTCGGGTGGGTTTCAATTGGGGGTGCCCATATCGCTCCGTTCCCTATCTGCAAAGCAGTGGATAATGATTTCCCTCCCAGCCGTGGTGCAAGAGACAGAGCGGATGCCTCAAAGGGAGAAGAAGGCTGGCCATAAATCACAGGCAGGGAAGTCCCCATTCAAGACCTCTCCTTCTCCCAAGGACGCCTTTTCAACGGATTATCGCTCTGGTTAGAAGGTTGCAACAGGACGGCTTTGATATTTCGAAATCTTTTGCAGGGGTCATTTCGTCCATTCTCAGTCAGCATTAAGAACATAAGAAGAGCCCTGCTGGATCAGACCAGTGTAGGGTCACCAGCTCTGGGTTGGGAAGTACCTGGAGATTTTGGAGGTGGAGGCTGTGGAGTGCAGGGTTTGGGAAGGAATGGGACTTCAGTGGGGCATAACACCATAGAATCCACGTTCTCAAGCGTCCATTTTTCTCCAGGCGAACTAGAGTTGCCAGGTCTGGGTTGGAAAATACCTGGAGACTTTGGGGGGTGGAGCCAGGAGAGGGCGGGGTTTGGGGAGGGGAGGGTCCTCAGCATGGTACAGTGTCATAGAGTCCACCCTTCAAAGCAGCCATTTTCTCTGGGCAACAATCATCAGCAATAAAAAACCCCATCAGTAATAATTCCAGGAGAGCATCAGGCCCCGCCTGGAGGATGGGAACCAGAGTTCTGCTGCTGGTGTCATGGTGAAGTGCATGGACTCTTATCTGGGAGAACCAGGTTTGACTCCCCACTCCTCCACTTGCACCTGTTGGATGACCTTGGGTCAGTCACAAGTTCTTTCAGAGCTGTTCTTGAAAAAGAGCAGTTTCTGTCAGAGCTCTCTCAGCCCCACCTACCTCACAGAGTGTCTGTGGTGGGGAGGGGGAGGGAAAGGCGATTGGAAGCCGTTCTGAGACTCCCTAGGGTAGTGAAGGACGGGGTATAAATCCAATCTCTTCTTCTTCTTCAGATGCATATGGGTCACGGTCACGCAGAGCCCCCCAGCGAAAGATGGCCAAATGTCCCCCTGCATTTGGTGTCTCTTCTTTGGCGGCTGCAAATTGTTCTTTCCCCCTCTGCTCTAGCAGGGAGGGAGGATGTCAGAGCGGCTGGAAGCTCAAAGGTCTCAAAGAGGCAGAAAGAAGAAAGAGGAGGCGGCCAGAGATGAAAGGCGTCTGTATTTTCTCAGGTGATGCCAACCAGCCTTGAAGCCCTACCGAGTTTTCTCACCTTGGCTTTTAAAGAAAAAAGCAAATAAATTGGAGGGGGGGGTTTCCCTGGTTTCTCTCTGCGCTTCCTCTCTCCCCTCCCCTTTCCTTTTGCAGTTAGCACTTCCCCTGCTTGAGAAAGAAAAATAAACTTTGATTGAGGGTGCTTCGTGGGAGACCCTATCAAGGGCTTCGGAACAGCATGGGCTTGGTTTTTGCAAGGGGAATCCTAATTGGGGTTTAGGATGATTTGGAAAAAACCCCAAACACACAACAGTATTAATAGGAGGAAACTAAGCAATTGGGGGGGGGGGGGGGAGCTGTGGGAACTTTGGAGAAGTGGCAATTCCCTGCTTTGAACCTACCCACGCTTTCTCCACTTATGTCTGCTCAGAAACCATTGCTGTAGCATGTAACATCTGTGCACCTTCACCTGATGGAAGAAAATGCTAAGGTCTCATTGACTTGTGGACTTCCTAGTGGCCCCTGGGGTTTGGCCACTGTGTGACACAGAGTGTTGGACTGGATGGGCCACTGGCCTGATCCAACATGGCTTCTCTTATGTTCTTATGTCTGGGGCAGTGATGTTCTGCATTCATGATGCTTGGGGGGGCCACAGTGGGAGGTCTTCTGGAGTTCTGGCTCTGCTGGTGGACCTCCTGAGGACACCTGAGTTTGGGCCGCTGTGTGACACAGAGTGTTGGACCAGATGGGCCACTGGCCTGATCCAGCAGGGCTTATCTTATGTTCTAATAACTTTGTCAAGGCCCAGGGTGGATCAAGGATTAAGCGTAAAGGTGTGTTGCTGGCAACCAAGATCAAGACAATTCAGATTATAATATTCCTTATTACTATGTATAGACGTGAAAGTTGGGCGGTAAAGAAAGCTGACCGGAAGAAAGAGGGTTCGTTTGAAACGTGGTGTGGGAGGGGAGTTTTGCAGATATCACAGACTGCCCAAAAGACAAATGAGTGGGTTGTGGCTCAAATCAAGCCTGAGCTATCCCTAGAAGTTACAATGACTAAACAGTGGCTGTGGTACTTTGGTCACATCCTGAGAAGACAAGACTCCCTGGAAAAGACAATAATGCCAGGAAAAGCTGAAGGCAGCAGGAAAAGAGGAGGACCCAACATGGGATGGATTGGCTCAATTAAGGAAGCCACAATGGCCCTCCGTTTGCAAGACCTGATCAAGATTATTAACCATAGAGCGTTTTTTGTTGTTGTTGTTCAGTCGCAGAGTCCAGCCCAACTCTTCACGACCCCATGGACCACATCACGCCAGGCCCTCCTGTCTTCTGTCCAGGGTTTGCTCAATTTCATGTTCGTTGCATCGATGACACTGTCCAGCCATCTCATCCTTTGCCGTCCTCTTCTTCTTTGACCTTCCATCTCGAGTGCCAAAGAATAGATGCTTTCAAATTATGGTGCTGGAGGAGACTCTTGAGAGTCCCTTGGACTGCAAGGAGATCAGATCAGTCGATCCTAAAGGAAATCCACCCTGACTGTTCCCTGGAAGGCCAGATCCTGAAGCTGAAGCTCAAATACTTTGGCCACCACATGAGAAGGGAGCACTCCCTGGAAAAGACCCTGAGGCTGGGAATGACTGAAGGTCAAAGAAGAAGGGGACGGCAAAGGATGAGATGGTTAGACAGTGTCATCAATGCAACAAACATGAAGTTGAGCAAACTCCGGAGGAAGACAGGACGGCCTGGCGTGAGGTGGTCCATGGAATCACAAAGAGCCAGACTTGACTGTGCGACTGAACAACAACAAAAACTTCTTCACCTTATTCTCCTCTCCTTCATTTTATCCTCACAACAACCCTCTGAGGCAGGCTAGGTTGAGAGTGTAAGACCGGCGCAGCGTCACCAAGCCTCTCTTGCAGAACAGAGATTCCAATTTGGGTTTCCCAGATCCTAGACTGACACTCTATCCACTCCATTTAGGCCCTGTGACTGATAGCCTTTGATAAAACGATGCACAATGAATTCATCTAATCCTTTCAAATCGCTGCCCGGACCAGGGCCGGCGTCTTGTCCCAATGAATTCCACAAGCTCATTCCGTGCTGTGTGATGAGGTATTTACTCCCCCCCCCCCCCCCGAGTCCACGCATGACCGCAGATGTGAACTTCAACTCCAGTTTGTATGCCTGAGTCTTATGATGAAACAACCACAAATGAATTTTTCTTGTGCAACGACTAGTCTTGTAGAGGCACTCAGCCC
The DNA here is from genome assembly GCA_029233225.1 of Lepidodactylus listeri. Taxonomy (NCBI): domain Eukaryota; kingdom Metazoa; phylum Chordata; class Lepidosauria; order Squamata; family Gekkonidae; genus Lepidodactylus; species Lepidodactylus listeri. The sequence continues at coordinate 93,737,516 of JARCFY010000011.1, read as the reverse complement.
GCCTGGGATCTTGTAAAATGTCAGCTGTGCTGTGACCCAAACTCTTGTCTAAAATGCACTGGAATGTTTAGAGGAGGAGGAGGAGGACCCCTAAAGCTGCCATTCTGAGTCTAGGGTGTCAAGTACAGGTTCTGAAATTCTTGGAAATTTGGGGGTGAAGCCAGAGAAGGGTGGAGTTTGGGGAGTGGGGGAGGGATCTCAGCATGGGACTGGTTGGCCACTGTGTGAGGCAGGATGCTGAGCTGGTTGGACCCTCACTGGTCTGATCCGGCAGGGCTCGTCTTACGTTCTAATGGCGACGCTGTCTGGGTCATCTGGAGAGCAATTGTAATAGCGGGAGATCTTCAGGTGCCACCTGGACGTTGGCGGGGCAAGTCCTGATCGGTGCGGCACTCCACCAACTTGGCAGCGTGCTATCGATACGGCACCTAGGAATGCAGATGCTGAACATAAAATCTCCTTGGAAAACTTGAACTTCAGGAGATTGTGTGGAAATGTTCGGAGGGATAGTTTCCCACTCTAGCACGGGCCTTAGCTCTCTGCTCTAGTCCTTCATCCATCTCCTCTCTGCCTCCCCTTGTGTTGGGCGGTTCGGGACATTCTCTGCCTCGCGTGATGGATCCAGCATGTGTTTACGTTCCCAGGAATGTGTCTGTGTCCTCTGAGACGGGTCAGGAGGGGTGGGGGAAAGAGAGCCTGCGAATACAATGCAGCTGCAGGCCGGCCTTGCATTCCCTCCTCGGGAAAGGATCTTTCATGCGCAGAATCAAGGAGCAGCTTTTCCATCTGAGGCTGTCGGAGCAGAAGGCTCCAGATGGGACCAGGGGCAGCTCGGGAAGGCCACACGGACCGTTAGAACTCCACTCGGACCTCTCAGACTTGCTCCACCCGGCTCAGAAGTCTCATCAGCTGCCTTGGTCTGTCCCGGGCAACAGCTGAGGTCTGAAGAAGACCATCCCACCCGGGTCTTCCCAAGCCAGAGAGAGGCAGATGTGGTGGAGAGGGGAGAGCAGGGAATGGGTGTGGTGTGGGAAAACGGAGGGGGGGATTCCACAAGACCCCAATCCCTTCTTTTATCGGACGGAGGATACCATTTGTTGCAATGCTGATCTGGACAGGATACTTGGCTTTTCCCGATTGGGGTGGCTGTTTCCTGGATGCCTGGGAAAGGGACTCCGGGGGACAGGCCTGCGCTGTGGATGGGACTTAGAGTGGCCAGCCTTAGGGTGGCACTGTGTTCCCTCTAAGCTGAGTGGGTGTGAGCTAGTTCACAGTTTTTTAGCCTCCGGCTCACACATTTTTGTCTTCGCTCGGGAAGGATGGCTCCAGAGCAAACTAATTTAGGCAGCGGCCAAACCGTTCACTCACAACTTTACTGCCAGTAGCTCACAAAGTAGAATTTTTGCTCACAAGACTCCGCAGCTCAGAGGGACCATTGGTTGCCAGGTCTCGCCTCTCTGCCAGCGGAGGGATCCTGGCTTTCCTCTGGGGTCTTCTGGTGACGGAAGTGATGTCATCATGCTGGGCACGTTCTACAGGGGACGCTCTGGCATTCAGCTTAAAAACTCTGTGGTCACCATAGAGTTTTCAGCCGAATACCAGAGCGTCCCCCATTGCTGTCCTCAACTAAAGGGCTGGCTGGACATCGCTGCCTTACAGGCCCTGCGGAATTGCAGGAGGTCCCGTAGGGCCCAGATGTCGTTTGGCGGAGAGTCCCACCAGGTCGGGGCCAGGACTGAAAAGAACCTGGGACCTTCTGTGTGTTCTTCTCCTGCAGTCCAGCATAGTTGCCCACCTCAAGCTTGCCTCACAGGGCTGTTGTTGAAAGGATAAAATGGGGCAGGGACAACAATGTAGGCCGCTTTGAGTTCCTTGGAGGCGGATAGTGACAAAATGTACTAGACAGGTTGACGGCGCTGTCGTGGAAATGCGCCCTGGCAATCATCAGCTCAGCATGCCCATTTTGGTCATGAGAGCTGGCCTTCTGTCTTCCGTTCTTGAGAGCAAAGAGCAAAGCTGTCTTGCTCGGGGCTTCCACAAAGACTGAATCTGCAGGAGGGTGAGGTCTAAAGGGCGGGAATAGGTGCAAACTCTGGGCTGAGAAAGGCCTAGAGATTTGGGGATCGGGGCGGATCGACTCTGAATCGAATGACGCTTAAGCTTCAGGGCCCCTAATCCTGGAGGGGCTCTGAAGTTCTCATATGACCAAACTGTATGGTTGTGGTCAGACAGCGTGATTATCGTGCTGTTGACATACCTCAAATATCACCTGGGTTTATTTATTCCGCAGTGACACAAGCAGACACCGCACGGTCTGCCCTCCAGACACTCGCCAGTGCACGAGGTTTTTCGGTTTTTTAAAAAATCCTCACTTGAGCATGCACATAAGTGTTTATTTGTTGACTTCCATGTCTGCACACTGATGTGATGGGTGAATGCATTTGTGCGCCTATGCACTTATGTCCCTATGCACATATATACATAACGCTAACTGCTTTTTAAAAAATGGCGCCTTAAGTGAACACGGCAAGGGGGTTCACTTTGCGCTGGAGTGATCAGACATCCGGGAATGCGCGGTGACAACAGTAGCCTCCCCAAAATATGGATTTTCTCCAGTGTCAGGAAACTCGGCGGTGACACCGGGAGGCTGACAACTGCAGTGCGGGATGCCTGCTGTGACATCTGGACACACTTTTTAAAACTGGTGGGGAGGAGTGGCCACACCGGATCAGGAAGCCAGTCTGACCGCACCCTATGTGAATATGTTGCTAGGGGGAAAAAACCAGAAAAAAGGCATATTTTGTTAAAATGTGCTTCATGTCATGCGTATTCTCACTGGTGTCTAAAATAAAAGACTGTGTTAACTGTGGCCTTTGCTATGTTTTATTTCATCATTCTATGGTGCATCATGCACGTATAGGATGTTTCCCTCATTTTCATCCCCCATAACTTGAAAACTAGAAGAAGAAGAGGAGGAGGAGATTGGATTTATACCCCACCCTTCACTACCCGAAGGAGTCTCAGAGCAGCTTACAGACTCCTTTCCCTTCCCCTGCCCAGAACAGACACCCTGTGAGGGAGGTGGGGCTGAGAGAGCTCTTTCCCAAGCTGTCCTTGAGAGGACTGCTGTGCCAGAACTATGGCTTGCCCAAGGTCATCCAGCCAGGTGCAAGTGGAGGAGTGGGGAATCAAACCCGGTTCTCCCAGATTAGAGTCCGCGCACTTAACCACTACACCAAACTGGCATAGCCTAGGAAATGTTTATTCACACTTTGACATGGGAGATAACCCAGCACAGCAATTTTAATCAAAATCTGAGATGTAGTGGTTATTTTTTTTAAAAAATTGTGGTGCTCTGCCATGGAACAATTCCACTGAAGGAGGTAACAGCGGGTCCCCAGACCTCCTTGCTGGTGGGAAAAGGCTCACTGTACAGCCTGTTTCCAAGGCCTCGAGGTCCTCGCAAGGGCAGTAAGGCCCTTTGGACCTTGTTGGATGTTTCCCTGTCGTTCCTGGTTGCAAAGGGCCTCCCGTAAAAGTTCAAGCTCCAGGGCCCCCCAAATGTAGGTCTGCTACCATTGGGGTGGAACCTGGGGAAGGAAGGGAACTTGGTGGGGTATGATGCAGGCATGTAGCGACCGTGGGGTATTTTGGGGCCTGCCCCCCCAACTTCCTGCCAAGGCCCCCGACTTCCATCCAGCCCCCAGGCTAGGGTTGCCAAGTCCGGGTTGGAAAATACCTGGGGACTTTGGGGGTGGAGCCAGGAGAGGGCGGGGTTTGGGGAGGGCAGGGGCCTCAGCATGGTACAGTGCCATAGATTCCACCCTCCAAAGCAGCCATTTTCTCCAGGGGGAACTGATCACTATCAGCTGGGGATCAGTTGTAAAAGCGGGAGATCCCCCAGGCCCCACCTGGAGGCTGGCAACCCTACCCCAGGCCCCTGGCTCCCTGGGCCAACTGGAGGACTCCTGACTCTCTGGGCTGGCTGGAGGACCCTCCCTACCGCTGCCCCTTCCCCAAACGCAGCTTGCTTCCCTGCCTACGCAGGCAGATTGCGAATGCTGCAAAAGTGAGGGGTTTTTTTTAAAATGTTTTTTTAATTTAATTTTTTTTATTTTGGGCCATCAGTGCCCCTGATTTATCAAAAGCCCCCCCCGAATTACAAAATCCTGGCCATGGGCTAGTGCAATCCCATAGACTCCCCCCTCTAAAGCAGCCGTTTCCTCCAAGGGAACTGATCTTTGTAGTCTGGAGACCACTCCTCATTCCGGGGGAGCCCCAGGTGTGTTTGGAGGCTTGCAACCAGCATTCCCTCTAAGCTGAGTTAGTGTGAGCTAGCTCACAGTTTTTTAGCCTCCGGCACACACACTTTTGTCTCAGCTCAGGGAGGAGGGCTCCAGAGCGAGCCAATGTATGCAGTAGCCAAATGGCTTGCTCACAGCTTTAACGCCAGTAGCTCACAAGGTAGAATTTTTGCTCAGGAGACTCCACAGTTTAGAGGGAGCACTGCTGGCAACCCTCGTTAGCCCAGACTGTCCCCCTCTCTCTGCCCCCTTCCTGTTTCCTTTGGATCCTTGGCGCAGATGCTTGGAACAAAAGGTCCCATCCATCACTGTTCTTAGGTTACATGTGTAGTCCGTGGGTGAATGACCGGAGAAACCTTGCCCAGGTTGCAGGCACCCAAACGGGCGATTAATGGAGTCAAAGGCCAAAGGTCACCAGCACCCCATGAGACTGCCCACATGTCCTTTGCAAGAAGGGATCCTTCCTTTTCAAGATGGAAGAGATGACACAGTGGGTGAGAATCGATATTCCGTCTTGTCTTGAATCCCCAAGTTGCTTCAGCGACTTAGGATGCAACTTTATTCCGGACTGCCCTCTGTGTTTTGTAAATGTACACTTTAAGATGTTTGTCAAATCTGTTTTTAAAATGTCAGCCCGCCGTGGAGTTCTCAGGGTAGCACAGAATGACACATAATAAGGTAAAGGTAAAGGTTCCCCTTGCTCGAAAGCCAGTCGAATCTGACTCTAGGGATGCGGTGCTCATCTCCGTTTCCAAGCCGAAGAGCTAGCGCCATCCGAAGACATTTCTGTGGTCATGTGGCCAGCATGACTAGACGCCAAAGCGCATGAAACACTGCTACCCTCCCACCGAAGTGGTACCTATTTATCTACTTGCAATTCCTTGCTTTCGAACTGCTAGGTTGGCAGGAGCTGGGGCCAGAGACGGGAGCTTACTCCGTCACGCAGCACTTGGGTCTCGAACTGCTGAACTACCAACCTTCCAGTCCACAGTTCAGTGTCTTAACCACTTGAGCCACTGCACATACCAAGCTATAAACACTTTGGAACTCTGACCAGACAGATCCAAGTTCAAATTCCCACTCAGCCACGAAAAGCTCACTGGGTGACTTTAGGATAGTCATTCTCTCTGTCTCTAAAACATCTCACAGGGTGATTTTGGGGATAAATGGGGGGAGGGCAGCCATGTATGCCGCCCTCTTAGAGAAAGGGCAAGAATAAAAGGTGATTTATTAAAAAAGATAAAAGGCTGGTTCCCACAAGCTATTATATATGTTTTTGAACATCAGCCACATAGGATTATTGGTGTGTTTTGCTCAATAATGTCTGCTTTGAGAGTGGTTTTCTCTCCCCCACCACATTCATTGGATTACCGACTCTTGTTTGGGAAATTCCTGGAGATTTGGGGGCGGAACCTGGGGATGGACCTCAGCAGGCATGGGATACCAGTGTGATGCAGCGACAAAAAAGGCTAATGCGATCCTGGGGTGTATCGACAGAGGCGTAACATCCCAACTGCAAGATGAGATAGTCCCGCTGTACATTGCATTGGTCAGGCCGCACCTTGGGTACTGCGTGCAGTTCTGGAGGCCTCACTTCAACAAGGATGGGGACAGAATGGAGTGCGTGCAGAGGAGAGCGACGAGGATGATCGGGGGCCTGGAGACCAAGAAGCCCTACGAGGAAAGGCTGAGGGACCTGGGAGTGTTCACTCTGGAGAAGAGGAGGTCGAGGGGGGACAGGATGGCTCTCTTGAAGGGCTGTCACGTAGAGGAGGGCGGGGAGCTGTTCCTGTGGGCAGCAGAGGAGAGGACTTGCAAGAATGGGTTTCAGTTAAGGGAGGGAAGGTCTTCGGGAAAACTTTTTTTACAGTCAGATCCCCTACAGATCTCAGGAAAAACTTTTTCACAGTCAGAGTTGTGCAACAGTGGAATCAGCTGCCTGGGGAGGTGGTGAGCTCCCCCTCCCTGGCAGTCTTCAAGCAGCAGCTGGATGAACCCTTGTCAGGGACGCTCTAGGCTGATCCTGCATTGAGCAGGGGGCTGGACTGGGTGGCCTCTATGGCCCCTTCCAACTCTGGATTCTATGATTCTCTGAGTCCACCCTCCACAGCAGCCATCTCCTCCAGTAGAGCCGAGCTCTGTCATCTGGAGATCCGTTGTGAGCCCCACCTGGACGTTTTTCAACACTGTCAAAGAACCAGGACTTCCAGTTTGGTGAGCCAGTTTGATGTAGTGGTTAAGAGCCAGTTTGGTGTAGTGGTTAAGTGCGCGGACTCTAATCTGGGAGAACCGGGTTTGATTCCCCACTCCTCCACTTGCACCTGGCTGGATGACCTTGGGCAAGCCATAGCTCTGTACCAGCTATTCCCTCAAGGACAGCTTGGGGAAGAGCTCTCTCAGCCCCACCTACCTCACAGGGTGTCTGTTGTGGGGAGGGGAAGGGAAAAGGAGTTTGTAAGCTGCTCTGAGACTCTTAAGTGAGTGAAGGGCGGGATATAAATCCAATCTCTTCTCTTCTTCTTCTTCCTGCAGCTCTCTTTGGGCTGTATGCCTGGTGACAAACCCAGATTGGCCTCCTGGTCGTGTCCAAACAGCTGCCAGAGGTGCCGGAATTCCTGGGGCTCCAAGGAACCACGAAGCGCAGCGGTCAGTCTGTTTCCTCCGGCGACTTCGAAGGGCAGCCAATTCTATCATGTCGCCGTTCAGAGGAAAACTCCATTCCAGAGCCATCTGGGCACCAGGGTATACCGATCATAACCCGCTCCGCAGGGCCACATAACAATCTGACACATGTCTTAAAATGCTTTCTTTTTTTAAATTGGAAGCTGTCCATTAAAAGGGGGGGGGGAGGAGAGAAGAGGTTGTGAGAGATGAAAAAGAAAAGGTCTCTCCCCCCCCACCCGCACGCAGCCGCGGCCCTCGAAGGCAAATCGCTTTGCCTTTTCTTGCAGTTACCAGGCGGCTGAGCCAGAGTCTCCTTCAAAGAGCTGGGCACCATTTTCTGTCGATTGCCTTGGAAGCGGCACTTTGCCGCTGCTGCAGAAAGGCCTTTGTTCCCCGAGAGGCTGCCAGCATCCCTTGGCTGAAAACTAGTGGCCGTTCTAAACCCATCTAAGGATAATTTTCTGCAGGGCTGGGAACGGGGTTGTGTCTGAATGAGGGCGGGATTCGATCACTGAAGCGCGTGTGTCGAGGGAGAGGTGGCGGTTCTGCATGGGTGGATGCGGGCTGGCTTCCTCGGAAACAGTCAGGGTTGCCAGAACCCCGGTCCCGGCAAGGGTTTCCCGGATTTGGGGGGCTTCTTCCCACCATGGCCCAGTTGGCCAGCAGAGGGAAGTCCCGCCCCCACAAGCGACCGTGCAGCCACCTTTACTGCAAGTAAATCTTGCAGTGCACAGGCCACACACCCCCTTTGCCAAAAGCATTTAAAGGGACCCTTGAGTGCTGTTGGGAAGAAGAAGAAGAAGAAGAGAAGAGATTGGATTTATACCCCGCTCTCCACTCCCCAAGGGAGTCTCAGAGCAGCTTACAAACTCCTTTCCCTTCCCCTCCCCACAACAGACACCCTGTGAGGTAGGTGGGGCTGAGAGAGCTCTTTCCCAAGCTGTCCTTGAGGGAACAGCTGGTACAGAGCTATGGCTTGCCCAAGGTCATCCAGCCAGGTGCAAGTGGAGGAGTGGGGAATCAAACCCGGTTCTCCCAGATTAGAGTCCGCGCACTTAACCACTACACCAAACTGGCACCAAAGAGGCAGGGGTGCTGGTCCCCAACATGATGATGTCACTTTTGCACGACATCATCACACTGGGGACATTCCCGCCCCCTCCAGTAACACCTCTCAAAGGCCCCCACCAGGGATTTTGAAGGACCTGGCAATCCTAGATGTGGTTTTCCTCACCATGCTGACAAATGGATGTCCCACATGGTTCATACCACCAATTCCTGCTAATGATACCAGATCAGTAGAAACCTAGGGTTGCCAAGTCCTACCGTAGCTGCAGTGGGGGGAGTCCTGGCCGTCTCTGGGAGTTCATTGGTGCGCGCACAGCGCGCGCATGCCACAATGACGTCACTCGGAAGTGATGTTATAGCGTCGGGCACGTTGGGGGCGGGACCACTATCATTTGAAGGGGAAACATAGAGTTTTCCCTCAAATGATAGAACGTCCCCCCGCAATGTGCCCGGCGCGATGATGTCACCTCCGGGTGACGTTATGACGCTGGGCATGACTCTGCAATTCCAGCAATTTGGGGGTGGGGTTCCCCCGGTGGCCCGATCCAGGCTGGTGGGTAACAGACCCATCGAGCGGGGTTTTCCTCGCTCCTCGGGGGCACCTGGCAACCCTACAGAAACCATAAGGACATAAGAAGAGCCCCTGCTGGGTCAGACCAGTGGTCCATCTAGTCTATCGTCCTGTCTCACACAGTGGTCAACCAGGTCCTCTGGAGGGCCAACAACAGGGCATAGAGGCCAAGGCTTATATTAGAAAGTCAGAAGAGCCTTGTTGGATTATCCAGTCCAGCATCTGCTCTCACACCGGGGCCAACTAGTTCCTCTGGGGGCCAACAGCTGGGGCTGAGGCCTTCACTAGAACATCAGAAGAGCCCTGCGGGTTCAGACTAGTGGCCACTGGATCAGACCAATAGTCCATCCAGTCCAGCATCCTGTCTCACACAGTGGCCAACCAGTTCCTCTGAAGGGCCAACAACAGGGCAGAGAGGCCGAGGCCTTCATTAGAATGTCAGAAGAGCCCTGCTGGATCAGACCAGTGGTCCATCCAGTCCAGCATCCTGTCTCACACAGTGGCCAACCAGTTCCTCTGGATAGCCAACAACAGGGCAGAGAGGCCGAGGCCTTCCCCTGATATTGCCTCCTGGCTCTGGGATTCAGAGGCTTAGTGCCTCTGCATGTGGAGGTTCCCCTCAGCTGCTGTGGCTAGTAGCCATTGATAGACTTATCCGCCATTAATCTGTCAAATCCCCCTTTAAAGCTGTTTATTCCTGTGGCCATCACAACCTCCTCTGGCAGCGATTTCCACCTTTTAATCACTCTCTGTGTAAAGTAGTCTTTCCTTGTGTCCGTCCTGAACCTACTGCCCATCAGCTTCATTGGATGCCCTTGAATTCTACTGTTTTGGGAGAGGGAGAAAAAGTTCTCTCTGTCCACAATCTCAACTCCGTGCATAATTTTATAAAACTCTGTCATGTCCCCCCTTAGTCATCTCTTTTCTCAACTGAAAAGTCCCAGACTCTTCAGCCTTTCCTCACCGGGAAGATGTTCCAACCCTTTTATCATCCTGGTTGCCCTCCTCTGTACTTTTTCCAACTCTATTCTGTCCTTTTTGAGATGTGGTGACCAGAACTGTACACAGTATTCCAAATACCATAGATCTGTACAGGAGCACTATAATACTGGTTGTTTTCTTTTCAATCCTTTTCCTAATAATCCCCAGCACAGTTTGCCCTTTTCACTGCGTTTTCATTGTTGCGGAACACTGGGTTGACAATACTCATCTTGGCATTTACATAGCCTTAAACACATGACACAGCCTCATACTGAATCATACCATCGGTCCCTCAAGGCCTACAAAGACTGGAAGTGTCTCTCCAGGGTCCCAGGCTGAAGCCTTTCCCATCACCTCCTGCCTCGTCCTTTTAACTGGAGATGCCGGGGATTGAACCGGGGACCTTCTGCCTGTCAGCCAGATGCTCTGCCACTGAACCACAGGCCTTCCCCATTCCACGTGCATCGTTGCAGGAATCTTGAACATTGCTGTGAGCTTCATGGTATCTGAAGAAGCGAGCCGTGACTCACGAAAGCTCCTCCCCTGCCACATATTATGTTAGTCTTTCAGGTGCTCCTGGACTCTGGCTGTTTTCTGCTGCTACAGACAGACTAACATGGCTGCCCACCTTGATGTATAGAAGTGAGCTGTGACTCATGAAAGGTCATGCCCTGCCACAAATTTTGTTAATCTTTAAGGTACTCCTGGACTGACTGACTGACTGACTGACTGACTGACTATCTATCTATCTATCTATCTATCTATCTATCTATCTATCTATCTATCTATCCATCATCTATCTATCCTCATCATCTTCTTTCTATCTATCTGTCTGTCTGTCTGTCTGTCTGTCTCTCTCATCTATCATCTCTCTCTCTCATCATCATCATTACTATCCATCTCTCTCTCTCTCTCTCTCTAATCTATCATCTATCCCCCTCATCATCTATCTATCATCTATCTATCCTCATCTTCTATCTATCTATCTATCTATCTATCTATCTATCTATCTATCTATCTATCTATCTATCTATCTATCACATTTATATCCTGTGGGTTACAACATTTCCATAAATACAATAAAATTTTAAAACACATAATAAGCATATAAAACCAGTAGTCGTAGCTTGCCATTGATGTAGGTAGGTATGGCCGGTTACCAGTGGGTGTGAGACTGCAACCTTGGGTGAGGGGCCATGTGTGGATGCCCGTTGCCTCAACCAAAGGCCTGGTGGAAGAGCTCTGTCTTGCAGGCCCTGTGGAATTGAATAAGATCCCACAGGGCCCTGATTTCAGTCGGGAGCCTGTTCCACCCGGTGGGGGCCAGGAGAGAGAAAGCCCTGGCCCTGGCTGAGGCGAGGCGGACATCCTTTGGGCCAGGGATCATGAGGAGATGTTGACTCTCAGGCTGTAACGCTCTTCAAGGTGTACAAGGAAGAGGCGGAAGAGGCAGACGCTTGCTCTTTTTCAACTGCTACAGACAGACTAACACAGCGACCCATCTTGACCTGTTGCTTTGGAAGGTGGACTCGATGGCATTCTACCCCATCAAAGTCCCTCCCCTCCCCAAGCCCCGCCCTCCCCAGACTCCACCCCTTTAATCTCCAGGAATTTCTCAACCCGGAGCTGGCAACCCTCAGCTGCGGACAGGCAAACAGCAAGCCCCGATGCCACCAAAAGCATAGTGCTCCATAGTTGGGAAGGCAAACGTCTCGGCAGCCGAGCGCATGCTTTGCCCGGAGAAAAGTCCAGAGACGGCCGCTTGGTCCATCTCGTGGGCCACTCGAATAGACCCCAGAGAGCGAAACGGCTCGGCTACCGACCAGCTGGACCTTTGCCTGCAGCCGTTGAGAGTCTGCTGATGCCCTGTCAACAGCATCCAGACCTTTGCATCAGCTAATGAAAGCCCACGTTGTTCGGCCGGCCCTTTTGCCTTGGCGTCCCCTGAGGACGAGCTGACCTTTGCAACGGAAAATCTTCCATTGTCCGCACGGGGATGACTGTTGTCGCAACTCCGCAGGGAGCCAGGGGAGAATCCACTTAGCACATGAAAAGCTCCCCTTGTGGTACAGGGCGGTGAGTGGAGCACCTGTCCAGCGACCGTCTTCTGCCAAGGGATGATGGATGAGCCCTGGAGGTCAAGAGTTCTGCTTTACAACCAACCCCAGCAGGGTGGCCCAATGGTGGCCATCACTTCATCGGAGGCCCATCTTCCTCCAGCCCCTCCATCGATCAAGGGAGACACTGGCCACGCTCATCACTTACGGTGTGGTCAAGCCCATGGACACATCTCGGGTGCAAACAGGGGAAGGGGAGACCAGGGTCAAAAGGTCTTGGAAGACAGCCAGTATAACTAGTCATCAGTAGTCATTAAATAGTGTTGCCAACTTCCAGGTGGCACCTGGAGATCTCCCGCGATTATATTTAAGAACATAAGCGAAGCCAGTGTTGGAACAGGCCAATGGCCCATCCAGTCCAACACTCTGTGTCACACAGTGGCCAAAAATTCCAGGGGCCATCAGGAGGGCCAGCAGGAGCTGAGGGCAGGGGGTGCCCTGCCATCCCAGGACTGACCACCCTATCCCCACTTGATGCTTAATGTGTGAATGACCCACATCCATATCCATAGTCAAATAGGGTTGCCGGGTCCCTCCTGACAGCCAGGGGGGTAGGCTTATGGGAAGCAGGGAGTTTCAACCAATGATTCAGTGCTTTTCCCATATGACTTCCAATGTGACCCGGAAGTGATGTAGGCAATGCTCTGGGTTTTGGGCAAAAACTCTATGGTAGAATTAGTTCCTACCATACGGTTTTTGTCCAAAAACCAGAGCGTCACCCTATGTCTACGACGTGCCTATGTCACGTCTGGGTCATGTTGAAGTCACGTAGGCACATTGCTAAAATGTTGGGTGTCCCCCCCCCCAGCCAGCTGATCAGAGGCAGAGGGGAGGGGCCTGCCCAGGGGGGGGCAACCCTATAGTCAAATGATAAACCAGATCTCCATTTTGGACCTTGCACTGCTGATTTCCGGGTGTCTTTTGGTGTAGTGGTTAAGCGCGCAGACTCTGATCTGGGAGAACCGGGTTTGATTCCCCACTCCTCCACTTGCAGCTGCTGGATGACCTTGGGCAAGCCGTAGTTCTGTCAGAGCTCTCCTTGAAAAAGAGCAGTCTCTGTCAGAGCTCTCTCGGCCCCTCTTCCCTCACATGGGTGTCTGTTGTGGGGAGGGGAAGGGAAAAGGAGTTTGTAAGCCGCTCTGAGACTCCTTCAGGTAGTGAAGGGCCGAGTATAAATCCAATCTCTTCTTCTTCCTTGCGTGCCGTTTTCTTTCTGGGGTATTGGCTCGCATTGCGGCTGGGAGAAATCTTCCCGGTTTATCTGATCTCCCAGGCCCCTCCTTCCCAAGCTGTTTACCCATGATCAGACTTTTGATGTCCTCTTGGAACAAACACAACCCCCTGTTTATTTATTTTCGCTTCTGGTATGCCATGCCATTTCCTTGATAAGGCGCTATCCAAACAAAATCACCCTTTGACATATTCAGCCCTGGGAAAGATGAGTGTGCCTTCCTCTGCCTTACGTAAACCGTGCTTTCTCCCCTCCCTTTCTACTGAAATGGGTTTGATGCTGCTTGACGCTCTCAATTCCACCTCCTGGTTCCTCACAGGGTGTCATGGGCTGTTCAGGGTGCATTAAAAGTGGGCTGGAGAGATGAGGCAGATTAGTCCCTTGGGCTGGTATATTTTCAAGACACACTGTGGAAGTAGGAGAAAAAGAAGATGAAAAGTATTGGAGTCGGGAGTCCATGGAACAGTGAAACAGCTAGATCTTTATTGCTGGTCCGGATGAAGCATACAACCCAGGGCTCCGAGCCCTCCTTTTATGCTGGTCAGGGACAATCCCCTGACCTCACCCAACTGGCCTGATAGGCTGTTATCAGTCTATTTACATCTCATAGGTTCCCTGGGAGAAACCTAGGTACAGGATTGGTGGCCGGTTTGAATCCACCTGGCCTTTGTTCTACCTGGCTGAAGCTCAGGTAGTTTCTTGGCCATGTGCTCTGGCCACATGGTGGTCGCCATTATGGGAGCACATGGCGACCGCATGGTCAATACATAACAGAAGAGAAGGCTTCATACCCTGCTTTCCTCTGCCTTATGGTGAAAAGGTGAAACCTGGCCACTAACAGTTAAAGCCTGGTACAATAAAATACGGGAATTCTTGGAAATGGAACACGTTGCTTTTCGACTGGAACGATCAAATCCAGAAAAAGCACTTTCCTCCTTTATAGCAGTATGGTTTCCTTTAGAAGAACAGAATATATATCACAAAACGTTGACTCATTTAATTTTTCGTCAACCTTTGATATTTTAAGAAGGTAAAAATTCGGATAGTCTTTATTCCTGGCTGTAAAGCTCGAAAGAATTTAGTGACGCAAAGGATTGTAATTGATGGTGATCATAATCATACTATCGACATATTTCGACAAATGGAATATACTGTAATGCTTTAATTGCAACTTATCTGCTTTGTATTGCTGGTTTACATTCTGTTGTTAACTGTTCAAATTAAATAAAACCTATTATAACTCAAAAAAAGAAATGAAAAAAAAGGGGAAACCTGGCAACCCTCGTCGAAGGAGCCCCATTCACTGCACATGACCAAAGACGCTCCTGTGTCTGTGGCATTCATTTACTGCAGGCTACACCATTTTAAATACCAAGATGTTTGTTCTGCGAGTTAAAAGAGATGCCAAGAAAAACATCCTTGTCTGCCATCTGTTCTCAGCCACTCAAAAACAAGTTCCACCAGAATGTGGAAGCACGGCAGGGCGTCCGATAGGCATGCGTGAACATTGGCATTGGCAAGAAGTTCCTCTTAGGTTTCCCAGACCCTATATGGGGGTTGGAGAGCTTGTGGAATGACAACGGAGCTCCAGACCAACTTCCACACTGAGAGGTACAAAGCCTCTGAATCCCAGAGCCAGGAGGCAACATCAGATGAAGGACTCGGCTGGCCTCAGTGCCCTGCTATGGACTGCCCATGTCCAGAGGAACTGGTTGGCCACGGTGTGAGACAGGATGCTGGACTAGATGGACCACCGGTCAGATCCAGGAGGGCTCTTCTGATGTCCTTATGAAGGCCTCGGCCCCTATGCCTATTCTGGGCCCTCCAGAGGAACTGGTTGGCCACTGTGTGAGACAGGATGCTGGGTTAGACGGACCACTGCGCCTGATCCAGCAGGGCTCTTCTTATGTTCCGAAAAAGGCCTCAGCCTCTGTGCCCTGTTTTTGGTCGTCCAGAGGAACTGGTTGGCCACTGTGTAAGACAGGATGCTGGACTGTCTAGACCAGGGTCTAGATCTATTCTTCGGTGCTCAGCCTTCCTTAGGGTCCAACCCTCGCAGCCATACATAACTACTGGGAATACCATCGCTTTGACCATACGGACTTTCGTTGGCAAAGTGATGTCTCCACTTTTTATTATGCTGTCTAGGTTTGCCATTGCTTTCCTCCCGAGGAGCAGGCGTCTTTTAATTCCATGGCTGCAGTCACCGTCTGCAGTGATCTTGGATCCCAGGAATGTGAAATCTGTCACTGCTTCCAGGACTTCCCCTTCTGTTTGCCAAGGGGTGATGGGGCCGGATGCCATGATCATAGTTAGTTAGGGGAGTATGATTGCCGTTGTCCTATCTCTTGCCTGGGGCACAGACACAAGTTTTTGCCTTTACAGAGACAAGATGAAGATTAGAAAGCTAGGCAGGATGTTTACTGTTTTGAACTCCCACTTCCCTTTCCCATAAGTCATTGGTAAACTTTTCTTTCAAAGCTAATGCACCCGTGTAATGCATTCTTCTTCTGCTCTACTGCATTAAATAACCCAACAGGCTTAAATATCCTGGAATGAAGGATGTCCCACCTCTTCCGGGGCTTCCTCCATCCAGGGATCGATCGAGTCCCAGTCCTGCAGAGCTCTAGATGTGCTCAGCCAGTGACCTGACTCAAGAGCTGGAACATGGATGGCTGCCAGCGTGGAATTCCTTCCTGGCTTACCAGGTGCCCAGGAATTGTGGACAAAATCCTGGCGATGCTCATCGGGTTGGCAGGAAGAAGCAGGTTGGCAAAACAGAGAGGCAGCCATCTTCAATTGCTGTGTGATGCTATTGCTTCTGGCGCAACCTGGGCACACCTGCATTGCACCAGGGCAACTCTCAAGCACTTGCCCAGAAGCTCCACAGAATTTTGGGGTAAGTACTACAACGTCACCCTAGTGCAATGCCAGAGAACATAAGAGAAGCCATGTTGGATCAGGCCAGTGGCCATCCAGTCCAACACTCTGGGTCACACAGAGGCCAAAACCCATGGGCCATTAGGAGGTCCACTAGCGGGGCCAGAACTCCAGAAGCCCTCCCACTGTTGCCCTCCAAACACCAAGAACACAGAGTATCACTGCCCCAGACATAAGAACATAAGAGAAGCCATAAGAGAAGCCAATGGCCCATCCAGTCCAACACTCTGGGTCACACAGTGGCCAAAACCCAGAGGCCATCAGGAGGTCCACCAGCGGGGCCAGAGCTCTAGAAGCCCTCCCACTCTTGCCCCCCAGGCACCAAGGAAACAGAGCATCACTGCCCCAGACATAAGAACATAAGAGAAACCATATTGGATCAGGCCAGGGGCCCATCCAGTCGAACACTTTTGTGTCACACAGTGGCCAAAACCCTGGGGCCATCAGGAGGTCCACCAGTGGGGCTTCCGGGTCCCACTGGAAGTGATGTCATCACATGGTGACAACGATGGCCTCCCCCTGCAGTAAATACTTGCCTCCTCCATCTACTACCCTGACCATCACTGGAGGCTGTCTGCTCGAGGGCTCATCATCTCCCCTGCTCCCACTAGGTGGGGGTGGAACCTGGCAGACTGGTGGTCTTGGCTTTGGCCCTACAAGGAAGAAGAAGAAGGAGAAGGAGAAGGAGAAGAAGAGGAGAAGAAGAGGAAGAGAGATTGGATTTATACCCTACCCTTCACTCGGAGTCTCAGAGCGGTTTACAAATTCCTTCCCCTCCCCACAACAGACACCCTGTGAGGTAGGTGGGGCTGAAAGAACTCTTTCCAGAAATGTCCTTGAGAGAACAGCTCAGACAGAGCTACGGCTTGCCCAAGGTCATCCAGCCAGGTGCAAGTGGAGAAGTGGGGAATCAAACCCGGTTCTCCCAGATTAGAGTCCGCGCATTTAACCACTACACCAAACTGGCTCTCCCAACAGGAACGGGGCTGGCTGACGTAGGGTCTGTCATCTTGGCAGCATCGTCTGGACCCAAGCCTTCAGGGGCAGGTCTTTCTACAGAGGCTTCGGCAGAGATAAAATCTGCAGTGCAGTGAGCCAGAGTCCATGTGTGTGTTTGAAAAGAAATTAGCTTTACTAGATCTGACCTGGGCTAGCCTGGGGCCTCCAGGTCAGGTGGAGCCTGGAGTTCTTCTGGGATTACAATGGAGCTCCAGAGCGCAAAAGATCAGCTCCCCTGGAGAAAGTGGCTGCTTTGGAGGGGGGGGGGGGGACTCTATAGCATTGTATAGTTCTGAGGTCCCTCCCCTCCCTAAACCCCGCCCTCCCCAGCCTCCATCCACCAAACCTCCAGGAATTTCCCCACCTGGAGTTGGCAAGCCTATGACAGGACTATGAATCGCAATGTCCCAAATCGGTTCCGCAAGCTAAGCAGAAGAACAAGGGGGGAGGGGATAAGAACAAAATTTGGGTCCAGTGGCATTTTTAAGACCAATCAAGTTTAACTCTAAGTATATGCTTTCGTTTGGTGTAGTGGTGAAGAGCACGGCTGCTAATCTAGGAGAACCGGGTTTGATTCCCCACTCCTCCACATGCGGCTGCTGGCGTGACCTTGGGTCAGTCACAAGTCCTCTCAGAGCTGTTCTCTCGAGGGCAGTCCTCGAAAGAGCTCTCTCAGGTCCAGCTGCCTCACAGGGTGTCTGCTGTGGGGAGGGGAAGGAGATTGTAAGCTGCTCTGAGTCTCCTTCGGGTAGTAAGGGGCGGGGGTATAAATCCAATTTGTTCTCTTCTTCTTCTACCTCACAGGGTGTCTGTTTGGTGTAGTGGTTAAGTGCGCGGACTCTAATCTGGGAGAACCGGGTTTGATTCCCCACTCCTCCACTTGCACCTGCTGGATGACCTTGGGCAAGCCATAGCTCTGCACCAGCTGTTCCCTCAAGGACAGTTTGGGAAAGAGCTCTCTCAGCCCCACCCACCTCACAGGGTGTCTGTTGTGGGGAGGGGAGGGGAAAGGAGTTTGTAAGCCGCTCTGAGACTCCAAGTGAGTGAAGGGCGGGATATAAATCCAATCTCTTCTTCTCTTCTTCTTCTTCTTCTGTTGTGGGGAGGGGGAGGGAAAGGAGATCGTAAGCAGCTCTGAGACTCCTTCGGGTAGTGAAGGAGGGGCTATAAATCCACTCTGTTCTCTTCTTCCTCTCCTCCTCTGTCCTCATGGGGGAAAAGGTAAGTTTGACTTCGTGCAAACAGCTACCGTATACTTTTTCTTGCATTTCTGTGAGCCCAAGACCTCAGACACAAGCGGAGATCTTGCACGGTCTCGAACCTAAATATCCTAACACACGATCGCTGAAAGATAAAACTGGGGGGAGAAAGGGACAGATAGCAGAAAACATGGCGATTGTTCCTGGCGCGTGGGGTGCGCATGTTCCAGGTCAAAGGTTAACAGAGAGAAGCACGGCCCCTCAGATTGCCTGCCAGAGGAACCCGGGAATTAGCTAACAGCAAGATTTCCTGGCCCGCAAGGGAGGGTCACAGCACAGGGCTGGCGGCTCAGTTGCTGGTGACCTGTCTGCTTTGTAGGAGACCCCTAGATTGACAACCCGCACTTTGCAGGGACTTAATGGCTGGCTGTCACTCAGCCCAGCCCAGCTTCGGCTCAGCGAGAGAACAGCTGACCCAGATCTCTGCAGAAGGAAGACAGATCAAGACAGCTCTCCCTGTTGGTCTGTCCGTAGCCACAGAAAAGAGCAAGAGTCCAGCCGCACCGTAAAGACATACAACATATGTGGCAGGGGAGGAGCTTCCAAGCATCACTGCTCTCTTCTTCAGATCTTTTGGAAACATTTTGGAAACTGCCTGAGTAGAAAAGCCCTCTTGGGCAACAGTCAGACACGCCATTTGGCGCAGTTGGGAAGTGCTCCTATTTCATCTGTTGGTATTTGGCACAGTGTTGCTTGATCACCCATCCTGTTTTGCTGCGTGTTCAGCCCATCGCTGTGTGATCAGATGGTGTGGACAGGCGGGTTTGTTTGTTTTGCCTAATTTTGCGCATGTGCATAAATGACAGTGCTTTTTCTTTTTTTTTGCACATGGCCTTTTCAAGTTCTGGGAACCGAGTCGCTGCTGTCACAGCTCGCCGATCTTTCCATGGAGTACTGTAGTCCATGTGGTTCACAGTGAACCGTGGTTGCCTAGCAGAGATCACTCCCTTTCCCGCTCATTTTCACAGCTGGCCTGGAGATGGGGATGATTACGCAGTTAGGCACGTATCGCTAAGCTGGGGGGAAATGATGCTGAGTCAGGATGGACTGAGCAGTCCATCCTGAGGGCCTGAGAGCATGCTTGAGTGATCAGACCAGGGGAAATCCATTCTTGTCCTGTTGGCAAGCGTTAGGACTGGACTTTCCCTGGTGTCTTTTAACTCTGTTTCTGTGGCGGGGCAGCACGGGGTACCGACAGCTGTGGGACCTTTCCAAGATGTTACTGTCTGATCATGCCCATTAGATCTGTCAGGCATTCGCAGCTGAGTTGGATCTAAAGGGACGTCTGAAGCCTGGGGAAGACAGAGATCTCTGTGGGGTTTTTAGAGTCCACCCTTGGAAGCCAGCCACCAGGTGGGGCCTCACCATGCTCCCTCTAAGCTGAGGGGTC
This sequence comes from Lepidodactylus listeri, assembly GCA_029233225.1. Classification (NCBI taxonomy): domain Eukaryota; kingdom Metazoa; phylum Chordata; class Lepidosauria; order Squamata; family Gekkonidae; genus Lepidodactylus; species Lepidodactylus listeri. The sequence goes on along the minus strand of JARCFY010000011.1, from coordinate 93,717,992 downwards.
TTGTGAGCAAAAATTCTACTTTGTGAGCTCCTGGCATTAAAGTTGTGAGCGAGCGATTTGGCTGCTGCATACATCAGTTTGCTCTGGAGCCCTCCTTCCTGAGCGAAGACAAAAATGATCAATGAAGACCAAGGAGCTGACGGCGAGATCTGAGAATTAAGTAATAACCTCACTGTGAAATTATTGATACTAGCACTTTATTATGTTCCATGGTTTTAAAATTGTGTATTTAATGAACGCTGCTAATTTAATTTATATCACTGTAATTTTATGCTGTTTTATGTAAGCTGCCCTGAGCTGGCTTTGGCCGGGAGGGTGGGGTAGAAATTTAAATAATGATGATGGTGATAATAATAATGATGATGATAATGTGTGAGCTGGAGGCTAAAAAACTGCAAACTAGCTCACACTAATTCAGCTTAGAGGGGGATCCCCTGGAATTATAGCTCATTTCCAGACTACAGACATCAAGTTCCCGTGGAGAAAATCAATGCTTTGAAAGGTGGGCTCTATGGCATTATACCCCGCTGAGGTCCCTGTCCCCCCCCCCCCAGGCTCCACCCCCAAATCTCCAGGAGTTTTCCAACCAGTTTGGTGTAGTGGTTAAGTGCGCGGACTCTAATCTGGGAGAACTGGGTTTGATTCCCCACTCCTCCACTTGCACCTGGCTGGATGACCTTGGGCAAGCCATAGCTCTGTGCCAGCTGTTCCCTCAAGGACAGCTTGGGAATAGAGCTCTCTCAGCCCCACCTACCTCACAGGGTGTCTGTTGTGGGGAGGGGAAAGGAGTTTGTAAACCGCTCTGAGACTCCCTTGGGGAGTGGAGGGCGGGGTATAAATCCAATCTCTTCTTCTTCTTCTTCTTCTTTAACCTGCATCTAGCTAACCCACCTGTTAAGAACTGATCTCTGTCATCTGGAGATGAGCTGTAATTCTGTGGGATCCCCAGGTCCCACCTGGAAGCTGGCATCCCTATGGCTCCCACCAGGAAAAATCAACCCCGCATTTTACCGGAGATGAGACCCAAGAGACAGAGTCTGTTCCTGAAGAACTGGGATGGTCGGAGTGTACAGTATTAATAAAACTCTCCTTAATCCAACTCGGCAGGTGTTAGAAAGTGGCATCTTCACACTCCCCCCCCCCCCTCGGTGTCTCTCCCTATCTTCCACCCCCATCGACATGGCTGGGCCATTAATCAGACGATGACAGGTGTTTATTACAGGAGGGCTCCGAATCCGCCCCCCTCCGCCCCCTCCTCACATTCCCGATTATGCATCGATGACAAGTGTAAAATGGAGTGAAATCAGACGGAACAGGCGCGGCTAGGGTTCTGCTAATGTAATATTACGGAGAAGTTAATCTCTCTGCATGAGCGAGCGTGGCGGAATTTGACTCTGGTATCTCCTTCTGTGCTGGTAATCCACCCTCTTTCTGCAGCGGCCGTTTGGCTTGATCTGGCTTGCGGGGAGGGCGGGATATAAATCTGAATGAATAAATAAATAAATAAATGCCAATGTGTCCAATGCTCCCTCTAAGCTGCGGAGTCTTGTGAGCAAAAATTCTACTTTGTGGGCTACTGGCATTAAAGTTGTGAGCAAGTGATTTGGCTACTGCATGAATTACTTTGCACTAGAGCCATCCTTCCTGAGCTAAGACAAAAATGTGTGAGCCGGAGGCTAAAAAATTGTGAGCTAGCTCACACTAGCTCAGCTTAGAGGGAACACTGTATGTGTCCCAAGGGCTCTCGCACAGATAGGGCTGCCAACCTCCAGGTAGGTACAAAAATAGAGGGTCACAATGTTACGAAGAAATACCAAAAAATATATCACTGTGTATAATAAATATATGTGTACAGTAAAACAATGTCATGCTTTATTCTTTTTCTTTGCAGTTCTCTAAATGTTAGTATTAAACATTATCAAAAGTATATTTCACCCAAACAATACATAGAAAAATATATATTTCACCCAAACAATACAACCAGTGCAGGTTTACATTCAGATAGTACCTTATCAAAAACACTTATCGCTAGTCCCACGGGACTCTAGTAAGATACCCGTTTCAAATGAATCTTTTTCAAGGACCGTGATTCTTATATAAATAGCATGGGGTACAATAATTTTTCTTTTTTTTCTTTGTGAGCACAAAAGCTCTTAAAATGCGAGCATTGTCTAGGGTCCCATCAGAGCCCTTGCGGCAAATGTAATAACCTGTCTAAGACATCATGTCTTTCAGACCCTATCAGAGAGCCACCTGCTTGGGAGGGTGGGCTCTATGGCATTGTACCCTGCTGAGGCCCCTCCCCTCCCTGAACCCCGCCCTCCCCAGGCTCCAGCCCCAAAATCTCCAGGTATTTCCCAACCAAGAGCTGGCAACCCTAGGACGGACCAAAGCTCTGATTCTATATAAGGCAGATTCATGTCTATGGCCGAGTTCAGACTGGCAGTTTGGCCCAATAGAGGCACCTTTTACAAGTGGATTAAGTGGGCCCGTTCACACAGCCACAACTTTCTGGCGTTCCCCTGCCGTATTCACCCCGACCTTTAACGATTCGCTCCTGACTTTTAAAAAGTACCAGGTGAAAGCCGGGGCAAGCCGTGGAGGGCGTGTTGATCCCGCTTCCCGGGAGTGTGCATGTAAAAAAGCCGCAATCGAGCGGCGCTGGTAATGTAAACCGGCTGATCCAGCAGGGATGTGCATAACCACCCATGCGTACTGTGTGCTTGAGCGCACAACCACCCGTGGGGATGCTTCCAGCTCATGGAGTTAAAGCCCCAATTGCTGCTGCACCTATGCACCTATGCGCAGGTCGGCGGAGTGGACCAAAACCGCACGCAACCGTGGCACCACCAGGGGCGGCCCCACAGTGCAACTGCTCCATTCCACCTTCTTCCCGGTATGCTGCTGCATCAGTCGATGCGGTGCGACTGGGAATTCCTGGCACAACTTGACCCGGGTCTTTTTGCCCAACCTCCCTTGTGCTTTATGCTGCCAGTCTGTCCTCAGCCAGTGATAGGGTAGAAACAAAATTAACTGAATGTATTTTCCTTCCTATTAATAAATCTAATCAGAACTTTTTGCAGTTCACGGTGTTCGTTAATGTTATTCCTTTTCTTTGTTACAATTGTGTCATCTGTATTCTTTAGTCTGTTCCTTGATGTTGGTTATAGCATCTTGAAACACTGGATTTGGATTCTGGAACTGTTGTCAAACTGTCGTGTGTGTCTATGGATCATCCCAGTTTCCTGCGACACGCAGTTTTTGCTCAGGAATTAGTGGTGTGTCTGTGGAGGCTCTGAGCTAAATGTTCCACGCTAGCCCGATCTCATCAGATCTTGGAAGTTAAGCAGGTTTTGGCCCTGGTTACTACTTGGATGGGAGACCACCAAGGAAGTCCAGGGTTGCTTTGCAGAGGAAGGGAATGGCAAAACCAACTCTTGACTTGGAACCTCTTCTGGGTCACCATAAATCAGGTGTGACTTGGTGGTACCTTATACACACACATACACACATGCGGAGAAGCCACACAAAATTAGAAAACGTAACCCACTGTGGAACTTCACCCATCACATTTGAGGAGGAAGAAGAAGAGATTGGATTTATACTCCGCCCTTCACCTGGAGTCACAGAGCGGCTTTCTCCCCACAACAGACACCCTGTGAGGGAGGTGGGGCTGAGAGAGCTCTGACAGAAACTGCTCTTTTTCAAGAACAGCTGTGACAGAGCTACGGCTTGCCCAAGGTCATCCAGCAGGTGCAAGTGGAGGAGTGGGGAATCAAACCCGGTTCTCCCAGATTAGAGTCTGCACACTTAACCACTACATCAAACTGTCTGGGCGTTTTCAGACTGGCTTTTTCCCGGGGCTCACACCGGAGCTAGCACCGGAGCTTCTGGTCAGTTTCGCACCAGTTGCTCCACTGCTCAGGAGTATCCCTGGAGCAAGTAAACACCGCTAGAAACCTGTTTTTCTTGCTCCAGGGATACTCCTGAGCAGTGCGGTGAAACTCCGGAGGAGTTTGTGAGCACGGAGCAACTGGTGCAAAACTGACCAGAAGCTCCGGTGCTAGCTCAGGTGTGAGCCCCGGGAAAAAGCCAGTCTGAAAACGCCCTCTCTCTTTTGGTTCAGTTGTAATCCGGCAGAATCCTGCTGTCCACAGTGCTGACTGGCCGCTCCTTTGTAACATCGCAAGACTTTATCCCTCCCACTCCCCTGACATTTTGAAAACTTCTTTCCAAAAACCCTCATTGGCCATTCTTTTCCTAAAGACTTCAGGCCCTAAGGAGGTTTACCAAGCTCGGGGAATGGCCTAAAGGTCTCCCAGAATTACAATGGATTTTCAGTCTATGGAAATCCGTTCCCTGCAGAAAATGAAGCTTTTTTGGGGGGGGGGGGGTCTGTATGGCATTATATCCGGCTAAGGTTCCTCCCCTCACCAGGGTGTCCCCCCCCCAAATCTCCAAAACTTTCTCGACCCAGAGTTCGCAATGCTAATTTGCTGAGTTTGCAAGCAGTTAAAAAAAAAAGAGGCAAACATCTGCCTGCGAATTGGGGGAGTTTTTTTTTTTAAAAAAATGATCATCCTTGATCATAAAAAAAAGAGAGAAAGAAACAAAACCCAAAATACCCTTTATCTGTTTTGCAAGCACAGCAGGGGTTTTATAATGACTTTGGGAAGTTATTTATCTAACGAAGGGGTGTGTTAGAAGTAAAAACCTCAGAACATTAAAAAAAAATAATCTTATTTCATTTAGAGTATCAAACCATTGATCCTAAAAGAAAAATGCAGAGATCACTTGGGCTCGAGCAGGCTGAAGTTGGTTCCTTATTCCTAGTTCCTTAATTAATTACTCCAAATAGAAGCTTGTGGTGCCAGAACTAGTGTTTGGCAGGGGCGTAGAGTTTTTAACTTACTGGGGGGGCGGGGGTTCTTTCGCATGCGTGAAGCGCATGTGCGCGCTGGGACGATGTCCCTGCTGCCACTGCCACCACAACAGCCTTCCCCCCGGCCTGGCTGGCTGGCCGGCCGGCCAGGTGGCCCCCCTAAACCCACTGGCTCCCTCCCTCCCTCCTGGGGCCCCTGCGTGATGATGTAATCTGGAAGTAACATCATCACGCCAGCACGTTGCCGAGGCGACGCTCTGGCAATTGCCCCAAAACTCTATGGTGCCAGCAGGTGGGTCCAGGAGAGGGGAGCCAGCTGGGCGGCCAGGCGGGTGGCTCTTGCAGTGGTGGGCGCGCGGGTGGCCGCCCTGCCAAACAAGGGAAGCAGGGAGGCGCCGTGGGGGCGGGGGGGTGGACGCCCCGTTTCACCAGGGGGGCTCTGTCCCCCCGGGAAACTTCAGGGGTGGCCTGAGCCCTCAAGCCCCCCCAGTTGACGCCTATGGTGTTTGGACTAGGCACCACTGCATGTCGTCTTGCAGGGGACTCAGCGATGGCCCCAGATTTTCCTGCCCACTAGGCGAGGATTTGGGGATGGAGCCTGGGGAGGACAGGGACCCCCGTGGGGTACAACGCTGCAGAGTCCACCCTCCAAAGCATCTATGTTTCTCCCTGGGGAGCTGATCTCTGTAGTCTGGTGATCAGTTGTGATCCAGGGAGATCTCCAAGCTCGAACTGAAGACTGGCAACCTAAGGCCAATTCCAGGAGCTCTCCCGACCAAAGCTGTGGAGTCTTGTGAGCAAGAATTCTCCTTTGGGAGCTCCTGGCATTAAAGTTGCGAGCGAGTGATTTGGCTGCTGCATCCATGAGTCTGCTCTGGAGCCATCCCTCCCTGAGCTGAGGCAAAAATGTGTGAGCCGGAGGCTAAAAGGCTGTGAGCTCGCTCACACTCACTCAGCTCAGAGGGAACACTGTTCCTGACCCTGCCTGGAGGCTGGCAACCCTTCCCCCCTTCGAAGTGCATCCCTTCCCTCCTCGCGAGCAAACTTCTCCCTCTTGTGCTTTTATTTCCCCAAGAGCTCTCTTCAAGAGGGCGGGAACCGGTGTCGGCTCCCACCGCTGACACAACAAGTGTAAATCCAGCTCTTCTGAGTGGCGTGTGAGGCCGCCGGCTTCCTTAATGGGGACTTCCTTCTATAAATCAGGGGGAGAGGCAGCTGTGTCCACTGACTCCTCGGGAGAGAGAAAAGGGCCCACTTCCCCACGGCTTAGCAACCCTGCGGGCTCCAGAAACATCAGGGGATCAAAGGGCAGGGAGGTTTCATCTCTGGCATAATCCAAACAGGCCCCGTCAGCCCCCCTGAAGAGCCTGTTTGTTTTAGCTGGGGGTGCCGGTGTCAGGGGGAGACGCCGGAGGCAGATTTATCTGCGGCCTTGTCTGGAATCCACTCCTGCCCGCCTCATTAGCATCCCTTTGACAAAAGAGCGCTCGCGTTCCCCGTCCTTTCCCTCCCTCCCTGGATGTACAATCTTTCTGCAGGATCACAGTTTCCTATCAAGGTTGACCTATTGATGTTGGGGTGGGGGGGGATACCCTCGGCCAGCCGTCTGCTTAATTTCAGAGGAGATGAAAGCGGCACCTTTATCTTCCTGGAGAAAATCCACCCGCTGCTGCCCGGGATGACTTTGGATGCGCTCTTTGCCAGGGCAAGATGGAAGATAGCCTTCCGTGACCAGAGGCAGTATTTTTTGTTGTTGTTCAGTCGCACAGTCGAGTCCTGACTCTTCATGCTCCCATGGACCACCCCACAGCAGTCTTCTGCTGTCCTGTCTTCTGCTGTCCTCCGGAGTTTGCTCATTTTCATGTTCATTGCATCGATAAGACTGTCTAACCATCTCATCCTTTGCCATCCCCTTCTTCTTTGACCTTCAGGCTTTCCCAGCATCAGGGTCTTCTCCAGCGAGTGCTCCCTTCTCATTTGGTGGCTAGAGTATTTGAGCTTCAGCTTCAGGAACTGGCCTTCCAGAGAACAGTCAGGGTTGATTTCCTTTAGGATTGACTGTAGCAGTGGAAAAGAGCAAGACTGATTTCCCACGAGGTGCCGCTCTGCTGCCGCTCTTCCATTTTCCCCGATTGCATATGTCAATTTCCCACATTTTGACCCGCGGCTTCGCCTGATTTCCTCCGTGGCTTCGCGATCTGGTTTTTTGAGGATTGCAAAACCGCAGGGGGAAACGGGCGGAGCTGCAGGTCAAAATGTGGCATGGGGCAAATAGCGGGAAATTGACACACGCAATTGGGGGAAAGGGAAGAGCGGCGGTGGAGCAGTGCCTTATGGGAAATCGGTCCAAGAGTCCAATAGCACCTTAAAGGCAATCTGAAGAAGTGAGCAGTGACTCACAAAAGCTCACCCCCTGCCACGAATTTTGTTATTCTTTAAGGTGCTTCTGGAATTTTCATATTACCTGGGTTGGAGGGATGTCTGTGGTCGCCTGGCTCCATCCTGTATTCCTCCATAACAGATAAGCAATTGCTAACATCACCTAAGTGCAAAGCTGGGCTGTGGGACATGATTAGGGTGACACCATAAAATTAAACCCGACTCCCCGCTTGACCCCAGGCAGGTTTTGGGATTCTGATGATATACATCTTCCTGACCTCTGCCGCTTTTTGAAGCCAGTCAACAAAACTTCTCTCGGCCACACCGACATGCGTAATCCCCATGAACGGATGAGTCACAGCCCGTTTAATGTAATACTGTATGCCTGGAGCAAAAATAATTTCCCTCCTTACGTCATTCTGAGCAGTGGGTCAAAAAGAACAGCTCATCCATCTCCTTGAGCCAGTTTGGTGTAGTGGTTAAGAGCGCAGACTCTAATCTGAGAGAACTGGGTTTGATTCCCCACTCCTCCACTTGCACCTGGCTGGATGACCTTGGGCAAGCCATACTTCTGTACCAGCTGTTCTCTCAAGGACAGCTTGGGAAAGAGCTCTCTTACCCCCACCTACCTCCTCTGTTGTGGGGAGGGGAAGCGAAAGGAGTTTGTAAGCCGCTCTGAGACTCCAAGTGAGTGAAGGACGGGATATAAATCCAATCTCTTCTTCTTCTTCTTGGGGGACAGCAGATCAGTTTTCATTTTCTTTTCGTATTTTTTTTTATGTGTGTGTGTGTGTGTGTGTGTGTGTGTGCGCGCGCTCGTGTGCACCTGGAAGTCATGGCGACCTCTGGTGACTGACCCCTACTGGGGGCCAGGAGGGATATTCAGAGAGGTGGCTGAATAAAGCCTGTCCCCGCCTCCCACCTTTGGTATTCCAAGGAGGTCTCCCATCCAAGTACTTGCAAGGGCTGACCCTGCTTAGCTTCTGAGATCTGATGAGATCGGGCTTCCCTGGGCTATCCAGGTCAGGGTAGCAGAGCAGTTTTCTGAGGCTTACCATTGGTTAGAATTACAGAATCCTAGAACTGGAGGTTGCCAAGGGTTGCCAGCTCTGGGAAAGGCTGGGAAATTCCTAGAGATCTGAGGGGTGGAGCCTACAGAAGGTGCAGTTTGGGGAGGAGACAGACCTCTGCAGGGTATAATACCATTGAGAAGAGGTCCACAACCTTTTTGAGTCAATGAGCACCCTTGAAATTCTGATAGGAACTCTTGATCTGGGGCAAGTGATGCTCTGTATTCTAGGTGCTTGGGGGGGGGGGAACAGTGGGAGGGCTCCTAGTGTCCTGGCCCCACTGGTGGACCTCCTGAGGGCACCTGGTGTTTTTGGCCACTGTGTGACAGAGCACTGGACTGGATGGGCCACTGGCCTGATCCAACATTGGCTTCTCTCATGTTCTTATGTTCTTATGACACAGTGAGATGTAGGGATGCCACTCCCAGATCCACTTCTGGGGGCTTCAATTGGCCCCTGGCTAGCCATTGGTGGAAGCCCCGCCCCCAAGCCCATCCACCCACCAGGCCACCCCTCTCCCTCCTCTTCTGCCCGATTTAAAGGGCTTCAGCGGATCGGAGGGCCCTTTAAATCTAGCAGGAGGGAGAGGGGCGGTCGTGGGTCTGCATATGTGGGTTGCCAAAAGACCCATTCAAGGGCCCCCACCCAGCTTGCAAAAAGACCCTGATGGATGGCCCTCCAGCCTCGGCATGAAGACGTCCAGCAGAGGAGACCAATCCACCCTCTGAAGTAATTGGTTTAAGCTAACCGTTAGAAAGTGTCTCCTCATTTTCACGTGATACCTACTCTACTGTAACTTTGCTACTCGGCTATATCTAGTCTCGCCCTCTGGACAAGTCTTTGCCTCTTTGGCGTGCCACCCCTGGAGGGGCCGTGGCTCAGTAGAATCATAGAATTATAGAACCACAGAGTTGGGAGGGGCCCTACAGGCCATCTAGTCCCACCCCCTGCTCAATGCCAGATCAGCCTAGCCCTAGAGCATTGTCTGGCCGCTGCTTGAAGACTGCAAGGGAGGGGGAGCTCACCACAGCCTCCCAAGGCAGCTGGTTCCACTGCTCCACAACTGTGAAAAAGTTCTTCCTAAGATCCAGCCGGTACCTTCCGGCCCTTAATTTAAACCCATTCTTGCAAGTTCTATTTTCTGCTAGTAGTAGTAGAGCATCAGCTTGGCATGCAGAAGGTCCTAAATTCAATCTCTGGCACCTCCTGTCACCAGGCAGTAGGTGATGGGAAAGACCTCTGCCTGAGACCCCAAAGAGCTGCTGCCAGTCTGAATAGACAATACTGACCAAATGGATGGGCCAGAACTCAGATTTGACATCAGGCAACTTCATGTGTTCATATACGCCCAATGCCATCATGTCCCCCTTCACTCTTCTCTTTTCTGAGGTTTCTAAAGCAACAAAGACTCTGAAGTTAGGTGGGGGGGCGTGGCTCAGTGGCAGAGCCTCTGCTTGGCATGCAGAGGATCCCAGGTTCAATCCCCGGCATCTCCAGTTAAAAGGACCAGGCAGGAGGTGATGGGAAAGACCTCCACCTGAGACCCACCGCCAGTCTGACTCGACTGTGCCGACTTTGATGGATCCAAGGTCTGATTCGGTATAAGGCAGCTTCGTGCGCGCTCAAGTTTACAGCAGCATACGGTTTCGTGGACTGGAGCCCAGTTTCGGCAGATGCACAAAATGTCATCTCCACTTGGCATATGGACTGGCACTGCAAACAGCGGGTTCCAAATGGCGACGGAAATTCAAGACGTGCGTTTGCATCCGACTCTGTAAATATCGCCCACTCCACTTCCGATCCCTTGGAGGCATTTGCGAGGTCATGCGTCAAAATGCTGCAGACTCCTTTAAGTTACTCTCACACGTAATTGGTCTGGCTCAACTGGATACTCCAGAGATGGATCTTTGCTAATGACAAGCGATGCTTCAGTCCCATTAGGGATTCTGATCACGATCCAAGCCCGTCGCTCTAGAATGAAACTTGTGTAGAAGCATGCTACTTAACCCCCCCCCCCCAAAAGTCTCGATCCAAGTTGATCGCTCTAGTACAGGGGTGGCCAAACTATGGCTTGGGAGCCAGTTTGGTGTCGTGGTGAAGTGTGCGGACTCTAATCTGGGAGAACCGGGTTTGATTCCCCACTCCTCCACTTGCTCCTGGCTGGATGACCTTGGGCAAGCCATAGCTCTGTACCAGCTGTTCCCTCAAGGACAGCTTGGGAAAGAGCTCTCTCAGCCCCGCCTACCTCACAGGGTGTCTGTTGTGGGGAGGGGAAGGGAAAAGGAGTTTGTAAGCCGCTCTGAGACTCCCTTGGGGAGTGGAGTGCAGGGTATAAATCCAATCTCTTCTTCTTCTTCTTCTTCTTCTTCTCTCATATTTTATATTTATTTATTTATTTATTTATTTATTTATTGGATTTATATCCCGCCCTCCCCGCGAACGGGCTCAGGGCAGCTTCCATGGGCCAAGGGCCTAAATATTACAATAGATTAAAACACATAAAATCCATTAAAACATTCCAAGAACTACATAATTAATACATATTTAAGCTTCCAACAATATAACTTCTGGTGACCTAGTGGCAGATCTGAGCCCCGAGCCATCTTACTTGGGCTGTGCTGAGTCAGGGTCCATCACAGCTGGTTAATGTGATGGGTGGAATCACCGGCCTAACCGGTGTCTCCGGTGGTGGCTCCTATTCGAAGGCCTGGCGGAAGAGCTCCGTCTTACCAGACGGGAGCCGCCACCGGCTCTTTCTCACAGGCTTGGGTGCCATCAATATGCTGATGACACCCAGTTGTATCTGTTGTTGGGCGGCTGGTCTGGAGCCACCCCAGAGGACCTGGAGTGGGCGCTTCAGGACGTGGCGGGCTGGCTTAGGCTGAGACGACTGAAATTGAATCCAACGAAGATGGAGGTCCTGTGCCTGAGTCGGAGTGGACCGGGGGTAGGGATCCCACTACCGGCCTTTGGGGGGGGGGCGCCGTGCCAGCGCCGAGGGTGAGGAGTTTGGGAGTGCTCCTGGATGCTTCCCTAACAATGGAGGCCCAGGTGGCAGCCACTGCCAAGGCAGCCTTTTACCATCTACGGCTGATTAGGCAGTTGGTGCCCTTCCTCGAACGCGATGACCTAGCCACAGTGATCCATGCTATGGTCACTTTGAGATTAGACCATTGTAACGCTCTCTACATGGGGCTGTCCTTGTCCCGGATCCGGAAGCTGCAGCTGGTGCAGAATGCCGCAGCCAGGCTGTTGATGGGTCTCTCTGTGTGGGATCATATCCAGCCTGTGCTGAGGCTACTGCACTGGCTGCCTATAGCATACCGGATCCGGTTCAAGGTGCTGGTATTGACCTTTAAAGCCCTATATGGTCAGGGGCCTGCCTACTTGAGGGACCGCCTTTCCCCGTACATGCCCCAGAGAGCACTGAGGTCAAGCTCTCAACATTGCCTGACTCTCCCCAGTCCAAAAGATGTTTGGCTGGCCAGCACCAGATCCAGGGCATTCTCGGTGGCGGCCCCATATTGGTAGAATGAGCTCCCGGATAACATCAGGGCCCTGCAGGACTTATTACAATTCCACAGGGCCTGCAAGACGGAGCTCTTCCGCCAGGCTTTTGATTAGGGGCCGCCACCGGGGGAATTAGGATAACATCGCCCTGGATCAGTGGGCCGAATCTTTTGCTGCTGCTTTCACCATTGAATTCAGACCGCCATCTGTATAAGTTGTGTATCTGTTGTTTTAACTTGTGTTATGTTCATCTTTTGTTTAGGTAGTAAACCATTTTATGGTATTTTATTGCTGTGAGCCGCCTTGAGCCAGTTGTCTGGGAAGGCGGGATAAAAATGCGAGTAATAATAAATAAATAACTAAATAAAAAATTGTGTGGCTCTCGGGAGACTCCCCATTTATTTGCTCTCCCTCTTTCTTTCTGTCTCTCTTCCTTCATGCCTCCCCCATCTATTTCCTTTCTTTGTTTCTCTCTCTCTCTCTATCTCCACCTTGTTCATCCTTTCTTTCCACCTCTCTCTCTCTTAGACACATAAATATCATCAGCAAACAAATAAATATCATTGGACAAATAAATATCATTATCAATATCTGTTTCAACTTGGAAGAAGGTATCGATCCTGAGATTGAAATAAACACGCTAACCGCCACTCTTCTAGCAACTGCTCGTTTGACTGTTGCGGCTTCATGGAAAGCACCTACCCCACCAAGCATAACAGAATGGAAAAATAAACTCAGATCTCAGAAGCTAAGCAGGGTCGTCCTTGGCTAGTATTTGGATGGGAGACTGCTGAGGGATATCAGGGTCATAAGCCATGACACACCACCTCTGAGTGCCTCTTGTCTTGAAAACCCAGTGGGGTCACTGTCATGGGCATGGATGAGGATGAGCTGACTGAGCCTGCAGAAGCCACAGCTGGCCCCACTGAAGGAGCAGAGGAAAATAGCCAGCAAGTGCCTGTAACAGCAGTCTTCACACCTGGCTCAGATAAGAAGGATGAATTGCAAGATGAAAGTCCTCCTGACTCACCCCCATGTGTGACTCATTTAAGGGGGCAACTCAGCAAAACTTAGCAACCAAGCGAAGAGAGGCCAGGCTACAAGGGAGGCGCTCAGCTAGCCCAGAGTTTTAACAGGAGCCTGGGCGACTGTGCAGCTGGCTAACTGGCAACAGCATTTAACTCCACACTCTGGGCAGTATTCTTTGTGGGAGCAGCAAGTCAGCTTCATGCTGCTTGCATCCACCTCAGCTCTTGCACCTAGACCTTCAGACCCCCTGACTGGACTTGGTTCTGTGTTTCTGGCTCCTGACCTCAGCTTGGCTTTTGACGCTGCACTGTCTTCTTGGCTCCTCACCTTGGGCTTCCTTTGACTGGCACCCCAGCCCATGACGGTCACCATATAGGGTTGTCAGGTCTTACTGGGCTCGCGGTGGGGGGCTCCCAGTGCTGAGCCTGGATCTTTTGGTGTATGTGCAAAGCGTGCATGCCACATGATGACGCCGGACAGTGACTCTCTAGCATTTTGACCAAAACTCTGTGGTTACCATAGAGTTTTTGTCAAAATGCCAGAGCATTGCTCATGTGATGTCCCCAGCATGATGATGTCACTTCTGGGTGACAGCATCATGCCGATGCCATGGGAGGGGGCTATTTGGGAGGTGGGGCTTCCCCCACCAGCCAGCTGGCCAGCAGCGGATTGGAGCCCCTGAAATCAGGGGCGCCCCCGTCCCAACAGGGGGTCTGGGAACCCTATCTCCATAATTCAGCTGTGACTTGATGGGACAAAAAAGAAAAGGAAAAGGGAAGCTCGGGAAGGCCTGAAAAATTTGAACAAACTAATCTCCTGACAGTGCGTTTATTGCTGAACTGGGCTAAGCAGTTTTGCAAATGTGCTTGAAAGTATAGGGCTGGGCTTGCTCTCCATGGAGAGGCTGGGTTTTCTTTGGCAGTGTCTTTACAGCAAATGTAACATTTGCTCTAACATATGGGATCTTGCAGGGCTGGGGAACAGGACCGAAACAATGAACGTAAGGGTTTCTTTTTTAAAAGAAAAGGCCAAGGAATAGCGATGAACTGTGGGACCAAACCCAGAAACATTCCCAAAGAGGTGGGGATTGAAACTGGGCTGCTCATGCGCTTGAACAACAATAATTATTTTGCTTTCGAAAGCAAAATGCTTGGCTTCTCTTTGTTTCAAAGCCGCCGCGGGGCAGATCTTTAAAAAACAAAGCAGCACGGCAGAGCAAAGAATTCCCATCCGATGGCGTTTTACTGTCCGCAGATTGGTAGAATGTCTGCTTGGTGCTAGAGGGTTTTCACGTGGGGTTCGGCCAAAGGGTTCTGTCGAGCATAACCACTTCTTAGGAGCACCTGTGTGTGTGTGGATTCTCTCACTCGCTGAAACTGCACCCAGGTTTGTATGGGGCTTGATTGACTTTGGAACTTTCTTGCTGCAGGAGATCTTAATCCTCAAACTGAAGCAGGAGGAGAGGTGAAAATTAATTCCTACACTTCAGTTTCACAGGTTTCTGAGTGCAGGGAACAAGGGAGGCGTTTCCCTTGTTCCGCAGCCATCCGACAGGAAGAGAGGAAGGGGAGGTGATTTTAAGCTGCTCTGAGACCCTGAGTGAAGGGTGGGGTATAAATCCAACTCTTCTTCTATTTTCGTCTTGGAGAGCAGATCAAGAGGCGAATTGTCAAGGGTCAGCCTCGCTGCATTCTTGTGTCTCCTGGAGCCCAGAAAGCTTTGGACAGAGAACAGTCAAGAGGTTCAAGCAATGCTGAGGTTTCCTCCAGATGACTAGCTTTTTCGCGTGCACATAAATGCACAGTTTTTACCGGTGCATTACCAGAACCCAGATGTCTTCCCTTCTGGTTAGTGTTCTAAGGGTGTCACACTTTCTCATACCTCCACACATGTTCTGGATCAGAGTGCCTTTGAAAACAGACCAAAACTTCAGCGGAGTCTAGAGCTGTCAACCTCCAGGTCTGGCCTGAAGATCTCCTGGAATGATAACGGATCTCCAGACAGTGATGAGTTCCCTAATTAGGATTCATCAGACGCCAGCTTCTTTTGACCTAGTAGCCTCCCTTGGATTCTGTTGTTAAAAACACTTCGATGCAAACACATCCAAGGATTTGCAGATGAAAAAGAGAGTTTTGCATGGATTTGATTCCCCATTTAATGTGCCTTGAATTACTTAGTGCACTAAACTTTTTATGGCTCACGAACCGCCTTAACGCTGGCTAAGCCTAGGATGCTTTTAGCTCATAAACCGTCACTTATGGGGTTACAGTTTCTAGGCTTGTTTGGACTCGGTACTCGAAGAGCCCAGACTCACAGTTTTGCTGGCCATGTTGGATCAGGCCAGTGGCCACTCCAGTCCAACACTCTGTGTCACAAAGCGGCCAAAACCCAGGTGCCATCAGGAGGTCCACCAGCAGGGCCAGAACTCCAGAAGCCCTCCCACTGTGACCACCCCCCCCCCCGAGAACCAAGGATACAGAGCATCATTTGCCCCAGAAATAAGAACATAAGAGAAGCCATGTTGGATCAGGCCAATGGCCCATCCAGTCCAACACTCTATGTTACATAGTGGCCAAAACCCAAGTGCCATCTGGAGGACCAACAATGGTGCCAGAACTCCAGGAGCCCTTCCACTCTTGCCCCCTAAGCACCAAGGATACAGAGCACCACTGCCCCAGACACAGATTGATTTCCCACAAGATGCTGCTCCAGCGTTGCTCTTCCCTTTGCCCCGACTGCATGCTTGAATTTCCCACTATTTGCCCCATGCCGTATTTTGATCTGCAGCTTCGCCCGAATTCCCCCGTGGCTTCAAAAAACAGGATCACTGAAGCCATGGGGGAATTCGGGCAAAGCAGTGGGGGAATTCGGGCGAAACTGTGGGTCAAAATGCAGTGCGGGGCAAATATCCCCATTCACCACCAATGGCCCGTGGGGTGTGCGTCTAGCAACTCTAATCCTAAAACTTTTCACCAGGCTCTGCCAGCAACGACCAGGTTAAGAACATCCCATGACATTACCCATAGCAGCCAAAGGACTCGAAGAGAAAGTATGAATGATTTGGACTTCTTCTGGTGATAACCTGAAAGAATTTTAAGATGGCATCGGGTAGTCTTTAGCACAACGGTTTTCATCTTGAGGCTCCCCAGCTCCACTGGGAGATAAGCATAGCCCTAAAAACTGTCCTGACCCAGATGGCCCAGGCTGGCCGGA
This sequence comes from Lepidodactylus listeri, assembly GCA_029233225.1. Taxonomy (NCBI): domain Eukaryota; kingdom Metazoa; phylum Chordata; class Lepidosauria; order Squamata; family Gekkonidae; genus Lepidodactylus; species Lepidodactylus listeri. Next base: position 93,701,909 of record JARCFY010000011.1, on the reverse strand, counting down.
TCTTGTCAGATCTTGGAAGCCAAGGAGGGTTGGTCCTGGTTATCCCCTGGATAGGAGACAACCAAGGAAGTTCAGGGTTGCTGCCCAAAGTCAGGCAATGGATAACCACCTTTGTGTGTCTCTTGCCTTGAAAACCCTGCAAGGTCGCCATAAGTTGACTTCAACTTGATGGCATTTTCCACTGCTAAGAATATTGTGGACAGGCTGACAGGAAACCAATCGTAGCTGCAGGCAATTTGAGCGACACCTCTGTTATGAAATCCCTTTAGGCAGCCGTTGCATAGAACTATTTCTCAGAGCCCTTTTAGACTTTTTAAAAAAAAAACTTTTTAAAATTTATTTTCAACAACAGATACAAAAGAAAAATTGAAAACCAACAACCATTAAACAGCAACAAACAACTATGTGAAAATAGGTCTCGCATCATACCTAACAAAAAGTGAAGAACCAATACGACCATCTGGACCTCTTTTGAACATATTTAACATAATGACCGTTGTTTACTAATAAAGGAGTAACTGATATTTCTGATTTGTTGTAATTCTTTCTAAAACATATTCTAATTTGTCTAGAATGGGGTGCTATCTACTGTAGAAAGCCACTGTATCAGCTGATGGGCCAAGATAAGTGAGCTTATCTGAGATTTTGTCCATCAAAAGATGATCCCAAATTCTGGAATACCAAAGATTAATAGATAATGGGTCCGTACTTTTCCATCTCTGAGCAATTATAAATTTTGCAGCTGAAAGTAAAATAGTAAACAATTCCTTACTGTGTTGAGGGATGGGCACTTCTCTCCAATAGTTTAATAAAATAACATCAGGTCGTTCTGGGATCGTAGCACCCGATAAGTAATGTATCTGTTATGTATTGACCATGCGGTCGCCATGTGCTTACGTAACGGCGACCGCCATGTGGCCAGAGCACATGGCCGAGAAACTACCTGAGCTTCAGCCAGGTAGAATAAAGGCCAGGTGGATCCAAACCGGCCACCAATCATGTACCTAGGTTTCTCCCAGGGAACCTGTGAGATGTAAATAGACTGATAATAGCCTATCAGGCCAGTTGGGCGAGGTCAGGGGATTATCCCTGACCAGCATAAAAGGAGGGCTTCGAGCCCTGGGTTGCATGCTTCATCCGGACCAGCAATAAAGATCTAGCTGTTTCACTGTTCCATGGACCCCCGACTCCAATACTTATCAGTATCTGAGACAAAACGTCTTTCCAAAATTTTCTAATTATTTGGCATTCCCACCAACAGTGGAAGTATGATCCGATTTTCCCGCACTTTCTCCAGCATTGGGGTGAAAGCTTATTATTAATTTTGTGTAGCTTTAATGGGGTTAAATACCACTTCGTAATTAATTTGAAATTTAATTGTTGAATGTTAATGGATTTAGTCTTAAAGAGCCCTTTTAGACTTGACACTCAAATGCTATGGAGTCTGGCACATGTTACTTGAGATCGAGGGTGAAAGAAAGAGTTCCATTTGCAGAGGACTGGGATATTCCATACCAAAGGGGGGGTTCCACTCTCAGGGAGCATTGACCTGTCCACGGAAGACAGTGGGTTCACCCAAGGCTCTGAGCTGAGATTGGTGCAGTCTTGCTCTTGCTTGTAAGTAACCTGGAGTCTGGAGTGAGTGTCGAGGCAGCCATGTTGGCAGATGACACCAACATTGGCGTCGTTGCCTATAGTAAAAATCTCAATGGATTGTTAAAAGTTCTAAGAGGTTCTCCGGAGATTGGATGAGTGGGCAGTGGTGGTTTCCATGATGTGGAGAAAGTGGAAGGATAGAATAGGACTCAACATCAAGGTCTCAACGGGCAGGCTGGACGGTATGGGATCAATTTATGGAATTTGCTAATTAAGTTTGGTAAGGAATGGAGAGGTGTGGTGATCCTGCTTCATGTGAAAACACAAAGATGTTTGTGCTTCCACACACACTGTCCATCCATATCCAGTGCACTTTAGCCATTATTTGCAAATGGGTTTTGCTGTTTTGCATGGTAAAATCCAGTTGCAAAGTGCATTGAAGGTGGGTTGAAAATGCTGAAGACCTGGGCGAAAGTCAAGGTTCTCCAAACTCTCTTTATTCCCACGCATCCGGTTTTGAATAAAGAAGGAGAAGAAGAGGAGGAGGAGGATTTATACCCCGCCCTTCACTCGGAGTCTCAAAGTGGCTTACAATCTCCTTTCCCTTCCCCTCCCCACAACAGACACCCTGTGAGGTAGGTGGGGCTGAGAGAGCTCTTTTGAGGACTGCCCTTGAGAGAACATCTCTGAAAGAGCTTATGACTGATCCAAGGTCACACCAGCAGCTGCATGTGGAGGAGTGGGGAATCAAACCCTGTTCTCCCAGATTAGAGTCCGCACCCCTAACCGCTACACCAAACTGGCTCTCACCAAAATGCAGTACTCCTCACCATGCTGACAAATGGATGTCCCACGTGGTTCATAGCACCAATTCCTGCTAATGATGCCAGATCAGCAGAAACCATCAAAACACAAGAAGAGCCCCAGCTGGATCAGATCTGCTGGATCACACAGTGGCCAACCAGGTCCTCTGGAGGGCCAACAACAGGGCAGAGAGTCCAAGGCCTTCATAAGACCATCAGAAGAATCCTGCTGGATCAGACCATCTAGTCCAGCATCCTGTCTCACACAGCAGCCAACCAGTTACTCTGGAGGGCCAACAACAGGGCAGAGAGGCCAAGGCCTTCATAAGAACATCAGAAGAGCCCTGCTGGATCAGACCAGGGGTCCATCTAGTCCAGCATCCTGTCTCACACAGTGGCCAACCAGTTCCTCTGGAGGGCCAACAATGGGGCACAGAGGCCAAGGCTTTTATTAGAATATAAGAAGAGCCCTGCTGGATCAGACCAGTGGTCCCTCTAGTCCAGCATCCTGTCTCACAAAGTGGCCAACCAGTTCCTCTGGAGGGCCAACAACGGGGCACAGAGGCCAAGGCCTTTCTTAGAATATAAGAAGAGCCCTGCTGGATCAGACCAGTGGTCCCTCTAGTCCAGCATCCTTTCTTACACAGTGGCCAGCCAGTTCCTCTGGAAGGCCAACAACAGGGCAGAGAGGCCAAGACCTTCATTAGAATGTCAGAAGAGCCTAGCTGCATGTGGAGGAGTGGGGAATCAAACCCAGTTCTCTCGGGTTAGAGTCCTGTACTCCTAACCACTACACCAAACTGGCTTTCAGTTTTCACATTAAACGTCTCTCCTAGCATGCACCACAGTTTATGTTTCGGCTTTCTTTTCCATCACCATTTCTTTATCACTCTCACTGGCCTTTGCAACCCCCACCCCCCACCCCAAGGGGGCCCTGGGCTATTGCCAAGGCTGCTTCATCAGTAAGACTGCAACAATATGGTCAATGAGATTCAGTGTGACTGGTATAAAGTGTAGCAAACAGAAACAGAATAACTCTGCATATGTATGAACAGTGTCTAAGCTGATGATAATTAAGCAGGGAAGCGATCTTGCAGTCATGTTACACAGCTCAGTGGAAACATCGACTCAGTATGTGTCAGCCACAAAAAAAGAAGCAAATTCTGTGCTATGCTTTATTAGGAACGGGATCAAGAATAAAACTACTGGCATCTCCCTAACATCTCTACATAAATCTGAGGTGCAGCTGCATTGGGGGGACCATGTGTTGTGGTCACCTCCTCCGCAGTCATGGGTGCATGAAGCTGCCTTCTACTGCATCAGGAAAAAAATATGTAAGGAAACAGTGCTATACATGGCAAAAACACACGAAAACCCAGAGTGAAGATCCACCTATAAACAATGTGACCGATTTCCCACGAGGCTCAAAATGCGGCACTGGGCAAATAGCGGAAAATTCAAGCACACAATCGGGGCAAAGGGAAGAACGATGCTGGAGCAGCGCCTCGTGGGAAATCGGTCTGTGTGAACCAAATAAAGACTGATTCATATGTCATGAGATTTATTTAAACTTCAAGAATCTTATAGCCAGGGGTCATTTCGTAGAAAAAGAGGTGCAGGAGCTCATTACCATAACTCATTTGCATATGCCACACCCCCGAACATACCGGAAGTGTGTCAGAAGGCAACACCCACCCCTCAGGCTCCGCTCCACAGATTACTGAAACTGACCTGCTCTTCCTCCATTCCCTTCCCCATCCAATACTTTGTGCAATAAAAAGAAGCGTAAAGAACACACCCTCATTCTCTTCCTGCTCCCTTGAAACTGCCAGGTTTCAAGTAGACTTGAGATACCCAGGACATGTGTACCACCCATCCCTTCCCCTTCCCCTTCCCCTCCCCACAACAAGACACCCTGTGAGGTAGGTGGGGCTGAGAGAGGTCTTTTGAGAACTGCTCATGAGAGAACAGCTCTGAGAGAACTTGTGACTGGCCCAAGGTCACACCAGCAGCTGCATGTGGAGGACTGGGGAATCAAACCCGGTTCTCCCAGATTAGAGTCCAACTCCTGACCACTACACCAAACTGATGGGGTGGAAGCTGCGGAAGGGTTGGTGAAATTTCTCCAGTACTTATGGGCCATGTGCCCAGATAAATATGGTATACTTAGAAAATTTATATGCCACCTCGAGCAAGTTTCTGGAAAAGCAGCACACAGTCATAAAAGGAACAATGATAAAATTATCAATATTAAAACAAAACATTAAAATCAATAAAGACCCTAGAAGGGCTTTCCCCGGGGCGCTGCGCCTCTGCACTGCTCAGGGAAACTGAGGAGGGGGCGGGGCTTGGTCATGTGCCCACCCCCTGGGCTCCTCACTCCCGGAGCTGCGCTCCTGTGCGCTCCTGCTCCAACGGACCCCTGCTTATAGCCAAGAGTTCATTTGCATCCTATTAACTGCAGGGAAAAATGTCATTGCTAGTGAATGGAAGGGCTCCAATAAGCTATCATTAACACATTGGTACTCAAAGATATGGGAACTTTATGCCTTGGATGAAATAACTGACAAAGTCTCATGCTCTAAGAATCCTTCCAAATGTTGGGATCTACAATTAAAATGGTTTCCTTTCCTAGAATTTGTATTTAGTCGGGATCCGTCTTCAGTAACAGCAGTTCCTTGCAAATATTATGACGTATTGCACTATATGTGCAAATGTTTGTATTGTATTTTAGGTAACAGTGTTACACCTCCCATTCAGTCTCAGAACTTTTGTAAAATATTCATTGGTTCTTGTTTAACTGAGAATTGTTGATATTGTTTTAATTATTTCTTTTAAATAAAAATTAAATTTTAAAAAATTCAACAGGTAAGTCTCCTGAAAAAAAAAAAGAACAGAAGGACATAAGAGAAGCCAATGTTGGATCAGGTCAGTGGCCCATCCAGTCCAACACTCCGTGTCACACAATGGCCAGAAATACCAGGTGCCATCAGGAGGTCCAGCAGCGGGGCCAGGACACTAGAAGCCCTCCCACTGTTGCCCCCCCCCCCCCCCGCACCAAGAATACAGAGCATCACTTGCCCCAGACTGAGAGTGCCTATCTATGCCTTGTGGCTAATAGCCACTGATGGACCTCTGCTCCATATGTTTATCTAATTCCCTCTTGAAGCCATCCATGCTTGTAGCCGCCACCACCTCCTGTGGCAGTGAATGCCATGTGTTTATCATTCTTTGGGTGAAGAAGTCTTTCCTTTTATCTGTTCTAACCTGACTGCTCAGCAAATTCATGGAGTGCCCCCGAGTTCTTGTCTTGTGAGAAAGGCAGAAAAGTACTTCTTTCTCTACCTGCTCTATCCCATGCATAACCTTGTAAACCTCCATCATGTCACCCCTCAGCCATTGTTTCTCCAAGCACTTTAACCTTCTTCATTGGGAAAATGTTCCAACCCTTTTATCCTTCTAGTTGCCCTTTTCTGCCCTTTTCCAATGCTATAATATCTTTTTTTTGAGGTGTGGTAACCAGAACTGTACACAGTACTCCAAATGAGGTCAACCATCATGTTGAATTGAGCAAATATTGACTTGCTCAATTCAACAGGTAAAGCTACTGAAAAAATAGTGGCATCAAGGCCACCTGAAACTTCTATGTTCCACAAATAACAATTCACCTGCAAGCATATACAAATCTTCCAGTTGACAGTGTAGCTTTCCAGCAGACTAATTCAACAGTCCACACTGTAAAGATCCAGTTGGAAAGTGCACTGAAAGTGGATTATTCAGCGTGGAGCGCAGCCAATTTCTGCAACAGCTATCCTGTGCTTACAGCTCAAAAGACTGCTCTCTCTGCTATGTCTCCACTGCAGGTCCTTCCTGTGACCAGGTCTAGGCACGCCCGGCTTGTTCTCCACAGAGGTGCAGCCTATGTGCGCAGGCCGGCCTCTGCCAAGAAGAGGGTTGTCTCCCTGCCCGTGAAGAGGTAGTCCAGGGAGACAGACGGTGTGAGTCAGAGCCAGGAAGGAAGAAGGAAGGCCCGGGGTTGTGGCATTGGCCCTGTGGAGCAGGATTAATGGACGTCTTGGCCTGCCTCTCTCTGTGTGTGTGCAAAGCCTTTTCCTCCCCCACACCGAAAGCTGCAGCTGGCCGGCGGCTGAACATGAAAGGCAGACACTCATGCGGCGTCCTCGTCTGCGTTGTCTGTTGGCTTCTCCTCAGCGTGGCTGGTGGCGATACATTAGCCAGCGTGTCCCCCAGTCCATGATCAGAGGAGACAAAATGAAATTGAGAAAACGCGTGTATATTCTGCCTTCTAGGACTTCCTTTTTCTCTCCCCCCTTCACAAATTCCCATCACTGTCCACCATCCACCGCACTGAGGAGACCATCCGTGGCTCTCTGCCAAAGCTTGTAATTTCGGTATAATTGTTTCAAGCCAAGCACAGCTGACCATCGTTTTATGGGCATTTTAAAGAGGATTTTTAGGCCCGTCTTCCTGCGTCTCCTCTCTGCCTCTCACAGGGCTTGAAAGGGCCTGGACGGCTGTTGGTTCCCTCCCTCATTCTTCGCCTTTGCCCTTTTTGCGCATTAATCTTAGGAGAGTCATCTGGACAAGCACCAAAAAGGAAGGAAGGAAGGAAGGAAGGAAGGAAGGAAGGAAGGAAGGAAGGAAGGAAGGAAATCATGAAGGCGAAATAACCACATTTCATGCCCCTAGTTTCAAACTCCATTTTGTTTTCACCTCAGAAAAGTCAAAGGAAAATATTGTTCCTGGCAGACACCACATCCAAGTGTTTATTTATTTATTTAAGTTGTTTGTACCTCACGTTTCTCTCCAGTAGGGACCCAGAACAGCTTACCTTGTTCTCCTCTGCTCCGTTTTATCTTCACAACCACCCTGTGAGGTAGGTCAGGCTGAGAGAGTGTGACTGGCTCAAGGCCACCTGGTAAACTTCCACAGCATGACTGGGGATTCGAACCTGGGTCTCCCAGATACCAGTCCGACAATTAACCACCACACCACGCTCCCTAGGGTTGCCAAGTACTTATTGTAGTGCAGCAGGGGGGAGTCCTCTCGCCACCGGGAGTCCCCTGGCGCATGTCACCCGGAAGTGACGTCATCGCGTCGGGCACACTGGGGGCGGGACCTCTCAAACTCGAGGGAAAACCATTGAGTTTTCCCTCGAATTGTAGAGCGTCCCCCCCAAAATGTCCCTGACGCGATGACGTCACCTCCAGGTGACGTCATTGCACCGGCACGTCCTCAGAGCCTGGCAATTTGAGGGCGGGGTTCCCCCTGGCAGCCCAATCCGGGCCAGCAGGAAGCAGGCCGCTGGAGCGGGGGTTTCCCCGCCCCCCGGGAGGACTTGGGAACCCTAATGCTCCCTCTCACACGAGCGTAAGATGGCTTCATTAGCTTGATACTTTACAAGGCCTTGACACCAAGGAGAAGGTGGGTCACTTGACTTTCCTGGCTTTGCCTACACTTTCCTAGTGTCTCTTGGAGGGGCAGGGATAATTTGACATTTTGATGGTGAGCTCAACTTTAACAATCGGTTCTCTCATGACAAAACTCTTCACCAGTTTGGTGTAGTGGTTAAGAGCGGCGGACTCTAATCTGGAGAACTGGGTTTGATTCCCCATGACTCCACGTGCAGCTGCTGGGTGACCTTGGGTCAGTCCCAGTTCTCTGAGAGCTGTTCTCTCAAGAGCGGTTCTCTCAAGAGCTCTCTCAGCCCCACCGACCTCACAGGGTGTCTGTTGTGGGGAGAGGAAGGGGAGGAGATGGTTAGACAGTGTCACTGATGCAACAAACATGAAATTAAGCAAACTCCGGAGCACGACAGAAGATAGGAGGGCCTGGTGTGATGTGGTTCATGGAGTTGCGAAGAGTCGGAATTGACTGTGCAACTGAACAACAACAACAACAACAACAATGCAGTAGAAAAGAGCAAGAGTCCAGTAACACCTTAAAGACCAACAAAATTTGTGGCAGGGGGTGAGCTTTCATTGAGTCACTGCTCACTTCTTCATTCTAGCCATATCTAAAGAGGTGAGCAGTGACTCGCGAAAGCTCTTCCCCTGCTACCAATTTTGTTAGCCTTTAAGGTGCTACTGGACTCTGGCTCTTTCCTGGTAATAATTAAACATTAAAAGTTAACCCCAAGATAAAATTAACAACCCCCAAATAGCTCCCCTGCCTGAACCTAAGCACTTCAACCTCTGTTGTCTTTATACGTGGTATTTCGCCTCTGTGAGGGAGCCCTAAGAAGTGTCCGAGAGGAGAGATTTCTGAGGGAGAAGAGAGATTTGTGAGGAGAGGAAGGCGCTGTTTTATTCAGCCCATCTTATTTTGCCCAGTCATTAATTCTGTTAAGAGATTATCGGCACTAAGCAGTGAAACGGATTTGTCTTTGCCAGCGCTTCCACTCCCGATGCTTGGTGATTGACATCAGATTAATTTCACAGTGAATTTCAACACCGTCACACCTATTTGTTCAAAGCTGGTCTTTGGCTAAGATAGCAGCTCCACACTCAGGTGTGAGGTGTGGTACGGTGTCGCTTTAATAGTCAATACCATTTGCTTGGAAGGCCGGCTCTTCTGTAGGATGAGACGGATATCAGGTTACGGCTGTAGGAGTGATTTTTTATTAGCACGATCATGTTCCTGGTTTACTCCTGTGAAGAAAAGGAGAACAGTTCCAGAAGGAAACATCTGGGGTCAGATTCATAGAACCACTTTGTACAACAGCTGCCTGACCCCTTCATTCCTTCTGCTGGCTCCTGCTTTGTGAAATGGCCTGCCTAAGGAGAACATAAGAATATAAAAAGAGCCCTGCTGGATCAGACCAGTGGTCCATCTGGTCCAGCATCCTGTCTTACACAGTGGCCAGCCAGTTCCTCTGGAGGGCCAACAACAGGGCAGAGAGGCCGAGGCCTTCATAAGAACATAAGGAGAGCCCTGCTGGATCAGACCAGTGGTCCATCTGGTCCAGCATCCTGCCTCACACAGTTGCCAGCCAGTTCCTCTGGAGGGCCAACAACAGGGCAGAGAGGCCAAGGCCTTCATAAGAACATAAGGAGAGCCCTGCTGGATCAGACCAGTGGTCCTTCTAGTCCAGCATCCTGCCTCACACAGTGGCCAGCCAGTTCCTCTGGTTGAATTCCTCTGAATTCTTAGCATTGTCATAACTCAGAAACGACTGACGGCACTTCACACACAAATGCTTAGGAAAGGAGATTTAACAACCAAGTTTCAGCTGTAAGAGGGAAATCTGAACCAATGTTCACCCTTTCTAATTTTGTTGTGATCCTATCTTGTGGCTTTGTTTGTTCAGGCTCCTGCTCTTTGACTGCATCCTTTTCCACGGTGTCATCTGCCTTGCGTCTCAGAGAGAAAAGGCGAGCTGTAGAAACACTATTTTAATTTCTCTCAAACATCATGAGTACCTTCTCCGGCAAAGTACATCTATCATGGCCACTTAATGCAATTATATTCTGCAGTCAGGAAGTTCAGATTCTTGAATTTGGAATAAATTATGTAAATCAGAGAGAGAGAGAGAGAGATGTACAGATTGGTTTAAGTGGCATACTTGATGGGACAGTCTATTCCATGGATGTAAAAAAAACCTTTTCAGTGGAGAATCATAGAATCACAGAGTTGAAAGGGACCTCCAGGATCATCTAGTCCAACTCCCTGCACAGTGCAGGGAATTCACAAATATCTCCCCCCCACACACACACACACATGCAGTGACTGCTGTTCCATGCCCAGAAGGATGCAAAAAACCCCACCAGGATTCCCAGCCAAACTGGCCTGGAGAAAAATGGCTTCCTGGCCCCAAAGTGGCGACCAGCATTTCCCTGGGCGTATAAGAAAGGGCCACAAGAACTAAGCACTGAGGCAACCCTCCCTCCCTCTCATTATTTACCTAAGTTCACAGAATCAGCACTGCAGTCAGACGGCCATCTAGCCTCTGTTTATTTGTTTGAGAACCTCCACAGAAGGAGAGCCCACCACCTCCCAAGGAGGCCTGTTCCACTGAAGAACCGCTCTAACTGTCAGGAAGTTCTTCCTAAGGTTTAGCCGAAAACTCTTCTGATTTAATTTCAACCCATTGGTTCTGCTCCGACCTTCTGGGGCAATGGAAAACAACTCCCTGTGCAACCATGTCCCCCCCCCCTCCCCTCAGCCTCCTCTTCTCCAAACTGAACATCCCCAGGTCCCTCAGCCTTTCCTCCTAGGGCTTCTTGGTCTCCAGGCCCCCGATCATCCTCCTCGTCGCTCTCCTCTGCACCCGCTCCATTCTGTCCACATCCCTTTTGAAGTGAGGCCTCCAGAACTGCACACAATACTCCAGGTGCAGTCTGACCGGTGAGGTGTACAGCAATGTATATTTAAGCCTCTGAATGTACTGGAAGGTCCTGAGAAATCTTCCTCTCCGGAAATGTAGAAGCAGTGTTAGAGAAAGTCTCTTTCTCCACCCATCACGTTGGTGTCAGAAAAACAGAGACATTCGTTTCCAGGGGAGTGTCAAAAACTGTTCATTGCTGTTACCAGGGAAACCGCCTCATCCTTTTATTACATACAGCATTTCTGCATTGAACAATTGCAGCCTATGCGTGGAAACACATTCTGTACCAAAGAACAGCCTGAAGGGGCAAAGGTGATTGCTACCAGGAGACCCAGCAAGGAGACATTAACTCATACCTCTGGACCAGTGTTCCCTCTAAGCTGAGTTAGTGTGAGCTAGCTCACAGTTTTTTAGCCTCTGGCTCATGCATTTTTGTCTTCGCTCAGGAAGGATGGCTCCAGGGCAAACTGGTTGATGCCGCAGCCAAATCGCTCACTCACAACTTTAATGCCAGTAGCTCACAAAATAGAATTTTTGCTCAGAGGACTCCACAGCTTAGAGGAAGCATTGCCCCTGACCCCTACCTGCCTGTAGAAATGCCTGTGGTCGTCTGAATGAGAGTCCCTGAACCCCTTTAGGGATGCAAGCCCAACAGCAGCAAGAAATCATAATCAGCCTCTGGAAAAAAAAACATCAGAAATATAGGAATTTGAGACTTTGAGCTTGTTTTAGGGTCGACAATTCTGGGTTGGTTCCTGGAGATTTAGGGGTAGAGCGATGGGAGGGTGGAGTCTTGGGAGGGGAAGGACTTCAGCAGGGTATAATAATGCCAGAGAGCCCTGCTTCCAAAGCAGCCAGTTTCTACAGCGGAACTGATCACTGTGGCCAGTTGGGATTCCAGGAGATCTCCAGGCCCCACCTGGAGGCTTGGCAACAAACACACCGGAAACACAGCAAGGTTGAGTAAAACATGGAAAATCACCATGTAACAACAAAAACAAAACACACAATTCTGATATACAACTGTAACGTCATTCATTAATGCAATCGTATACTTGTGACATACAGTAAAGACCCTAGTGCAGTGGTGGCCAAACTGTGGCTCGGGAGCCGCATGCGGCTCTTTCACACATATTGTGCGGCTCCCGGCAGGGCGGCTGGGGAAGCTAAATATCATTAGCAAATAATTTTCATTGGACAAATAAATATCATTATCAATATCTGCTTTTAGCCCTTTTGTTCTTATTTTTGGCAGTCTCATTTAATGTTAATAAAAAGCAAATTTGCATATTTCCCAGTAAAAAGTGTAATGTTTGTTCATGTCTTGTGGCTCTCGAACATCTGACGTTTATTCTATGTGGCTCTTATGTTAAGCAAGTTTGGCCACCCCTGCCCTAGTGTAGCCTGATTATCATAGAGCACTAACAACAATGGTACAGATATAACAACATAAATATAAATATAACAAAATTCAATCTTAAAAGAATGTCCAAAGTTACAGAGAAAAATATGCGGACAAGGTTCACTGTTGGGGCTGTCTTGCTTTCAAAAGAGACGCAGCAAACATCCTGCAACACGCCTCCCAGGCAAAAATTGCGTGTTTCGAGGCGTTCCTCTTCAGGCAAATTTATTGCTCCTGGAACCAAAGCTCACAAATGCTGCAATGCACAAATCAAGAACTTCTCTGCGTGGCTTCTCCGGTTCTCCGGCACAGTGATTTTCCACGTTTTACCCCACCTGGAGGGTGGCAACCCTAACTGTTTTGTTTGGCACTTAAAACATGTCAATGTGTTGTCTAGATCTGCATTTTATTGCGAGGACTATGCTTGTAAAAATGTCCCTTGGTGGAAAAACAGAATCAAGCAAAGTCAGGATGCAGTAAGGATTGCTCGGTCCCAGAGGGTAAGAAGCAGCTGGAGATCCAGGCTGCCAGATCTAGCCCACTGATTCTTTCTGCCTCGCCCTGTTCATAGGGCCTTCCCCTCCTCCACACGTGCTCCTTTAACCCGCTCTCCTTCGGCAGGGAAAACAGCAGAGGCTCCGTGAGAGATTTCCCCTTGCACACTTGGGCAGTTCACTCCTTTATCCAGGGCTATTTTGGGGCAGGAACGCACAGGAATGGAGTTCCACCTGGCTCCTGAGTTGGCCACGCCTACAACCAAAATCTCTGTGCATGCAGAGCACGCAGCCCTCCCCAGGTTACACACAAGAGGGAGAGGCCGCATGTTAAAATGCCCTTTGGAATTTCCTTGTCAATTTCACTCCCCCCCCCCACCCCCAGTCAGCTGAGAGTGAAATTGACAAGGAAAAGCCTCTCTCTGCCTTCCCTTCTCTAGTTGACATGTCTCAACTGGAAAAGGGCAGGCAGGGAACCCAGGCGCCTTGAAAATGCCTTTCTTTCCCTCCTTGATCTGTGGAAGGGAGAGAAAGGCATTTAACCATGCCCCCCCCGCCCCGCCCTTCCCCGAGTCTCTCCGCAATAGCGAAGAAAGGCGATGCTCAAGTGGGGCAGAGAAGCTCGGGGAGAGAGAGGCAAGCTTCCATGCTGCCCTGTGCTTTCCCGGCCCCCTGCCTAATATGCTAATGAGCTGTGCTGTACGGGGTGTGGCCTATTGTGCTAATGAGTTCCCGCTCGGCTTTTTTTTTTTTACAAAAAAAAAAGCTCTGCCTTTATCAAAGGCAAAGCCAAGAAAGGAACTGGAACTGGATAATTGGGGTCCTCAAAGGATTATCTAAAGTCTCTGGGCTTCTGGGAGAGGGAAGGGCCCCCCAGAAATGCACTGGGGGCTGAACTCACGGCTGAACTCACTAATAAACAATCTGATCACTACACACGTTTGAACCCAGTATATTTCACATTTTGTTCAAGATGAAAATGTTTCAGAAGGATGAGTTTAGCAGCAGGCTGGCATCGTAGTTTGGAGGTCGTCGGGATGGTGACATTGATTGGCCTCTCTGGACAGCCATTAGCCTTGGACGTGTTGCAGTGAACATGCGTACATCCTGTACCTATTTGAGAACATCTATCACGGGCTGAGTGCCTGTAGGTCAGGAGCCGAGTTGAAGTCCGAGATAGTTCAAGGTCAAGCCAAATCAGGAACGAATTACCAAGTCCAAAATACAAGCCGAAAGCAGAGTCAGTCCAAGCCGAGGTCAGAGAGGGAAACTCACGAGCAAACCAGTCCAAGGAGTCAACCAAAAGCCAAAGTCAGACAGAGCCGGAGTCACGAGCCAGAGGGTCCAGAATCAAGCCGAAGTCAGATGGAGCCGGAGTCACGAGCCAGAAGGTCCAGAATCAGGTTTAGCTGATGCGAGCCGAGCGGGCGCAGAGCTTAGTCAGAATGACTTGTTGCTAGCACAAGTTGTTGGTCTTTGTGCTGTGCCTAAATACCCAGCCACTTCCTGTGCTAGTTAGCAGCTGGCAGCGAGGTCCCGGCTCCCTCTAAAACTCAGGGCTGAGTGATCTGCGACTACGCATGCGTGCCTCTTTTCTCCTAGCAGCCAAGTCTTGCCTGGATCGTGACCTTAGCCGTTCCACCCGAGGAGGTGAATCAGGTGGGCTTGAGCTTGGCTGTGGCTCAGCTGCTGCCGGTGCTGGGGTAATGCCCTGAGAGGTGCTTGCCTGAGCCTCCTCTGGTTCAGGTGGAGGCTCCTCTGGAGCTGGGGACTGATCCTCCACTGCACTTAGGTCCGCAGGAGGCAGGTCTTCAGAGGCACTCCTGACAACATCTGGTTGTAAGAAAGAGCCAGTGGGCAAATTGCTTTACACACGAAACCGGGGATCAGTGTTCCTGGATGAATGTGAGGTTTAAATCACCCGTCCAGCTATCCGCGAACTGAACGTAACGTGACAATTGCTCAGCGCATTTATTGTTGTTGTTCTTCTTATGGTGGTGGTCAGTGACGGCCCTGGGTTTTTCTGCCCACTAGGTGAGGATACATTCTGGCACACACACCCCCCCGCCCCCAGTGTGGGATGGGGGTGGGCGCCGGAGTCACAGCGGGTGGGCCGAGGGGGGCGAGCTGCAAATGCATGTGGGTGTGGGATCGCTCAAGGGGAAGGGGAGGGAGCCTGTGCCAAGCTGCAAAAGGAGCTCCAAAGAGACCCCGGGGGTGGCAGAGGGCGAGCAGCACTTTCCTGTCATCCCGGGCTATTCCCCATGCCTGTCCCCCCCCCCCCCCGCCTTCTTCTCTTTCTGTCTGAGGGGCTGCAAAGAGGGGAGTCTCTTATGGGGGACGGCACAAGAAGCCGGCAAGGGAGGCTTCCTGCGCGGGGCGAGAGAGGGGATGAGGCCAGCCAGAATGGCACCCTTGTTGAGTCGTCGCCCTAGGCGACGGTCTAAAATTTAACAATAATAGGCCAGCCCTGGGTTGTGGTTGTTGTTATTATTATTATTTAGATTTTTGAATCACCCATCCCTTCTATTGCAGGGCTCTGGGCAATGTACAACAGTAAATAAAAAGATAAAAACTCTGCAATTAAAATACAACTGTACCAATAAATCAAGTCAAACCACCCGACGGCGAACTGATATCATTCCCTATTCCAAACTGTCTGACCGCCTCATGGGCAGAGGAAGAGGAGGAGGAGGGATGGCTGATCTGGAGAGCAAAATGCGGCTCGTGCCCATCCCTAGTTCTGCATTTTAAAAGATTCAGGGATGAAAAAAGAATGATCCAGTACTGAAGGCAAGCCATTGTCTCAGCTCCAGACGCTTGGCTCCGAGTTCAGCAGCAGTTCAGAAATTATCTCTTTAGAGGGTAACACAAAAATTTGGCCTTCCGAGAGGCAACATTTTGAGATCGAAAGTTTCCAGGGCAGTCAGCATGTCCAAATTGTCCCACGGGTCATTCAAACCGAAAGGAGTTAATGGAACAAAACTCTCAAATGCTCTGAACTGGAAAAAAAAAAGCAGTGGGGGACAGTGTTGCTTCATCCCCACACAAAAAGCTAGCCGTCTCTCTGCTCAGAAAGATCTTCCATCTTCACTCCAGGGCAATTTTTCGGCTTTATTGTACCATAAATAGAAAATTCCCCAGGTTTTGGACAAGTCGTTGCGTAATGGGTTGAATTGCTACAGGTGTTTCCTGAGCTGAACTCCTCTGGGCACTTAAGCAAACGTCGAATTTCGAGGAGCACAGAACATTTCTCTGAAAAGCATGATTAATGTGGACTTCAGAGCCAGACTTGTGGCATTTGAGCCAAAGGCCAAAATCCGACGCAGAATTAAGTATGGCTGAAGGCCGGTAAGTGGGTTTAAGCACACAGACCTCCACATTGGACCCAGGCCAGAATCCCTCGCTGGCTGGGGAATTTCTTCTACCTCAAGGCATTATGTGGATCTCAAAGGCCTCTAAAAAGGAATTTCGAAAGAGGCATGTTCTAAAATTGCTGGCTGAAATGTTGCCCGATGGAAATAGGAGGGAGGGTTTTCATCCCCCAAATCCTGATTCATCACCTTTACCCCTCTCAATGAGCGCTAGAGATGCTAGTCTCCAGGTAGGTCCCCTGGAATTACAGCTCATCTCCAGACTACAGAGATCAGTTCCCCTAGAGAAAAGGGATGCTTTGGAGGGAGGACTCTAGGGCACTGTTCCCCACTGAGGTCCCTGTCCTCCCCAGGCTCCACCCCCAAATCTCCAGGAGTTTCCCAACCTGGAGCTGGCAACCTTAAGAACATCAGAGAAGCCAACGATGGGTCAGGCCAGTGGCCCATCCAGTCCAACACTCTGTGTCACACAGGGGCCAAAAACACCAGGTGCCCTCAGGAGGTCCAGCAGTGGGGCCAGGACTCTAGAAGCCCTCCCACTGTTGCCCCCCCACCCCAAGCACCAAGAATACAGAGCATCACTTGCCCCAGACTGAGAGTTCCTATCTGTACTTTGTGGCTAATAGCCACTGATGGACCTCTGCTCCGTATGCTTATCTAATTCCCTCTTGAAGCTGTCCATGCTTGTTGCCGCCACCACCTCCCGTGGCAGTGAATTCCATGGGTTGATCACTCTTTGGGTGAGGAGGTACCCAGGTAAAGAAGCCACCCAGTTATCTTCTATCCTCTAC
Source organism: Lepidodactylus listeri (assembly GCA_029233225.1). Taxonomy (NCBI): domain Eukaryota; kingdom Metazoa; phylum Chordata; class Lepidosauria; order Squamata; family Gekkonidae; genus Lepidodactylus; species Lepidodactylus listeri. Next base: position 93,685,102 of record JARCFY010000011.1, on the reverse strand, counting down.
ACAGGGGTCTTCCAGCTTTCCAAACCTGGATTTGTATTTCTGAGTCTCCAGATAAATAATAACAGGAGGAGGAATGGTTTAAAACAACTTTAATATGAAGGATGACTAGAATGTCTTGTACAGCAGTCTTGAAGCCACAATGAAGAATGAAAGTCAAATGAATTGAGGGAATGTCTCTTAGTTATACATTTCACCACTACACCTTGGGAGCCACTGAGCTGCAAGTCTGTGACACCAGAGTCATGTGACAGGAAGAGGAGGGAGCCCGGGTTGTGACCTCAGCAGTGTTCTACTGCAAGAAGCTCAAGCCAAGCATGGGGTTCCCAACACTGCCTCAGTGAGGTTCAGGAGATTTGGGGGGCGGGGTTCCTGGGGAAGGTGGAGTTTCAGGAAGATATGATGTCACTTCCTGGTGACGCTCTAGGCTGCTTCTCTTATTTTCCATGGTCTTTATCATAGAAAGTAGGGCACGGAGGCCATTTTCTCTCCTGCGTGTTGGTTCCTTGGGGGCAGGAAATTGGGGGGCGGGCAGGTAATCCCTCTCTCTGGGCAGGGAAATGAGTTGCCTAGCTGAGCACCAGCCGCCACTCTCAAATCTCTAGCAATTTCCCGCCTGGAGCTAGCAACATTGCTTACACTGGAGGATCAGGGCGAAGCATCTCCCAGGCTTGTGGGTAAGGTTGCCAGCTCTGAGTTGGGAAATCCCTAGAGATTTGGGGGGTGGAACCTGAGGAGAGTGGGATCTGAGGACAGGAGGGACTTCAATGGGGCACAATGCCATACAGCCCACCTTCCAAACAGCCATTTTCTCCAGGGGAACTGACCTACATTGCCTGGAGATCAGTATAATCCCAGAATATCTCCAGCCACCGCCTGGAGGTTGGCAACCCAGCTCAGGGGCTTTGTGGTCCCGTTTTTGGAGCCATAGTACGGTGCATGTCTGTCGTGTTAGTTTAAAAGACACCTCATAAACAAGGCTCCCTCTAAGCTGTGGAGTCTGGTGAGCAAAAATTCTACTTTGTGAGCTCCTGGCATTCAAGTTGTGAGTGAGCGATTTGGCTCCTGCATAAATTAGTTTGCTCTGGAGCCATCCCTTCCTGAGCTCAGACAAAAATGTATGAGCTAGAGGCAACAAAACTGTGAGCTAGCTCCCACTCACTCAGCTTAGAAGGAACACTGCTCATAAAAAGGATCCAGAGTTTGGATCCTGGTTCGGTTGCAATCTGGCTACGAGTGTATGTTTTCACAGCTTGGAAAAGAAGATGTGGAGGGGGGGAGGTATGCAAAGGGCGTAGCCCATGCCAGTGCTGAAATCCCCCTTTTGAGAAACTGGAACTGAGAAACAGGGCGTGGAATGAATCGAACAACATGCTGTATCCCAACGGGGCCAAAGAGTCGAGGGCTACCAGCCAACCCTTCCACACAGCTGTCGGAGCCGCTGCCTCAGTTTGAATTTCGCCGCTACGCTGACAACCATTACCTATGCCCAACATGGAACGTGTTTTGTTTTTATACAGGTTCTTGGCATCATACAGGTTCTTGGCATCTCCTGACATCAGGGCCACAGACAGAGGGAAGAGGGAAACCAGCAGTCACCCAGCTTGACAGAATTAAAGCTGGAAGGCCTTCTGTCGATGTACGCATCTCCTTCGGCCTAGGCTCCCCCCCCCCCCCACCTCAGCCCATCCTGTTTCTGCCGATCATCTGTTCTTTATAGAGGGGAAACCAGGAGAAAAGAAAGAATTATGAGGAGAGAATGACTGAACCAGCTGTGAGGAACAAGCTCTTTTCCCCTCATGAGGACCACACAAAGGTTTGCTGAGGTGAGCTTCGTCATAGAAAAGAGACGTTCTAGTGGGGAAGGGAGGATACAGAAATGAGGTCCAAATATTCGTCCGAAGTGTCCTCCCCCACATGAGAAACTGCCCTGTTGTTATCAAGGGGAAGATGAGAAGCAGTGTGGTATCGTGGATGTGTCGTTCCATAGCCAAGTCACGTAACAAAAGCAGTGAACGCATGAAACTGCCTCAGCCCCATAGCCAGAAATTTTGGCTTGGTGGGTCATGGGTAAATTTTGTGGGGCAGCAGGGGAGGGGTGTGCCTTACATTTGAGGGGACGGAGCCCCGAAATGCCCCACCATAGCTATGAGCCTAAACTGCCTTATACTGTTATCAGACCATTGGTCCATGAAAGTCAGCCTAATCTGACTGACAGCAGCTCTCCAGGGGCTCAGGTTGAGGTCTACCATCACGTCCTACTTCATCCTTGACTGGAGATGCTGCGTATTGAACCCGGGACCTTCTGCATATCAAGCAGATGCTCTACCACTGAGCCATGGCCCATCCCAGTGTAATGGGGTGGATCCAACCATCCTCCAAGTAGCCTTCTGCTAGCCTAAGGGGCTTTCCACCAGCTTAAGTAAGAACATCAGAAGAGCCCTGCTTGATCAGACCAGCAGTCCATCTAGTCCAACATCCTGTCTCACACAGTGGCCAGCCAGTTCTTCTGGACAGCCAGCAACAGGAGATAGAGGCTGAGGCCTTCCCCTGAGGTTGCCTCCTGGCTCTGGGATTCAGAGGACTCGTGCCCCTGAATGTGGAGGTTCCCCTCAGTCACCAGGGATGGTAGCCACTGATAGACTCGTCCTCCATCCTCTGGCAGCAACTTCCATATCTGAATCCCTCTTTGCGTAAAGTAGTCTTTCCTTTTGTCCATTTTGAGCCTACTGCCCATCAGTAGCTCTTCCTTACACATGAGGCTGCCTTGTACTGAATCAGACCACTGGTCCATCAAGGTCAGTATTGTCTCCCGGTGCAAAGTTTAAGTCACAACCAATTTACGGCAACCTCACAGAGTTTTCAGGGCAAGAGAAGATTGGAGGAGGCTTGCTACTGCCTGCCTCTGTGTAGCGACCCTGGACTTCCCTGGTGGAACAGGCTCCTTAACTAGGGCCAGCCCTGCTTAGCTTCCAAGACTGGTGAGATCAGGTTAGCTCGGGCCATCCAGGTCAAAAGTTGAAGAGACCGGAAGGGAGATGGGGTTTTTTTTATAAAGTGAAGCATTTTACCTACATTAAAAAATAATAAACAGTGAAATCTTGAAATCCCTTTCCTAGGATTAAGCCCTGCTGAGTAGATCTCAGAAGGATTTTTGAGCAAACCTTTTTAGGATTGCCCTGAAAGTGGTGGAAAGACAGTTTTTAATAGTGTTGCTAGGTGAGGTTGACAAGCCGGGGGGGGGGGGGGGACGGGGGACGGGACTTTCCAGGACCCTTCAGGAGAGGGGAGGGAAGAAGCATGACTGAACTCCAAAGGGAATTCTGGCTGCCACATTTAAAGGGACCGTGATCCTTTTAAATGCCTTCCTTCCCCTGGAAATAAAGGAGGATTGGGGCACCTACATTTGGACCCTTGGTCCAATCTTTTTGAAACTTGAGAGGTTTTTTTGAGGAAAGGCACAAGATGCTATGCTGAAAATTTGGTGCCTCTACCTCAAAAAACAGCCCTCCAGAGCCCCAGATACCCACGGATCAATTCTCCATTATACCCTATGGGGACTGGTCTCCATAGGATATAACGGAGTGTGCAGCAGACATCCCCCCTCCCCCGCTTTTTGATAACCTTGAAGCGGGGAGAGAGCCTCCAAACCAGGGGATCCCCTGCCCCCAACTGGGGATTGTCAACCCTACTTTTTGAGGCCTTGGAAGAAATGTTGGGAGAAGAGAACCATCGCTGGTTTCCTACAAGAAGCTAGGCCAGAATTAAACTTGCTCCCCTCTCCCCCAATTCATCCCATATGGGCCATTTTTTTATGGCCCTTGCTCATTAAAATTGATCCCCGATTGCTCAATTTAAGCTTCCGGTCTGCTGAGTGAAGTTTGCGGTGTTTCGCTGAGATTCGTTAATACAGAGATGTATTTTGAATGCGATGCAATCAATTAATTAATGGAGTCACTGGGTAAGAGCCAGCTGTTTAATCGACTGAAAATTTAATTAGTTGACAGCTCTAATAAAACCAGGCCGAGGCTTTTTTAAAAATGAAAATGTCAGACTTTGCGGCAGCTACTCAGAGAATCGGACATGATGGAAAGAACCGGAGCCAGATATTTCTCGTCCCCGATTGACCCAAACTCTGGCCGTAGGCCTTAACGCTAGCCGAATGTGCTCCTCCGTCTTTTCTTATTGCATAAATATAGGTCAGTCAGACAACATGGCTCCAAACGGCAAATCTGTCTCAGGAGTCAAGCTCCCAGCCTCACAAATGTGGGATTGATCAAGTCCAGGAACGCCAGCCCGTTATTAGCCGGTTCGAAGCTTATAAAAACAAAGACTCTGTAAGGCAAACCATGATAAATAATGTTGTGAGTCTCTCGCAGTAATGTGGTACGATAACATGGGGTCTTAGCGATGAAAGCCCGTGTAATGTCTTGCCAGGGAGATTAAGTACAATCACTGCGTGTTAGGCGGTCTGTTTTATAATGTGTTTCATTCCCTACTTGTTGTGGGGCACAGAGGGTGGCGGGCGGGGAGAAGATGCGTATCATCCATGTACACAGGAACATTGGACTGTGTTCAGAGCACGCTGCGGATTTTCGTGACGTTCGGTCTTTGTAAGCGTGCTGTGCAAATTAGGTGTCTTCAAAAGTGTGGGGCCAGACCCCTATGGATGCTTCCTTGCTTGTGACGCAGGATTCATGGTACCTTCCAAAACTTGGGACTGTAACCCTACACAGAGTTAGAGCCAAATTATACGTTACATCTTTTTATTTGTTTACATGGATATTTCTGTGTTCCCTGCAGCCGCGCAGCAGCTGGGGGGTACCTGACTCCCTCCCCTTTTTTAAAAGAGGTGAGCCCAAATGAGCTCAGAATGGTGCCATGGAGAGGGGAGGTTTCTACTCCCCCCCCCAAGAAGTTTTCTTGTATAAAAACCATGCCGGGGGGAGTTACTTTGCCAGTTTCAATGCTCCATAAGCAGATGCTTCATGAATAGAGGCCGAGGCCTTCCCTGGATGTTGCCTTCTGGCACTGGGATTCAGAGGCTAAATGCTCCTGAACGTGGAGGTTCCCTTTTGTCACCAGAGAAGGTGCCTCGGTGAACTGAATGTCCTCAACAAAAGCCTTCCATTCACATATCCTCTTTAGCGTGATTCCCTCTACATGGCAGCCAGGCAGGGTTGCCGGTTCCTCCCCAGTAGGGCTGCCAAGTCAGCCCGGGGGGCGGGGGATCCCCCACTACAGGGGTTCCCGATCCGCCGGCCGGCATTCGGCCGGCGGGGGGAACCCCACCCCCGAAGTCGTCCAGCCTGGACGACTTCCCCAGCGTAATGATGTCACCCGGAAGTGACGTCACCACGTTGGGGGCGTCGCCCTGGCAACGCCCCCAACGTGGTGACGTCACTTCTGGGTGACGTCATCGGGCGCGCGCACTTCACACGCGCGCCAGGGAGGCTCCCGGGCAAAGAAGGACTCCCCCCCGCCAGTACGTGAGTACGACTTGGCAACCCTACTCCCCAGCCAACAGCAGGGCATAGGTGTAGACTAAAGGGGGGGGGGCTGGGGAGCTAGCACCTCCCCCCCGAACTTTTCCATGGGATACTGAGCCTCTCCCGGGAAGTCCCCGATCCTTCCTGGTGGGAAGCATCTTCTGGCCTCCCAGGAGGAGGAACCGGCCTCTGGCCGAAGGGCTCGAACTGCAAGAACCAGCCTTGCTTTCCCGGAGGCGACAGGAAAGACCCTGATCCATCCCCCGGGGCTCTTCTCAAGCTGTCTGCTCCTGTCGTGGGGGGGCCTTTCCCCCCTCCGCATCCTCTGTTTTGTGTACTGGGTTCAAGGAATTGAGGAGATGGACAGCGACATAGCTATCACTAGTTTATTGGTACACAAAACAGTAATGGAGTACTGGCTGCAAGGGGCCAACTATATACAGTAGCCTTGACTTTTCCTGGCCCAATGGGCGGGGTTTTAATCTCCCGCCAGAGATCTGTAAGGAGGACCTGGTGACTGCTTGGACAGGGCGGGGCGGGGGTCAGGGGGACTTGCTGGGGGACTGGCGGGCCCCAGGCTTGCGGGGGGGGGGGGGCAGCGGCTGTGGCCCAGGGCCAGCCCCCCCCCCAAATTGGAAAGTCTACGCCCTTGCAGCAGGGGTATGTATGTGAGGGGATTAGGGTGGCTAGATCTAGGTTGGAAAAAGCCCCTGAGATTTGGGGGTGGAGCCTGAGGAGGAAAAGGACCTCAGTGGGGTACAGTGCCGTAGAGTCCACCCTTCAAAGGATCCATTTTCTGCAGGGGAACTGATCTCTGTGGTCTAGAGATGAGCTGTAATTCTAAGGGATCCCCAGTTCCCACCTGGAGGCTGGCATCCCTAAGGATTCTCTTGTACTTTGTCAAGCGCACAACATCGCTTGACTCTCCCTGGTCCGAAAGAAGCTTGGCTGACCAGCACTAGAACCAGGGCTTTCTTGGTGGCGGCCCCATACTGGTGGTTTGAGCTCCCGGAGAACATCAGGGCCCTGCGGGACTTACTACAGTTCTGCAGGGCCTGTAAAACGGAGCTCTTCCACCAGGCCTTCAAATAGGAGCTACCACTGGGGGAATAAGGATGACTATGCCCCTGGAACTTGTTGGCTGAGACCCTGCCGGAGGCTGCTAAATTGGATGCTGCCCTTCACCGCTGTGACTGTTTTATCTGTTCGTTTATTATAAATTATGCTGTGGTTTATAACTTTTGTAAATTATTATTTTATAGTATTTTATCTGTTGGAAGCTGCCTTGAGCCAGCTTGTCCAGCTAGGCGGGGTAGAAATATAAGCTCTCTCTAGGGTTGCCAAGTACCGGCGACTTACCGGCGGGGGGGAGTTGTTCTCCCCCCGGGAGCTCTTCTGGTGCGTGTGCTTTGCGCGCGCGCCACGGCGACGTAATGACGTCACCTGGAGGTGACGTAATTACACGGGGGAAGTCATCCCACCGGACGACTTCTGGGGTGGGGTTCCCCCCGCCGGCCGAATGCCGGCCGGCGGATCGGGAACCCCTATAGCAGGGGATCCCCCGCCCCCCGGGCTGACTTGGCAGCCCTAGCTCTCTCTCTCTCTCTGTCTCTCTCTCTCTCAAGGAGTATCTGCAGGCCGCAATTCTGTGTAACAACTAGTGTTTCCAGGTGCCTCGAAGCAGCCAGTGCGGGACAGGGTGTGCCCTTCCTGGAAGCGAGAGGAACGCTGGAAATTAACACAACATGTCTATGTGACCCAAAAGTGACATAGACGCAATGTGGAGCGACACTCTGGTTTGGGGGCAAAAATTCTATGATAGAATTAGCTTCTACCATAGAGCTTTGCCCAAAAACCAGCACGTCGTGCGCCCCCCCCCCCCCCCCAAATGTCATCTCTGGGTCATAGAGATATGTTGCATTCATTTCCAGCGTTCCCCCCTTGGGGGTGGGAGGAAATCCTCCCACCAGCCAGCTGACCAGCAGCGCAAAGGTGAGAGCTGAAAGCAGGAGAACCCTGCCCCCACCAGGGGGTCTGGTATCCCTTGTCTCAGCAACTCTTTCTCATTCATACCTTTTGTATATACCTTATATATACAAGGACAAGGGTTTTCAGTCAAATGGTAATCCCTCCCCTAGCAATTATCCACTGCCACCACCTCTTTTTAATCTCCAGCATTAGGACATTGGGTCTGTGATTTGAGTCCCATTGATTTTTGTGCTGCCCGAACAGGTCTCCGAGGATATAATCCAAAATCATCGCCCTGTTATAAACTGTTCCAAAGGGATTTTGAAGAAATGTTTCTCCTGTTGCCATGGTTACGTCTGCTCGAAATGTAGGTTATTTTAGCATCACCCCTTATTTATCTTTTTTGCAATTACGCCCACGCCCTCTCTTTCTTCCATCAAGGGCTCTTGCAGGAGGTCTTCCATCATAGGATTGACCGGGCTCAGCCCCGCTTAGTTTCAGTAATGGCTGCATCTGTTAGGGGGATTGCTTAAATTCTGCTTTCTGCTATACTGTGGCTCAAAAAGAAATGGAGTGAGGATTGGGGAGGAGGAGGAGACGACAACAACATTGGATTTATACCCCGCCCTTCACTCAGAGTCTCAGAGCAGCTTACAATCTCCTTTCCCTTACCCTCCCCACAACAGACACCCTGTCAGGTCACTCAGTCTGAACTTCCAGTCTTCCAGGAACTGCTCATGAGAGAACAGCTCTGAGAGAACTGTGACTGACTCAAGGTCACCCAGCTGGCTGCATGTAGAGGAGTGGAGAATCAAACCTGGTTCTCCCAGATTAGAGTCTGTACTCCTAAATACTATACCAAACTGGCGGGATGTGGGTGGGTGCTGGTGTCCACGCCTATTGATCTATTACTCCACTAAAAAGCAAGTGTCCCATTCCTTTCCTTATTGCAGCCCTGGGAAGAAATGCATTTTTGGGGGGTAGAGGCCTGAACTGAGGAGAACCTTTACCAGGAGATTTACCAGGCGGAAAGCGGGAAGTCAGTTCACCTCACCTCAGATCAGTGATCTCTTAAGAAATGCTAATAAGTCTAGCTAGAGACAATAGGAGGGTCCAGTCCCCCTAGGGTTGCCAGATCATGGTTGGGAAACTCCTGGAGATTTGGGGGCGGAGCCTGGGGAGAACATGGTTCTCAGTGGGGTACAATGCCATAGAGCCCATCCTCTAAAGTAGCCAGTTTCTCCGGGGGAACTGATATCTGTGGTCTGGAGATGAGCTGTAATTCCAGGGGATCACCAGATCCCACCTGGAGGCTGGCATCCATGAGTTCCCTCCCCCAAGCAGGGAACTGAGATTTGGAGGAATTAAGACTAGAAGGACTCCAGGAAGAAATTTGCACCGGGTGTGCAAGAAGACCCTGAAAGCCAGGCTGTAGCTCCCCACCAGGACTCAGGTAAAACCTGGAAACCCTAACTTCCAGGTTGGGAAATACCTGGACATTTTTTGTGTAAATCCTGAGGAGACTGTGGTTTGGGGAGGGAAGGAACTTCCATGGGGTACAATGTCATAGAGTCCACCTTTTCTCCAGGTGAACTGATCTCTTTGGCCTGGAGATCCAGTGTAATCCCAAGAGATTTCTACCCACCACCTGGAGGTTAGCTAACCTAGTGTCATGGGTCCTGGCTCCGCTGAGGCCGACTGTTCCTCAGATGAGGAAGCGGCATGGAGCCACCCAGCCTCCTCTGGAGTCAGCCCTGAAGAGGAACCTCTACCAGCACCTGCGGGAGAAGAGGCCCCAGCAGTTGCATAGGAGGAGCAGCAAGACGAAGAGACTGAGGTATGGCCAGAGGGAGGGACTGATCCAGAGGCCAGATTCCTCACTTAGCTCACCTGAGTGTCCCAGATGCAGGGTTCGCCAGCGTCTGAATGTGCAAGAGAGGAGGAGTGCCAGACTGCAGCTGTTGCAAAGGCAGTGTGAGGAGCTGTGAGTCTTTGTAGATTGACTCCCAGGGAAGGGAGGACCTGATCATAAACACCCCCGCTCACCTGCCTTGCTGTGGAAGCAACCGTGCATGCTTGGACTTGATCCCAGCCTCCTCTCCTCACTCCTAGCTCCTGAACCCTCTGACTGGTTTCCTGGCTTTCTGACTTTCGGCTCTGTTTCTCAGCTTGCTTTTGGACTGGGTATCCAGCTTTCGGTGAAGGGTATCCTTGGCGACCGGCTGGACCCAGCACACGATGCCACCTCCCCTTCCTTGACTAACCTTGCAGCCTCTCTTCCATCATGGCTTCATGTTCCCTCTTCAGAGATGTTTCCCGTGTATTTTGTGTTGCCATTTGGCTTCGGTTTTGAAAATGGGCAAGCGGTGGACAAGAAGTCCTGATTCAGCTCTCCCCATGAGGAAAGTCTGGGTCATGAGGAAGAAAGGCGAAATTGTGCTAAAGATATGTAATGTTTTCACAGAGTCAGCTCATTTCCTACCCCTGAGGTAATCGAGGGCTCTGCGCCTTGGTGAAGTAACAGCTCTCCAGTGGCACATAAAGAAGCTCGGGGCCCCATCGGCCTATAAATCCTTCCCTGGTGACTTTTATGATGCCCCTTCTCCCTTGGCGTTCCACCTTGCCATCTGCTCAAGATTTCCGGCACTCCCTGCTATGGAACAAAATTTCCCTGTATGTGCTGCACCCCAAAATGTTACTTAGCAAGCCAAGGGCCATAGCGTCACTCCTGTGCCTTCTGACGTAGATGGAAAAATAGATTTTCTCCCTCTTGGCCTGTTTCTGGTGCCCCAGAATCCAGTCCATGAGAGGAGAGCTGCCAATGTCCAGGTGGGTACAAAATCAATAGAAAACACCACGAGCAATCATACAATGTATGCAATAATATTTAATAAAAATCTAAATTGTGCGCAATTTGTATCATCACCTTCTAGGTATTAGCAAAATGCATATATATAGGCATTCATATAGAGGCACTACCCGAAGGAGTCGCAGAGTGGCTTACAGTGTCTTTTCCCTTCCCCTCTCCCTCCCCACAACAGACACCCTGTGAGTTAGGTGGGGCTGAGAGAGCTCTTTCGAGGACTGCCCATGAGAGAACAGCTCTGAAAGAACTTGAGACTGACCCAAGGTCACACCAGCAGCTGCATGTGGAGGAGCGGGGAATCAAACCCAGTTCTCCCAGATTAGAGTCCGCACTCCTAACCACTACAGCAAACTGGCTAAATAAAATGACCCAACTGAGGCTATCACATTATGAGAAGACAGGAGTCACTGGAAAAAACAATGATGTTAAGAAAAGTTGAAGGCATCAGGAAAAGAGAAAGACCCAACAGGAGATGGATTGACTCGCTCAAGTAAGCCACGGCCTTCAGTTTGCAAGACCCAAGCAAGGCTATCCATGACACGACATTTTGGAGGTAATTCATTCATTGGGTTGGCCAGTCACTCCTGGGAACTGGTGGGGGATGGGGGTTACTTACCGGGATGAGGAGGGAGGCCCAGCCACATTATCTGGAAGTGACATCATCAAGTTGGGGATGTCAGGGTGACACTCTGGTATTTGGGCAAAAACTCTATGGTAAATTTGGCTTCTACCATAGAGTTTTTGCCCAAATACCAGAGTGTCGCCCTGACATCCTCCACATGATGACGTCGCTTCCGGGTCATGTGGGCAGTGACATAGACATGTTGCTGCATGTCCGCTGGGCCTCCCTCCTTTTCGGGGTAAGTTCTCCCCACCAGCAAGCTGATTGGTGGTGGGGTGGCGGGACCTGGGCAGGTCTGGCAACCCTATTTATTCATTGGGTCACCCATAAGTCAAAAGCGATGTGATGGCATATAACATGTGCACCCATAACTTGCAGTTGCTTTGTTAGCCACCTTACATCAAAGGAGATGAAGCAGGATATAAGTATTAAAAAATCAATTTCTAGCTGGCGATGACTCAAAAAATGTCCTGCAGCAATCTTAGCCATCCCGGAATGAAATCCGCCGCTCCAGACAGCAGCTTAAATGCACCCAATCACCCGTACAGTCCAATCGGACTATTACTGTGTTTGCCACACAGAATGACATTTCTCACTGTGTACATCTCTGCTTATAATTAGGCATCACATGGTGAATAATTAAAAACATCTTTGAGCACTAGACTGCTACTCTTTGGAAGTAATGAGCATTCAGCAGAGTATTTGCAGTTTTTGCATTTGCCGTACGACGACTGATACACAGGCTGCAAAACTGTACGAGTCCTACGCATTTTCCGTGGCTCAAGGAAATGACTTTCATACACACAACCCAATGCTTTCAGACATCTTTTGATGTTTCATGAAGTCAAATCTAGGGGGCTTCTGTTCTGAATAACCATTGAGTGGTCCCCATAACAGGTAGAACCAGCACCCCCCAAGTCTTGTTATCTTCACTAGAGAGAGACCCTCTGGATGTAGGGCTGCCAACTCCAGCTTGGGAAATTCCTGGAAATCTGGGGGTGGAGCCTGGGGAGGGTGGGGTTTGGGGAGGGGAAGGACTTGTGACTAACCCAAGGTCACACCAGCAGGCTGCATGTGGAGGTGTGGGGAATCAGAGTCTCCCAGAGTCCGCGCTCCTAACCATTGTACCAAACTGGCTCTCAAGTCCAGTAGCAGCTTAGAGACCACCAAGAGTTTAAGCTTTTGAGAGTCAAATCTCCCTTTGTCAGATAACAAGCAGAGGTAAATTTTGATTCTGGAAGCTCTCCAGGCCCCACCTGAGGGGTTGGCAACCTCACTCTTGGCTCCAATGGGCCAGGGTTGGAAGGATGCTTTCACAACCCTAGACTCAGCTGGTCATATAAGCCGGCTGTCAGATAATTAACTGGTTCTTTTCATGACAGAAAACACAATGAAGAGTGTGTTGCGTTTGGAGCAAGGATGTTCCAGCTAAAATCGCTGCTTAATCATGGAGCTCCCTGGCCGACCTCCGGCAAATCAGTGTCTCTTGACCTAAGCTACCTCACAGTGGTGTCAGAAAGATCAAGTGGAATATGTCTGCCATCCTTGCTGAAAGATTTGAATGTGAAGATTTTTTTCCCCCCTTTGAAAAGTATTTTTCCTCAGCTTTCCCCACAACTGTTTCTTTTTAAATTGATAGAAGGAGGAGGAGGAGGAGGAGGAGGAGGCGGTTGTCAGTCTCCTGGTCTTGGTGGGGGTTCCTCTGATTTTTGGGGCTTCTGATTTTTGGGCCAAGTGGCCGGTGGGGGAAATCCCACCCCCAACCAACGAGATTCCTGCGCGATGTCCCTGATGCGATGACATCACATGGATGTGATGTCATCATGTCAGGGGCGTCACACAGCAATGCTTTGGTTTGAGGGCAAAACAATGGTTTGAAGCCGGTTTTACTAAAGGGTTTTGCTCCACAATCAGAGCGTTGTCATGCGACATCCCTGGTGAGATGATATGAGGGGACGCCGGCATGATGAGGTGACCTGGAAACCCTAATTTATACCCCGCCCTTCACTCTCAGTCTCAGAGCAGCTTACAATCTCCTTTCCATACTATTCCCACAACAGACACCCGGTGAGGTAGGTGGGGCTGGGAGAGATCTTTCAAGGACTGCTCCAGAGAGAACTGCTCTGAGAGAACTTGTGACTGACCCAAGGTCACATCAGCAGCTGCATGTGGAAGAGTGGGGAATCAAACCCGGTTCTCCCAGATTAGAGGCCACCGCTCTTAACTACTGCACCAAAAAATAAGTTGAGGAGAAGAGGAGATTTTTGAGAGGGGAAATGACTTGCACAAGGGGGATTATACCGCCGAGCCCTTACTGTGGAGTAACTTTAAGCAGCCCTCTCCAGCAGAGGTGACTTACATTTAAAATTGGCAGCCCCAAAATGTGTTATTTAGACAAGCTGTTTCGCTCTGTGTGAGGTAAATACATACTTAGCCGCTTTTGTTTTATCTCCCTGAATTCGTACTGGAGTACAGACTTCGCTCTGCCCAGCCTTTTAATTCCTTTCTTTCTTTTTTTCCTTTTCCAGTAATGGCTCATTTTGAAATGCGGCTTTTCAGCCGTCCGTGGCTATAACCTATTATGTTAATTCAGTTATTCTCTGGTGAAGAGAGAGTGGTTTCAATGGTCTCACACTGGGTATGCGCTTTTAGTCCACAGAATTTTGTTCTTTTTATACATTTTTATTCTTGTCGTGGCTGACATTTCGGCATATATATATATAGGTTTCATATATATATTCCATTATTCCCAAAGCAAGTCAACCACCCTGGGCAAAATTAGAGGACAAAACAAGCACTCAAAACCAGATGTGTGATTGAAGGAGAGGTTTATATTCCCCCCCCCCTTAAAAAAAAATACATTAAGCGCTGTTAGGCACACAAAAAGAGCTGCCATCCCTACGGGGGTTACTCTCATACAGTAATGTTTGACATTTACACCAAGTTCCCTGAACTCGTTGCCGAAAAATACATTTTCCTTTCCTCAAATTTAAACCAAACCAAAACAAAAAAAGTAATCTTTTGGAGGCTACTTTTACAAAACGGCCTTTTTGTATAATCAGAATAAAAAGACTTTGTAAAAAAAAAAAAATTTAAACCGTCCTCCGACCATTTTTCTTGGTGAAGAGAAACAACTCTGTGTTTCACGGTTTCCGGGCTGATACCACTGCTTAGGTTCTCCACAGGAGCTGCGTGCTGTGTTTGACTCATAGCAACTCCATTTATTTGAGAACATAAGGATATAAGAGCAGTTTTAGGACTGTCAGTTCTGAGTTGGGAAATACCGGGGGTGGGGGGGGGGATTTGGGGAGTGGAGGTGGGGGGGGGGATGAGGTTTGGAGAAGGGAGAGCATCCATTTCAAAAAACAGGATCACTGAAGCTGCAGGGGAATTCGGGCGAAGCCATGGGTCAAAATGCGGCGCGGGTCAAATAGTGGGAAATTCAAGCACACAATCGGGGCAAAGGGAAGAACAATGCCAGAGCAGTGCCTTGTGGGAAATCGGTCTAAGTATGTATAGATCAGGGGCGGCCAATCTTGCTTCACGTAAGAGCCACACAGAATAAACGACAGATGTTCTAGAGCCACAAGACATGAACAAATATTACACACACTTTTATTGAAAAATATGCACATTTGCTTTTTTAAAATTAACATTAAATGAGACTGCCGAAAATAAAAACGAAAGGGGGGTGGGGGAAACCGATATTGATAATGATATTTGTTTGTCCAGTGATATTTATTTGTTTGCTAATGACGGTTATGTGTCTGAGAGACAGAGAGGTGGAAAGAAAGAATGAAAGAGGTGGAGAGAAAGAGAGAGAGAAACAAAGGCAGCAAATAGATGGGAGAGGGATGAAGGAGGAGAGAGAGAGCAAATAGATGGGGAGGCTCCTGGGAGCCGCACAGTATGAGAGAAAGAGCCGCATGTGGCTCCCGAGCCACAGTTTGGCCACCCCGGTATAGATGTTATCTCCTTGAATAGGATGCCTCTCTTTTTCGTCTTCACCTGGGAGCTGCCCTTTGGCCCCTCCTCTCTCTTTCTCCTTTGTCCTCTCACTCACTTCACATGGCCTCCCATGAAGACGCACACGTCTCTGTAGGCCTCTCCTGTAGAGACAATGCCCTCATACTCCCACACACATGATGCTGGACAAGCTGGCCATTTGTGAGAGGGAAAGGACTCTTTAGATTAAGCATCTTTTCTCTTCTAAGGACTGCAGCCTGAATGTGAACTGGATCTACATGAATTCTTCTTGAGAGAATTATTGGCTGCGCTCAGTATCACACTTCTATGACTGGGCAAAACTCTGCTATATTAACCAAATATCCCAATAGAGGAGCCTCTGGGGTGCATAATCCCATCGTGTTCACCAGGGGTCATTTCGTAGAAAAAGAGGTGCAGGAGCTCATTGGCATAACTCATTAGCATAACTTATTTGCATATGCTACACCACCTGACATCACCGGAAGTATGTCAGAAAGCAAGCAAGCAAGCAAGCAAGAAGAAAGAAAGAAAGAAAGAAAGAAAGAAAGAAAGAAAGAAAGAAAGAAGAGAGAGGGGGAGGGAGGGAGGGAGAGAGGGAGGAAGGAAGGAAGAAAGAAAGAAGAGAGAGGGGGAGGGAGGGAGGGAGAGAGGGAGGAAAGAAAGAAGGAAGGAAGGAAGGAAGGAAGGAAGGAAGGAAGGGCTGGCAGAGAGGGGACAGCTACTGATCCAAGCCTCAGAAATACCACTATTCTGGGAGGAGAGCTTCAGTGGTGGCTGAAGCCTTCAGAAGGCTGGTCGGAGGAACAAGGACCTTTCCAGGGGACGGGGTCATTTTGCTGCAGCCATGACACAAGCAGGCATTCCCCCGCGGGGGGGGGGGGGCTGGCACCAACTCCCGGAGTTGCACTCCCCCGAGCTCCTGCTCGAAATGACCCCTGGTGTTCACCCACCCAAATCGCCATTTTACCTAGAGGAGCTGGTCTCCATCACAGGGTTGCCTTGTACCCTTCCTGGCCACCAGCGGGTGATGGGGGGACAGGGTTGCCCGATCCAGGTTGGGAAATTCCTGGAGAATTGGGGGGTGGAGCCTGGGAAGGCCAGGGACTTCAGTGGGGTCCAATGCTATAGAGTCCACCCTCCAAAACATCCATTTTCTCCAGGGCAACTGGAGATGAGTGTTGGATATTCTTAGCAGAGTTAAAGCAAGGCAGCCACACCTATGTATTTAGTATAAGAAAATTCTACTAAAGAAAATATCGGAAGGATTACCCTGGAAGTAAAAATAACAACGTCTACGCCTGACTAGAGTCCTAGCTCTACAACTTGCTTGTTGGACGGTGCTGCCTTGTGTCTCCTGAGCCTCTGTGAGAACAAAAGGAGATAGAAAGTTTTAACTGCCCCCCTGCCCCCACTCTGTGTACGTGACTAAAACCATGTTGCATCCATGTTGCACAGGGAGAGAGGTTAAAAAGATCCTGGCCGGCCCGAAATGTTGTTGCTTGGTCTAAAGTTAGAGGATGTAAACATAAGTAAAAGAACATTGATTTGGTATATGGTTACGACAGCAAGAATGGTTTACGCACAAAGTTGGAAATCGGAGAAAACTCCAGAACTATGGGAATGGTTGAGAAAACTGTTATTTATGGCAGAAATGGACAAATGGACAAGAAAACTAAATAATCAAGACTCGGCGAAGTTCTCAGAAGATTGGAAAGATTTGAAGGAATATATGGAGCGAGAGTGGAATATGAAAGACAATATTTTTACACTTTCTAACTACTGAAATGAGGGACAGAATTATCACACAAAAAATGAATTTTTAGTTGGCCGCGAAACTAAACCTTTTTTTCTTTTTTAACCAATATAATTTTTAAATGTATAAAAGTTATAATAGCTCAAAATGTTACCTTAGGAGGCAAATACTTTTAAAATATATGTTTACCGGTTGATATATATGAACGTGCAGGTGGGGTGGGAAGTCATCTAATGATTATATCTTTTTAGCTAACTATGCAATTTTATAGAGAATGGAATATGTATAAAAGGTAATTGCATTTGAGAATAATGGGAAAAAATAAAAATTCTATTGTAAAAAAAAAAAAAAAGACCCTGGCTGGACCTCCTGAGGGCACCTGGTGTTTCTGGCCACTGTGTGACACAGGGTGTTGGACTGGCTGGGCCACTGGCCTGATCCAACATTGGCTTCTCTTATGTCCTTGTGCTCTTCTGGCATGGTGGCAGGATCTTGATCCATACTGGGGTCTTCCCACAGCTTTGCAAAATCCATGTTAAAAAAAAAAAATTAAGGTGATCTGTGCTATAACTTTAAGGAGGGCAAAGATCAGTAGCAGAGGCAGCCGTGATCCCAAGAACTGTGCTTTGGGAACCCCACAGCCAACTAACAGAACAGGCTACAACGTGGCCTCAAAGACCTGTCACGCGTGGGGGTTTTTGCCTCACTTTCACAGTGCATGTCCGTCGGGCTTTCTTTTTTATTCTGCATTGTTTTTCCTCTCTTCAGTGCTCAGTTTGCTTTCCGTCCACTGTTTCCCCACGTTTCCAGAGAGTGCTTTTGTGCTGGTTTTCCCCTTGCTTTGCTTCCAAGCCAAAGGTAAGTCAAAAGCATACAGATTCCCTCAGATTTCCCTCCACCCTTTCCCCACTCCTCGTAGGCCACTCCCATGCCCACATCCAGGTTGTTCTGCACCCTCTGTACCTTCCGCCATTCGTCAATGTGTCCCTCATTGTTTTACATGTAATTTTTTTTTTACCAGCAGCATGAGTCTAGCGTTATGAGACTAACACTAGTCTCAGATCACTGTAAAAAAAAACCCAAATGACTCCTGGCTGGGCTACCTTCTCCTGCTGCCTAATTTAAACCAGGTGGTGGGAGGAGGCAGTGCAGAGCTGTGCCTGCAGGGAGCCATCAGTCCCCTGCACGCACAGTGAGCCCAGTTGCTGTAGAAGGGGCCCCCATCACCGTCTGGATGGCTTGTGACACTGGTTACACAGAGAGGTACATGGACATCCCAGAAAACAGCCAGCAAGGCTACGAAGCAGGCTTGGTGGTTCTGCAAGCAGATGAGCTCCCCAGTGAGCCCAAGCTGGCTGCTGATCCTCTACGGCAGGGGTGGGCAAATTGCGGCCCGGGGGCCACATGTGGCCCACCACAGAGTTTTTTGCGGCCCGCCAAGACAGTTGGCCACTGTCAGCACCTGAGGAGCTGAAGCTTGAACTTGTTGACATGCAGTCAGATCACACTGTGAAAGAAATGTTTAATGCTGTGACATTAGTTGACTTTTACTGAAAAAATTTCCATGTATGAAGAAATTTGCTGGGAAAATGTTCTCTATATTTGGGTCTACATATATTCGTGAGCAAAGTTTTTCTTGCATGAAGATCAACAAGAGTAAATATAGACACTGACAGACATTAACTTGCAGGCTGTGATGAGAATCTCAACAAGCAATCTCACTCCTGATTTCAAAAAAATTGTAGAAAAGTGTGATAGGGTACATTTGTCTCATTAAACTGATTCTAAAATTAAATGTGTTTGCAGCTATAGATGATATGAAATTTTATTTAATTTATATTTATTGATTTTTATGATACAATTTATACCTTTTCTGAAATGCAGAGTTAACTAATGAAAGCAATCATTTTAAAAGGTGCGGCCCTCCGCTAACCTCCGTTCCCACAAAGCGGCCCCCGAGCCAAAACAATTGCCCACCCCTGCTCTACGGGTTTTTGTATGAAAACATGCACTTTCCCCACACCAGTTTCCTGAACTCCCAGCTCATCCATGCTGGGAAACCTCATCAGCTACAGATCTACCAAAATGAGCAACACAGTATTTGATGCCCAGGGTGGGGGGAGCATTTAGAAGTCAGACTGCTGCACTTTCTCCAAGAATATCTCTGAGGACCGAGTCCTGCTGCAGCCTCTTGCTTAGCAATATGGAAAACTGGGCTTTGCGGCTGCTTGTCAGTTGCAGGAAAAGTCTGGTCAGTTTCAGCTGTGGATCTCCCCACCCCCTTTGCCTGCATTCCTTTCTGTTCCCTTTCATTCAAGAAACTAATGCTAAAATGCATACACAAAAACTTGAACCACCAGTATTTAAGTGGAAGGGGCTTGCTGGACGCTAACTGCATAGCTGCACTAGGGCAATTGTGTATTTCTTTCTTTTCTTGTTTTTAAAGAAACTTTGGACACCCCACCCCACATGTCACAAGGGATGTTCCACCCTGATTTAGAAAAACTGCAAAAATTTTTGGAGACAATGAATGAGGGGAAAAAATGTGCGTAAGGCGGGAGCAGAATCCGGTCAAGTTTAAAGGCTTACTGCTTGGAAAATCTGCAGCAAGCTGTGCATGTATAATAGGTCAAATAACTCCTCCTCCACATAGGGTTGCCAGGCTCCAGGTGGGGGCTGGGGACCTCCTGGAATTACAACTGACCTCCAGACTACATAAATGAGTTGTTTATTTATTTATTATTCCTTTGTTGAAATCACTTATTCCCAGGAGTCCTTTCGTAGAAAAAGAGGTGGAGGAGCTCATTAGCATAACTCATTAGCATAACTCATTAGCATATGCCACGCCCCCTGACATCACCAGAAGTGTGTCAGAAGGGGAATGTCAGTTTCAGCCCCATTATATCCTATGGGCCATTGAAATCAATGGCAAAAACTCATAGGGTATATGAGGGGCTGGAGGGGAGGGGGTTTGAGGGAGAGGCTCCAAACTTGCAGGGTAGCTGCTGGGGCCCCTCCTCGAAATACCCACTAAGTTTCAAGAAGATTGGACCACGGGGTCCAATTCTATGGGCCCCCAAACAGATTGTCCCATCCCCTCCATTGTTCTCTATGGAGGGAAAAAATGTAAAATTTTTTCCTACTATAGAGAACAATGGAGTGAATGGGGGCAACCTGTTTGGGGGCCTGTAGAATTGGACCCCCTGGTCCAATCTTCTTGAAACTTGGCGGGCATTTCGAGGAGAGGCCCCAGCAGCTACCCTGCAAGTTTGGAGCCTCTCCCTCAAACCCCCTCCCCTCCAGTGGCTTTTAAAGTTGCCACCGAATTTCGGCGGCAATTCGGCGGCGAGCTGAATCAGATTAGAGAATCTGATTCAGCCAGTGGCTGCCCTACTGGCCAGTCCTGAGCTGGCGGAGCTTTGCTCCACCTCGCTCCGGCCCCAACGGACCCCTGCTTATTCCACTTCTCCTAAAGACAATGGCTGCTTTGGAAGGCGGACTGCATGGCATCATATCCTTCTGGGAGTTGTCTTTAAAGCAATGGCACCAAGATACCAGACAATCTGATCACAGATCTTCCATCTGCAGATTTTCCATCCCCTCCTAGCTCAGGCTTGGGAAATTGCTGGAGATAGGTTAAGATTGTCATGTCCCCCCAGTGGGAGGTGGAGGGGAGTTTGGGAATGCATTGCAAGAAGAAGAAGAGGAAGAGGAGGAGTTGGGGGTGGAGGTGGGGGTCATGGAGGAGGAGGATTCAGACCATACTTTCACTCCCTGAAGGAGTCTCAGAGCGGCTTACAGTCTCCTTCCCTTCCCCTCCCCACAGCAGACACCCTGTGAGGTGGGTGGGGCTGAGAGAGCTCTTTCAAGGACTGCTCCTGGGAGAACAGCCTTGAGAGAACTTGTGACTGACCCAAGGTCACCCAGCAGCTGCATGTGGAGGAGTGGGGAATCAAATCTGGTTCTCCCAGATTAGAGTCCACCACTCTTAACCACTACACCGAACAAAACCACGGAAGCTGCCATTTTCTTCCAGGGCGTTGGTCTCTATGCTCCGAAAACCAGTTGTAATTCCAGGAGAAATCTAAGTCCCACCCGGCACCCCTAAGACCACCCCTTTACCATCCTATCTGGATTTGCCGTTCTGTGTGGTAGAAGAACGAAAACCAATAACACGTCCCGTTCCCCGCTGCAACCTAGGGCGCTTTCATACGCACTAAATAATGCACTTTCAATCTACTTCTGAAGGACCTTGCAATTGGATTTTACGGTGTGGAAGGACAACATCCACTTGCAAAAGGTCAATGAAGTGGATAAAAACTGCCCTCGGTTGCTAGGGTCCCCCTGGCCACCAGTGTGGGATGGGAGGTGCAGGGCTGCCAGATCCGGGTTGGGAAACTCCTGGAGATTTGGGGATGGAGCCACAGGGTACCTAAGTGGAGTATGATGCTATAGAGTCCTCCATCCAAAAACATCCATTGTCTTCAGGGGAACTGATCTCTGTACTCTGGAGATGAGCTGTAATTGCAGGAGATCCCCAGGTCCCACCTGGAGGCTGGCATCCCTACGAACAGTCCTTGAAACACTTAATCATTTGGTCTGCCAACTGTATAAATTGCTGGCTACAGAGTCCCCTTTCCTCCATTTTCTCATCTTTAAGACTCAGGTCAGCCAAAGGGACACCTCCATCCACATCTAGCGAAATGCCAAGGGAAACGGAAAGTTTTGCCGATGCCGGAAAAGCGTGACATAAACTGTTGTTTTAACTGAAATCTACGTCGCAACCAGATTCTAATTAGCAAGTTATTACCAAGCTGTGTTTGGGATAATAGAGGTTGCGAAGTTTGATCTGTCTCTTGGGAGGAGAGCGGGAAAGGATCACACCCAAGATGCTGGAATCTACCCTGACAGGTGCCGCTTGGAGTGGCAGCAGGCAACAGAAGCTGTGGACAGAGAACTGCCCACCCCCTCCAGGGGCTTGGTGGCCATAAGAAGAGAAGAAGAGATTGGATTTATACCCCGTCCTTCAGTTGGAGTCTCAGAGCAGCTTAGAATCTCCTTTCCCTTCCCCTCCCCACAACAGACACCCTGGGAGGTAGGTGGGGCTGAGAGAGCTCTTTCAAGGACTGCCCTTGAGAGAACAGCTCTGAGAGAAGTGGCTTGCCCAAGGTCATCCAGCAGGTGCAAGTGGAGATGTGGGGAATCAAACCCGGTTCTCCCAGATTAGAGTCCGCGCACTTCACCACTCCAGCAAACTGGCTTCCTGAACGCTACAAAAGTATGTTCTGCACTTCCTTTACTGTAAGTAGGGTTGCCAACTCAGGTTTTGGGAAAGTCCTGGAGATTTGGGGCTGGAGCCTGGGGAGGGATTGGGGATGAGAAGGAACCGTAGAGAGGTGTAATGCCATAGAGTCCACCCTCCCAAGCAGCCGTTTTCTCCACAGAAATTTATCTCTATGGTCTGGGGATCAGTTGTAAATAAGTTGTAAATCAGTTGTAAATCCAGGATCAGTTGTAAATCAGTTGTAAATCAGTTGTAAATCCAGGAGATTGGCTCCACCGGGCGGTTGGTAACCATAGTGGATAGCCATAGGAAAAGGAGTCAAGACCAAGCCTTTTCAGCATTGTCGCACTCCCTCAGTTATACAGACTCAGCCTCTCTCCATGTTATAATAGAGCCTTACATATACCTTCCAGTGGATGACTTGCCCCAGCCAATTTGGTGCAGTGTTTAGGAGCGTGGACTCTAATCTGGGAGAACCGGGTTCGATTCCCCCACACCTCCACATGCAGCTGCTGGGGTGACCTTGGGTCAGTGAGGAGTTCTCTCAGAGCTGTCCTCTCAAGGACAGTTCTCAGAGCTCTCTCAGCCCCACCTACCCCACAGGGTGTCTTTTGTGGGGAGGGGGAGGAGAGAGTAAGCTGCTCTGAGACTCCTTTGGGTAGTGAAGGGTGGGGGTATAAATCCAATCTCCTCCTCCTCCTCCTCCTTCCTCCCAGACCTGTCAGGGAATTCCCCAATCTCCTGCCCTTGGAAACTGAGGAGGGCCATCGAGAGGTGCTACAAGCAACCTCTGCTGTACAGCCCAACTACAAATGTTTCTTTTTCCAACCTCACAATAGCAACCAGGGGTCCATGAACACTTCTCAGAATGGCCACCTCCCACCAAAGAAGTGATGCACCCAATCCTGTCTTTAAGAGATTTGCTGGCAGTATTCTAGAACTGGCCACACCCAGATTTTACTTTTAAAATTCCTTCCTAACTTAATGTTTACATGTTAATCGTACTTGCAGCAGTGCTGAATGTAATATTACCTTTGTATTTTTTAAATAAATTTTTCAGGAAAAAAAAAGAAACCGAGGAGTAGGAAAGGGGGAAAATGGCCTCTACAGTGACACTCTAGGAATCTCACAAAGTCTCTATGGTCTTTATCATAGAGATCGGGGAAATTCCGAGTGGTGCCCAGAAGTGACATCACCTCTTCCCCAAACTCCACCCACTTTAGGCACTGCCCTCCCTGCAAATCTCCTCGCATTTGGCTTAGGCAATGTTGGGAACTCTGCTTGCAACTTCAACCCAGATTCATTGAAAAGAGTCAGTCCACTCTGCAAAACAAATGAATTGCTCCAAAGGCCACGTTCTGAAGACCACTTCCAGTTATCTGAGCCAGGCAAAACCTTTGGGTTTCTTGCTGAGGCCCCCATTTGGGGGGCGACCCAGGTGGGCTGCGAAGATATGCTACATTCATCGGGCAGCTTTATAGCAAGACTGCTGTCGCAATCCCAAACCGTCTGTCTGATTAGCTGCTTGCATGAATGGTGCTTGTGTGGTTATTATTATTATTATATTAATTATTGTCATTACCTTCCTCTAAAGAGCACGGAGGGGCTTAGGGATGCTTCGCTGGCGTTTTCTCATCTGGGCAAATGTGCTTAGGTTTAGCGTGAGAATTGCAAATGACACCGTAAGTTCATTTTCTGGTTCCAGTCAATTACAACAGTGTCCAGGAACCAAAGAACTGCAGTGGGGGGGCGGGGGGGGGGGAGATTCCTCTAATCCGTTCTGCTGAAGGAAAGAAAGCAGGCAGTTTAAGGATTGCTGCGCAGGTGTATATTGATTCAGCTCTTACAGCCAACCGCAGATATTTCTGACAACTTTCCAGTACCGATAGTCAATGGCCAAAGCTGATGCACAGCAGATGCGCAACAGAACGTTGGAGGTGTTGGCAGAATTTAAATATGCAAAGGAAGCAGAGCACTGGTTGTTCAGAGAAAAATAAGTAGGTTCATAAATAGGGTTGCCAGGTCTTACTGGCGGGGGGACTCCTGATCCTTCCTGGAGCTCTTTTGGCATGCGGGCGAACCACACATACCACGATGACATCACCCGGAAGTGACGCCATTGTGTTTCTGCCATTGGGGGCGACACTCTAGGTTTTGGGCAAAACTCTATGGTTTTTTGGGGCCTCAAAACCATAGAGTTCTGCCCAAAACCTAGAGCGTCATCCCTCAACGTCGGAAACACGATGATGTCACTCTCAGGTGATGTTATTGCACTGTCAGTGCTGGTATGGAGAGTGAGCTTCTCGGGGGTGGGGCTTTCCCCACCAGCTATGTGGGTCTTGGTGGATTGGGGCCCCTGAAATCGGGGGGTCCCCTGGCCCCACAGGGGAATGGCATTCCTATTTATTAAAGAAGAACAAGCTGTTATAGGACGTAGACGTGAGAGAACCTTAACGGTCTAACCTAACTGCTGAAGGAGGAACAGCAAGAAGAAGCCGGAAGTCTCCAGAAGAACCAATCAGGAGACAGCAAGGATATAGTCTGAAGTTGTGGGCAGTCCCTAATCTAACTGGAGAGCCAGTTTGGTGTTGTGGTTAGGAGCACAGGCTCTAATCTGGGAGAACCAGGTTTGATTCCCTGCTCCTCCACGTGCAGCTGCTGGTGTGACCTTGGGTCAGTCACAAGTTCTCTCAGAGCTGTTCTCTCAAGGGCAGTCCCCGAAAGAGCTCTCTCAGCCCCACCTACATCACAGGGTGTCTGTTGTGGAGAGGGGAAGGGGTAGGGGAAGGAGATTGTAAGCCGCTCTGAGACTCCCTTGGGGAGTGAAGGGCAGGCTATAAATCCAGTCTCTTCTTCTCTCTCCTTTCTTCTTCTGTGCTAACTAGCAGTCCTTCAGCGGTCCCCCTGTAGGGTGATGCTCAGATCTTCTTCATAAAGCTGCACTATAGACCTTGCATATCCCAACAGTAGGGAAGTGAGTGGCCTTGCACCCACTTCACAATGGGGTTTCCCCAGCCATATAGAACCAGTTTGGTGTAGTGGTTAGGAGCGCGGACTCTAATCTGGGAGAACTGGGTTTGATTCCCCACTCCTCCACACGCAGCTGCTGGTGTGACTAGAAGTGCTTGTGTAGCCAGGGATCACAGTTCCTTTATCACTCACTGATTTACTTCCTCCATGCCCCACTTTTCTCTGTGATGGGGACCCATAGCGTCCTATACTGTTCCTTGTCTTCACAACAACCCTGTGAGGTAGGTTAAGCTAAGAGTGTGTCACTGGCCCGAGGCCGCCTGGCAAACTTCCATGGCAGGGTAGGGATTTGAATTTGGGGCTTCCTGGTCCTGGTCTGACACCCTGTTCCAGACAGTGGCTGATTCTGCACCCATCCTTGCAGTTATTCCTCAGTCACATCAGGAGGTTAATCTCTCTCTACACTGCATGCCGCTTTCACTTGCCTTGCTCATCGGGTTTTATGGTACCTTCTGCATAGACTTATGGCCGTTCAGGGGTGACTGCGCAGTCAGTACAGCGTTGCCCCAGGGTATCTGAATGTGGCTTGAGAAGCACCTTTTCCTTCTTTCGCTTCCAATTGATGCACAAATCCGTGCCCTGTGTGACCCCGTGGCCAAATTGGAAACACACAGTCGGAGTCCAACGAGTTAGATGAATATCTGTTTAATGCATTCAAAACAGGGAATACAGGGCTGATGAGTGCTTTAGCACTTCAGCAATTCCAAAGCTGTATTCTGCCATAACCAGGAAGGTCTTATACCCCAAATGACATCACATATAGTTTACACATTGAAGAATCTCTAATTGGTATCAGGCAGTTACCATCATACAAGCACCATTTGACTTTAAGCCTTACTGTTGGTCTCTCCTTATACTGGTCAGTTATGTTAGTGGCTGCATTTACTTATCTGGTTTCCAGGACAATGGGATCACTAGAGAACACTGGACGCCTTTCTGATCTGACTATGGAGGGCCAGCTGATAAGGGGTTATGAATCACATTAAACTTGCTCTCGGCGTCCTTGCAGCTTACGCATTCCATTTCTATTGCATCCTAATTCCATCTACAGAGGCTTTTAATAATACTTTGGCTTAATATGGCTTCTTATACAAAAAAATGCAATTATAAAATATATATGTTCTGCTATAAGTCTCTCTAATCAGAAGCTTCTCAGTTACATCCCAGGATCTGGGTCTATTATGATTAAACTTTTGAAGGCACAGTGACAGATGTCAATATATCTATCTATCAAGGAGAAAGTGTCAGAAATCACATTCAGAAATCACATTCTTTCCCCCTTGTCCTACATGATTCAAACAGAACAATAAGCAAACAACCCGACACAGCTTCATTGACCTCCATCAGTTCTCCCATCCCTATTTGCCCCTCTGTGTTTATCACCTAGCCATGAATTACTTGGCTCAGGCGGCTAACGACCGCTGAGGCAAGTACCGACACGGGAAAACCTGCATGCCAGATTGAATGAAAACAGATATTCCAAGGCAAGGAGGAACTAGGTCAAGTGCTGAGAAAGTGTGGCGCAAATGCCAGCTGCAGAATGGACCAGTGTGCTGGCTTTCGTGTGACTTGTATTTCGGACTGAACGAGCTGGTAGAATTTGAAGGAGTTCTGCAACCTGGCAATGTAGAATGAAGGCAGAGTCACCAGTCCCTCCCCTCCTGAAACCTGCCCTTCCCAGGCTCCACCCCCAAAATCTCCAGGTATTTCCCAACCCAGAGTTGGTAACCCTACGTAAAAATTGACCCTGAGATTGCTCCTGCATTGGATAATAGCTTCTCCCAGGCTTCCAAATACATTTGACTCCCCCTACCCAGCCAGACCCAGTATCTCCTTAATTCTTTCCTTTCTCGATGAAAATTCACACCATTTTTTTTTTAAATTGCAAGACTAGAATTCGGGAAGGCTGCCCAGTTCAGGCATGAGGGTCCATGTGGTCTTTATTGGCTTTCCCCAGAATGTTGGGCCTTGGATCCAAGGCAAACACCCTCCCGCAATCAAAGCCCAGGCCCGCGGGGGGGTATAATAACCCCCGGTTTCCTTTTTTGTAGGCTGTAGGTGTCACAGGAAGAGGAAAACGTGTTCCTCGGGAGGATCTCAAACGTATAGAAGACCTTTGTGTGCCTTCCTCACCACTCTCTTTGAGAAAAGCCCCTTCCACCTGGCCCACAAAGCCCAGGTCTGGTTTCAATTAAGAAATCCAAGAAGCCAAGGGCGGGTTGCTGCCCTAGTCTTTCTGTACGGGATTCGCAGGGGTCATTTATCTGATGTTTAGGATGTAATGAGATTCCACCGGGGGAGGCTGTGTGCTTGCAAGATGGGGAAGAGCAGTCTTCTTCATTGTTCTCAGCGAACCGTTGCCCCAATTGGGGACTGGAAGGTTCCAAGATCGCGTCTACATTTTCCGGGATACATTTCCGACCTCTGCAGAGCATTCGTGCTGAAGTGTTGGGGATGAGCCGGTCCCGCGGAAACAATAGCAGGGCTGTTAGGCTCTGGTGTGCGGGGGTCAGAGGGAGGCCCGCTGGCGCCAGCTTCCTGTTTCCAACAGATGCTTTCAGACGAAGACAAGATGGGAATGGAGTTGCCAACCTCCAGGAGGGGCCCGGAGATCTCCTGGAATCACAACTGGTTCCCAGACCACACAGATCAATTCTCCGGGAGCACCTGGTGGCTGTGGAGCGTGGATTCTATGGAATGATGCCCTGCCGAGGTCCCTCCCTTGCTAAAACCCTGCCCTCCCCTGGCTCCACTCCCCAAATCTCTAGGTATTTCTCAACCCAGAACTGGGAAGCCTACCTGGAGATCACCCCAGAATTGAACTGATCTTCCAGACTACACAGATCAGTTCCTCTGGAGAAAACGGCTGCTTCGGAGGTAGGGTGGCCAGGTTCTTTCGGCTTGCCGGTGGGGGGCTTTGGGGGGGGTGCTACGGGAGTGGGCAGGGACACTGCACGATGTCGCCGATGTGACGACATCATATGGAAATGATGTCCTCTTGTCAGGGACGTCGTGTGGCGATGCTCTGAATTTTGGGCAGAATTCTATGCTCCCCCCCCCCCAAAAAAAGCCATAGAGTTTTGCCCCAAAAGCAGTGTTGCCATGTGGCGTCCTGATGTGATGACATCACTTCTGCGTGACATCCCTTGTTCAGGGGCCAGCAGCAGGCAAAAGCCTGAAAAATCAGGGGAATCCCCATCTGGACCAGGAATCTGGCAACCCTATTTGGAGGTGGATGCTGTGGCATTATATTCTGCTGAGGCCCTTCCCCTCTGTAAATAGGGTTGCCAGCCTCCAGGTGGGGCCTGGGGATCTCCCGCTTTTACAACTGATCCCCAGTTGACAGAGATCAGCTCCCCTGGAGAAAATGGCTGCTTTGAAGGGTGGACTCCGTGGCATTGGACCATGCTGAGGCCCCTCCCCTCCCCAAAGCCCGCCCTCTCCCGGATCCACCCCCAAAGTCTCCAGGTATCTTCCAACCCAGACCTGGCAACCCTATCTCTAAACCTCATTCTAACCAGGCTCCACCCCCAAGTCTTGAGGAACTTCTCAACCCAGAGTTGGCAACACTGGCTGGAAATTACAATAAAAGCCCTGGCTTATGGCTTGTCCCCCAGCAACTGGTATGCAGGGGTATGCGGCATCCGCACGTTCCGGCATATTCAAAGCTCTTTCAGTTAACAGTTGCTATGTGTGGAGGGGAAGGGCCATGGCTCAGTGGTAGACAATCTGCTTCGCAAGCAGAAGGTCCCAAGTTCAATCCCCGACACCCCCAGTTTAAAAGGCCCAGGCAGGAGGTGATGAGAAAGACTTCTGCCTGACACCCTGGAGAACCCCTGCCAGTCTGAGTAGGAAATACTGACCTTGAGGGGGTCCTTTAACAGGAGGTGCCGAGGATCGAACTCGAGGCCTTCTGCATGTCCAGGGGAGGCTCTTCCAGTGAGCCGCAGCCCCTCCCCATTTCCACATCTCGATACTAAATATAAGCTCTTCTGCATTTTAATTCAAAACATGGGCTCTTCTGATGCACTAGAAGCCTTCTGGTGTAGTTTGGTGAAGGGGTTAAGAGCAGAGTCTCTAATCTGGGAGAACCGGGTTTGATTCCCCATTCCTCCACATGCAGCTGCTGGCATGACCTTGGGTCAGTTACAAGTTCTCTCAGAGCTGTTCTCTCAAGGGCAGTCCTTGAAAGAGAAAGCTGTTCTCTCAAGGGCAGTCCTCTCAGGGTGTCAGTTGTGGGGAGGGGAAGGGAAAGGGATTGTAAGCCGCTCTGATACTCTGAGTGAAGGATGAGGTATGAATCCAACTCTTCTTCTTCGTCAAGTTGCAACCAACTCATGAACTGGAGAGCCAGTTTGGTGTAGTCGTTAAGACTGTGGACTCTAATCTGGGAAAACCGGGTTTGATTCCCCAGTCCTCCACATGCAGCTGCTGGTGTGAGCTTGGGTCAGTCACAAGTTCTCTCAGAGCTGTTCTCTCAAGAGCCGTCCTCAAAAGAGCTCTCCCAGCCCCACCTACCTCACAGGGTGTGGGGAGAGGAAGGGTAGGAGATTATTAGCCACTCTGAGATTCCAAGTGAAAGGTGGGGTATAAATCCAATCTCCTCCTCCTCCTCCTCCTCCTCCTCCTCTTCTTTATAAATCCAACCTCCTCCTCCTCCTTGGGTTGCCAGCTCCTGGGGATTTTGGGGGTGGCCATAGAGTCCAGCTTCCAAAGCTCCAGTTTTCTCCAGCAGAGCTGATCTCTTATCACCTGGAGATCAGTTGTAATCCCAGGATATCTCCAGCCACCACCTGGAGGACAGCAACCCTAGCCTTTTGTCACGGGAGGTACATGTTTCTCTTTACAGCTATAGAGGGACTGTAGAACACAAGTGCCCTTCCATGTTTGGAAGGCCCTAGGAACACCCTTTGATTAGCAAAGAAACACCAAGAAACTTTTAGCAACTCTGGGAGATAGAAGATGCTTCACAGTCTGTCCCAGGGACCTTCTTGAAGTATGAAGCGTCTCCGGGAGTGTCAAAAAAGCAAAGCCACATGCATTTGTTATCCGGGCTCCCCCTGCATCTTTCTGGAAGGCCTTTCGGCCAAGTGAGAAAAGTGCCACTCGCAGGCTTTGCCACCAGGGTGCTAAGGGCATTAGAGGGTGGCTTGGGTTGGTATCCCAGGCTATTCGGTTGGGTATGGATTTTTGGTCACAGACTACCACCAGGCAAGCCAGCCAAGGGGGCCTCCCGCCTTCAAAGCAAAGGGAAGAGGACTAACGGAGCTCAAGTGCAAAGAAAAACAAGGATCGTGCCGATGTCTCTCCATCAGAGGCAAGTGATAACTGTAGCTTCCTGTTGTCTTGTGGTGAAGACACTTGGCTCAGTGGTTTGGTGAAACCGGTGGACTGGAGGAACTGTAAGCAGAAGGAGTTGGAGAGAACTTTTGAGACTGCCGGTTGCCAACCTCCAGGCAGGTCACAGAGACCTCTTGCAACTGATACCGAGAGCCAGCTTGGTGGAGTGGTTAGGAGCGCAGACTCTAATCTGGGGGAACCGAGCTTGAGTCCCCATTTCTTCGCATGCAGCTGCTGGTGTGACCTTGGGTCAGCCACAAGTTCTCTCAGAGCTGTTCGCTCCAGGGCAGTCCTCGAGAGAGCTCTCTCAGCCCCACCTGCCTCACAGAGTGTGTTGTGGAGAGAGGAAGGGAAAGGAGTTTGTAAACCGCTCTGAGGCTCCAAGTGAAGGTTGGGGGTATAAATCCAGTCTCCTCTTCCTCTCCTCCTCCTCTCAGAGCTGTTCTCTCAAGGGCAGTTCTCGAGAGAGCTCTCTCAGCCCCACCTACCTCACAGGGTGTCTGTTGTAGAGAGAGGAAGGTAAAGGAAGACTGTAAGCCACTCTGAGACTCTGAGTGAAGGGCGGGGTATACATCCAATCTCCTCCTACCCCTCTTCTAAAAAGCTGCCTGGAAAAGAACTACCTAAAAAGCAGGGAGTGAAGCTGCCCTCCACATCTACTTGGGGAGACCATTCCAAGGGACTGGCCTGGACTCCAAGAACAAATGCTGTGACCTGGCTGTTGCCATTAACCCTCCAGGTGGGGAAGGGGCCTGGAGACCTCTTGAAATGGCAATTTTCTCCCCTGGAGAAAAATGGCTGCTTCGGGGGGTGATATCTACGGCACTATACCCAGCCAAGGTTCCTCTTGTCCCCAGACCCTGCCTTCCCCAGTCTCCACCCCCCAAATTTCCAGGAATCTCCCACCCCAGAGTTGGCAACCCTCCCATGAAACAGATGCTTTACCTGGGAGCCTCAGGGATTACCCTGCCTCCTTGCACTGTGTTTTTCCCTCCCTCCCGCCAGCCGGCCTTCCTTCTCCTGTTCACTTTACTGTTATTTATGGGGTCGTTAATTCCCAGCCTTCGGTTAACAGCACCCTCCGCCTCATTATACTTGGCAATAAGACGGCTGCTTCATTTATTCAATTATTTAAAATTCTCGGTGAAGGTTAACGGGTGCCCCTCTGGGGCAGACACGGGGAGGGAGCCGGCATTTGTCAAAGCCTCTTTCCAGGCGGAGTGTTGCAGCCGACGCGTTCCAAAAGCAGAACAGGATTGGTTTCTCTTATGTTCTTATCTTCTTCTTCTTCTTCTGATGTTGGATTTAGGGTTGCCAAGTCTTACCGTGGGGGAGTCCTGGCTCCTCTCCAGGAGTCCGGTGTGCGCGTGAAGTGCGCGCGTGCGAGGATGACGTCACCCAGAAGTGATGTCATCACACTGGGCACGTTGCTGGGGGTGACACTCTGGTAATCGCCCTAAAACTCTATGGTACCATAGAGTTTTCAGGGTGATTGCTAAAGCATCGCCCCAGCAACGTGCCCAGCGTGATGATGTCACTTCCGGGTGATGTCATCACGCTGGGCATGTTGGCCTGATTGTGCCACTTTGGGGGTCAGGTTCCCTCCACCAGCCGGATCCGGACCAGTGGACTGGGGACCCATTTAGCGGGGGAAATCCCTGCCCCCCGGGGGGGACTTATGTTGGATCAGGCCAGTGGCCCATCCAGTGCCGTCCGCCACCCGTTCGCCACACACATCTCTAGATCTTAAATAAATAAATAAATAAATACAGGTTCCCCTGGGCTCAGAGTTTGTTCTATCATTATTTGACAAAGACATATTTTGTCGGGTAACTGCCATGGGAAGTTGTACATAGTTACATAATTCCATGCGGGTTTCACCTTTCTTCCACTATGGAACCCAAGATGGCTCACATGGACTTCCCAGAAAGCTTGCCGTCTAGGTACTGATCCAACCCAACCCAACAAAGGTGCTAGATTCGAGTCCAGCAGCATCTTAGAGACCACGAAGTTTTCCAGGGTATAAGCTCTCAGGAGTCAAAGCTCCCTTCATCGGATACAAACCACCCTGACTCTCGAAAGCTTATACCCCAAATACCTTGTTGACCTCCAAGGTGCTACTGGGCTTGGATCTGGGTTACCAGCCTCCATGCGGCACACGGAGATCTCCCGCTTTTACAATTAATCCCCAGATGACTCAGATCAGTTCCCCTGGAGAAAATGGCTGGTTTGGAGGGGGGACTCTATGGTATTACCTCCTGCTCCAGCCCCCAAACCCTGCCCTTCCCAGGCTCCACCCCCAAATCTCCTGTTATTTCCCAACCCAGAGCTGGCAACCTTACAGCTTTGACATGGCTAACCTCCCAGAACAAGGGGTCCTGAATCACAGGACAGCAGATCATACCTCGCTAAAGGGGAACGGAGATCAGTGGTGGACTTATTTATTTATTTAAAGAAGAAGAAGAAGAGATTGGATTTATACCCCACCTTCCACCTGGAGTCTCAGAGCGGCTTACATTCTCCTTCCCTTCCTCTACCCACAACACATACCCAGTGAGGTAGGTGGGGCTGAGACAGCCAGTTTGGCGTAGTGGTTAAGTGTGCGGACCCTAATCTGGGAGAGCCGGGTTTGATTCCCCACTCCTCCACTTGCACCTGCTGGATGACCTTGGGCAAGTTGTAGTTCTGGCAGAGCTGTTCTTGAAAAAGAGCAGTTTCTGTCAGAGCTCTCTCGGCCCCACCTGCCTCACAGGGTGTCTGCTGTGGGGAGGGGAAGGGAAAGGAGTTTGTAAGCCACTCTGAGACTCCCTTGAGTAGTGAAGGGCAGGGGATAAATCCAATCTCTTCTTCTTCTTCTCTCCCAAGAACTGCTATTGAGAGAACAGCTCTGGGAGAACTGTGGCTTGCCCAAGGTCACCCAGCAGCCACATGTGGAGGAGTGGGGAATTAAAACCCGTTCTCCTAGATTAGAGTCCATGCTCCTAACCACTACACCAAACTGGCTCTCTTTATTATTTATTCCGCTTCTCCTGGAGAACAGGAACAGCATTACACCCTACCGAGGTTGCTACGTTCCCTAAATTCCACTCTCCCAGGCCCCACCCTCAAATCTCCAGGTATTGCTGAAACCAAAATTGACACTCTGTCATTAGCCCCACGGCAGCCATCTTGAGGAGAGCGGTGCTTCACTCAGATGGCAGCCATTTTGTGGCGTTGCCCACTTGCAGTTTCCGAATGCCAAAAATGCCCTCAGGGGTTCTCAACAACGTTGGGAACTCCTGAGAGAAGCTGTCGGTGATTTCCAGAACTGGTTGGGAACCAAGCCATCCCAGGGTCCTCACCAGTGAGAGGAAACGAGTGCTTGCAGCAGGGAATTCTGGGATGGTGTCCTGTCATGGCTACTAATGTGGCTGCAGGAAAGAGCCCTTGGGGAGAGCGGCATCGTCATGATTTGCTTCGAAAAGCTGCACTCGGTGACATTCATTGGACACGTTGGGCAAATAATGCCTTTGTTGTCGGGGGGAGCTGAAAAATTCCGAGCTGCAGAGAGGTCCGACGTTCCCAGCTCCGTCTCCGTGCGAATCCCACCCGGCACTAGACAAGTAATGAGACGGGGATGCCAACTGAACAGGCTCCCGTTGAAACCTCGACCGCGTACATTTTTATTGGTGTCCTGGGGAGGTTTCTGGAGTTTATACTTCCCATAAAAAAGGATGGCGTCTTCCAGAGGGCCTCCGGTCCACAGGCCTCACGGATCCCGCTCGAGCAGATGGAGCCGTTCAGCCGTGTGATTTGCTTACTCCGTTCCCGCACCTCACGAAGCAAAGAAGGCAATTAAAAAGATGCCACGCGGCGTGAGTCTAATGAAATGAAAAGCACGATCCGGCCGATCCTTTAATCAGAGAAGAGGAGACCGCGGGGCCTTAATTGGCTTACCTGCTCCTGAGTCAGCAAAACAGACACGCTATTCCCATGTGTTTTTTTCTTGACTATATTTGATGCACAGATCGTCTGCCCCATCTCTAGGGGACGGAGGTTTTCGGGGCGGAGCCCGGGGAGGGGAGAGACCTCAGTGGGGTACAATGCCACAGAGTCCATCTTCCAAAGCAGCTGTTTTCTCGAACAGAACTGATCTCTGTTGTCTAGAGATTAGAGTTGCCACATCCCCAGTCTGGGAAGTCTTTCCCATCACTTCCTGATGAATCTTTTAACTGGAGATGCCAGGGATTGAACCTGGGACCTTCTGCATGCCAAGCAGTTGCTCTACCACTGAGCCACAGCAACTTCCCCACTGTCAATCACACAGTACTGTACTATTTGAATATGGACACCTGCACACATGAAGCTGCCTTCTACTAGGGTTGCCAAGTCTGGGTTGGAAAATACCTGGAGACTTTGGGGCTGGATCCAGGAGAGAGTGAGGTTTAGGGAGGGGAGGAGCCTCAGCATGGTACAATGCCATAGAGGCCACCCTTCAAAGCAGCCATTTTCTCCAGGGGAGCTGATCTCTGTCAGCTGGAGATCAGTTATAGAAGCAGGGGGTCCCCAGGCCTCACCTGGAGGTTGGCAACCCTGCCTTCTACTGAATCAGCCCCTTGGTCCATCACAGTCAGTATTGTCTACTCCAACTGGCAGCAGCTCTACGGCTGCCGAGTCTGGATTGGAAAATACCTGGAGACTTTGGGGGTGGAGCCAGGAGAGGGCGGGGTTTGGGGAGGGGAGGGGCCTCAGCATAGTATAATGCCATAGAGGCCATCCTTCAAAGCAGCCATTTTCTCCAGGGGAGCTAATCTCTGTCAGCTGGAGGTCAGTTATAAAAGCAGCAGATCCCCAGGCCCCACCTAGGGGCTGGCAACCCTAAGCAGCTCTCCAGGGTTTCAGGTAGAGGTCTTTCCCACTGGAGATGACGGGGATTGAACTGGGGACCTTCTGCTCAGGTGATGCCTTTCCCCAAATGGGATACGTCGCCAGCCAACGCTCTAGCAATCAGCCTAAAAACTCAATGGTACCATAGAGTTTCCAGGCTGATTGCTAGAGCATCAGTCGGCAATGTGCCCAACATGAGGACGTCGCTTCTGCCCCCAAAGTGCCCGGTTCAGGCCGAAGGGCCCGGCATGATATCACCCAGAGGTGATGTCATCTCGCCAGGCATGTCGCCGGCCGATGCTCTAGCAATCAGCCTGAAAACTCTATGGTACCATAGAGTTTTCCAGGCTGATTGCTAGAGCGTCGGTCGGCGATGGGCCCAATGTGATGATGTCACTTCTGGGTGATGTCATCACACCCTGCGCATGCACTTCGCACGTGCGTGAATGTCCTAGAACAGGACCAACTCTCCCCCCCTCCCACAAACCAGGTAAGTCACTTGCCAGCCGTAAAAAGACACCAACCCTAGACTGGATAATTCCAGGAGGTTTGTGGGGGTAGATCCCAGGGAAGGCAGGGATTTAGGGAAGGGAAGGACTTTGGTGGGGTAGAATGCCGTGCAATCCACCCTTCAAAGCAGATGTTTTTCTCCAGGGGAACTGATCTCAGCAGTCTGGAAATTGGATGTAATTCTGGGACATCCTCAGGCCTCACCTGAAGGTTAGTAAAGGTAAAGGTTTCCCTTGCTCGAAAGCCAGTCGAATCCTACTCTAGGGGGAGGTGCTCATCTCCATTTCCAAGCCGAACAGCCAGCGCTGTCCGAAGCCTTTATCGTGGTCATATGGCTGGCATGACTAAACACCAAGGCGCACGGAATGCTGTTACCTTCCCACTGAAGCGGTACCTATTAATCTACTCACAATGTCTTGCTTTCGAACTGCTAGGTTGGCAGGAGCGGGGGCCAGAGACGGGAGTTCACCCCGTCACGTGGCATTCGGGTCTCGAACTGCCGAGCTACGACCTTCTGGTCTGCAGCTCAGCGTCTTAACCTCTGAGCTACCGCGGCTTCTCACCTGGAGGTTAGCACCCTTAAAAAGAAAAATCTTGGGTGCACCATACGCTCTTTGTGAAGAGGCCAGTACTCGGTCCTTAACAGCACCTATAAAGGCGATGCTGGGAAGAAATAAAATAAAAACCGCCAGCAGATTATAAATTCAAATGTTTGCAGGGCACTTTAAATTCATTCCACCTCTGGGCGCGCCGAAGCACCTGAAAAGCTGAGGGCGCCACCGCTTTCCTGCTGTGAAAGGACCGGCCCTTTTCAACTCTCCCCTTTCTGGTTTCCAGCAAGGCTGCTTGAACGAGCGGGGCTGTGTTAACTGGGTAGGGCCTCCTGCCAGGTTTCCAGGCCCTTAAGTGGAGTTGCAGGCCTGTCCCTGTCCACTCTGGGGGATTTCTTGGTCTGTAGAAAACGTTTTTAAGGCTCAGGTTGCCTATTAAAACAACCATGCATAGGATTTCTTCAGCAGCAGCCAACCGATCGGAGCAGTTCCCTTACTTCTGGCAGCCCAGCTTTCTCCTAACTGAGGCTCCAGGAGCGTTTTGTTAGGCTATAGAAAAACCAGGCCTGGACCGCAATGATCCTTAGAATGGGCTATCCAAAGAGCCCTTTTCTGAACCTGTATTGTGGAGATGCCAAGGACTGGGCTTTAAAAGAAGAGCTCTGACTACGGTTGTCAGGAGAGTCGCCAAGTCCGACTCAGGAAACATCTGGGGACTTTGGGGGTGGAGCCAGGAGATGTTGGGGGGGAGCTAGGATGTGACATCATTCTTGTGATGTCACTAGGATGGCCAGGTGAGGTCGACAAGCCACGCCGTCACATTTAAAGGGGCCACATTCCTTTTAAATGCTTTTCCTCCATTGGAAATCATGGAGAATGGGGGCAACTTCTTTTGGGGCTCATAGAATTGGACCCCCTACTCCAATCTTTTTGAAACCCGGGGGGGGGGGGGGGTTCAGGAGAGGTGCCACCAGCCGTGCTGAAAATTTGGTACCTCTGCCTCAAAAAAAAAACAGCCCCCCCAGCCCCAGATATCCATGGATTGATTCTCCATTATACCCCCCCCCCCCGGTCCCCATAGGGTATAATGGAGCACCCGGTCCGCATAGGGTATAATGGAGCACCCAGTGGCCATTTCCCATTTTTGACAGCCCTGAAGTAGGGGGAGGGGCTCCAAACCAGAGAATCCCCTGCCCCCAACTGGGGATCGGCAACCCTACCAGGTCCCCCCTGGCCAACGGCAGGGGATGGGGTTCCAAGATCCAGGTTGAGAAAGATTTGAGAGTGGAACCTGGGGAGGACAGGAACCTCACTGGGGTACGAGGCCATAGAGTCCACCCTCTAAAGCATCCATTTTCTCTAGGGGAACTAATCTCTAGTCCGGAGATGAGCTGTGAATCTGGGGGAATCTCCAGGTCCCACCTGGAGGCTGGTATCCCAACTCAGTCTCCACCACCCAACTGTCCAGGTATTTCCCAACTGAAAGCTGGCAACCCTACTTTGGAACTGCCTCCGGAGGAGGAGGAAATTGGATTTATACCCCGCCCTTCACTACCCAAGGGAGTCTCAGAGCGGCTGACAATCTCCTTTCGCTTCCCCTCCCCACCACAGGCACCCTGCGAGGTGGGTGGGGCTGAGGGAGCTCTTTTCAGGACTGCCCTTGAGAGAACAGCTCTGAAAGAACTTGTGACTTATCCAAGGTCACACCAGCAGCTGCATGTGGAGGAGTGGGGAAGCAAACCCTGTCCTCCCAGTTTAGAGTCCACGCTCCTAACCACTACGCCGAACTGGCTCGCACCATGTCGAACAGCCCTAAAGCACGACCCCTAGGGCTTCAAATTCCAATTTGTCAAACCGGAGTAATAACAATAGCCAGTTTGGGGAGGATGTTGTGTGGATTGGAACTGCAAAGATATTATACTGTTTTGAACATGGAACGTGTCATGCTAATAATGGGGCATACGTATTGTGAATATTGGCTATGTGAGCCATGCTAATAAGGCCCTTTTTAAGGATAAAAGGCTGCTTCTTTGTAAGTCAACAGGCGTTCCAGGGAGGATTTCCCATTTTTCTGCCGCAAAGGCAGTCTCCAAGGTTACCTGCAGCTGCCTGAATGGGCCATTGCTAGCTCTTAGGGTTGCCAGCTACCCCCTGGCCACTGGCGGGAGATGGGGGGCTCGGGTTAACAGATCCAGAGTTGGAAACTCCTGGAGATTTGGGGGTGGAGCCTGGGGAGGACAGGGGCCTCAGTGGGGCACAACGCCACAGAGTCCACCCTCCCGAGCAGTGTTCCCTCTAAGCTGAGTTAGCGTGTGCTGGCTCACAGTTTTCTAGCCTCCGGCTCACACATTTTTGTCTTAGCTCAGGAAGGGTGGCTCCAGAGCAAAAAGGATTTATGCAGGAGACTCCACAGCTTAGAGGAAGCATTGCTTCAGGCATCCATTTTCTCCTGATCTCTGTAGTTTAGAGATGCCCTGTAATTCTGGGGGGTCCCCAGGCCCCTCCTGGAGGCTGGCTAGAGTTGCCAATCCCCAGTTGGGAGAAACCGCAAGATAAATCCTGTGTATAAGTCGCTCACCTCCATTAATATACAACAAAGTTCCATTTTTTACGTTCCAGTGGCATGGAGAGGTGCTACTGATCTTGACGCACCCTGAAGAAGACAGTCCGCAACAAGAAAGAAAACCGGGAATCTCATCAGTGGTCTTTTGGGTATGTTATTAGCCTATGGGTGGAGGTCAACTGTTCTGTGATTGTATCGAATGGAATTTTGCGGCAAGGGCAGTATTGGTCCTGAAGACTTGATTCACTTCTTTGTACGTCGCAACAGTGTGAAACGGTGGAAGCATCATTGAATGCAGAGTATTTTGCTCGCCGCTTGTGCATTTATGGAACATATGTGACATATTTGGGAGTTGCTGCAAGGTTGTGACGTCATAATAAGAAATGCAGTGAAACGCGTTTAATGTGAAAAATGAACTTTATTGTATATTAATTGAGGTGAACGACTTATACATATTTGTGCCTGGGAATTTACTCTTTAGATTATGTTTCTCTTTCTTCCTTTGAACGCACACTGAATGTGAACTGGATCTGCTTAAATATATGTAAGTTTGCCTTCTTTGCAGTATCCTTGGGAGATTTATTTCCTGCACTCAGGATCCGGCTGCTATGACTGGGCAAAACTCTGCTAGATTAACCAAGTATCCCGATGAAAAACAGGTAAACATTTTTGCAATTACTTGCTTAGGACATTCCATACCCCGTTCTTCTCCACAGCGGGGATCCAAAGGAGCTTACAAAAGACACTAATGCAATTTCAGTAAATCGGATAGACATGAAACAGGGTGGAAAGAAACCCAAAAAGTACACAAAACATCTTGATCTGGTATCCACTTGGGCAGTCCAAAGGACAAAGATGTTACCAAGGCCACAGGCGAAGACACTGCAAGGGCTTTTAACTGGGTGTAAAATAGGGCTGCCAAGTCAGCCTGGGGGGCGGGGGATCCCCCACTACAGGGGTTCCCGATCCGCCGGCCAGCATTCGGCCGGCGGGGGGAACCCCACCCCCGAAGTCGTCCAGCCAGGACGACTTCTCCAACATAATGACGTCACCCGGAAGTGACGTCATCATGTTGGGGGCGTTGCCAGGGCGACGCTCTGGCAATTGCCCCAAAACTCTATGATACCATAGAGTTTTGGGGCGATTGCCAGAGCGTCGCCATGGCAACGCCCCCAACGTACTGACGTCACTTCTGGTGACATCACCAGGCGTGCACGCTTTGCTCCCGGCGGACGGAAGACTCCCCCCCGCTGGTGAGTAATACAGACTTGGCAACCCTAGTGTAAAAGGCAGGCAACTTCGGGAGGTAAGAGTCTGGAGTCTTCTTGTGCATGTTTCCAGTGACGTGATTTGTAAGTTGCCATGAGGCATGAAGGAAGGAAGAAAGGAAGGAAGGAAGGAAGGAAGGAAGGAAGGAAGAAGAGCCAGAGACTAAGGCCTGACAGTCAAAGAGGCTCCGGCTTTAGCCCCACTCAGTTCAGCCTGGATGTTAAGAACATAAGAAGAGCCCTGCTGGATCAGACGCAGTGGTTCATCTAGTCCAGCATCCTCTCTCACACAGTGGCCAACCAGTTCCTCTGGAGGGCCAACAACAGGGCATAAAGGCTGAGGCCTTCATCAGAACATCAGAAGAGCCCTGCTGGATCAGACCAGGAGTCCATCTAGTCCAGCATCCTGTCTCACACAGTGGCCAATCAGTTCCCCTGGAGGGCCAACAACAGGGCAGAGAGGCCGAGGCCTTCATTCGAACATAAGAAGAGCCCTGCTGGATCAGACTAGCGGTCCATCTAGTCCAGCACTGTGTCTCATACAGTGGCCAAGCAGTTCCTCTGGAGGGCCAACAACAGGTCACAGAGGCTGAGGCCTTCATTCGAACATAAGAAGAGCTCTGCTGGATCAGACTAGCGGTCCATCTAGTCCAGCACTGTGTCTCATAACAGTGGCCAAGCAGTTCCCCTGGAGGGCCAACAACAGGTCACAGAGGCTGAGGCCTTCATTCGAACATAAGAAGAGCCCTGCTGGATCAGACTAGCGGTCCATCTAGTCCAGCACTGTGTCTCATAACAGTGGCCAAGCAGTTCCTCTGGAGGGCCAACAACAGGGCAGAGAGGCCGAGGCCTTCATTTGAACATCAGAAGAGCCCTGCTGGATCAGACTAGCGGTCCATCTAGTCCAGCACTGTGTCTCATACAGTGGCCAAGCAGTTCCTCTGGAGGGCCAACAACAGGGCAGAGAGGCCGAGGCCTTCATTCGAACATCAGAAGAGCCCTGCTGGATCAGACTAGCGGTCCATCTAGTCCAGCACTGTGTCTCATAACAGTGGCCAAGCAGTTCCTCTGGAGGGCCAACAACAGGTCACAGAGGCTGAGGCCTTCATTCGAACATCAGAAGAGCCCTGCTGGATCAGACTAGCGGTCCATCTAGTCCAGCACTGTGTCTCATAACAGTGGCCAAGCAGTTCCTCTGGAGGGCCAACAACAGGGCAGAGAGGCCGAGGCCTTCATTTGAACATCAGAAGAGCCCTGCTGGATCAGACTAGCGGTCCATCTAGTCCAGCACTGTGTCTCATACAGTGGCCAAGCAGTTCCTCTGGAGGGCCAACAACAGGGCAGAGAGGCCGAGGTCTTCATTCGAACATCAGAAGAGCCCTGCTGGATCAGACTAGCGGTCCATCTAGTCCAGCACTGTGTCTCATAACAGTGGCCAAGCAGTTCCTCTGGAGGGCCAACAACAGGTCACAGAGGCTGAGGCCTTCATTCGAACATAAGAAGAGCCCTGCTGGATCAGACTAGCGGTCCATCTAGTCCAGCACTGTGTCTCATAACAGTGGCCAAGCAGTTCCTCTGGAGGGCCAACAACAGGGCAGAGAGGCCGAGGCCTTCATTTGAACATCAGAAGAGCCCTGCTGGATCAGACTAGCGGTCCATCTAGTCCAGCACTGTGTCTCATACAGTGGCCAAGCAGTTCCTCTGGAGGGCCAACAACAGGGCAGAGAGGCCGAGGCCTTCATTCGAACATAAGAAGAGCCCTGCTGGATCAGACTAGCGGTCCATCTAGTCCAGCACTGTGTCTCATAACAGTGGCCAAGCAGTTCCTCTGGAGGGCCAACAACAGGGCAGAGAGGCCAAGGCCTTCATTCGAACATCAGAAGAGCCCTGCTGGATCAGACCGATCTGCTATTTGCTTGAGGACACTTTAGCTTTGACTAAGATAGGCACGCAGGTGCTTTTTGGACCAGAATTGGAAGATGTTCTAATTCAGCAGCTGTGCATTTGGCACCTGGCACATGACTCTCATCTTTAGAGGCCTCACACACATCTTTGTCTTGTGTCTATTGCTCTTGCTGCTTAACTTTCCTTTTCTTGGTCCTGTATCAATGTATTGGTTATCTTACTGTAATATGTAATATTGTAACATGTGGACCTCAAACTGTTTGACCTCTGAAGAAGGCCCGGAATAGGGCGGAAACGCATCAGGTCATGCATCTCGGCCCTTGTGTTCAGGCCACTTGAACTTTTCCACAAGGCTTTCATTGGGCCCTTATGTGTTTTCAACTACCTTTCTAATAAATACATGTATTTTTTGTATAAGTTTCAACTAGGTTTTTAATATTGACCCTACATTAGACTTCTTTCTTACCCTTGTGGTTCTTGATTCCGGTTTTTGGGTCAAGTTTGTTTCCCGCTCCCTGTGTCTCTCTGGCACTGTACCCTGCCCCCTCCAAACCCCGCCCTCCCCAGGCTCCACCCCCCCAAATCTCCCATTATTTCCCAACCCAGAGCTGATAGTCTGACCGACTTGCATTAGTACTTGTCATTTTTTCCCCCTTTCGCGATGTCAATTTATTACTGGCAGCTAATGGCACGTACGGAACAGCATCCTGGGGAGGTGACGCGTAATGAAGCGTATCGCTGCTTCCCTTTGACGCCCGCAGGAGCTCTTTCAACTGGCGGCGCCTTTGATTTCAGCAGAATGCAAATACCGTTTTAAATCCCCATTTCTCGGAGGAACCGTCATGCCTTTCTCGACTGACGTTGGCGTCTGCTTGAGATTCCTCTCCCCAAGAGCCTTTTACAGGCAGAACATTTAGAATTTCAAACAATTTCCCTCAGCATAAAATTAAGGTCTGTTCTGTCCCTGACTGAGATGTACATACGGATGCCAACCTCCAGCTGGGACTTAGAGATCTCCCGATATGACTGTCTATCTCCAGGCTACAAAGATCAGTTCACAAGTGGGAAATGTAGGGTAGCCGGCTCCGGGGTGGAAATACCGGGAGATTGGGGGGCTGGAGCCTTGAGAGGGCGGGGTTTGGGGAGGGGAGGGATTTCAGTGGAGTATGAAGCCGTAGAGTCCCCCTTCCAAAGTGGCTATTTACTTCAGGTGAACTGGTCTCTGTCGCCTGGAGATCAGCTATAATACCAGCTACCACCTATTCAAGTCTTTGAGAGGAAACATTTTTCCATTATTAAGTGGTCCCAGATCTTTGAGTACCATTCTGATAGAGAGGGTAGCGATTGTAATTTCCAGTGCCTTGCTATTGTCGTCTGGGCTGCAGTCAGTAAGCTGTGTATCAGCTCCCATCAGATCTTTGGTATTGACGGATCGTCTTCATGATGTAAGAGGATTGTTTCGGGGGTTAATGCTATGGGATGACCAGTTATTTGTGTGATATGTTGAATGATTTTGGACCAAAATTCGTTTATTTGATGGTACTTCCACCAGCAATGGACAAAATTCCTGACTTCTCCACAGCCCTTCCAGCAGAGCGCTGAGTTGGAGGGTGTGATGGGAGCCAATTTTTGAGGCGTGTGATGTACCACCTAGATAAAATCTTGTATGATTGGAGTATAGAATACTGTTCAGGTAAATTAACAGTTTAGCCTTAGGGAATGATATAGAGCTCATTCGTCTTCCGTTTGTTCCAAGTCAAATTCATAATTCCCACACTGTAATTTTTAAACTTAAATTACTCATAAACTAAGTGACAATTGAAAGTTGAATCACTTTAATTTCAGGAGGATAGCTGTGTTGGTCATAAGAACGTGAGAAGAGCCCTGCTGGATCAGACCAATAGTCCAAGGCAACCTTTTCCCAACAAACCCATTTAATATTATAAACCTCTGCATGATAAAGAGAAAAACATGGTTGACAGAGCTTGGAGACAAGCAAACCCATGGTGCTGTGTTCTAGTGAGCCAAACTCTAATCCAAATCCACAAGAACATCAGTTACAGAGAACTACGAATGCCATGATGCAGTGTGCCTGTAAGTGAAACACATGTTTGGAACATCTGGGGCTCTCACTAGAAGCCAGTAATGGATATTTTTGCCAGTGCAAAACAAAACAGCTAAGAACATGAGATGGAATTTCTGCAAAAATCCTTTCCTTGAAAGGTGACAAAAATTGGAATCCCTCCTACAGGCTTTTCACATATGTTTCGAAATGCATTTGGGGATCCGTTGGCTGGTGTTACTGGCTTTTAGGAAGTGCAGTGCAGGAGATTTTCTTTGCTGTTTAATCAGCTGCAATCTCATTCTGTCTTGGTAAT
The DNA here is from genome assembly GCA_029233225.1 of Lepidodactylus listeri. Lineage (NCBI taxonomy): Eukaryota > Metazoa > Chordata > Lepidosauria > Squamata > Gekkonidae > Lepidodactylus > Lepidodactylus listeri. The sequence goes on along the minus strand of JARCFY010000011.1, from coordinate 93,640,725 downwards.
GGCTGGTAACTGGAACATATCATGCTTTCCATTGACTGTGCACACTTTAATTATAAATTAAAATTACACATATCTAGATGGAATATCAGGGTGTGTATAAGAACATAAGGGAAGCCAGTGTTGGATCAGGCCAGTGGCCCATCCAGTTCAACACTCTGTCACACTGTGGCCAAAAACACCAGGTGCCATCAGGAGGTCCAGCAGTGGGGCCGGGAAAATAGAAGCCCTCCCACTGTTGCCCCCCTCCCCAAGCACCAAGAATACAGAGCATCACTTGCCCCAGACTGAGAGTTCCTATCTATACTTTGTGGCTAATAGCCACTGATGGACCTCTGCTCCATACGTTTATCTAATTCCCGCTTGAAGCCGTCCATGCTTGTAGCCACCACCACCTCCTGTGGCAGTGAATTCCATGTGTTAATCACTCTTTGGATGAAGAAGTACTTCCTTTTATCTGTTCTAACCCGACTGCTCAGCAATTTCATGGAGTGCCCACAAGTTCTTGTATTGTGAGAAAGGGAGAAAAGCACTTCTATCTCTACCTGCTCTATCCCATGCATAACCTTATAAACCTTGATCATGTCACCCCTCAGCCGTCATTTCTCCAAGCTAAAGAGTCCCAAGCGCTTCAAACTTTCTTCATAGGGAAAGTGTTCCAACCCTTTTATCATTTTAGTTGCCCGTTTCTGCACTTTTTCCAGTGCTATAATATCCTTTTTGAGGTGTGGTGATCAGAACTGTACACAGTACTTCAAATGAGGTCGCACCATAGATTTCTACAGGGGCATTATGATACTGGCTGATTTGTTTTCAATTCCCTTCCTAATAATCCCCAGCATAGTGTTGACTTTTTTCATTGCAGTCACACACTGTCTCGACATTTTCATTGTGTTATCTACTATGACTCCAAGATCTCTCTTGGTCAGTCTCTGCCAGTTCGGATCCCATCAACGTGTATTTGTAGTTAGGATTTTTGGCTCCAATGTGCATCACTTTGTACTTGGCTACATTGAACCCCATTTGCCAAGTTGATGCCCACTCGCCCATAATCGACAGATCCCTTTGGAGTGCCTCACAATCCTCCCTGGTTCTCACCACCCTGAACAACTTTGTGTCATCTGCAAATTTAGCCACTTCACTGCTTACTCCCAACTCCAAATCATTAACAAACAAGATAAAAAGCATCGTACCGAGTACTGATCCTTGCAGTACCCCACTGCTTACCTCCCTCCACTGAGAAAATTGCCCATTTATATTCACTCTTTGTTTCTGTACACTTACGGACATGCATTTATGTAAGTGTAATAATGTATAAACATCTACAATTATTCTACCTTATGGAACTCTACAACATATAATTCTATGTCATGGGATGGAGACAGCTCTGGTCGCCCTCACAGACAATCTTCGCAGGCAGCTGGAGACTGCAACTAGTCACCTTTATTATCAGCAAGCGACTGGCATTGGGCCAGGAGGCATGCACTTTGCCTTCTTGTCTGTAGCTCTGTTCTCAGCCTCCATTTGCAGTGCTTTAAGGGTGTGGGTGATACTGGTGTGCTGGGAATGGCCAACTGAAGTTCACCAGCTGAATCAGGGCTGGGGGGTGTCGGTGGTTCTGCAGCAGCCATTGGCTGTGAATCCTGGCAAGCCTGCAGCTTATGTTCCTGCTGGTCAGCTTCTGGTAACTCAAGGCTGGCTACATGGGGCTCCTCTTCTCCTGAGGAATCATTGCTATTGCTGAGCCCTGGCTGACTCATGACCAAAGTAGCCTAGTAGAGAATCACAACTCGTAGTCAAAGTCACCAAGGATAGGTAAAAGCTGTGTGTAAATGCTAGAAAGACATTTTTATAAACAGTGAACAAAATTACAAAACCATATTCATAATGAAGCAGAATATACAAAATATACAAAAAGTGAAAAGGTCCAAAGGAGGATTAGAATTGACGAGATTCTCCGGAATGATGAGTCGTTTCGACAGTCTTCGTCTGAATAGGCCCATACAAAACCATGTATGATGAGTTGAGGCTTGACTTAGATGGCCCATCTTTATTCAGTACATAAGTATTGCATCTGTTCATAAAAACTATGGAATAGTCTATGGAGCTGCTTCAAGTTTGACCACATAATTTAGAAATTAATGATTGAACAACTCATCATACATGGTCTTGTATGGTCCTATTCAGACAAAGACTGTCGAAACAACTCATCATTCCGGAAAATCTTGTCAATTCTAATCCTGCTTTGGACCTTTTCACTTTTGTATAGTTTGGAACAGGATGGCTCTCTTGAAGTATCTGAGGGGCTGTCACTTAGAGGAGGGCAGGGAGCTGTTCCTGTTGGCAACAGAGGAGAGGACTCCCAATCATGGGTTTAAATTAAGGGCGGGAAGGTACTGGCTGGATCTTAGGAAACACTTTTTTACAGTAAGAGTTCTGCAACAGGGGAATTGGCTGCCTAGGAAGGTGGTGAGCTCCCCCTCACTGGCAGTTTTCAACCAGCAGCTGGACAAACACTTGTCAGGAATGCTCTGATCCTGCATTGAGTAAGGGGTTGGACAAGATGGCCTCTATGGGCCCTCCGAACTCTATGATCCTATGATTCTATGAAAACTGGGCCAAAAAGGTTTAGGATGATATTGGTGGGTACACTGTCAATTAGGATTACCAAACTCCAAGTCGTAGCTGGAGATGCCCTGGGATTACAACTGATTTCCAGTTGATGGAGATCAGTTCACCTGGAGGAAATGGCTCCTTTGGAAGGTGGATTCTATGGCATGATGACCCACTGAGGTCCCTCTCCTCCCCAAACCCTGCCCTCTCCAGATACCAGCCTCCCCAAATCTCCAGGAATTTCCCATCCTGGAGTTGACAACCCTAGCTAGCCAACATAGAGAAATATTTTTTTTTACTTCCTAGAAAATGAAGAACAATGAACCCAGTGGTCTCCACAGTGACACCTAGGTGCTATTAAAGGTATTAAACCTTCGGCCTGTGGTCGAGAGCCAATTTGATGTAGTGGTTAAGTGCGCAGACTCTAATCTGGGAGAACCGGGTTTGGTTCCCCACTCCTCCACTTGCACCTGCTGGATGACTATGGGCAAGCCACAGCTCTGGCACAGCTGTTCTTGAAAAAGAGCAGTTTCTGTCAGAGCTCTCTCAGCCCCACCTACCTCACAGGGTGTCTGTTGTGGGGAGGGGAAGGGAAAGGAGACTGTAAGCCATTCTGAGACTCCCTTGGGTAGTGAAGGGCAGGGTATAAATCCAATCTCTTCTCTTCTTCTTCCCTCCATCTTGTAAATGAATCCAGCATTATTAGCTGAGGGAATTTTTTTTTTTTTAAATCTTGCCTGACATGAGAGAATTGGATTGTGCAGGCTGGCCAGAATCCCACTTAACGTCTCCTTAAATTAGAGCTCCAGCATCATGGGGCAATGGCCTCTGCCGGAGACACGTTTGATGTACCCCGTTCCCTCCTCACATAGCCCAAGACGTCTGGACACAATCTCCCTCCGTGGCGCTCCTCCAACAAACTGGAACCGTTTTCTTCCCCACTTTGCAGCCTGTTTCCCAAGAGCCTCTTCCCTTCAGTTTGGCAACACACAGCAGGGCTTGTCTGCAGGCCGCGTTGCTTTTCCTTTAAAAAAAAATCCGAGTTATGTCGGTGGCTCGGAAGGCCTTGCCCTGGCCTCTCTGAAACACAGCACCCTTGTGACGGCCTACAAGCATCTTCAGTTACCCCTTCAGCTTCCTGTGGAAAATTCTTCCTTCACCGAAAAAGCCGGAGACCAGAGTCCTCCTGAGGGGGTCTTTCTTGGGTTTTAATGGAGGCCGGTTCAAGGTATTGTGTTCCTGAAATTCAGGAAAAGCGGAATATGGGGGTCAGACGTTAGAGAGAGAGAGAGACCACTTCATAAAATCCTGATGGCCATCCCTGAATCTGCCGTGGCTTTGACAAACCCGCCTGTGAGCCACTTCTGCAAATAAGCATGAGAGACTCTCTTGAGAAGGTTGCATTCTTGAAACATTTCCAAGCGTGCCAGACCGTCTGCATTTCCAATATATGGGGCTTTTCTGTGTCAAATCCCTTCTGGTCTCTTGGTGATTTTAACCTCCTCCACGCAAAGCCGTCTCAGTTCCTGTGAGATATTAAAGTCTTCCGCGATGCTTCTGTGAACAAAGAAAGGATTTGATATAATACAGCCTTCACATGACAAAACCAGGACAGTGGGACGGCCACTAGTCAAACACATTTGTGCAAAAACCTTTAATTCAGGTAAGGAAATTTGTGATGGTGATGATGATGAATAAATATACTTGTACAGTAGTTTTTCGACGTGCCTCGAATCCTTGATGCACATTCTCTTTTAGTAAATTTTATAGCTAGTTAGTTGTCCACTGGGATGTTGGGGGTAATTCGGCTAGTCCCCAACTGAGGGAAGAATGGAATGGTACGTTATTGGCCATTTCCACATGTAGGGCTTCCAACCCCCAGGTGGGGGCTGGAGATTTCCTGAAATTACAGTTGACCTCCAGACGACCAAGATCAGCCCTCCTGGAGGAAATGGCTGCTTTGGAGGGTGGAATCTATGGCATTTATACCCTGCTGAGGTCCCTCCCATACCCTTCCCACCCAAGCTCCACCCCCCCAAATCTCCACAAAGTTCCCAGCCTGGAGTTGGCAACCCTATCTGCATGGATTATCTGCCCTGAATTCAGTGCTGTTTGGAAGCAGGGTTATTTTCATGCTTCCCCACAGCATTGTGGGACATTAGTGCACCTCTTGGGACTTCTCTGGCTTTTCTCCAATGTTTATCAAACTTGGCTTGCTCTCATGGTTTGGGGAAGATCAGAGTTAGTGTTGCCATGTGTCTGGTAATGGTGGGGGAGCTCCCAGTCATACGCCCTATCCCCTGACCTCCCTTAATAGAGTGGTAGGAGGAAAATGGGCAGGAAAAAAAAACAGCACGAGGAAGTAACTTCCTGTTTCAGAACAGGAAGTGACATCAGGACACTTCAGTCGCATCAAAATCTCTGTGGTAAAACAGGAAGTGATGTCATGATACTCCCGAAAGCTCAAAAATCTCTTTCACCAATGACATCACTTCTGGCACAACCCACAAGTGATGTCATCACGTTGGGGGTGATGCTCTAATATTTGCCCAAAATTCTATTTGTTTGTTTATCTTTTAAATTCAGCTTTTAGGCTGCCCTCCCCCTGAAAAATATGCTTCAGTGTGGCATACGGCAATGATAAAATTACAATCTTACAAAAGATTTCAAAATTAAAAGAATACATAAAATACAATTTACAGCAGGCTAAGCTGATCTGATGGCAGCCTACAAATGAAGTAAATAAATAGATAGATAGCGGAAGGAAGGAAGGAAGGAAGGAAGGAAGGAAGGAAGGAAGGAAGGAAGGAAGGAAGGAAGGAAGGGAAGGGAAAGGAAAGGAAAGGAAGGAAAAGAAAGGAAAGGAAAGGAAAGGGAGGGAGGGAGGGGAAGGAAAGGGAAGGAAGGAAGGAAGGAAGGAAGGAAGGAAGGAAGGAAGGAAGGAAGGAAATACACCACATTGACTCTCAGGATAGCTAATAAAATAGGTTTGGAGGAGTTTGTGATCTGAAAAATATGACTTGGGTTTGAACAGTCTAGCACATATTCAGGCACATAACAGCACCCCCCCCCCCGTCCCCGATGTCATGCCAGGATTCCCTCCCCCCCTAGAAAATGCATGCAGATAGCTGGCCCTCTGAACTGAATCACTGCAGATTTGGAACAGACCGTGCGGGTGGGTGGTCTGAGCCGCCTCCAGACAGCCTGAAAGCATACAAGGGAAAGATTTCATTCCTGGAATGTATCTAATATTGTATATCAAAAGTGCTTTTGATTCCCAGCAGCCCTTCTGGAGGCAGGAACGGCTAAATGTGTCACCAGCGCGGATAAACTTGCTTAGAACTCCTGGGAATTAGGGTGCTGGTTTTTCTCCCCCCACCCCACCCCCACCCCCGTCTGCCGAAATCCAACAGATTTGATTTGGCGCAAGTCAGAATACGTGTGTGGCATGAAGACAGGACCACTCTCCGTCTGGGCGTGAGAAACTGCCTCGCCGCTTAGATTAGCCGAATCAGTCCCTCTCCCTGATTAATCAGCCTCGCCCCCACACCCACCCACATTTCACCCCCTCCCGGGATGAAGCAAAATAGACACCCCCCCACACACAAATCCATCTGTCTGCCACATTTGATCCTACTCTTCCTCAGAGGAGCATTCTGAGGTCAGATCTCCCCAACTCTCTCCTTTCAACAACCCTGATAGGTTATGCTGAGGGCAAGCGGCTAGGCGGAAAGCTTCACGGCTCTCTTTTGGTGTGGGCACAGCAATAGCGTTGCCAGACTCCCAAGTGGAGGCCAGGGTCCCCTGCCACCAGGCCCCACCACCCGACCGTCGATCAGCTGACCAGTGGGGGGAACTTACCCCCAAAAAGAGGGAGATCCAGCCAACGTGCAATGATGTGTCTATGTCACTGTCCACATGACCCGGAAGTGACATCATCACATCAGGGCTGTCAGGGCAACACTCTGGTATTGGAGCAAAAACTCTGTGGGAGGAGCCAAATTTACTATAGAGTTTTTGCCCAAATACCAGAGAGTTGCCTTGACGCCCCCGGTGTGGTGATGTCACTTCTGGGTCACGTGAGCAGTGACACAGGCATGTCTCAGCACATTGGCTGGGCTTCCCTCCTGCTCCCAGAAATTTGCCCCTCATCCCCCACTGATTGCCAGGAGGGACTTGGCAACCCTACACAGCAAGCGGTATTGGGTGTAAAAGACCATTTCCTGAGAATCTCTTGACTTTTGCATCTATTCTTTTTTTAAAAAGGGATGAAATCAGGGTTAGGATCCAGGTCCTCAGAGGAGCAGCCACCACAAGCCCAGGATTGCCAGGTTCTACCTGGCTGCCAGCGAGGGGCCTCCCAATCCTTCCATGATGACATCACCCGGAAGTGACATCATTGCGTTTCTGATGTTGGGGTGACACTCTAGGTTTTGGGCAAAACTCTGTGGGTTTTTGGGGCCTCAAAACCATAGAGTTTTGCCCAGATCTTAAAGAGTGTTGCCCCTGGCATCGAAAATGCGATGATGTCACTCCCAGGTGGCGTCACCATGCCGGCACCAGAGGCACCGGTTGGGGGCTTCTCAGGGTGGAGCTTCCTCCACCTGCTAGTTGGGCTGCAGTGGATTGGGGGCCCAAAAATCGAAGGTTCCCCTGGCCCCACTGGGGGAATGGCAACCCTACACAAGCATAAGGATCTGTATAGTCTCAACTGGGCTGTAGTCCCTCCCACTTTGCCTTTGGCACTTACAAACTGTGGTACACGAGATGAGTCCTGGGGGCAGGAGACCAATAAGCACCCCTCTTCTCTCATACTTGTTGCCGCCGATCATCTTCGTTGCCTGAAGTGGGAGAAAAATAAAGGGGAAAACCATCACTGGCCTCGGTGCCATTTTATCAGATTGCTCGTTGCTGTGCCCCACATGTCTGGGCATGTCCGCCTGTAATGGGATGTGATAACAACAGAGCTTCCTTCCCCAGAGAACAATGGACCTAGGGATCCTGCCGGTCCCCCTATCAGGGGCTGAGGATATTTGAATGGACCTATGATAGCCCCTGGCGGGAGAATAATCCCTGTTGGACCAATCTCCCTTAAGGGGGGGGGACGGTCAAGGTGTGGTTTACCTGTAAATATAAGTGGCTTCCCCATTCCTTTGTCCCCATACTCGAGCCTGACCTGCAAGAAACCACCATGCTGTATATATGATCCTGACTCCCTAATAAGAGCTATGATTGAAATCACTCCAATGGCCTCCCGAGTCCAGTACTTTTCAGGAAGCCAACCCGATCCAGGGAGGGAAGGCTGTTTAAACTGCCCTCCCCCCCCACTCGGGTTCCCTCAGCCTGGGGAAGCCAATCCAGAAACTGCCTTCCTTCCCTCGGGTTCCCCATGCACCCTGCAAACCACGGGGCACCCGGGGAAGCCGATCCTGGGAGGGAGCTGCACTGTCAGGGGTGTGTCCTAATATGTTAATGAGTTTCTGCTGTTGGGGGTGGCCTACTATGCAAATGAGTTCCTGCTGGGCTTTTTCTACAAAAAAAAGCCCTGTCTATGCCCAATCCCGATTTGCTGTACGCATGCCCAAAGACGCGGTCCTTGACAGAGCATGCATTACACGCTTTTTCTGTCGCTGTGTGCATGTTGGCTGTACTTTGCTTTAGGGCAGAAGGAAGCTCATAGTTTTTCATCGAGATTCTTCCTTTTAAGAGCAGTCGAAAATGCCTTCCTGCGAGGCGGCTGGCAAGGGCGAACAACTGTAAATGCACAGCCATTGTGCCAGAGATGGAGTTCTTAGAGGACAGGGCTGGCCCGGGGGGCGGGGGGGGGGGGGGATAATTGCAGATAATAAAGCCATGTAATTTTTGCAGACAGAGGGGACTTTGTTTCCTGTACTTCGCGCTGATTGCCATCTGGCCCGAAATCTACGATTCTATAGGGGAATTTTTGTTTGTTCGTTCTTTGGGTGGGGACTAACTGGATTTGGCCACTTCTGACTCCATTAACACGGGCAGAAGGCCTCCTTCCACGCAGCCCGGGCTGGGAAATGAAACACGACGCGATGTACATCTCCGCATGTAATTACCAATATAATTTTTTTTTAATGCAGCATGTTAAGCCAATGAGCAGCTGTGATGGAGGTGTTTAGGTCACATCCTGGCAGGGCGAGGCGCAAGCCGGGGCCAACAGCTGCTTTGATTTTGCGTAGGGGAAGACATGTGTGCCTCAAGTCACGGGAACGGCCAAAAGCCCAGCATGAACCAAAGCATCAGCCAAATGGGAGGCGGCACCCAAGAAACCAGACAGAGATGGAGAGATTGGAGTGAATCCTACTGAATTCTAGGGCACTTTCTGAATGAGATCAGGGAAGAAGAAGAAGCAGGAGGAAGAGGAAGAGGAGGAAGAAGCAGCAGGAAGAAGAGGAGGAGGAGGAAGAAGCAGGAGGAAGAGGAGGAAGAGGAGGAGGAAAAAAGGAGGAGAAAGAGGAGGAGGAGGAGGAGGAGAAAGAGAAGAAGAAGGAGAAGGAGAGGAGGAGGAGGAAGAGAAGGAGAAGAGGAAGAGGAGGGGGAGATGGATTTATATCCCGCCCTTCACTCGGAGTCTCAGAGCAGTTTACAATCTCCTTTCCCTTCCCCTCCCCACAACAGGCACCCTGTGACTGAGGTAGGTGAGGCTGAGAGAGCTCTTTCAAGGACTGCCCTTGAGAGAACAGCTCTGAAAGAACTTGTGACTGACCCAAAGTCACTCCAGCTGGCTGCAAGTGGAGGAGTGGGGAATCAAACCCGGTTCTCCCAGATTAGAGTCCGCGCTCCTCACCACTACACCAAACTGGCTCTCTGAAGAGGGGGAGACTAAAGCACAGCAGAGACTACACTTATGCTTGTGGTGGCTGCTCCACTAAGTGCCTGGATCCTAACCCCGATTTCATTTCTCTAAAAAAGAAAAGAAAAGAATAAACACAGAGGAGGAGGAGGAGGAGTTGAATTCATACCTCGCCCTTCACTCAGAGTCTCGGAGCGGCTGACCATCACCTTCCCTTCCTCTCACCACAACAGGCACCCTGTGAGATATGTGGGGCTGAGAGAGCTCTTTCAAGGACCGCCCTTGAGAGAACAGCTCTGAGGCTGACCCAAAGTCACCCAGCTCTTGACAACATGCAAACATTGTGCTCTAGCCTGGGTGGCTCAGGCTAGCCCAATCTCATCAGATCTTGGAAGCTAAGCCGGGTCGACCCTGGTTAGTGTTCAGATGGGAGACGGTCAAGGAAATTATGGGTCACCACCCAGAGGCAGGCCACGGCAAAACCACCTCTGTCTGTCTCTTACCACGAATGTCATTCCTAATCGTCAACAATATAATTTCACTTAACTGGTGATTTAACGGTGTGTAAGCCGTTTGGCTTTTGTCTCTGCCTGTTGGGAATTCTGAGCAAGGCCCGGGGGGGGGGGGGAGCTGCGTGGAATGATTGCCGTTCTCTCCCTCCCCGTGGCGATACACATGGAGCGCTGCACAGGGCACATGAATTCAACCTCATTACGCCACGCTGGTAATCATTCCAGTTGGCCGGTGGTCATCATGGGAGAGACCCTCTTGAAACCAATCTGTGCTGCTCCCATGCCGGGGAAAGGGAATTGTGCGAAATTGGCACTCGGCGCTTGGGCATAAAAGCCCTTTCATTGCGGAGCGGCTGGGGTTTCTTTTCCCCTACTTCAGCTGTCCTGACCGATCAGCGGGAACCATAATTCTTCCGCCATTGCCTAATAAATCATAAGGAGAGTGCTCTTTTTCACAGGCCACTGTGTCCCCAGCCTCAGGATGGGAGCTCTGTTCCTTGGGACATACAATAAATGTAAGAGGGCTGGCAGCCCTGGGTTGGGAACTGCTTGGAGATTTTGGGGGTGGAGCCTACGGAGGTAGGGGTTGCCAGGTGGAGCCGACAAGTGGACAGGGGACATACCAGGAGGCTCTGGGGAGGGGAGGGAGACTCTGGGAGAAAGAACTCCAAAGCGAGTTCCCGGTGAGCTGCTGTTGCATTTAAAGAGACCACTTTCATAAGAACATAAGAGAAGCCAATGTTGTATCAGGCCAGTGGCCCATCCAGTCCAACACTCTGTGTCACACAGTGGCCAAAAACACCAGGTGCCCTCAGGAGGTCCAGCAGTGGGGCCAGGACACTAGAAGCCCTCCCACTGTTGCCCCCCCCGTCAAGCATCAAGAATACAGAGCATCACTTGCCCTAGACCAGGGGTGGCCAACCTGTGGCTCGGGAGCCACATGCGGCTCTTTCACACATATTGTGCGGCTCCTGGCAGGGCGGCTGGGGAAGCAAAGGGGAGGCATGCTTTTTCTCTCTCTCTCCCTTCCTTCCTTCCTTCCCTCCTCCCTCCCATCTATTTGCTTTCCTAGTTTCTCTCTCTCTCTTTCTTATAACCGGTTTTCCTCGTTTGTTTTTATTTTTGGCAGTCCCATTTAACGTTAATAAAAAGCAAATTTGCATATTTTTAAAAATAAAAACGTGTGTGTGATATTTGTTCCTGTCTTGCGGCTCTCAGACATCTCTATGTGGCTCTTACGTTTATTCTATGTGGCTCTTACGTTACGCAAGGTTGGCCACCCCTGCCCTAGACCGAGAGTTCCTATCTACGCCTTGTGGCTCATAGCCACTGATGGACCTCTGCTCCATGTGTTTCTCCAATTCTCTCTTGAATTTGGCAGAAATGGGAAATGCTTCAGAAATCTATCATTATTTCCAGACATTGCCTTCCCCAACAAAAGAGGTACCAAATCCAGTAACAGCATATGTCACCTCGAAGGGGAGAGTCCACTGAACATGGGGGTGTATTAAGTGTGGCAGTCTAATCCTTATTTTTGGTGCAGAGGACATTTCCTTATTCAAATCTTCCTTGAAATACAGGCCTCCGGGAGGCACTCCAGATAGAAGTTTGTGGCGCCAGAACCAGAGTTTGGACTGGACACTGTATGTCATCTTGCAGGGGACAGTCCCCAGAGTGTGGGGATGTGTCATTTGGGGTGGTCCAAAGAGTGTTTTGGGGTGCATCGTGATCCAAGTGTCTGCCTGTGTGATTGTCCTGGGGGCACCCCACTGAAGCAGCTGGCACAAGAACCGCGCTTTGGACCAGGAAACAGGATATCTCCTCTTGAAGGGCAGAGTCCTGTGAACCTGGGGGTGTATGATGTGTGGTGTTCTAGACCTTATTTTGGAGTTCAGAACTTTCAAACTCTCCTCAGTGTTTTTGGATGAATTCAGGAATAAGTCGCAAATAACGAATGGATAAGGAACAAGGGATAAGGAACCAACTTACGGTTGCCAAGTCTTACCTAAAAAAAAGTCCTGGGGGGGGAGTCCTGGTCCCTCTCTGGGAGTCCTGTGCGCACACGAAGCACACATGCGCCGTGATGGTGTCACCCGGAAGTGACGTCATCACGCTGGGCACGTTGCCAGAGGCGACACTCTGGTAATCGCCCTAAAACTCTATGATACCATAGAGTTTTCAGGGCGATTGCTAGAGCGTCGCCCGGCAATGTGCCCAGCGTGATGATGTCACTTCCGGGTGATGTCATCACACCAGGCACATCGGCCTGGTTGGGGCCCTTCAGGGGTGGGGTTTCCCCCACCGGCTGGATCCAGACCGGCGAATTGGGGACCCATTTAGCAGGGGAATCCCCCCCCCCCGGGGGGGGACTTGGCATCCCTAAACCAACTTCAGCCTCGTCTGGAAGTGGATCTTACTGCATTTTTCAGCAGTGTGCTTTTATGGCAGCATGACAGAAACTTGCAGGACTATGAGTCGGCAAGATATGCCCTGCATTGCAGCACCACGAGTCAGCAGAAAACACATTGCCCTTTCAGCAGGATTATTAGTTGCTGTGTCAGCATAGCCCGTGCTGATTCTCGGTCACACTGAAGTGTGAAACGGTCCCCCCACCCCCCCACAACTTCTCCTTGTTCAAATTTCTTCCCTGGTTTTTGAGTTCCAAACCACCAGGACGTTTGTTTTTTTTGGTCTTGAACTGGACGAGATGCATGAGGAATGCGCCATTGCTGTGGTTTATATCTGGATCTTGCAACAGTGCATTTAATGTCCGGTGCCATTTTAGCCCCTTCAGTTCATTCCACTCCCCGCTATCATGTGCAATCATAGAACAATGCCAACAAAATAGCCGCGTTGGTCTGCAGCCAAACAGTGAGATTCGAGCCCCGTAGAGACCAACATAATTTTAGGGATGTGATCTTTCAAGAGTCAGAGTTCCATTCTTCAGAGAATAACGACGCGATTGGTTACATGGTTGTCTCAGAATTCTTTTTTCCTGCAGTGTTTTGCCAATGCGCAAGAGTACATGGGTGTATCCATAAAATACTGTCCCCAAATCATCGTCACACGATTCTGAAAGGATAAAATGTGCACTTAGACTGTGCACTTAGACTCAACTGTGAGATCAAAGAGCCAGTTTGGTGCAAGAGCCAGTTTGGTGTAGTGGTTAGGAGTATGGACTCCAATCTGGGAGAACTGAGTTTGATTCCTCACTCCTCCACATAAAGCTGCTATTGTGACCTTGGGTCAGCCATAAATTCCCTCAGAGCTGTTCTCTCAAAGGGCAGTTCTCAAAAGAGCTCTCTCAGCCCCACCTACCTCACAGGATGTCTGTGGTGGGGAGGGGAAGGGAAAGGAGTTTGTCTGAGACTCTGAAAGAAGGGTGGGGTATAAAGCCAATCTCTTCTTCTCTTCTTCAGTTAGATCCTGAAGTCACATCCAAGGAAGGAAGGGACAAGTATACAGCGATGGATGGAGCTAAAAATGGAACTGGATCCTGGACTCATCATTTGGCCAAACTGTCAAAGAAGCCATGATGGATCTTTTCTAATTTTCCTCTGTGGTGCTCTAATCTCCATTCTCCCAAATTTTGAACAGTTAGATTTGAATCCAGTAGCACTTCAGAGACCAAGATTTCTGGAATATAAGCTCTTAAGAGTCAAAGCCTCCTACGTCAGATACGAGTAGGAATGGAGATCTCTGAGGTTGTGTTCAGATGGCTCTTTTGAGCTGCGCCAGGCACGAGTGCTTGGTGAATTTAAAGTGAACATCCAGACAACAACATCTGGGAATCATGCCGCTTCTGTGATAAGCCCATCAATCCCCGTCGGGGATCCGTACTTAAAAGATACTGGTGAAAGTCCAGTCCTAAGCTGGCCGATGGGCCAATGGCAGACTTTCCCCCATCTGGTCGTTCCACCGGTGCGCAATCAGCCCGTAGGGGTGGTCTCCAGACCATTCTGAACAGCTGCCATTTTAAAAAAGTCTTAGCAATGCACGCATAACCACTTAAACATGCAACGTCCGCAGAGCTCCACTCAAACGATCTGAACAATCTAATGTTTCTGAAGGTCCTGTGATATTTATGCACTTTGTTAACTGAAATGGTACCTAGAGGAAGGTACCACTGGCGGTGCTTTTACCATTTTAGTCGGCGCACGTGGGGAAAAACAAGTAGACGGTGAGGCACATATGCGCATGTGTAAACTGGATTTTTAAAAAAACAGCCAACCGCATGGCTCCTTATGGTGGATGCCATCTAGACAATCCACCGCGGAGTCACACGCGGTAAAGCGATTCACGGGGGAGCTGTCTGGTCCTGCCATGCTGGATTCGAAAAGACCTAGATCAAATTACAGCCAGGCCAATGGTGGGATTAGCTGCCCATCTGAACACACCCTGAATCTTTGTATCCCAGTCAGAAGGTGGAGGGGGTCTTATAAGGAAGAAACCCGGGATGCAAAGGGACGATGCACACTGTAGAACAAAGTTTGAGTCCAGTGGCACCTTTAAGACCAACAAAGTTTAATTCTGGGGATCGGCTTCCATGGGCAACGCACACTTTGTCAGAAGCGCCACTGGACTCAGCCTTTGTTCTGTTGCTTCAGATCAACACGACTATCCACCTCAAGGCATACTGTAATCAGCTTGGTTAGAGCAGAAAGAGAGTGCCTGGCGGCAGGGAATTAGCATTTGTAGTGAGATAAGAATCCAGTGGCCCTATTGGCGCCCCAGGGCTGAATAGGCCAGTGGTGTGCTTTTAAGAGAAAACAGCCTCACATGTTGTGATAATGCAGTGGTATAGAAGAAGGAAGAGAAGGAGGAGGGGGAGATTGAATTTATACCCCGCCCTTCACTACCCGAAGGAGTGTCAGAGTGGTTTACAATCTCCTTTCCTTTCCCCTCCCCTGTGAGGTAGGTGGGGCTCAGTTTCAAGAACTGCTCATGAGAGAACTGCTCGGAAACAACTTGTGACTGACCCAAGGTCTCACCAGCAGCTGCATGTGGAGAAGTGGGGACTCAAACCCGGTTCTCCCAGATTAGAATCCATAAGGAGCTGCTTTACACTGAACCAGACTCTTAGCCCATCAGGGTCAGTATTGTCTATTCAGACTGGCAGTTGGCTCTTCAGGGTCTTCCACGTCACCTCCATCCCAATCCTTTCAACAGGAGAGGCTGGGGATTGAACCTGGGACCTTCTGGACACCTCAGCAGGGTTACAGCCTTCGTAGCCCATTGACTTCAACGGGCTTAGAAAGGTCTAACTCTTCTTGCCCTCACCTGGATGGCCCAGGCTAGCCAGATCTCATCAGTTCTCAGCAGCTAAGTAGGATCAGCCCCGGTTAGTACTTGGATGGGAGACCACCAAGGAAGTCCAGGGTTGCTGCACAGAGGCAGGCAACGGCAAAACCTTGAACACCCCATAGAGTCACCTTGATGGCACTTCCCCCCCCCCCACCAATTTAGGACTGCGTTGAAAGAGTGTGGCTGTTGTTGAACACAAGAACATACGAGAAGCCAATGTTGGATCAGGCCAGTGGCCCATCCAGTCCAACACTCTGTCACACAGTGGCCAAAAACGCCAGGTGCCCTCAGGAGGTCCAGCAGTGGGGCCAAGACACTAGAAGCCCTCCCACCGCCAAGCACCAAGAATACAGAGCATCACTTGCCCCAGACTGAGAGTTCCTATCTATACCTTGAGGCATAGGCGTAGACTACGGGGGGGGGGGCTCGAGGGCTCAAGCCACCCCCAAAATTTCCCAAGGGGGACTGAGCCCCCCCCTGGGAAAATTTAGTGCCTGCCGCCACGCCTCGCCACTGTGCCTCCCTGGGCCCTTCCGAGCCCTGCCAGCCACTGCTGCTGGTGCCTCTCTCTCTCTCTCTCCCCACCCCTGGCCTGGCCATTCCTCCGTCCTTCCCTCCCCCTCCCTCTCTTCTGGGCGAACCCGGAAGTGTCGCCACCACACTGGGCATTTCGCCCAGAGAAGAGGGAAAGAGAGGGAAGGTGTGGCCAAGGTGGGGGGGGAAGAGAGAGGCACCGGCAGCAGCGGCTGGCGGGCCTCGGAAGGGCCCGGGGAGGCGCGGCGGTTTCTGGAAGGGACTAACAGCCACTGTTGGACCTCTGCTCCAGATGTTCATCCAATTCCCTCTTGCCTTCCCCGCAAGCTATAGCTGGCCATCTAGGGATCTTTGAACAGCTGCAAAGCCTCACGACCACATGCAGAAGTGCAAAGGAAGGGCGGAGAGTCAAGTCCATGAGTCACATCATCAAAAACAGCCGTGTTGCCCCAATGTCCATAGCAACAAGAAAAAAAAAATACAGCGCTCCCAAAACGGAGGCTTTGGAGAAATACTCCATATATAAGCAGAGAGCAGCTGTCTCAGCATCCTCTCTGCCAGGTTCCATGGCTGGTGATGCAATCTCTGTGGTGGGAGTGGAAAGTGCCATTAAGTTGCAGTTGTCTTAAGGCAACCCGCTAGGGTGTTCAAGGCAAGAGACGTTCAGAGGTGGTTGGCCATCGCCTGCCTCTGCAGCGCGACCCCGGACTTCCTTGGTGGTCTCCCAGCCAAGCACTCATCAGGTCGCCCCTGCTTAGCTGCCAAGACCTCTGACAAGATTGGGCCAGCCTGGGCTATCCAGGTCAGGGCAGTCTCCGTGAGGGGCAAGAGGGAAAATGCCGGCTTGCAGTGGGTCACAGCCGGGAAGCTTCTCTTTCAAACCTTGTGACGGGTAGCTGTTTGGTGTCGTGGTTAAGTGTGCGGACTCTAATCTGGGAGAACCGGGTTTGATTCCCCACTCCTCCACATGCAGCTGCTGTATGACCTTGGGTCAGTCACAAGTTCTCTCAGAGCTGTTCTGGAAAGAGCAGTCCTTGAAAGAGCTCTCGCAGCCCCACCTACCTCACAGGGCGTCTGTTGTGGGGAGGGGAAGGGAAAGGAGATGGTAAGCCGCTCTGAGATTCCTTTGGGTCCACGCTCCTAACCACGACACCAAACTGGTATTCTGGTAGCATTTTGGCTGCTGCCGCTGTTTATAAACCCCTCCGATGCTTTGGGATGGGTCCCTTTGTTTCCTCTCGCCAGCCACCTGCGCATAAGCCCTAAAGATTTAGCATAAATACCGCAGCGCTACTTTCCACTGGGCCTTGAACACTTCCAGGAAGGTATCGCCTTCGACAGGATTCAATATGGCTTTTGTTCACAAATGGAGCCTTCCGTACCCAAAGCACAGTTGTGATGGCTGCCGGCTGTGCAAAAAAGAAAAACAAAACATTCTCGCCTTTCGCCCCGCCCCAGCTTCCGCCTTGAGGCCACGTTATATTTCACATTCGATCACAGGCACCGAGAGGCCCGGCTGGCTGGTGCTCGCTGAATGCCGCTGCTTTCTGGGGAATCACTGGGCCACAAGGAGGGATTCACAGCCAGCCCCAGCATCTTAAGACTGGGCCAATAAAATTAGAAGCTCGGAGAGTGCTGGCAGACAAGGGCTTCATTTATCTGATGGCACCGGGGTGCAGGGGCGTCGAGTTTTAAATTCCCCAGGGGGGGAGGCTCTTGCGTGCACACACGCCAGGACCAAGTCTTCACCACCGCTGCCTCTCCCCCCCCAGCCTGGCCACTCCTGCTTCCATCCCTCCCTCTGTCCGTCCAGGGGCCAGCTGGGCAAATGCCCAGCGTGCTGGCGTCACCCGGAAGTGATGTCATCATACTGGGCACGTTGCCGGGGCGACGCTCTGGCAATCGACCTGAAACTCTACAGTGCCATAGAGTTTCGGGGCGATTGCTAGAGCGTCGCCCCGGCAACGTGCCCAGCGTGATGGCGTCACTTCCGGGTGACGCCAGCACGCTGGGCATTTACTTAGCTGGCCCCTGGACGGACGGAGGCAGGAGTGGCCAGGCCGGGGGGGGGGGGGAAGGGAAGAGAGAGGGAGAGAGAGAGAGAGAGAGAGAGGCAGCAGTGGCAGCCCTAGGAAGGGCCGGGGAGGCGCGGTGGCAGGCACTCCGTTTTCCCGGGGGGGATTTTGGGGGTGGCTCGAGCCCCCCCCCCGTAGTTGATGCCTATGCCGGGGTGAGGGTGGGGGAGGGAGGTACAGAGGGGCCCTGAATGGGAAAGCAGCCTAGAGGGAACCCGGCGTTAGCTGTAGAAGACCTTATTGGAGAGCCTTACTGGAGAGCCAGTGTGGTGTAGTGGTTAAGTGCGCGGACTCTAGTCTGGGAGAACCGGGTTTGATTCCCCACTCCTCCACGTGCGCCAGCTGGATGTCCTTGGGCAAGCCATAGCTCTGTACCAGCTGTTCTCTCAAGGACAGATCTGAAAAGAGCTCTCTCAGCCCCACCTGCCTCACAGGGTGTCTGTTGTGGGGAGGGGAAGGGAAAGGAGGTTGTAAGCCGCTCTGAGACTCCAAGTGAAGGGCGGGATATGAATCCAATCTCCTCCTCCTCCTCCTCTTCTTCTTCTGTGCAGAGGGCAAGCCGTCAAACCGGTTCCTTATTCAAAAATTTGTCCTGTGCCCTGATATGGATGGCCCAGGCTAGCCTGATCTTGTCAGATCTCAGAAGCTAAGCAGGGTCAGCTGTGGTTAGTATTTGGGTGGGAGATCGCCAAAGAAGACGGGACTCCTGTGCAGAGGCAGGCAATGCCAAGCCATCTCTGAACACCTTTTGCCTTGAAAACCCTACGGAGTTCACCGTTAGCTGGCTGCGAATTGGCAGTACTTTCCACCACCGCCACTAAATTAAGGGGCCTCAAGATGATCTGATATTATCCCAATACAAAGAAATAGGTTCCAGGTCACTGCTGCAATAGGCCGAGCTATATTTGGTCTCGGGTTAGGGCTAGGGTTGTCAGGTCTGGACTGGAAGATACTTGAAGGCTTTGGGGGTGGAGCCAGGAGAGGGCGGGGTTTGGGGAGGGGAGGGGCCTCAGCATGGTGCCATGCCGTAGAGTCGACCCTTCAGAAGAGCCGTTTTCTCCAGGGGATATTATCTCTGTCAGCTGGAGGTCAGTTGTCAAAGCGGGAGGTCTCCAGGCCCCACCTGGAGGCTGGCAACTTTAGTTAGGGCTTCTCTCACAATTACAGCCGCTGACGTTACAGACAGACGTTTCATAGCGGGCTTTTTGTGAATGGCTCCATCCCATACGCTCGGGCACTGTTCGCTGTGATTCGATCTGGCATGTATGACAAAAGGAATCATAATGCCCCACTGTACTTACGAACATCAGAAAAGCCCTGCTGGGTCAGACCAGTGGTCCACCTCCTCCAGCACCCTGCCTCACACAGGGACCCACCGGTTCCTCTGGAGAGCCAACAACAGGGCAGAGAGGCCGAGGCCTTCATTAGAACATAAGGAGAGCCCTGCTGGATCAGACCAGTTAAGGTCCATCCAGTCCAGCATCCTGTCTCACACAGGGACCAACCAGTTCTTCTGGAGGGCCAACAACAGGGCACAGAGGCTGAGGCCTTCATAAGAGCATAAGGAGAGCCCTGCTGGATCAGACGAATAGTCCATCTAGTCCAGCATCCTGTCTCACACAGAGACCAACCAGTTCCTCTGCAGGGCCAGCAACACGGCAGAGAGGCCGAGGCCTTTCCCTGATGTTGCTTCCTGGCTCTGGGTTCCAGAGGATTTAGTGCCTCTGAATGTGGTGGTTCCCTGCGGTCCCAATGGCTGGTAGCCACTGAAAGACATCTCCTGCATGAATCTAGCTAATTCCCTTTTAAAGCTGTTTATTCCTGTGGCCATCACTACACCCTCTGGCAGCGACTGCCACATATTAATCACTCTCTGTGTTAAGAAGCATCGCCACAACAATAGCAGTTTTGCAACTGGGCGTACAGCTTTCCGCTCCTGCCGCTAAATTGTGAAACGGCCATCAGCAAGTAAAACGACCGGAAAGCAGCCTTATCGAGCACTTGGAGTTATTTCTTTGTTCATGTCGTGCATCCGACCTCTGGTGCTTGTTGGCTTGTATTTCTGGCTGACTAATGGCATTTCGACGTGGTTTGGAACGGAGCGCCAAGAATTCACCACATCTGCATGCTTAACCATCTGGCTTTTGGATCTCAATGACACACTTTTTGGACGGCGTATTGTGGATCTTTTGGCACAATTGCTTAAGACCCCTTTGACTCTCTTCTTTACGTGTACCTGAAGTGAATTAAAATAGTAATGTAAAGAAGAAGAAGAGAAGAAGAGATTGGATTTATACCCTGCCCTTCACTCACTTGGAGTCTCAGAGCGGCTTACAAACTCCTTTTCCCTTCCCCTCCCCACAACAGAGACCCAGTGAGGTAGGCTAATTATTTGCTTTGGCATAATACATCATGGTTTTTCTGCTTATTTCTATTGCCCATCCTGTGATCTCTCATCTTGGGTTTGTATGTACAAGTATGATCTGTAATTCCATTTCAATGTATCTGAAGAAGCAGGCATGCACATGAAAGCTCACGCCTTGAATAAGACTTTGTCGATCTTAAAGGTGCCGCTAGACTCAGACTTTGTTCTGTTGCTTCTGGCCAACAGGTGTTGATTTGTTTTCCTTTGTCAGTGATTTTTTTTTAAAAAACAACAACCCACATAGCACTTTATAGTTAGTTATTCTCTAGAAAGGGGTAAGCCCAGTTTCCCTTGTTAGTTACTTTCTGCTTTAACGGCTTTGGAGACTATGATTTTAAAGAGAAGAAGAAGAAGAGATTGGATTTATACCCCGCCCTTCACTCACTTGGAGTCTCAGAGCGGCTTACAAACTCCTTTTCCCTTCCCCTCCCCACAACAGACACCCTGTGAGGTACGTGGGGCTGAGAGAGCTCTGAGACAACTGTCCTTGAGAGAACAGCAAGTACAGAGCTATGGCTTGCCCAAGGTCATCCAGCAGGTGCAAGTGGAGGAGTGGGGAATCAAACCCGGTTCTCCCAGATTAGAGTCCGCGTACTTAACCACTATGCCAAACTGGCTCAGTGTGAACAGAGGAGTCGATAATCCCAAGTAAAATTGAGGCCTCTTATCTCATCCACTGCAAAGGTTGGGCCTGTTGCAGCTGGTGAAAATTATATCTCAAAAACTTCCTCTGCAACCACGGACACTGCTTCTTGAGCTGGCGGATATGGACATTCAAACCACAGAGATCTCGAAGCTTGTTTCTACCTTGCTGGCAATGGCGAGGCTGAGGATCGCGGATAAGTGGAAGTCATTGAGCCCTCCAGATATAACAACATGGAGAAATAAATGCTGGGACTTTTATGTGATGGACAGGATTGCTGCTACTTCTGAAGAACAATTAGGCAGAGCGTCAAAATCACATTTGAAATTTGTTCAGACTTGGTTCCCCTTCATTCAATACGTAGCAGAAAACAGCCATATTCCCTCCAACCCACTTTACTTCACTTTTAAAATTTCCAACCATACAATCGTAATTGGTACACTCACTACATTTATACTAGAAGTGCACACTGGTAAGACGATCTACATTATTATATGTCTTTAAAATTTCTTCTGGTGTTTCGTAACTTAATGTTATATTTCAAGATGTTGAATATTTCTGATATACTGTTTATAATGTTTTTGACTGTTATCAATAAATATGCTTTAAAAAAAAAAGAAAACAGAAAACTGTAGCTACAGCAGATGCCTGGAGGCTTTGGTACACGTTGAACACCATTAGGGCTGCCAAATCAGCCCGGGGGGCGGGGGATCCCCCGCTATAGGGGTTCCCAATCCACCGGCCGGCATTCGGCCGGCGGGGGGAACCCCACCCCAGAAGTCGTCCGGTGAGGACGACTTCCCCCATGTAATGACGTCACCCGGAGGTGACGTCATCACGTCACCGTGGCAAGCGCACGCGCCAGAAGAGCTCCTGGGGGGAGAACAACTCCCCCCCGCCAGTAAGTCGCTGGTACTTGGCAGCCCTAAACACCATATACAGGCGACTGTACTAATCAGAGCTCGATGAACACTTGCCAGTCCCCTGGTTGGTATAATCAAAAAATACCATGAAAAGGGTGCTTGTTACATTATTGTCTGTCTTTGGCTGATATTAGTATATATGGATTTTGCTCTGTTGCCTCTTTGAGAAAGCTGAGAAGAAACGGAAGGTTGAAGAAACGAAAGGTTGAAAAGCCCATCAGAGGCTCCATTAGAACGTCCATAAATTATCCACGATTACTGGATTTGAAAGAACAAAATGCATAGGGCTGTTTACTGCAGCACAAGCACTTTAATCTCGGAAAGAGCACTTACAGGCACTTCCGTTAAGCATTCAAATGGACTGTTGATAGTGATGATCAGTGCCAGTCTGGTGTAGTGGTTAAGTGCACGGACTCTAGTCTGGGAGAACCGGGTTCGATTCCCCACTCCTCCACTTGCACCTGGCTGGATGACCTTGGGCAAGCCATAGCTCTGTACCAGCTGTTCTCTCAAGGACAGTTGTCTCAGAGCTCTCTCAGCCCCACCCACCTCACAGGGTGTCTGTTGTGGGGAGGGGAAGGGAAAGGAGTTTGTAAGCCGCTCTGAGACTCTTAAGTGAGTGAAGGGCGGGATATAAATCCAATCTCTTCTTCTTCTT
This sequence comes from Lepidodactylus listeri, assembly GCA_029233225.1. NCBI lineage: Eukaryota > Metazoa > Chordata > Lepidosauria > Squamata > Gekkonidae > Lepidodactylus > Lepidodactylus listeri. Next base: position 93,618,221 of record JARCFY010000011.1, on the reverse strand, counting down.
CTTCTTCCTTTTGTCAGATACCAGTGACTCACGAAAGCTCCTGCCCTGCCACAAATTTTGCTAGTCTTTAAGGTGCAACTGATCTCTTGCTCTTTTCTCCTGCTACAGACAGACTAACACGGCCACCCATCTTGATTTATCTCCATAGAAGTGAGCCGTGACTCACAAAATCTCCTCCCCGGCCACAAATTTTGTTAGTCTTTAAGGTGCTCCTGGACGCTTGCTCTTTTCTACTGCTACCGACAGACAGACACAGCTACCCAGGGGTCCTTTCGTAGAAAAAGAGGTGCTGGAGCTCATTAGCATAACTCATTAGCATAACTCATTAGCATATGTCATGTTCCTTGACATCACCAGAAGTATGTCAGAAAGGGAATGTCAGTTTCAGCCCCATTATACCCTATGGGCCATTGAAATCAATGGCAAAAACTCATAGGGTATATGAGGGGCTGGAGGAAAGGGGGTTTGAGGGAGAGGCTCCAAACTTGCAGGGTAGCTGCTGGGGCCTCTCCTCGAAATACCCACCAAGTTTCAAGAAGATTGGACCACAGGGTCCAATTCTATGGGCCCCCAAACATGTTGTCCCATCCCCTCCATTGTTCTCTATGGTGGGAAAAAATGTTAACTTTTTTCCTGCCATAGAGAACAATGGAGGGAATGGGGGCAACCTGTTTGGGGGCCTGTAGAATTGGACCCCCTGGTCCAATCTTCTTGAAACTTGGTGGGTATTTCGAGGAGGGGCCCCAGCAGCTACCTTGCAAGTTTGGAGCCTCTCCCTCAAACCCCCTCCCCTCCAGTGGCTTTTAAAGTTACCACCGAATTTCGGCGGCAATTCGGCGGCGGGCTGAATTAGATTAGAGAATCTGATTCAGCCCGTGGCTGCCCTAGTGGCCACTCCTGAGCTGGCGGAGCTTTGCTCCGCCTCGCTCCGGCCCCAACGGACCCCTGCAGCTACCCATCTTGATCTGTCTCCACAGAAGTGAGCCGTGACTCACGAAAGCTCCTGCCCTGCCACTAATTTTGTTAGTCTTTCAGGTGCTCCTGGACCCTTGCTCTTTTCTGCTGCTACAGACAGACGAACACGGCCACCCATCTCGGAAGTGAGCCGTGACTCACGAAAGCTCCTCCCCCGCCACAAATGTCGTTAGCCTTTCAGGTGCTCCCGGACTCTTGCTCTTTTCTGCTGTTACAGACAAATACGGCGACCCATCTTGGAAGTGAGCCGTGACTCACGAAAGCTCATTCCCTGCCTCGAATTTTGTTAGTCTTTGAGGTGCTTCTGGACTCCTGCTCTTTTCTCCTACACTAAAAAGTACTTTGCGTGAGTTGAGCTTGACTGGTTTCAAAATTCTGTCCCCGATGATCCTTCTGTGCCGGCCGATTCTCACACACATAATGGGCCTGACCAGCAGGCAGGCATGAACCGCACCGATGCTACTTTAAAGGAACAGCAGATCAAAAACTGTTCACACTCCGAACTGATTTCTCAAGCAGATGACATCCCTTTTATGTCCTTTGGCTTTAAAGATCACTTGTGGAGCAGATTTTAGCATTCCCGATTATGCGGCTCGCCTTCCTTTACAGTATTCTCATTGTCTTTATCCCAGCTCGGTTGCAGCAGGAAGCGCTCTCTCTCCATCTGGACACAAAAAGGGTTTGACTTTTACGGAAAGAAAACATAATCCCGACACGCACACCCGTCCGCTCATATTGTTAGGCAGAGAAATTCTTTTCCAGTGGAGATCTATGAAATTATAGGCCCCTGCGCCTTAAGTTGCTCCTATCCATTATCCACGACACATCGGGGCTGTTAGACATTTACTTTCGCCATCACCAAGGCCCAAGAATAAAGATCCCAATAAAAGAACACACACATCAAACATCGGCTCCTTATGGCACGGCCCCTTTGATGTCCCCCCACTGGCTGCGCTCCAGCATCCAGTCACAAATTGATTTACAATTTTCATAACCGTCCCAGCCCCGCTCCCAAACGGCGCTCTGGGACCGCGAACCGAGATGGAAAATTCCAGCATCTGATCGAATCTCCAGCCATCTTGCATTAGTAAAGGGTACTGTGTTTCAAATGCAATTTTTCATCCAAATCTGTTTTCTTCTGGCTGGGTCGAAGACGCGAAAGCCGCGCGGCAAGGCTGGGTTTGAGGCAGTGTTGGCCGTGAAAGAACTGAAGCTTAACAAATGGGCTGGCTCGAATTGGAGGAGATGTTTCCATACCGCCACTTCAGCCAACGGCTTGAGAATATTTGTGTAAATGTAAAACTATCAGCCTTTTCCCACAGGTTGTTTTTGGGGACCCCAACCTGCATTTCCTAAGGATAAGAACAGAAGAACATCATAGGGTTACCATTCCCCAGGTGGGAGCAGGAGATCCCCTGCTTTCACAGGCTCCTGCCCCCCCCCCTGCGGCCAGCTGGACAGAGGGAGGAAATTCCCCCACCCCCACCCCAAACATCAAGGTTGTGCATGACGCGTTATCATACGTCAGTTATGTTGGGGGGGTGCTCTGGCTTTGGGGCAAAACTCTGTGGTTTGTGGGCAATTTTATCATAGAGTTTTGCCCAAAAACCAGAGTTTCACCCTTGACATCACCAACATACCTATGTCACTTCTGGGTGATGTATGCACATGATGCAACGTCCCCACCCACTCCTGGGCTGTAATCACATGCACAATTAGCCTCGACATAGGCATGAATGCCGGGCAGATTTAAGGTGCGCAATCAGACCCCAACATCTGGAAAGCGTCCCGCAGCCGGCAGCAACCCGTGTTGCTCTGCTGCAGAAGCGGAGTAAACAGGCACCAGGGAAAGTCTGGTAGCAAACGGATTGCTACAGGCCACAGGCAGACTTTCCTGCGTCTGATTGCTCCAGCGCGCTCTCATGGCGTCGGGATGGTCTGATCAGGCCATCCCGACTCTGTGCCATTGTTATTTTCCCACTCCATAGGGAGCCCTCAGGGCTGAGGTGCGAATCATCAATTCCTCATTTAAGCACATTGGGAACAAACAGCCAAAAAACCCACCCCAACTCACCCGCAGTTGTGTCTGATCATGCAGTGGCGGGCTGTGCCCGCAGCTTCGAAAGACTGTGTGATCACGCAATTGCGGGTCAACTTCCGCCAGAGGAGATAGTCTCTCTTCCCCCTCGCTTTATCTTGTGCATATGACCGCAATCCTGGAATGCTCCCCAATTACCCCACTGGCGGGACAATTGGACCTGGCAACTTAGAACATCAGAAGAACCCTGCTGGATCAGACCAGTGGTCCATCTAGTCCAGCATCTTGTCTCAGTTCCTCTGGAGGGCCAACAACAGGGCAGAGAGGCCAAGGCCTTCCCTTGATGCTGCATCCTGGCTCTGGGATTCAGAGGATTAGTGCCTCTAAATGTGGAGGTTCCCCTCAGTCACCATAGCTAGTAGCCATTGATAGACTTGCCCTCCATGAATCTATCTCATCCCCCCCCTTTAAAGCTGTTTATCCCCCTGGCCATCACCATCAGGGTGTTTTCTTCACCCTACAAATGGTTCCGTGGTTACTCCCAGGCCAAACTTCAAACCAGATTAGTGATCTGTGACCAGATTGCTTGATTTGCCCTCTAACCTTATAGCCACCGCTGTCGGGGGAAAGAAGAACCATTCGGCCCACAGCCCTTAAGCAGCAGTTTTCCCCCTCACACCACTTCCCCAGCAGCAATAGGGTCACCTGAGGAGTCCCAGTAAGGAAAAAAGACAGACAATTGGGGGGGGGGGGACCATTGCAATGCTTCCTCTAAGCTGTGGAGTCATGTGAGCAAAAATTCTACTTTAGGAGCCACTGGCATTAAAGTTGTGAGCGAGTAATTTGGCACCTGCATAAACTGGCTTGGTCTGGAGCCATCCTTCCTGAGCTCAGACAAAAATGTGTGTGCCGGAAGCTAAAAAACTGACTCAGTTTAGAGGGAACATTGGAACCATTACCTGGATAGCCCAGGCTAGCCTGACTTCATCAGATCTCAGACGCTAAGCAGGGTCAGCCATGGCTATTATTTGGATGGGAGACCTTTCTTTTAAATTGATTTTTTAATTATTTTCTCTTTAAAAGGGTGGGATATAGAAGGAAAAAAGGGGTACGAGGAAAATATAAGTATCTCAAGTTTGTGAAATAGTATGAATTATTACATACAAATAAAATCAAATATATTACCAAACGTGTTCCATATTTCAAATATAAAAGCAAACAATAAAACTTCAACGTTACAGAATTTTAGGATAATAGATTCTCTCTATAAAGAATAAACAAGAACTTTCCTAAGGTTATCAAGAGTCTATGGCTGGGAGAGCTTGAAGGAATACCAGGGTCACAACGCAGAGGCAGGCAATAGCAAAACCACCCCTTAATGTCTCTTTCCTCAAAAACCCCATGCGGTTGATGTAAGTCAGCTGTGACTTGATGGCAAAAAGTGGGGGAAAGACAGTCATCTCTGCTTGTCTTCTTGCCCCACTGGGTCTAACAGCAGCTTGGAGAAGATTGGTTTCTGTTAGGAAAACAGTATCGCAAGAAGATCTCACCCAAAAACCCCTTCCAAATCCGGTCTGCTCTTTAAGATAAAATTCATCTCGGTTTCCAGAGCCTCCGTTGCCATTTTGGGATGGGTTGCTATGGCGATCCAATAAATGGCTGACTTCTGGGATTGCTTTGCAATGTATCTCCCCATACAGAGACATCACTCTTTATCTTTTGGGGAGGGGTACCCCCCCAACCGAGCGGACAAATTGGATTCCAACCCCCCCGCAATCCTAGGGGGTCCCCCCGGGATGTCGGGGCCCTAAGCTGTAGCTGCGGCTGGCCTTTTCTTGATTTCTTCCTCCCATCAGTCCCTAGCTATCAGATGTAAGGATGAATAATACATACATCCCCATTCCTGACATATTCCCATTCTTTCCAGCCGAAATGCAAGTTTACGGGCGCTGTTCAGGATTCAAATGCTCAATGTGATTCTTTAATAGAGTAATTAATATGTATGAGTTTGCACAATGAACTAACGGCTTTGAGGGTGCCCGCCGCAGTCTATTATGTATGACGTGCCGCACAGCAAATACAATTATTATCCTAAGTTATAATAATTATGTAATAGTTCCTAGATGGAAGCAATTGCAATCCATTGTGCTGGGAAGGTAATTACAGCTTTCGGAGGGGAACCTGATTGTCTTTGACATTCTTGAACGGGGAGACGCCGCGGCAGAAACGGTGTACCATTTAAAAGGGTGAGAGACCAGAGGTGATTTCCTCCCTCCCTAACATTTTTGGGATGTGTCCAGAGTAAAACACGGAGATGTTGAAAAGAAAATAGTCTCTATTAAGGTTTGTTCTCTTATTGGTAATTGGAAGGAACGGGTTATAACCCTCCGGGATTGGGTAGAAGAGGAAAAATAATGACGCGTAGATGGGGGGATGTCATTGTGTGGGTCTTGGCCAGTTCTCCTTCGTTTTGTGTGCCGGGGCCGGTATTGGCACTCTAAGGTCATAAAGGGTTGCCAACCTCCAGATGGTGGCTGGAGACCTCCTGGGGTTACAGCTGGTCTCCAGACAACAGAGATCAGTTCCCCCTGGAGGAAATGGCAGCTTTGGAAGGTGGACTGTATGGCATTGTACCTACTAGGGTTGCGAGCTAAGAGGGTGAAACTAACAAGTAAATTAATATAAAAAATACAAATATTTATTAGGGTGTACCCATAAATAAAACATGATAAACATATGGAGCAGAGGTCCATCAGTGGCTATTAGCCACAAAGTATAGATATGAACTCTCAGTCTGGGGCAAGTGATGCTCTGTATTCTTGGTGCTGGGGGGGTGTGTGGCAACAGTGGGAGGGCTTCTAGTGTCCTGGCCCCACTGCTGGACCTCCTGAGGGCACCTGGAGTTTTTGGCCCCTGTGTGACACAGAGTGTTGGACTGGATGGGCCACTGGCCTGATCCAACATTGGCTTCTCTTATGTTCTTATGTCTGGAGCAGTGATGCTCTGTATTCTTGGTGCTGGGGGGGGGCAGCAGTGGGAGGGCTTCTAGTGTCCTGGCCCCACTGCTGGACCTCCTCAGGGCACCTGGTGTTTTTGGCCACTGTGTGACAGAGTGTTGGACTGGATGGGCCACTGGCCTGATCCAACATTGGCTTCTCTTATGTTCTTATAATAAGGTTAAAGGAAACAGTCTAAATTTCAGACTCTAAAAGCTTATTTCATTCAGAACTGATTGGTGTACACAATAAATTGATGGATAGAACTTTTGACCTAAGGACCTTACATGTTTCGGCCCCTATGGGTCTTCCTCGGTGGTCAGTATTCCTTATTTCACAATGACACACATCCAGAATTACGTGCACAAAGAATTTTGTATTTGTGTGTGTGTGTGTGACACCAGGTGTTGCTTTCTGAAATTGTTGGAAAAAAGGGGAAAGAAAAAAGGCCAGATCAGTTGTATATAGTAAATATATGTAATATTTTTTTAAAGTTTTTTCCATCAATTTGATATGTATACCAATCAGTTCTGAATGAAATAAGCTTTTAGAGTCTGAAATTTAGACAGTTTCTTTTAACCTCATTATGTTTTATTTATGTGTACACCCGGCAGAGGATGTAGCGGTGGCCTCAGGCAGGGACAGTTTTAAAAGGGGATTAGACAGATTCATGGAAGATAAGTCTATCAGTGGCTACTAGCCCTGGCGACTGAGGGAAACCTCCAACTTTTTGTTGTTCAGTCACACAGTCCGGGTTGGTCAGGGTTGATTTCCTTTAGGACTGGCTGATTCGATCTCCTTGCCGTCCAAGGGACTCTCAAGGGTCTTCTCCAGCACCATAATTCGAAAGCATCTGTTCTTCAGCGCTCGGCCTTCCTTATAGTCCAACTCTCACAGCCATACATCACTACTGGGAATACCATAGCTTTGACCATATGGACTTTTCTTGGCAGGGTGATGTCGCTACTTTTTATCATGCTGTCTAGGTTTGCCATCGCTTTCCTCCCAAGGAGCAGGCACTAAGCCTCTGAATCCCAGAGCCAGGAGGCAACATCGGGGGAAGGCCTCGGCCTCTATACCACTTTGTTGGGCATACAAAGGAACTGGTTGGCCACTAGGTGAGACATGATGCTGGATAGATGAACCACTGGTCTGATCCAGCAAGGCTGTTTTTCATGTAAGCCACTTTGTGTTCCTTTTGGGGGAAAATATGGGGTATAAATAAATATATTCCTTTGGTCTATTCTTTTTAAGTATTGAGCGGGAGGCGATGAATCAAACAAACAGGCTTTTATTCAAACCATTGCTTCAGCTCAAAGACAGCTCTATGAGAGCGGCACCTTAATTTATACTGTTTCCGACTCATAACTTCAAACAATGTAACTATGTACAAACAATCGTATTGGACCTAAGCGAGGCTCAGCAATTGGTTACCTAGAGTGGCTTAAGGACCAATGAGAGTCTTTATTTGTTAGCCAATCAGAAAGGGCCTTTTGCATCCCAAAGTCTCTGCAAGCTGTGGCTGTAAAATAATAAGAATACAACAATTCTGGTCTTATTTTCTTATCTTCTCAGGTTCTACCTCAAGCACAGATTTAATGGGCAAGACTTCATCCAGTGGTCTTTCCAAACACACCATTCTTGGTCAAGTGGCTAAATTATTTTTGCACTCTATAGATGGAGGTCGGAAAATATTCTGAGTTTTAAAAAATCAGTCAAGAGATGATAAAGCTTCCCATTTCCTCTGATATTCCCTGAAAAACCAGGGGAGACCCGAGATGAAGATGTGGGATCGTTTTCAGTGTTTTATTCTCGGTGTTTTCAAAAGGATTTCCTGAAAAGCAATAAGAGATGCTTGGGGAATAAAACGAAGCCTGAAAACAAAAAAGCGTAAAGATTTTTGTTCCTGCCAGAGGAACGGGTTGTCTTTCACCAAGTGGTCTTGAGATGAGGGGAAGGGGTCGAGAGGAAGTGGAAGTGGAAAGTGGGGAGAGGGGTCAAGAGGTCACGAATGGGTGAAGACATGTGGCTAGGGCGATACTAACTTTCTCTCCCCATCCCACCCCAGCCTAGCTTGGAGCTGGCCTGTTTCAAATCAACTCATTTCAAAGAATGGAATTATTTGATTTGGAGGCCCTTCTAAACCATGCCTTGTTGGGTTTAGGAAGGCCAGAGTCCGGGTGGGATCTGGGGATACCCCAGAATTACAGCTCATCTTCATACAGAGGTCAGCTCTCCTGGAGAAAATGGAGGCTTTGGAGTGGGGCATTGTACCCCACTGAGGTCCCTGACTTCCCATATCTCCAGGAGTTTTCAACCTGGATCTGGCAACCCAACCCCTTCGTCCCCAGCTGTGGCTCAGTGGTAGAGCATCCACTTGGCATGCAGACGGTCCCAGGTTCAATCCCTGGCATCTCCAGTTAAAAGGACCGGGCAGGAGGTGATGTGAAAGACCTCCACCTGAGACCCTGGAGAGCCACTTAGGGTTGCCAGGTCTGGGTTGGAAGATACCTGGAGACTTTGGGGGTGGATCCAGGAGAGGGTGGGGTTTGGGGAGGGGAGGGGCGTCAGCATGGTACCATGCCACAGAGTCCACCCTTCAAAGCAGCCATTTTCTCCAGGGGAGCTGCTCTCTTGTCAGCTGGAGATCAGTTGTAAAAGCTGGAGGCTTAGCAACAAACACACGGGAAACACGGCAGGGTTGAGCAAATGTAGAAAAGCACTGTGTTAGAACCAAACGCACAATACTAATATGCTACTATGTCTTCATATATTGATTTACATCATGCATTTAAATACAATAAAGAACCTGGTGTATCTTATCCATTATAGTGCAAAATCTAAATATATACGTAGTGGAAAAGTCCAGATTTCAGAGCTGTAGATATCTTGCTTTCTGTTGAGAAACTAATGAGAAACGCAGCAGTCGTCAATGCCAAAGTTGTAGGCTGTTATTCTTCCCGAAAAGAGATACAGCACGCATCAAAACAACACGCTTCCCAGGCAAACAAAAATTGCATGTTTCGAGAGAATCTTCTTCAAGCAAAATTATTTCTCCCGGAACCAAAGCTCACAATGCTACAATGCACAAGTCAACAACTCTATCGAAGGCATCGGAGAACCGGAGAGTCTATAGAATTGTTGACTTGTGCATTGTAGCGTTTTGAAACACGCAATTTTGAAACACACAATTTTTGCCTAGGAGCAGGGCTCATTTTGTAGCAGGAGTTCCTTTGCATATTAGGCCACCCCCGCCCCAATGTAGCCAATCCTCCAAGAGCTTACAGAGCTCTTCTTACAGGGGCTACTGTAAGCTCTTGGAGGATTTGCTACAGCAGGGGTGTGTGGCCTAATATGCAGAGGAGCTCCTGCTACGAAATGAGCCCTGCCTGGGAGGCGTGTCTCATGCAATTGCCATCCAGTTCTGCTGGCGAGCCAACAGTTCTGTAACCAGGATTTTGTGGCTTGTGGGGCAGTTTTTTTCTGGTGGGGCTGCAATTCTCAGTGCGGAAAGAAAAGCCATTCAGCCAATAGAAAGCTGTTGCCGGGATCGATCTCTAAATTGCAAGCTATCGACCACTTTAGATGACAGTTCTCAGCTGCTGCAAGTTAATGACTTCTGCCAGCCTAAGCAACAGTTCTGAGAACAAGCCGGCAGGTGGGGATGATGACTTCTAGAGTCAAGAAAGCTAACACATCGGCAGAAAAACTCCCTTAACACAGTTTCTTGACATAAAGTTGGCAGAGATCCTAGAGTTCGCCTATTCCAACACCTTGCTCAGTACAGGAACTGGTCAGCTACAGCACCCCACTCTGCTTAAAGGAGTGCACGCCTTTTTAAAAGATGTTTTAAAATGATTGAAAAAAGCATTTACAGGAGAAATTCTTGTGGGGCTGTGCCTTTAAGAAAGGGGGCGGAGCCCCCAAAAGCCCCACTATAGCTACGGGCCTGCGAGCCAACAACAGGGCATAGAGGCCAAGGCCTTCATAAGAATATAAGAACAGCCCTGCTGGATCAGACCAACCATCCATCTAGTCCAGCATCCCATCTCACACAGTGGCCAACCAGTTCCTCTGGACATCCAACAACAGGGCATAGAGGCCAAGGCCTTCCCCTGATATTGCCTCCTGGCTCTGGGATTCAGAGGGTTAGTGCCTCTGAATGTGGAGGTTCCCCTCAGCCACCAGGGCTAGTAGCCATTGATAGACTTATAATCCTCCATGAACCTGTCTAATTCCCCTTGAAAGCCGTTCATTCCCACGGCCATCACTACATCCTCTGGCAGCCAATTCCACATTTGAATCACTCTCTATGTGAAGTCATATTTCCTTTTTTGTCCGCCCTGAACCTACTGCCATCAGCTTCATTGGATGCCCTTGAGTTCTAGTATTTTTAAACCTGGAATGTAGCATGCCAGCTGACCGTACTTCCACTTTAGAACCTGTGTGTTATGTGCGGTCAAGTTGCTTCCGACTTATGGAGACCCTATGGATGAATGACCTTCCAAATGTCCTATGATGAACAACCTTGCTCAGGTCTTGCAGACTGAGGGCCGTGGCTGCCTTGATTGAATTCGAAACTGTGGCCCACTGTAATGAAACCAAACACAGATGTACCGCTGCCACCACCACCTCTGCCGCCACCCAGCTATCCTTTGGTTTACATGATCTTATCTCTTTGTTTTGAGAAACAGGATTTGGGCTGTTGCGCTCTCTCTTTCTCTCTCTCTCTCTCCCCCCCTCCCCCACACTGCTGAGCTTACATAATCTTCTTTAGTGCAAAGAGAACAAGATTAGAGTATATTTATTAAATCTCCTAATGAGATGAGGAATTCATATTTTTTTAAGTGAGGAAATCCCGGCTTAACGCCCTCTGCGGAGAGGGTGCCTGTGATTGCCGCAGCCATCCTTGCTAAATCCGCGCTTATTCGAGGGGTTTTGTGATTAAAATGCATCCACTTTAAAAGGGACTCGGTTGAAATTCGCCAGGAGCTGGGAGGGGTGCCTGAATAGGAGAACTGGACAGGAAATCCTTGGCAGTTTCTCTGCAACACCAGCAATGGCTGCTGATGCCTCTTTGTAGCCAGCCACGTGGAGGTCCCGAACAAGCCCTATTCACAGGTTCATTTACACAGAAATGAAGGCATGGAAGTGGAAGAGGAATCCCAACAGCTCAGCCTTGAGTAGGGTTGAGGGCAGGGACATGGGTGGGATGAGTCACAGAATCATAGAGTTGGAAGGGACCTCCAGGATCATCTAGGCCAGGTTGTCAAACATGTGGCCCGGGGGCCGGATCAGGCCCCCCGGGGGGGCGTCTATCAAGCCCTCACTGGAACTTGCCATCTCCTGCTTCCAGTTCTGTTGCTGCTGCTGCTGCATCATTGCTTGCTTCGCCAGACTCTCTTGATCGCTCAGCCATTTCAAGTTTCCCCCTGGGTCCTAGACTCAGAACTCTGAGCATGAGATTTCTGTGGTGAATGTCAACAAACCAAAAGTAGGTTTGCAGCCTACAGATACACACTTGGAACAGCATACTCAAGATTGCAACACCCCAGATATTTTGATGCGATAATTCAGAGCAAGAGGTGTCAGTTATCAGATACTGTTACATAAACAAAATATTGCAAGAGTGCTAATGTTTTAAGCATGTTTTTATTTTAAGTTAAAAAAAATCTTTGTCCTTTATAAAGTTTATATCTTCGTTACCTGGCATTACATTTTATGACACCCCTGATCTAGGCTAACCCCATGCACAATGCAGGAAATTCACAAATACCTCCCCCACACACACCCCCAGTGACCCCTGCTCCATACCCAGAAGATGGCAAAAAAACAAACAAACCCAGGGTCTCCACTCAAACTGGCCTGGAGAAAAATGGCTTCCTGACTCCAAAGTGGTGATCAGCATTTCCCAGGGCGTGTAAGAAAGGGCCATGAGAACTAAGCCCTGAGGCAACCTTTACTGCCCTCCCTTCTTGTGATCTGCCTAAGTTCATAGAATCAGCATTACTGTCAGATGGTCACCTAGCCTCAGCTTAAGAACCTCCTAAGATGGAGAGCCCAATACCTCCCAAGGAAGCCTGTTCCACTGAGGAACTGCTCTAACTGTCAGGAAGTTCTTCCTAATGTTTAGCCGAAAACTCTTCTGATTTAATTTCAACTGTTGGTTCTGGTCAGACCTTCTGGGGCAACACAGTGTTGTGAGCACGACGATGTCAGTTCCATTAAAAAACTGGAAGTGACAATGGGTAGCTCCAGGAACCTCCAGAAACTCTGTGGTAAAACCGTAGAGTTTCTGTTGATTCCTAGAGCTACTCTAAGTCACTTCCAGGTTTTTACTGGTACTGATGCAGCACCACAAGTAATGCTGATGTTTTTAAAGTTTTTTGACTTGCCACTGCTTGGAGCAGCAACGGGCAACAGGAGCTGGGGGCAAGGTATAAGTGCCCCCACTGAGGGCTTGGCAGACCTCACCTCGAGCCTCTACATCTTGGCTCAAATTTCTGAGTGGGTTCACAAAACCTGGCATGCTGTCCAGCAGAATTCATATTTTTTCAACTAGGAATCCATCTTTCACCTGTTAAATGAAATCCACTTTTTAATTTCTTAGCATGAGTCAGTTTTTCACTAAGGTTCCAGCTCTGCCTTGGCAAATGCCGGGAGATTTTGAGGGTAGTACTTGGAAAAGGATGGAGCTTGGGATTCTGGGAAGCCTATGACAAAACTCCCAGCTGACCCTCTAGAAAATTCCCCTAATCTCTATGGTAAGGACTATAGAGACATGGGGAAATTACTAGAGCATCACTGAGGTGACCATTTTCTAGCCATTTTTCCCACTTACCTCAATTTCTCAAGGGAAGAATTGGAGCTAAGGGCAAGGATTTACCTGCTATGAGCAAACAAATGGCAAACCTGGGTTTTGGTCACTGTGACACAGAGTGCTGGACTGGATGGGCCATTGGCCTGATCCAACATGGCTTCTCTTACTATGTTCTAAACCTACTTTGTCTCTCCTTTTCTACCTCTCTCCTCCTGTTTTTCTCTCTGTTTCTCCCTCCCCTGTACCTTTCCTACTGTCCTCCAATTTTCTTTTTCTTAAACCCCCCCCCCAAGAGCTTAAAAACTAACAAAAATGGAACTTATATTGTTGGTCAGGGTCAACCCAGTTGTGACCCACCAGACAAAGACCAAGACCGATTTCCCACAAGCAGCTGTGCCATCTTCTTGATCTCAAGACCACAAACAGCTGTGCGTCTTCTCGATCTCAAAAAACAAGGATTGAGAAGACGTGGGGGGAATTGGGGGGAGCTGAGGGTCAAAATGCAGCTGCGGGACAAATAGTGTGAAATTGACCAATGTAACTGGGGCAAACAGAAGAGCGACAGTGGCACAGCTGCTTGTGGGAAATCGGTCCAATATTCTGCAGTCCAACTTTGACCCAAAAGCTGCTGTTTCAGTGCCTGAGAGAAAGCCCGTTCTTCCTCGACAGGTTGTATGGTTTCCATTAGGGAGAAAGCATTACCAGACATAATCTTCTACAAATGTTCAGCCTGATGGAAGGAAAGGAAGTGGGTTATTTCATTTGGGCGGATTTGTTAGAACAGGTCGGTTCTTAGTGGGCTGGCCTCTCAAAATTATTTTTTCCCCAAGCAAGAACTGTAATACAATATATCAGCTGTCACTACTAAGAAGTCCCAAATTCTTCATTAGAATGCAGATGTTGGCTTTGCGGTCTGTTCTCAGTACCCACCAAAATTGCTTGCTTCTAGCTTTCTTTCTTTTCTTTTTTAAAGGAATCAGCTGTCCGGACTCATGTGCCTGGAGGACGTATTTATAGGTCACTGGTCATAACCCAAGCTCTTGCCTGATCAAAAGAGGAAGGAAGCCGGACTTTCCTTAAGCTCATGTGGGGATATAATTCCCTGTCTGGTGCAATATTAGGAAAATAGCCAAGACAAGCTCCACATTTATGTGGGCCTTCGCCGTTGGGTTGCCAGAATTTCAGCTGATCTCCAGACTGCATAGATGGCTCATTTATTTATTATTAATTTATTTAAAATATTTATTCCATGTGGCCTGGAGAAGATGCCAGTTTTAGAAGATGGACTGTGTGGCATTGTGCCCTACCAAGATCCCTTCCACAAAGAGGAGTTAAAATGGGGCAAGTGATGTTCTGTCTTCTTGGTGCTTGGTGGGAGGACAACAGTGGGAGGCCTTCTAGTGTCCTGGCCCCACTGCTGGACCTCCTGAGGGCACCTGGTGTTTTTGGCCACTGTGTGACAGAGTGTTGGACTGGATGGGCCATTGGCCTGATCCAACATTGGCTTCTCTTATGTTCTCTTAATATGGAATTCGCAGCCAGAGGATGTGGCGATGGCCACAGGAATAGACAGATTTAAAAGGAGATGAGATAAGCTGGGGCCAGAACTCCAGAAGCCCTCCCACTGTTGCCCCCCCCAAGCACCAAGAACGCAGAGCATCACCGTCCCAGACAGAGTGTTCCATCTACACCTTGTGGCTAACAGCCACTGATGGGCCTCTGCTCCAGATGTTTATCTAATTCCCTCTTGAAACTGTTTATGCTTGTAGCCGCCACCATTTCCTGTGGCAGTGAATTCCACGTGTTAAATGAGTCTTTGCGGAAAGAAGTACGTCCTTTAATCTGTTCTAAGCCTACTGCTGATTAATTTCATTGAGCACCCATGAGTTCTTGTATTGTGAGAAAGGGAGAAAAGGATTCCCTTCTCCCCCTTCTCTATTCCATGTATAATTCTGTAAACCTCTATCGTGTCACCCCTCAATCATCATTTCTCCAAGCTAAAGAGCCCTAACTTCTAACCTTTCTTCACAGAGAAGGTGTTAACCATAGAGTTCTTCACATATCCTAGAGCGTCCCTGAAGACGTGCTGACATCACTTCCAGTTGCATGTCTGCAAGTGTCGTAAGGGCACTGGGACACAGACTGTCCCACCTCCATTTTCACCTTTATTTTTCTCCCGCCACCCAACTGAGCAGCATTCGGAAGGGCCTGCTGGATTCCCCAGCCAGCTTACAGTGTGCTCTCAACAAGCTATTGGAGGGCTAGCTCATGAGGTAGAACGTAGGATTGCCAGCCTCCAGGTGCAGCCTGGAGATCTCCTGTTTTTACAACTGATCCCCAGCTGACAGATCAGTTCCCCTGGAGAAAATGGCTTCTTTGAAGGGTGAACTCTATGGCATTGTACAATGCTGAGGCCCCGCCCCTCCCCAAACCCTACCCTCTCCTGGATCCACCCCCAAAATATCCAGGTATCTTCCCAACTAGACCTGGTAACCCTAGTATAATATAGGGTTGCCAAGTCTTACCTTTAAAAAAGTGGGGGAGTCCTGGTCCTGCTCCGTTAGCCCAGTGTGCATGCGAAGTCCATGTCGGGGCGACGCTCTGGTAATCGCCCTACAACTCTATGGTACCATAGAGTTTCGGGGTGATTGCTAGAGCATTGCCCCGGCAACGTGCCCAGCATGATGACGTCACTTCCAGGTGACATCATCACACCAGGCACATCGGCCTGGTCAAGCCATTTCGGGGGGTGGGGTTCCCCCGCCAGCCGGATCTGGACCAGTGGATTGGGGACCTGTTTAGCAGGGGAACCCCAACCCCCCAGGGGGACTTGGCAGCCCTAGTATAATGTCATATAGTCAAACCTTCAAAGCAGGCATTTTCTCCAGGGGAACTGATCTCTGTTGTCTGGAGATCAGTTGTAATTCCAGGAGAGCTCCTGGCTCCACCCGGAGAACATAAGAAGAGCCTCTCTTGGATCAGACCAGGGGTCCATCTAGCCAGCATCCTGTCTCACACAGTAGCCAACCAGTTCCTCTGGAGGGTCAACAACAGGGCATAGATGCCAAGGCCTTCCCCTGATAATAACACAAGAAGAGGCCCTGCTGGATCAGACCAATGGTCCATCTAGTCCAACATCCTGCATTTTACAGTGGCCAACCAGTTCCTCTGGATGGCCAACAACAGGGCAGAGAGGCCATGGCCTTCATTAGAACATCAGAAGAGCCCTGCTGGATCAGACCAGTGAGGGTCCATCTAGTCCAGCATCCTGTCTCACACAGGGGCCAACAAGTTCCTCTGGAGGGCCAACAATTTATTTATTTATTTATCAGTTTTGATTTATATCCTGCCTTGCCCGCCCAGGCAGGCTCAAGGCAGCATACCAAGTTAAGAACAGATAAAACAACAATGCATAACGCAATTCAAAACTTAGACTAAAAATTTTTATACAAACAATATAAAACAAAGTGCAGTTGCATACAGATGGCGATTGCCTTCCCCTAGGGTTGCCAAGTCCGGGTTGGAAAATAGCTGGGGACTTTGGGGGTGGAGCCAGGAGAAGGTGGGGTTTGGGAAGGGGAGGGGTCTCAGCATGGTGCAATGTCATGGAGTCCACCCTTCAGAGCAGCCATTTTCTCCAGGGGAGCTGATCTCTGTCAGCTGGGGATCAGTTGTAAAAGCAGGCGATCCCCAGGCCCCACCTGGAGGCTGGCACCCCTACCTTCCCCTGATGTTGCTTCCTGGGCCTGGGATCCGGAGGTTTACTGCGTCTGGATGTGGAGGTTCCCTTTAGTCACTGTAAAGATTGGCAACCCTAGTGTTTTGGTTAGAGGAGACTCCAAAAGAGAAATGCGAGGAAAAGGAGAAGAGGCAAAAGGTCAGAGCCAGCAACCAGGGTGGCGGCTGTGGGAACTGTGTACAGTCAGTGGATCTGGTATATATTTAGAATCAAATTCCTTCCTGAAAGCTATAATTAAAAATATCTTCCCTTTATCTATTTTAGGGACTTGTGTGGCCACGAGAGCGTGCCCCCAGAGACAGAAAGGGTTTAATTACACCTTTCAAAATGGAATTTGACAGCAGATATACAGCGATCGATATAAGCAAAGGCTATGGCGAGGCCTACGCAACACACAATAATTGTGTTTATCTGCTGATCTGAAGGTTTTGGGGACTCCTGCGGGAACACCTGAGGCAGGTCTGGATGTGCCTCTGCCAAATGAGAGATGGCCAGCCAGATTCTCAAGGTACTTTGTAATACCTGCTGTGTTTGAGCCAGTTCGGTGTAGTGGTTATATGCATGGACTCTAATCTGGGAGAACCATGTTTGATTCCCCACTCCTCCACATGCAGCTGCTGGTGTGAGCTTGGGTCAGTCACAAGTTCTTTCAGAGCTGTTCTCTCAAGGGCAGTCCTTGAAAGAGCTCTCTCAGCCCCACCTACCTCACAGGGTGTCTGTTGTGGGGAGGGGAGGGGAAAGGAGACTGTAAGTGGCTCTGAGACTCTGAGTGAAGGGCGGGGTATAAATCCAATCTCTTCTTCTTCTTCTTCTTCTGAGGCCAAAGTTATAAAACCATGCCATGAACACCGAAAGTGTGCAATAAAGTTTATTCCTCACTGTGCAGTAGGGCTGCCAAGTCCAACTTGGGAAATATCTGGGGACTTTGGGGGTGGAGCCAGGAGACTTTGGGGGTGGAGCCAGGAGAAAGGAAGTGACATCATTTTGTGATGTCACAAGCTGTGATGTTGCTTCCACATGCTGACACATGAACTCATGAAGTTTCCTAATACTGAATCAGGCCATTGGTCCATCAAGGTCAGTATTGACTACTCAGACTGGTAGTGGCTCTCCAGGGTCTCAGGCTGAGATCTTTAATGTCACCTATTACCTGATCCTTTTTTAGCTGAAGAGGCTGATACCTCCTGCATGTCAAGCAGATGCTCTATCACTGAGCAACGGCCCTACTGAATCCTTCCTCATCTCGGCAGAATATGAAGCCCTAAGTGCTACACAAGTGCTAAATATGATTTTCATATCATAAGAACAGGAGAGAAGCCACAGTGGATCGGCCCATCCAGTACAGCCCATCCAGTACAACACTCTGTGTCACAACAGTGGCCAAAAATACCAGGTGCCCTCAGGAGGTCCAGCAGCGGGGCCAGAACTCCAGAAGCCCTCCCACTGTTGCCCCCCAAGCACCAAGAATGCAGAGCATCACTGCCCCAGACAAAGGGTTCCATTTAGACCTTGTGGCTATAATAGCCACTGATAGACCTCTGCTGGATGGGGACAGAGAGAGAGAGACAGACAGACAGACAGACAGCTTTTTCACTTACTCTTGCCCAATTCCCAGGCTTTATTTCTGGCCCTTGTTTCACCCAGCTGTTGTCCATGTAAGTCCCATAACTTCTCCCCCCCCCCCTCCAGCATAGGCTTTTTGGTGGCTAAAGAGGACCTTTGTCCTCCCCTTTTCGCCAGCAGAAAAGCTAGTTGGATCCATCCCTAACTTAAAATACCGGTTACTTGATGTACAAATGCTTTTAACAATGCAGATTTTTACTGCCGGTGGGGGGGGGGGGGGACATGGTTGAAAGAAACAGAAAATTGGCATAAAAATGAGGAATCCCAACTTTTATTTGCAGAAGGGAAATGAGGATTGGGGGGACCCAAACAGCCACGACAAGACATTTTAAACAATCCCACTCCCAGACCTTCTACAGGCAACCTCTCCTTGTGATGTTTACCTCTCTGGAAGTTACAGTTTATTCCTTTGACAAAACCACAGTGGACAGACAGACAGAAAAAAGAAAGAGGGGGAGGGGGAGAGACAGAGAAGGAAAAGAGCTCGCAGACCCCAGCAGCTTACGCAGCTTACTCCAGCAGCAACCTTGCACGGAAGCCCTTCAGTAGAAAGAGCTTAGTCCCTCCTTAATCTCTGGGCGGGGCTGTCTTGCTCGATCAGCTCTTAAAGGGGAAATTTCCCTTTTAAGAAGTTCAAGAGGCCAGCAGGGCAGGCTCCGAGGTTCCCCTGCTGGCAGCCATTTTGTCCCCCCGGTGGCCAATTTTGGAAAAGCGGGGGAAAGCTTTAAAAATCGGTGTTTCCCCCGCTCTACCGGGGGACTTGGCAGCCCTACTGTGCAGTCAATGATGGACAGAGTGACCTTTGGCCTCTGTGAGGTGACTGAAGGGGAGGGGAAAGTATACCCCTTACTAATAAGAGGCATGTAGCTTTGCCAGCCTCCAGGTGGTGCCTGGAGAGAGCCAGTTTGGGGTAGTGGTTAAGAGCGGCGGACTCTAATTCGGGAGAACCCGGTTTGATTCCCCACTCCTCCACATGCAGCTGCTGGTGTGACCTTGGGTCAGTCACAAGTTCCCTCAGAGCTGTTCTCTCAGGAGCAGTCCTCGAAAGAGCTCTCTCAGCCCCACCGACCTCACAGGGTGTCTGTTGTGGGGAGGGGAAGGGAAAGGAGATTGTAAGCCGCTCTGAGACTCCTTTGGGTAGCGAAGGCAGGGTATTTGGGGGGGGGGGGGGGGACACACACGCCGGAATGGAGTTTCAGAACCTCTTCAACAAAATTTCGTGAGTTTTCAGTACACAGATTGAAAACCTCATCTCCCTTTTGAGAGTTCTGGTGCATCTTTTTTCCAAAACAAATAAATGAATAAAAGCCAGGACTGACTATCGTCCCATGCTTGCTGATGCCATAATTCTACCTGCCAATTTACAGAGAAATATGTGAGGGGGGGGAGAGTCCCTGCCCCATGGAATTGGCAGGATAAATTTCAGCTGTGGCCGAGACTTGTACATGAGCCAGCCCCAAAATCTCAGGGTGTGAGGTCATGCGTAACTGTGCTGGTAATTCTTCGACATTTCAGGCACAAACTCTGTTTGGCAGCGTGCCCTTTTATAACAACCATGTTGTATAACAATATTTTCTTGCGTATTCACACATTACCTCCAGTCGTGCAGTGCGACGACAGTCCCTTGCTGCGACAGCAGCCGGTGCTGAAGCAACTTTTAAAAAATTGGCAGAGCCAATCAGATCACTACTGGCAAGTCAGAATCCCTGGGGTGCAAGAGGCCCCCCTCTCTAAAAAACACTTGGTGGTTGTGTTGCCAATACTGAAGTCGGGGGCAGGGGAACCCATGGTTTGGAGCCCCTCCCCCACTTCAGGGCAAGCGAGGGGAATGGCCGCTGGGCACTCCATTATACCCTACAGAGACCGGTCCCCATAGGGTATAATGGAGAATCGATCTGTGGATATCTGGGGCTCTGGAGGGGGGCTATTGTTTGAGGTAGAAGCCCCAAATTTTCAGCATAGCTGGTGGTGTCTCTCCTGAAAAAAAAAAACCCATAAGTTTCAAAAAGATTGGGCCAGGGAGTCCAATTCTTTGAGTCCCAAAAGAAGATGCCTCCATCCTCCATTATTTCCAATGGAGGGAAAGCATTTAAAAGGAATGCAGTCCCTTTAAATGTGACAGCCAGGACTCCCTTCGGCGTTCATCCTTGCTCCTGGCTCAGTCCCCAAAATCTACCAGCTCCACCCCCAAAGTCCCCAGATGTTTCCTGGGTCAGACCTGGCAACCCTACTGGGCGGGCACCAGGAAAGGTGTCAGCAGGCTCCAATGGTGCCCATGAACGCCATGTTGGAGACCCCTGTACTAAGCACTCGACGATGGAGAGTCTGTGACTTTTCCTCGCTCAACCCCCCCTGCCCCTCCAAAAAGTGAGGGTTAGCAAGCTTCTGCTGGAGAAACCAGAAACAGATTGATTTCCTTTTCTCACAGAGGGAGAAGTTTTACCAGCTGTTTGACAACTCAGGGTCTCAGCAGGTAAAAAGGAAAGTTATCATTCGGTTCCCCCCAGCCCTCCCTTTGATGGCAGGCAATCAAAGCAATCGGAGAGAAGCAATTAGGAAGTATTAGGGAGGCAGCTGTCCCCCGCAGAAGGCGATAGACCTTGCGTCTCTCCTAATGATTATTCTGGGGGGGGAGAAAAGCAGGAGCAACAGGCACTGATGGTCTCTTTGTAGGTGACCTAAAATTAAGGGCGGGATATTAGGGAAAACCTTTTTGACTGTAAGAATTGTGCCACAGTGGAATCAGCTGCCTGGGGAGATGGTGAGCTCCCCCTCCCTGGCAGTCTTGAAGCAGCGGCTGGACTTGTCAGGGATGCTCTAGGCCAGGGGTGGGCAATTGTTTTGGCTCGGGGGCCACTTCGTGGGAGCGGAGGTTAGCGGAGGGCCGCCCCTTTTAAAATGATTGCATTCATTACTTAACTTTGCATTTCAGAAAAGGTATAAATTGTACCATAAAAATCAGTAAATATAAATTAAATAAAATAGTGGTGGTTTTATTCAATTTATTTATTGTGCTAATTTCATATCATCCGTAGCTGCAAGCACATTTAATTTTAGAATCAGTTTAATGAGACAAATGTACCCTATCGCACTTTTCTACAATTTTTTGGAAACCAGGAGTGAGATTGCTTGTTGAGATTCTCATCACAGCCTGCAAGTTAATGTCTGTCAAAGAGCATCTATATTTACTCTTGTTGATCTTCACGTCTTGGCGGGCCGCAAAAAACTCTGTGGCGGGCCGCATGTGGCCCGCGGGCCGCCATTTGCCCACCCCTGCTCTAGACTGATCCTCCATTGAGCAGGGGTTGGGCAGTGATGATCTGACTTCTTATTTATTATTATTTATTTTATTTATACCCCACCCTCCCTGCAAGCAGGCTCAGGGCGGCTTACAGAGCTGGCCTACAGTGACCGTGAATATACATAAAGTCAATTAAAATGATCAACTATAATAAATACAGTAAAATTTCAAAATAGAGTACATCAGTCAAAGTGCCAGTGTTACTCCTATGTTTGCATAAGATGGCATGCTGGAATTTCCCTACTGCTTGGTGCTTTGGGGGGGGCCACAGTGGGAGGGCTTCTGGAGTTCTGGCCCCACTGGTGGACCTCCTGAGGGCACCTGGGTGTTGGCCACTGTGTGACACAGAGTGTTGGACTGGAGGGGCCATTA
The DNA here is from genome assembly GCA_029233225.1 of Lepidodactylus listeri. Lineage (NCBI taxonomy): Eukaryota > Metazoa > Chordata > Lepidosauria > Squamata > Gekkonidae > Lepidodactylus > Lepidodactylus listeri. The sequence goes on along the minus strand of JARCFY010000011.1, from coordinate 93,596,357 downwards.
GCCTGATCCAACATAGCTTTTCTTATGTTCTTATGTCTGGGGCAATGATTCTCTGTATTCTTGGTGCTTAAGGGGGCGGGGGTCAACAGTGTGTGGGGGGCTTCTGGAGTTCTGGCCCCACTGGTGGACCGCCTGATGGCACCTGGTTGTTGGCCACTGTGTGACACCGAGTGTTGGACTAGAGGGGCCACTGGCCGGATCCAGCATGGCTGCTCTTATGTTCTTATGTCTGGGGCAGTGATGCTCTGTATTCTTGGTGCTTGGGGGTGGGCACAGTGGGAGGGCTTCTGGAGTTCTGGCCCTGCAGGTGGACCTCCTGAGGGGACCTGGGTTTTGGCCACTGTGTGGCACAGAGTGTTGGCCTGGATGGACCATTGGCCTGATCCAATGTGACTTCTCTTATGTTCTTATGTCTGGGGCAGTGATGCACTGTATTCTTGGTACTTGGGAGGGCCACAGTGAGAGGGCTTCTGGAGTTCTGGCCCCACAGGTGGACCTCCTGAGGGCACCTGGGTTTTGGCCACTGTGTGGCACAAGAGTGATGGACTGGATGGACCACTGGCCTGATCCAACACGGCTGCTCTTATGAAAAATGACTGAGATTGTGATCTATACTGTTACATATAGCTTACTGTAAGCACGATTCTATTATGCAGTATCTGTACCACTTAATGGGTCATGTGAATACTTATGCCAAGCCTCAGCTCTTTCTGGTGGTTCCAGACTTCCAATATCCTAATGCAGTGGTTATTGAATATCCCATTTTATTGATTGTATTGATTCACTGTGTGTTGTGTACTGAGCCAGGAGTCATCCACTGAGCAATGAGTCAACCCTGAGTTTGTTACCCAGAACAATACCTTACCAGGATTCTGGAGTGGGCCAGTAGAGATGTAGTATTATGTAAACAGCCTACCATTGGGAGCGGGATGTGTTAGGGTGCGGTCTTTGCATGCTTTAGAAACAGGAAAGCAAGCCCTGGATTTTGTATTCGTAGGGTTCCTGAAATCACTGAATAAACTAGAGCTAACCACTGCAATGCATCCAGAACTCAGTATTTAACCCTGTGCATAATGCATCTTGAGTCCCTGCAAGAAAGGCAGGCTCTAAAGTCACCATGAGACCCTTTAGGTGAGTGCCAACTACAAAAAAAAAATCTAATAAATAAACAAATAACATTTTAAAAAATTCTCCTCTGCACCCTCTCCATTCGGTCCACATCCTTTTCGAAGCGAGGCCTCCAGAACTGCGCACAATATTCCAGGTGCGGCCTGACCAATGCAGTGTATATATTGGGGGCCATCCAGGTCAGGGCCCATCCTCAATAGTCACTCCCTTTTCAGACTTCGGCCCCTTTATGACAGCCCTTGTAATCTGTTTTAGAAGCAGGTTGCTAATGGCTTTTTCTGTGTCAGTTCAGACAGAACCATTTTAGCAACTGGCTGCTAACAGGTTTTATTCACCTGTTCGGGTTATTTTTGGGCAGGAACGCACAGGAACGGAGTTCTGGCTGGCTTCCAAGTTGGCCACGCCTACAGCCCCCCCCCCCTTCAGGTTCCCCAGGTGCCTCGCAAGCCACAGGGCACCTGGGGAAGCCAATCTTGGGAGGGAACTGTGCTGTCAGGGGTGTGGCCTAATATGCTAATGAGTTTCTGTTGTTGGGTGTGGCCTATTATGCTAATGTATTTCTGCAAAAAAAACTCTACACCTGTTCATACAAAGCAGATTGCATCCCATTGCCAAAGAGTGGCTGAGCTGTTTTTGAGGGAAAATGCTTTTTTCCATTTTCACCTCTTCATTGTGCTTTTGAATCACTGTGGTGTGCTGTTTAAAATGTCTGTAGCACTTCATACAGCGCTGCTCTTCCCCCACCCTTATTCACCGCACAGTCTTCTTCACTCTTTCCCCCAAATGTTCAGAGATGAGGGCTATAGCGCTAAACCAGTATAGCACTTCAGTTTTACAGCAGTATGCCTTTGACTCCATTGAGAGACTATATTGCTTTAGCACTATCGTGCCTACCTTAGAATGTAAAAAAAAAAGGTCCAAGAAGAAGAGAAAGAAGAAGAGATTGGATTTATACCCTGCCCTTCACTCGGAGTCTCAGAGCGGCTTACAAACTCCTTTCCCTTCCCCTCCCCACAACAGACACCCTGTGAGGCAGGTGGGGCTGAGAGAGCTCTTTCCAGAGCTGTCCTTGAGAGAACAGCTCTGACGGAACTATGGCTTACCCAAGGTCATCCAGCAGCTGCAAGTGGAGGAGTGGGGAATCAAACCCGGTTCTCCCTGATTGGAGTCTGCACACTTAACCACTACACCAAACTGGTTCATGGAAGATCATGTGGCAAAACAGGGTGGGGAAAAAAGCAGCACAATTTGAAATGACCATAGTGCTTCAGAGATGGCTCATTAACAGGATGAAGTTTGGTGTTTGAAAACACTTCATCCCTCTATCACTTTACTCGGAACTGGGCCAACAATGGATAACATCCGGTTTAGAACGGTAATGTGAAAGGGGCCCACATCACTACACATACGAAGTTAGAATTTTCTCCCTCAACTTTGCCTCACTCACACTGAATCTCACATTTGTCATTTTCTCACCTGTTCACCCAGTTTGGAGACGTGGTTTCACCATCCTAAATAGTTTGAGGTCGTCTGCCAATGTCTGCCTCACTAACCACTTGTGACTCACTCATTTTTAAACATGCTAAAGAAACATGGGACCCTAGACAGACTGAGATGGGGTGTGTGAACTAATTCTCTCTGCTGGGAACAACTGTCTATTTTTTCTGCCCGCTGCCCTTCTGGAAGCTACTACTTCATCAGTAACTGCTCTCTCCTTCCATTTTTTAAAAACTTAATCTAAATTATTTATTGTCCCATTCTGTTGTAAGCCACCCTGAGCCCCGCTTGCAGGGAAGGGCCGCCTAAAAGTCCAAATAATGAATAAATACAATAAAGAAAATATACTAAAATTTACAATAATCCCCCTCTCAAATTACAATAATCATATGTGGCGGATGTGTGATAGAGTTAAAAAATATTAGGCCTGGATTCATGGGATTTTATTAAAATGTTGAAAACTACAATACCCTTTACCCCTGAACTACTTTTATTGAATATGAGACCTCAGAACTGTAAGAATGAAGACTTTTATTTGATTATTCATGTATTAATGATTGCTAGAATATTATATGTGAAATATTGGAGAAAAGATGAAGTACCTGCTAAAGAAGAACTACATCGTCCAGATTCTATACATGGCTAGAAAATTACACGAACTGAACTGAACTGTTTATACTCTATCTACAACCAGAGTCACTCTACTACTTAAATAACGATTGTAGATCATCTGCATGACTTTATTCTTTTGCAGGTCATTTATTTTATTTACTTTTACCTATTCATGAAATTGATCACTAGATAATATGAGAGACAATTTGGTAAACCTCTTTAGATATCTTGTCCTCCACATGTTTTATGTATCTTTCTTGTGTATGTATGTTTTGTATGTCTGTTTGTTAGAAATAAAAAACTTTACCTTAAAAAACATAAAATTACCGTAATCAAATAACTGATGACTAGCAATAATCAAATAAAACTCCTAAAAACATCACCCCAACGAATTCATATCAAACTAAAAGAACAACCTAAAAATAAAACCCATTAGACTAAGAAGCCAGCACTACACATGTACAGAGCTATAATAAGGTCATAATATGGAGCAGAGGTCCCTCAGTGGCTATTAGCCACAAGGTGTAGATAGGAACTCTCAGTCTGGGGCAAGTGATGCTCTGTGTTCTTGGTGCTTGGAGGGACAACAGTGGGAGGGCTCCTAGTGTCCTGGCCCCGCTGGTGGACCTCCTGAGGGCACCTGGTGTATTTGGCCACTGTGTGACAGAGCGTTGGACTGGATGGGCCACTGGCCTGATCCAACACTGGCTTCCCTTATGTTCTTATGTCATGTATAATAAAACAGGCATGGTAGTAAAGTTTGCTTTGCTGCCTTCAGTCTGGTATTTTGTAAAGCTTTCCGAAGTGTATAAGTTCCCCCGGATGCTCTTAGCTACATCGGTGCCATCCAAGAATTCTAAAAAGCTTGTTTCCCAAATGGTAAAACAAAGTGTACTGTTCTAAATATATATATATATATAAAAAACTATGCTGCATCGCTTGAGAAAGTTAATGTCAGGCGGAAGTAAAATAGAAAAGCCTTTTAGGAAATCAAACTCCGCATACCAGTGCCAAAAAGAGAGATAGATGAAAGCATTGCTTGTAAGAAAAAAAAGTTCAGGGAGTTCACGGCACTTCATCTTTATAGACAACGGTTTATTACAGCCATTTAAAAACATACCGCTAAACCACAAGTGGTCTGATGGGCAGGAAGCAGGATGGACTTCAAGGTGAGATAAGAGAAATTTGGGGAGCTCTTCTGGCCGTTGCGGGTGGAGAGCAGACGGAGGCCTGCATCTCCTGAATCATCATGAGGGGTGTCTTTGATATGGGCTTACCTATAAAATATGGAATGTAGTTAAAAAAATATGATAGACGGATCTGCCTTAGACACACCAGTCTGCATTAGGCTTAGGGTCGTCAAATCCACGTCGGGGAATTCCTGGAGATTTGGGGGTGGAACCTGGCAATGGTGGGATTTGAGATGGGGAGGGACCTCAGCAGGGTACAATGCCATAGAGTTTGCCTTCCAGAGCGGCCGTTTCCTCCAGGGGATCTGAATATCCTCTGTGGTTCCAGAAGACCTTGGCAACCCAGCTTAGACCGAATCAGACCAGCACTTTGTCAAGGTCAGTTCTGTCTACTCAGACTAGAAGTGGCTCTCCAGAACAGGGAGCGTAAACTACTGGGGGATGTAAACTTTTTTACACACCTAGGGGAATGCTGATCGCCACTTCAGGAAGAAATTTTTCTCCAGGCCAGTTTGGCCAGGGATCCTGGAGGTTGTTTTTTTGTGTGTCATCTTTCGGGCACAGAGCAGTGGTTGCTGGGGGTGTGGAGTGGGGGAATTATTTGTGAATTTCCTGCATTGTACAGGGGGTTGGGTTACATGATCCTAGAGGCCCCTTCCAACTCCATGATTCTGTGATTCTATGATTCTAAGTATTGCTAAAATTGGATTAAAGCAGTTAGTAAGACCTGTGAATAGCAGCAAGTTAGCATACGCATAATCCAGTTTGAGCTATTAGAGTGTTATTTTTTTGCCGGAAGTGACATCAGGGCGCATGCGCCAACAAGTTTTATGTAGTTTGGTGGAGTGGTTAAGTGCGTAGACTCCTATCTAGGAGAACCGGGTTTGATTCCCCACTCCTCCATTTGCAGCTGCTGGATGACCTTGGGCAAGCCGTAGTTCTGGCACAGCTGTCCTTGAAAAAGAGCAGTTTCTGTCAGAGCTCTCTCAGCCCCGCCTACCGCACAGGGTGTCTGTTGTGGGGAGGGGAAGGGAAAGGAGTTTGTAAGCCGCTTTGAGACTCACTTGCATAGTGAAGGGCAGGATATAAATCCAATCTCTTCTCTTAGCCGCCTTGAGCCAGCGTGCCCAGCAAAGCGTCATACAAATTGAAACAATAGATAAATAAATAAATAAATCTCTTCTTTTATTTTATTTTGTTGTATATTTTTTCCCAAACAGGTTGCCAGCGGAAGGCTAGAACCTCGATGGGGAGGTTCACCTGCCGCGTGCCCGCAGATGCGACTGAAATCAAAAGGCAGCAGAGACGGCTGAGCCCTCTAAGCATCAGCTCTTGAGTCGTTCAGTGTTCTCCGAGAGCGGCTTTGAAATCCAATCCGTTTCCTAGAACTAGAAATGAAGAATTAATCCTTGAACTGTAAAAATAACATCCTGCATGGGAGAATTAATGGAAGCAAGTCAGAGGCCAGCCAGCAAGACACTTTTCATCCAGGGCTTTTAATTTGCCAGTTTGTTTTGGACCGAGAACTAAGCCTCCGTCCCCCCCCGCCCCCGCTCCCCCCTTTAGACCTTTGGTATCCAAGGCACATACAATGGTTGCAATAAATTAGGATATTTTTGCTGTTTGAACTATTAACAAAACATTCTCCACCTCCCCCCTTTCATTCTGCTACTTTTGGCTGTTGATGGCCAAGGGCGATTCGGAGCTCAGGGAGGATTTGGGGAACATGTGCTCTAAACATGTTGCAGCTACTGACCTCGCCAGCGCCCGAACTCACAGAGCTAAAAATAAACTCGTGGGGGGCAAAAGCTAGACAACTGGAAACCCATAAGTCCCCCTGGCTTGGGGAATGGAAAGAGACATGGTCCTCCCTTCTGTTTAATGTAGGGAGATAAGATCTGGTGTCAGCTCTGCGACTAACTTTGGATTCCCTCTTCCGGAGAATGGTCCCCTTCTGGACACTGTCTTGCCGAATCCGCCATGCTTTCTGGGTTCATATTTGCCCTACCCTACACCAGTTTGGTGCAGTGGTTAAGTGCGCGGACTCTAATCTGGGAGAACTGGGTTTATTTATTTATATTTATTTATTTATTCAATTTATACCCTGCCCTCCCTGCAAGCAGGCTCAGGCGGCTTGATTCTCCATTCCTCCACTTGCAGCTGCTGGATGACCTTGGGCAAGCCATAGCTCTGTACCAGCTGTTCTCTCAAGGACAGCTTGGGAAAGAGCTCTCTCAGCCCCACCCACCTCCCAGGGTGTCGATTGTGGGGAGGGGGAGGGAAAGGAGTTTGTAAGCCGCTCTGAGACTCCAAGTGAAGTTGTTGTTGTTCACTCACACAGTCGAGTCCAATTCTTCATGACTCCATGAACCACATCATGCCAGGCCCTCTTGTCCTCCGTTGTCCTCCAGAGTTTGTTCAGTTCATTTTATGAGTGAAGGACAGAGTATAAATCCAATCTCCTCCTCTTCCTCCACCTCCTCCTCATTCTCTTCTTCTTCTTCTTCTTCTTCTTCTTCTTCTTTATATTGTTATTGGGTTAAAGAAATAGTCGGATGAAAGAGGCCAACCAGGCCAACAATTCTTTCCCTAGACATACCACACATTTATTTAATTCCTCTTGAGCTGACTCCAACGACCGCCTGGCCAGCTCTTCTGCTGTGTGTGGGAGGAACCAAACGTTCGTGCTGACCTCTGGACTTCCCTTCAAGCATTTTCCGCAAGTTACAGTAAAAGCCCTTTATTACAGATGAAATCGATGGTGTGTTTCAGTGACAACATAAAAAGAAATGTGCTCGAACAGATCAAGGGTTCAGCATCCTGGTCCCCCCCCCCCCCCCGCGCCATTAGCCATGCAGATGGCCCCTCGAAGCAAAGAATATATTTATATTTTATTAGATTTATCTCCCGCTCTCCCCACATCAGCGTGGGTTACAAACATACAAATCTGCAAATATGTAGATTCACAATTTTAAAATGTGTTAGAATTTGGAGTTCCACAAGACTGGGCCTTTCTGTTTTTCTGTGCTATGTAGGTTTTGCTATAACTGACTTTGTTTTTTTGGTTCCAAAGTCCCATAAGCCTTTGCTCTTTTTCCGGCAGCCTAAGCATAAAAACTAAAGCCATGCCCTGTACATGTACCTTTGCCTGAATTCACCTTTCACAGCCTTCAAAGCCTAAACATATCCGTCTAGGTCAGGGGTGGCCAACCTGTGGCTCGGGAGCCACATGCGGCTCTTTCACACATATTGTGCGGCTCCTGGCAGGGCGGCTGGGGAAGCAAAGGGGAGGCATGCTTTTTCTCTCTTTCTCCCTTCCTTCCTTCCTTCCTCCCTCCCATCTATTTGCTTTCCTAGTTTCTCTCTCTCTCTTTCTTTCCACTTCTTTAATTCTTTCTTTCCATCTCTCTCTTTTTCTCTCTCTCTCTCAATATCATTAGCAAACAAGTAATATAATTATCAATAACCGGTTTTCCTCATTTGTTTTTATTTTTGGCAGTCCCATTTAACGTTAATAAAAAGCAAATTTGCATATTTTAAAAAATAAAAATGTGTGTGTGATATTTGTTCCTGTCTTGCGGCTCTCAGACATCTCTATGTGGCTCTTACATTTATTCTATGTGGCTCTTACGTTAAGCAAGGTTGGCCACCCCTGGTCTAGGTCTTTTTGACATCACAGTTAATGAAATATATCTAGGCGAACGTTCGTTATTAGCAAAGGTTCTTCTAAAGATGGGCTGGCATTTGGCGAGTTTGGTATATTTTAAATAACTCCTCCCTCGATTCCTGTTGGCTGAACGGAGTTTAAACAAAGGAGGCTCTGGGCTTTGTTTAGGGCAGCTTGGCCAACACGCCACCTAGGCTTGAGTGAGGTCTTGGAATTCCACAGTCCAGGAATTCCTTGTTCTTTCGGAAGTGTACACTATATCAGGTATTGGGTTTTTTTTCTGTAGGCTGTTGGGTATCGGTACTGAATACATACTACTGAGTTTTACTTGTGGATGGTTTTAGAGTTAATAAATATGGTTTTAGAGTTAACAAGAGGCGGGGACTCGTGATATTCGCGGGGAGGGGGAGAAGGCTGCAGTTCCAGGTAAGTCTTCTTCCCCAACACCCCCCCCCCCTTTGCTCCAAGGCCCAAGAGGCTGAGGGCCACCCAGGCCGGCGATTTCCTCCCACCCATCCATGCTCCAAGGCCACCTGCAAGCCATGAGAGTCACCCAGTGCATGGAGTGCCACCACAGCAGCAGCAGGAGCAGCAGTGCTTGGGAAGAGACATGTTCCCTGATGGAGGTGCCGCCGCCAGGGTCAGGTGACTGGCCCTAGCGAGGGGGTAGTGGGCAGCAGCATGTGGGGGCTTGGGGGGCTGGGCTGTCTGCTACGGGGTCTCTGCTGGGGAGCGATGGAGCCAGATAGCCCATTGGAGCCCAAAAATGATGCCCTGGGTAAGGAGCTGCACGGGAGCACCAAAGTTTGAAAAGTCTTGCCTCTCCCCTCCCCTCCCCTCGCCAGCCCTTTCAGCTCTCCCTCTCCCCAGCTGTACCTGCGGCGCCTCCTGGAGAATTTTCTGGAGTAGATTTTCCCTCACCAGGTGCAAACCCGAAGTTTTCTCCTTCTTACCTTGCGTTTTCGGAATCCCCAATTTTAGCGAGTTCTGGCGTGATCCAGCAGGGCTCTTCTTACATTCTTATCTCCTAGGATTAAAACTGATCTCCAGGCAACCAAGATCAGTTCCCCGGAGAACACGGCCACTTTGAAAGGTGTGGACTATGGAATTATACCTAACTGAAGCACCTCCCCAAACGCCACCTTCCCCAGACTCCACTTCCAAAATCTCTAGGAATTTCCCATCCCAGAGCTGGCAACCGTAAAGCTAAATCTGCTTTCTCCCTTGGTGCTGAAATTCAGAGCTGAATCAATTTCTGTCTGTAAAATTCTGTCTTTTGTATTATTCCAAACTGTAAAAAAATTTCTTCTATATTATTCCAACCATTGGGCATCCAGTAGAAAACACCTTCTTGGGAAAATGATGGGAACTACAAACTAAACCATTTCCGCATTAGTGAAATTTCCCATACTGATGTTTTAAAAACTGCATGTTATGTGAAACATTCCGCAGTAGATTTTTTTCCTCACCAGGCGCAAACCCGAAGTTTTCTCCTTTTTAACCCCAGTTTTAGCGAGTTCCGAAATGCAGGGTGAGAAGGAGAAAACTTTGGGTTTGTGCCTGGTGAGGAAAAATCTACTCCAGAAAATTTCACCTAATGCCCAGTTTTTAAAATGTTAATGCGGGGAATTTCACTACTGTGGAAATGGTCTGACAGGACCTATTAGGGACAAATCCATGTTGACTATTTCTTATCACCAAGTTACCCTCTAGATCAGGGGTGTCAAACATGTGGCCTGGGGGCCAGATTAGGCCCCCCAGGGGGCTTCTATTAGGCCCGCACTGGAACTGGCATGGAACGCTGTTACCTTCCCACTGAAGGGGTACCTATTTATCTCCTTGCAGTTTCTTGCTTTCGAACTGCTAGGTTGGCAGGAGCTGGGACCGGAGACAGGAGCTCACTCCATCACACAGCACTCAGGTCTCAAACTGCCGAGCTACCGATCTTCTGGTCTGCAGCTCAGCGTCTTAACCTCTGAGACACCGTGGCCCCTTCCTTGTAAGGTAGAACCCATCAAACGCAAGTAAACCATCCTCAAAGAATTCTAATCCAAGATCCCCCAAAACCATCACAATCATCGATTTCCCTCTGAGATCGTCTGCTCTCTCCACCTTAAAAACTCAGCAGAACACGATTATTTAAAATAAATAAAAGCTTGAACCTAAAAGTTTGGTGACCTAACAAACGAGCTGCTGCCTCCCGGCTTTTCTTCACGACAGCATTTGATTATGCCCAGCCAGTCGCAAAGTCGGTGCAACTTACCATTTCGCATCGGCCTTGATTTATACAAATTGGAATGACCACCAATTTAGCCCCAGCTCGCAACTATAATCATATCCCACCCCATCTATGGGTTTGATTATTCCTTGTGATTGAACTTCATTTTACTTCATTTGGTTGCCTTTCATACTGTATCGCTGTGGTTTGTTTGTTCTTTTTTAAAAAAAAGAAATCTCATCTTGCAAAACCGTTTCCCTTTCGTGTATTGCCTTCACAAATTGGAAATCACAGTAACCTCAAATTCTGGCTGGAATTCCCCCCTTGGACTCTGCGGTTGCTTGGGTGGATTTAACTTGATTACACTAGAAGACATCAAGAATGCACTTGGAAAGGTCCATGCAGCCGTGTGGCCTTTTGACCCTTGCCCCTCTCGATTGGTTGTTGCCTGTCAGCTGGGAAATTTTAGCTGGCCTGGTTGGTGAATTCACCGTTGCAAAAAGAATATACTGCCGGCCTTGGAAAAGGAAATGATTAGGGCCCTGTTGAAAAAGCCATCATTAGATTCTACTGACCTAGGAGATTACGGGGTAGTTTTTTAACCTGGTTTTTTTGTGGGGTAAGGAACTTGAGAGGGTAGTGACCGGTCAACTCCCGCGATTTTGGGATGAAGCCAATTATCTTGGTGGAATGGCCTGCCTGAAGAGGTCAGGATACATAAGAACATAAGAGAAGCCACGTTGGATCAGGCCAGTGGCCCCTCCAGTCCAACACTCTGTGTCACACAGTGGCCAAAAACGCCAGGTGCCATCAGGAGGTCCACCAGTGGGGGCAGGACACTAGAAGCCCTCCCACTGTTGCCCCCCCCCCCCCGCCCAGCACCAAGAATACAGTGCATCACTTGCCCCAGACTGAGAGTTCCTATCTATACCTTGTGGCTAATAGCCACTGATGGACCTCTGCTCCAGATGTTTATCTCCCAAACTACTCTTTAGTGGGGTACTTTTATATATCGTTTATACGTTTTTAGTGGGTTTCTACAGACTTTTTTTTTTAATTGATTTTTTCTATAACTACTTCTACATCGCTACTTTCTAAGCTACATTTACCTTATACAGAGTGTGCTTTAGCATTTGCTTAATATTACCTTACCACTAATACATTTGAAGCATTTTAAACCTTGGTTAATTTTCAATTAACATTGTTACTGATGCTATAAGAAAAATAAAAAAGCTGTTTGACAGACATGCTCTTTTGGAGGAATGCTTAATTATACAAATTATATAAAATATATAAGTGCAATTTTCAATAAAAACAATTCAACCCTTATTTCTTCTTTCGTCCTCTTCTTGTCTTAACAGTCTCTTCTTGTACCTTTGGAGCTGCTGCTCCTTTTTCCGAGTCAGAAATCTCTTCTTCACTCTTTGAGCTATCAAATCCATACATACTTTCTTGCGATGCCAGCGAACCATCTGAGTCTCTCTCTTTTTTCTTTTCTTTGCTTTTTTCCAAAAAACTTTTTGCCTGTTGAACAGAGTCAATCTTGTATTTTTTATCTTTGATGCTGAAGCTCAGTCCTTCCGGAACGTTCCACCTGTAGATAATAGATTCAGACTGTAACCAAGATGTCAGTTTTCCATAGGCTTTCCTTCTTTTCCTTATTTCAAATGGAATATCTTTCATCACTTTAACTTCTTTTCCTTTGATCTTCAGAACCGCTTTATTTGTGGTCCTAAGCACCACATCCCTTGTTGACTTTTTGGAGAACCTTATCAGAATTTCACCAGGCAGGCTTTTCTTTTTAGTATAATCTGGATAGGTTCTGTAAACCATATCCATGTCGCTTTTTATTTCCGCTGCTTTTAAGCCTGTCACTGGTTCAAGCGCTTCACTTAGCAGATTTTTAAGGTCTTCTCCTTTATCCTCTGGCACATTCTGAAGTCTTAGGAAAAAATTCGATCTTTCCATCTGTAGTTTCAAGAGCTGATCAGAATGGAAGGCCTTTTCTTTCTCCGCTTTTTGTAGCCTTGAATCATGATTTTTTACTGAAGTCTTAACTTCCAGAAGTTCCCACTGCAGCTTCTCTGTAGTTTTATTCGACTCTTTCAATTCCAGCTGCATTTTATCCATCTTGACGTTGAGAGCTGTCATTTGGTCCACTAGAGGTCGCAATAACGAGGAGAACACAGTGATCATCTCTGTGGTATCAACCTTTGAACTCGGAGCTGTACTTCCTAGTTTGGGGGAAGGTTTCGGTTTCCCCGCCATTGTTGAGGCTGCACTTTTTGTTGATAGTTAGATAAGATGGACGAAAGAAGCAAATTCTACGACTGCGCTTATAACTTTTTAAAGTTCATATCCTCTAAAGCGCGATGCCGCCATCTAGCAAGCCGAACGTACTTTTTTTCATGCAGTAACGCCACGTAAAGAGTCTTGTAAGTACGCCGATCTCGAGGGGGGGGTTTTCACTCCACCCGCCTTTCCCGCTGTGTTCTGTTTACTTTTAATTCAGACTCACGTTTTCTCCATGCGTACCTATAAGTTCAAGCTTCAAAGCTTCACACTCTCTGCTGCTTCACGGATTTGCGCTTTTAGCCATACGGCTCCCACGGACGGGGGAACCTATGGGGGTGATGAAAAGGGACCTCGATCCCTCGGTCGCCACCATAGGGAGAGATCCCCTTCGTGCCACCCCAGGCAGAGCCCCTTCACTAGGGTCTCTGGGGGCTCGGCACCAGTTCGAAGCCCCTTCTTCCCGCCGGGTACGGATCGCGCTCCCCGCAGATGCAGAGGAGCACGTCCGCCATGGTCGCAAGTCTTGCCGGAAGTCTGTTTCTACAGACTTTTAACATCTGTGGGAATGTTCTCACCTAAGCAAGAGAGAGGTACTGTAAATTAAGTAAATAAATCTGGATTCAAGTCAATTGTGCTTCAAATCCAGTTTGGGGGACTTGGAATACATTGTTCCCATGGGAGAAAGACAAAGGTTCTTAATGAGATTGACTCTCCCAGATCACTTCTGCTAACATAGGCTCTTTCTGCACTGACAGCTTACTCTGGAGAATCCAAGCTGTGATGAGGGCCAGGACCTTCTCTGTGGCAGCTCCACGCTGAGGGAATGAGCTCTCAGAGGACATCTGGGCCCTGCGGGACCTTTTACAGTTTCGCAGGGCCTGCAAGACAGAGCTCTTCCACCAGGCCTTTGATTAGGGAGCCACACCACTTAGAGTGAGGCCATGGCCCCAACAATAATGTCAACAGTAAAATCAATACCCATAGTATCATACCACCAACAGCCGGACACAACCCAGACTATGCTACCTGCATGCTGTGAATGCTGCAAACGTCGGCCATTGTTATATTAGTTGTACTAGCACTATTTATTATATTCAGTGTTGTATTGTTGTGATTGTACTGATCTTCTGGTTTTAGTGCTTTTATACCGTTTCGTAAGCTGCCCTGAGACTTTTTTACAGGGAGGGTGGGATAGAAGTCAAATAAATAAATAAATAACAAATAAATAAACATGGTCAACATCTTTAGCATAAACCTCATGCACCTGAGGAGGTAGGAACCTGCCTACAAAATCTGCCCCAATTAGTAATCTCAGTCTTTAAAGTACAGGAGAAAGTGGGAACGAGATGCACAGTTGAGAGGTTTAATTACAACTTCTAGATCCCTACAAGTTTCACTATATGCTGTGTCAGGGGTGTCAAATTGAAGGCCCGGGGGCTGGAACTGGCCTGTCCAGGGCTCTTATGTGGCCCGTGAGCTACTAGTGCAAGGGAGGGAACAGGAGACTGCTTGGGGGAAGTGGGCGGAGCCACTCCAATTGTGGTTTCAGCACGGTGGGACAACCTGGTCTCCAGCAGTCAAGCGGTGTGGGAGCGTCTGCCCAGTGCTGCACTGCTGGCCCTCCAGTCTGCCCATGTGGGTTTTCCTCTGTACCCCCCCTCCTCCCAGCCCATGGGGCCTTGCAGTGAGGATACACCAACTCAGAGCTTACCAGCTGCTGTCCTTTATACGGTTTATATATCCGGTATCCAACATTACGTTTTATGGCACATGTGGCCCAGCCCAACGAAGTGACATTTATGTCAGATCTGGCCCTTGAAACAAATGAGTTCGGCACCTCCGATCTAATACATAGTAAAATATCTCGTCGTAAATCCAATTAAAATATGCATGCGGAATAATTAGTTTAAATTATACTTTAAACATTAAAATTACTCGTAAAATGAATTAAAACACAGTCTGAGCACAGTATAGGGTTACTCTACCTATTCTCTAGTGGGATACAATATTTACATAGATTATAACCAAAAATCTTTTAATACTGAAAAAGGTAAAACTCAAAAATATTAATGTAAGGTCCGTGCCAGATCCCCTGTAAGGTTCACCTTTAAGTGGAGATAGATCAAGACCAGTGTTCCCTCTAAGCTGAGTTAATGTGAGCTAGCTCACAATTTTTTAGCCTCCGGCTCACACATTTTTGTCTTCACTCAGGAAGGACAGCTCCAGAGCAAACGAATTGATGCAGTAACTAATGAAATTTGTGACATGGGGATGAGTTTTTGAGAGTCATGGCTCACAGCAATCTTTCCACATCTTTAAAATGTCACAGAACTTTCGGTTGTTTGAAAAAAATGGAGGCGTGTAGTGGGGAATATTTTAGGTATATAATTCCCTGGCCTTCCTATTTCAAAAACAACCAGAACAGGGGAAAGAAGTATATCTCTTTACAAACAACATACGGTGGGGTTTTTTTTGGGGGGGGGGTAAGAGGGGAAATTGGGGAGGGGGTAGAAAGGAAATCCCTTCTTTCGTAATGGTGCAAACAGAAGCGCTAGGAGACATACATCATATGAAACCTGACCCTGTTCCTAATGCATTTAAGAGGAGGCAAAAGGGGGATTCTATCCCACCTCTGGGAATACAGCTAGCAGGGAAGCTTTCACCAGCAAGAGCTGGGCAACTTTCTACTCGCCCTGGAATCTGAGCTCTTGTTTTCAAAGCCTTCCCAGGAGGTCTCCCTCCCTCTTTCTAAAAGTGCCTGATATATTTTGACAGTGTGTTTCACAGAATGATCAGTCCCCTAAGTTCAGCTTCTCTTTGCTACATTCACGGCAGATAGGAGTTATCAAAACCAACTGTGCCAAGCAATGGCTTTGTCGGTCTGAGATGCTAAAGGATACTGTGGTTCCGACAAAGGTATCTCCATAGCTCGAAAAGCCTGCAAACTCTGCTCAACAAGACAGATCCAAGCCGTCAGCTCAGCAACAGGAACCAGACAGTAACAAAACAATCCAGCAAAAAGTGTTACCAGAAATCGCTTACCCAATCTCTAAAGGATGTAATTTCGCCCTGACCTGGATAGCCCTGGAAAGCATTTGGATGGGAGACCTCCGAAGAATGCCTGGGCTGGGAGGCAGAGGCAAGCTATCAAGCCATGAAGAAGAAGAGAAGAAGGAGGAGGAGATTGGATGTAAGTCTCAAAGCGGCTTACAAACTCCTTTCCCTTCCCCTCCCCACAACAGACATTGTGTGAGGAAGGTGGGGCTGAGAGAGCTTTTGACAGAAACTGCTCTTTTTCAAGAACAGCTGTGCCAGAACTATGGCTTGCCCGAGGTCATCCAGCAGGTGCAAATAGAGGAGTGGGGAATCAAACCCGGTTCTCCCAGATTTGAGTCCACGCACTTAATCACTGCACCAAACTGCAGAGCTTGGGAATGCCTTAGAATTATCTCTGGTAGTTTCCAATCGTTGGTCCTATTAGCAACGAGCACAGAGGTACGAAATATATTGTAGAAACTGTTTTCAGAATGGTGAGAGGAACTTGGAAGCAATCTAAGTGGTCCGGCTGCCAGTTTGAAAACGGAATATCCCGTTGCTGGGTCGGTGCTTTGCAGATTCCTCTCTGATTAAGGCAGGAGATGTAGCGCTGGCCTTGAAAGTGCTGATTCCTCCGCACGGCCACCCACCCGCTTTCTCACCTACGCTGCAGACGAGGCATGCATTATGCATGAAGGTGCCAGCAGGCACAGATGGGGCGGGAGGAAGCGTGCTTGTGCAGCGACATCAGACTCCGCTGAGTCAAAAGCTTTACGCACTTGCCACAGAGTGTGCTGAAAAGACACCCTGCAAGATCCTGACTCGGGAAGCCTTTAAAAGCCCAACAAATCTCCCCCCCCCCCCTCCCCAATAAATAGGTTGTAACAGCCCAGACCTGGATGGCTCAGGCTTGCCCGGTCTTGTCAGAGTTCAGAAGCTAAGCAGGGTCCGCAGTGGTTAGTACTTGGAAGGGAGACTGCCAAGGAAGTCCAAGGTCGTTATGCAGAGGCAGGCAGTAGCAAAACAGGGCTCCAGGAGGCAAAGAGGAGCAGGGGGTCATTTCGTAGAAAAAGAGGTGCAGGAGCTCATTAGCATAACCTATTTGCATATGCTACACCCCCTGACATCACCGGAAGTATGTCAGAAGGCAAGAAGGAAAGAGAGAAAGAGCTGGCAGAGAGGGGAGCACTACTAATCCAAGCCTCAGAAATGCCACTCTTCTGGGAGGAGAGCTTCAGGGGTGGCTGAAGCCTTCAGAAGGCCGGTCGGAGGAACAAGGACCTTTCCAGGGGGACGGGGTCATTTTGCTGCAGCCATGACACAAGCAGGCCTTCCCCCACGGGGGAGGGGGGGGGGGCTGGCACCAACTCCTGGAGCTGCGCTCCCCCGAGCTCCTGCTCAAAATGTCCCCTGAGGAGCAGAATGGATTGGGCTCTGTCTCACTGCCCTGAACTGAATGGTGTCAGCTCTCAGGAGCTGAGCAGAGTTGGTCCCGGTTTGTACTTGGAAAGGAGATCACCACAGAAGTCCTGGGTGGCCACACAGAGGTCGGCAATGGCAAACCAGTTTGGTGTAGTGGTTAGGAGCTAGGGCTGCCAAGTCAGCCCGGGGGGCGGGGGATCCCCCGCTATAGGGGTTCCCGATCCGCCGGCCGGCATTCGGCCGGCGGGGGGAACCCCGCCCCAGAAGTCGTCCGGTGAGGACAACTTCCCTCGTGTAATGACGTCACCCGGAGGTGACATCATTACGTTGGGGGCGTAGTTGATACCATAGAGTTTTTGGGGCGATTGCCAGAGCATGCCTTCAATGTGATGACGTCATCACGTTGCCGTGGCGCACGTGCCAGAAGAGCTCCCGGGGGGAGAACAACTCCCCCCTGCCGGTAAGTAGACCCTACGTGGCAACCCTGTTAGGAGCGTGGACTCTAATCTGGGAGAACTGGGTTTGATTCCCCACTCCTCCACATGCAGTTGTTGGTGTGACCTTCTCAAAAGAGCTCTCTCCGCCCCACCCTGTTCCCTGTAAGCTATGGAGTCTTGTGACCAATTTTCTACTTTGTAAGCTCCTGGCATTAAAGTTGTGAGCGAGCGATTTGGCTACGGCATAAATTAGTTTGCTCTGGAGCCATCCCTTCCTGAGCTCAGGCAAAAATGTGTGAGCCGGAGCCTAACAAACTGAGCTAGCTCACACTCACTCAGCCGAGAGGGAACACTGCCCACCCGTTGCACCTTTTAAGACCAACAAATTCTGGGTAGATGCTTTCGTGTGTGTGCGCAATGTACCTGAAGAAATGTGCATGCACACAAAGGGCTATACCCAGAATTAAACTTTGTTAGTCTTAAAGGCGCCACTGGACTCAAACGTTTTTCTACTGCGGAATCTGATTGGCTTACGACAGGGAGTTCGGTCACTTCGCTATCTGTGGTGACTCCAGCCATTCTTCAAGCCCGAAATTCAGTTTGTAGAGCAAGTCCTCTCATAGGGTAAAATGAGGAGCCACGGCGGTGTGAGCTCGCCAGCCGTTCATAGCACTGGCAGCCCATCTAGTGTTGTCAAAGAACAATGCCTTTTGATTTGATCGCGCTGCTGGGTAGAGAACATCGACCGTGGTGTTGAAGGCACAACACAGATACGCGGCGGTTTAGATTGCACAATTGAGATGTATTAGTCCCTGCCATCCCCATTTCCTGTGGGATGTTCACATTGGGGGTGTGATAGACATCCTGGGGTTAATCTTTAATTTTGCCGCATCAAAAGGCACAGAAGGAAAGCCTGTTTTTTAAAAAGCCTGTGCCCTTAATCTGGCTGCGTCAGAAAAAGACCTCAAAATAGGCCTTTGGGTAGGAAATCTGAGATTCCAGCAGAAATTCCTGCTGCTGCACATGAGCTGTAATGTAATGTAGAAAGCAGCCCCGGCCCAACAATCTGCAGTCTCTCAAATCCAACCATGTCTGATTTAGGCTGAGGACAGACTGGCAGTCTGGCCCCCGGAGGTGTCCCGGACTCACCTGGTCCGGCAGCGCGCTCCTCCCACAGCAGCCGGGCACCACTTCCTAGTGGTGTCCTGGCGGCTGCGCATGCGTTCCACCTGCTTCCGGTGGGTGTGAATGCGCGCAGGCGGGCGGAGCCGCGCGGCGTTCTGCCACCACTGCCGGAAGCCGCCCGCAGTGTGGACGCTGCGGGTGGCTTCCTTGCGGCGGCGTCTGAATGCCGTGCTGCGGGGCAGTTCACCCTGGCTTGTTCTGCCGCGCTCCTATAGCGCGGCAGAACTTCGATCTGTCCTCGGCCTTAGAGAAGAAGAAGAAGAGGGGGAGGAGGAGAGAAGGAGGTGAAGAACAGGAGGAGGAGAAGGAGGAGACTGGATTTCTACCCCGCCCTTCATTACCCGAAGGAGACCTGGGAAGGGCAGCCATGAAAGAGCTAGAAAAGATTCTTAAGAAGAAGAAGAGATTAGATTTATACCCTGCCCTTCAGTACCCGAAAGAGTCTCAGAGCAGCTTACAATCCCTTTCCCTTCCCCTCCCCACAACAGACACCCTGTCAGGTAGATGGGGCTGAGAGAGCTCTTTCGAGGACTGCCCTTGAGAGAACAGCTCTGAGAGAACTTGTGACTGACCCAAGGTCACACCAGCAGCTGCATGTGGAGGAGCGGGGAATCAACCGCGGTCCTCCCAGGTTAGAGTCCGCGCTCCTAACCCCCACACCAAACTGGCTCTGTTCATCAAACTGTTCAGGGGGGTGCACCGGAGCTGTCCTCACTGACTCCCAGGTTCCACCCCCCAGATCTCCATGAACTTCCCAACTTGGAGTTAGGTTTGTCAGGGATGGGGGGGGGAAGGGTTGCCAGATCATGGCTGGGAAACTCCTGGAGATTTGGGAATGGAGCCTTCGAAGAATGAGGGACCTCAGTGGGGTACAATGCCTCCAACGCATCCCTTTTCTCCAGGGGAGCTGATCTCTGTAGTCTGGAGATGACCTGTAATTCCAAGGGATCTCCAGGTCTCACCTGGAGGCTGGCATCCCTGCCTGTTGGCAACCCTATTTGCCTCGAGCTGCTGTGTGGATCGCTTAGCTGAAGAACCAGCCTTAGCTCTGCCTTCCTTTCCTCTGCTGCCTTTCTCCTCTCACGCCTCCCTCTAAACATTAGAGGTTAAACTCTTTGATGCAGGGTTCCGTCTTTTGTGATTCTCTGTAAAGGGACATGTCCATTCCTGATGGCTGCTGAGGCTGGCAGAATGCAAATAAGTAAAGTCAGAAAGCAACAAGAACTTTGGCCGGGGGTGCTTTTTTGAGTACATACTGCCACCTATGTTTCAAGACTCCAAGCACAAGTTTTGCAATAAGACTGCACCCCAGATGAAAATGGAATGGATTTGGAAGACATAGGATCACCAAATGTCACAGAGTCAGAAGGGACCCTACAGGCCATCCAGTCCAACCCCCTGCTCAATGCAGGATCGACCTAGAGCGTCCCTGACAAGTGTTTGTCCAGCCACTGCTTCAAGGCTGCCAAGTGAGGGGAAGCGCACCGCCTCCCCAGGCAGCTGATTCCACTGTGGCGCAACTCTGACTGTAAAAAAGAAGTTTCCCCTAAAATCCAGCCGGTACCTTCCCGCCCTTAATTTAAACCCATTCTTGCGAGTCCTCTCCTCTGCTGCCCACAGGAACAGCTCCCTGCCCTCCTCAAAGTGACAGCCCTTCAGATACTTCAAGAGAACAATCATGTCCCCCCTCAGCCTCCTCTTCTCCAGACTGAACCTTCCCAAGTCCCTCGGCCTCCCCTCCTCACAGGGCTTCTTGGTCTCCAGGACCCCGATCATCCTCGTCGCCCTCCTCCACACCCGCTCCATTCTGTCCACATCCTTTTGGAAGTCAGGCCTCCAGAACTGCACACAGTACTCCAGGTCCGGCCTGACCAATGCAGTGTACAGTGGGACTATGACATCTTGCAATTTGGATGCTATGCCTTTGTTGATACACCCCAAGATCACATTAGCCTTTCTTGTCGCTGCATCACACTGGCTGCTCATATTTAACGTACAGTCCACCTGTACCCCAAGATCTTGTTCACACACCCTGCTGCCCAGAAGTGTATCCCCCATTCAGTATACACGTTCCTAATTTTTGTTACTCAGATGTAGAACTTGGCACTTATCCTTGTTAGATCGCTTGTTGTTCATGTATGTCTATGCACAAGTTACAGCTTCGTGTAGGGTTGTTCCTCGCATGACATGTAGCTGCCTTATACTGAATCAGACCATTGGACCATCAAGGTCAGCACTGTCTACTCAGACTGGCAGCAGTTCTCCAGGGTCTCAGGCGGAGTTCACCAGTCCCCCAGTTCCATTCAGTAGCTGGATCAAAAAAACAAAGCAAAAACCAGGCTGTCCAGTTCTCCTGTGTCAACATTACAGCATAACAGACTGACGGTAATAACGCCTCTTCAGGAAAACCATAGCTAAACCATAGAGTCTTCGGTGATTCCTAGAGAGGTCACTTCTGGGTTTCCCCTGGAAATGATGTCACACCATCACTGACAGCCACCACCACCACCACCCTGGTCTCCTGCTGGTTGCCAGGCCAGGCTGGGCCGGGCCTAGCAACCCTCGCTTCATGAGGAACATCTGATCCTCACAAGTCGCACAGCATTTCCACTCACATCCAGCACCTACATGAAGACTTCTGTTCTGTTTTGCTGAGCAAGCTGTATCCATTCCACTGTAATCTTCCCCATGTGTAAATTTCAGAAGGATCCTTCAGAACTCCCTCAGCAGCTTCCCTGGGGATGGAGGGTGGCGGCTACGGATAGGGTTGCCAGCCTCCAGGTGGGGCCTGGGGATCTCCCGCTTTTACAACTGATCTCCAGCTGACAGAAATAAGCTCCCCTGGAGAAAAGGGCTGCTTTGAAGGGTCGACTCTATGGCATTGTACTATGCTGAGGCCCCTCCCCTCCCCAAACTCTGCCCTCTCCTGACTCCACCCCCAAAGTCCCCAGGTATTTCCCAACCCAGACTTGGCAACCCTAGCTGCGGACCATGTCGGACGCCACACGAGAGACTGAAACATCCAACTCAATGTGCCCCTGCTTGAATTGTGCCAACCCAAGCAGGGATATTGTTCAGCCAGAGCAATGTTCATTTCTCCCCCCCCCCCCCAATCCCCACATTCCCTGGATGTTTACAAATTCCAAAGCACACAATCCGTGGAGCGAGTTTCCAGAGCCTTCTTGTGCCCGCAGACTCAACGGCCTGCCAAGGAATCCGTTCCACCAATCTTTCCCCACACAACTCCGTCCCTGCCTCTTTCATGCAGCAGGGTACCCGTTCCAGTCGTTTCAAACCAGCCCTCTTTCCTTACACAGAGGCCTCCCGCTTGCTGAGTTGTAGAGAATAATTTATGGAATTCTTGACTTAGCTAGCTCTGACTGAAACACAGGATGCCCTTCTGACATTCAGAAGAGAGAAGAGATCGAATCGCCTGGTTGCAACCAAACAACTCTCGATGGGTTCACCCCTAAGACACGTTCTAGGCTGATTGAAGGTAGATTTCCAGGGGCCACTGAGTCATTTTTGTCCTGAAAAGGGGGCAGAAGGCCAGATAAGTTTGGGAACCTCTGATCTAGATGGACAAAAAAAAAACCCATCACTTACCCAATGGTACAGTCGGATTTGGTACCATTTTACTTTGCGAAAGATTTCATTCAACTTAACAAACTCATTGCCAGAAAACTACAATTAAAAAGTCGTTGCAATATGGTATCCTGTTATAAGCTTTATGTTGGGAAAAGAGATTGTATACCAGATAATCCACAATATCAGGAAATGCTTTATTTTTGCATGTACTTTTAAGTATGTACTTTTAAGTATGTACTATGCATGTACTTTGAAGGTAAGGAAGACAGGGGTTTAGTCTTTAAAATTGTACATGTGTAAGAAGCAAAGTTAAACTTTTGTGATTTGCAATTTTATGTTGTAAAATTTGAAAATTGTTAATAACCCCCCCCACCCACCCCCCAAAAAAACTGTTCAACAGAGAAGTCAGGACTTTGATTGAGCTTATACTGTCATCTACAGGTCAAGACGTGACATAACAGAATCTGAATTTCCCTGCAATGAACAAAGGGTTTTTTAAAAAACTTACTTCATTTATTCTCCCCAGTGAGGACCCAAAAGAGGCTCCTCTCCTCCCTATTTATCCTCACAACAACCCTGAGAGGTAGGATAGGCTGAAAATATGTGACTGGCCCATGGTCACCCAGCAAGCACCCAGGGCAGAGTGGAGAATAGAACTGGGGTCTCTCAGATTGCAGTCTGACACTCTAACCACCACTCTGGCCCTCCATATGAGAAAAGACTAGAAGAAAATTTCATCAGGACTGCTCCACTAAACTATCCTTTTGCCTGCCTGCCTGGAGAAAAGATTGTCGTCACCCAGGAAAGAGATACAGCCATCCTGCTCTGCCCCTCTACTCCCCATACATTAGTTTGTGGTTAACAGGTAGCTTTGTCCAACCTGCGTTTAAATATTTGTTTTTCTGTTGTGTGTGGGAAGGGGAAGGGTGGGTGGCTGGTGTTGTGTGAGTGATGAAGTCACTTCCTGGGAACTCCTAGAAGTGATGGCGGTAGCTCTAGGAATCTCCAGGAATTCTGTGGCTTTTACCATAGAGTTTCTGGTCAATGGTGTGACCTCATTTGGAATGCTGTGTGCAATTCCGGTCGCCACACCTCAGAAAGGATATTATAGCATTGGAAAAAGTGCAGAAAGGGGCAACTAGAATGCTAAAAGGAACACTTTCCCTATGAAGAAAGGTTAAAGCGCCTGGGGCTCTTTAGCTTGGAGAAATGACGGCTGAGGGGTGACATGATCGAAGTTTACAAGATTATGCATGGGATAGGCAGAGGAAGAGGTACTTTTCTCCCTTTCTCACAATACAAGAACTCGTGTGCACTCAGTGAAATTGCTGAGCAGTCGGGTTAGAATGGATAAAAGGAAGTATTTCTTCACCCAAAGGGTGATTAACACATGGAATTCACTGCCACGGGAGGTGGTGGCGGCTACAAGCATGGACGGCTTCAAGAGGGAATAGGATAAACATATGGGGCAGATCCATCAGTGGCTCTTAGCCACAAGGTATAGATAGGAACTCTCAGTCTGGGGCAAGGGATGCTCTGTATCCTTGGTGCTGGGGGGGAAAGCAACAGTGGGAGGGCTTCTAGTGTCTTGGCCCCACTGGTGGACCTCCTGAGGGCACCTGGTATTTTTGGCCACTGTGTGACACAGAGTGTTGGACTGGATGGGTCTTTGGCCTGATCCAACACTGGCTTCTCTTATGTTCTTATGGTGATTCCTAGAGCTAGCGCTGTTGCTTCGGGGGTTTTACCTGAAAGTGATGTCATCATGCTTGTGACACAGATGAATTTTTATATTCCCCCCCAGGACAGGGGATCCCTCACCTTGACAGGTAGCTTCACAGGCCTGGGAGAGGGGAATATCATAACCTGCTTACTGCCCACAATGACTGCGGGAGAGTGCCTAAACAAATGATTAAGAAAAATGTGCTTTCTGTTGAACTCTATTTATCTTCACACCACCACTCAACAGACTGCAGTGATACTGTATGAAAGTTTTCGCTTTTAAATTGTGTACAATACAATAAAAACGGCCTTGGAAATTTGAACCCACCGCTTACAAATATTTTAAGTAAATCCTTTCCGGTTTTATTGCCGGGAGAGTTAGGTAGGTAATTTGTCCGTCCTTGACTTTAACGGTCTTCTTTGAAACCATGATTATAGTTTACGGGTCGTTCAAATATATGTTGCCTGTATGCCAAACATTTGCACAATCTCTGCGAAATAAGCATGCCCGACTTAAGAGCTGTTTACACAAAAATGGACCGTATATTTAAGAACGTGAGATATGTATCATTTATCAGATTACACACACGTCAGAAAATTACCTAGTGTTTCACTCTGGAAATGACAAACACAGAAGAAATGGAGTTGCTCTAATAGGGATGCAAGATGTAGCTGAGGCTATAATATGAAGTCGGACCAAATAATATCAGTCAGACTTCATGGGAAGTGTATCAACATGTGGAATTCACGTCCGTAGGAAGTGGCGGCAGCTACAAGTATAGACAGCTTCAAGAGGGGACTGGATAAATGTATGGAGCAGAGGTCCATTAGTGGCTATGAGCCACAAAGTGTAGAAGGAATACTCTGTCTAGGGCAGTGATGCTCTGTATTCTTGGTGCCTGGGGGGGGCCACAGTGGGAGGGCTTCTGGAATTCTGGCCCCACTGATGAACCTCCTAATGGCCCCTGGGTTTTGGCCACTGCATGACACGGAGTGTTGGACTGGGTGGGCCACTGGCCTGATCCAACATGGCTTCTCTTATGCTCTTATGTCTGGGGCAGGGATGCTCTGTATTCTTGGTGCTTGGGGAGCCCACAGTGGCAGGGCTTCTGGAGTTCTGGCCCCACAGGTGGACCTCCTGATGGCCATTGGATTTTGGCCACTGTGTGACACAGAGTGTTGGACTGGATAGGCCACTGGCCTGGTCCAACATGACTTCTCTTATGCTCTTATGTCTGGGGCAGGGATGCTCTGTATTCTTGGTGCTTGGGGGGCAAGAGTGGGAGGGCTTCTGGAGCTCTGGCCCCACTGGTAGACCTCCTGATGGCCCCTGGTATTTTTGGGCACTGTGTGACACCAAGTGTTGGACTGGATGGGCCATATGGAACCTTTTTGTCATGGAAAAAAAAACCTCAGACCAGCTTCAAAGTACAGAGAATCCTCTATGTTTTGTTTTGTTTTTTTTGAATGCCTGAAGGAATCATTCAGTTTTACTGGAATGTGACAGTTAATAGACGGAAGAGCCGGGAGACACCTTCACTTATCAAATACAGTGACTTTGACTCCCCCAACAAGGCAATTATGCACAGGTGTGAAAGCTGTTAGTGCCCAAAAGAAAACTGAAATGAGTAAGTCAGTATTACTGACTTTTTTTACAAAGTCTCCGAGCCCTCCAGTGACAGCTTCTGACAAGGAGTGAGCAAAATAAATTGTTTGTGCTGACATCGCAGAACCCCCACATCCCCTTTCAACACACAGCTGCCTTAACTGTGGGACTGGGGAAGGGACTCAAATCCCGAGTCAGGGCCAGTTGGGGGGGCTTAGCATAGAATGCCCAGGAGGCCCCTACACCCACTACTAAGCCCCCCTTCATGCCCACCCACCCTCGTGCCACATAAGCCTGTGCATCCTTCCCCTGCCCACTCACAAAGCTCTCCCACCGCAGTCACAGTTGCTCACACCACCTACAGACCTTTTTATGGTACTGGACAGCAGTGTTCTCTCTACGTTGTGCTAGGGGGTGCTGGCACACAATATTTTAGCTAGCTGCTACATGCTTTTAGCTTCCAGCTCACAAGCATTTTTCCAATGGAGGATGGGGGCACCTCCTTCTGGGGCCCATAGAATTGGACCCCCTGGTCCAATCTTTTTGAAACTTGGGGTTTTTTTAAAAAAAGGAGCGGCACCAGTAGCTATGCTGCAAATTTGGTACCTTTATCTAAAAAGACAGCCCCCCCCCCTGAACGCCAGATACCCCTGGATCAATTCTCCGTTATAGCCTATGGAGCCCATTGACTATAATGGTCCCCATAAGCTATAAAGGAGCGGGGGGGGGATTTTGCACACCCCTATTATGCTTTTTAGTATGGTTTGTAAGATGTCTTGAGTCGCAGTAAAAGTGGGATATAAATATTTGAATAAATAAGTAGCTTGGGCAGGTTGATAACATTTAAGCAACTTCCTGTTTGTTAGGTTAGGCAGGGTTCTGACAGTGATTGTTCAACCTCTGCTATACTTGATCTGTAAATTTGTCATATCCCCCCCCCAAGTGCTGGTATGTTTTCTAAGGCTCAGTGCAGGGTGATGGTCCAGATCTACCAATATAATGAACTGGAGGGGGTAGACCTGTACTCCGGAGGCCAGGTCTACCAATATCGTGGAAAGGGGAGGGTAGACTTCTTCTCCGGAGGCCAGGTCTACCAATATCATGGAAAGGGGCAGGTAAAACTGTTCTCTGGAGAGCCAGTTTGGTGTAGTGGTTAAGTGCGCGGACTCTAATCTGGGAGAACCGGGTTTGATTCCCCACTCCTCCACTTGCACCTGGCTGGATGACCTTGGGCAAGCCATAGCTCTGGACCAGCTGTTCCCTCAAGGACAGCTTGGGAAAGAGCTCTCTCAGCCCCACCTACCTTACAGGGTGTCTGTTGTGGGGAGGGGAAGGGAAAAGGAGTTTGTAAGCCGCTCTGAGACTCCCTTGGGGAGTGGAGGGCGGGGTATAAATTCAATCTCTTCTCTTCTTCTTCTCTGTTCTACCCCCATAGAGGACAATATTTTCTGTAAAGAAATTTGACTTGATTCTGTTTTCTCTTACAATAATTAAATTATTGTTAAAATATAGTTTAAATACAGTTTAAAAGAATCCATTCTGAGATTTTCACAAGGATATGGAAAAAATCTTCTAAGAAACGGCTGTGTGCGATAGTCAAAGGTAGACTCACTCACAACTTTAATGCTACTAGCTTTTTTGGCTCATGAGGTTGAATTTTTACTCACAACACTGTGGCACCTAAAGGGAACATTGCAGTGGGTGGTGGGTGCAGTGGGGAGTGCCACTGCTATTCACCACTCACATACCTTTCTCCAGCAGTGCTGACAGGTATATGCAGTTGGGAGCATGGGTAACAAAGCACATGCAAACAGGCAGGGGAAGGGTGTGAGTGTGGCCATCAGAGGATATGCACTGGTGGGGTGTAGGCAGCAGGGGGCCCCACCGGAAGCCCCACCCGAGCATATGCTTCAGACCGACACTGCTACCCACCTGAATCTATCTTTCCACATACAGTCTTGAAATCTGATATTCCAAATGATACTTTCTGGCCCAAGAAGCTGACCGTATTGTGAAGACAGAAGATATGCCGTCTGAAAAGCAGAATTAGCATTCCATAAAAACTCAAACATTTTATTTGAAATTACATAATGTTTAACATGATCAGCTGGGCCAGTTTTCAGGAAACCACCCAAGTATCCCAGTGATGTGTGACTTCGAAAAGAGACACCCCTTCCTTGCTTTTGTAACTGATTCTCCTGTCCGTTTCCGCTGGGGTGTCACGATAAACCGTCCTCAAGGGGAAACTGAGTAGGAGGATGCCGCTTTGACTTCCTCCTCTTTCTTTTCACTGTCTTGACTGGGATCAGTTCTTCTATCGGCTTCGTGTCACTTGGGTCTTCCAGTAAATTTGTCAGTAAATTAAACAGCAGGGCTATCCACGCAAGTCCAAAAATAATCCAGATAGCTACCAGGATCCGGTAATAGGGAAAATATCTCTTGCTATGCTTTCTCCCTGGAGGCACAGAGAAAAGATGTCAGGTGGGAAGACAGAAGGGGGCAAATCTGGGGGAAAGCCAGTTCCATTTACCTGAGCATCCCTGCTTAATGGGGCAGAAATGTGTTACCAGATGTAGTTAGGGCTGGTGTTAGGGACGCCAACCTCCAGGCAGTGAACACAACCAGAGAGAACCACGGGGAAAGATCGAAAGCAAATCAGAAACACCGTGGAAAATAACGAAAACAATTCACAAATTACATTGTGAAATTATTTTCAAGTTGGTGGCATCCAGAAGAGAAGAGAAGAGAAGAGAAGAGAAGAGAAGAGAAGAGAAGAGAAGAGAAGAGAAGAGAGGAGAAGGAGGAGAGAAGAGAGGAGAAGAGAAGAGAGGAGAGGAGAAGAGAAGAGAAGAGAAGAGAAGAGAAGAGAGGAGAGGAGAGGAGAGGAGAGGAGAGGAGAGGAGAGGAGAAGAGAAGAGGAGAGGAGAGGAGAGGAGAGAGGAGAGGAGAGGAGAGGAGAAGAGAAGAGAGGAGAGGAGAGGAGAGGAGAGGAGAAGAGAAGAGAAGAGAAGAGAAGAGAGGAGAAGAGAAGAGAAGAGAAGAGAGGAGAAGAGAAGAGGAGAAGAGAAGAGAGGAGAAGAGAGGAGAAGAGGAGAGGAGAAGAGAAGAGAGGAGAAGAGAGGAGAAGAGAAGAGAAGAGAAGAGAAGAGAAGAGAAGAGAAGAGAAGGGGAGGGGAGGGAAGAGAAGAGAAGAGAGGAGAAGAGAATAGAAGAGAAGAGAAGAGAAGAGAAGAGAGGAGAGGAGAAGAGAAGAAAAGAGAGAAGAAGAGAGGAGAAGAGAAGAGAAGAGGAGAGGAGAGGAGAAGAGAAGAGAAGAGAGGAGAAGAGAAGAGAAGAGAAGAGAAGAGAAGAGAGGAGAAGAGAGAAGAGAAGAGAGGAGAAGAGAGGAGAAGAGAGGAGACGAGAAGAGAGGAGAAGAGAGGAGAACAGAAGAGAAGAGGAGAAGAGAAGAGAAGAGAGGAGAAGAGAAGAGAAGAGAAGTGAGGAGAAGAGAGGAGAGGAGAAGAGAGGAGAGGAGAAGGGAGGAGAAGAGAGGAGAAGAGAAGAGAGGAGAACAGAGGAGAACAGAAGAGAAGAGGAGAGGAGAGGAGAGGAGAGGAAAAGGGGAGGGGAGGGAAGAGAAGAGAAGAGAAGAGAAGAGAGGAGAAGAGAAGAGAAGAGGGCACACCCACATTCTGTATTAGCAAGAAATATGCAGACAAGCCCTTTGTTTTCATAAGTTATCACATTGTTTCGTATTATGAATCACTCTGAACTGGACTTGGACTTCCCCATGCAACATACAGTTTGAACTTTGAAACACTGACCTTACTGTTCTTCATTGGACTTTATATGATTGGAACTTCCTAATGCAATCTGTCGAGGGCCGCGGTGGCTCAGAAGTTAAGATGCTGAGCTACAGACCGGAAGGTCGGCGGTTCAAGACCCTAGTGCTGCATGACGGAATGAGCTCCCGTCTCTGGCCCCAGCTCCTGCCAACCTAGCAGTCCGAAAGCAAGAAACTGCAAGTAGATAAATAGGTACCGCTTCGGTGGGAAGGGAACAGCGTTCCATGCGCCTTGGCATCTAGTCATGCCGGCCACATGACCACGGAAAAGGTCTTCAGACAGTGTTGGTTCTTTGGCTTGGAAATGGAGATGAGTACCACCCTGTAGGGTCGTATTCGACTGGCTTTCGAGCAAGGGAAACCTTTACCTTTACTTTCAATACAATCTGTGAATTGTTTTTGTTATTTTCCGTGGTGTTTCTGTTTTGCTTTTAACCTCCAGGTGGCGTCTGGAGATATTCTGAGATGACAAATGAATTCCAGGCAACAGAGACCAGTTTCCCTGGAGAAAATGGCCGCTTTGGAAGGTGGACTCTGTGGCATTACGCCCCATTGAAACCCCTCCCCTCCACCCTCTTCAGGCTCCGCCCACAAAATCGCCTGGTATTTCCCAACCCAGACCTGGCAATCCCATGTTGGTATAGTTGAATGGCTCTGTACTCGAAAGTCCCCAATTTCAAATGTCGCCTCAGTCAAAGGGTCATTGTGGTGTAGCGGTTAAGAGTAAGAGCAAAACTAGGTGTTAGGTGTGTGTGGGGGGGACCAAGATCACTTGGTTCCCCCCCCCCCCCCCACACACACACACACTATGGGCCTGATCAGGATCTGGCCCTTATGGCATTTTTTTTTAAAAAAATGAACTAAAATCTTCCACAACATGGTCTCAGTGCTGTAACGTCTAGTTTGTCCCTTGAACTAGGGCCTTGAAGACCCAAGCTTGAATCCCTGCATGTCATGAAGATTACTTGCCGACTTTGGGCCAATCATTCTCACTTCGTGAAATTTACCTCATAGGGCAGGGGTGGGCAAATGGCGGCCCGCGGGCCACATGCGGCCCGCCACAGAGTTTTTTGCAGCCCGCCAAGACATGAAGATTAACAAGAGTAAATATAGATGCTCTTTGACAGACATTAACTTGCAGGCGGTGATGAGAATCTCAACAAGCAATCTCACTCCTGATTTCAAAAACATTGTAGAAAAGTGTGATAGGGTACATTTGTCTCATTAAACTGATTCTAAAATTAAATGTGCTTGCAGCTATGGATGATATGAAATTAGCACAATAAATAAATTGAATAAAACTACCACTATTTTATTTAATTTATGTTTATTGATTTTTATGATACAATTTATACCTTTTCTGAAATGCAAAGTTAAGTAATGAATGCAATCATTTTAAAAGGTGCGGCCCGCCGCTAACCTCCGCTCCCACAAATTGGCCCCCGAGCCAAAACAATTGCCCACCCCTGTCATAGGGTGTTTGTGAGGGGAAAAATGGAGGGGTGAGGGGAACTGCTCTGGGCTTCTTGGAGGAAGGGTGGGATAATGACAAGACACAAAAACAAATGAACTTCTTCGTTCAGGGATCCCCAGTGTGGTACCCATGGATCCCAAGTGTGGTACACTGCATTGGTCAGACCACATCTGGAGGACTGTGCACAGTTCTGGAGGCCTCACTTCAAAAGGGATGTGGACAGAATGGAGCGGGTGCAGAAGAGAACGACAAGGATGATCGGGGGCCTGGAGACCAAGAAGCCCTAGGAGGAAAGGCTGAGGGACTTGGAAATGTTCAGTCTGGAGAAGAGGAGGTCGAGGGGGGACAGGATGGCTCTCTTGAAGTATCTGAAGGGCTGTGTCACTTAGAGGAGGGCAGGGAGCTGTTCCTGTTTGCAGAAGAGGACTCACAAGAATGGATCTGAAGAATTAAGAGTGGGAAGGTACCGGCTGGATTTTAGGGGAAACTATTGACAGTCAGAGTTGTGCCACAGTGGAATCAGCTGCTGAGGGAGGTGGGGAGCTCTCCCACCCTGGTGGTCTTCAAGCAGTGGCTGGACCGACACTTGTCAGGGATGATCTAGAGCCAGGGGTGGCCAAACTGCGGCTCAGGAGCCACATGCGGCTCTTTCACACATATTTTGCGGCTCCTGGCAGGGCAGCTGGGGAAGTGAAGGGGAGGCATGCCTCCCCGGTCAGTCTTTCGTTCCTCAGCTAATGTTCCCCTCCCTGGGTAGGCTTGAGGTGGTGGGGGAGCAGAGGAAGAAAGCAACTTTAAATGTGTTCTCAAAGCACCCACACACACCTACAGATATCATTGGATAAATAAATATTATCAATATTTATTTTTCACCCCATTTGTTTTTATTTTTTGTAGTCTCTTTTAATGTTAATAACAAGAAAATCTGCATATTTTTAAAATAATGTGTGTAATATTTGTTCATGTCTCCATATGTTCCCCAGCGGGCACTTCGGTCAGGATCCCAAAACCGACTGGTCCTGCCTGGACCGAAGGAGGCGCGGCTGGCAGCTCCAAGGGCCAGGGCTTTCTCAGTGGCGGCCCCATACTGGTGGAATGAGCTCCCAGAGAACATCAGGGCCCTGCGGGATTTGATGCAGTTCCGCAGGGCCTGTAAGACGGAGCTCTTCCACCAGGCTTTTAAGTAGGGTTTACACTCTGGTTCTGACCCAATTCTATCTGCCGGCAAGGACATCTGCACCTATAGGGAGTACATCTGAAGGTTGACTTGATACACTCTGAAGATAAATTGTAAAGTGTAATTTGTTGCTGCCGATCTTATGTTATAAGTTTAACTGTTTTGTTTTTTGATATGGCTTGTATTAATTTATGTTGTTAGCCGCCCTGAGCCCGCCACTGGCGGGGAGGGCGGGATATAAATCTCATGAAATAAATAAATGTCTTGCGGCTCTCAAACATCTGACGTTAATTCTATGCGGCTCTTACATTAAGCAAGTTTGGCCGTCCCTGCTCTAGGCTGATCCTGCATTGAGCAGCGGGCTGGACTAAATGGACAGTATGGCCCCTTCCAGTTCTGTGATTCTGTGATTCTATGTGGTGCCCAAATCCAGATTTCTTACAGGCATTAGAAGATGGAAGCCACAGACAGTGGTCATCACACTGCCGTAAAATGCCATAAAATTATTTCTGGAAACTGTTAAAGGAAGCCTTACCTATGATATAATCTCCAAATCCGATTGTGCTGAGGGTAATAAATGTAAAATAGATGGCTTCGCCATAGGTCCAGTCCTCCATCGCTTTGAAGATAACCGATGGCACACAAACGAAAACCAGAATTCCCATCACCAGGAAGAACAGAAGGGTCAAAAACCTCATCGTTTTCTGGAAGGCAAAACAGAAACGGCAAATTCGACATCTCCAAACCGCCTGAGTCATCACCTTGGCCTTGTCCCTAGTCAGCAGCCATAAATGTTTCCAGAACAATCCGTACCCTTCTATATTTGTATATTCTGGACACTGAAGAAGCCAGTTTGGTGTAGTGGTTAAGAGTGCAGGCTCTAATATGGGCGAACTGGGTTTGAATCCCCACTCCTCCACATGCGGCTGCTGGTGTGACCTTGGGTCAGTTGTAAGTTCTTTCAGAGCTGTTCTCTCAGGGGCAGTTCTCAGGAGAGCTTTCTCAGCCCCACCTACCTCACTAGGGTGTCTGTTGCGAGGAGGGGAAGGGAAAGGAGATCGTAAGCCGCTCTGAGACTCCTTCGGAGAGCAAAGGGTGGGGTATAAATCCAATCGCTTCTTCTTCTGATCTTCAGTGGTGAACACATGCAGTTGCCTTCTACTGAATCAGACCCTTGGTCCATCAAGGTCAGTATTGTCTACTCAGACTGGCAGCAGCTCTCCAGGGTCTCAGGCAGAGGTCCTTCACATCACCTTCTGCCTGGTCCATTTTAACAGGAGATGCCAGGGACTGAACCTGGGACCCTCTGCGATACCAAGCAGGTTCTCTACCCACTGAGCCAAACAAACAAAAACAGCAGAACCTGGCATCCTGGAAACCTCAAGCTTTTGTTCTAGTACAGAAACAAGTATCTGGCTCTCACTGTGGAAAGCCAAACCGTAAGAGCGTTGTCTTGGAGACGTTTAGGGAAACAAGAGGGAATCCTGCTGTGTCTTTGAAAAAGAGGTTTCAGTGACCTGCAAAATGGCATGCCCCTCTTCCTGGGTTTGAATCCCCAGTCCTCCAGCATTTGCTCTCCTCTCCCAGTTACTTCCATGACTCATAGAATCATAGAGTTGGAAGGGACCTCCAGGGTCATCTAGTCTAACCCCCTTGCACAATGCGGGAAATTCACAAATACCTCCCCCCCTCCACACCCCCAGTGACCCCTGCTCCATGCCAGTGACCTCTGTTACATGGGTATCAATACCAGTGCGAGGAGGCAGCTCTGCAAATGCTGTGGTTGTTATGTCCTGTTTGTCAGCCTTCCAGGGAGACAGGTGAACTGCTGTGCGAAGCAGTATACTGGACAAGATGGACCTAGGATTGGCAGGTCCTACCTGGCCGCTGGCAGGGAGATCCAGGATTCGGTCCAGGATCTTTTTGCCTTCAAAACCATAGAGTTTGCTGAAGAGGAGGAGGAGGAGGAGGAGATTGGATTTATACCCCGCCCTTCATTCGAAGTCTCAGAGCGGTTTACAATCTCCTTTCCCCTCCCCAGAACAGACACCCTGTGAGGTAGGCGGGGCTGAGAGAGCTCTGAGAGAACTGATCTTGAAAGAACAGCTCTGAGAGAACTATGGCTTGCCCAAGGTCACCCAGCAGCTGCAAGCGGAGGAGTGGGGAATCAAACCCGGTTTTCCCAGATTAGAGTCCGCGCACTTAATCACAACACCCAACTGGCACTGGGTTTTGGGGAGGATAAAATGGAGGAGAGGAGAATGATGTAATCCAGGGGACCCCAGCAACAAAATGGCTGGGTGCAGCAACTAAATGGCTGCCACAACATGGCTGCTGCCAGGAGCAGAGCCAGCCACAAAATGGCTGCCACAGCTTAACTTCAGTCACACAGTGCAGATCTCTGTGCTGGGGTGGCAGCTGCTGCCAAAGCAACATTTAAAGAAAAATCTGCATAGCCAATCCAATTTCCCATAGTAAGAAGCCATGCTGGGGAAAAGCCCTACCTGGCCCTGCCTGCTTCCTAAGAATACTTGTCAGGCGCCAGAAAAGATATCAGCGGGTGTATAGGCACGATATTGGAGACCCTTTAGGTAAGCCCTTTCAGGGGCGTAGAGTTTAAAAACTCCCAGGGGGGGCGGGGGCTCTTCTGTGCCCATGTCCCCGCTGTTGCCTCCCCCCCCCCGCCTGACCACTCCTGCTTCCATCCCTCCGTCCATCCAGGGGCCAGCTGGGCATTTGCTTAGCTGGCCCCTGGACGGACGGAGGGAGGGTCGGAGTGGCCAGGCGGGGGGGAGAGAGGCGGAGGCGGCAGCAGCCCTAGGAAGGGCTGAGGGAGGCACGGCGGAGGGCGTACTGTTTTCCCCGGGGGGTGCTCAGTCCCCCCCGGGAAATTTTGGGGGTGGCTCGAGCCCTCGAGCCCCCCCGTAGTTGACGCCTATGAGCCCTTTTGCTTACAGGATAAATGCAATTAAAAATATATTAACCGAATTGGATCCAGTCCTTCAGCATGGCTGTCACTTTGGTGCTGGGACGTTACGTTAGCACGGCAGGTAGATACACAAAGGCAAATAGCACGGGGGCATAAGGGAAACCTTGCGGCTGGTATAAAGAGACTCAGTCCCTCTGGGATAGATCAGCAAAGCATGTTACCTTCTTCACGCCCTTCCGGTGGAGGCATTTGCCAAGCCTTTCACAGAGCAGGGAAAGAATCTTCCCGATGTGGTGCAAGAACACAATATTCAAGGGGATGCCGAAGAGAGAGAAGACAATGCAAAAGAGCTGGCCACCGGCTGTTTTGGGAGAAAGGTTTCCATAGCCTGTTGGGGAGGGGGGGGGGGGACGACACAAAAAGTTGCATAAACCATCCTGGATTTATCGTTCTCCTACGAAAGCTACAGAGTAGAATCATAGAACCATAGAGTTCCTATGGTCGCCCTGGGTCCCCGGTCCTCCAGCATTTGCTCTCCTCTCCCAGTTATTTCCATGACTCATAGAATCATAGAGTTGGAAGGGACCTCCAGGGTCATCTAGTCCAACCCCCTGCACAATGCAGGAAATTCACAAATACCTCTCCCCCCTCCACCCCCAGTGACCCCTGTTCCATGCCCAGGAGATGGAGGGAAAAACCTCAAGGATCCCCAGCCCAACTGGCCTGGAGAAAAATCGCTTTCTGACCCCAAAGTGGTGATCAGAGTAGGTTCCGAACCAGCATTCCCTCTAAGCTGAGTGAGTGTGAGCTAACTCACAGTTCTTTAGCCTCTGGCTCACACATTTCTGTCTCCACTCAGGAAGGATGGCTTCAGAGCAAACTCATTTATGCAG
The DNA here is from genome assembly GCA_029233225.1 of Lepidodactylus listeri. Lineage (NCBI taxonomy): Eukaryota > Metazoa > Chordata > Lepidosauria > Squamata > Gekkonidae > Lepidodactylus > Lepidodactylus listeri. The sequence goes on along the minus strand of JARCFY010000011.1, from coordinate 93,560,455 downwards.
CTGCCAAATCGCTCGCTCACCACCTTAATGCCAGTACCTCACAAAGTAGAATTTTTGCTCATAAGACTCCACAGCTTTAAGGGAGCATTGAACCAAATAGGAAAACCCAAAGCTGAAGGTTTAGTTATTAGGATGCTTCCCGGTTCAGTTCCCTGCTCCTTGGATCGGACAAACCCTCTGTCCTCTGCTTGTTAATCTAGTTAAATTTATGGGCGAAGGGCCACATTCTCACATTCGTGTCATCAGGGTTTTCTCACGCTGGAGGGGCTTCCCACACAAAACGAATTCTCACACGGTTTCCCACCTCCACCACCCCACCCGCAAGTATGTGGCTGGAATAAGCGACACATTCCACATCGTTTCGGGGCCAGGCTGTGTTGTTCTCGGCTTGAATCCATGACGACTTAGCAGGCGCACCAGAATAATCACGAAAACCCAAAAAAATGTTATCTGCTATTCCAAAGGCACTGCCGTACGGAGCCAAGAAAGATAGCCTGGGCTATGTCAGCTCCATAGCTGAGCGGTTTATCTCACATGAGAGCCAGACAAACCCCATTCTTGGGTATTACACGCCGTGTGTTATGGCACTCGTTCCAAGATTGCTTTGCACAGATGAATTACTCCCTAACACATGCCAGTAGCTCACAAAGTAGACTTTTTGCTCACAAGACTCGTCAGCTTAGAGGGAGCATTGGTCCTAACCGAATAGGAAGACCCAAGGCTGAAGGTTTAGTTATCTAGATGTTTCCCAATTCAGTTCCTGCTCCTTGGATCGGACAAACCCTCCATCTCCTGCTTGTTAATCTGATTAAATTTATGTGCGAAGGGCCACGTTCTCACATTCATGTCATCAAAGTTTTCAAGTGGTTAAGACGCTGAGCTGCAGACCAGAAGGCCGGTAGTTCGGCAGTTCGAGATCCGAGTGCCGCGTGACAGAGTGAGCTCCCATCTCTGGCCCTAGCTCTTGCCGACCTAGTGTCAGAATCTGCTGATTCAGACAAGGATTTCTGGGACTTTCTGCTATGCTTCCTATTGCTATGTGCTGTGTGTAACCTGTGCCTGCACCCATTATGTATTCATGCCTATTATGTATTCATGCTTATTGCTTTTAGTTGCCCCTATGCCCACCATGTAACCATCTCTTTTGCCAGGATGACTGTATGCTATGTGACCCCAGGTTTTTGGCTCTGACCAGGCCTGGTCTGTGTAACTGTTTGCCCGGGAGAGTGACAACTTCAAAGCATGGGAACAATGGGCCTCTCACACTCCTGCCTCCGCATTCCGTTCATCCCTGCTGGGAGGACAAGGGGAGGACAGAGACCATTTCTTATCAACGTGCGAAGGCCTTGAGGAAAGCATTTGTTATGTGAATATGGTTACATCTAAGGGGTCTGGTTTGGGAAGGGAAATTTACAGCTTAACACCTAGCTTTCTTTCCTGTGGGAAGCAAACGGCCAAAGACCCCTTTTGCCCGCCGTTTTTCCCCTTTGGTGATTGGTTACCTATGGGCAATTCAAATTGTACTGAAGGGTATAATAGACCTGCTTCTATCATATGCATTATCTCTGACAATAATCCGAGAACCTGTACCAATGTAGAGATTGGAAATAAAGAACTGTGTTTCATCAACAAAGATCTGATCCTTGACTACTTTGAGCAGAAGTCTCACACCTAGCAGTTCAAAAGCAAGACATTGCAAGTAGATAAATAGGGACCTCTTCGGTGGGAAGGTAACAGCGTTCCGTGCGCCTCGGTGTCTAGTCATGCCGGCCACGTGACCACGGAGAAGTCTTCGGACAGTGCTGGCTCTTTGGCTTGGAGACGGAGATGAGCGCCGCATCCCCAGAGTCGTATTCAACTGGCTTTCGAGCAAGGGAAACCTTTACCTTTCCCTAATATATTTTAATCAACTGTTATATGTGCCTGTCAGAAAAATAGGTGCACTCTAGATCAAATTAAGCTTGACTTCTCCCTAGAAGCTAAAATGACTAAACTGAGGCTATCGTACTATGGTCACATTATGAGAAGACAAGAGTCACTGGAAAAAACTAATTCAGATGGGTCGCTGTGTTGGTCTGAAGCAACAGAACAAAGTTTGAGTCCAGGGGCACCTTTAAGACCAACAAAGTTTACTTCTAGAGGTGTCTGAAGAACTGTACTTGCACACAACAGCTTATACCTAGAAATAAACTTTGCAGGTCTTAAAGGTGCAAGGCAGGGTTTTTTTGGTAGAAAAAGCCCAGCAGGAACTCATTAGCATAATAGGCCACACCCAACATCAGGAACTCATTAGCATAATAGGCCACACCCCTGACAGTACAGCTTATTAGCATATTAGGCCACACCCCCGTGTTACCAGAAGAGTGGTCATCCAGCCACACCCACCTTTTACTTCTTATTCTGTTGACCTAGTTTGTTGTCAAAACCCAGGGCTTTTTTTGTAGCAGGAATTAATTTGCATGTTGGGCCACACACCCCTAATGTAGCCAATCCGAATGAGTTTCGGCTGTTGGGTGCGGCCTATTATGCTAATGAGTTCCTGCTGGGTGTGGCCAACTCAGGAGCCAGCCGGAACTCCGTTCCTGGGCGTTCCTGCCCCAAAATAGCCCTGGTGCAAGGTAGCTCAACAAGGTACTCAGCAATGCAATAGATGATTTACGGTGATGGTAAATCCAGTTTATTATTCTTAGGGGTATAAGGCAGTTGAAATTTGGTTACTCTTGATTCTCTGTAATATTCTGCACCAACAGTCCTATATTTTTGTTATGTGTATTTCACAACATGTGGCATTCCATCTACATGGTTCACAACGCCCTATTCATTGCTAACTTTCTTATGTGATGATACACTCAGTTGACTTTTTGATTGATGTAGTTTGACCTGGTATTTGCAATGTAAACTGAATAAACTTTATTGTAAAAGAAAAAGAAAAGGTGCAAGGCATCTGAAAAAGTGTGCCTGCACATGAAAGCTGTTACCTAGAAATAAACTTTGCTGGTCGTAAAGGTGCCACTGGACTCAAACTTTGTTCTGGAAAAGACAATAATGCTAGGAAAAGTGAAAGGCAGAAGGAAAAGAAGAAGAGCCAAGATGAGACGGATGGACTCCATCAAGGGAGCCACGAGGGCCCTCCGTTTGCAAGACCTGAGCAAGGCTGTCAACAATAGGACGTTTTGGAGATCATTAATTCTTCGGGTTGCCATAAGTCAGAAGTGATTTGACAGAACTTCACACACAACACATCCGAAAAATTCAGTAGTAATAGAAGAGTGGATACTCCTTTGTGATACTTTGCATGGCGGAGAAGAGACCCGTTCTGCATAAACAGTTGTGGTTCTGTGTGCCAGTATGCTGGACCAGTATAATATCCTGGACAGTGTTAGATGTGGATTGGGGAGACCCGAGTTCAAATTCCCCCCAGCCACAAGAGACACAGAGTGACCCAGGACTTGATTTGAACACAGCCTAACTCACTTCAAAGAACCGGTGTGACAATTCAATAAGAAACATGTTCCTCTAGTTCCCAAAGCTCCTTGGAAAAGCCGAGAGATGCAAATGTAATTAATGTTAACCGTATGCATTCTTCGCACACCCTGAAATCTTTTTAATCCCAGAGTCTTCTGCCAAGACCACTGGAAATGATAGCAAGGAACCGCCGTTCTGTATGGGAAGCAATCCTCCCCAATCCATTTTTTAATATAGCGACCCTTGAGAAACTAGACATTCTTGGCTTCTTATTTTTAGAATCAGACTCCAGACGACTTGGGGCATATTTTTAATAGATATAGTATGCTGACATTTTATTAAAAGAGAGTCTCTTTTCCACGGCTTCGTATTTTTCATTCTGGCTAGGCGATAAGGCAAAATGGATTCTCTTCCATGTGTGGATGAAAACGACGTGATTTCCTGCGAGGGGATAGATTATCTTTTCTACCTCACCTTCCCCCCGCCCCGCCCCCCCCATTTTATTATCTGACGGAGGCCCGTGGGAATAATTCATAATATACTTGACTGGAGCTGTAAGAAGTACCAGAAACTGAGTCTCTTATCAGGGCAGCCAACAAATTGCTCCTTCTGTCGCGAGAGGGAGGGAGGCGGGAAGGGGCAACTGAGATGTCAAGGACAATAGGAGCATTGTAAAGGAAAGTAAAATCTTGAAGGTGAGTCATGTGTAGTTTGGAAGACTTTGGGGGGGGGGAGCTGGGCAATTCGACTGTTTGTTCGTTGGCTTACCTATGGTGGATAACATCGAGCCCACAAAGAAGAAGGAGTTGCTAAAATCCCAGTTGCTGTTCCCGTGTCCCATCGGATCCATTCCCATCCGGGCGGCTTCCATCAGGGTCTGTAAAGGAAGGCAGAGTTCCTTTGGGAGTTTTCAGCATCCTAAGAGGCACTCAGAATACCTACATGTATTTCTAACTAAAATTGTTCCATCCTGTCCTTGTCCCATTTCGCTTTGTGGCTCAGGACCATAAGAGCATCAGAAGAGCCCTGCTGGATCAGACCAGTGGTCCATCCAGTCCAGCATCCTGTCTCACACAGTGGCCAGCCAGTTCCTCTGGAGGGTCAACAATAGGGCAGAGAGGCCGAGGCCTTCATAAGAATATCAGAAGAGCCCTGCTGGATCAGACCAGTGGTCCATCCAGTCCAGCATCCTGTCTCACACAGTGGCCAACCAATTCCTCTGGATGGCCAACAACAGGGCAGAGAGGCCGAGGCCTTCATAAGAATATCAGAAGAGCCCTGCTGGATCAGACCAGTGGTCCATCCAGTCCAGCATCCTGTCTTACACAGTGGCCAACCAGTTCTTCTGGAGGGCCAACAACAGGGCAGAGAGGCTGAGGCCTTCATTAGAACATCAGAAGAACCCTGCTGGATCAGACCAGTGGTCCATCCAGTCCAGCATCCTGTCTCACACAGTAGCCAACGAATTCCTCTGGATGGCCAACAACAGGGCAGAGAGGCCGAGGCCTTCATCAGAACATCAGAAGAGCCCTGCTGGATCAGACCAGTGGTCCATCCAGTCCAGCATCCTGTCTCACACAGTGGCCAACCAATTCCTCTGGAGGGCCAACAACAGGGCAGAGAGGCTGAGGCCTTCATTAGAACATCAGAAGACCCCTGCTGGATCAGACCAGTGGTCCATCTAGTCCAGCATCCTGTCTCACACAGCGACCAACCAGATCCTCTGGAGGGCCAACAACAGGGCACAGAGGGCGAGGCCTTCATAAGGACATCAGAAGAGCCCTGCTGAATCAGACCAGGGGTCCATCCAGGGTCACTGTGCAGAGGCAGGCAAGCCCTGAGCCTGCCATGCAGGGAGGGTGGGGTATAAGTTTAATTAAATAAATAAATAAGTAAGTAAACCACCTCTGTTCATCTCTTGCCTTGAAAACCTGACAGGGTCGCCATAAGTCTGCTGTGACTCGAAAGCACTTTCCACCACCAGTGTCGCTCATATCCTGACCCAAATGGCCCAGGCTTGTCAGATCTCAGGAACTAAACAGGGTCAGCCCCGGTTCATACTTGGGTGGGAGACCACCAAGGAAATCCCAGGGTTGCTACGGGGCTGCCAGAAATCCGCTGCAACCGGATGGCCCTTTCTACCACCATTTTGCCCTGACTTGAAGGGTCTAGGCTGACCTGATCTCGTCAGAGCTCGGGAGCTAAGCAGGGTCAGCTCTGGTTAGATATTTGGATGGGAGACCACCAAGGAATGTCAGAGTTGCTACGCAGAGGCAGGCAATGGCAAACCGCCTCTGGACGTCTTATCGAAAGACGTCTTGAAAACCCTACGAGAGGTCGTCGCCAGAAGTTGGCTGTGTCCTGATTACCCTTTCCACTCACCTACAACAAACGGAGGAGAGTCTAAAGGGGGAAGAGGCAGCAAGGGGGCTTCCGCTAGAGACCAGGAGGTGCTGTAGAACCAGGCTCAGGGGCACGGCCATTGCTGTAGGAAGCCCCAGCCAAGGGCGTAGACTTTCCAATTTCCTGGGTGTGTGTGTGTCTGGGGCTGGGCCAGAGACATTACAGGCCATTGTCTCCAGGGGAGGCTCAGCACGTCCTGGAAAAGTTCGGGGGGGGGGGCTCCAGCTCCCCAGCCCCCCTGAAGTTGACGCCTATGGCCCCAGCGACTCAGAGGGGCGTAAGAGACTGCTCCTCTTTGCTTACACTGTGGACTGCTCCTTTCCCTTCCTGAAACCGAATCTGCAATGCAAAGGGATTTTGCCTCTGTGAGCTTCTTTGACTATCCAAATACCGTATTTTTCGCGCCATAAGACGCACTTTTCCTCCCCAAAAAAGTGGGGGGGGGGAAAGTGTGTGCATCTTATGGAGTGAATATGGAGCTTTTCTTACCTGTAACAGGGCTCTTTCTTCAGCAGGAACGCAGGGGAACGCCATTCAGGCTGGCAGCCCAGCCTTCCCCGCCCCTCCCTGCTGGGCCTGAGCTGTTAAGACTTAAAAGGGAAACAGCAGGAAAAACCCCACCAGGCTAAGTACTCTTTCCCTTTAAGTGCTTTTCCCCTTTAAGACAGCCAGCAGCAGAAAGCCCCGCCCACAGATTCAGCTCCGTGGCTACTTTGCACAGAAAGGCCTGGCTTTGCATGGCATGCCGACGTCTCTCTTCTTTCTTTTCTCAATCTTTCTTCCTTCCCTCCTTCCTTTCCTTTTTTCTGTCTGTCTGTCTGTCTTTCTGTCTCTCTCTCTGTCCCCACCTTTCTTTCTTCCTTTCTCTTTCTCTCTCTCTCCTCCTCCTCCTTCCTTCCTTTATCTCTTTCTTTCTTTCTTCCTTCCTTTATCTCTTTCTTTCTTTCTTTCTTTCTTTCTTTCTTTCTTTCTTTCTTTCTTTCTTTCTTTCTTTCTTTCTTTCTGTTTCATTTTTTCCTGTTTTCCTCCTCTAAAAACAAGGTGCGTCTTATGATCAGGTGCGTCTTATGGAGCGAAAAATACGGTATGTCCAAGTACCCCTGCCTCAAGCAAAACAGCCTCCGGCAAAACAATAGGAAGCGGAGGTGGTGTGGTTCCTGTTGGAGTGAGCGACTCAGCATGCCTGGACATGGGGGGGGGCTCTCAGCCCAACCTACCTCACAGGGTTGTTGTGAGGATATAATGAAGGCAGGGAGGACAAGGTCAGCCACTTTGAGTCCCCACTGAGAGCCGACGTGATGTCGTGGTTAAGAGCGGGGGGCTCTAATCTGGAGAGCCGGGTTTGAGTCCCCACTCTTCTTCCACATGAAGCCTTCTGAGTGACCTTGGGCCACTCACGGTTCTCTCAGAGCCCCACTGGTGGACCTCCTGAGGGCACCTGGTGTTCTTGGCCACTGTGTGACACAGAGTGTTGGCCAGCATGGGCCATTGGCCTGATCCAACATTGGCTTTTCTTGTGTTCTTATGTTCTTAACTCTCACACCCCCACCTGCCTCCCAACGTCACTTGAAGGGCTGTCCTGTCGAGGATGGGGCAGAGTTGTTTTCTGTTGCCCCAGAAGGTCAGACCAGAACCAACAGGTTGAAATGAAATCAAAACAGTTTTCGGCTATACGTTAGGAAGAACTTCCCGACAGTTAGAGCGGTTCATCAGTGGAACAGGCTTCCTCGGCAGGTGGTGAGCTCTCCTTCTTTGGAGGTTTTCAGATAGAGGCTAGATGGCCACCTGACAGCAATGCTGATCCTGTGAACTTAGGCAGATCACAAGAAGAGAGGGCAGGAAGGGCTGCATCAGGGCTTAGTTCTCATGGCCCTGTCTTACACACCCAGAGAAATGCCGATCGCCGCTCTGGGGCCAGGAAGCAATTGTTCTCCAGGCCAGTTTGGCCAGGGATCCTGGAGGGTTCTCCCCCCCATCTTCTGGGCATGGAACAGGGGTCACTAGCAATGCTTCCTCTAAGCAAAGATTTCTTGTGAGCAAAAATTAAACTTTGTGAGCTCACTGGCATTAAAGTTCTGAGCAGGCAATTTGGCTACGGCATAGATTAGTTTGCCCTGGAGCCATCCTTCCTGAGTGAAAACAAAAATGTTGTGAGCTGGAGGCTAAAAACACTGGGAGCTAGCTCACACTAACTCAGCTGAGAGGGAACACTGGTCACTGTGTGTGTGTGCGTAGGGGGGGTATTTGTGAATTTCCTCCATGGTGCAGGGGGTTGGACTAGACGACCCTGGAGGTCCCTTCCAACTCTGTGATTCTATGATTCTACGGTGCTTATTGTGGGGAGAGGAAGGGAAGGAAATTGTAAGCCACTCTGAGACTCCTTAAGGTAGAGAAAAGCAGGGTATAAAAACCAACTCTTAATCTTCTTCTGCATCGGGGAGAAAGATGGGGTATAAATGGGGGGGGGGAATAATAGTTACCGGCTGTCAGGCTTGGGGTTTCCTTACCTTCACAAAGATTTCTACCTCCTTGGGACTGAGGGAAGTAAAGTTCTGCAGGAAATCCTCCGTCATCCTCACCACGGTGGCTTGCTGTTTCCTCTCTTCATCCCTCTCCAGGACTTGAAAAATGCCGGCGCCCACCAGGAGATAAGTGAGGTAGCCGGCTATCAGCAGACAAATCTGCAGCTTGCTGTGGATCATGACGGTCTGTACGGGAACGGGAGCAAAAGAAGAAGCGGATACGAATTCAGATCGGTAAACAAGCCCTTATTTGTATTTCCCCTGGATGCCAAACACTAGAGAGGGAAGTCCTAGTTGGACAGCTTCCATTTCCTCTGGGAACTCAGTCCTGACACATCCGCCCCTCTTCCTGTGCACTTGTGAGAGAGGATAAATCGTAATAGCAGCACAGGGATTTCCCACTCGACACAGAACACACCTTCTCAGGAAAGTCGGTCAGAGTGTCAGACGCACCGGGCCAAAACACTTTTTCGGGCGTGCGGATCGTCTTAGGTTCTTATCAGTGCCGCATTCCCTGCCCCACCGTTTCTTATTGCTCCGACTCAAAGGTTAGTTGAGTAATCTACCCTGTAGGTGTGCCTGCACCTGCATTCTACCTGTATATCTGTATAAGTGGGCACCCGCAAGAAACTTGTGGGAAGGGGGTATTTCTACACCTATCTGATTCTGAACACTTCTCTATGTGTGGATATCTAAATCCGCAGATAGGGGGCATACTTACCCCAAACAAGTTTTTCTGCAAACTTGGGGGGGGGGGGCTAGGTTTGCTGAAAAATCTGAACAATTTTTTCAAAATACATTGGGGGGTTTAAATCCTTCCCAAAATAAAAAACATTGTCTCTAGGCTCGGAGCAGCTCCCAGGCACCGTCACTGCTGCAGGCTTAAAGGTAGGGGAAAAGAGGGAGGGAGAGAGAAGGGGGGATTGGCTTGGGTGAGAGAGAGAAAGGAAAAGATTGGGGTTATTGGCTTGGGGGGAAGAGAAAGAAAGTACATTGGCTGAGGGGAGAGCGAGAGAAGGAGGGAGGGAGGGATTGGCTTGGGGGAGGGTTGGAAAGAAAAAGAAGGGGGGATTGGCTTGGGGGGAAGAGAAAGAAGTAGATTGGCTTGGGAGGGAGAGAGGGAGGGAGGGATTGGCTTGGGAAGGGTTGGAAAGAAAAAGAAGGGGGGATTGGCTTGGGGGGAGAGAGAAAGGAAAAGATTGGGGTTATTGGCTTGGGGGGAAGAGAAAGAAAGTACATTGGCTGAGGGGAGAGCGAGAGAAGGAGGGAGGGAGAGATTGGCTTGGGGGAGGGTTGGAAAGAAAAAGAAGGGGGGATTGGCTTGGGGGGAAGAGAAAGAAGTAGATTGGCTTGGGAGGGAGAGAGGGAGGGAGGGATTGGCTTGGGAAGGGTTGGAAAGAAAAAGAAGGGGGGATTGGCTTGGGGGGAGAGAGAAAGGAAACGATTGGGGTTATTGGCTTGGGGGGAAGAGAAAGAAAGTACATTGGCTGAGGGGAGAGCGAGAGAAGGAGGGAGGGAGGGATTGGCTTGGGGGAGGGTTGGAAAGAAAAAGAAGGGGGGATTGGCTTGGGGGGAAGAGAAAGAAGTAGATTGGCTTGGGAGGGAGAGAGGGAGTGAGGGATCAGCTTGGGGGAGGGTTGGAAAGAAAAAGAAGGGGGGATTGACTTGGGGAGAGAATGAAAGGGGTAGATGGGGGAAGAGAGAAGGAAGCAAAGGTGGGGGAATGCCCCCTCTGCACAGGTTTCTTGCGAGTCCCCACTTGTCCTTGTCCTGAACTAATTTTACAGTATCTGCTTTAAGTCTCCAGTGCTTTTTCTTCCAAGGGAACCAAACCAGGTAAGCGCTCACTTCTGGAATCTCTTGCCACTAGCAGGAGCAGCCCAAGCGCAGCAGTATCCCATTGGGTAGCCTAAGTACCTCCTTCACTTCCTCCAATCAGCCCTGGGTGCCATATGTAGCTCTTCCCTACCCCACCCCCTTTTATTCCACGGACAGCAAAAAGGTTCCCTATTGAGTCACCAACCTCCAGGTGGCAGCTGGAGGTCTCCTGGGATTACAACTGATGTCTGGGCGACAGAGACCTGGAGAAATGGTGGCTCTGGAAGGTGGACTCTAGGGCAGGGGTGGGGAAACTGTGGCTCGGGAGCCGCATGCGGCTCTTTCACATATATTATGTGGCTCCCAGCAGGGCGGCTGGGAAGCTAAATATCATTAGCAAACAAATATCAGTGGACAAATTAATAGCATTATCAATATCTGCTTTTACCCCGTTATTATTTTTGGCAGTCTCATTTAACGTTAATAAAAAGCAAATCTGCTTATTTTCCAATGAAAGCAGGTAATATTTGTTCATGTCTTGTGGCTCTCAAACATCTGATGTTTATTCTATGCAGCTCTTACGTTAAGCAAGTTTGGCCACCCCTGTTCTAGGCGGCTCTTACGCTGAGCAAGTTTGCCCACCCCTGCTCTAGGGCATTCTACCCCACTGAAGTCCCGCCCCTCCCTCCCCAGGCCCCACTGCCAAAATCTCCGGGGATTTCCCAGGCGGGATCTGGCAACCCTCATTCCTTACTCCTGGACTGGATTCAACAAGGTGTACAACAAGCAAATTATCAAAGAGTGAGTGAGTGGGACAGATGCAGAGAATCTGACCCTCATGGTGGGCTTTTGCAGGCCAAGGGAGTCCTTTGCGCTTGGACATCCGCCTGGTTTCACTCAGGGCTCATTTCGTAGCAGGAGCTCCTTTGCATATTAGGCCACACAGCCAGGGGTCATTTCAAGTGGGAGCTCAGCTCCGGGAGTTGGTGCCAGCCCCAGCCCCCCCCTCCCCCCCCGTGGGGGAATGCCTGCTTTTGTCATGGCTGCAGCAAAATGACCCCCGTCCCCTGGTAAGGTCCTTGTTCCTCCGACCAGCCTTCTGAAGGCTTCAGCCACCACTGAAGCTCTCCTCCCGGAACAGTGGTATTTCTGAGGCTTGGATTAGTAGCGGTCCCCTCTCTGCCATTTCTTTCTTTCTTTCTTTCTTTCTTTCTTTCTTTCTTTCTTTCTTTCTTTCTTTCTTTCTGTCTGTCTGTCTGTCTGTCTGTCTGTCTGTCTGTCTGTCTGTCTGTCTGTCTTCCTGTCTGTCTGTCTGTCTGTCTGTCTCTTGCCTTCTGACATACTTCCGGTGATGTCAGGTGGTTTAACATATGCAAATAAGTTATGCTAATGAGTTATGCTAATGAGCTCCTGCACCTCTTTTTTTACAAAATGATCCCTGCACACCCCTAATGTAGCCAATCCTCCAAGAGCTTACAGAGCTCTTCTTACAAGGGCCACTGTAAGCTCTTGGAGGATTGGCTACATCAGGGGTGTGTGGCCTAATATGCAAAGGAGCTCCTGCTACGAAATAAGCTCTGGACTTTCACTGATCTGATCTGATCTGTTTAACCGCCAGATTGAGGGTTACCAGCCTTGAGGTAGATTTAAACAAAAGGACCACGGCGTCGGAGCCTGCAGACTAACAACAGTAGCACCGTGTAATTTGTATATAAGTAATTTTCAGACAATTGTAGTATTTTTATATTTGAAATTTTCTTTATTTAAATACCATATAACCTAAGTTAAAATTTTAAAAAAACAGCAGCCTTGCCGTGTCACTTCTGGGTAAAATTCGGAAGTGATGTAGAAGATGAGGAGGAGGAGGAGGAAGAGGAGGAGATTGGATTTATACCCCGCTCTTCACTACCCACTGGAGTCTCAGAGCGGCTTACAAACCCCTTTCCCTTCCCCTCCCCACAACAGACACCCTGTGAGGTAGGTGGGGCTGAGAGAGCTCTTTCGAGGACTGCTCTTGAGAGAACAGCTCTAAGAGAACTTGTGACTGACCCAAGGTCACACCAGAAGCTGCATGTGTAGGAGTCGGGACTCAAACCCGGTTCTCCCAGACTAGAGTCCGCGCTCCTAACCACTACACCAAACTGTCTCTCCAGGATTCACAGATAGGAAAATCAAGCCAGCTTATCCAGTTGGATTTATATTGTTTTGTTTAACTTACATTATATAATACTTAAATTTTAAAAATTTCAAATATAAAAATACTATAAACATTTGAAAATCACTTATATAGAAGACTCTAGGTGGAGCCTGAGTTCTCCTGGAATTACAGCTGATCTCCAGAAAACGGAGATCAGTTCCCCTGTGGAAAACGGCCGGTGGACTTTACAGCACCACACCCCGCTGCCCTCCCTCGCCTCCCCAGGCTCCACCCCCAAATCTCCAGGAATCTCCTGACCTAGATCTGGCAACCCTCAGCCCATTGGCCAACTTACATCCCTCTAAGCTGTGTCATCTTGTGAGCAACAATTCTACTTTGTGAGCTACTGGCCTTAAAGCTGTGAGCGAGTGATTTGGCTGCTGCATAAATTAGTTTGCTCTGGAGCCGTCCTTCCTGAGCGAAGACAAAAACGTGTGAGCCAGAGGCTAAAAACCTGTGAGCTAGCTCACACTAACTCAGCTTAGAGGGAACACTGCTTTACAACCTATTGCCCTACCTCCATGGGGACAACCTCCTCTTCCTCTGTGAGAACCGACAAGGGAACGCAGCCCTTGACCGCTTCTCGCCTGGTGCTCTGTGGCCCCATCCTCAGCCGCTCCATTTCTCCATCCAGAGATGCCCGGAACCGGAATTACCCACGCTCTTCAGCCTCCATTTCCTGCTGGCAGACTTGGCACCTCCTTTTGGGAGGGACAACTTATCTGCCCCAGGGGAGCTCTGTGAGGTCATGGGTACATGTTTTGTAGGCGTGCCCCCCAGCCTCTGTGAGGTCACCCTTCTGGTTGATTACAGGCCTCTGGGCCTGAGAAACTGGGGGTCCCTTGAGCAGGTAGGAGGGCACCAGATTAAAAAAGACTTTGGGGATACGTGGGTAACAGAGCCGAGTTTTGCCCAGTCGTGGAAACGTCATAGTGAGTGCAGTATGTATTGCAAAAAAGGGTAAACTTACATTTATTCAAGAAGATCCATTCACATTCAGTGTTGCCAGGGGTCCATTGGAGCGGGAGCGCACAGGAGCGCAGCTCCGGGAGTGAGGAGCCCAGGGGGCGGGCACATGACCAAGCCCCGCTGCCTCCTTGGCTTCCCCGAGCAGTGCAGAGGCGCAGTGCCACGGGGAAAGCCCTGCTAGGGTCTTTATTGTTTTTAATGTTTTGTTTTAATATTGATAATTGTATCATTGTTCCTTTTATGGCTGTGTTCTGCTTTTCCAGAGACTTGCTCAAGGTGGCATATAAATTTTCTAAGTATACCATTTTTTATCTGGGCACCTGGCACATAAGTACTGGAAAAATTTCACCAACCCTTCAACAGCTTCCACCTTATCAGTTTGGTCTAGTGGTCAGGAGTTGGACTCTAATCTGGGAGAACCAGGTTTGATTCCCCACTCCTCCACATGCAGCTGCTGGTGTGACCTTGGGCCAGTCACAGGTTCTCTCAGAGCTGTTCTTTCATGAGCAGTTCTCAAAAGACCTCTCTCAGCCCCACCTACCTCACAGGGTGGTTTCAAGGGAGCCCCACCTGGTGGTTTCAAGGGAGCAGGAAGAAAATGAGGGTGTGTTCTTTATGCTTATTTTTATTGCACCAAGTATTGGATGGGGAAGGGAACGGAGGAAGAGCAGGTCAGTTTCACTCACCTGTGGAGTGGAGCCTGAGGGGTGGGTGTTGCCTTCTGACACACTTCCGGTATGTTAGGGGGTGTGGCATATGCAAATGAGTTATGCTAATAAGCTCCTGCACCTCTTTTTCTACGAAATGACCCCTGAGTGTTGCAGTTTAAGGGCGTGTTCAGATGGCTCTTTGGAGCCACACCAGGCACGAGTGCCTGATGGATTTAAAGTGCACGTCCTCAGCATCTGGGAATCATGCTGCTTCCGTGAGTAGCCCGTCGATCCCCGTCGGGGATCCGTATTTAAAAGACAGTGGTGAAAGTCCGGTCTAAAGCTGGCCGACGGGCCAATGCCGGACTTTCCACCGTCAGGTTGTACCTCCAGCACGCAATCAGCCCGTAGGGACGGTCTCCAGACCAATGTTCCCTCTAAGCTGTGGAGTCTTGTGAGCAAAAATTCCACTTTGTGAGCTACTGGCATTAAAGTTGTGAGCGAGCGATTCGGCTGCTGCCTAAATCAGTTTGTTCTGGAGCCAGCCTTCCTGAGCTAAGACAAAAGTGTGTGAGCTGGAGGCTAAAACACTGAGAGCTAGCTCACACTAACTCAGCTTAGAGGGAACACTGCTCCAGACCATCCCGAATGGCCGCCATTGGAAAGAAGTCTTAGTGATGCGTGCATAACCGCTTAAACATTTGACGTCCCCAGAGCTCCGCTCAAATGATTCAAGCAATTTTATGTTTCTGACGGTCCCCTGAACTTTATCAACTTTATTAACTGAAATGGTACCTAGAGGAAGGGTCTGTCAGAATTTTACTTCAGACTAGCCAAGAACACTTGCATTTTTAGGGTTGACAACCTCCAGGTGGGGCCTGGAATTCTCTGGGGATGATAACTGGTCTCCAGATCAGTTCCTCCGGAGAAAATGGCTGCTTTGGTGAGTGGACTCTATGGCGTTATACCCCATTGAGGCCCCACCCCTCCCCAAACCCCGCCTTTCCCAGGCTCCACCCCCAAGTATCTAGGAGTTTCTCAACCCGGAGTTGGCAACCCTGATTTCTGTACAGTAGGAATGAACATCTCAGAATCAACTCGGTACCACCGCTCCTGCCCTTCGACCTCCATTTTTTTAATCTCTTTCGAAAGCGATGAGTTTTATTCATGGCCTCAGATGGCTCAACAGGGTATTACTTAGATGGCCGCGGGCAAGTCAGGTTTAGTCTCCGATCTGCAGGATGGAAATAGAAGCGTGAACGCGACAGATGAGGCACCGTTCATGAAATCGCCCGGCATAATAAAGTACCATGGAACAGAGAGATACGGTTCCCAGAACCTATTCTCCGCCTCTCGAATACGGCACACTCAAGAAAGAGAATAAATCAATTGCTTGCCTCAGCGGGGACTCGGTTTCTCCGCATTCTTGATAGGGTCATAACGTGTAAAATGAAATGAGAGAAGAAGAGACGGTGAAATGTATAATGTGTTTGAGATTCCCGTTTTCCTCGCAGCAATATTCAAGATGTTAGGTTTTCTTTCTTCCTTTTCTGTTAATGATTATTGAATCCAAACAATGACAGTGCTCTGATTCATTGTCCCCCACCCCCAGGGTAGAGTTGCCCGGTCACGGTTGGGGAATTCCTGGAGGTTTGTGGAGTGGGACATGGAGAGGGTGGGGTCTGGGGAGGACAGGGACCTCAGTGGGGTATAAATGCGCTAGGCCAGGGGTGGGCAATTGTTTTGGCTCGGGGGCCACTTTGTGGGAGCGGAGGTTAGCGGAGGGCCGCACCTTTTAACATGATTGCATTCATTCGTTAACTCTGCCTCTCAGAAAAGGCATAAATTGTATCATAAAAATCAATAGATATAAATTAAATAAAATAGTGGTAGTTTTCTTCAATTTATTTATTGTGCTAATTTCATAGCATCTATAGCTGCAAGCACATTTAATTTTAGAATCTGTTTAATGAGAGAAATGTACCCTATCACACTTTTCTACAACGTTTTTGAAATCAGGAGGGAGATTGCTTGTCGAGATTCTCATCACAGCCTGCAAGGTAATGTCTGTCAAAGAGCATCTATATTTACTCTTGTTGATCTTCATGCAAGAAAAACTTTGCTCACAAATATAGGTAGACCCAAGTATAGAGAACATTTGCCCAGCAAATTTCTTCATACGTGGAAATTTTTCAGCAGACAGAGATTTGTAAAAGTCAACTAATGTCACAGCATTAAACGTTTCTTTCACAGTGTGATCTGACTGCATGTCAATAAGTTCAAGCTGCTTCTCTGTGCTCGGGGCCCAACGGAGGCCTGACTGAAACCATGTGGCTGATTGTCTTGGCGGGCCGCAAAAAACTCTGTGGCGGGCCGCATGTGGCCCACGGGCCGCAATTTGCCCACCCCTGCCCTAGAGCAGGAGTGTCAAACTTTTTTTACTTAAAATAAAAACATGCTTAAATCGTTAGCACTCTTGCAATATTCTGTTTATTTAACAGTCTCTGATAACTGGCGCCTCTTGCTCTGAATTACTGCATCAAAATGTCTGTGCTGTTGCAATCCTGAGTAGGCTGTTCAGGTGCGTATCTGTAAGCTGCAAACCTGCTTTTGATCTATTGACATTCACCACAGAGATCTCATGCTCAGAGTTCTGAGTCTAGGACCCAGGGGAAAACATGAAATGGCTGAGCAAGTGAGAGAGTCTGGTGGAGCAAGCTATGATGCAGCAGCAGCAACAGAACTGGAAGCAGGAGATGGCCAGTTCCAGGGCGGGCCTGATAGAAGCCCTCCAGGGGCCCAATCTGGCCCCCGGGCCACATGTTTGACACCCCTGTCCTAGAGTCCACCCTCCAAAGCAGCCATTTTCTCCAGGGGGGGTGATCTCTGAAGTCTGGAGATGAGCTGTAATTCTGGGGGATCACGAGGTCCCAACTGGAGGCTTAAAAAAGCAAGGATGTGGGGGTGGGTGCAACGAAGTGGCAACTGAGTCACGATAATATTGGGCTTCGTCTTCATTTGAGTTCTGCCATCGGTCATTGCACCTAGGAATTATTTCTGTTGTGAATGCAGTTCGTGTGTACTTCTTGAAAAAGGGTATTTTCAGAAACATTCTGAACCATCGATCGAATTGCCGTCGAGAAGAACTGCCACTTCATTGTGCCTTCTTTGATGCTAACGGACATATGGCTGTGCCGTTCCTTTTTTCAGACTGTCATGTCGGCATTACAATGATGATAGGATACTTATATAAGAACCTAAGAACATTAAGAGAAGCCAATGTTGGATCAGGCCAATGGCCCCTCCAGTCCAATGCTCTGTGTCACACAGTGACCAAAAACACCAGGTGCGCTCAGGAGGTCCCCCAGTGGGGCCAGGACACTAGAAGCCCTCCCACTGTTGCCTCCCCAGCACCAAAAATACAGTGCATCACTTGCCCCTATCTATACCTTGTGGCTAATAGCCACTGATGGACCTCTGCTCCATATGTTTATCTCCATATGTATATCATGTAACTTTGATGTTGAACTTGGAAGCTAATTTGGAGAACTGTATGCATTTTGAAAGCAAGAAATGCAAATAGATTAAAGGGCACCGCTTCAGTGGGAAGGTAAAAGCGTTCCGTGCGCCTCGGCGTCTAGTCATGTCGCCCACAAGACAGTGGTGGCTCTTCGGCCTGAAAACGGAGAGGAGCACTACCCCCTAGAGTCAGATTTGACTGGTTTTCGCACAAGGGAAACCTTTTCTTTCATGCATTATCTATGTCTTATATGTTATTAGGAAGATAACGATTTTCTTACGAATATTCAATTTTCCTTGCAATTTTGGAAAGTGATTTTGCGTGTCTGGGGAATTGTGCTTCTGGTTTTCCTGCCCATCTATAGGCTGGCAACTGTAGGTAGCATGTAAGTAATTACTGTGTCAGAAGAAGAAGTAGAGAAGAAGAGATTGGATTTATACCCCACCCTTCACAACCCAAGGGAGTCTCAGAGTGGCTTACAAACTCCTTTCCCTTCCCCTCCCCACAACAGACACCCTGCGAGGTAGGTGGGGCTGAGAGAGCTCTGAGACAACTGTCCTTGAGAGAACAGCTCTGAGAGAGCTTGTGACTGATCCATGGTCACACCAGCAGCTGCCTATGGAGGAGTGGGGAATCAAACCTGGTTCTCCCAGGTTACAGTCTGCACTCCTAACCACTACACCAAACTGGCTCTGGCTGGATTCAAATCTGTACGTCTTCTAAGTACCCTGAAACAAATTGTCTCTTGTGTATTAAGTGGTGTCAAGTCTCTTCAAACTTATGGTGATTTGGTGTAGTGGTTAAGTGCGTGGACTCTCATCTGGGAGAACCGGGTTTGATTCCCCACTCCTCCACTTGCACCTGCTGGATGACCTTGGGCAAGCCATAGTTCTATCAGAGCTGTTCTCTCAAGGACAATTCCAGAAAGAGCTCTCTCAGCCCCACCTACCTCACAGGGTGTCTGATGTGGGGAGGAGAAGGGAAAGGAGTTTGTAAGCTGCTCTGAAACGCCTTTGGGTAGTGAAGGGTGGGGTATAAATCCAATCTCCTCCTCCTCCTCCTGTTCTTCTTCTTCGAATTAATGCCCTCCAAACGTCCTATTGTTGAAATCCTTGCTCAAATCTTGCAAACAGGGCCGTGGCTTCCTTGATCAAGTCAATCCATCTCATGTTGTGTCTTACGCCTTATCACATTAAAACAAGCCTTCCTCTGAGATAAATTCCAGGAAAAGGATGCGGAATCCTTCTGTGAGAACTTGTGCAGTGTGTATCTTTAGGCTGGTAGTACTGTGTTGTATTAGAGAGAATCCATCCTAATTTTAGAGACTGCAGTAATGTCTTTGGTTCTGAAAGAGAACAGGGATGAATTTTTGTCCAACAGAAAATTTTTGGGTATTCTAATTACTGAATGTATCATAACAAAAAGCTTCAGGAAGTTGCTTTTATAAAGGGACTGGGACCGTGAACAATACCAATGTGTATAGTAGAATCATAGGATCATAGAATGTTAGAGTTGGAAGGGACCCTGCAGGACATCTAGTCCAACCCCCTGCACTCTGCAGGAGCATAGCCGAAAGATAGCCCTACAACATACCAGGGGCGTAGACTTTTTAAATCCCCGGGGGGGGGGGGGGGGCTCTCTCGTGCGCGCTCGAGACCATGTCCCCGCCGCTCTCCCCCCCGCCCCAGGGAGCCGCCGCCGCTTCCCTCCCCCGGGCCGTGCCCGCCCGGCCGCCCACCTGGCTGCCCGCCCAGCCGCCTGCCGTGCTCCCCGCCCCCCTCCCTCCCTCTCCCCGCTCACCTTGGATTGCTGCTGCTGCTGCCTGCAGCCGGGGGCCGGCGCGTCGCCCTTGCGGGGCCCCGGCTCCCGCTCCGCCTTGCGCGCCGAAATTTCCCGGGGGGGGGCTCAGCCACCCCCGGCAAAATGGAGCACCCGCTGGTGGCCAGTCAGCCGGCCATCGCCGCCTCTCTCCCCCCCCCAGGGAGGCAGGAGGGCAGGCCGGGGGTGGGGGGGAAGGAGAGGCGGCGACGGCCGGCTGACTGGCCACCGGCGGGTGCTCCATTTTGCCGGGGGTGGCTGAGCCCCCCCCCCCCGGGAAATTTCGGGGGGGGGGCTCGAGCCGTCGAGCCCCCCGTAGTTGACGCCCATGCAACATACCCAAAAGATGGCTGTCCAGCCTCCGCTTGAAAACATCCAGTGAAGGAGCATCTACCACCTCCCAAGGCAGTTTGTTCCACTGTTCCACCACCCTTACAATTAGGAAGTTCCTCCTGATATTTAGCCAGTATCGACTCCCTTGTAATTCCCACCCATTCGATCTAGTCTTGCAATCCAGAGCAAGAGAGAATAGATCTGCTCCATCTTCTACATGACAGCCCTTCAAATATTTGTAGACTGCAATCACGTCCCCTCTAAGCCTTCTCTTTCCCAGGCTAAACATACCCAACTCTTTCAGCCTTTCCTCATAAGACTTGGATTCCAACCCTCTCACCATCCTGGTTGCCCTCTTTTGGACACGCTCAAGCTTGTATTATCAGTTCCCATTTATAACCCACTGAAACAGCATATCTCTAAATAAACATAAGAGTGCTATTATCCTTACTCTCACTGCATTGTTTTTATATATAAAACACCATTTTCTGCATTGTCTAATTTACCCTGTCTAATAGTCTATGCTTTGTTACGTCTTCCGGTAATCTTAGTCTTATTACGTTGCTTATCCTATGTCTCGTCCTGCTATTTGCATTGACTGGTTGCATTGTGTAATCTGCCTTGACTCTCAGTGAGAAAGGTGGGCTGTCTATAATGTAAATGAATAAATACATTTCTCTGTTGGGTGCACAGACTTTCTCCATCTTATACCTGAAACAGCTCTCACCTGGATGGCCCAGGTATACCAGTCTCATCAGATATGGACAGTTATTTGGATGGGAGACTGATAAGAAAGCCCAGGGTTGCTCTGCAGAGGCAGGCGATGGCAAACCACCTCTGAACGTCTCTTGCCTTGAGAACCCCAGGGGGCTGTCATCAATCATGCCATAACTTGACAAAAGAAAAACAGCAACTGTGTAGTGCCCATATTCAACAGCAAGTGGCAGCGTTTAACCAGAATGATGGCCAGGGTTTCCACTGTTAAAAGAGAGCAGATTTTGTAAGCAAACCATTAAATCCATTAGTTTTAGTGGGATAAATCATTGCTCGTCCGCTGCAATATCTGGTGGGTATCTCTGCAGTCATAACACATGCATGGATGTTTTCAAGCAGAGGCCGGACGACCATCTTTCAAGTATGTTGTAGGGCTATCTTTCGGCTATGCTCCTGCGGAGTGCAGGGGGTTGGACTAGATGACCTGCAAGACTCCCTTCCAACTCTAAAATTCTATGTTTCTGTGCATCAGGGCCGGAACATTAACCAGTTCATTGATTAGGAAGGATCTCGGTCGATTCAAATGTTGTCCTTTGTACCTTTGCCAGCTGTCTGATCCAACCTGTCAAATCTGCAGACCCTGCTAATTCTCTTTGGATGTTTCTCCTCTTGGTGGGCAGAGCTGCAAGAACAATGCGGGCTCAGAGGTGGTGATGTGACACTCCTCTTTTGGGGGGGGGGGGGTGTTTTTTGGTATTTTTCAGATGTTCGTGTGTGTGTGTGCACCTGGAAGTCATGGCGACCTCTGGTGGCTTACCCCTACTGGGGGCCTGGCAGATATTCAGTGGGGTGGCTGAATAAAGCCTTTCGTTCAGTTGCAATAGGAGATCTCCAGCCACCACCTGGAGGTTGAAAGAACCGGGGGGGGGGGGGTGTCACAGGTATCCAGGGCTCAGTTCGTAGCAGGATCTCCTCTGCATATTAGGCCACACACCCCCTAATGTAGCCAATCCTCCAAGAGCTTACAGAGCTCTTCTTACAGGGGCTACTGTAAGCTCTTGGAGGATTGGCTACATCAGGGGGTGTGTGGCCTAATATGCAAAGGCGCTCCTGCTACAAAATGAGCCCTGCAGGTATCCATGTAGAAAATACAACAAACAAACAAACACTGTGACACAGATGACTAGGACATTTAGTAAGGATTATATTATATTATAAATCAAACTTTACAAGATGACAAGGAAAAGTTCATTATACTCTCAATAAAAATTTACAAAATTACAAGGAAAGTCTATCATACTCAATGAGCACCCGGATATAAACTCATTTCATCCCAGTCTTCCTCAGGAGTAATCCTGTTGTATTTCTTTACACAGGGCTACAGCCTCAGTGCTGTGTTTGTGTCCTAAAACTTACTTCCATTGTGTTTCCATTATATTTATACCACCTGGAGGTTGGCAACCCTATTGTAATGACAATTTAGATGGTGGGGGCTCTAATCCCACTGAGTTCTGTGGTAGCATTGCCAACTGCTTTGGGGAAATCCTGGAGATCTGAGGTGGAGTTTGAGAGGGGAGGGACCTCTAGGGTTGCCAGCTCTGGGGTGTGAAATTTCTGATGCCGGGGGGGTGGAGATTGGGGAGGGAAGAGACCTCTGTGGAGTATGTGCCATGACGGGCCTGCTCTGGCTTGCAGGCCCTGTTCCGCCCTGCCCTCCAAGGTTTTTCCAACACCTGGAGAGGCTTTTCTTTATCTCCGGTAATCCACCACCACCACCACCTGACCTTTGTAAGAACTGCCCACTGGGAGGGTCAGGACTCCCAGCTTCCTTTCCAAGATCTGAGGCCTTGCCTCTGTGTCTACAGCTGCCCAATGCCTGGTCACCATGGGGACAGTTTACCCTGGAGGAGGAATACCCTCGTGTTCCCCTGGAGGACAGTTTACCCTCGTGTTCCCCTGGAGGAATAGCCATTTGCCAACTGACTGCTGTCTCCCTGGCACTCCTTTTAAAAGAGCACATCCAAGACGGTGGAGGTCTATGTGGTACAGAGAACCCCTACCAGCATCAAAAGTTTTAAAGTATTTATTTAAAAGAAACTGTTCACAAGCATGTTTTAGCACAGCACCAGATTGAGCAAGGGATTCAAAAGAAACGGGTAAAACACAGTTCCACTGTCCCTCTCTCTACACATGCCCTATCAGTTGTTAAAATAGGACAGGCTCTTAACTTATGAAGTTACAAATCTCTACAGAGTGGCCATTACCTTGATGCTTCCTTCAGCTGACCAGGCTGCCACATGCCTTAAGAGTTCTGTCTGTTCTCATGGACTCAGCACTCAGAGAAAGAAGAAGAAGAAGAGAATCGGTTTATATCCCACCCTTTACTTGGAGTCTCAGAGCAGCTTACAAACTACTTTCCATTCCCCTTCCCACAACAGACCCCCTGTGAGGTAGGTGGGGCTGAGAGAGCTCTGACAGAAACTGCTCTTTCTTCAAGAACAGCTGTGACAGAACTATGGCTTGCCCAAGGTCATTCCAGCAGGTACAAGTGGAGGAGTGGGGAATCAAACCCAGTTCTCCCAGATTAGAGTCTGCGCACTTAACCACTACACCAAACTGAGGAGCATCCTCCTCATACCCCTGAGTTTTATCACCTCTCTTTTCCCTTCTCACTGACTTGGTCAGGCCAGGTCAAGGAAGCTTTCCCTGATGCCTCCAGAGATCACTTCCTGAAGACTTTCTAGCCTTAATTCCCCCAAGTCTCCATTCCCTGCTTGGAGGGGAGGGGAGCTTAACCATCCCATTGTCTAGACCTATTGGCATTTGTATGAAGGTGGGCTGAGGTAAATCTGGAGAACAATTGAGTGGACTTCCCCTCCTCCTGCCTGTTCTCTGCCCAGAGGGAGAAAAAAACTTTTAAAACTCAGAGCAAGGGTTTTGCTCATTTCAAACCTCTAAAGAAAAAAATACATTACTTCACAGAGTATAATGCCATCGATTTCACCTTCCAAGGGAGCCATTTACTCCAGAGAAGTCCCAGATTCTTCAGCCTTTCCTCACAAGGAAGATTCTCCAGCCCCCTCATCATCAACTATTTTGCTGGATCAAAAAGATAAGTGCTGTTCCTTCATGCCTCAGCCTGGAAATTCATGTTCCAATCACAATGAAGTATTTCTGTGGGTTTGATGGAAATATACCATTTCTGGCCCTGCTGGTGGACCTCTTGATGGTCGCTGGGTTTTGGCCACTGTGTGACACAGAGTGTTGGAACGGATGGGCCACTGGCCTGATTCGGCATGGCTTCTCTTACATTCTTATGTCTGGGGCAGTGATGCTGTCTTCTTGGTGCTTGGGGGGCTGCAGTGGGAGGACATCTGGAGTTCTGGCCCTGCAGATGGACCTTCTGATGGCACCTGGGTTTTGGCCACTATGTGACACAGAGTGCTGGACTAGATGGGCCATTGGTCTGATCCAACATGGCTTCTCTTATGTTCTTACCATCCAATTTTGTCCGTTTACCTGTTGTTAACATTAAGGCGCTCTTCTGTCTGTACTTATTAGAGACAAGTCGAACTTCCATTCTGCCTCTTGGATTCTAACTAAAGGCGGTTCTTCTGTAGCGTTTACATAAGACATTAAATATGCTTGTGTTTGCATAAATATATGCGCGCGCACATCTTCGAAATAAAAGCTATATTTAGATTCTTGTCTTTATATGGCGTGTTTCATCCCCCCCCCCTTTTATGGTGGAGGCCGGAGGTTTCAAAACTTGGGCCTTTTCAGGCTTTGTCCACCACAAGTGCCGAGAGACCCTGGCAATCCCCTCCGTTTCTAACTTTTCTGTAATTACTTTTCAGACCCAACATTTAAACACACACAGTCACTCTGGAAAGGATCCCACCCCCCACCCCCCAGTAAGATAAGAATGGCATTCAAAGAGAACTCCGTTCTCTTTCCTAAAGAGAGGAAACTTTCTGTACTTCCTAAAACAGAGGACAACTTTCTGTACTTCAGACTAGGAGCTCCCAGGCACAGTTAGATGAGGGAGGTGATAGGGAAAGACCAGCGAGCCGGTTTGGTGTGGTGGTTAAGAGCGCGGACTCTAATCTGGGAGAACCGGATTTCATTCCCCGTCCCTCCACATGCAGCAGCTGGAGTGACCTTGGGTCAGTCA
The DNA here is from genome assembly GCA_029233225.1 of Lepidodactylus listeri. NCBI lineage: Eukaryota > Metazoa > Chordata > Lepidosauria > Squamata > Gekkonidae > Lepidodactylus > Lepidodactylus listeri. The sequence continues at coordinate 93,535,872 of JARCFY010000011.1, read as the reverse complement.
CAAGTTCTGCCTCCCAAGGCAGCTGATTCCACTGCTGCAAAACTCTGACTGTCCAAAAAATTTCCCTCATATCCAGCCGGTACCTTCCCGCCCTTTATTTAAGCCCATTCTTGCGAGTCCTCTCCTCTGCTGCCCACAGGAACAGCTCCCTGCCCTCCTCTCAGTGACAGCCCTTCAGATCCTTCAAGAGAGCCACCCTGTCCCCCCTCAACCTCCTCTTCTCCAGACTGAACATTCCCAAGTCCCTCAGCCTTTCCTCCTAGGGCTTCTTGGTCTCCAGGCCCCTGATCACCCTCGTCGCTCTCCTCTGCACCCGCTCCATTCGGTCCCCATCCTTGTCGAAGTGAGGCCTCCAGAATGGCACACGATACTCCAGGTGCCAGTTTGAGAGCCAGTCTGGTGTAGTGGTTAAGTGTGCGGACTCTAATCTGGGAGAACCGGGTTTGATTCCCCACGCCTCCACTTGCACCTGGCTGGATGACTGACCTTGGGCAAGCCATAGCTCTGTACCAGCTGTTCTCTCAAGGACAGCTTGGGAAAGAGCTCTCTCAGCCCCGCCTACCTCACAGGGTGTCTGTTGTGGGGAGGGGAAGGGAAAAGGAATTTGTAAGCCACTCTGAGACTCCCTTGGGGAGTGGAGGGCGGGGTATAAATCCAATCTCTTCTTCTTCTTCTTCTTCTTCTTCTTCTTCTTCAGGTGCGGCCTGACCAATGTGGTGTACAATAGAACTATCACATCTTGTGATCTGGATGCGATGCCTCTGTTGATACACCCCAGGTTCTCATCAGCCTTTTTTTGTCGCTGCATCACACTGGCTGCTCATATTTAATGTACAGTCCACCCGTACCCCAAGATCTTGTTCACGCACACTGCTACCCAGAAGTGTATCCCCCATCCAGTATGCGTATTCCTCATTTTTGTTCCCCGGATGTAGAACTCGGCACTGATCCTTGTTAAATTGTGTCTTGTTCACGTCCGCCCACTTTTCCAGCGTGTTCCGGTCTTGTTGAATTCTCTCTCTATCTTCTGGTGCGTCGGCTGCTCCTCCCAATTTGGTGACATCTGCAGATTTAATGAGAAGCCCCTCTACACCGTCATCCAGATCGTTTATAGAAATCTTGAAAAGTACTGAGCCCTGTGGCACCCAACTTCCCTCCATTCAGATGAAATGCCACGGACAACAGTCCTCTCATATACCCATCAGAACATCATGGGGAACCTTGTCAAAAGGTGTACTGAGATCCATGTAATGACGTTTATTCTGACATGCCGATTTGTGCCGTGAGAGCAACTCTGAAGTGGAAATTTTCCCTTTTTTGACAGGGTTTGTTTTTTTTTACAGTTAATAAGAAGCCAGGTTGTCTGTTTCTTTAAAAAATATATAGATGGGGAGGAAGATAAAACAAAATAAGAAAATGAATGTTCCTTTCTCTGTCCTCCTCGCTTCTGTCGACATTTTAACCTTTTCTGCTTCCTCCCTTCCTTCCTGTCTTTCTTTCTCTGACATTTTACTTTCCTTCCTTTCCATTAGAGAGTGTTCCGGTTTGTGTACGCTCTCAGACTAGGGAGAGGAATTGCCAAGAGCTGCTCCGAGCAGAGGTGGAGGGATGCACAAGCGAAATATGCTACATTTTAAGGCCCCAGATTATGGAGGGGGGCCTCAGAATACAATTGTTTAAAAATAAAAATAGCTAGGTTACCATTCCCTTGGTAATGCTGTGGAACCCTTTAAACCTGACATTGCTTAGGGCCTCAGCGTGTCTTAATCCTACACGGAGATCAAAATATTCTGTCAGTATAAGCTGTTCAGAGTAATGGATCTTGCTTTTCTGGAAAGAAGAGATTGCTTCTTTTAGTTTAAAAGAAACTTTATTACTAAAGGAAAAAGGGAAACGGGATTAGCTACAAATAAACAAAACATGCTTACTAAGCAGCAGTCTGCACACTAAGACATCCTACTAGAGAGTGAGAGAGATTACAATGGAGGATCTCTCCTTCTTCTTGACCCCTGAAAGGAAACACCTGATATCATTGACCAATTAGCAAAACAGTACACCTTTAGGTTTCCCGGGCTTAGAGTTAATTGGCCAGCTGCCAGGTATTACTTCCAGGTTAAACTAAGAAACACAACAAGTTGCATAGGTTAACCCTATAATGACTGAAATCCCAGGTCTTGTCTTTCATACTCATTTCTCCAACACAAGCAAGGTACAGCCTTCATTTTCCTTAGCCCATGACGGTCCCTTCCCATGCCACTAGAGTTGCCCGTTAGCAGCTGCCAACCAATGCTCCCTCTAAGCTGTGGCTTCTTGTGAGCAAAAATGCTACTTTGGGAGCTACTGGCATTCAAGTCGCAAGCGAGCGATTTGGCTGCTGCATAAATTAGTTTGCTCTGGAGCCAGCGAAGGCAAAAATGTGTGAGCCGGAGGCTAAGAAACTGTGAGCTGGCTCACACTAACTCAGCTTAGAGGAAACACTGCTGGCAACCTGCAGAAATTGGGGGCGGGGTTTTTTTCCCATGGAGGGGTGCTGTTGGTGGAATGGTTTTACATAGGCTTGCCAGGTCTGACTCAGGAAACATCTGGGGCCTTTGGGGGTGGAGCCAGGAGCAAGGAGGTGACATCACTTTTGTGACATCACATCCTATGGTGTCACTTCCAGGTCCATCACCCCACCCCCTTCATATCCAGAAGGTTCCTTATGATTCCACGGTAGGACCTTGTGCCTCTAACACAGTGGTTGTTCTCAATTCATTCTCCACCCAAGCCACACACACTGGTACCAACTCGAGTTGCCAGGTGAGGCTGAAAAGCCGGTGAGGGCCTCTGGGAAAGGGGAGGGAAGAAACACGATTGGACTCCAAAGGGAATTCTGGCCGTCACACTTAAAGGGACTGCGTTCCTTTTAAATGCCTTCTGTCCAGTGGAAATAATGGAGGATGGGGGCACCTTCTTTTGGGGTTCACAGAATTCATTTATTGCTTTACAACTATTGACCTTATAACCTTAACCTGTTATTTAGTTTCTCACTTTGCATAATTTAAAGATCATCATGTGACATGTTAATCTGCTGTTAAACCCCTGACTATAGGTGCATCGGTAACATTGGGGCTGATGCTCTGGTTTGGGGGCAAAACTCTACGGCTTGAGGACAATTTTACCATAAAGTTTTGCCCAAAAACCAGAGCGTCGCCCTCGACGTCACTGACGTGCCTATGTCACTTCCAGAGGAAGCCAGCATGTCATGCCATGTCCCCGCCCACTCCTGGAATGCCCCCCAATCCCCCCACCGGTGTGACGATGGGACCTGGCGACCCCATTGCTCACTCCTTCACTCTCACCAGTCCTGTCCACAAGTCCTGTCTACCCAGGTCCCATGATTCGCAGCATAGCCTGTTTGGAGGCTTGGGTGGCCAACCTCCAAGTGGTGGCTGGTGAGCTCTTTGGATTACAACTGATCTCCAGGTGACAGAGATCAGTTCACTTGGAGAAAATGGCCGCTTTATTTTTTTTTGGTTTTTTGTTATAAATTTTTTATTTCGTTTTCATAAATATACAACCATTTCTACATCCGGTGCTTCCGAACAATTACTACAATACGGAACATTACTTATATGTCAGCTACAACAGTTACCACATCTACAATATCATGATTCTTGCTTAATTTCAAATAGACCTGACGTTTTACTATAAACATCTAGTAGTGGGGACCGCACGGAACCTCCACATACCATGTTGCAAGTTATTTTGGTCTATTTATTTCTTATTTGATACTTTCCCCATTAGTCTTATACCATACACAGTTCTTATCTTTATACTAGTTCCTTTGTAGTTTCTTGTTCCTCTTGTTCCTCTTTCTAATATCTGAAACCCCTTAAATTCATACGTTTAATAATTCATATTTTGAGCCATTCAGTTATTTTTACACCATTCATAGCATTTCGACCATCTTTCCTGCAGTAATTCGTTCTTTTTTTCCATATAAGATCTGGCTTAACTTTTCTGCTTCTACCAGCTCCATCAATTTGCAAGATACCTCACGAATTACTGGGCCGTTGGGTAGTTTCCAATGCTTTGCCCACGTAATTCATGCAGCAGTAACAGTACAAACTATAAAAATAGTGTCCGGTTTATTTAACCAGTCTGGAAGCATGTTTCCAAATCCTGCCCTCCTCGGGCTCCACCCACAAAATCTCCAGGTATTTCCCAAATCGGGGCTGGCAACCCTATTAATACTGGTCAAAAGAAAACTCATCCTCCCTTTTTTAGCAGTGAAAAGGCTGGTTGGATCCAACCTTTAGATATTCAGGTTTTGTTTCTGTTTTTTTTAATACTGGAATAGTTTTGGTCAGCAGCTGGAAATTTTTTCCGGAATTTTTCAGAGGACTTGCAGACGGGGGCTATCGAATCTTTTTTTTTGTCAGCTCCAAATCCTTCCTCCTGCTTTCCGAAGGTCCCCTGCCGTCCCAGACAATTGAACGAAAATGATCCCTGCGTTGTTTTGCCAGCTAGAGGCCTTGTGTTGAAAGCACCGGAGAGGGTGAAGCAGCCGTCCGAAAATAGGCCAGTCGTTCAATGGGGGGAAGCCATCTGTAGGTACCACAAACAGATCAATCATTCAGCATATGCTTGTCTCATGCCGCATTAAAATGTCATGCGCGCACACACACACACACACACACACACACCCTGATAAGGAGTCATGGAAACTCCATTCTTCCTCCACATAAAAGAATTATGCACGTGATGGAGAATAGAGAGGGCCTCGCGATCGTAGGGACCCAGTTTTGCTGCCTTCTCTACGCTTTTGTCACAATTGTTTTCTGATTATCTGTTTAATGTATGTAGCACATCTTTTTAACCCCAGCGGCTCCACAAAGAAGCTTTGTTTATATGATTTATACGTATGGTTTCTTGCTTTATTTACTGTGTTGCGTTATAACTCTGAGTAGACAAAAGTAAATCTGGATTGGATCCAAATTAAACACTCGGGAAGGCCTGAGTAGGATTGCCAGCTCTGGGTTGGGGAATCCTTGAAGATTTAGGGCAGAGCCTGGGGAAGGTAGTGGGAGGATCCTCAGCAGGGTATATAGCACCATAGAGTCCACCCAACAAACCAGCCATTTTCTCCTGGGGAGCTGATCTCTGTCATCTGGAGATCAGTTGTAATTCTGGGAGGTCTCCAGACCTCACCTGAAGTTTGGCAACCTGAGTCAGGTCTGATTCAGGAGGGGAAAATGGGGGATCTAATGACAGGGGAGGTCTTAGTGTTCTGGGACTATGGGCAAAAGTCAAGGACGCCCTGCCCCCCCAGAATCACTAGATGTGGCTAGGGTTGCCAACCTCCAGGTGGGACCTGGAGTTATCCTAGCATTACAGTGACCTGCAAAGATCAATTTCCCCTAGATAAAATGACCACTTTGGAGGGCAGACTGTATGGCATCATACCCTACTGAGCTACCTCCCCTCTCCAAAACCCTGTGGTTCCCAGGCTCCACCCCTATATCTCCAGGAGTTTTCCTACCTGGAGTTGGCACCCTAGATGCGGCAGGTGGGGTGGCTCAAGACAGCAGCAAGCAGTCAGTTGCAGGCACCCTAGATGCGGCAGGTGGGGTGGCTCAAGACAGCAGCAAGCAGTCAGTTGCAGGGCAGGCAGAGGGGCTTCCACGCTGTGCTGCCCCTTCCAACCACTCCTGTGTGTGTATATGAAGTGCCCTCAAGTTGCAGCCAATTCCTGACCACCCCAGTGGGGTTTTCAAGGCATTTCAGAGGGGATTTGCCATTGCCTGCCTCCCCATCATGATCTTTGGTGGTCTCCTGTCCAAATACTAACCAGACCCAGAAGAAGGAAAAGGAGGAGGAGGAAGAGGAGAAGAAGAAGATGATGATGATGAAGAAGAAGGAGAAGAAGATGGAGGAGGAGGAGGGGAGGAGCAGGAGGAGGAGGAGATAGGATTTATACCCCACTCTTCACTACCCAAAGGAGTCTCAGAGCAGCTTACGATCTCCTTTCCCTTCCCCTCCCCACAACAGACACCCTGAGAGGTAGGTGGGGCTGAGAGAGCTCTCTCGAGAACTGCCCTGGAGAGAACAGCTCTGAAAGAACTTATGACTGACCCAAGGTCACACCAGCAGCTGCCTGTGGAGGAGTGGGGAATCAAACCCGGTTCTCCCAGATGTAGGGCTGCCAAGTCCCCCGGTAGGGCGGGGGGAACACCGATTTTTAGTCCTTCCCCCCCACTTTTGCAAAGTTGACCACCGGGGGACAAAATGGCTGCCTTAAAAGGGAAATGTCTGCAGAGAGCCTGCCCTGCAGTAAAAAGCCTCACCAGACATTTCCCCTTTAAGAAGTCAGCAAGAGAGCTTCCACAGCAAGAGAGGTCCGCCCAGAGATTAAGGAGGGACTGAAGGAGCTGCTTTTGCATGTGGCTGGCAACGTTGCTGTAGTAAGTTTCTCTTCCAGCTCTTTTCCTTCTCTCTCCCTCTTTCTTTTTTCTGTCTGTCTGTCTGTCTGTCTGTCTGTCTCTCTCTCTGTCCCCATCCAGTAGAGGTCTATCAGTGGCTATTATAGCCACAAGGTCTAAATGGAAGTAAGTGCCTCTGCCAGTTTTTTTTCCTTCTCTCTCTCCCTCTTTCTTTTTTCTGTCTGTCTGTCTCTCTCTCTCTCTGTCCCCATCCAGCAGAGGTCTATCAGTGGCTATTATTAGCCACAAGGTCTAAATGGAGCCCTTTGTCTGGGGCAGTGATGCTCTGTATTCTTGGTGCTTGGAGGGCAACAGTGGGAGGGCTTCTGGAGTTCTGACCCCGCTGCTGGACCTCCTGAGGGCACCTGGTATTTTTGGCCACTGTTGTGACACAGAGTGTTGTATGTACTGGATGGGCTGTACTGGATGGGCCGATCCACTGTGGCTTCTCTCCTGTTCTTATGATATGAAAATCATATTTAGCACTTGTGTAGCACTTAGTGCTTCATATTCTGCCGTGATGAGGAAGGATTCAGTAGGGCTGTTGCTCAGTGATAGAGCATCTGCTTGACATGCAGGAGGTATCAGCTTCTTCAGCTAAAAAAGGATCAGGTAATAGGTGACATTAAAGATCTCAGCCTGAGATCCTGGAGAGCCACTACCAGTCTGAGTAGTCAATACTGACCTTGATGGACCAATGGCCTGATTCAGTATTAGGAAACTTCATGAGTTCATGTGTCAGCATGTGGAAGCAACATCACAGGATGTGACATCACAAAATGATGTCACTTCCTTTCTCCTGGCTCCACCCCCAAAGTCTCCTGGCTCCACCCCCAAAGTCCCCAGATATTTCCCAAGTTGGACTTGGCTGCCCTACCCAGATGAGAGTCCACACTCTTAACCACTGCACCAAACTGGCTCTCAAGGGGAGGGGGGGCTCTCAGGTTAGGTTCTGGCTCTGCTTAGGTTCTGAGATCTGGTGAGACTGGGCCAGGCTAGGCCATCCGGGTCAGGATATGAGCAATATTGGTGGTGGAAAAGTGCAGTCAAGTTGCAGCAGACTTAGGGTTTTCAAGGCAAGAACCTTTCAGAGGTGGTTTGCAATTGCCTGCCTCCATGTCATGACCCTTGGACGTCTCCCTTCTGCATTGTTTTTTAAAAAAACGTTTTCTTTGGCATGGTGAGTGACTTAAGGTTTAAAAGTTTGGTTCAGAGGCGTCCTCAGACACCCCATTTGTTTATGTCTCCTGGTGTGAGAGTTTTGCTTCCATCGAATTTAAACACAGCTCCTGGGCCCATCGAGCTTTTCTCTCATCCGCTGATGTGTGTACCAAGACCCTTCAGCTCTTTATTTTATTATTTACTTCACAGGTTTTTCACATCAACAAGGTAAGTTTTAGTGAGCAAGATGTAAAACCGTGGACCTGACATACAAAGTCATTGATTTGCGAGAGATCAAAGATTACCGTCAGGGTAAAGAGCAGCACGAAACCGTTGGTGAAACTTCAGCTAAAAGATGATCATATGTCATGATGTTTGACTTTATTTATTTTATTTATTTCTTTGGATTTATATCCCGCCTGACCAACATAAGCAGCTCTAGGCGGCTCACAGCATTAAAATCAATACAAAAAATATAATTTAGTGCATTAAAATACAATACAATTCCAGTTTCAATTGGCGGCAACTTACAATATAATCGATGGCGATTTAAAATACCAACACCAGGGCAACGACAGCTTTCCGATGCCAGGAGGCACTAACTGTTATCCCGGGCCTGTGTACTTCTCTGGCCATCTGTCAGTGGCCATTTCCCCCAGCGGCGGCCCCAAAAGCCTGGCGGAAGAGCTCCATCTTGCAGGCCCCGCAGAACTTCCGGGAGCTTGTTCCACCAGATGTCTTCCGGGAGCTTGTTCCACCAGTAGGGGGCCGCCACTGAGAAGGCTCTGTTCCGGGTGGTAGCCAGCCTGGCCTCTCTCAGGCCAGGAAGGGTCAGGTGATGTTGCGTGCCTGACCGTAGTGCTCTCTGGGGCATGTACGGGGAAAGGCGGTCCCTTAGGTAGGCAGGCCCCTGGCCTTGAAGATGAAACATTTCTCTCATTGTTTCTGTTAAGATAGATTCAGCCATATTGGTCTCAAGCAGCAAAACAAAGTCTGAGTCCAGGGGCACCTTTAAGGCCAACACAGTTTTATTCAATAAAACTTTGATTATTTGATTGATTATTTAATAATAATAAGAAGAGATTGGATTTATACCCCGCCCTTCACTACCTGAAGGAGCCTCAGAGCGGCTTACAATCTCCTTTCCCTTCCCCCCCCCACACCAGACACCCCTGTGAGGTAGGCGGGGCTGAGAGCTCTGACAGAAGCTGCTCTTTTTCAAGAACAGCTAAAAGATAGAACACCAGAAGATGAGCCCCTCAGGTTGGAAGGTGTCCAGTATGCTACTTGGGAAGAGCAAAGGGCAAGTATGAGTAACCCCAGAAAGGGTGAAATGGCTGGGCCAGAGCCAAAAGGATGCTCAGCTGGGGTTGTATCTGCCGGTGAAAGGGAAGTCCGATGCTGCAAAGAACAATACATGAAGAAGAAGAAGAAGAAGAGAAGAAGAGATTGGATTTATACCATGCCCTTCACTCCCCAAGGGAGTCTCAGAGTGGCTTACAATCTTCCTTTCCCTTCCCCTCCCCACAACAGACACCCTGTGAGGCAGGTGGGGCTGAGAGAACTGACAGAAACTGCTCTTTTTCAAGGACAGCTCTTATCAGAACTATGGCTTGCCCAAGGTCATCCAGCAGGTGCAAGTAAAGGAGTGGGGAATCAAACCCGGTTCTCCCATATTAGAGTCCGCGCACTTAACCACTACACCAAACTGGCTCTCAAGTCAGGCAAGCTCCGGAGGACAGCAGAAGACAGAAGGGCCTGGCGTTATGCGGTCCGCGGGGTCAGGCAAAGAGTCGGACACAATTGTGTGACTGATCAACAACCACAAAGAACAATAAATACATACGACACCTCTTTGGAAAGATTTCCTCTCATTTTAAAATGTCGCTGAATTTACTTCATTGGCTTTGTTGTGGGGGAGGCAGGCTTCTGGGAACATACGCTCCTACACTGAATGTGGTAGTAAAACAGAATGAAGGCACACCATTTTTCGAAAGAACCAACGGTTTGTGGGGGGAACCTGACAAGCCCCACTGTGTCTATTAGCAGGATTTAATTACAACCGTGGAAACCGATATTCGCTGGCAAAGGCAGTCCTCGGAGCTCTCTTCGGGCTCATAAATCATGGAGGACATAACGCAGCACACTGCTTGTCCCACTTATCACTGGCCTGTAAAACACACCCTATAATCCATGGGGCAAGAATGCAGGCTGTAGGGGTAACTCAGGTGGCCAGCTGTGTTAGTCTGAAGCAGCAGAACAAAGTCTGAGGCTGGGGCACCTTTAAGACCAACACAGTTTTATTCTGGGTATAAGCTTTCGTGGACACACAGACTTTCAGATACTGAAGTTTGGTGCAGTGGTTAAGTGCGCGGACTCTAATCTGGGAGAACTGGGTTTGATTCCCCACTCCTCCACTTGCAGCTGCTGGATGACCTTGGGCAAGCCATAGTCCTGGCACAGCTGTTCTTGAAAAAGAGCAGTTTCTGTCCAAGCTCTCTCAGCCCCACCTACCTCACAGGCAGTGTTCCCTCTAAGCTGGGTTGGTGTGAGCTAGCTCACTGTTTTTTAGCCTCCGGCTCACACGTATTTATCTTAGCTCAGGAAGGACGGCTCCCGAGCAAACTAATTTATACAGGAGCAGCCATATTGCTCACTCACAGCTTTAATGACAGTAGCTCACAAAGTAGAATTTTTTTGCTCACAAGACTCCACAGTTTGCAGGGAGTATTGCTCACCGGGTGTCTGTTGCGGGGAGGGCAAGGAAAAGGAGTTTGTAAGCCGCTCTGAGACTCCTTTGGGTAGTGAAGGGCAGGGTATAAATTCAATCTCCTCCTCCTCCTCCTCCTCCTCTTCTTCCCAGAATAAAATTTTGTTGGTCTCTGAAAAAGGTGTGTGGGGACACAGAAGCATATACCTGGAATAAAACTTTTGTCAGTCTTAAAGGCGTCACTGGACTTTGTTCTGCGATAATGTTATTCTCACTGTGTTCTTCGTGGAAATTACTGTTCCTCTTTGTGAGGCATAACTGGCAGCCAGGGACATGGTACACAGCAAGAATTTACTTGAGAGAAACAGGAGAGATTTCTACATAGACAGGGTTGCCACCTCCAGGCTGGACCGTAAGAAGGCAAATGGGAATCGTACGAATCAGGGAAGTTAAACTTATGTGTTGAAGATGCTGAACCTGAATTTACAGCGTAATCCTAAAAATGCTTTCCTGGAAGACACCCAAGTTGGATTCTGAATAGACCTCAGAATGAAGAAGAAGAAAAGTAGGTTTTTATACCTTGAAAGAGTCTCAAAGTGGCTTACAGTCTCTTTCCGTTCCTCTCCGCACAACAGGCACCTTGTGAGGCAGGTGGGGCTGAGAGACTTCTGAGAGAACCGTGACTGGCCCAAGGTCACCCAGCAGGCTTCCTGTGGAGGAGGAGTGGGGAATCAAACCCAGCTCTCCAGATTAGAAGAGGAAGAGTTGGGTTTTATATCCCACCTTTCTCTACCTTAAAAGAGTCTCAAAGTGGCTTTCAGTCACCTTCCCTTCAGTCACCTTCCAATGTTGGATCAGGCCAGTGGCCCATCCAGTCCAACGCTCTGTCACACAGTGGCCAAAAATACCAGGTGCCCTCAGGAGGTCCAGCAGTGGGGGCAGGACACTAGAAGCCCTCCCACTGTTGCCCCCCCCCCCCCATCAAGCACCCGGAATACAGAGGATCTTTTGCCCCAGACTGAGAATTCCTATCTATACCTTGTGGCTAATAGACACTGATGGAACTCTGCTCCATATGTTTATCCAACTCCCTCTTGAAGCCGTTCATGAGGTAGGTGGGGATGAGAGAGCTCTGAGAGAACTGCTCTTGAGAGATCAGCTCTGAGGGAACTTGTGACTGACCCAAGATCACCCAGCTGGCTGCATGTGAAGAAGCAGGGAATCAAACCCAATTCTCCAGATCAGAGTCCACCGCTCTTAACCACCAAACTCTTCATGACTTCCTGGTCACATCTGGTCTTTTGATTCTGTGCCTTGGCACCCACCAATCTTTATGCAGTGGCTCAAGTGGTTAAGAAGCTGAGCTGCAGACCGGAAGGTTGGTAGTTCAGCAGTTCGAGACCCGAGTGCCGTGTGACGGAGTGAGCGCCCGTCTCTGGCCCCAGCTCCTGCCAACTTTGCAGTTGGAAAGCAAGAAATTGCAAGGAGATAAATAGGTACCGCTTCGGTGGGAAGGTCACAGCGTTCCGTGCACCTCGGCGTCTAGTCACGCCGGCCACATGACCACGGAAACGTCTTCGGACAGCGCTGGCTCTTCAGCTTGGAAACGGAGATAAGCACCACCCCCTAGCGTCGGATTCAGCTGGCTTTTGAGCAAAGGAAACCTTTACCTTTACCTATAAACTTGTGACTTTGACATGCCACATTTAAATTATCTCAGACTTTAGACTGGATCCTGCTAACAGTGGTGTACTTCCCCTGGTGCAAGAGCCTTTTGCTGACGCATCGCCATTGTTGGAACAGAATTGCAGGACCCACGCCACGGCATCTACCATCCGAGCACTGATTTAAATAAGGGAAGCACCTTTCCTTCGATCATTTGTCCCCTTGTTTGGCAAAGCGACATTTAAAAAATAGATTAAAACTCGCTTAGAGATTAATTCCCTCCAGCTGTTGCTCTGACGATTAATAGAAGAATATTTTCAACCCGCACCAGTCCTTCGTCCCCCGTCCCCCCCCCCCCACTTCCCTGGCCCTGTGTTTTTCTCTGCCAGGGCCTAACAAATTAGGGTTGGATTTGCACACACAAACACTCACACAAACACACGCAGTTTCGGAATATTTTAAGCCGCTTATCTAAATTCTGCAAATATTTCTAGGTCAAAACGGCTGCACTTCAGCCTGAAAACCAGACAGACGAGGTATTTGGACTGAAGAGGTGATTATACCAGGTCATCGGGAGAGATTTATTGGAAGGGTCGGTTCAGCCTATCTCGCTGTTCCAAGAAGAACAATTAACCTGGGTCGGTTATGGTCTTGTTTTAGTTTTGCAGAGATAAAATCATTGCGCTGGGAGCGTTTGGGGAAAAAACAATGTTAAAAACGGTGCTTTCTTCTGCTTCTGGAAGGGCTCGTGGCTCCATGCCCTTCAGCTTCCAGGTGGGTATAATGTAGGGTTGCCATCTCTGGACTGGGAAATTCCTGGAGATTTGGGGGTGGAGCCTGGGAAGAAGGTACTGCTGGACCTCCTGAGGGCACCTGGTGTTTTTGGCCACTGTGTGACACAAAGTGTTGGACTGGATGGACCACTGGCCTGATCCAACATTGGCTTCTCTTATGTTCTTATGTTCTTAAGGCGGTGTTTGGAGAAGGGAGGGGCTTCAGTGGAGTATACAACTCTAGGGTGCACCATAGGGTTGCCAGCCTCCAGGTGGGGCCTGGGGATCTCCTGCTTTTATAGCTGATCTCCAGCTGACAGAGAGCAGCTCCCCTGGAGAAAATGGCTGCTTTGAAGGGTAGACTCTATGGCACTGTACCATGCTGAGGCCCCTCCCCTCCCCAAACCCCGCCCTCTCCTGGCTCCACCCCCAAAGTCTCCAGGTATTTCCCAACCCAGACTTGGCAACCCTAGTGCACCATCTAAAGCGGCCATTTTCTCCAGGGGAAGTGATCGCGGTGGTCTGGTGGTGGTGGTTGCAGCCAACTTATGGAGACCCCATAGGGTTTTCAAAGCAAGAGACTAACAAAGGTGGTTTTGCCATTGCCTGCCTCTGCATAGCGACCCTGGGCTTCCTTGGGGGTCTCCCATCCAAGTACTAACCGGGGCTGACTATGCTTAGCTTCTGAAATCTGATTTTTTTAAAAATGTTGAAGTTTTATTGAGCAAAATCCATTAAAAAAATACATTCCAAACATTAATACATGGGCAAGCAATCATGCTACAGTTGAAGTGATCTACAGTATAAGCATAACCATTGGAGAGAGTATAATTATAACAACAACAAATACCTTTTATTGGCATAAAATATTAAAGGCAATTCCCATTAAGATAGAACAGTCCCAAAATTTGTAGAAAATAGTTAACCCTAAAACCATTACAGAGGTGTATCGGATTTATAAACTTAAATGATAACGGGATATATTCAGCCATATCATAGGAACCTTTGAATTCGAAAAGCCTTAAAATTAAATTTTACAATTTTATTAAACTCAATTAAAACGATCAGGAAGATTCTTCCGTTTTATAAGACCACGAAGAAACTTAGCAGTCAGTTCAATAATCTCCGGATCTCGAGAAGTAAGGAGGAAATGTAGCTTGATTCCGTCCGGTTGGCCTGCTACCGTACTAAGGGGGACTTCTAGGAATTTCGCTTGAATACCATTTAGCAAATTACAATGTAAGAGTGCATGCTCAACCGTTTCTAATTCTTTCTTATTGCATCTGCAGTACCTAAGTGCATAAGGAATTTTCTTAAGGAGAGAGTATAATGGTAAGTGTCACTTTGGAATCAGATTGAGCACGGAAGAGATTCTATAAGAACATAACCTGTCAGCCAGAACATTATGTAAGGTCAGGGGTCCGTTGGAGCGGGAGCGCACAGGAGCGCAGCTCCGGGAGTGAGGAGCCCAGGGGGTGGGCACATGACCAAGCCCCGCCCCCTCCTCGGTTTCCTCGAACAGTGCAGAGGCACAGCGCCCCGGGGAAAGCCCTCCTAGGGTCTTTATTGTTTTTAATGTTTTGTTTTAATATTGATAATTTTATCATCGTTCCTTTTATGACTGTGCTGCTTTTCCAGAGACTTGCTCAAGGTGGCATATAAATTTTCTAAGTATACCATTTTTTATCTGGGCACATGGCACATAAGTACTGGAGAAATTTCACCAACCCTTCAGCAGCTTTCACCCCATCAGTTTGGTGTAGTGGTCAGGAGTTGGACTCTAATCTGGGAGAACCGGGTTTGATTCCCCACTCCTCCACATGCAGCTGCTGGTGTGACCTTGGGCCAGTCACAAGTTCTCTCAGAGCTGTTCTCTCATGAGCAGTTCTCAAAAGACCTCTCTCAGCCCCACCTACCTCACAGGGTGTCTTGTGGTGGGGAGGGGAAGGGAAAGGGATGGGTGGTGCACATGTCCTGGGTATCTCAAGTCTACTTGAAATCTGGTGGTTTCAAGGGAGCAGAAGAGAATAAGGGTGTGTTCTTTATGCTTATTTTTATTGCACCAAGTATTGGATGGGGAAGGGAATGGAGGAAGAGCAGGTCAGTTTCACTCACCTGTGGAGTGGAGCCTGAGCGGTGGGTGTTGCCTTCTGACACATTTCCATTATGTTACGGGGTGTGGCATATGCAAATGAGTTATGCTAATGAGCTCTTGCACCTCTTTTTCTACGAAATGACCCCTGTGTAAGGTAAATGTCAAGGTTTCCCTTGCTTGAAAGCCTATTGAATCCGACACTAGGGGTGGTGCTCCTCTCCATTTCCAAGCCGGTGAGCCGGCGCTGTCCGAAGACGTTTTTGTGGTCACGTGGCTGGCATGACTAGATGCCGCGGTGCATGGAACACCGTTACCTTCCCACCGAAGCGGTACCTATTTATCTACCTGCGATTCCCTGCTTTCGAACTGCTGGGTTGGCAGGAGCTGGGGCCAGAGACGGGAGCTCATGTAGCACTCATGGGGCACTCGGGTCTCAAGCTGCCGATCTTCCAGCCTACAGCTCAGTGTCCACCCCTGAGTCACCACAGCCCTCCTAGAACATTAAGTATTCGATGCAATATAATGTATTGGTGTTGCACCCAGTGACGGCCCCAGGTTTTTCCACCTACTAGGCAAGGATCCATTCTGGCACCCCCCCTCCCCGTGCAGGGTTGGATGGGACAGGGGTGGGTGACAATGGGGTGAGTTGGAAAGCCAGTTTGGTGTAGGGGCTAAGTGCGCGGACTCTAATCTGGGAGAACCGGGTTTGATTCCCCACTCCTCCACTTGCACCTGGCTGGATGACCTTGGGCAAGCCATAGCTCTGTACCAGCTGTTCCCTCAAGGACAGCTTGGGAAAGAGCTCTCTCAGCCCCACCTACCTCACAGAGTGCCTGTTGTGGGGAGGGGAAGGGAAAGGAGTTTGTAAGCCGCTCTGAGACTCCAAGTGAGTGAAAGGCAGGATATAAATCCAATCTCTTCTTCTTCTTCTTCTCTTTCTGTCTGGGGGGCTGCAAAGAGTGGAGTCTCTTGCCGGGGATGGAACAAGGAAGGCTTCGTGTCCAGCCAGAATGGCGCCTTCGTCGAGCCCTCACCCTAGGCGACGGTATAAAATTCAACAATAATGGGCCGGCCCTGGTTGCACCTCCGGAATATCAGGGTTCCATGTCAGTAGACATCAGGCGAGCCTGGGCCATCCGGTCAGGGTCTGTAGTCTGGGGATCAGCTGCAATTCTAGAAGATCTCCAGGTCCCACCTGGAAGTCGGCAGCCCTACATTCAGTCCCCCTTGCAAAGTAACCCCCAGGGGATCTGAACACTACAGACAAGAGATCAGTCGTAATTCTGGAAGATCTCCAGGCCCCACCTGGAAGTTGGCAACCCTACATTCAGTCTCCCTTGCTAAGTAACCCCCAGGGGATCTGAACACTACAGACAAGAGATCAGTCGTAATTCTGGAAGATCTCCAGGCCCCACCTGGAAGTTGGCAACCCTACATTCAGTCCCCCTTGCTAAGTAACCCCCAGGGGATCTGAACACTACAGGCAAGAGATCAGTCGTAATTCTGGAAGATCTCCAGGCCCCACCTGGAAGTTGGCAACCCTACATTCAGTCCCCCTTGCTAAGTAACCCCCAGGGGATCTGAACACTACAGACAAGAGATCAGTCGTAATTCTGGAAGATCTCCAGGCCCCACCTGGAGGTAGGGAAGCCTGGTATAATGTCCTTTCCTGACTCTAATATAGGAGCTCGTTCAGGGGGGAAGTAGCCGGGTCAACATTTCCGAAAATTACTTTGAAATCTGAATTCTTTGAATGTTGAATTCTTCCATTAATCATAAACTTGGCCTGTCCGTTCTCAGGGACTCTACAGAAGACCATTTTTAGAAATAGGCTGTTAATGTTTGAGCAAAAAAACAAAGGGGCAGTCAATCACTGACCGTAGGAGCTGGACCACACATTGCGAGAGCGGGGAAATACTCCTGCTCAGTAAATAACATATATTTGACAGAGGAAAATCTTCCACACAATTAATTGTCGTAAGACCAACAACAAAAGCGGTGACCCTTCCCCCAAACCATACTGAAAAAAATACACACACCCCTTTCCTTTTTCCAGCCATGCCAGAAGAGGAGGAGGAGGAGGAGGAGATTGGATTTATATCCCACCGTTCACTCAGAGTGGCTTACAGACTCCTTTCCTTTCCCCTCCACACAACAGACACCCCGTGAGATGGGTAGGGCTCAGAAAGCTCTTTCGAGGACTGTTCTTGAGAGAACCGCTCTGAGAGAACTGTGACTGGCCCAAGGTCACCCAGCAGCTGTGTGTGGAGGTGTGGGGAATCAAACCTGGTTCTCCCAGATTAGAGTTCGCAAACTTAACCACTACACCAAACTGGCTCTCAAGCTGGATTCCAAAAGGAAAATCCCGAGGTTGCTTAATGCATACCGTGCAATCCTATACAGAGTTACCCCCATTTGATCTCATTGATCTCAGTGGGCCTAGACTCTGCGTAGCTCTGCGTAGGATTGTTTTGATAAAGAGATGGCAGAAAATTCACAGTAGAGAAGAGATTTGAACCAGGGGCATCTCCTACCCATCCAACCTCTAGCCACTGCATTTGACGCAGTTTCAGTGTCTTTCTTCTGCATGTCCCGTTCAAAGTGTGTAGGGCGAAGGAGGCTGCAGGCCGTTGCTACATTGGCTGTGAATTCCACATTTACCGGCTGAGTACAGAAATTTTCCTTTTGCCTGTCAAGAGAACATGAAAGAAGCCCATGTTGGATCAGGCCAATGGCCCTTCTGGTCCAACACTCTGTGTCATAAAGAGGCCAAAAACACCAGGTGCCATCAGGAGGTCCACCAGTGGGACCTAAGGGTGCCAGGTCCCCCGAGGGGTGGGGGTTTTCCCTCCGAAACAGCCCCCAATCCACCAGTCCAGATCAGCCAGCGGGGGGATCCCCACCCCCAAAGTTCCTGGTTTGGGCCAACGTGCCCGACACTCTAGCAACCAGCCTGAAAACTCTATGGTACCATTTCATCCTTTGCCGTCCCCTTTTTCTTTGACCTTCCATCTTTCCCAGCATCAGGGTCTTCTCCAGGGAGTGCTCCCTTCTCATTTGAGGGCCAAAGTATTTAAGCTTCAGCTTCAGCATCTGGCCTTCCAGGCAACAGTCAGGGTGGGTTTCTTTTAGGATGTGACTGATTTGATCTCCTCACAGTCCAAGGGACTCTCAAGAGTCTCTTCCAGCACCAGGGAGACCCCGGTCCAAATCCCCCATTAGAACCATGAAGCTACGGAAGAAGGTTCAGAGGAAGAACATCTGCTTGGCATGCAGAAGGTCCCAGGTTCAATCCCCGTCATCTCCTGTTAAAACGGACCAGGCAGAAGGTGATGTGAAAGACCTCTGCCTGAGACCCTGGAGAGCTGCTGCCAGTCTGAGTAGACAATACCGACCCTGATGGACTGATTCAGGAAATGGCAGCTTCACATGTTCAAGCTCACCAGGTAACTTTGGACTAGCCTCCCCCCCCCCCCCCCCCGAGAGCCAGTTTGGTGTAGTGGTTAGGAGTGCGGACTCTAATCTGGGAGAACCCGAGTTTGATCCCCCACTCCTCCACATGCAGCGGCTGGTGTGACCTTGGGTCAGTCACAAGTTCTCTCAGAGCTGTTCTCTCACGAGCAGTTCTCTCAGAGCTCTGTCGGCCCCACCCACCTCCCAGGCTGTCTGCTGTGGGGAGGGGAAGGAGATTGTAAGCCGCTCTGAGACTCCTTCGGGTGGTGAAGGGTGGGGTATAAATCCAATCTCCTCCTCCTCCTCCTCCAGCCTAATCTACCTCACAGGGTCGTCACGGAGATAAAATGGAGGAGGGCAGAACGTCTACTTGTCCGACCTCCTGAGAGGAAGGGGAGATAAAAACATGAGAGGTTGCAGAACATGTCAAGAAGTACAAGTTCCCCAGAGGACATGACAGAGGAAGATTGAGGAGGGGTTTATAAGGAGAGGACACCCTGCGCACGAAGCATTTTATGGGACTTGCTATCGTGGAGGCAGTAAATTTTTGAAATAGTTGCTCACAGTTGCCCCGTGGTTTATGGACTCCCCTGAGGCACTCCACCGGTTAACATTCCTCAGATTAAGTCTAATCCCTCCAGCTGTTCCGAACTGTGCATCCCGAGCAGAGGGGGAGAAAGGAAGAAAAGGATGGGCTGGAGAAATCCTCTCCACGGCCTTTTACGGTCAGTGGGAATCCTGCCACCGGCTTTGGCAGGAACTGGACTTTACCCGTTCTGTGAAACATCTGTGGCACTCGGACAGAGCCCGGCCTCTCGAAGTAGCAACTCAGCTCGGGTGCCCCGAATGTTGTCTCTGTGCAAACTGGAAACTTCTGGATTTGCTAGTGCATCCCGGGAAACAGACGTAATTATAAGATAGACCCCAAATATCCCACAGGGCCTTTCCTAGAGAGCCAGTTTGGTGTAGTGGTTAAGTGTGTGGACTCTAATCTGGGAGAACCGGGTTTGATTCCCCGCGCCTCCACTTGCAACTGCTGGAGGACCTTGGGCAAGCCATAGTTCTGTCAGAGCTGTTCTTGAAAAAGAGCTCTCTCAACCCCACCTACCTCACAGGGTGTCTGTTGTGGAGAGGGGAAGCCACTCTGAGACTCCGAGTGAAGGATGGGGTATAAACAGGGCTCATTTCGTAGCAGGAGCTCCTCTGCATATAAGGCCACACACGAAGAGCTTACAGTAGCCCCTGTAAGAAGAGTTCTGTAAGCTCTTGGAGGATTGGCTACATTAGGGGTGTGTGGCTGATAAGTATTGGAGTCGGGAGTCCATGGAATAGTGAAACAGCTAGATCTTTATTGCTGGTCCGGATGAAGCCTACAACCCAGGGCTCCAAGCCCTCCTTTTATGCTGGTCAGGGACAATCCCCTGACCTCACCCAACTGGCCTGATAGGCTATTAGAAGTCTATTTACATTTCATAGGTTCCCTGGGAGAAACCTAGGTACAGGATTGGTGGCCGGTTTGAATCCACCTGGCCTTTGTTCTACCTGGCTGAAGCTCAGGTAGTTTCTTGGCCATGTGCTCTGGCCATGCTCTGGCCATGTGCTCTGGCCATGCGGTCGCAATGAAGAGAGCACATGGCGACCGCATGGTCAATACATAACACCCCTCCCCCCATAGTCCAGAACCCCTCTGCACACATAGTCTTTGAGATAGTCCGGGCGTCTGCGCTCACGTCCAGAGCGCCGGGGGGTTGTAAGGCGGGGCGTGTTGCTAGTGTCGGCAGGTTGCGGTGTGGGTAGTTGTTCTGCTGGCGGGGCCTGTCTGCTCGGGGGTTGTTCAGGTGTGGATGGTGCGACTGCTTCGTCCGCGGGCAGGAGCGGCATCTCCGCAGTCTCTGGATCAGGGTCTGGCGCTGCTTCTGGAGTCGTGTCGATGTCACGGTCTGTTGGTGCAGGGAGTTCGGGGGCCTGGGTATCATCGTGGTTCTGGGTACGGCGTCGAATCTGGTCAATGTGCCGTTTCCAGACTACGCCATCTTCCGTAAGGACCTCATAGGAATAAGGCCCTGTGACTCGGACGATCCTCGCGGGGAGCCATGTTGGACCCCGCGCGAAGTTCTTTGCGTATACGGGGTCTTCGGGAGCAAATCCTCGGGCAGCTGGCCGGTCCTCCATTGTCGGGTTCCCCTCGATTGCTCGGTCGGGATGTAGGCGGTCCAAGACGGTTCCCAGTCGTCTTCCCATCAGAAGTTCGGCTGGCCGGCGCCCGGTCCCTGAGTGGGGTGTGTTCCGTTGGCAGAACAGGAACTTGTACAGCTGCTCTTCCCAGTCGCCGTGCTCCATCTTCTTTAACGCGTCCTTCGTTGTCCTCACCATGCGCTCGGCCTGGCCATTGGTTGCGGGGTGGAACGGAGCGGAGCGGATGTGGCGCAGACCGCAGGCTTCCACAAACCGTTGAAACTCGCCGGAGGTGAAGGCGGTCCCGTTGTCGGTCACGAGAGTTTCTGGCATTCCGTGTGTCGCGAAGATCGGCCAGAGACTTCTTAAGGCAGCGTTGGTGGAGGTCGAAGCTACCGGCACTACCTCAAGCCACTTGCTGTAGCTGTCAACAACGATAAGAAACAACCGGCCCTGGACCGGTCCCGCGAAGTCTAGGTGCAGGCGGGACCAGGGCTTGTTAGTAGATTCCCAGGATCGGACAGGAGCGTGTGGCGGATCTGGCCGTGACTCCTGGCATTTGGTACACTTCTGGACCCGCCCCTCAATGTCTTTGTCCAGGCCTGGCCACCATACGTAACTCCGGGCCAGAGCTTTCATGCGCACAATTCCCGGGTGAGCCTCGTGGAGGGCCTCTAGCACTCGGGGCCGCAGGGGCCCGGGGATCACCACTCGAGATCCCCATAGCAGGCATCCCTTGTGGGCCGATAGTTCGTGCCTGCGTGCCGTGAAAGCGGCAAAATCTGGTCCCGGTTTTTCCGGCCACCCCCTTCCCACCCAGTCTGAGACACGGGAAAGGATGCGGTCCCGCCGCGTGCGACGGGCCACATCTGATACCTGTACGGGGCGCTCCGGTAGATCCTCTAGGAGCGCGACGTGGAAAGCGGGAGCCGGATCAGGGTCGCAGGACGGGAGGGGAAGACGGCTGAGGGCGTCTGCATGACCCATCGCCTTCCCCGGGCGATGTACCAATTCGTAGGAGTAGCCTGACAAATTGGAGGCGTTTTACCTTGAACACTCCCTTGTGAGTCACAATCGTTTGTGCCTCGGCCGTTGCTTCGTCTACGGGAAGCTGCTGATAGGCTTGGGCCAAGTCTAATTTTCCAAATATTTTGGCACCCGCGAGGGAGGCCAGAACATGGCTGACCACCGGTACCGGGTACGCGTGGTCCTGTAATGCCTTATTAATTGTACATTTGTAATCCGCGCAGATGCGGACTTCCCCGTTAGCTTTGAGGGGGGTCACAATGGGAGTCTCCCACTTGGCGTGGGAGACCGGCTCGAGCACCCCTTGTGCCACGAGCTTTTCCAACTCTGCCTCCACTTTGGGCTGGAAGGCGAGTGGTGGCCGGCGGACGGCCACGCGGATGGGCCGGACTGCCGGGTCCAGGTCGAAGGAAACCGGGGGTCCTTTGTAGCAGCCCAATGAGCCATCGAAAACGGCGGGAAATTCCTCGCAGATGGATGAGAAGTCAGTAGAGCCCATGCGGTGTATTCCGGTCCACTGCACTCCGAGCGGCTTGAACCAGGCGCGACCTAGGAGACTGGTTAGATTGCGCTCCACCACGAGAAGGTCCAGCAGGCCATTAAAGGCATGGTACTGGACCCGGACCCTGGCTAGCCCCTTAATAGCCACTGGGTTTTTCTGGAAGTCCCGGAGGACCAACCCAGCCGGCAGCCGCAGCCAGCATGCCCCCTTCGGGCAGAGGCGGCGGAACGTAGCTGCGGACACAATTGAATATGCTGACCCTGAGTCCAGTTCCATGGAGCAAGGAACTCCCTCTATTCGGAGAGACACGGAAATTGCGCCCGGGATGGGCTGAGGCAAGTTCATTACCGTGGCCGTGGGAACGACACTACCCACTTCTTCGAAGTTCGCTGCTGGGGCACGGTGGCTGTTCCTCAGGCGGCAGGCCCGGGCGAGATGTCCTGCTTTCCCGCAGGCGCGGCAGATGGCATCACGGAAGCGGCATGTCCGTCTGTCGTGGGGGTCCCCACAGCTGGCGCACGTTGGGGCCTGCCTGTTGAGGGAAGCAGGAGAGGGAACAGAGACAGATGCTGGGCGCCGGCCCTTGGGCCTGGGGACGCCAGGCTCACCCTTCTTCGAGCGTGGTTGCATCCGGTGGACGTCCTCTTCTTCGCTTGAGTCGGGTTCGGGAGGAGCCGCCTGGTGGACTTTGGTGGCTGCCTTGTCCTTTTGCGTTGTCTCGAAGGCTGCCGCAGTTTTGAGCATCTTCTCCAAGGTTGGCTCCGGCATTGCAATGAGGCGCCGGCGGAGCTTGGCTTCCCGGACCCCTCCCATGAAGGCGGTCTCCACGTGGTCATCCATGTGGCGGAATTCGCAGCCCACGGCTAGTCGACGGAGTTCAGCCAGGAAAGTGGCGGCTGACTCCCCCGGCTGCTGCTGGCGCTGTATGAACTCCCAGCGCCTGGCCAGTTTTGATGGCTTCGGGGCGAAGTAATCGCCGAGGGTCTTGGTGAGCACGTCGTAAGACACCTCGGTGGGGTCTTGCGGGGCTAGTAGGTTCTGGGCCACCCGCATGACCTCCACCCCTCCGGAACTCAAGAGCCAGGCACTCTTCAGGTCCGCATCTGTGATTCCGCGGACCTTAAAGGCACAACCCAGCGTCTTGAGCCAGGACTCCCACGTCTCGGGGCGAGACGTATTGAAAGGGGTAATTGGTCCCGGAGCGTTTGCCATATTTACCAGAGCAGGAGCGGCGGCGGCTGTTTGAGCGATGTCCTCGTGTCTTGCGGCGGTGCCGGGGAGCGCTGAGGCTTGGCGCTGGGTAGTGCCGGAGGATTGGGCTCAGAGCGGCTTGTGGCGAGGCGTTGGAGCGCTGGAGCTCGGAGATGCCTGCGGCCGGCGGGACGGAGCTCGCTGTGCTGCTGTGGTCTGCTGGAGAGTCGCTCATCGGGATCCCATCCTCGTCGCCACTGATAAGTATTGGAGTCGGGAGTCCATGGAATAGTGAAACAGCTAGATCTTTATTGCTGGTCCGGATGAAGCCTACAACCCAGGGCTCCAAGCCCTCCTTTTATGCTGGTCAGGGACAATCCCCTGACCTCACCCAACTGGCCTGATAGGCTATTAGAAGTCTATTTACATTTCATAGGTTCCCTGGGAGAAACCTAGGTACAGGATTGGTGGCCGGTTTGAATCCACCTGGCCTTTGTTCTACCTGGCTGAAGCTCAGGTAGTTTCTTGGCCATGTGCTCTGGCCATGCTCTGGCCATGTGCTCTGGCCATGCGGTCGCAATGAAGAGAGCACATGGCGACCGCATGGTCAATACATAACAGTGGCCTAATATGCAAAGGAGCTCCTGCTACGAAATGAGCCCTGGGTATAAACCCAATCTCCTCCTCCTCCTCCTCCTCCTCCTCCTCCTCCTTCTCTTCTTCCGACACTGCTACCTTTAAGTAGCATAAACTTGCTAACTCTAGGTCCTGGCTGGAGATCTCCAGCGATTATAACTGATCTCCAGGTGAGACAGATCAGCTCCTCTGGAGAAAATGGCCACTTTGAAAGGTGGCTTCTGTGACATTATACCCCACTTAAAGTCCCTCCACGCCCTAAATCCCATGTTCTTCAGGCCCCACCCCAAAACTTCCAAGTATTTCCCAACCCAGAGCTGACAACCCTAAAGCGGGGTTCGAGGAAGATCCCATATTTATTTCTTTATTCTGCTTTTATCCCACTCTTTGTATACGGAGCTTGGAGCATCATTTAGTTGGTGGCGCACAGCCACTGAGGGAGCCTATGACTACGCATAGCTGCCACCCAATTGGCATCCACGTGTGTTTTTCTTTTATATTAGCCTTCCAAAGCAGCCATTTTCTCCAGGGAAACTGATCTCTGTTGCCTGGAGATCAGTTTTAATAGCAAGAGATCTCCAGACCAATGTTCCCTCTAAGCTGAGTTAGTGTGAGCTAGCTCAAAGTTTTTTAGCCTCTGGCTCACACATTTTTGTCTTAGCTCAGAAAGAATGGCCCAAGAGCAGACTAATTTATGCAACAGCCAAACTGTTTGCTCACAATTTTAATGCCAGTAGCTCACAAAGTAGAATTTCTGCTCACAAGATTCCATAGCTTAGAGCAGGGGTGGGCAATTGTTTTGGCTCGGGGGCCGCTTTGTGGGAGCGGAGGTTAGCAGAGGGCCACACCTTTTAAAATGATTGCATTCATTAGTTAACTTTGCATTTCAGAAAAGGTATAAATTGTATCATAAAAATCAATAAATATAAATTAAATAAAATAGTGGTAGTTTTATTTAATTTATTTATTGTGCTAATTTCATATCATCTGTAGCTGCAAGCACATTTAATTTTAGAATCAGTTTAATGAGACAAATGTACTCTATCACACTTTTCTACATTTTTTTTGAAAACAGGAGTGAGATTGCTTGTTGAGATTCTCATCACAGCCTGCGTTAATGTCTGTCAAATGTCTGTTAATGTCTATATTTACTCTTGTTGATCTTCATGCAAGAAAAACTTTGCTAACAAATATATGTAGACCCAAATATAGAGAACATTTCCCCAGCAAATTTCTTCATACATGAAAACTTTTCAGCAGACAAAGATTTGTAAAAGTCAACTAATGTCACAGCATTAAACATTTCTTTCACAGTGTGATCTGACTGCATGTCAATAAGTTCAAGCCGCAGCTCCTCAGGTGCTGACAGTGGCCAACTGTCTTGGCGGGCCGCAAAAAACTCTGTGGCGGGCCGCATGTGGCCCCCGGGCCGCCATTTGCCCACCCCTGGCTTAGAGGGAGCATTGCCCCAGGCCCCACCTGGAGGTTGGCAACCCTATGACTGCAAACCATTCCTGCCTCTTCTTTTTCTTGCACACGAATTAAAACTGTTTTCTTTTCAGCTGCTGAACACATTTAAATAAGACAGGCATACCCTAACTGGAAACAAACCTCAAATGAATAAAATCTATTGTTTTGTTCCCTAGCTGCTGTAGGGGAAGAATTCTGCTTTGAGCACAGAGAGAAATGAAAGAAGTAACTCTGAAACACTCAAAACATTTGGGATGAGTTTTGATCCAGGGGGGCGGTGGGGTGTTGCTGAATTGTTTTCTGCCTCCCTACCTTGAAATGTGGTATTAGACGAGAGTTTTATGGATACCGTGGAGTTGTGGATCATCAAAAAGACAAATCAGCGGGTTCTAGATCAAATCAAGCCTGAACCCTCCCTAGAAGCTAAAACGATTACATGAGGCTATTGTACTTTGGCTACATTCTGAGAAGACAAGGGTCTCTGGAAAAGACAATAATGCTAGGAAAAGTTGAAGGCAGCAGGAAAAGAGGAAAACCCAACATGAGAAGAGAAGAAGAGATTGGATTTATATCCTGCCTTTCACTACCCGAAGGAGTCTCGGAGCGGCTTACAGTTTCCTCTCCCTTCCCCTCCCCACAACAGACACCTTGTGAGGGAGGTGGGGCTGACAGAGCTCTTTCAGGGACTGCTCCTGAAAGAACAGCTCTGAGAGAGCTGTGACTGGCCCAAGGTCACCCAGCTGGCTTCATGTGGAGAAGTGGGGAATCAAACCCAGTTCTCCAGATTAGAGTCCACCGCTCTCTCTTTTTTTTTATAACAATTTTATTAGGTTTTCAAGATTTTTTCCATCAATAACAAAGCAGTCAAGTATAAGGACATTAAACAATAGTTAATACAGTGTTTCCATGAAAATCATCAATATATCAAACTATGTATCACTAAACTAAATATATTTCAGTCATATAACTGAGTCCACTCTCCAAAGCAGCCTTTTAATCCAGATGAAGTGATCTCTGTAGTCTACAGATCAGTTTTAGTTCTGGGAGATCTCCAGATTCCCCGGGGACTAGGGTTGCCAAGTCCCCCCAGGGGGTAGGGAAACCCCCGCTCCAGCGGCCCGCTAACTGCCCACCGGGATCGGGCCACCGGGGGGAACCCCACCCCCAAATAGCCAGGCTGAGGAGACGTACCCGGCACAATGACGATCGCGTCGGGCTCATTTCGGGGGGGGGGGGGGGAGCTCTGTAATGTGAGGGAAAACTCTATGGTTTCCCCTCGAATTACTGAGGTCCCGCCCCCAACGTGCCTGACGTGATGACATCACTTCCAGGTCACACCAGGACTCTCCCGGAGCAGCAAGGACTCCCCCCCCCCCCCGGTACAAGTAAGGTAACACTTGGCAACCCTACCAGGGAGGTTGGTCACCCTATTTCTTGTAACCCCTTAACTATTACTGCAGTAAAGTGCGAACTCCGGCATCGCTGACAAAAGTGCTTAAATCAGGGGTGTCAAACGTAAGGCCCGGGGGCCGGATCTGGCCGGTCCAGGGCTCTTATGTGATGCAAGGGAGGGAGTGCTGGGGGGGGAGTGGGGGGAGCCACTCCGATTCTGGCTTCAGCACAGCGGAACAACCTCGCCTGCAGCATTCAAGCATCGAGGGAGCGTCTGTCCAGCATTTCACTGCTGCCCCTCCAGTCCACCTCTGTGGGTTTTCCTCTGCACCCCTCTCCCACCCCAGGGGGCCTTGCAGTGAGGACACACCAACTCGGAGCTTACCAGCTGCTGTCCTTTATACAGTCTCTGTCTCCAGTATCTGGAATTATGTTTTCTGGCACACAATGGCCCAGCCTGACAAAGGTCCTTTCCGCACCAGACCTTAAGTCCCAGTTCAACCCTGTCCCCGAACTTACGTTCTACACTACACATGAGTTCACCCCTGTAATTATCTCGGGGGTATTTTTTGTTTCCACATTACATTGAGGTCAACCTGGTTTCACCCCACACTTGTCCCGGGATGAACGGACACTGCTATAACCAGGGATAAACGCAAGGTATCGTGTCGCGAGCTGAGCTCCGATGGGATCCAAGTGCGGAAAGGACCAAGGAGACATTTATTTCAGATCCGGCGTAACAAACGAATTTGACACTTCTGCCTTAAATGGCTGCTTCTCCCACCCTCCGAACCTTCCTGTGAAGAAAGTGACATTCACATCCAATTTGGCCTGGAGCTGGCTCGCTTCTGATTTGGATTTTCGAATCCTTGTATTGACACAAGACATTACAAACAGTTGAAACCTGACCTCTTGACGTAGCTTTCCTACCACCGGGTTGCCTGCTTATTAAAATAAAATGGAACCGTGAGGTAATACGCGAAACAACGTGGCGGTTTTGACTTTAGGCCTTACCGGCGCTAAAGCTGATTATAACCAGTGCACAGTGAAGAATTATTTTCCTCTCTGAAACCCAGCAGGAACTGCCTATCTGACATGCGTCCAGTGCTTTTGAGAAAGAATTTAGTATTCATTCACACAGAGCCGCCAGAAAACACACAAACGCACACACCACCGCCGCAAGCACTTATTTTGTCTGAGGGCAGAACGGGGTCATTTCCATACAGACAATTAGCAGCCAGAAATTAAATCCTGTCGTGGCAAGGACGTGGGTGAAACCCGGCTTCCTTTCAGATTTCAGCCGAATTCTCATTAACATGATGACAGACAGCATATCGACTGTGGGTGTAGTACCCCTTTCCTGTCAGACAGCCATTTATTTTCCTGTCTGCCTGAGAAGAATGCACGACACCCTGTACGAAGGTGTGCCATGGGATTTCACGATGGAAGCCCAGAGAAAGAACAGGAAGAAAGAAGTACCAGGTTTTGGGGGGTCACCACGCCAGCAGGTTGGAAGCCCAGATATTGCTGAACAGCTGAAGAGGAGGAAGGGGGAGAGACCCAAGTGCCGCGTGATGGACTGAGCTCCCGTCTCTGACCCCAGCTCCTGCCAACCTAGCAGTTCGAAAGCAAGAAATTGCCAGTAGATAAATAGGTACCACTTCGGCAGGAAGGTAACAGCATTCCATGTGCCTCAGCGTCTAGTCATGCTGGCCACATGACCACAGAGATGTCTTTGGACAGCGCTGGCTCTTCAGCTTGGAAATGGAGATGAGCACTGCATCCCTAGAGTCGGATTCAACTGGCTTTCAAGGAAGGGAAACCTTTACCTTTTACTTAGGTGGTATATCAAACAAATGCTGTGATAAAAATGAATGTGTCATTTAATAAATCTTATGATCAAATTATATTACAAATGACACTTTTACAGTATTGCTAAGGAAATTCTAACATTCTCAAGGAAAAGTCCATCATCCTCAATGAGCACCCAGTTATAAACTCATTTCACCAAACTTCCTCAGGAGTAATCCTATTACACTGAAAAATGTCGGCCTCTTGATATAGCTTAACTTCTTTTTTACTTTCTTCAGATTATCTTCTGGTTCCATTTTCAAACCATTACAGCTTAACTTCTTGTTTACTTTCTCCAAATTATCCTGGAACAAACATGGTTATTTAGAATGGAAAGAAACATGAAGCTGAATGGAATATTGTTCTGTTTGGTGTATAAGTGTGCGGATTCTAATCTCGGAGAACCGGGTTTGATTCCCCGCTCCTCCACTTTCACCTGCTGGATGACCTTAGGCAAGCCATAGTTCTGTACCAGCTGCTCTCTCAAGGACAGTTGTCTCAGAGCTCTCTCAGCCCCACCTTCCTCACAGGGTGTCTGCTGTGGGGAGGGGAAGGGAAAGGAGTTTGTAAGCCGCTCTGACACTCCAAGTGAGTGAAGGGCAGGATATAAATCCAATCTCTTCTCTTCTTCTTGTTTTAATTTCTTTTAATTTTTGAAATTATTAATAATTTTGAACTTTTAACTTACTTCTAGTTCCATTTCAAGTATTTGAATTAGGAGCAAGCCAGTTAATTTATTTCTTAGTAGTAGCAATCAGTCCTCTTTTCTATCTGGCTAGAAGCCTTCTTTTTTAAAATTGGCTGGCAATTGCTCTCTGTCTCCAGTTGCTGGTGGTGGCCAGAGATTTCCTGAGGTTACAACTGGTTTCTGGGACACAAGAGATCAACTCGCCTGGAGAAAATGGCCACTTTGGAAGGCCATTTCCAATGAAAATGGCCACTATGACATTGTAGAAGAAGAGATTGGATTTATACGCCGCCCTTCGCTACCCAAGAGAGTCTCAGAGTGGCTTACAAACTCCTTTCCCTTCCCCTCCCCACAGCAGACACCCTGTGAGGTAGGTGGGGCTGAGAGAGCTCTGACAGAAACTGCTTTCTACAACTCTGAGGGGAAGATACCATCTGAAGAAGAAGACTCGGTTTTTATACCCCCCGTTTCTCTGCCTTAAGGAGTCTCAAAGCGGCTTACAATCGCCTGTCCCTTCCTCTCCCCACAACAGACACCCTGTGAGGCAGGTGAGGCTGAGGGAGTTCAGAGAGAGCTGTGACTGGCCCAAGGTCACCCAGCAGGCTTCACGGGGAGGAGGCGTGGGGAATCAAACCCGCTTCTCCAGATCAGAAGAAGAAAAGTTGGTTTTTATACCCCACTTTTCTCTGCCTTAGAGAGTCTCAAAGCAGCTTTCAATCACCTTCCCTTCCTCTCCCCACAACAGACACCCCGTGAGGTAGGTGGGGCTGAGAGAGCTCTGAGAGAACTACCCTTGAGAGAACAGCTCTGAAAGAACTTGTGACCGACCCAAGGTCACACCAGCAGCTGCATGTGGAGGAGTGGGGGAATCAAACCCAGTTCTCCCAGATTAGAGTCCCCGCTCTTAACTACTACACCAAACTGGTTGGGTGGATTTCTATGGGAGTAGGGAGTCCTTGCCCTGACCTGTATGGCCCAGGTTAGCCAGGTGGTCTGGTCAGATCTTGGAAACGAAGAAGAGTTAGCCCTGGTGAGATCTCCAAGGAAGTCCAGGGTTGCTACGCAGAGCCAGGTCACATCATCTCTGTGAGCCTTCAAAAACCTTTGGGGTTGCCATAAGTTGGCTAAAACTTGTCAGCGTTTTCCACCACCAAGGCACTACTTCAGGTCTGTGATAGTTGAGTTTGGAGGCCTGAGGCCCACGTTTGAATCTTGACACACCCAGGAAGTGAGGATGGGAAGTGCCAAGAAAAATGCCACCTATCAGCCCGGCTTGTGTCACAACATGATTTGTATGGACTAATTACAATATTTATACCCTGCCCTTCCCTCTTGGCACAAGGTGGCTTATTGTGAAGGTAAATTGGATTAAAATGAGAACACCTTGAAATGCTGATTGCTTTCTGAGGCTCAGTTGTTAGCTAAATTTGGCATGTGAATGTCTGAAAAGAGAGATCCATCAAAGATTTATGAGGGGCGTGAGCTCCCGTCTCCGGCCCCAGCTCCTGCCAACCTAGCAGGTCGAAAGCAAGAAATTGCAAGTAGATAAATAGGTACCGCCTCGGTGGGAAGGCAACAGCATTCCTTGCACCTCGGCGTCTAGTCATGCTGGCCACATGACCACGGAAAAAGTCTTCGGACAGCGCTGGCTCTTCGGCTTGGAAACAGAGACGAGCACCGCCCCCTAGAGTCGGATTCGACTGGCTTTTGAGCAAGGGAAACCTTTACCTTTATCTTTTTATCCTATAAAAGCCCTGACCTGAATGGCCCAGGTTTGTGGATGCCAGGCTCCAGGTGGGACCTGGGGACCCCCCCGGAAATACAGCTTCTCCCCATTCTACCGAGATTAATTCCTGTGAAGAAAATGAATGCTTCGGAGGGTGGACTGTATGGCATTGTACCCCACTGAGGTCCCTGTCCTCCCCAGGCTCCACCCCCAAGTTTGATTCCCCATTGCTCCACATGCAACTGCTGGTGTGACCTTGGGACAGTCACATGTTCTTTCAGAGCTGTTCTCTCAGGAGCAGTTCTCGAGTGAGCTCTCTCAGCCCCACCTACCTCACAGGGTGTCTGGTGTGGGGAGAGGAAGAGAAAGGAGATTGTCAGTCGCTCTGAGACCCTTCACGTAGTGAAGGGTGGGGTATAAATCCAAACTCTTCTCTTCTTCTTCTTCAACCACCACTATCCTATAACTCCATTCTGCTGGTGATGGAGACTTTCTCGGGTATGGACGGCTTCAAGAGGGAATTGGATAAACATATGGAGCAGAGGTCCATCAGTGGCTATGAGCCACAAGGTATAGATAGGAACTCTCAGTCTGGGGCAAGGGATGCTCTGTATTCTTGGTGCTTGTGGGGGCAACAGTGGGAGGGCTTCTAGTGTCCTGCCCCCACTGGTGGACCTCCTGATGGCACCTGGTATATTTGGCCAATGTGTGACAGAGTGTTGGACTGGATGGGCCACTGGCCTGGTCCATCCTTGGCTTCTCTTATGTTCTTAGATGTCAGTGCTGTGGTATTGTATTAAAATTGTTAAAATTGATAAAAATGATAAATTCAAAATACATCTATAAGTCTGAGGCTTCAATAGGCATTCGGCTCCAGCTTGCTATGTGGATAAACCAGACCCACTCGTTGAAAATCCATCCAAATATTGTTTGTTTTTTGCTTGATCGCTATTTTGTAATATTTTTGAGTTGCTATTTGCCTGCTGACATCGCTTTCCTTTTCACTCTGTACGAAACCGTTAAGATTGGGGTTTTTTTAATTCATTCATTGGGTAAATCAGGACAGGAACTGATTGTTAACTCTTTTGTTTCTGTTATTAGAATAATTTATTATTGTCACTTTCCTGCGTTGGGTAACCTTTTGCCTTCTATTTGTTATCGATCTGTTGTCTCAAAGCTATGATTAAGTGCGGGCGGAAACGCAGTGGAAGACGATGAATAATATTAATGCTTTAATGCCGGCATTGGGAACAGGCTTGTCTCAGAGGTGACAAAAACCATTTGTGCCGAGGAACTCTTATTTGCTATATTTATTCATCATGAGTTCCGCATAATGATTCATGCATATTGAGGCATTGGCCACACTGTGAGGGACTCCAAATGTTCAGAAGGAACACGTGGTGCAGTCCCCTTGAGATGGGAAGGCTTTGGAGAGCGAGTGGGAAATCTCACCGCTAAAATGTCCCTCAAGGACGAATATTCCCCCTGCCCAGAAAACAAGCACAACATAAAGAAGCGTTGACCGTACCCTGTGCTTTCCTGGAACACTTCCATTGGCTCATAGGCTGCAACTCTGTTTTCTAAGGACAGGGTTACCATCCCCCCAACTGAGAGTGGGGTTCCCCCAATTTCGGCACCCCGAATCTGCCAGCCCGTTATCCAAAGGCCTCACCCAATACGATGATAAGAACATAACATACGAACATAAGAGAAGCCAATGTTGGATCAGGCTAGTGGCCCATCCAGTCCAACACTCTGTCACACAGTGGCCAAAAACACCAGGTGCCCTCAGGAGGTCCACCAGTGGGGCCAGGACACTAGAAGCCCTACCACTGTTGCCACACACACACCCCCCCCAGCACCAAGAATACAGAGCATCACTTGCCCCAGACTGAGAGTTCATATCTATACTTTGTGGCTAATAGCCACTGATGGACCTCTGCTCCAGATATTTATCTAATTCCCTCTTGAAGCTGTCCATGCTTGTAGCCGCCGCCACCTCCTGTGGCAGTGAATTCCACGATGAATTCCATGATGTCACCTGGAGGTGATGTCATCACACCAGGTACGCGGAGGATGCCCTAACATCTGGCCAAAAACTCTATGGTGAACATAGAGTTTTTGGCCAAATGCTAGAGCATCCCCTGCACAACATGCCCTCCCATATCATCACATCACACACACCTGGGAAGAAGCATGGAGCCCTCCCCCAGCAGAAGGTTAAGCACCTGACATCCCTGTCTAAGGAACACACGGCTGCTGCTGAAATTGTAGTAGTGTCTACTTCATCTTACTCGGTGTCCTGAAGATGCCTGTTTTTCTACGCAGGCTCCTTATCACTAGCTGCCGTGGATGGAGGCAGGAGATTGTACAGCGTCGTGAGCTCGGAGCATGAGGGGCACTGAAGTAGATGTTCTGCAGGGGGGAGATATCTACCAAGGCTTCCATTTTCACTGGCAGCTCTGAGTCCCCAAGTTGTCCTCCAGATCATACACTATGTCAGGGCCCTGGACTAGAAGTTCTGCCTCAGTCATCCCTCAGAGTTTTAGCTGCATTTTTTTCTTTCCTTTTTTTTTTTTTTGCTCTCAAGTCACAGCTGATTCATGGGTTGAAGGTCAAAGAAGAAGGGGACAACAAAGGATGAGATGGTTGGACAGTGTTATCGATGCAACGATCAAGAAGTTGAGCAAACTCCAGAGGACAACAGAGGACAGGAGGGCCCGGCGTGATGTGGTCCATGGGATCACGAAGAATTGGACCCGACTGTGCAGCTGATCCAGAAGAACTGGCTGGCCACTGTGTGAGACAGGATGCTGGACTGGATGGACTATTGGTCTGATCCAGCAGGGCTCTTCTTATGTTCTCATAAGATCTCCGGGCCTCACCTGTAGGTTGGTGACCCTGTGTTCAGATTATTATTTCCCTTTTAGAATTCCAAGACGATACATATCTGTTTCAACCCGGTCAAAATCTTTGAAGCAACTTCGCCTTCCTACAGATTCTTAGAATAAAAACAGGTGGTCTTCAACAAGCAAGTCCACAATGAAGAACAGAAAGGGAACAGAGGGGGACGAAAGGGAAATTAGCCCCACCCACATGGCGCTTGATGCAATCACCAGACCCTCCTGTAACATTCCAAGCACTTCACCCATGATTGTCTATCCAATTTAAGGAGGGAGAAGGAAAAGGACATGATGAGGGAGAGGCCGCTGCCCCGACTGTAGCAACGCAGCTGTTGGCAGCGCACGAGTCCTTCAAATACCGTGATTGAAGAGGCCCTTCAGACTCCTGCTGAGATCTCAGGGAACGTCCAGACGGGCTCGGCCTCCTCCGATGATAATTGTAGAGTATTTATGGAAATGGAATAAGTCTCCAGTTGGCCGTGTGCCAGCTGCCACTGTCTTTCTGATGAATAGCAGTGTATTTTTAAATGCGTCTTTTCAAAAAAAAAGAAGAACAACATTAGCGTGGGGGGGGGACCTGCCATTACAGTTCTAGCGTTTCCATAACTTTCACTCACAGAACTGTCTGGTTTCAGGTTTAGCAGAAACGCTGGGGGGGGTTTTTTCCTTCACTCCCCCCCCCCATTCCTCCCTTTCTCAGATCAACAGCAAAAAGACATCGTGACTGAGAGAGAAGTGGTTTATATCGATTCGCTGCTCTCCCTTTAAAACAAAGCCTGGGTGCTATTGATCTTTGCAGTCTTCAGGAGTGTCTTTTTTGCCCTATGAACTTTTTTTTTAATTGGGGCAAGCGTTTGGGGAGGTTTGGGGGCGGGACATGGAGGCGCATGCCGTCCTGTGTACTGCTGCGTTGCTTCCGGGAGAAATCCGGAAGTTTCACAGGGTAGCTCTAGGAATTGCTGGAAATTTATGGTAACCATAGAGTTTCTGGCAATTCACAGACTAGCCTACGTCACTTCTGGATGTGATGTAACGGCACACAGCATGCTGACTTCTAAAATGATAATTTCTCCCGCTGTTGCAGGAGGCCTGACGGATGTCAAAATGTTTGAATTTCCCAGACAAACAGTTAATCATAAGAACATCAGAGAAGCCAATGTTGGATCAGGCCGATGGCCCATCCAGACCAACACTCTGAGTCACACAGTGGCCAAAAACACCAGGTGCCATCAGGAGGTCCAGCAGTGGGGCCAGGACACTAGAAGCCCTCCCACTGTTGCCCCCCCCCCCAAGCACCAAAAATACAGAGCATCACTTGCTCCAGACTGAGAGTTCCCATCTATAGGTAAAGGTAAAGGTTTCCTTTGCTTGAAAGCCAGTCGAATACGACTCTAGGGATGCGGTGCTTATCTCCGTTTCCAAGCTGAAGAGCCAGCACTGTCCGAAGACTCATCTGTGGTCATGTGGCCGGTATGACTATACGCCGAGGCGCACGGAACGCTGTTACCTTCCCACCAAAGTGGTACCTATTTATCTACTTGCAATTTCTTGCTTTCGAACTGCTAGGTTGGCAGGAGCTGGGGCCAGAGACGGGAGCTCACTCTGTCATGCAGCACTCAGGCTAGCCTAATCTCGCCAGATCTCAGAACCTAAGCAGAGCCAGAACCTAACCTGAGAGCCCCCCTCCCCTTGAGAGCCAGTTTGGTGTAGTGGTTAAGAGTACGGACTCTCATCTGGGAGAACCGGGTTTGATTCCCCACTCCTCCACATGCAGCTGCTGGTGTGACCTCAGGTCAGTCCCAAGTCCTTTCAGAGCTGTTCTCTCAAGGGCAGTTCTCGAGAGAGCTCTCTCTGCCCCGCCTACCTCAAAGGGTGTCTGTTGTGGGGAGGGGAAGGGAAAGGGATTGTAAACTGCTCTGAGACTCTTTCGGGTAGTGAAGGGCAGGGTATAAATCTAATCTCTTCTTCTTCTTAAGAATTTTCTAGCTCTTTCATGGCTGCCCTTCTCAGGTCTCAATCTCCCTCTGACTGCATGGTTGAAGTCTCCCTTTTGGTTGACGGTGGTGCCAAGGAATAGAAAATCTTGTGCATTCGTTGCATATAAATGGCATAAACCTGCCGTACAAAGAAGCAAAGGACTCATCAACAGTGACAAAATGAAGGTGGACCCAAAACTGTCAAGAATGGCGGTGCACAGAATCGAAAAGAAACACGAGTGAACACTTTGGGTTTTCCTGCTGGACAATTAGGACAGCTCTGAAAATGCAAAGAGACAGTTGGCCGGCCACTTAAGACCCAGGTTATGAATAGCTTCCGATGTCATTAGTGGATTCTGTACATCCCATTATTGCTCCTCTGAGTCATCTGGTCTCCGTGCCTCTAAGCTGTTTATATAAAGGAAGCAGTAAAAAATAATTGCACCACCGACGCTGACTGTGATGGACAGCCTGCTGGTTTCCAAAAGCCCCAAAGTTCTCTACCCCGGAATGATTCTCCTGAATTACATTGCTTGAGAGATCCGCAGCGTGCCAAAAAATGCAAATGGGCTCTTGCTTCCTTCAAAACTGCAGGGCATGTCCCCCCTTATCTTTGACTTCTGACCCTCTGTTCAGAATGTTGTAGGGGTCGGTCTCTAAGCATTCTTTCCATCCTGCTCCAACGGTGCCCCAGCAAGGGTCTGTCTTCTGGGATAAGACGATATCCGGGACTGGACGGTTAAGAACATCTGGGGTTCTGCATTAGCTTGTAGGAATGAGTCCTAGGGGATATTTGTAGGATGGAGGTCCAAATACAGGTGTTGACATAGCACTGAGTCCGGCTGTGGAGCAGAGAAAGGATGAGCAGATTCCAAGAAGGCAAGCCGGAGACCTATGAGGACTCCTTCAAATTCCAGTAATCCTAGCCCTGGTACATTGCTTATTAGATGTCACTTCATGTTGGTTGTATTAGGGTTGCGCAAT
Source organism: Lepidodactylus listeri (assembly GCA_029233225.1). Taxonomy (NCBI): domain Eukaryota; kingdom Metazoa; phylum Chordata; class Lepidosauria; order Squamata; family Gekkonidae; genus Lepidodactylus; species Lepidodactylus listeri. The sequence continues at coordinate 93,499,031 of JARCFY010000011.1, read as the reverse complement.
GTTCCCTCTAAGCTGAGTTAGTGTGAGCTAGCTTGCAGTTTTTTAGCCTCCAGCTCACACACACTTTTGTCTTAGTTCAGGAAGGATGGCTCCAGAGCAAACTAGTTTATGCCGTAGACAGTCCCTAGGAGATATACCAACTTTCAGCTGTGCTCTGCATTGGGCATGTCTTCTGTTCTTTACAGGAGTTTCTGGTATCCCTAAAATAGGAATATATAATTTCATAGAAAGGAGTGTTTCCGAGGTGAGCGCGCTTCTCCCTGCAGCCTCAGGCCCTCCAATCCCTCAGGGGAAATTACATATACCATCCATTTCAAACAGTCCCAACAACAATCAAAATACAGACTAACAGCCAATTAATATAAACACAACCCTCCCTTCCAGTAATTAGTATAAGACATTCTCATGTCTAAAATATTCATATATAGTTTCATCGAAAGGAGTGCTTCTGAGGTGAGTGTGTTCTCCATGCAGCTTCCGGCCCTCCAAGCCCTCAGGGGAAATTGCGCCTTTTTCTTCCTTATAAGGAGAAGAGATTGTATTTATATCCTGGCCTTCACTCCAGGTCTCAAAATGGCTTACAATCTCCTTTCCCTTCCCCTCCCCACAACAGACACCCTGTGAGGTAGGTGGGGCTGAGAGAGCTCTTTCGAGGACTGCTCTTGAGAGAACAGCTCTGAAAGAACTTGTGACTGACCCAAGGTCACCCCACCCCCGAAGTGGCCAGATCGGGCCGACATGCCCAGCGTGATGACGTCACCTGGAAGTGATGTCATCACGCTGGGCACGTCACCGGGAGACGCTCTAGAAATCAGGGTGATTGCCAGAGCATCGCCTGGTGACGTGCCCAGTGTGATGACATCACTTCCAGGCGACATCATAAGGCGCGCACGAATGTCCCGGAATGGGACCACCACTCCCCCGCTGCACATTGTAAGTCAGTTGGCAACCCTATGGATGGCCCCGGATGGCCGGATCTTGGAAGTTAAGCAGGGTCAGCCTTGAGTCGGAGGAAGAGTCACTGAGTCTGACTGTGAAGTAGAAAAAGGACATATGAGGACTTCTTCAGGTTTCTGTAAGCCTGGGCCTGGTGTGACAATTCAGGCCTGTAGTATTTCAGCAGCAGCAGCAGCAGAAGAAGAGATTGGATTTATTCCCCTCCCTTCACTATCCGAAGGAGTCTCAGAGCGGCTTACAATCTCCTTTCCCTTCCCCTCCCCACGACAGACACCCTGCGAGGTAGGTGGGGCTGAGAGAGCTCTGGCAGAAACTGCTCTTTTTCAAGAACAGCTGTGCCAGAACTGTGGCTTGCCCAAGGTCATCCAGCAGGTGCAAGTGGAGGAGTGGGGAATCAAACCCGGTTCTCCCCAATTACAATCCGCGCACTTAACCACTACACCAGACTGAGCAGACCAGGTTCTCAGTCTTTCTGACTTGTGTCTAGCCAGTCTCTTGAAGATGCACCAACTTTCAGCTGTGCTCTGCGTTGGGCGTGTCGTCTGTTCTTTACAGGATCTTCCAGTAATCCTAAACTAACGTATAGTTTCATAGAAACGATTGCTTTTCAGGTGAGCATGCTTCTCTCTCAGCTTCAGGCCCTCCAATCCCTCAGGGAAAATTACATATAATATGCATTTCAAGTAGCCCCAACAACAATCAAAATACAGACTAACAGCCAATTAATATAAACACAATCCTCCCTTCCAGTAATTAGTATAAGAAATTCTCAGGCTTAAAATATTAATGTATAGTTTCATCGAAAGGAGTGCTTCTGAAGCGAGCATGCTTTTCCCTACAGCTTTGGGCCCTTCAGTACCTCAGGGAAAATTGCGCCTTTTTTTCCTTATAAGGAGAAGAAGAAATTGGATTTATACCCCGCCCTTCACTCAGAGTCTCAGAGCAGTTTACAATCTTCTTTCCCTTCCTCTTCCCACAACAGACACCCTGTGAGGTAGGTGGGGCTGAGAGAGGTCTTTTGAGAACTGCTCTTGAGAGAACTGCTCTGAGTGAACAGCTCTGAGAGAACTTGTGACTGACCCAAGGTCACACCAGCAGCTGCATGTAGAGGCATGCAGAATCAAACCTGGCTCTCCCAGATTAGAGTCTGCGCTCCTTATGGAAAACAAATGTAAAAATTACTAAAGCAACTCCATATAAAGAAAATATTTATAAAATGTTTTATAGATGGCATATGACTTCAGATAAATTAGCAATTTTTTTACCCTGACCTACCAAATGATTGTTGGAAATGTCAAAAAAAAATGTTGGTTTCTTTTTTTTTCATATGTGGTGGATATGTGATCGAGTCAAAAAAATATTGGTCTTGGATTCATGACTTGTTACAAAAAACGTTAAAAAGTACTATACCTTTCATACCAGAATTGTTCTTACTGAATATGTTACCAGAAAATTGTAAAAAGCAAGATTTCTATCTTATTATATATGTAGTAACAACTGCAAGAATATTATATGCTTAATTGGTTCTGAGTCGACTGCTCTTACATACAGTATGTATGTGTAGCCTTTAAAATGTAAATACGTCAAACATGTTTCTTATGGGCATACTCACTAACCAACTATGAGAAAGGCAATCCTTATTTTGACTTCTCTTGAGCATATCAAGTGCTAACCCAAATCTGCCGCTATTAACATGTGGAAGCTCTCCAAAATCTTATCGAATTTCAGCCTTGTTCGTTGCCCTCAAGTCACAGCTGACTTATAGAGACCTTTGGTGGTGTTTTCAAGGCAAGAGGCTTTCGGAGGTGGCTTGCCATTGCCTGCCTCTGCATGGCGACCCTGGTATTCCTTGGAGGTCTCCCATCCAAATACTGAGCAGGGCCGACCTTGCTTAGCTTCTGAGATCTGATGAGATCGAGCTAGCCTGGGTTATCCCAGGCCAGGGTGTAAGCCTATAGTTCCATTGGCTTCAACTGGACTTGTGTGAATTGAATTGCCCCCCCAGCGTGCCTGAGTTATTGCAAGGCTGTGTGGCCATGTAAAAACCAATACTGAAATAAATGCGATTGGCTTATAATTCAGGGATGGGCAAATTGTGGCCCGGGGGCCACATGCGGCCCGCCACAGAGTTTTTTGCGGCCCGCCAAGAAGATTTCTGGACTTCAAGAAAATTAAGCCTAAATTCAGTTTGCTCTCTTATCCCATCACTGCTGATATTGATACAGCACCTGAGGAGCTGCAGCTTGAACTTACTGACATGCAGTCAGATCACACTGTGAAAGAAATGTTTAATGCTGTGACATTAGTTGACTTTTACAAATCTTTGTCTGCTGAAAAAATTCCATGCATGGAGAAATTTGCTGGGGAAATGTTCTCTATATTTGGGTCTACCTATATTTGTGAGCAAAGTTTCTCTTGCATGAAGATCAACAAGAGTAAATATAGATGCTCTTTGACAGACATTAACTTGCAGGCTGTGATGAGAAATCTCAACAAGCAATCTCCCTCCTGATTTCCAAAAAAGTTGTAGAAAAGTGTGATAGGGTACATTTGTCTCATTAAACTGATTCTAAAATTAAATGTGCTTGCAGCCATAGACGATATGAAATCAGCACAATAAATAAATTGAATAAAACTACCGCTATTTTATGTAATTTATATTTATTGATTTTTATGATACAATGTATACCTTTTCTGAAATGCAAAGTTAACTAATGAATGCGATCATTTTAAAAGGGGCGGCCCTCCGCTAACCTCCACTCCTACAAAGTGGCCCCCGAGCCAAAGCAATTGCCCACCCCTGGCTTATATAGATAGGGCTGGTTGGCTTATAGACAGGGCTCAGTCATCCCAGTGACTGCTGGGAGGTCAATGATATGAGCCTAATACACAGCAGGGGCTCAGCTCATTCCTAGCCACTAGCAGGATGGGAAAGGTCTGTCATCGCTTCTTGGATTCGGCTGGAAGTGGCACAGCAATGGGAGATGTCGGGGGGGGGGGGGCACGTTGCTCGAACCTATCCTGCTGGTAGATCAGCAGGAGCTGAGGCCAAGCGAAAGCAGCTTGCCACAGACGGGGAAATGAATGGGGTGAGATCTGTACCTGCGACTTGGCAGCGGGAACTGTCTTGTCGTTCTTTTAATCGTCACGTCTGCCCGTTACCCAAGCGGTCTGCGCAGAAAGCACAGAAAGCAGAGGGGCAATCCATTACAGCGCCCTTAGAATATATTGAGGTATTGTACTTTAATGCTCTGTACGTGGGGCTGCCCTTGTCTCAAATCTGGAAGCTGCAGCTAGTGCAGAATGTGGCAGCCGGGCTGTTGACGGGTATCCCCATGGGGGAGCACGTCCAGTCAGCACTGAAAGCACTACACCGGCTGCCAATAGCCTACCAGATTCATTTCGAGATGATGGTTTTAAGCTTTAAAGCCGGATTTAGCTTCAGCCAACTCAGTCGAAGCCAACCAGCCACGCCGTGCAATGCCCGGTCCAGATCTTCCGGTCTGGAGTCTGACTGGTCGCCCAACATCAGATAGAGCTAAGTGTCATCTGCATACTGGTGACATCCCAGCCCATATCTCCGGGCAATCTGGCCAAGGGGGTGCGTGTAGATGTTAAATAGCATTAGGGACAGCACCACCCCCTGAGGCACCCCACACTCAAGTGGGTGTCTCCTGGACTGCTGTTCCCCGAGCACCACCCTTTGTCCCCGACTCTGGAGAAAGGAAGCAAGCCATTGTAAGGCAGGCCCCTGTATCTCTATGTCGATGAGGCGGTGGGTCAGCAACTGATGGTCGACCGTGTCGAATGCCGCTGACAGATCCAACAACAGTGCTGCCGTACTGCCCCGATCCAGATGTCTCCAAAGGTCATCAGTAAGGGCAACCAGTGCTGTCTCTGTCCTGTGTCCTGGGCAGAAGCTGGACTGGAAGGGATCTAATACAGAAGTGTCATCCAGAAAGCCCTGCAACTATATCACCACTGCCCTTTCAATCAATTTGCCCAAATAGGGCAAATTGGAAACCGGCCGGTAGTTGGCCAATTCGGCCAGATCCAAAGATGCTTTTTTCAAGAGAGGGCGGACCATCGCTTCCTTGAGTGCCCCAAGGAACCGCCCCTCCAAGAGGGACTTGTTGATAATCTCCCTTCGGACACCTTGAAACCCCTCATGGCCCGCTTTAATAAGCCAGGAAGGGCAAGGCCGCATGTGGTTGGGCGTACAGTCAAGAGCAATCTGTCAACCTCCTCCAGGCTGAACGGGCTGAAATAATCCAAGGCCGGAATCAAAGACATGCAAGGGGCCTCGAGTTCGCTCACTGTATCAACTGTGGCGGGGAGGTCACGGCGGAGTGTCAAGATTTTATCCGCGAAGTAGCTCGCAAATGCCTCACAGCTGATATCCAATTCCCTAACATTTGGTCTGCCCTGTGGCAGAACTGTCATAGACCGAATCGTTCTAAACGATTGGGTTGGGCGTGAGCTTGCGGACACAATCGTGGCTGCATAGAATTCTCTCTTCGCGGCTTTGACTGCCATCTCATAGGATCTCACAAATGTCCTATAAGATGCTCTTGTGGCTTCGTCTCGAGCACAGCACCACTGTCTAAGCTCTCGCTTCGTAAGCCGCGGCTCCTAGGTAAACCAGGGAGCAAGCCTAGAATGAGGGCGCAGAGGGTGACGGGGAGCGATCTTGTTGATGGCCATGGAGAGCCGGCTATGCCAGTCCTCCACTAGCTCATCCAATGAGCTGTCAGGGGGCATCGGATCCCGTAGAGCCATCTGGAGCCACACAGGGTCCATTTGGCTCCGCGGGCGAGCTAAAATACGCTCGCCGCTAAACAGGGTCGGGGTGGAACATTCAGACAGGCCCTCAGGGCATGGTGGTCCGACCATGGTACTCCCAAAGCAGTGATCCGGTCCACTGTTACCCCAGCTGCGAAGATCAAACCTACTTTACAAGGTTGTTGTGAGGATAAAATGGGAGGAAAAGAGAACAATTTTGGGTTCCTATTGGGGAGAAAGGCTGGGTATCAATCAATCAAAGTATCCTCTATCCTGGTTGCCAACTTAGAGGCAAAAGGAACATCTGGCAATTGCAATGGGTATACTCATGAGGTGTGACAAAGGTTCGCCTTGATTGGCAATGCAGGGCTCTGGATCATCTCATTCCACCTGTTCCCATTAAGATACGGTCCTTTACGGAAAAACTGGAATACAGGAGAGCTCTTCCGTTGAGTTCGCCGGTTCCGCCCTGACAAATCTGCCTACAGCCCAGGACAGGATGGGAGTGGTTCCATCCGTGAGACTTCCTGCCCCAGTTTCCCCCAGACTTCCCCCCCCCCTCAACTTCCTCTGGAACTGAAATCTCTCCATTATTCATAGATCATGATACCCGACCAGCTTGTCCCAGTGACCTGTTGGTCTAACTCCTTCTCAACGAGGTCTCTTGGCCGTGTCCCAAAGAACCACATTGATACAGACCTGCCAACGTAGCGGACAATTGCTTTAATCGCCCCGGTTTGACTGACTCGCAAAGTATGCCATTAATTTCCCCGCAGGACTGAAAGGCTCATCCACACAGCCTTATCTTATCTCGAGAGGTTATTAAGGAAACACACCGCGCTCCAACCGTTCCAGGGCAGGGAGGAGGAAGAAGGGTGCTGACTCAGGCCTAACCCAACTCAGTGCAAAGAGCAATTTGTCCGATGCAAAATGACAAGCTGGGAGCACTGCAGTGGAGGGGGAGGACTGTATACGGAGACTTAAATCTCCAATTTGACAACCATTCATTTTATATTTGCTGTGGGAGAGGGGCCCACCTCAGCTAAACGACAAAACAGCTTGTCTCGCATTATGCAAAAAATCCTTGGCCAAGATTCAAATCCTTATTACAGCAGCACGCAATTGGATTCTTACCTCCGAAGAAGAAGAAGAAGAAGAAGAGATTTGATTTATATCCCGCCCTTTACTACCCAAAGGAGTCTCAGAGCGGTTTACAAACTCCTTTCCCTTCCCCTCCCCACAACAAACACCCTGCGAGGTAGGTGGGGCTGAGAGAGCTCTGACAGAAACTGCTCTTTTTCAAGAACCGCTCTGACAGAACTATGGCTTGCCCAAGGTCATCCAGCAGGTGCAAGTGAAGGAGTGGGGACTCAAACCCAGTTCTCCCAGATTAGAGTCCACACACTTAACCACAACACCAAACTGGGGTGCCAATCTCCAGGTGGGTGAAAAAGAAGAAAAAAATCATCTGTATAATTAAACCTCCAAAAGACACTAAATATAATGCTTACAAATTATTTACGTAATCAGCAACAACAAACATACAAAACAATCTCAATACCAGTCTTGAAATTCATATATAAATAAATTGTGCAACTAGGAAAAGATCCAGGTTCATGAGTCACAGAACAAAGGATTCAGAAGTAAATTGCAAATTCAAAAATCCACTCAATACACCAACAGTGCTTCAGGTGACTAGAATCGTCTGTTCCTGAAGACGTAAAGGTCTGCTCACATAGCAGCTCAGCAAGTTTAGTTCCAGCTGACGGGGCGAACCGGTGTTGTAGCACCTTGTTTCACCAAAGCCTTATCTAAGATGGAGCTGTAATAACTTAACAAGAACCAAAATTACTGCATAATAAAAGATTTAATGTCACTGCATTATTCCAGATGGTTGTATGCCTAGCTCTAGTGACTCATGAACTTGGCTCTTGCCCTATTTGCACAATTCATTTATATGAATTTCAAGATTTGCATCGAGATTGTTTTGTATGTTTCTTGTTGCTCATAAACACCATGCATAGTGTCTCTGAGCATTTTTCGAGGTTTAATTATACGGAGGATTTCCCCCTTTTTCGTACTTATCCGTGTATCTCACTTTTGTTGATAATCTCGGGGTGGGGAGATCTCCTGGAATGAAAACTGAACGCCAGAGATCAGTTTCCCTGGAGAAAATGCCTATTTTGGAGGGTGGGAGGCAGCACAGTACAGCCCAATCTCGTCAGATCTCAGAAGCTAAGCATGGTTGGTACGAGGATGGTAAAAACATAAGAACATAAGAGAAGCCAGGTTGGATCAGGCCCGTGGCCCATCCAGTCCAACACTCTGTGTCACACAGTGGCCAAAAATACCAGGTGCCCTCAGGAGGTCCACCAGCGGGGCCAGAACTCCAGAAGCTCTCCCACTGTGGCCCCCCTGAGCACCAAGAATACAGAGCATCACTGCCCCAGGCATAAGAACATAAGAGAAGCCATGTTGGATCAGGCCAATGGCCCATCTAGTTCAACACTCCGTGTCACACAGTGGCCAAAACCCAGGAGCCATCAGGAGGCCCACCAGCAGGGCCAGACCACCAAGGACGGCTCTGCAAGGGAAGGCAAACCACCTCTGCTTCTCGCTTGCCTTGAAAGCCCCTTGGTGGGGTCGCCATAAGTCAGTTGTGACTTGATGGCATATAGGTACATCGGGAGTATAAAATATTGAAGAAGTGACATTAGCTGGAGATGTCTCACTATGCTAGCCTCAAAGATCAATGGGCCCAACCTGGGACCTGCTGCATAAGGTGAGCAACAGATAGTATGAGGTGTGATTAGCCCTTCACACTCATGTCCCATCAAAACCAGTAATGTTGCACCAGGACAGCAGAATATCCTTGGTGGAGTACCACTGTAGCACTCAGGATTATATAACTCTCCAGCGAGAGTTATAATTTTTGTAAGATGCCCTGAGCCAGCTCCAGCAGGGAGGGTGGGGTATAAATTTGATAAATAAATAAATAAACAGAACATGAGAATGATGTTGTACTAATGTAGCTTCCCCAGGAGGCACAGGCTGGGATCCAGCAGGGCAGGCCACAGGCAAGGTTGTAGAGAGTAACCCAAGTCCAGACCAAAAATCAGTGGTTCCAGACAGCAGGTTTCCCAAAGTCCAGTCTAGGGTCAAGGAGTTCCAAGCAGCAAGTCCAATCTGAGATCATGTCCAACCTGAGGCTCAAGGTTGCAGAGGTCCAGTAGCAGCAAGGTTAACAGCTCAGTAGCAACATATACTTGTAGCCAAAAATTGCTGTTTATCCCAGCTAAATTTATAGCCAAGTCTTAACAAGCCAAACTCCCAGCCAATTCCTTGGCAGTCATCCTGAAACTACCCATTTGTCTCTTCAATTGACAGCTGACTACAGGCCATGGGTCTTGCACTTCTTCTTCTTTCTTGCAACTCTAAGCATCTTTGACAGCGTTGTGTGTTGGTGAGCTAGGTGGGCTGGGAGATGCTGCTGAAGACTTGTTTACTGCTTCAGAGCTACAAGGTGTTGGCTCGGTTTCAGCTGTAGGCTGTGACCCCTGATCAGCTGATCTCTTGTTGTTCTCCTTCTGGCTCAGAGCCAGCTGCCGCAAGCTGTTCAATTACCGGCTGAGGGCTAGCAGGTAGCTCTTCATCTGAGAAATCTGAGCCATCACTCAGAACAGACTGACTTATGACAGACATTAAGGACACAAACTATCCTCATCACTAGGATCAAGGCCTTCCCTTGCAACCACAAAATATGAGGGCAGTTGCAAAAATATGATAATGTCCAGACAGACAGCTGTGTTAGTCTATTGGTAGCAAAAATAACTGAAAAGATTGTACCACAAGATTGAGTATGAGTATATCCTTGGTCACATCTAGATATACTTAAGCATCTGCCAGTTTAGCTTTCCTCCTGCTCTCTGGTTGCAGTCACGGAGCTGATATGTTCCGCAAACTGTTTGGATGTATCTGATTCGCGGCATTGGTTTTACGAGATTACACTGTTTTTGTGAAGCTGCAGCTGCCTCCGCTTCCATGAAATAAATAAATTTCCTCTAGTTTTTACAAGATATCTAACAAAAAACAAATTGTCGTCATCGTCATCTGAAGGTGCTTTTTTCCTTGAGACTTACTACATGAGTGTTTTCGGTGTGTCTTTGATGTCTACCCTTGACCCCTTCCAATCAGTCATTGGGGTCACTTCTCAAACAGATGCTGGTGACTGTGCAGGCACAAAAACAATGCAATGTAATTTAGCCGATGTTGCTCGTACATCCAAAGGGACAGACACAACAAGAAAATGAATGGCAAGCAATTCTATACTTTGAAGTCCGTAACTTTAATTACCTAATGATGCCCCTGACCTGGATAGCCCGGGCAAGCCCAATCTCTCCAGATCTCGGAAGTTAAGTAGGGTCAACTCTGGCAAGTACTTGGATGGGAGACCTCCTTGGAATACCAGCAGTCGGGAGGCAGGGGCAGGCTTTATTCAGCCACCTCTATGAATATCCTCCAGGGCCCCAGTAGGGGTCAGTCATCAGAGGTCACCATGACTTCCAGATGCACACACACTCACATGCACAAACACACACATATATAAAAAAATACCAAAATTACCAAAAAAAATTACCTGACGATGACCTTTGGGGATACATGCCTCTTCTCAGTCAATAGTTCAACAGCGAAGCAAAACATGAGATTAAAGACTGAAGAGCTCCAGCTCTACACCTGATAAGGAGTTCTCAAGAATCTGCCATAAAGGACTCCTGAAGGTAAAGCAGATTCAGGTGGGCAGTCGTGTTGGTCTGAAGCAGTGCCACAAAGTTAGAGTCCAGTGACACCTTTAAGACCAACAAAGTTTTATTCGAGGTATGAGCTTTCGTGTGCTCACATACCTTGAATAAAACTTTGTTGGTCTTAAAGGTGCCACTGGACCCTCAACTTTGTTCTGAAGGCAAAACATTGAACCTTGTGAGCATAAAAGCTCTGCAGATTTGCGAAAATTTGAGGTGCAAGAAATAAGCAGCTGAAACCCCGTAATCGGGCATGATACCATACCATACACAATTGGGGAACATGTCTTATTAACTAATGAGTGCAGCATTTGTCTCTCAATAGCCAACAATCTAAGAACATAAGAACATAAGAGAAGCCAGTGTTGGATCAGACCAATGGCCCATCCAGTCCAACTCTCTGTCACACAGTGGCCAAAACCCAGGTGCCATCAGGAGGTCAGCCAGCGGGGCCAGAACTCCAGAAACCCTCCCATTGTTTTCCTCCAAGCACCAAGAATACAGAGCATCACTGCCCCAGACATAAGAACATGAGAGAAGCCAGTGTTGCATCAGGTCAATGGCCCATCCAGTCCAACACTGTCACACAGTGGCCAAAAACACCAGGTGCCCTCAGGAGGTCCGCCAGCGGGGCCAGAACTCCAGAAACCTTCCCATTGTTTTCCTCCAACCACCAAGAATACAGAGCATCCCTGCCCGAGACATAAGAACATAAGAGAAGCCAATGTTGGATCAGGCCAATGGCCCATCAGGAGGTCCATCAGTGGGGCCAGGACACTAGAAGCCCTCCGTATGGTGCAACACTCTAAAAGCTTGTTGTTTCTCCAACATGAAAAGCGAGCGTTGACTCAGAATTAAGCACCACGAAAGTTTTTACCAGCAGTGATCAGAACAATAAAGAGCTGGCACCCATTTCCTTTAGAGGGACTGACCGACCGTTGTAGATTCTGAGTCGGGAGATGTCTCCCGAAACAGATGGTGATGCTCACTCTCCCATCGTGTTCTCGGTATATATTTACTGGCTTCTAAAAACTTTGTGGCGGGACTCGGATCTTCCTTTCTAAGAACACCGGGATCTGTTTGCCCGAGAGAACAGGGTGGCCGGTTTCTTTAGCTTTGTCGGCCGCGAGATGCTAATTTGAGCGAAGTGATCGGCAATTAGGAGGAGCAGGTTGCGAGAGCAGGCGGCGGACTCCTTGTGCATTATTAAAAATGCCGTTACGGATACAACAGCTGACAGGCCTGTTTCCCCTGGCATGAGAAACTGCAAAGGCCCTGTTAATTCTACTGAGTGACTCCGTTATTCTCTCCAATTAGCCTAGTGAACTGTGTGCCACGGTTTGATCTGTCCCCCCCCCCCCCAAAAAAATGGCACATTTTTTATCCTTTCCTGACCCAGGTCAGTGGAGAGTAGGTGAAGAGGGGACGGCTCCCTTTTATAAATCTGTCTGCCACCAAAAGAATAAATGCAGATTTTTTTTAAAAAAAACCCACTATTGCCTTTGAAAAGTACTCAAGTTCTAAGCCGGAAAAAAAGTGATGCAGGAATTCAGCCTCTTAGAAAGTATCACTTGTTGAATTAGCTAGAGGTGGATCGGGCATTCAACTCACTGGACAGGTTCTTGGTGGGACCGCTGACCTGGAGGACCTGGAGCAAACTAGAAGGAACTTAAAGCAATGCTGGTAACCTGGCGGGGGCCACACAACTCAGACCTGGGCTGCGGTCAGACGGGCAGTTTGGCCTGATCCAGTTGCTTTTCCCGAACCGATTAAACCAGCTGGTTCACACAGCCTCATCTGATAGCCGTTCCCCAGTCGTATTTATAAGATGTGTTGGAGATGGAGTAACTAGACAGCAGATGAATTCCGGTGCTAACGGATCCCCGCGCATTCATCACACGTTTCAGGATGTCTGAACTCCCCCGGTGCACGCTCAAAGGTGGTTCAGAAGTGTGAACCTGTAGTTCCAGTTTGGTGTAGTGGTTAAGTACACAGACTCTAATCTGGGAGAACCGGGTTTGATTCCCCCCACTCCTCCACTTGCACCTGCTGGATGACCTTGGGCAAGCCATAGCTCTGTCAGAGCTGTTCTCTCAAGGACAGTTGTCTCAGAGCTCTCTCAGCCCCACCTACCTCCCAGGGTGTCTGTTGTGGGGAGGGGAAGGGAAAGGAGTTTGTAAGCCGCTCTGAGACTCCAAGTGAGTGAAGGGCGGGATATAAATCCAATCTCCTCTTCTTCTTCTTCTGGGTTGGCTATTTTTTTAAGTGGTAAAGCATATGTGCATAGGTGCTCCCAAGAAATGTCCTTTAAAAAGGCCACAGTTGTTATTTCTTTTTATATAAAAAAGACCAGATCGCGTGCTCCAGGGTTGACGCACAGCATGGATCTGAACTGTTGACCACGGAAGAAGCGCACGGTGAGGCCGGAGCAGGGTGGGAGTCTGAACAAAAATCTCCATCACAACCTCCGTCCACCCTCCGAAGCAACCATTTTCTCCAGGGAAACTGACGCTGGTCAGCTGGAGATCAGATGTAATTCTGGGATATCTTTGGTCCGCATCTGGAGGTTGGCAACCCTAGCTGGAGCCATCGTAACCTGACCCTGAATCAGGTGGTTTTCCTCCATTATCTTTGACATAAAAGGAGTGGAAAAAAAATACAGAGGAGGGCAACCAAGTTCCTTAGGGGGTTGGAGCACCTTCCCTAGGAGGAAGGCTGAAGAGTCTGGGACTTTTAAGTGCAGAAAAGAGATGACTGAGGGGGGGACATGATAGAGGTTTATAAAATTATGCATGGCGAGGAGAGAGTTGGCAAAGCGATTTTTTTTCTCCCTCCCCAAAATAGAAGAAATCGAGGGCATCCAGGGAAGTTGATGAGCAGTAGATTCCGGACGGACGAAAGGAAATACTCCTTCACACAGAGGGTGATTAAAATGTGGAATTCGCTGCCGGAAGATGCCGTGATGGCCACATACATAGACAGCTTGAAAAGGGGATAAGATAGATTCATGGATGATAACTCTTTATCAGTGGCTACTAGCCACGGTGACCTGAGGGAAACCTCCACAATCAGGGGCACTCATCCTCTGAATCCCAAAGCCAGGAGGCAACATCGGGGAAGGCCTCGGCCTCCGTGCCCTATTGTTGGCCGCCCAAAGGAACTGGAGTCAGTGGTGCCATTTTCCATGGTTCCGCCGGCGGAAATCTCTCGAGGCTCGCCAGTGGCAGGCTGGCAGCCCTATGTGCATCTGTTCACCCAGCTGTTCCCGGCTGTTTGGCAGCTTGCTTCGCCATATTCCTCCCTAACAGTGCCGCCCAGCACAACTGGCTTTTCACCCGTTCGACTTCCCCTCTTTGCTTGCCGCACCGCTGTTCTACTCATCAGGCAGTCGTTCCGACAGACAGTTAAAGCGCTCACAGATCATGTAAATCGTTGTTTGTTTCAGTGCTGCCCACGCAAAGCTGTTCGGCAACCGTTTTTTTGAGCCTTCCGATGCTGAACCGAACAGGCCTGATCGGCTTGCGTCAGACTGTCGCCGCTGAAGATGCAGTAGATTGCAAGTTCTACTGTGGAACATTAACAGACCTAGATGGGTAGCCGTGTTCGTCTGTCTGTAGCCATAGAAAAGAGCGAGAGTCCAGTCGCCCCTTAAAGCAGGGGTGTCAAACGTACGGCCTGGGAGCTGGCAACATCCCAACTAGGGCTCTCATGCGGCCTGCGAGCAACTAGTGCAAGGGAGGGAACAGGAGGCTGCTTGGGGGGAGTGGGGGGAGCCACTCCAATTGTGGTTTCAGCACGGCGGGACAACCTTGTCTGCAGCAGTCAAGCAGCGTGGGAGCGTCTGCCCAGTGCTGCATCGCTGGCTCTCCAGTCCGCCCATGTGGGTTTTCCTCTGCACGCCCCCTCTCAGCCCATGGGGCCTTGCAGTGCAGACACACCATCTTGGAGTTTACCAGCTGCTGTCCTTTATACAGTTTATATCTCTGGTACCTGGCTTTACATTTTATGGCACACACGGCACGGCCCGACAAAGTGACGTTTGTGTTAGATCCTGCCCTTGGAACAAATGAGTTCGACACCTCTGCCTTAAAAACTAACAAAATTCGTGGCAGGGAGGAGCCTTTTGTGAGTTAAGTGAGCAGTGACATCAGGAGAGCTCACCCCCAGCCACAAATTTTGTTCGTCTTTAAGGTGCCGCTGGACTCTCGCCCTTCATTACTGTAGAATATGTTCAACTTTAAATCTGGGGCACCCAAATTCTGCCTCTGCAGTAATAGATCATAAATTTATATATTTGAGATGGTAATAGTTTGCCTGCTCAAAACTTTGCTCTGTATCTGGTCTCTCTCTCTCAGACATTAAATCTGTGATATCCTGACTGTTTTTGAGGGCTCTGATTTGGGTGCCACTCTAACCTGGATGGCCCAAGCTGGCCTGATCTTGTAAGATCCCAGAAGCTAATCAGGGTCGGCCTTGGTTTGTACTCGGATGGGAGACCACCAAGAAATACCAGGGTCGCTATTCAGAGGAAGGTAATGGCAGACCATCTCCGGACGTCTAAGAACATAAGAAAAGCCAATGTTGGATCAGGCCAATGGTCCATCCAGTCCAACACTCTGTCACACAGTGGCCAAAAGCACCAGGTGCCAGCAGGAGGTCCACCAGCCGGGCCAGGACACCAGAAGCCCTCCCACTGTTGCCCCCCCCCCCAAGCACCAAGAATACGGAGCATCACTGTCCCAGACCGAGAGTTCCTATCTATACCTTGTGGCTAATAGCCACTGATGGACCTCTGCTCCATATGTTTATCAAATCCCCTCTTGAAGCCGTCCATGCTTGTAGCCACCGCCACCTCCCGCGGCAGTGAATTCCACGTGTTAATCACTCTTTGGGGGAAGAAGTGCTTCCTTTTATCTATTCTAACCCGACTGCTCAGCAATTTCACGGAGAGCCCCCGAGTTCTTGTATTGTGAGAAAGGGAGAAAAGGACTTCTTTCTCTACCTGCTCTATCCCATGCATAATCTTATAAACCTTATAAAGACCTTATAAACCTTACAACCTTATAACCTTATAAATCTTATAAAGAGCCAGTTTGGTGTAGTGGTTAAGTGCACGGACTCTAATCTGGGAGAACCGGGTTTGATTCCCCACTCCTCCACTTGCACCTGGCTGGATGACCTTGGGCAAGCCATAGCTCTGTACCAGCTGTTCTCTCAAGGACAGCTTGGGAAAGAGCTCTCTCAGCCCCACCTACCTCACAGGGTGTCTGTTGTGGGGAGGGGAAGGGAAAGGAGTTTGTAAGCCGCTCTGAGACTCCAAGTGAAGGGCGGGGTATAAATCCAATCTCTTCTTCTTCTTCTTCTAAACCTCAGTCATGTCACCCCTCAGCTGTCGTTTCTCCAAGCTACAGAGCCCCAAGTGCTTCAACCTTTCACCTCACAGGGTGTCTGTTGTGGGGAGGGGAAGGGAAAGGAGTTTGTAAGCCGCTCTGAGACTCCAAGTGAAGGGTGGGGTATAAATCCAATCTCTTCTTCTTCTTCTTCTAAACCTCAGTCATGTCACCCCTCAGCTGTCGTTTCTCCAAGCTACAGAGCCCCAAGCGCTTCAACCTTTCTCCACAGGGAAAGTGTTCCAACCCTTTTATCATTCTAGTTGCCCTCCTCTGCACTTTTTCCAGTGCTATAATATCTTTCTTGAGGTGTGGCGACCAGAACTGTACGCAGTACTCCAAATAAGGTCGCACCATCGATTCATACAGGGGCATTATGATACTGGCTGATCTGTTTTCAATGCCCTTCCTAATAATCCCCAGCATAGCGTTGGCCTTTTTCACTGCAGTCGCACACTGTCTTGACATTTTCATTTCTCTTGTCTTCAAAACCCGACAGGGTCGCCATATGTCTGCTGTGACTTGAAAACACTTTCCACTGCCACCGTTGGCCTGCCAGCTTGAGGGCAAGATAGAAAGCTTCCTCAGGCCTAGAGTTGCCAACTTTGGGTCTGGAAATACTTGGAGATCTTGAGAGTGGAGCCTCGGGAAGTTGTGGTTTGTCTAGGGGAGGGACCTTAGCAGGGTATAATGGCATAGACTCCACCTTCCAAAGCGGCCATTTTCTCCAGGGGAAACGACCCCCGTCATCTGGAAATCAGGAATTCTAAGAGTTGTCTGCCCTCCTTGCTTCTGAGGGAATCGTCAAGGTATGGCAGCATCTGGATTACAGCATTCAGAGGCCTGAGATTTATGGGCTCCAGATCAAACGCGAGTTTCACGTCTTTTAAGCAAAGTATTTTCTAAGACTTCCAAGGGAAGCTCAGATGGGGGGTGGGCGTGAGAAATCTGGCACGTCTTTACAAGGTGGGGCAATGCTTCCTTCTCTCCCCCAGGTCAGCCCCCTCCCCCCCATGTTTCTTCCCTGGAAACAGAGGTAGTTCACTCAGAACTGAACACCAAACCCTCACTTTCACCTCCAAGAAACACTGAAACTGGAAAAAGTATTAGAAATGGTTACCTCAGCTCTAGCTGAAGAGGGCGCTGCACTTCACAGCCCAGATGTTTTGACTCGGAAATCTGTTTGATTTTCGCCTTCCCTTTGTGTGACTAAAACCTGTATTAGTCTTTCACACTCTTTTCTGTTTACTAACAATGATTTTTCCCTATTTGACACTCCCAGTGGAGCTGATAGGTAAGAGTCATTAAAAAAATCGTGGCAGTGGCAGCCATAGGGTTGCCAGCCTCCAGGTGGGGCCTGGGGATCTCCTGCTTTTACAACTGATCTCCGGCTGACAGTGATCAGTTCCCCCTGGAGAAAATGGCTGCTTTGGAGGGTGGACTCTATGGCACTGGACCATGCTGAGGCCCCTCCCCTCCCCGAACCCCACCTTCTCCTGGCTCCGCCCCCCAAAGTTCCCAGGTATTTTCCAACCCGGACTTGGCAATCCTAGGCAACCAGTGGATGTAAACTGGGCCACAGACATGGATGGATTTAAAAGAGAATTAGGTGCCATCAGGAGGTCCACCTGTGGGGCCAGAGCTCCAGAAGTCCTCCACTCTTGCCCCCCAAGCACCAAGAAGATGGAGCATCACTGCCCCAGACATGAGAACATAAGAGACACCATGTTGGATCAGGCCAATGGCCCATCCAGTCCAACACTCTGTGTCACACAGCGGCCAAAACCCAGGTGCCATCAGGAGGTCCACCAGCGGGGCCAGAACTCCTCCCACTGTGGACCCCCAAGCACCAAGAAGACCAGAGCATCACTGCCCCAGACAGAGTGTTCCATCTAGACCTTGTGGCTAAGAGCCACTGACGGAAACTCGATGACCTCTGAATAACTGTGCTAGGAAGCAAAGCCAGGAGAAGGCCTTGGCCTCTATCGCCTGTTCGTTGGGCCTCCAGAGCAACTGCTTGGCTGCTGTGTGAGGGGGGGAACAAGACAGCGGACTAGAGAGATCAGTGGTCTGATCCAGCAGGGCTTTTCTTATGTTCTTATGTAGAGTCACGATACACTTTCCATCACAAGTCTACACTAATACTAATACCGATAATCATAATAGATTGGATTTGGGGAGCCAGTTTGGTGTAGTGGTTAAGTGCACGGACTCTAATCTGGGAGAACTGGGTTTGATTCCCCACGCCTCCACTTGCAGCTGCTGGATGACCTCGGGCAAGCCACAGTTCTGTCAGAGCTGTTCTCTCAAGGACAGTTCTGGAAAGAGCTCTCTCAGCCCCAGCTACCTCACAGGGATGTCTGTTGTGGGGGGGGGGGGGGAAGAAGGGAACTGTAAGCCACTCTGAGACTCTGAGTGAAGGGCAGGGTATATATCCAACCTCCTCCTCCTCCTCCTCCTTCTTACCCCACCCTTCACTTGGAGTCTCAGAGCAGCTTACAATCTCCTTTCCCTCCCCCCCCCCACAACAGACACCCTAGAATCATAGAATCACAGAGTTAAAAGTGCAGGAAATTCACAGCTACCTCCCCCCACACACACCTGCAGTGACCTCATCTCCATGCCCAGAAAATGACAAAAAACCTCCAGGATCTCCAGCCAAACTGGCCTGGGGAAAAATGGCTTCTTGACCCCAAAGGGGCGATCGATTTCCCTGGGCCGTGTAAGAAAGGGCCTTGAGAACTAAGCCCTGAGGCAACCCTTCCTGCCCTCCCTCTCGTGATCTGCCTGAGTTCACAGAATCAGCACTGCTTCTCAGATGGCCATCTAGTTCCAGAGGCGTCGAACTCACTTGCTATAAGGGCCGGATCTGACATAAACGTCACTTTGTCGGGCCGGGCCACGTGTGTCATAAAACCTAATGCCAGGTACTGGAGCTAGAAACTGTATAAAGGACAACAGCTGGAGATCTCTGAGTTGGGGCATCCTCACTGCAAGGCCAACCTGGGCCGGGAGGGGGGCTGCAGAGGAAAACCCACACAGGCAGACTGGAGAGGCGGCGGTGAAGCGCTGGGCAGACGCTCCCATGATGCTTGACTCCTGCAGTCAAGGTTGTTCTGCCAAGCTGAAGCCACAATGGAGTGGCTCTGCCACTCCCCCCAACATTTCCTCCCTTGCATCAGTTGCTCGCGGGCCGCGTAAGAGCCCTGGACGGGCCAGATCTGCCCCCCGGGCCTTATGTTTGACACCCCTGATCTAGCCTCTGCTTGAAAACCTCCAAAGACTCTGCTTGAAAACGTGCCAAGGAAGCCCTTTTCCACGGAGGACCCACCCTGTCAGGTGGTGAGCTCCCCCACCCTGGCAGTCTTCAAGCAACTGCTGGTCAAACACTTGTCTGGGATGCTCCAGGGTGTGTCAAACATGCGGCACGCGGGCCAGATCAGGCCCTCAGAGGGCCCCAATCCAAGGCCCTGGCTGTTTCCTGCTTCCTTTTCCGGTTCTCTTGCTGCAGCTACATCACAGCTTGCTTTGCCAGTCTCCCTCAATCGCACAGGAGAGATGGATAGGCAAACCTCTCCTGTGCGATTGAGAGCGTCTGGTAAAGAACTAGCTGTGTCCTTTGTAAAGTTTATCTCTCCGCGACCGGACATTACATTCTATGACACACAGGACCCAGCCCAACAAGGTCTCATTTATGTCAGATCCGGCCCCCACGGCAAAGGAGTTTGACACCCCTGCTCTAGGCTGATCCTGCACTGAGCAGGGGGCTGGACTAGATGGCCTGTAGGGCCCCTTCCGCCTCTGTGATTCTATGATTTGCAGCTGCATGTTGGCCTTCCTGCCTTTTACAACACAAGATTTCTGTTGCAGACGGGTACAGCCCTATCTGATGCATGTTTACTTTGGCAGTTACTCCCGTGGAGTTCAGTGGCTCTCCCTGCACACGGCTGCAGCCTTTGCCCCTGCTCACTCCAGAAACTGCGGGTTAACCACACCGAGGATCAATTAGGACGGAGATTCTCAAACACTGTAAAGCACAACGTACATCAGGGGTGGCCCAACTTGCTTAACGTAAGAGCCACATGGAATAAATGTCAGATGTCTGAGAGCCGCAAGACATGAACAAATATCACACACACATTTTTATTTTAAAATATGCAAATGTGCTTTTTACTAACATTAAATGAGACTGCCAGAAATAAAAACAAAAGGGGTAAAAACAGATTTTGAAAATGATATTTATTTGTCCTATTATGTTTATTGTTTGCTAATGAAATTTATTTGTCAGAGAGAGAGAGGTGGAAAGAAATGTGTCCTCCAAGACCCCACCCCCGTGCTGGCTTGGCTTGGAGAAGGGATTTAAAGTGTCGAATGCCTTCTTTGAGCCAGTTGGTGGGGGTGAGGGTTTTGAGAATGCATTTAAAGTTAAAATTTGCTTTCTTTCTCTGCTCCCTGCCCCCCAGGGAGGGCAACACTGGCTGGGGAAGGGAAGACCAATTAGGGAGGCTTGCCTCCCCTTTGCTTCCCCAGCCACCCTGCCGAGAGCCACACAATATGTGTGAAAGAGCCGCATGTGGCTCCCGAGCCACAGTTTGGCCACCCCTGACCTACATCAACACATATTGTTGTTTTGGGGACCCGCTTACAACGTTAACTCCATGCTATTTTGAACACATGAAGCTGCCTTATCCGTTAAAGTCAGTGCTGATTAATCAGACTGGCAGCAGCTCTCCAGGAGGAGATCTTTCATATCACCTACTGCCTGGTCCTTTCAACTGAACATGCCGGGGATTGAACCGCCTTTCTGGCTACTCTGACTCATTCTCCAGGATCTCAAGCAAAGAAAGGTCTTCCCCAACACCTTTTACCTGAAATCCTTTTAACTGGAGATGCTGAGACTGACTTTGGGGTCTTCTGCATTAGTCTTGCCAGCTTCCATCTCCTGGGGTTACAACTGATCTCCAGGTGGCAGTTCCCCTGGAGAAAATGGCGGCTTTGGGAGGTGGACTCTGCGCCTTACAGCCTAATACTGAGTCACGGCCCCTCCTTCCCCCCCCCAACATAAAACGTGGCAAAAAATCTTAAAAACAGTTAATACAAAATAAGAGTATGCTTTATTTTGACACCCCAGAGGGATAGAAAGAAGAAGAAGAAGAGAATGGATTTATACCCCACCCTTTACTACCTGAAAAAGTCTCAGAGTGGCTTGCAATCTCCTTCCCTGTGAGGTAGGTGAGAGTTCTTTCAAGGACTGCTCGTGAAAGAACAGCTCTGAAAGGACTTGGGACAGACCCAAGGTCACACCAGCAGCTGCATGTTCTCCCAGATTAGAGTCCGCGCTCCTAGCCGCGACACCAAACCGGCTTGTTAGGCCCAAATGATAGCCTTATTAGGCCCAAATGATACGACGTGCTGGATCACAAGTCGGGCTGGGATTCTCCTGACCAAACTTACCTTTGCTCCACCGCAAGGTAGCCACAGACTCCAGTAAGCAGCCCCCCCCCATGCAAAAAGCACCCTTCTGGAGACATTTCAGGACAGGAAAATGGCACGGAGGAGTCTCAAGGTCCCTCCTGTTGTGGCTCGAGTCTCAACTGCGCTCTGCAGTGCAGGGAAGTAGGTTGGCAAATGGCCACGGTGAACGCAAGCCGGATCCCCTGACCCAACTTGCAGCATGTCTCACGTAGTATCAAAGAGTTGGAAGGGACCTCCAGGGTCATCTAGTCCAACCCCCTGCACAATGCAGGAAACTCATAAATACCCCCCACCCCAGTGACCCTTTCCATGTCCAGAAGATGACAAAAACCTCCAGGATCCCTGGCCAAACTGGCCTGGAGAAAAATGGCTTCCTGACCCCAAAGTGGCGATTGGCGTTTCCCTGTAGGGTTGCCAAGTCTTCTTCCCTTACCGGCGGGGGGGAGTCCTCCATCGTCCGGGAGCTTCTCCGGCGCGCGCGCGAAGCACTCGCGACCACTGACGTCACCCGGAAGTGACGTCAGCACGTTGGGGGCGTTGCCAGAGCGTCGCCCTGGCAACGCCCCCAACGTGATGATGTCACTTCCAGGTGACGTCATTACATTGGGGAAGTCGTCCTGGCTGGACGCCTTCGGGGGTGGGGTTCCCCCCGCCGGCCAAATGCTGGCCGGCGGATCAGGAACCCCTGTAGCGGGGGATCCCCCGCCCCCCGGGCTGGCTTGGCAGCCCTATTTCCCTGGGTGTGTAAGAAAGGGCCACGAGAACTAAGCACTGATGCAAACCCTCCCTGTCCTCCCTTCTTGTGATCTGCCAAAGTTCACCAAATCAGCATTACTGTCAGATGGCCATCTAGCCTCTGTTTTGAAAACCTCCCAAGGAGAGCCCCCCACCTCCCGAGGAAGCCTATTCTTTGGCCCTTAGTCTGTTACAGCCAGGGCTATTTTGGGGCAAGAACACACAGGAATGGAGTTCCAGCTGGTTTATAAATTGGCCACGCCTACAGCCCCCCCCCCTCGGGTTCCCCAGGCGCCTCACAAGCCATGGGGCATCCGGGGAAGCCAAGCTGATCCAGGGAGGGAAAGCAGTTTAAACGGCCTCCCCTCCTCGGGTTCCCCATGTACCCCGCAAGTCCGGGAGGGAGCTGCGCCATCAGGGGTGTGGCCTAATATGCTAATGAGTTCCTGCTGGTCTTTTTCTACAAAAAAAGTCCTGGTTACAGAAACATTTATAAACTGGATTTATACCCTGCCCTTCACTCAGAGTCTGAGAGTGGCTTACAAGCTCCTTTCCCTTCACCTACCCATAGCAGACACCCTGTGAGGTAGGTGGGGCTGAGAGAGGTCTGAGACAACTGTCCTTAAGAGAACAGCTCTGACAGAACTATGGCTTGCCCAAGGTCATCCAGCAGCTGCAAGTGGAGGAGTGGGGAATCAAACCCGGTTCTCCCAGATTAGAGTCCGCGCACTTAACCACTACACCAAACTGGCTCTCACTCAGTATGAACACTGAGTATACTAAGAGGCCCAAAGATGCTTAACGGCTGTGCGCTTCATGCATCTGATGAAGTAAGTGCTGAGTCACAAAAGTGTGGGTTTTTTATAGTCTTTGCGGTGCCACAGCAGGGTTGCCACCTCTGGCTTGGGAAATTCCTGGAGACTTGGGGGGTGCCGCCCGGGAAAAATTTGGGGAGGAGAAAGGAGGAAGTGCAGCTGGGATGCCCTTGCCATAGAGTTCCTTCCAGGGGAACTGACCTATGTAGGCTGGAGATCTGTTTTTTATTTTTACTTCATTCACACCCCACTTTTCTCCACAATGGGGACCCAAAGAGCCAGTTGGGTGTGGTGGTTAAAAGTGTGGACTCTAATCTGGAAGAATCGGGTTCGATTCCACACTTCTCCACATGCAGCTGCTGGTGTGACCTTAGGTTAGTCACAAGTTCTCTCGGAGCTTTTCCCCCTCAAGACCAGACCTCTCAGAGCTCTCTCAGCCCCACGTACCTCACAGGGTGTCTGTTGTGGGGAGGGGGAGGGAAGGCTCCGAGTGAAGGGCAGGGTATGAATCGAATCTCTTCTCCTTCTCTCTCTACATTAGTGTCCTTTTGTGTCCCCACAACAACCCTGTGAGGTAGATTAGGCCGAGAGTGTGTGTGACCGGCCCAAGGCCACCCAGGAAGCTTCCACGGCCGATCGCAGATTTGAACCTGGGTCTCCGAGATGCAGGCCGCACCTGAAGTGTGACAGCAGGAATAATATTTGGTTCTGTTTTTTCATATTTGGTGTTTCTAAAGCCACAGGTTGCCATTCAGGGTCCTTTACCCATTTTGCAAACACAACCCAAACTTGGTACCGGACCTCCCTGCCCTGAGTCGCACTCTTCCTCACACCCTACCTGCATGGGGGGGGGGGGGGAGGCTAGGGTTGCCAGCTCCAGGTTGGGAAATTCCTGGAGATTTGGGGGGTGGAGCCTGGGGAAGGCAGGGCCCTCAGTGGGGCACAATGCCATAGAGTCCACCCTCCAAAGCATCCCATTTCTGCAGGGGGAACTGATCTCTGTAGTCTGGAGATGAGCTGCAATTCCAGGGGATCCCCAGGTCCCACCTGGAGGCTGGCATCTCTAAGTCTCCTCCAGGCCTCGCCTGGGGGAAAGCAACCCTATGCCCTGGGAATCCTATTTTATTTTATTTCATACTTGGTCTTCACAAAGCCTCAGGTTGCAACAGGCACCTTTCCCCCTTTTGCCATTCGCCCTCGCAGGCCCTCCCTCCCTCTCCCGGCTCAGCCCACTTGGGGGGCAATGTTCCCTCTAAGCTGAGTTAGTGTGAGCTAGCTCGTGGCTTTTTTTTAGCCTCCGGCTCACACCTTTTTGTCTCAGCTGGGGAAGGATGGCTCCAGAGCAAACTAATTTCCGCAGCGGCCCAATCGCTGGCTCACCACTTTCATGCCAGCAGCTCACAGAGTCGGATTTTTGCTCACAGGACTCCAGAGCTTAGAGGGAGCATTGCATCCCGTGTTCCCTCTAAGCTGAGTTCCTGTGAGCTAGCTCACCGTTTTTTAGCCTCCGGCTCACACCTTTTCGTCCTCGCTCGGGGGAAGGGATGGCTCCGGAGCAAACTAGCTTATTTGCAGCAGCCAAATCGCCCGCTCCCCACTTGAATGCCAGCAGCTCACAAGGTCGAATTGTTGCTCACATGACTCCACAGCTTAGAGGGAGCGTTGCTCGGGGGTCCTGCCGACCCACACCTAGAGATCTGCAGATGTAGGGGGGAGGAGAAACGACCCACGGCGCCCCAGCTCGCTCTCGGCACGCGTCGCCGCAGACCCTCCATCCATCCCGCCCGCGCCCCCTTTGCGCCCTGCCTGTTGGGCTCCGGGCGGGGGGGAGGGGGGATCCAGCACGCCGCAGCTGGTGCCGGAGGGAGGGGCGGGGCGAGCCGTGGTGCCTCCTGGGAGACGTAGTCCCGGGCTGGGCGCTGTCTTGGAGCCGGCGTCCGAGGCGGGACTGCAGCTCCCAGCCGGCGCCGGGGCCAAGGCTGGGGCGGGCGCGGCGAGGAGGTCCCTGCGCGCAGCGGCCGGCCGCGCCTCCCTCCGCTCTCTCTCTCGGCGGCTGGAAGGGGATGATGTCACCTGCGGGGCTGGCCAGGCAGAAGAGCCCCGAGCGGCGGCAGCAGCAGCGGCGGCGGCGGCTGCAGCTCCCATTGTAAGCCGCGGGAGGGGAGAGGCGCCCGGGCTGCGGCTTGGCCGAGGATGCGGCGCGGCGGTGGCGGCTGCAGGTAGGCTCTCTCTGCCGGCCGGGCCCCTTCCCGCGGAGCGGGGCTTGCGGGTGGGAAGGAAGGAAGGAGACGCGGCTGCGCCCGGGCGGGGGAGAAAGCAGGAAGCCGACTTACCTGGAGCGCGGGGTGGGGGGCGCCCGGTTGGGCCCCCCCCGAGGGGCTTCTCCTCCTCCTTCTCCTCCTCCTCCTCCTCCTCCTCCCGTCGGCTGGGCATGCGAGCCTCGCCGGGGGGGAGATCGGCTCCTGGCCGGGGGTGGTGGGATTTTTTTGGAAAAGGGAGACTCGAACTTGTGTGTGTGTGGGGGGGGGGGGGGGGCGGGTTAGAAGGAACCTCCCTCCAATGTTTATTTCGTTTCTTTGCACTGCATTGCAGGGGGGGAGGGGGTGTCTGCATGTGCACGGTGTGTGTGGGGGGGTCTCCATCGGGGGCTGGGGGGGGGCCGCTCCTCTTTCACGCGCCCCCCCCCCCCCCCCATCGCGCAATTGCGCTTCGGTTCGAGCCAGAGCGAAAGCGGGCGAAGGCGGCGGGGCGTTTCGGTTTTGCGACGGCACGCCCCCCCCCTCTCCCGGTAACTCGCCTTTCTGTGGTTCAGACGACCTTTCCCCCCGCCCCCCCCTTCCCGGATTCAACTCTGCTGGGGAGCTGGCTTTCGGTCGGCGAGGAGGCGTGCGCTGGGCTCCGGCTAGGAACCGGCGCCGGCGGGGTGCGCCGTCCGGCGTGACGCGCGTGTGCGTGTGAACGCGCGTCCCCCTAGCGGGAGTCTCCGCCTCGCCGCTAGCCGGCATCCGTCCCCACGGCTGTCTGCACGCTTTATGGAGCAGGAGAGGGGCTGGTGTCGAGCCGTGGGGCTGCTTCCCCCTGGTGGACCCCCGCGCCGTGGGCTTCCTTCCTCCGGGCTTTGAGGAAGACTCGCAAAACCGGAGAAGCCCACGGACCGGTTCGTGCCGCAGGTTTGAACGGGCTCCGTTTTTAATGATTTTTAACCTCTTAAGTCGTAGCCGAATTCATGGCGACCCGGTGGGGTTTTTAAAGCGAGAGAGGAGCATGGGTGGTTTGCGTTGCCTGCCTCGGCGTCCCGGAACTGGTATTCCTTAATGGCCTCCCATCCAAATAGCAACCGGCACCGACCCGCCTTAGCTCCCGGGATCAGGCCGGCCTAGGTTTATCCCGCTCGGGGCCCCATTGACTGATTCAATAGAACTCCCCTGCTAAGCCGCAACGACCAGTTTCCCATTCACTTTCCGAGCCCAAACTTGCAGGTCTCTTAACCGCGGTCCCTTAAAAATTGAGCCTAGGTATCATTCAAGAAAGGAAGCCGAACTTCCATTTTTATATCCCCCGGGTTTGTATACCAAGCTGCAAAGATTTGGGAATCTGAAACGGGGGGGGGGGGGGCGGGGGGGGGCGGACCCCCTGCCTTGGCTAACAACAGCTCTGGGTTGGGCTAATCTGCTCTTTAAGCCTTGCTTTCTCCAGGGGGGGGGAAAGAGAGGCTTAATCAGGTTTTCTCCATGCGCCTGATGCAGAACCAGCTGTTGGGGCTACCCAGCACCTGGACTGCATCCTTTCTGCCTCCCCCCCCCCCCCCTTCCCCAAGGATGAAGAGACGTGGTCTAGCTTCGGCTCAGTTTTTTTAATTTTATCAGGGAACAGTGTTGGGGGGGGGGGTGGTCCTTGCCCATTTGGGTGGTCCTCCCTTTGCCGCACATGCGTTCCGGGAGATAAATCAGGGGCACAGTCGTGCGTGTGACGTGGGGAGAAAGCCAAATTATCTCCGACTAGGTAAGGGAGGAATCTTCTTTTGTATGTGCATGCGCCTCTTAATTTACCCCTGGTGTGCTCGCGTCTGTGTGGCATAATCGCTCTTTGCCGTGGTCATAAAATCTCACCCCGCGTTGAGGGTTTTTTTTGGAGGAGAAGGTGGCTGCAACAGGAGAAATGGCGAGGGAGGGGGCTTTGGAAATCGGGTTGCTATGGTTACGCCTGCTGCTGGAATTGTGGCTGGCTCCCCCCCCCCCCCCCCCAGATCTGGGTTCTCCCCTTCCTCACACACAAACGCACAGACACACACCACAAATGCACACACCCACCCACCCCTTTTTCTTGGCTTGTAACTACGGGAGGGTGTGGCTGATAGTAGTATATGCTCCGTTCCAGATTCTGGGGAAAAATGGGATTAATATTGTGTGTGTCATCTGTGTGCTTGCAGTACAGAGCCAGCAACCTTTTGGCTGCAATTTTCCTGGTTCTGCAGAAACTGGGTTAAGAGGTCTGGATAATCCAGCTTGTTGTCTTCCTACCCTGACCCCTATTTTGAAGTATGTCTGCTATGGAGAGAGCAAAGATAGATGTATGGTAAAGCAGAATTGGAACGGGAGCTGGGGAGCAAAAGATTGGTGGGGGGGCGGGTGGAGGGTCAGTCTGGGACCCCCGCTCGAGCCAATATAGTGAACCCGCATGAAGCTTCCAACTCTGTGAGTCTACGGTTCAGTTTGGCGTGGTGGTTAAGAGCACGGACTCCGATCTGGGAGAACCGTGTTTGATTCCCCACTCCTCTGCATGCAGCTGCTGGGGTGACCTTGGGTCAGTCACAAGTTCTCTCAGGGCTGTTCTCTCAGCAGCAATCCTCGAAAGAGCTCTCTCGGCCCTGACTACCTCACAAGAGTGGCTGTTGCAAGGAGGGGGAGGGAAAGGGAAAGGAGCTTGTGAGCTGCTCTGAGACTCCGAGTGAAGGGCGGGGTATAAATCCAGACCTCCTCCTCCTTCTGTCTTGTCAGGGATACTCAGGCCGATCCTGCATTGAGCAAGGATTTGGACTAGATTACCTGTGTGGCCCCTTCCAACTCTGTGATTCTATGATTCTGCCCCATACTAAATCAGACCCTCAATCTGTCGAGGTCAGCGTTGTCGACTCAGACTGGCAGGGGCTCTCCAGGGTTTCAGGCCGAGGTCTTTCACATCATCTCCTGCCTGATCCTTTTAACTGGAGATGCCGGGGATTGAACTTGGGACCTCCTGTGTGCCAGAGTCTCAGGCAGAGGTCCTTCTCATCACTTCCTACCTGATCGTTTTAACTGGAGATGCCGGGGATTGAACCTGGGACCTTCTGCGTGCCAAGCGGAGGCTCTACCACTGAGCTACCGCCCCTCCCTGAGCAGTCTTGTGGTGTTGAAAGCTGTCTGCTTCCCCGGCAGCCCAGGGAGGCAGCCTCCTCTCTGGCGTTCCTGGGAGTGAGAAGGAAGTCCTGGGCCCGCCTGCCTGTTCCCTGGGGACTTGTCTCTCAGCAGACACGTAGGCGGGCCTCCAGCGCGCTGCTCCCACTGGGTGGTTCCCTTTCCCCATCCTGCGCGCTCCACGCCGATGCGGTGGCTTGTTCGCCGGCACCTGTTGCAAGAGAAGGCTTTGCCGCGGCTTTGTTCTTCTTGCACAAGGCTGAGCTGTAAAGGTGGGGAGCTCTCTCAGAGCCTGGGTGGCGGCCGGACGCATGAGAGGCTTGTCGGGAAAGTGCAGTTCTTCTGCTCCGATGTGCAAGAACGGCCTTCGCCTCCAGGGCTTTTCGATAGGTCTGGGCTTGAGCGCCCACTGAAACGATCTCTTGCCTGCAGTCCTCAGACAGAGAAACTTCAAGGGGAGATTGCAGCGTGGGATGGCTGAACTGGAGTTCATTCACCGGTTTGGAAAGTGGAACCACCCCATCTCAGGGCTAAACAGGGGTATACGATGCTCATCTCACTGCAATGGCTAAGTTTCTGCTCCCAAATACTGATGGAGCAGAGGTCCATCAGTGGCTGTTAGCCACGAGAGATAGATGGAACACTCGTGTCTGGGGCAAGTGATGCTCTGTCTTCTTGATGCCTGGGGAGGGGGCTCACAGTGGGAGGGCTTCTGGAGTTCTGGCCCCATTGGTGGACCTCCTGATGGCACCTGGGTTTTGGCCACTGTGTGACACAGAGTGTTGGACTCGATGGGCCATTGGCTTGATCCAACATGGTGTCTCTTATGATCTTACGTCTGGGGCAGTGATGCTCTGTATTCTTGGTGCCTGGGGGGGCTCACAGTGGGAGGGCTTCTGGAGTTCTGGCCCCACTGGTGGACCTCCTAATGGCACCTGGGGTTTTGGCCACTGTGTGACACAGAGTGTTGGACTGGATGGGCCATTGGCCTGATCCACCATGGCTTCTCTTACATTCTTATGTCTGAGGCAGTGATGCTCTGTCTTCTTGGCGCTCGGGGCTGCAGTGAGAGGGCTTCTGGAATTCTGGCCCCACTGGTGGACCTCCTGATGGCACCTGGGTTTTGGCCAGTGTTGGGCCATTGGCCTGATCCAACATGGCTTCTCTTACGTTCTTACTTCTCCCCTGCTGTATTCAAGCTGATTAAATTTTGCATTGTACCTTTGTATCCCGACTCCATTCTTTGCAAACCCCTCCCCCTTCAGAGTGAGGTATAAGGACTTGGGGCTCTCCATTCCTGCTAGTATCTGACGAAGGGAACTTTGACTCGTGTAAGCTCATACCGCGAAACTCTGGTTGGTTTCTAAGGTGCACTTGAATCTGTCCTACTGCAGTCGAACGAGGCTACCCGTGAAACGATTACCTGCTAATTGCTTTGTACTTTCTTTTGAACAGGGCCTGTGTAGATATAGGCTGGTGGGGAAAGTTCTTACTCTAGACACAGGGTTGTTGGCTATGACCTGGAGGTTTGTTTTGTGTCCGCTGTGCAGACCTCGGCATCTTTGGGTTTCTTGTCAGCAGGTGCTGAGATTATTGCTAGTCGGCGTAGACTTTTCAGAGCCAGATGGTTCAGTGGAGTGAGGGGAGGGGCCGGGGCTCAGTGGCAGAGCATCTGCTTGGCATGCAGAAGGTCCCAGGTTCAACCCCCGGCATCTCCATTTGAAAGGACCAGGCAGCAGGTGATGGGAAAGACCTCTGCTTGAGACCCTCGGGAGGTGCTGCCAGTCTCGGTGGAAGGACCAGGCAGTCGAGTTTCCCGCATTTGGGGAAATCGCAGGGGTCAGCACACCCGGAAGGACCAGGCAGAAGGTGATGGGAAAGATTTCAGTCTGAGAACCTGGAGAGTCATCGAGAGGGGCCGTGGCTCAGTGGTAGAGCCTCTGCTTGGCATGCAGAAGGTCTCAGGTTCAACCCCTGGCATCTCCATTTGAAAGGACCAGGCAGCAGGTGATGGGAAAGACCTCTGCCTGAGACCCTGGGGAGCTGCTGCCAGTCTCAGTGGACAATACTGAGTTTGGTGGACTGGTGGTTTGATTCAGTAGAAAGCAGCTTCTCGTATGACAACCCCCCCCCCCCAGTACATATGCAAGTGCTGTTGAGTTGCAACCAACCCATGGCGATCAGCAAGGAGCTTTCAAGGTGGTTTGTTATTGTCTTCCTCTACAGAGCCTTCCTTGGAAGCTAAGCAGGGTTGGTACTTGATGGTCTCCCATCCAAGTACCAGCCCTGCTTTGCTTCCGAGGTCTAGGAAGATCACAGGAACACAGATACTTAATCAGACGCCTGGTCCATCCAGGTCAGCCGTGCCTATTCAATGGCAGATGCTCTCCAGGGTCTCAGACAGAGGTCTTTCCTGTCATCTCCCACCTGGCTCTCTTAACTGGAGATGCCGGGAATTGAACCTGGGACCTTCTGCATGTGAAGCAGATTTTCAGGGCGGTGAAAACCAGGGAGAGAGAAGAAGAGAGAGAGAAGAGATTGGATTTATACTCCGCCCTCCACTCCCCAAGGGAGTCTCAGAGCGGCTCACAAACTCCTTTTCCCTTCCCCTCCCCACAGCAGACACCCTGTGAGGTAGGTGGGGCTGAGAGAGCTCTTTCCCAAGCTGTCCTTGAGGGAACAGCTGGTACAGAGCTATGGCTTGCCCAAGGTCATCCAGCCAGGTGCAAGTGGAGGAGTGGGGAATCAAACCCGGTTCTCCCAGATTAGAGTCCGTGCACTTAACCACGACACCAAACTGGCTCTCTCACCAAACTGGGAGGACTGTGAGGCACTCCGGAGGGATCTGTCGAGGATGGGTGAGTGGGCGTCAACATAGCAAATGAGGTTCAGCGTGGGCAAGTGCAAAGCGATGCACACTGGAGCCAAAAATCCCAGCTATTGATGCATTGATGGGGTCCGAACTGGTGGTAATTGACCAGGAGAGAGATGTTGGAGTCATGGTAGATAACACACTGAAAATGTCAACTCGGTGTGCGACTGCAATAAAAAAGGCAAATACAGTGCTGGGGGTTATTAGTAAAACAAATGAGGCAAGTCTCAATAGATCCTTGTATAAATCTACGGCACGGCCTCAGTTGGGATACTGTGTACAGTTCTGGTCACCACACCTCAAAAAAGATATAGCATTGGAAAAGGTGCAAAAAAGGGCAACTGAAATGATTAAGCGGATGGAGCACCTTCCCTTTGAAGAAAGGTTGAAGCGCTTGGGGCTCTTTAGCTTGGAGAAATGATGACTGAGGGGTGGACATGATCGAGGTTTACAGAATTCTGCCTGGGATAGAGAAGGTCGAGAAAGAAGTCCTTTTCTCCCCTTTTCACAATACAAGAACTTGTGGGCACTCAATAAAATTAATCCAAGGAAGTACTTCTTCACCCAAAAAGTAATTCACATGTGGAATTCACTGCCGCAGGAGGTGGTGGCAGCTACAAGCATAGACGGCTTCAAGAGAGGATTGGGGAAACGTATGCAGCAGTGGTCCATGAGTGGCTATTTAGCCACAAGGTGTTAGATGGAACAGTTTGTCTGGGGCAAGTGGTGCTCTGTATTCTTAGTGCTTGGGGGGGCAACAGTGGGAGGGCTTCTGGAGTTCTGGCCCCACTGGTGGACCTCCTGATGGCGCCTGGTATTTTTGGCCACTGTGTGACAGAGTGTTGGACTGGATGGGCCATTGGCCTGATCCAACATTGGCTACTCTTATGATCTTATGTCTGGGGCAGTGATGCTCTGTATTCTTGGTGCTTGGAGGGGGCAACAGTGGGAGGGCTTCTGGAGTTCTGGCCCTGCTAGTGAACATCCTGATGGCCCCTGGGTTTCGGCCACTGTGTGACACAGAGTGTTGGACTGGAGGGGCCATTGGCCTGATCCAACGTGGCTTCTCTTACGTTCTTATGTCTGGGGCAAGTGATGCCCTGTATCCTTGGTGCTTGAGGGCCGACAGTGGGAGGGCTTCTGGAATTCTGGCCCCACTGGTGGACCTCCGGATGGCACCCCGGGCTGCATGTTTAACACCCGTGCCCTAGGGGGAGCATTTGGTGTAGCCATGCGACAGCTGCTGCAGCTTGCTTTCAGTCCTGCAGTGAAGATCCTTGTGCTGGGCTGGCGGCTTCTGGGGAGTCAGTGCTTTTAGCAACTTTAAGAATCCTAGCAGCCTTCACAGCCAATCAGAATCCTAGCAGGCTTCACGCCCAATGAGAATCCTCCTTTCCTAAAAACACTTGTTGGGCACCAGAGATGGTGTCAGTGGGCCCACCCCACCAGAGATGGTGTCAGTGAGAGCCCCACGCTGGAGATTCCTATATTAAAAGAATCCCCAGCTTGTGATTCAGCAGACAGTCAGTGTGGAAGTTGTGTCTCTGTATGAGTGGACTGACTTGCGGTAGTCTTCGGAGAGTAAATTGCTTGGGTCAGTTTGTCGGCCAACTTTCAACGATGGCCCTAGGTTAGGACTCTGAGTCAGCAGCATACATTTCTCTCTTTCACCGGAAGTTACGTAATAATAGCTTTCTCTTGCTGAGGGACGCGGGACTGGGTTGGCGTCTTGCCCCACCGCCCGTTGAGTTCAGTGGCAAACGGGGCATTCAACCCAGGCTTCTGAAGTCGGTTGATTATTAATTGCCATCCCATGTGGGTCCTGTGCCATTTACTGTTTTGGAGAGGTGCTTCCAATTGTTGAACTTGGTGTTCTGGATTTAGGCCAGTGAGGAAGGTTCAGGCTGTAGGTTTTCCCAGCGGAGAACCTCCAACCTCCCCTCTGATTCTGTTGATCTTAGGGGGGAAATGCATGGGAACATAAGAGAAGCCATGTTGGATCAGGCCAGTGGCCCATCCAGTCCAACACTCTGTGTCCCACAGTGGCCAAAACCCAGGTGCTATCAGTAGGTCCACCAGCAGGGCCAGAACTCCAGAAGCCCTCCCACTGTTGCCCCCCAAGCACCAAGAATACAGAGCATCACTGCTCCAGACATAAGAGAAGCCATGTTGGATCAGGCCAGTGGCCCATCCAGTCCAACACTCTGTGTCACACAGCAGCCAAAACCCAGGTGCTATCAGGAGGTCCACCAGTAGGGCCAGAATGCCTGATGCTTTCCTGTGGTTGCCCCCCAAGCACCAAGAATACAGAACATCACTGCCCCAGACTTAAGAGAAGCCATGTTGGATCAGAGGAGAAGAGAGAAGAGATTGGATTTATACTCTGCCCTTCACTACCTGAAGGAGTCTCAGAGCGGCTTACAATCTCCTTTCTCTTCCCCTCCCCACAACAGACACCCTGTGAGGTAGGTAGGGCTGAGAGAGCTCTGACAGAAACTGCTCTTTTTCAAGAACAGCTCTGATCGAACTATGGCTTGCCCAAGGTCATCCAGCAGGTGCAAGTGGAGGAGTGGGGAATCAAACCCGGTTCTCCCAGATTAGGGTCTGTGCTCCTAACCACTACACCAAACTGGCTCAGGGCTATCACCCATCCAGTCCAACCCTATGAGTCACACCGTGGCCAGAAACATCAGGTGCCCTCAGGAGGTCCACTAGCGAGGCCAGAACTCTAGAAGCCCTCCCACTGTCATTCCCCAAGAACCAAGAATATAGAACCAGAGGAAATGAAACCACTCAGCCACTTCCAGGTGAGCAGCCGGGCATGGCAGGAGAAGGCAGACAGAACATCTTAGGCCGAACCGTACAAGCAGAAAGCTGGAGGACCTCGGAGGACTATAGCCCAGTGGCTGATGAACTGTTGGGTGACTTCCGGACCATCTTGTCTGCTGAGCGCTTGCTGAGTTTCAGCTCTGGCATCAGCCTACAGGTCCTTTTGGGGCACACCTTGAGTTTTCGGGTGGAGAGCTGACCCAGAGAGATGGCGAGATTGCTGAGTGAGGTATGCCGTGATGTCCAAACTCCTCTTCACACCCCGTTCCTCGTCAAGGAAGGCGGGTGCGCCTGGAGGCCTCCTTGGCTGTGCGCCAGCCAGCTGGCAAGACGGTACAGAGCAGGTGAGGTTGGTGTTGCAATTTTGCCCTGACGCTGGGAATGGAACAGCAGGTCCTCTGGCCGGGCAAAGTTCACAGGATCAGCACTGCTGTCAGATGGCCTCCCAAGAAGGAGAGCCCACCACCTCCCGAGGAAGCCTGTTCCACTGAGGAACCGCCTGAACAGTCAGGAAGTTCTTATTAATGTTTAACTGACGGCTCTCTTGATTTGATTTCAACCCACTGGTTCTGGTCCGACCTTCTGGGGCTCTCATGTTTCTGGGATGGTCTGCCAGGAGTTGCCATTCGCCTCCGTGGGCACGGCCAAGGCACATATGTGGGAAGCCCAGTTCTGTCTGTAAGGCCGGGGTGGGGTGGGGGAAGCTTTTTGCTGCTTCCACCTCTTTGCAGCTCGTGATTCTAGGTGCTTCACTGCCGCAGGACGTGGTGGCGGCTCCAAGCATAGACAGCTTCAAGAGGGGACTGGAGAAATGTATGGAGCAGAGGTCTATCAGTGGCTATTAGCCACAAGGTATAGATGGAACACCCTGTGTGGGGGGCCACAATGGGAGGCCTTCTGGAGTTCTGGCCCCGCTGGTGGACCTCCTGATGGCCCCTGGGTTTGGCTACTGTGTGACACAGAGTGTTGGACTGGATGGGCCATTGGCCTGATCCAACATGGCTTCTCTTATGTTCTTATGTCTGGGGCGACAGTGATGCTCTGTATTCTTGGGGGGGCCACAGTGGGAGGGCTTCTGGGAGAGCCAGTTTGGTGTAGTGGTTACGTGCTCAGACTCTAATCTGGGAGAACCAGGTTTGATTCCCCACTCCTCCACTTGCACCTGGCTGGATGACCTTGGGCAAGCCATAGCTCTGTACCAGCTGTTTTCTCAAGGACAATTGTCTCAGAGCTCTCTCAGCCCCACCTACCTCACTGGGTGTCTGTTGTGGGGAGGGGAAGGCAGAAGAAGAAGAAGAGATTAGATTTATACCCCGCCCTTCACTCACTTGGAGTCTCAGAGTGGTTTACAAACTCCTTTCCCCTCCCCTCCCCAAGGGGAGCTGCTCTGAGACTCCAAGTGAGTGAAGGGCGGGATATAAATCCAATCTCCTTCTCCTCCTCCTCTTCATCTTCTTCATCTTCTTCATCGTCGTCTTCTTCTGGTGTTCTGGCCCCACTGGTGGACCTCCTGGTGGCCCTTTGGTTTTGGCCACTGTGTGACACAGAGTGTTGGTCTGGGTGGGCCGTTCAACATGGCTTCTCTTGCGTTCTAATGTTCTTCGTGACATTCAGATATACAGTGTAGCTGACCAGCCCCTTCTTAAGAGCGCAAGCAGTGTAATTACGGAGCATCCCATCTGTTTGAGGGACTGAGAATATACAGGGTTTGTAATGGTAATAATTAAAATAATAACAGGATGCTTCAAGGGAGTTAGAAGTGAGAAAACGAAATGAAGGTGATGTCAAAATCACATTCTCCTCGGCCACCCCAGAAAACGCAGGGTAGCTTTCTCAGCTGGGGTGTTGGCCAACTTGGAAAGGTTTCTGGCCTTTTGAAGTACATATGAACTCATGACACCACCTTATACTGAATCAGACCCTTGGTCCACCGAGGTCAATATTGTCTACTCAGACTGGCAGCGGGTGTCCAAAAATCTCAGGCGGAGGCCTTTCACACACCTACCGCCTAGTCCTTTGAACTGGAGATGCCGGGGATTGAACCTGGGACCTTCTGCATGCAAAGCAGAGGCTCCTCCACTGAGCCGCAGCCCTTCTTCCAGGCTGGGGATCATACCGCTGTACTAGGTGTGGCCAGTGTAGTTCTGTTGGCTAGGAACCTTTCAGGCCATAGATTGACAAATGACAGGTTCCAGTTTGGTGTAGTGGTTAAGTGTGCCGACCTTAATCTGGGAGAACCAGGTTTGATTCCCCACTCCTTCAATTGCAGCTGCTGGATGACCTTGGGCAAGCCACAGTTTTCTCAAGGACAGTTCCGGAAAGAGCTCTCTCAGCCCCGCCTACCTCGCAGGGTGTCTGTTGTGGGGAGGGGAAGGGAAAGGAGTTTGTAAGCCGCCCTGAGACTCCTTCAGGTAGTGAAGGGCGGGGTATAAATCCAATTGCTGCTTCTCCTCTTCTTCTTCAGGTAGTCCTGACGCTTAGAGAGTTGATTGGGGCATCTAGTCTTTCCCCCCTCAGCAGTGTCAGGAGTTCTCAGTCGAAGTACAAACCTCATTTATCCTTTGACATGAGAGTGTTTTTTGCTGTATGACATAAAAAGTATGTTTTTGTTTTTGCTTGTTGCATGTTAACTTTACACCCGTCTGTCTCACAAGGCTGGCTCTCTGTTGCCCCCTGCCCTTGGTGATGTGCCCAGGTTTCCGCCCCCGAAGGGTGGTGGTGTGGTGGTGGTGAACGTCTTCCGTATTTGGGAGTTCTAGTGTTGGATCCTGCCTCCATGCTTGGCAGTCTGGCAGGGAAGGCTCTTTGATGTTGAAGAACAGGCTTTTAGCTGAGCAAAGCCCAGGGTGGTGGGATACACAAAATGATACTGGTGGCTGTAGCTGGGTGTACTTAAGACACCTGTGCAAACAAGTAATGGAATCGGAGTCAGAAGGGGTCATAGAGGCCACCCACTCCAACCCCCTGCTCAATGCAGGATCAGCCTAGAGCATCCCTGATAAGTGTTTGTCGAGCCGCTGCTTGAAGACTGCCAGGGAGGGGGAGCTCACCACCTCCCTAGGCGGCTGATTCCACGGCTGGACAACTCTTACTGTCAAAAAGTTTTTTCCTAATATCCAGCCGGTACCTCCCCGCCCTTAATTTCAACCCATGATTGTGAGTCCTCTTCTCGGCTGCCAACAGGAGCAGCTCCCTGCCCTCCTTAAAGTGACAGCCTTTCAAATATTGAAATTTATCGAGGCCTGATTTAGGCTCACCTTGTAACGAAAGTGAGTGGTTTTCCCCTCCTTGGAAAGGTATTGCACTTTTAGCGCTGTGTGAGAGACAAGAAGGTTGGGGGTGTGGAATCTGGTATGCAGACTAGAGATAATGCCGTGTCTGCGCATGAAGATTATTTTTGATATCTCCGGTAATAACCTCTGATAAGCCTATTGAGTCATCACAGGGACCTAAAATATTGTGTGCCTGCTTCAAAGCAGAAGGCTGGGCTCTTACCTGGATAGCCCAGGTAAGCTGATCTCGTCCGATCTCTTGAGCTAGGCAGGGTTGACTCTGGCAAGCACTTGGATGGGAGACCTCCTTGGAATACCAGCAGTTGGGAGGCGGGGGCAGGCTTTATTCAGCCACCTCTCTGAATATCCTCCAGGCCCCCAGTAGAGGTCAGTCACCAGAGGTTGCCATGACTTCCAGGTGCACAGACACTCACAGACACATACAAAAAAATAGAAAAAACAACAGAAAGCTGGGATTCTATTGGTCTTGGATCCATGAAATGTTACAAAACATGTTAGAATGCACTATAGGATTTATTCCTGAACTATTTTTATTGAATATAACACCAGAAAGTTGTAAAAGACAAGACTTTTGTCTTATTGTACATGTAAGTGACCCCTGCAAGAATATTATATGCTAAATATTGGAGGAAAAGTGAACAAAAGAAGAACTGATATATAAAACTGGCTGAGATGGTCAAATTAACTTTAATTTTGAGAGGACAAGAAGAAGGAAGATTCCATAATACATGGTCAAGATTTTATAAATGGCTGGAAGACTATTGTAAATGGACAATATCGACATCTGTATATCTAATAGCCAAGACTCCCCCTGCGTGCAGATATCTAAATCTGCACGTCGGGGGCACCTAGGGGGCAAAGAGATTTCCCTGCACACTTGGGGGACTCCCCAGGTATGCAGAAAAATCTGAAAAGTTAAAAAAAATATTCGGGGGATACTTAAATCCCCCCCAAAGTAAAAGAGCGTTCCCTGCGCATGTGCAGAAAACGCTCTGGGAACTGTCTGTTGCTGCTGCCGCTAGGGGGGAAAGAGAAGGCTTGGCGGACTGGCCTCGTCGCAGCCGCTGGGGGGAGAGGGAGAAGGCTTGGTGAGCTGGCCTCACCGCCACTGCCGCTGGGGAGGAGGGAAAAGGCTTGGCGGGCCAGCCTCGCTGCTGGGAGAGAGGGAGAAGGGCTCGCCTGCTGCTACTTCCTCCTCCTCCGGCTTCAGCAGGACCTGAGCCGTGGGGAATACTCCCCCCTCCCCGCGAGTATCGCGGGTCCCACTTCTTGTATAAACATATTAGGAGAAATTATAGAATACATCTTTTTAGTATGATGCAGAATACTTATACAAAAATACTTGGTGATAACAATGGTAATAGGTGTTGCAGGGGGTAACAAATTAGATGTAACAGATGTATTTGAAAACCCCGTTTTGTGTGTATTTGTTTGTTTTCGTCTGTTGATATAAAATAATTTATTGTTTTTGTTTTTTAAAAAAAGAAAGCTGGGATTCTGGCACTTATTGTAAAGTGGCGTTGAGTCGCAGCCGACTTAAGGCAACCCCGTAAGGTTTTGAAGGCAGGAGACGTTCAGAGGTGGTTTGCCATTGCTGGGCTGTGTGTCGTGACCCTGGGCTTCCTTGGTGGTCTCTCATCCAAATACTGACCCGGGCCCACCCTGCTTCGTTTCCGGGGTCTGATGAGATCAGGCTAGCCTGGGCCACCCAGTGCTTTACAGGCTGTAATAAGAGAGAGTTTTTTTTGGGGGGGGGGCGGCGCGTGTAGGCTGGACTGATGCACTACTTAAATTCACGTGAGTCACGTGCACGGGCGTGGAATGGCGTTTCTGAGGTTACACAGGCCCTTTTCGGCTGCAGTCCTACGAGCACTTTCCTGAGAGCGAGCGCCGCTGAATAAAATGGAACTTAACTTTTGAGCAGACCTGTGTAGGGTTCCTCCCCCCCCCCCCCCGAGTGTCCCAGCTTGGTGCATCTGAATCCCCTTCCCGACATCCCATTGCGATACTGGAGGCGACACCAAAAGCTCCAGCACTTTTTTGTCTAGCACTACTCCTCTTCGCTAAAGGGACAGTCTTTCTGAGGATGCTTGGATTAAACAATGACGGAAAGGCGCTTTCTGGGCCAGAAATCATTATCAGTGAAATATCGTTTGGCATATGATCGGATCTTGGGAGGCCTCATTTATATTTTTATTCCGTGTGTAGCCATTTCGCTTTGGAACAGTTCTTTTCTGGTCCATTTTGTATCCATCCTGTATAACTGTACTGTATTGTGTACTAGAAGCAAGGCCCAATACAATGGGTTCTAGCAACCATTGGGGTTCATGTGGCCCCCCCACCTGCGCCCACCGGCATTCCCCCCACGGCCGCCCACTGCCTACCTGGGTACCTGTGGCCATCGGTTGCGGTGTCATCAGGAGCAGCCTGAGGCCCCACGTGTGGCTGCCTGCGCTCACCGGCGCGTCCCCACTGGTGACAGCAGGAGCAGGCTGAGGTTTGGCGTCCGGCCGGCTCCGTCGTCCTGCAATGCCCAGGCATCAGGGCCGCCCCTTCTGGCCGCCGGCAGAGTGTGTGCCCCGTCCGTGGGCTTGCAGCCTACTGAGGCTGGGCAGCGGTTCTGTGGTTGGGTGGGCGAGACTACGGCATGGCACGCATGAATCACGGGGCACGTTTGGGTCGGCGCTGCGTCAGCCAGTGGCCAGGGTCCCCGGGCTGAGTGGCGGCTCGTTCAGCCTATGGCTAAGGGAGCGTATCGTACGTGGCCACCCCAAATCGGCTTTATAATATAGAGAGATTATGGTATAAGCCAGTTTGTTCCTCATTGGCTGCGGTCGCACGCACTAAATAATCCACTTTCAATGCACTTTCCAACTGGATTTTGCCAGTTCACACAACAAAAACCCAGTTGCAAAGTGCACTGAAAGTGGATTGAAAGTGGATTATTTAGCGTGACTGCAGCCATTGTGTTTGATCTCTGAAGAAGGCCTAAACAGGCTGAAATGCCCAGGGCATAGAGGCCGAGGCCTTCATTAGAACATCAAAAGAGCCCTGCTGGATCAGACCAGTGGTCCATCTAGCCCTTTGGTACACTTATCCTCCATTAATCTAATTCCCTTTTAAAGCTGTTTATTCCTGTGGCCGTCACTACATCCTCTGGTATCTGAAGAAGTGTGCGTGCATGCGAAACCTTATACCTTGAATAAAATTTTGTTGGTCTTAAAGGTGCCACTGAACTCAAACTTTGTTCTCCTAGTTCCGACCAACACGGCTGCCCACCTGGATCTCCATCTTCCGGCAATCACCCTTCAATCACCATGGTTAGTAGCCCCTGGTAGGCCACTCCTCCGTGAACCTAATCCCCTTTTAAAGCCATCTACAGGCAGAATATGCCCGACCTGGATGGCCCAGGCTAGCCAAATGTTGCCAGATTGTGGAAGCTAAGCAGGGTCAGTCCTGGTTCGTACTTGGGTGGGAGACCACCAAGGAAGCCCAGGGTTGCTACACAGAGGCAGGCAGTGGCAAACCACCTCTGAACGTCTCTTGCCTTGAAAATCCCACGAGGGGTCACCATAAATCAATAAAGTGTCCGCTAAGTACGTTGTTCTTGCAACACATAAGCATTGCCTTCTCAGGAGTGGACGATAATGTACGAATATTCCTTCCCTGAAAAGTTCGTGTGTTGCCTTCAAGTTACACAGTCTTCGAAATTTCGGCAAATTCCCTGTGCCTCTATATGCAAGCGCAGCTTTCTCTCTTTCATGCGGCGTGCCAGTCGGAGAAGGATGTTCGTTCTCACGCCCGTGATGAGTCTTGGCACTGACAAGCTATTTTCGTCCTCGGAGGACTGATTAATTTGGTGCTCGGAGGGGAAGAACACTCCCTGGCTCTCCCCGAGCTCCAGCCGTCAATGCTTCGCCTCCTCCTTCGCAGACAGGCGAGGAAGACGGATTTACAGCTTGCGCAGAGGCAGGGTTACAAGCCACATCGTGCGCTGTTTCCTTGATCAGGCAAAGCGGCAGAACAAAAGCGGCAGAGAGCAAGGCTCGGGGAAGACTTGAGAGCTGCGGCAGTCTTGCCGCCGACCCAGTAAGACGCTGTGCCCAGCCTGATCCTTTAGCTAGCAGATGCTCGGCCAAGCAGACTTCCAAATTCAACCTGAACTCAAGGGATGGGACAGGAGAAACGCAGGCACCGACATCGTGCGTACCAATTGCTGAAGGAAAAACTCAGAAGGTATTTATACAGGCAGCACAACTCTCACAACACCCGAGAAGTTGCCTTAACATTGAATCAGAGTGCTGGTCCAGCAAGGTCAGTACCGTCTACTCAGACTGGCACTGGATCTTCATGGTGTCGGGAAGAGAGAGGTCTTTCACGTCATCTGCTACCTGACTGTTAAGCTGAAGATGCTGGAGATTGAACCTGGGACCTTCTGCATGCCAAGCAGCTGCAGAGGAGGGCAACCAAGATGATTAGGGGGTTGGATAGATTCATGGAGGCCACGTCTATCAATGTCTGCTAGCCGTGGTGATTGAGAGGGAAGCTCCACATTTAGAGGCACTAAACCTCTGAATCCCAGAGCCAGGAGGCTACATCAGGGGAAGGCCTCGGCCTCTATGCCATGTTGTAGGTCCTCCAGAAAAGTTGGTTGGCCACTGTGTGAGACAGGATGCTGGGCTAGATGGGCCACTGGTCTGATCCTGCAGGGTTCTTCTTATGTTCTTAAGGGAACCTCCATGTTCAGTGGCAGTAAACCTTGAATCCCAATGCCAGGAGGCAAAATTGGGGGAGTGCCTCGGCCCTCATGCCCTGCTGTTGGCCCTCCAGAGGACCTGGTTGGCCACTGAGTGAGACAGGATGCTGGACTAGATGGTCCACTGGTCTGATCCAGCAGGGCTCTTCTGGTGTTCTTATGAAGGCCTCGGCCTCTCTGCCCTGCTGTTGGCCCTCCAGAGGACCTGGTTGGCCACTGAGTGAGACAGGATGCTGGACTGGATGGACCACTGGTCTGATCCAGCAGGGCTCTTCTGATGTCCTTATGAAGGCCTCGCCCTCTGTGCCCTGTTGTTGGCCCTCCAGAGGAACTGGTTGGCCACTGTGTGAGACAGGATGCTGGACTAGGTGGACCATTGGTCTGATCCAGCAGGGCTCTTCTGATGTTCTTATGAAGGCCTCGGCCTCTCTGCCCTGTTCTTGGCCCTCCAGAAGAACTGGCTGGCCACTGTGTGAGGCAGGATGCTGGACTAGGTGGACCACTGGTCTGATCCTGTGTGAGATGGGATGCTGGACTAGATGGGCCACTGGTGGTATCCAGCAGGGCTTTTGTGTTCTTATGCCTCTTTTTCCGTCATGAAAGAGGGCCTGTATGGGGCTTTGGGGCAGTTTTCTTTCCAGGCATTTACCTAATTCAGACTTTCTTAGCTTCAGCAGTATTGACCCGTATTATTCTGGAGTTTCACGTAGCTTCTTTGTCCTGGGCCAGTATGGATTGGGGTCTTGAGGGAGGATTTCGCTAGTATCTACAGTTATTAATGAGCGGAGCAGTGTTGTTTGTACCCCGTGACTCTCACCAGAAGCCTCGCTCCGCTAGCCTCTGTTATCTTGCAAGCTTTCGGGAGACACTGCCCTGATACTCAGGGCTACTAGCCAGGATTGACTTTGAAAAGTCAAAGCTCCCTTTGTGGGATGATGGTTTGCCTCTTGAAAGCTTATCCCCTGGAAATTTGGTTGGTCTCCAATCAGTGTTCCCTCTAAGCTGAGTTAGCGTGAGCTAGCTGTTTTT
Source organism: Lepidodactylus listeri (assembly GCA_029233225.1). Classification (NCBI taxonomy): domain Eukaryota; kingdom Metazoa; phylum Chordata; class Lepidosauria; order Squamata; family Gekkonidae; genus Lepidodactylus; species Lepidodactylus listeri. The sequence goes on along the minus strand of JARCFY010000011.1, from coordinate 93,455,906 downwards.
TCGCCTCCGGCTCACACATTTTTTTGCCTCCGCTCAGGAAGGACGGCTCCAGAGCAAACCGATTCATGTAGTAGTCAAACCGCTCGCTCACAACTGTAATGCCAGTAGCTCACCAAGTAGAATTTGCTCCCAAGACTCCACAGCTTAGAGCAGGGGTGGCCAACCTGTGGCTCGGGAGCCACATGCGGCTCTTTCACACATATTGTGCGGCTCCTGGCAGGGCGGCTGGGGAAGCAAAGGGGAGGCATGCTTTTTCTCTCTTTCTCCCTTCCTTCCTTCCCTCCTCCCTCCCACCTATTTGCTTTCCTAGTTTCTCTCTCTCTCTTTCTTTCCACTTCTTTAATTCTTTCTTTCCATCTTTCTCTTTTTCTCTCTCTCTCTCAATATCATTAGCAAACAAGTAATATCATTATCAATAACCGGTTTTCCTCGTTTGTTTTTATTTTTGGCAGTCCCATTTAACGTTAATAAAAAGCAAATTTGCATATTTTTAAAAATAAAAACGTGTGTGTGATATTTGTTTCTGTCTTGCGGCTCTCAGACATCTCTATGTGGATCTTACGTTTATTCTATGTGGCTCTTCCGTTAAGCAAGGTTGGCCACTCCTGGCTTAGAGGGAGCATGGACTCCAGTCTTGCTCGTCTACTGCAGACCAACACAGCTGCCCAAATACTGTCAAACTCCTCTCTCACATCTAGCTGTTAAAAACAACTTAAACTAAGAAACAAACGAAAAGGGCTGGGGATCTGCGTTCCAATTCCCGTTCACGCACAGCACGCCAGTGGCTCTTGACGTGGATTGTGCTAGGGGTCCGCAGAGGAAGAAAAACGTGGCCCAACGTTTTTGGTGTAACGCAAGTGGATTTCTCGTGCCGGATGTTGATTGGAGCAATTTCAGAGAGGGCACAGCCTTACGAAGTCAGTGACAGAAGAAAGTTCAAAAGTGGGGGGAAGAGAAGAAGAAGAAGAGATTGGATTTATACCCCGCCCTTCACTCACTTGGAGTCTCAGAGCGGCTTACAAACTCCGTTCCCTTCCCCTCCCCACAACAGACACCCTGTGAGGTAGGTGGGGCTGAGAGAGCTCTTTCCCAAGCTGTCTATGAGAGAACAGCTGGTACAGAGCTATGGCTTGCCCAAGGTCATCCAGCCAGGCGCAAGTGGAGGAGTGAGGAATCAAACCTGGTTCTCCCAGATTAGAGTCCACGCACTTAACCACTACACCAAACTAGCTCTCTGGCCCTGGTTGATAAGGGGCTCTGGAGCCGGCCTCTGTTGAACCTGGAAACGATAGCATGGCATCTATCCCGTGCGCATGGAATTAGAAAACTTGGGAGGTGTGGCAGGCCCGATACTATATGGGTGGAACCTCTTGGGAGTTTGGTTCTCGACCTCCAACCTGTTCCTAGGAAACCCCATAGCTCTAGCGCAAGCCCTGAGCATGCAGTTGCTATCTGGGCCCCAGAAACCTACTTTGTCACTCTGAAGTAGGTTATGTTGATCTGTCTGCTTGTTTCCCCTCCAGCTCTGTCGCTTTCTCTTCACTTCATCTGTTCAGTAGTTTTCCTACTGCAAAATGTAGAAGGGAAAGCGAACCAGATCCGGGAGGAGGCGTGAAGAGAGTTGGCAGAAGGTTTTTAGTCAGGGTTGTAGAATGGAGCAAGAGTCCAGGAGCACCTTAAAGGCTAACAACATTTGTGGCTGGACAGTAGCTTTCGGGAGCTATGGCCCACTTCTTCAGATACAGCTAGAATGAGAGTCCACCCATCCTATATATTGGAAAGTGGAGTGATTTCAGATGCTGAATGACATTAGAAGGCCTGAAGGCAGGGCTTTTGGGGGGCCCTGCCCCCTTTCTTAAAGACACAGCCCCACAAGAATTTCTCCTGTAAATGCTTTTTCCAATCATTTAAAAACATTTTTTGAAAGGTGTGTGCTCCTTTAAGCAAAGTGGAGTGCTGTCGTTAACTAATTCCTGCACTGAGCAAGGGGGTTGGAGTAGGTGGCCTCTAGGATCCCTTCTAACTCTGTGTCAAGAAACTGGTCTCCTTTAAGAGAGTTTTTCTGCCTCAGTGTTAGCTTTCTTGACTACAGAAGTCATCACCCGCACCTGCTGGCTTGTTCTCAGGATTGTTGCTTAGGGTGGCTGAAGTGATTAACTTGCAGGAGCTGAGAACTGTCATCTAAAGTGGTTGACAGCTTGTAACTTAGAGATCTTTCTGCCGGACAATCTTAGGATCTCCTGGCTATACTACACACAATGCCACATGTTGGTTATAACGATTCCTCACACACATACATAAAGACTGCAGGGGTATTGACTCTGCACAGGTTTCTGCTTCTTGTCCTGTGTTCACGGTTCATCGGACCGGTCCGTGTTACAGCAGACAAGCAGTGGCTGGGGCTGAGCTAACGTTCTACTCCTGCTCATACAGTGGGGGTCCCCAACCTTTTTGAGCGTTTGGAATTCTGACGCAGTGTGGTGGGCGCAGCCGCAGAATGGCTGACACCAAACGGCTGCCGCAGCTTACCTTCACTCACACGCTGATGATCCTTGTGCTGTGGTGGTAGCTGCAGGTAAACTAAAGTTTTAAAAAAACGGCACAGCCAATCAGATTGCCAAATCGCCGGTCAGAAGCCTTGCTGGGCAAAAGCCCCACTTGGCCCAGTCTAATTTCGAGAAACCAAAGGTGAAGGGAAGGTGTCGGGAAATCATGGTGCCCTGGGGTGCCATGTTGGGGATCCTTTCATACAGAATTTGGCCAGTGGTTCATCCAGTTTAGTACACATGAACCCCGCCTTCTTCTGAATCAGACCCTTGGCCCATCGAGGCCAGTGCGGTCTACTGGCAGCGGGTCTCCAAGTTCTGGGGCTGAGGTCTTCCACCTCACCTGCTACTTTGACCTTTTTTAACTGGGGATGCCAGGGATCGAACCTGGGACCTTCCGCATGCAAAGTAGAGGTTCTGCCGCTGAGCCTTCAGGTCTGCTCTGAATGGCAGCCGCTTTCCCCTTCTGTGCCTGAGACAAACACCTGTTAACCAATGCTCCCTCTAAGCTGTGGAGTCTTGTGAGCAGAAATTCTACTGTGTGAGCCACTGGCATTAAAGCTGTGAGCGAGCGATTTGGCTGCTGCATAGGTTAGTTTGCTCTGGAGCCATCCTTCCTGAGCGAAGACAAAATGGTGTGAGCTGGAGGCTAAGAAACTGTGAGCTAGCTCACACTAGCTCAGCTTAGAGAGGAGAAGAAGAAGAAGAAATTGGATTTATAACCTGCCGTTCACTCAGAGTCTCAGAGCAGCTTACAATCTCCTTCCCCTCCCCCTCCCCACAACAGTTTAAGGCTTTTCTGATGCTTCGTCTTCCATAGGGAAACTTTCCGCTTCCCAGCTGAGCCGGGCGTCTCTTAGCTGGGCATGCAGGAGTTAGTGTTGGGTCTATGGAGGTGGAGCCCAGTGGCTTAGGCCTTTTGGAGTGCAACTGTAAAATGGGCAAATAATTCTGGAGCCGTCATCCTAACCACTTCTGGTGGATCGCCATGTTCCTCTGAAGCAGTAAAACAAAATTGGAGTCCAGTGCCATCTTTAAGACCAATAAAGTTGAATTCTGGGTATAAGCTTCCGTGTGCATGCATGGTTTGGTGTAACAGCTAGGAGCATGTAGTCTAATCTGGGAGGACCAGGTTTGATTCCCCACTCTTCCATGTGCAGCTGCTGGTGTCACCTTGGGTCAGTTACAAGTCATTTCAGAGCTGTCCTCTCACAAGCAGTTCTTGAAAGAGCTCGCTCAGCCCCACCTGCTTCACAGGGTGTCTATTGTGGGGAGGGGAAGGGAAAGGAGATTGTAAACTGCTTTGGGACTCCTTCAGGTAGTGAAGGGCAGGGTATAATTCCAATCTCTTCTTCTTGTAAGTATCTAAAGAAGTGTACATGCACACGAAAGCTCTTATACCCAGAATTAAACTTTGTTGGTCTTCAAGGTGCCCCTGGACTCAGACTTTAACCTAACCATTTGTAATACAGAATTTCACTAGTTCCATGCAGAGTGCCTTACAAAAACCGAGAAAGTGTTCAAAACGAAAATGGGGGTGGGGGTGGGGGAATAACCCAGCATTCTGTTCCAACCTTGGGAAATTCTTAAAAGCTAACCATTCAGTCTTCCCTAATGTAACCAAGTTGAGAACAAATAACAGTTTGAAGAAGCGAACATATTCTTTTTTTAAAAAAAATGCTGTTGCTACAGTTGATTCTTGCATCTCTTCCCTTTGGGGAACAGGGGAGTTTTAACTCCTGAAAACGAAAGCTCCATTCTGTTTCTTTTGCTACGAAAGATTTTGCTGGAGTCTTGGGTTGCTGCTCGATTTTCTATAACCACCTGGCTTTTTTTTTTTTTAAAGAAAAATGCAAATGTTATATTGCCAGTGTTTTAGCAGAATGTTGTTCACCCAGTAATTAAACCTGATTTAACTGGAGCAGCCCAATGTACTGTGTGCTTTGGAAAATCAGTATTCCTCTTGAAAGAACTGCATGGGCTTTGCTTCTGTAGCTTCTTGTTAAGGGGCTGTTAACTCAATATTAACTCGCCAGTTCTCTCTCTAAAAAAAAAAAGAAATGCAGTACCTTCTCATAAAGGTACTTGAAGTATGGAACAGTGTGTCTTAAATGCCCCTGTACCTCCCTCCCAAGGACACAGAATCACAGAGTTGGAAGGTGCCGTGGAGACCATCTAATCCAACCCCCTGCTCAGTGCAGGATCAGCCGCCCTAGAGCACCCCTGACAAATGTTTGTCCAGCCATCGCTTGAAGACTGTCAATGAGGGAGGCGCTCACCACCTCTCTTGGCAGCTGACTCCACTGCTGAACAACTCATGACTGTAAAAAAAAAAATCCCTACTATCCAGCCCGTGTCTTTCCGCCCTTAATTTAAACCCATTATTGCAAGTCCTGTCTCATGGAATTACACCTGAATCTTCACGCTGCAGAGATCAGTTATTTGGGGGGGGGGGGAATCTGGTTTGGAGGATCGAGTGGGGTCCGTGCATTATACCCTACCCCCCAGACTCCACCCCCCAAATCTCCAGGAATTTCCCAACCTGGGGTTGGCATCCTTAAAGCAAAGGCAAAAAAAAAAAATCTAAGGAAGTCCAAAGTGATGGTTCTCTGTATCTTCGGAGAGGGTGCTCTCCCGTCTTTCCCAGTGTGTGCCCCATAGGTTAAAGTATTTATTACTTGAGAGGGAAGAAAACACAAGGATTAACTAGCAAACACTTGTAAAACAAGCTGAGACCCAGGTTTTCTCCCCCACCCTCTGTTCTCTCTCTCCTATCTGTCCAGGGCCTGAAAAGGGAGATAACAATGAGGGGGGGGGAATAGATCTGCTCTTTGGCAGCCGAGGTTGCAGGCCGAGGTTGCAGGCTGAACCGCTGCTCTCTTGTTAATCTAACAAATGGGGCTCGTTCTCTGGGGAGGCCTGGTCCGGCTCCTCCCGCCTCACCTTCGCCAAGAAAAGCGAACCGGAGAGCGCTGCCAAGTTCTGCGTGGGTCTCGAGAAGGTCAACGAGGAGGATGCGGCCGTCGAGTTTTCGCAGATGCCTTTTGGATTTGGTCATAATGATCCACACAGAAACTTTGGATATAACAACCCAGAATGCCCTGTGTTTTCCTGAGAGGGAGGGGGAAACACAGCTGTGGGTCTTGGTGCATCCACTTGTTGGCGGGTCTATCCAGGGCTTTGTGGTTTCTTGGAGGACTGAGAGATGTGGTGCATCACTTGCTGGCGGGTCTGTCTTGGACTTTGTGGTTTCTTGGAGGACTGAGAGATGCGCATCGCTTGTTAGTGGGTCTATCCAGGACTTTGTGGTTTCTTGGAGGACTGAGAGGTGTGGTGGATCTACTTGTTGCTGGGTCTATCCAGGACTTTGTGGTTTCTTGGAGGACTGGGAGATTGGGTGGATCTACTTGTTGCTGGGTCTATCCAGGACTTTGTGGTTTCTTGGAGGACTGGGAGATGTGGTGGCTCTACTTGTTGGCAAGTTTATCCAGGACTCTGTGGTTTCTTGGAGGACTGGGAGATGTGGTGGATCTACTTGTTGGCGGGTCTATCCGGGACTTTGTGGTTTCTTGGAGGACTGGGAGATGTGGTGGATCTACTTGTTGGCGGGTCTATCCGGGACTTTGTGGTTTCTTGGAGGACTAAGTGATGTGGTGTATCACTTGCTGGCAGATCTCTCCAGGATCATGTGGGTTCTTGGAGGACTGAGAGATGTGGAGCTTAGTTACTGATGGGCATTAAGCATTGTGTTGGAGATCTTCAGTGGTAGTAACTATGCATGCTATTTATTTGCAAGGCGGATTACATAAAGTGGGTCGATACAAGCAACAAGATGGAACATTCGGTAAGCAATGCAATAGGATTAGGGTTGTAGATCTGACCTGAAACCTAAACAAAAAAAGCAGAATTGAAGCAATGCCTAAGTGTTAACGTGACACATGAAATGATGAAAGATTACATAGCAGGACCTGAAGTGTTGTGCTATTCATTGATTTATTTAAAACATTTATTAGCTGCCTTTCTTCCTTACGGAGCTCGAGGTGGCTTCCAGTACAGATGAAGTACGTAAAATAGAATGCATAAAACCCAAACTTTTCTTTGGCTTTGTGACTGAAATGCGCGCTATGCTCAACTTGTTCACTCCTCTGGAGGTCTCTCTTCATCATTGCTGTCCTCTTCCTCAAAACGTGTCGTGCGCAGGCTGCCTCAAGCCCTCTTGTGTGAGCTGCTGAGGGAAGGCCGGCCTCCCATCTATGAAGGATGAAGTCCAGTCTGAGAACTGTGTGCCTCGAAGGGCAGTTGGCTTCACGCTGCTTATCTCCCAAAGGAATGCGCTGGGGAACGGATGGTGATGCACGGCGAGCAAGGCATGATGATAGACTTAGTCACGTCCTTTCTGTTTCCCCCGGTTCTAAGAGCTCACCGCTGGTCTAAAGGATCTTTCTGTTGCTCCATCTGAGCGGGGGAGGAAAGGAAAAGCCGCTCCTGAATCAAATGGATTGGGTTGGTTGAGGGTATGTGGGAAAGTCTCTGATGTCAAGGTAAATGTAAGTTCAGGTTTCCTCTCTCTTCCCCCCCCCCCCTCCATTTATAGTTATATATCAGACTTCCCCATCATGGTACCAGTGGACACCCTGGAAACCTTCCAGTACCTTTCCTGGAGCCCCAAAAGTGCTTTTACAAAGTGGGCCAGACTGGCGCGAGCTGAGGCCCCCCACCCAGGAACCCTTCTTCCCCATCCATTTCTCTCAGGCCGCCCCAGCGCACCCCACATCAGGCCCTCCATCCTCCAGCCGTCCCCGCCGTAGCTAAGGTAGGAGGCTGGAGGTGAACGGAGCAGCCGTGGTGGGCCCGAGTGAGCTGGGTGTCCTCTTCACCCACGGCCTGCCCCAGCCAAGGGAGGCGTCTGGGAGCAGACGGAGCAGGTGCGCCAGAACGCTTCGGTTCTCCCCCCTTTCTTCCAGTCAGCCTCCTTACCCTTCGGCCGCTGGAACGTCTGTCGCGTCCATTGCCTCCGACCACACTGAGCCCGAGACGCTGGCCCCGGCCTCCGTGAGCGGGACACAGGCAACGCAGCCAGCCAATGCAGCCCCCAGGGAGTTGGCACAGCTACTAAGAAGGTCAAAAGGAGAACACGAAAGCTGCTTTTATTTCTGCCTCCCCCTGCAATGCCTCCGACCATGGAAGTTCTGCTTGGCTATCATAACCCATTGCCGCTGGTAGAGCTCCACGAATTTTTCTGCTCCCATTTTTAGAGAGATGGAGAGAGGACCAGGCCATGCTGGTGTTGACCAACTCTGCTTTTACAGACCCGGTGCTTGCAACGTTAGATTCTGGTGCGATTTGACAGTTTTAATCATTAGAAGTTAGGAATGTGAAATATTCTGTCCTCGGCTGCCTCGGTGTGATGCTTTCTTTCCTAGACCGGCAGGACGTGCTTGCCGGTTCCCTCAGAAATGTATGTTTCGGAGTACAGTCCTGACTCTTCTGTCTGTTTGTTTAAGGAGCGCTAAGCCGAGATGCCTGGAAGAGACACAGCCTTCCCCTTCTAGTATTAACTGCCCTGTTCGGGTTCTTCTCCAGGCCTGCAGAAAGGTTTGACGTCTCAGCAACTTGTTGAGGAGAAGGCGGTCACGGGGGTCCCTTTGCAGAGGAGAGGACGTATTTGCCAGACCTTAGCATGTTTTTGGTAGCTTGCTCAAGGTTGTGAATAGATACTACCAGTCAATAGCCTAAGCCAGGAGTGGTCAGTGAGGCAAGAAGACTAACACGGATGGCCTGCGTTTTGTATTTCTCAGGTTCTCGTCGGATCCCAGAGAATCCAGCCAATTAAGTTTCTAGTCCTCTTGTCTCTAGATTTAATTTTAGGAATGTAACGCCCACCCACCCCCCAATATATCTGTAAGTAGCTTCCCACTGTTCACACAGCGAGTGATTAAAACGTGGAATTTGTTGCCAGAGGATGTCGTGATGGCCACAAGCATAAACCGCTTTAGAAAAGGAGAAGGCCTCGGCCTCTGTATGCCCTCTCGTTGGCCCTCCAGAGGAACTGGTTGGCCACTGTGTGAGACAGGATGCTGGAGGATATGGACCACTGGTCTGATCCAGCAGGGCTCTTCTGATGTTCTCATGAAGGCCTTGGCCTCTCTGCCCTGTTGTTGGCCCTCCAGAGGAACTGGTTGGCCACTATGTGAGACAGGAGGCTGGACTTGAGGGACCACTGGTCTGATCCAGCAGGGCTCTTCTGATGTTCTCATGAAGGCCTTGGCCTCTCTGCCCTGTTGTTGGCCTTCCAGAGGAACTGGTTGGCCACTGTATGAGACACGATGCTGGACTGGATGGACCACTAGTCTGATCCAGCAGGGCTCTTCTGATGTTCTCATGAAGGCCTCGGCCTCTCTGCCCTGTTGTTGGCCTTCCAGAGGAACTGGTTGGCCACTGTATGAGACACGATGCTGGACTAGATAAACTGTTGGTCTGATGCAGCAAGGCATGCTGACCATATGAGAGTAGTTCCATGGTAGGAACCGTAGCCCGTCTTTACTCATTTTGTCTTGTCAATGGATGAAGCAGTTTCTGCTCAGTGAAAATGTAATAGTTATGCTCATGGAGTTTCCTCACCTTAGTGAAACTGATGAAATTTACATGTAGTATTCTATGAATCTAATATATGTCTTCTGACAAAGATTAATCGAAACGAAGATACAATCCGGAGTCTTCGTTGGATTGGAATTGAGCTGGATTCAGCTGTGTTATTTATACTTTTGGCTTTATTAGCTTCTGTTAACAAGTTTCATTGTTTCTTGTAAAATAAGAACGATAATGATACGATATGTTATAATATATCAGTAGTTATATTCACATAAGTGTTTTGTTTGCGTTTGAGTGCAGTGCTTGTTTTCCTCATGAAGGCCTCGGTGTCTCTGCCCTGTTGTTGGCCTTTCAGAGGAACTGGTTGTAGCACAGAGGTGTCAAACTCATTTGCTATGAGGGCCGGATCTGACAGAAATGTCACTTTGTCGGGCCGGGCCAAGGCCATGTGTGCCATAAAACATAATTCCAGGTACCGGAGATGTAAACTGTATAAAGGACAGCAGCTGGTAAGCTCTGAGTTGGTGTGTCCTCACTGCAAGGCCCCATGGGCTGGGAGGGGGGGTGCAAAGGAAAACCCACATGGGCAGACTGGAGAGCCAGTGGTGCAGCACTGAGCAGACGCTCCCACGCCGCTTGACTGCTACACATGAAGTTGTTCTGCCGCGCTGAAGCCACAATCGGAGTGGCTCCGCCCATTCCCCCCACAAGTCTCCTGTCCCCTCCCTTGCACCAGTTGCTCGCGGGCCACATAAGAGCCCTGGACAGGCCAGTTCCGGCCCCTGGGCCTTATGTTTGACCCCCGTTGTAGTATAATGGAAGCTCAAGGGGTTAATGAAGAGCGATCGTGCCTCCCTTTGGAGGAAGGGGAATGTGTAGATTTGGACTAGTCTATTTTGAGGTTCTCCCAAACAATATCGAGGGTGGTTTTGATCTACCTTAATCCCCGCAGACTTTGGAAAGAACTTGTTTATGCAGTATGCTCTTTCCAGTGTGTATGGTTTTTGGTGCTTCTCTAAAAAGCTTCGGGTGAGGGATTTGCATGCCAGGTGTCCTGATATGGCCGTGTTTGCGCTGACAAATCAAACGAGCTCTCTTCGCGGTCAGGCAGCACGTAATCCTGTGTATACAGTCCCCAAGCCAAAAGTTTTAGTCATGTTCGGATGCCCAAGCTTTGCTTACGGGAGGGCTGTGCCTCTGAAACAGCAGCTACCTTTTAGAAAGGGCTGGCAAGGGTTGTGGTTTCACAGATGTGTGCTTTCATAGGGCGCCAGTGACCCGAAGAGAAGGCCCAGACAGGTTTAGGAGTGTTTAATCGTCAAGGATCTTTCGGGGAGTGTTGAAAGCAAACTGGGAGACAGTTTGGTGTAGTGATTAGGAGCGCGGACTCTAATCTGGGAGAACCGGGTTTGATTCCGGACTCTTCCACGTGCAGCTGCTGGTGTGACCTTGGGTCAGTCACAAGTCCTTTCAGAGCTGTTCTCTCAAGGTCAGTTCTCGGTAGAGCTCTCTCAGCACCACCTACTTCACAGGCACCGTTCCCTCTAAGCTGAGTTAGTGCGAACTGGCTCACAGTTTCTTAGCCTCTGGCTCGCACATTTTTGTCTCAGCTCAGGAAGGATGGGCTCCAGAGCAAACTGATTTATGCCGGAGCCAAATTGCCCACTTACAACTTTAATGTCAACAGATCGCCAAGTAGGAATTTTGCTCACAAGGCTCCATGGCTCAGAGGGAGCGTTGCTCACAGGGCGTCTGATGTGGGGAGAGGAAGGGAAAGGCATTGTAAACCACTCTGAGACTCCTTCGGGTAGCGAAGGGCAGGGTATGAATCCAGTCTCCTCAAGAATAAATCCTTTTAAGAGAGGGTTTTAATGCTGTGACCTGGATGGCCGTGGCCAATGCTCCCGCTAAGCTGTGGAGTCTTGTGAGCAAAAATTCTACTCTGTGAGCTACTGGCATTACACTTGTGGGCGAGCGCTTTGGCCACTGCATAAATCAGTTTGCTCTGGAGCCCCATCCTTCCTGAGCGAAGAGAAAAATGCGTGAGCCGGAGGCTAAAAAACTGTGAGCTAGCTCACACTAACTCAGCTTAGAGGGAACACTGACCCCGTGGCTAGTCTGGTTTTGTCAGATCTCGGAAGCCAAGCAGGGTCGGCCCTGGTTAGTTCTTGGCTGGGAGACAATAAAAGATTCCAGGGTTGGGACGCAGAGGCAGGCAACGGCAAGCCGTGTCTGAATGTACCTTGCCTTGAGAACCCTGCGGGGTGGCCACAAAACAGGGGGCAACTTGACGACATGTTCCACTACCACATTAGTCACTTGGCGTGTCTGTATGAAACTTTGTATATTGACCTGGATGGCCCAGTCCCATCAGATCTGGGAAGCTAAGCAGGGTTTGTTTATTTATTTATTCATTCATTTATTTATTAGCCAGTTTGGTGTAGTGGTTAAGTGCGCGGACTCTAATCTGGGCAAACAAGGTTTGATTCCCCACTCTTCCACTAGCAGCTGCTGGATGACCTTGGGCAACCTGTAGCTCTGTACCAGCTGTTCTCTCAAGGACAGTTGTCTCAGAGCTCTCTTAGCCCCACCTACCTCACAGGGTGTCTGTTGTGGGGAGGGGAAGGGAAAGGAGTCTGTAAGCTGCTCTGAGACTCCTTTGGGTAGTGAAGGGCGGGGTATAAATCCAATCTCCTCCTCCTCCTCCTCCTCCTCCTCCTCTTCTTCTTCCTCTTCTTCTTCTTCTTCTTCTTCTTCCGAATAACCAATTCCTCATTCTGACTCCCACTGCTGGCCATTTCATGGACAGGGGGCAGGAGGGCGAAACAGATGTAAACCACAGAGAACGGGAAGGGTGCCAGCCAAGACGGAACCGTCGCTGTCCTCAGCCAGAAGCCTGGCGGAACAGCTCTGCTTTGCAGACCCTGCGGAATTGCATCAAATTCCCGCAGGGCCCTGATGGAATTTGGCAGAGAGTTCCACCACGTTGGGGCCAGGACCGAAAAGGCCCTGACCCTAGTCAAAGACAGCCAGATGTCTTTAAGGCCAGGGACCACCAGTAGATTGCTGTCTGAGGAGTGCAGGTCTCTCCTCGTCTCCTTAGGCAGCTGGTTCCACTGTTGCACAACTCTTACTGTCAAAAAGTTTTTCCTAATCCAGCTGGTGCCTTCCCACCCTTAATTCAAACCAGTGATGGTGAGTCCTCTCCTCTGCTGCCCACAGGAACAGCTCCCTGCCCTCCTCTAAGTGGCAGCCCTTCAGATACTTCCAAGAGAGCCATCCTGTCCCCCCTCAACCTCCTTTTCTCCAGACTGAACATTCCCAGGTCCCTCGGCCTTTCCTGAGGGACCTGGGAAATAAGCACCCTATTTTCAAGGATGTGTTTAATCACACTCTTTAAGTGCAACTAATGTTGTCCACAATTAAAGTGCGATCTTGTATATGATACTATTGAAAAGTTTAATATTGTTTATGTTATGTCCGCTGACCGCCACTGGGCGCCAACGGCATACAGTCAGAACTTGACTCCGAGAGACAATAGGGGTCAAGGATGCTAGACCACCACTAGCCCTCCAATAAGAACTCTGGCAGGAAATTCAAACCCACCAATAGGACTTCTGGGTGTGTCCTAGGACTTGTATATAGTTGGCCATCTCGGCCAGTATTGCATGCTTGTTGCGTACTCAATAAACCTGTGCTGATCACTACGTCGTAGTCTGAACTTTCCATGCATCGAATCCAGTACACAATAGTTCAGTTGGTTATAGTCCGCCTTTCTCTCAGAGAAAGGGTAGCCCTATATCTAGCTGTGCTTATTAAAATTGGCAGACTTTTCTGTTCAAATAATAATGCGCTTCCTTTTGTTTACTGTAAACCACGTGTGCGTTCTGTGTTCATTTGTTTCCTGCTTCCTGGATGGTAAAAACTAAGACACATGTGCTAAAGTACCACAGGCCGCAGAGTTTGCAGCGCACCGGGTTGGACTCAGACAGCTTTTCCGTTGATAAACAAGAGAAGATGAGGTTCCTTTGACCACCCAAAATGGCTATGCTGGGCATCGTGGGACGTGCACGGACAAAAGCCATGTGAGATGCGGACTGCAATAAATAGGGGAATTGGGATCAGATTCAACAAAAACGCCGGCTGGATCTAACTCAGTCCCTCTCTCTGTGGACCTCTGTTTGTGGTTCTGCTTGTAGAAAAAGAAGGCATTTATTCTTTTCAATTTTTTTCTTCTCGTTCAGAGCGGAGCACGTGTTTCCCTGGGTTCAAATTACAGCGTCTCTGCCTGGGACTTGCTGGCAGCCGGACGAGAGAACCCTGGGCTAGGTGAATGAATGGTCCGACTTCAGGTCTTTGTTGATCTTAATGTTGTATGAGCTTTGACAGTCTGAAAAAACCTTCAGATAGGGAAACGTGCGGCGGCTGTGTCACACAGTTTGTTCCAAACAGCCCGCAGCTGGGCACGACGCTCGGAATCTCCTTTGCTGGAAAAGGGGGGCGGCTGTGATTTGGGGCACGGTGTGATGAAGGGACATTTGTATTCTTGCGAGCGGAGTATGTGCACTGCCTGCCATGTTGAAGGGCTTTGAGTAACCCCTAGGAGAGCCGCAGGAAGGCTCAGCGGTTGCTCAAGAGTTGTATGTTGAAAGGGGAAAGAGGGTCGCACCCGGAATTAAACTTTGTTGGGCTTGAAGGTGTCGCTGGACTCAAACTTTGATCTCTTGCTTTAGACCAACACGGCGACTCGCCCAAATCTACCGAGGCTATAGCTTGTCTAGGGTGCCCAGAAACTGTGGGACAGCCCTGGGTGGGTCACCATACCAAGAAAATTTGGACTTGTGGGTCGCCCTACCGAAAAGGGTGAGAACCACAGTTCTAGAGGGGGTGTTTTTTTGCTTGTTATTTGTTAAGTGAAGGGGGCCTGAGAACACACAAACATCACAAACCAGCCTGACACCGCGTCCATCTCAAAAAGTGCTGTTAAGTGTTCTCCACGCCTGGGAGGAGAGAATGGAGATTCTCGGTTTGCAATTGGAAAAGACACCTTTAGACATTTATCTGCTGTTCTGACATGTTTATTGCTTTACAGCTTGTTGACCGTATAACCTTAGCTTGTTATTTAGCTCTGACTTTGCAGATCTTAAACATCAATCATGTCACGTGTAAATTTGCTGTTCGGCCTCTGTCTGTAAGTTTGAACCTTACCTATCATTCCAGTGTACTTGAGAAAGTGTGCCTTGCACACTAAAGCTCATACCTTGAATAAACCTTTGTTGGTCTTAAAGGTGCCACTGGACTCTAGATTTTTTTCTAGGAATTAATTTGTTAGTGACAGTAGATAAAAATGAGCTCTGCTCAGAAATAATCACCTTAGAGAGGGGGGAAAAGAGTGAAGTTAGGAGCTAAGAAGGAGCGTATAATGGATAGCCTGTAAGACAAACTGAAGTATCGAATGCAGCCAGACTCTAAAAGTTCTGGGCAAAGTGCTAATTTCCTAGAAAGGCAGCAGCCGTTTCCAGCGATGACTAAGCAGTTGCCTAAATATTTTAGTTCTTTCAGTAACTAAAGTGAAAATGCTAACAAAACCCAGCCTTGATGCTGTAGCTCAGAGGCAGAGCGTCTGCTTGGCTGGCAGAAGGTCCTGGGTTCAATTCCTGGCATCTCCAGTTCAAAGGATCTGGCAGATTCAGGTGGGGTAGCCATGTTGGCCTGAAGCAACAGAACAAAGTTTTGAGTCCAGTGGCACCTTTAAGACCAACAAAAGTTTTATTTAAGGTATACGCTTTTGTGTGCAAGCGCACTTCCTCAGACCAATAGAAGAAGAAGAGGAGATTGGATTTATATTATATTTATTTATTTGTTTGTTTTTGCATTTTTATCCCACCCTTCCTGCCATTCGGCAGGCTCAGGGCGGCTAACGGCATAATAAATATACATTAAAATTCCAATAAAACTATCAGTCAATATAGAACATACTATATACCCTGTCCTTCACTACCTGAAGGCGTCTCAGAGCAGCTTACAATCTCCTTTCCCTTCCCCTCCCCACAACAGACACCCTGTGAGGTAGGTGGGGCCGAGACAGCTCTCTCGAGAACTGCTCTTGAGAGAACAGCTCTGAGAGAACTTGTGACTGATGCAAGGTCACACTGGCAGCTGCATGTGGAGGAGTGGGGAATCAAACCCGGTCCTCCCAGATTAGAGTCCAGGCTCTTAACCACTACAGCAAACTGGCTCTCAAAATTTCTTCAAGCCTTACATACAGGAAAGTGGGGGTGGGGTGGGGGG
Source organism: Lepidodactylus listeri (assembly GCA_029233225.1). Lineage (NCBI taxonomy): Eukaryota > Metazoa > Chordata > Lepidosauria > Squamata > Gekkonidae > Lepidodactylus > Lepidodactylus listeri. Next base: position 93,440,478 of record JARCFY010000011.1, on the reverse strand, counting down.
GGTGGACGCATTAGGGAGGACCAGTCGGAGTTAAGATGCACAAGTGAAGCTGAGATGGGATCAAGGCGGCAAGATCAGCGGATGGCAGCAGATCAGCACACAAAATGCGAGAGCTAACAAGCAGATGTGAGAACGAAGCCTGAGTCCAGCAGCACCCCCCAAGACCATCCAAGCTCAATTCTGGGTACATGCAAGGTGTCGATGCATGCTTTTTCAAATACAGAGAGCTACTTAATTAGAGTCAAGATGCTTAAGTAACTGAGCAACAAACACAGCTGACATGCATCTTAATTCTGACTTAAATAAAACTTCCGTTGGTCTTGAAGGTGCCACTGGATTCATAAGAACATAAGAGAAGCCAGTGTTGGATCAGGCCAGTGGCCCATCCAGTCCAACACTCTGTGTCACACAGTGGCCAAAAACACCAGGTGCCCTCAGGAGTTCCACCAGTGGGGCCAGGACACTAGGAGCCCTCGCTCTCTTGGCCCTCCCTCCAAGTACCAAGAAGACAGAGCACCACTTGCCCCAGACCGAGAGTTGCTATCTATACCTTGTGGCTTATAGCCACCGATGGACCTCTGCTCCAGATGTTTATCCAGTTCCCTCTTGAAGCCGTCCATGCTTGTAGCCTTTGTTCTCTTGCTTCAGACCAAGACGGCCCTGGTCTGGGACAAAAGCAGCATGCAAACTGGGCATGGAAACAACTGAATCTTTGCCTGGTATTTTCCTTAACTTGCTATTTCTATTTATTTTATTTACTTCATTTCTACCCTGCCTTTCTCCCAGTCGGGGACCCAGAGTGGTTTACATCATTCCTCTCTCCTCCATTTTATCCTCACAACAGCCCTGCGAGGTAGGTATGGCTGGGCGTGCGTGACTGGCCCAAGGTCACCCAGGAAGCTTGTTGTGTTCTGCTGCCCCCAGAAGGTCGGATCAGAACCAGTAGGTTGAAATTAAATCAGAAGAGTTTTCAGCTCAACATTAGGAAGAACGTCCTGACCGTCAGAGCGATTCCTCAGTAGAACAGGCTTCCTCAGAAGGTGGTGGGCTCTCCTACTTTGGAGGTTTTCAAGCAGAGGCTTAGATGACCATCTGTCAGCAATGCGAATCCTGTGAGCTTAGGCAGATCATGAGAGGGAGGGCAGGAAGGGTTGCATCAGTGCTTAGTTCTCGTGGCCCTTTCTTACATGCCCAGGGAAATGCCGATCGCTACTTTGGGGTCAGGAAGCCGTTTTTCTCCAGGCCAGTTTGGCTGGAGATCCTGGAGGTTTTTTGTCACCTTCTGGGCGTGCAACAGAGGTTAGTGGGGGTGTGGATGGGGGAGGTATTTGCAAATTTCCTGCCTTGTGCAGGAGGTTGGACTAGATGGCCCTGGAGGCCCCTTCCAACTCTGTGATTCTATGGCACAAGTGGGGACTCCCACCTGGATCTTCTAGATCTTAGTCGGAAACTCACTGTTGTATGATACCGGCTCTCTGATCTGAGTACAGATATAAACTTCTAGTAGCTCCTGGAATACGAGAGAAAGCAAAACGGTGCTAAGTTATTCCATGTGTTTTATCCAAGACTTGTACAGAGAAATGCTCTTCCTAACAGGGGGTTATGCACTTCTGGAAGGGGACAGAGCTATGACTTTAGTATGGGTCCTGTGTTTCGGGGGTGGGGAGGTTGACACGAAGCTGCCTTGGTCCATCACTCAGTACTGTCAACTTGCCCACAAATCAAAAACTATTGGGAACAGATACTGGAACAAATTTTGCTAATAGCCAAAACAGGGCTATTTTTGTGCCGGAACGCACAGGAACGGAGTTCCGGCTGGCTTCTGAGTTGGCCCTGCCTACAGCCTCTCCCACCTCGGGTTCCCCAGGCACCTCCCAAACCGTGGGGCATCCAGGGAAGCCAAGCTGATCCAGGGAGGGAAGGCAGTTTAAACGGCCTCCCCTCCTTGGGTTCCCCAGGTGCCCTGCAGCTGTGCGGCACTTGGGGAAGTCAACCCAGAAACTGCCTTCCTTCCCTCGGGTTCCCCGTGAGCCCGCAAGCCACAGGGCACTTGGGAAAACCGATCCTGGGAGAGAGCTGCGCAGTCAGGGGTGTGGCCTAATATGCTAATACATTTCTGCTGTTGGGTGTGGCCTATTATGCTAATGAGTTCCTGCTGGGCTTTTCCTACAAAAAAAGAAGCCCTGGCCCCAAATAAACCTACCTTGTAGTATGGAATCCCTTTTCCTGGAAACCTGGCGTACATCTGTAAAAAAACAAAAGCACAGAAGCATTCATCCTTAAGATTGTTAAGGGCAGCAAAAATAACAATAGCACAAAAATGGAGACCAAAAAACATACCCCACAATAGCACAATGGGGGGAAAAGCCCCAATGGGATTGTTTTATATATTGACGTACCCATGGGTCCTTTCGTAAAAAAAGAGGTGCAGGAGCTCATTAGCATAACTCATTTGCATATGCCACACCCCCTGACGTCACCGGAAGTGTCAAAAGGCCACACATCCCTGACATCATGGGCAGTGTGTCAGAAGGCAAGAAGGGAGGGAGGGAGGGAGGGGGAAGGAAGGAAGGAAAGGAACAGGAAGGAAGGTAGGTAGGTAGGTGGGGGAGAAAGAGAGAAGAAAAAAAGAAAGAAAGAAAGGGAGGGGGGAAGGAAGAAAGGAAGGAAGGAGGGAGGAAGAAAGGGGGGAAGGAAGGAAGGAAGAAAGGAACAGTAAGGTAGGTAGGTAGTTGGGGGAGAGAAGAGAAGGAAGGAAGGGAGGAAGGAAGGGAGGAACAGGAAGGTAGGTAGGTAGGTGGGGGCAGAGAGAGAGAAGAAAGGAAGGAAGGAGGGAGGAAGGGAGAGGGGAAGGAAGGGGAAAAGGAAGGAACAGGAAGGTAGGTAGGTAGGTGGGGGGAGAGAGAAGAAAAAAAGAAAGAAGGAAGGAAGGAAAGAAAGAAAGAGAAAGGGAGGGAGAGAGGGAAGGAGGGGGGAAGAAAGAAAGGAAGGAAGGAGGGAGGAAGAAAGGGGGAAAGAAAGAAAGGAACAGTAAGGTAGGTAGGTAGTTGGGGGAGAAAGAGAAGAAAGGAAGGAAGGAAGGGGAGAGGGAGGGAGGGAGGGGAAGGAAGGGGGAAAGGAAGGAACAGGTAGGTAGGTAGGTAGGTGGGGGGAGAGAGGGAAGGAAGGGAGGGAGGGAGGGGCGCTTCTCCCCCCACTAGGGCTGGTGTTTCCCCCCTCCCCTTGCTTCGGCCTGAGTGGCGTTAAGCCACTCAGGCCCGGCTTCTCCCTCCCTTGGGCCCGGGAAACTGTTGAGTGGGGAGGGGGTTCTTCCCAGGGCCGGCAGCCAGCCGCGGCCCCGGGTAAGGTGACTGGGCGAGGGAGGGGGCGAGGGAAGGCAACTGGGCGAGGGAGGGGGCGAGGGACGGGGCGAGGGAAGGCGACTGAGCGAAGGGGTGAGGGAAGGCGACTGGGCGAGGGAGGGGGCTCTCCAGCGGGGCCGGCGGCCAGCCGCGGCCCCGGTAAGGCGACTGGGTGAGGGACGAGGCGAGGGAGGGGGCAAGGGAAGGTGACTGGGCGAGGGAGGGGGCTCTCCAGCGGGGCCGGCGGCCAGCCGCGGCCCCGAGAAGGTGACTGGGCGAGGGAGGGGGCGAGGGAAGGCGACTGGGCGAGGGACGGGGCGAGGGAGGGGGCGAGGGACGAGGGAAGGGGACGGGGCGAGGGACGGGGCGAGAGAAGGCGATGGGGCGAGGGAAGGCGACTGGGCGAGGGAGGGGGCGAGAGAAGGCGATGGGGCGAGGGATGAGGGAAGGCGACGGGGCGAGGGAAGGCGACGGGGCGAGGGACGGGGCGAGGGAAGGTGACGGGGCGAGAGAAGGCGACGGGGCGAGGGAGGGAGGGGGTGAGGGAAGGCGACGGGGCGAGGGAAGGCGACTGGGCGAGGGACGGGGCGAGGGAGGGGGCGAGGGACGAGGGAAGGGGACGGGGCGAGGGACGGGGCGAGAGAAGGCGATGGGGCGAGGGAAGGCGACTGGGCGAGGGAGGGGGCGAGAGAAGGCGATGGGGCGAGGGACGAGGGAAGGCGACGGGGCGAGGGAAGGCGACGGGGCGAGGGACGGGGCGAGGGAAGGTGACGGGGCGAGAGAAGGCGACGGGGCGAGGGAGGGAGGGGGCGAGGGAAGGCGACGGGGCGAGGGAAGGCGACTGGGCGAGGGACGGAGCTCTCCAGCGGGGCCGGCGGCCAGCCGCGGCCCCAGGGACGGTGACTGGCGGTGGGAGGGGGCTCTTCGCCCGGGCCGGCGGCCAGCCGCGGCCCTGGGAAGGTGACTGGGCAAGGGAGGGAACGAGGGAATGCGACTGGGCGAGGGAAGGCGACTGGGCGAGGGAGGGGGCTCTCCAGCGGGGCCGGCGGCCAGCCGCGGCCCCGGGAACGGTGATTGGGGGAGGGAGGGGGTGAACGGGGGAGGCCCGCCCCCCGGCCCCTTCTCTCCTGGAGCGGCGCTCCGGCGCGCTCTGGCCCCAATGGAGCCCTGGACGTACCTCATACAATTCTTTAGCTTTACAATCAGAAAAGTACCAAAACTGGTTTTCAAGCAGTATGGTTTCCTTTGATCAGTTACTTAGAAAAAAAAGTGAGATAATCCCGAACAATCCAGTTTATAGAGACTTGCTTATCTTTTAATGGTACTGCTAGTTAGAATGTAAGGAAGCTTGTTAATTAACTGTTATATTATAATTATTTGTCAAAAAATGGTGAAAAAACCTTTCAATTTGTATGCTTTTCTTCCTGTATGCGGATGAATAACTGTATTGTGGAAAAAATAATTTAAAAAAAAATGCAGACTAGCTGCAGGTCTCCAGGGGTCGCAGTCTGAGGTCTTTCCCATCACCCACTATCTGGTCCCTTGAACTGGATTGAGCCTGGGTCCTTCTGCATGCCAAACAGAGGCTCTGCCACTGAGCCATGAGCCCTCCCCTAAGGAGGTTCTTGGTCCTTGATCTCTTCGCCAGAAATTTCTGTTGCCTTAAGAACACGAGAGAAAGGTGGTTAGCTATTCTGGAAACATTAAAACATCTGTGGGGGGGCTGCCGGGAGCATATAATGAGCAGATTAACAACCCTACTTGTGGAAGAACCCGCCTTTGTTCAGGCCTGGCTAAAGTCCAATTAAATCTGTCTTGATCTCTAAATGAGATTTTGGCCCAGCGTCTGATCCCGCTGAAGTGTTTGCTTCCACTAATAGCAAAGAGGATTATGTTAACAATGTCCTGGGTGAATATTTGTGGTGATGAAGTGAAGTGGGTGGGTAGGGGGAATGTTTTTGTACCAATGCAAGTATCTCTTCTGTCTCTTCTTAAACCCACGAAGCTGCTTGATACCAAATCAGTTTCTTGGTATTTCGAAGCCGGTATTGTTTTCTCTGACCGGCAGCAGCTCTCCAGCGTCTCAGGCAGAGGTCTTTCCCGTCACCTACTTCAAACTGGAGATGCCGGGGATTGAACCTGGGATCTTCTGCACACAAGGTAGAGGCTCTTCCACTGAGCCACGCTCCCTCCTTTAAATTGAATGCACGAAGGTGCCCTATACTGACTATGGGTCCCTCAAGGTCAGTCTTGTCTAATCTGACTGGCACTCGCTGTCCGAAGCCTCGGGCTGAGGTCTTTCGCATCACATTTTTCTTCCTCTCCCCAAATACTAGAACTTGAGGGCATCCCGTGAAGCTGATGGGCAGTAGGTTCAGGATGGACAAAAGGAAAGACTACTTTACATAGAGAGTGAATCAAATGTGGAATTTGCTTCCAGAGGATGTCATGATGACCACATTAATAAACAGCTTTCAAGAGGGATTGGGTAGATTCATGGAAGAAGTCTATCAATGGCTACTAGCCCTGGTGGCTGAGGGGAACCTCCATGTTCAGAGGCACTAATCCTCTGAATTCCAGAGCCAGGAGCGGTGTTCTGTCTAAGCTGAGTTAGAGTGAGCTAGCTCACAGTTTTTCAGCCTCTAGCTCAGGGGTGGCCAACCTTGCTTAACGTAAGAGCCACATAGAATAAATGTAAGAGCCACATAGAGATGTCTGAGAGCCGCAAGACAGGAACAAATATCACACACACATTTTTATTTTTTAAAATATGCAAATTTGCTTTTTATTAACGTTAAATGGGACTGCCAAAAATAAAAACAAACGAGGAAAACCGGTTATTGATAATGATATTACTTGTTTGCTAATGATATTGAGAGAGAGAGAGAAAAAGAGAGAGATGGAAAGAAAGAATTAAAGAAGTGGAAAGAAAGAGAGAGAGAGAAACTAGGAAAGCAAATAGATGGGAGGGAGGAGGGAAGGAAGGAAGGAAGGGAGAGAGAGAGAAAAAGCATGCCTCCCCTTTGCTTCCCCAGCCGCCCTGCCAGGAGCCGCACAATATGTGTGAAAGAGCCGCATGTGGCTCCCGAGCCACAGGTTGGCCACCCCTGCTCTAGCTCATACATTTCTGTCTTCGCTCAGAAAGGATGGCTCCAGAGGAAACTAATTTATGCAGGAGCCAAATCACCCACTCACAACTTTCATGCCAGTAGTTCACAAAGTAGAATTTTTGCTCACAAGACTCCACAGCTTAGAAGGAGCACTGGCCAGGAGGCAACATCAGGGGACGGTCTTGGCCTCTCTGCCCTGCTGTGGCTGTCCAGAGGAACTGGTTGACCACTGTGTGAGACAGGATGCTGGACTGGATGGACCACTGGTCTGACCCAGCAGGGCTCTTCTTGTGTTCTAATGAAGGTCTTGGCCTCAGTGCCCTGTTGCTGGCCCTCCAGAGGAACTGGTTGACCACTGTATGAGACAGGATGCTGGACTAGATGGACCACTGGTCTGACCCAGCAGGGCTCTTCTTGTGTTCTAATGAAGGTCTTGGCCTCAGTGCCCTGTTGCTGGCCCTCCAGAGGAACTGGTTGACCACTGTATGAGACAGGATGCTGGACTAGATGGACCACTGGTCTGACCCAGCAGGGCTCTTCTTGTGTTCTAATGAAGGTCTTGGCCTCAGTGCCCTGTTGCTGGCCCTCCAGAGGAACTGGTTGACCACTGTATGAGACAGGATGCTGGACTAGATGGACCACTGGTCTGATCCAGCAGGGCTCTTCTTGTGTTCTAATGAAGGCCTCGGCCTCAGTGCCCTGTTGTTAGTCCTCCAGAGGAACTGGTTGGCCCCTGTGTGAGACAGGATGCTGGACTAAATGGACCACTGGTCTGATCCAGCAGGGTTCTTCTGATGTTCTTGTGTACTTCCTGGTCTTTTTAACGGGAGATGCTGTGGCTTGAACATGGGACCTTCTGCATGCAAAGCAGATGCAGTCATCTCAGATTGCCAGCAGCTGTCCCAAGGTCTCAGGTGGAAGTCTTTCCCATCACCTCCTACCTGTTCCTTCTAGCTGGAGATCCTGGGCTTTGAACCTGGGACTTTCTGCTTGCAAAGCAGATGCTCTGCCCCTGAGCCACAGCCCCATCCGTGACAGAAACGCTGCAGGAAGATGTCAGGGAATGCACGGTGGATACCTCCATCCCCCGTGGCTTCCAGCATCCAGTAATCAGGAGGCTATGATCTGGGAGCATGGAGGTTAAGTATCATGGCCGATGACTGCTGATAGATGGCTCTACTTTTGACCTTTTCCAGTCCTGCTGCAGAGAGGTTACTTCTCCCGCAATCGCTGCTTTCCAAGGCCTTCTAATTAAGTATTTATTTAAAGCCCCGCAGTAGCATTTCTGGGAACCATTCAAGCGGCCTGGTGTTAGAAGCCGGCTACAGTTGTTTAAACAATGCTTTTCATTGTGCAGTGGGGGTTTCCCTCGAGAGGCTGCAGACGACAGCCAGCGGAGATGTTATGTTTTTATAATGGCAATAAATTTGCCTAGCACTTTTCCACAACAACTGCCGCAGGATGGTTCCAAGGGGCGAGGCACGCCGGAGACAGCCCAATGAGCTTTGTAGCCGCACGGAGAGGGGCGTTGCTTGATTAAAAAACAAAACGAAATGGCAGTGATGCTTCCCGGCTGGGCCACTTTTCATGGTCGTGCTGTACAACTTCACAGTGTTGGCTTTATGGCTTCGAACAGCGAAGCAACCTGACGATGCATTTTTAGGATGAAGAAGAAGAGAAGAGGAGGTTGGATTTATACTCCGCCCTTCGCTCAGAGCAGCGTACAAACTCCCTTCCCTTCCCCTCCACCCTGTGAGGTAGGGGGGGCTGAGAGAGCTCTTTCCAGAGCTGTCCTTGAGAGAACAGCTCTGACAGAACTACGGCTTGCCCAAAGTCATCCAGCAGCTGCAAGTGGAGGCGTGGGGAATCAAACCCGGTTCTCCCAGATTAGAGTCCACGCACTTAACCCCGCTACACCAAAGTGGATGATGGAAGTGGCATCCACTTTTGAGCCTGTGGGGGTCTTTGGAATTTGGACATAGGGCGGTGGGTGCGACCCCAAGATGGCCAAGGAGCACAACACAGGGAGGAAACCTAGGTGTAGGGGACAAGAGGAGCAGAGCGCAGGACTCACAATAATGGGTTTAAATTACGGGCAGAAAGGCACCGGCTGGATATTAGGAATTTTTGTTTTTAACAGTCAGGGTAGTTCAGGAGTGGAAAGAGCTGCCCTGTGGTGAGCTCCCCCTTACTGGCAGTCTTAAAGGAGCGTCTGGAGTGGACAAATATTTGTCAGGGATGCTCTAGTCTGATCCTGCATTGAGCAGGGGGTGGGACTAGATGGCCTGTCTGGCCCCTTCCAACTCTCTGATTCTTTTTTTTTTAATTAAAACAGATCCTGTATTATAAAATGGTCAGGAATAATAATTTTTGGGCAGGAACGCCCAGGAACGGAGTTCCGGCTGGCTCCTGAGTTGGCCAAACCCAGCAGGAACTCATTAGCATAATAGGCCACACCCAACAGCAGAAATTCATTAGGATTGGCTACATTAGGGGTGTGTGGCCTAACATGCAAATTAATTCCTGCTACAAAAAAAGCCCTGGTTTTTGACAACAAACAAGGTAAACAGAATAAGAAGCAAAAGGTGGGTGTGGCTGGATGACCACTCTTCGGGTAACACAGGGGTGTGGCCTAATATGCTAATAAGCTGTGCTCTTGGTGGTGTGGCCTAATATGAAGAAGAAGAAGAGATTGGATTTATACCCCGCCCTCCACTCCCCAAGGGAGTCTCAGAGCGGCTGTCAAACTCCTTTTCCCTTCCCCTCCCCACAACAGGCACCCCTGTGAGGTAGGTGGGGCTGAGAGAGCTCTTTCCCAAGCTGTCCTTGAGGGAACAGCTGGGACAGAACTACGGCTTGCCCAAGGTCATCCAGCAGGTACAAGTGGAGGAGTGGGGAATCAAACCCGGTTCTCCCAGATTAGAGTCTGCGCACTTCACCACTACACCAAACTGGCTCTCAGCAAAACTCAGCAAAAGGTGGGTGTGGCTGGATGACCACTCTTCGGGTAACACAGGGGTGTGGCCTAATATGCTAATAAGCTGTGCTGTTGGTGGCGTGGCCTAATATGCTAATGAGTTCCTGCTGTTGGGTGTGGCCTATTATGCTAATAAGTTCCTGCTGGGCTTTTTCTACCAAAAAAAGCCCTGAATAAAATTAATATCAGGCTGGAACAGAGGAGTAGTTCTTAGAAGACTGCTTCCAATCGACCCATTTATAAATACAAGCAGGAAAGAGGAGCTCACTGAGTCTGCCCCTTCCTAAATAAATTAGAAATACATTAGATGGAAGTCAGCTCATCCAGTTACGGCCTCTTCACACCGCGTTTTACATGGGAGAGCGCTCACGATGCTTCTATATGCTGGCACAAAATTCAACGGTGTTGAGAGTTTATTTCCAGAGCCTGCAGATCTCTTCCGTGTGACTCTATGATACTCAGAATCATAGAGTTGGAAGGGACCTCTAGGGTCATCTAGTCCAGCCCCCTGCACTATGCAGGGAATTCACAAATACCTCCTCCCCCACACACACCCCCAGTGACCCCTGCTCCATGCCCAGCAGATGACAAAACACCTCCAGGATCTCCGGCCAAAGTGGCCTGCAGAAAAATGACTTCTTGACCCCAAAGTGGCGATCAGCCTTTCCCTGGGCGTGTAAGAAAGGGCCACGAGAACTAAGCCCTGAGGCAACCCTTTTTGCCCTCCCTTCTCGTGATCTGCCTCAGTTCGTTGCTGTCAGATGGCCATCTAACCTCTGTTCGAATACCTTCAAAGAAGGAGAGGCCACCACCTCCCGAGGAAGCCTGTTCCACCGAGGAACCGCTCTGTCAGGAAGTTCTTTCTTCCTCATGTTTAGCCAAAAACTTCTGATTTAATTTCAACCTGTTGGTTCTGGTGATAAGAACATAAGAGAAGCCAATGCTGGATCGGGCCAAGGGCCCATCCAATCCAACACTCTGTCACACAGTGGCCAGGTGCCATCAGGAGGTCCAACAGTGGGGCTAGGACACTAGAAGCCCTCCCACTGTCCCCCCCAAGCACCGACCTTCTGGGGCCACAGAAAACAACTCCGTACCGTCCTCTATATGACAGCCCTTCAAGTACTTGAAGATAGTGATCATATCACCTATATGACCTATACGTATATACTTGGGGTGAGAGGGGCCGTGGCTCAGTGGCAGAGCATCTGCTCGGCATGCAGAAGGTCCCAGGTTCATTCCCCAGCATCTCCAGTGAAAAGCATCAGGCAGTAGGTGATGGGAAAGACCTCCGCCTGAGACCCTGGAGAGCCACTGCTGGTCTGAGTTGACAGTACCGACTTTGCTGGACCAAATATCTGACTTGGTACGAGACAGCTTCATGTGGCCAAGACGGGCACAAATCTGTGGTCGCGTTTCATATTTCAAAACAGTTGTGGTCCCCTCCGAACCGAAGTGAGGGAGGCATTGGGAGGGGGTGAAGAGGACCTTGAAACAGGCATGTTATCGAAGGGATGTGGTTTTATTGCCGGAAGTATTGAATCCTGCTAATGTGGCAGAAACAGTGGCAGGGGTCGCCTCTGGTTGAGGAGTCCGAAGGGAGGAATTGCAGGCTCCTTTCTTTCAAGGAAGATTCTTCTGATAGCCGCATCCTGGCAGAGCTCTTTCAAGCTACAGGGACCATAAGGCAAACTGTTGATAAGCTTTATTTTTTTAACTGTTGCACTGCTGTTCCGGGTTCCCCTAGCTTCTTCCGGGCTTTTTACCTACTTGGATATTGTAACTCTGCATGCAAGAAGATCAGGGAGGGAAAGGGTTGAGAGAGTTCTCTGTCTCGGGTACACTTGGCAGTAGGCCCCACCCTCTCAACGGTTAGATGTCGAGCCTCTTTGGCTGTTGCTTGCCTTCTGTATTTCATCTTATATAGGACCTCTCTTCTTATTCTCTTGCTTATCCGGGCTTGGAGCTGCAGCAAGTTAACCTTTTTGAAGTGAATCTGTTCACAGTAAGCTGAATGTCCCTATGTGGATATGGTGTGTGAGATGTGCTTTTGTTTTTGTAAGTAAAAAAATTTCTTTCTCTCGTTACCGTTGGAGTCAGGTCATCTTTGTAATTTGTTTGAACGGCGCTTTCCGCTTAACCAGGAAGCATGGAAGATTGGGGATACTGCGTAGAGCTTCTGTGGCAAATGATTATTATTATTTTTTTACATTTAACCCAATACTTACTACGGGCTGGCTCATTCAGGGCCTGGTCTACAGCACAGTCTGTGTCGATAGATTGCCTGGAAGTTTTCTCCTGAGGCCTGTGTGTGTTTGACTGGATCGTGTGTGTGCATGTGTGTGTGTTTGTTTGCTTATGCCGACCGAAGAGGCTCAGGGGAGAAACACTCTTGTACTGGAGGAGAGAGAATATACTCTGGAGGATGGGTGAGTGGGCATCAGCGTGGCAAATGGGGTCCAATGTGGCCAAGTGCAAAGTGATGCACCTTGGAGCCAAAAATCCTAACTATAAATACATGTTGATGGGGTCCAAACTGGCGGAGAGTGACCAAGAGAGAGATCTTGGAGTCGTAGTAGATAACTCGCTGAAAATGTCGAGACAGTGTGCGACTGCAGTGGAAAAGGCCAACGCTATGCTGGGGATTATTAGGAAGGGAATTGGAAACAAATCAGCCAGTATCATAATGCTCCTGTGTAAATCGATGGTGCAACCTCATTTGGAGTACTGTTCTGGTCACCACACCTCAAGAAAGATATTATAACATTGGAAAAAGTGCAGAAAAGGGCCAGTAGAATGATAAAAAGGGTTAGAACACTTTCCCTGTGGAGAAAGGTTGAAGCGCTTGGGGCTCTTTAGTGAAGAGTTACTATTAGAATTATTCATAATCTTGCTCTTGGACATTTTGTGGTTGTGCCCACTACCTCCTGTGGCAGCCATTTCGTGGTTGCCCCCACTACTCTGTATCAGAATGCCAACGGTGTCCACAGGCTCAAAAAGAAGAGACTGGATTTATACCCCGCCCTTCACTCAGAGTCTCAGAGCAGCTTACCATCTCCTTTCCCTGCCCCTCCCCACAGCAGACACTCTGTGAGGCAGGTGGGGCTGAGAGAGCTCTCTCGAGGACTGCTCTTGAGAGAACAGCTCTGAGAGAACTTGTGACTGACCCGAGGTCACACCGGCAGCTGCTTGTGGAGGAGTGGGGAATCAAACCCAGTTCTCCCAGATTAGAGTCCACACGCCGAACCACTGCACCAAACTGGCACTACACCAAACTGAATAGAGTATCTACTTGCTTTATATGTGTGTACAAGGAGGTCAGGTTGTCGCCCACTTATGGCTACCCCTTGGGTTTGCCAGGCTAGAGCGGGACAGATTTGTTTTTTTCCATTGCCTGCCTCTACGTCGCAACCCTGGACTTCCTTGGTGGGTCTCCCATCCAAATATTAACCGGGACTGACCCTGCTTAGCTTCTGAGATCCGACAAGCTCAGGCTAGCCTGAGCCATCCAGGTCAGGGTGCTTTCTTTATGTGTTTAAATTAATAAAACGGCTGCAAATGCACTCATTTAAAAGAAAAATTACCTTGAAAATTGGAAAAAGGTGTCTGATGCCCCTCTCTGGAATCACCCCCTCTTTGGGGCTGCTGCCATGCGTGGCGGCCCAACTGAGCAGCTGCCTTGGCCAGACAAAGAAGTGAATGCCGGAAGACTCGGGATGTAGGCTTCAGCCAGCCAGAAACGACCAAGCCTGGTGAGAAGCAAAATGGAGACGCGAGCTGCACTTTGGTAACCCTCCTGGTGAGTGTTGGGAGAGCCGTTCTGTTTCCTCTTGCTTGCATGGGAAGGCGTCTGTCATCTTGTCTGAGGCCCGGAGCCGGCCGAAAAGGAAACACCTGTGTCCTTTTCTATGCACGCTGTCTTTCTCTCTCCCTCCGGCATGCTTGCCGAATTTTGGACCGTCTGCGAAAAGAATGCCTTTTGGAGTCGACGGAGACTGAGTTGCGAACGCTGGCCGGAGGGCGAACTTTCTATCTGCTCTGGAACACGGTGGGGGGAGTGCCGTGAACTGGCAGTCGACTTGGGGCCTTTTGAAAAACCGTGCTGGAACCACCCCGTGAGCAATTCCGTTTGCAGAAGGTCTCGTAGCAAAGGCAGCCCTTTGAACGCACAAGCTCCTTGGTGCATTAAATCTGGAAACGTGAGAGAGCACTTTTCCAAAGGGGCTTGTTGGTTATGGTTGAATCTGGACATCAGTTTTTACTTCTGTGAGCAAGAGAAGAGAAGCAGAGATTGGATTTATACCCCGCCCTTCACTCGGAGTCTCAGAGCGGTTTACAATCTCCTTCCCCTCCCCTTCCCCACGACAGACACCCTGGGAGGTAGGTGGGGCTGAGACAGCTCTTTCGAGAACTGCCCTTGAGAGAACAGCTCTGAGAGAACTTGTGACTGACCCAAGGTCGCACCAGCAGCTGCATGTGGAGGAGTGGAGAATCAAACCCGGTTCTCCCTGATTACAGTCCGCGCACTTAACCACTACACCAAACTGGCTCTCGCCTTTGGGGGCCTCTCTAGACAGTAAACTGCGGCTATTGTACTTTGGTACATGGTGAGAAGACTCAGAGGAAAAGATGATAAAGCTAGGAAGAGTAGAAGGCAGCAGGAAAAGAGATGAGATGGACTGACTCTTATCGGGGAAGACACGGCCTTCAGCAGAGGGTTGCCAAGCTCCAGGTGGGGCCTGGAGATATCCCAGAAGTACAACTGATCTCCAGGCGGCAGAGATCAATTACCCAGGATAAAATGGCTGCTTCGGAAGGCAGACTTTATGGCATTATACCGCATTGGAGTTCCTTCCCTCCTCTCCCTAATCTCCAGGTATTTCCCAACTGGGAGCTGGCAACCCTGGCCTTCAGTTGGCAAGACCTAATCAGTTTGGTGTAGTGGTTAAGCGTGTGGACACTAATCTGGGAGAACTGGGTTTGATCCCCCACTCCTCCACGTGCAGCTGCTGGATGACCTTGGGCCAGTCACAGTTCTCTCAGAGGTGTTCTCTCAAGGACACTTCTGGAAAGAGCTCTCTCAGCTCTGCCTACCTGACAGGGTGTCTGTTGTGGGGAGGGGAAGGGAAGGGAAAGGAGTTAGTAAGCCACCCTGAGACTCCTGAGTGAAGGGCGGGGTATATAACAATAATCTCCTCCTCTTCCTCTTCCTCCTCCCCCTTGCCACAACAGACATCCTGTGAGGTAGATGGGGCTGAGAGCGCTCTTTTGAGAACTTGTGACTGACCCAAGGTCACAGCAGCAGCTGCCTGTGGAGGATTAGAGTCCACACTCCTAACCACTACACCAAACTGGCTCTCACAAAAGCTCCTTCCCTGCCACAGATTTTGTCAGTCTTTAAGGTGCTACGGGACTCTTGCTCTTTTCTACTGCTACAGACAGACTAAAATGGCTACCCATCTTGGAAGTGAGCCGTGACTCACGAAAGCTCCTGCCCTGCCACAAATTTTGTTAGTCTTCCAGGTGCTCCTGGACTTTCGTTCTTTTCCACTGCTACAGAAAGAGTAACACAGCTGCCCGGCTTGATCTATTAATACTCACAGAATTCATACTCACAGAAAACACCTTTAATATGACTCATTGAATCGGTATAAAAAAAGAGGGAGCGGCACCAATATAGAGTCAAAGCAAAGCAGATAAATGATGGTGCAGTGGGATATTTATTTAAAAAGTTATATTCCACGTAAAGTTCCCTTTTCCTTTTTTTTAGCTTGCTTTGTTAGGGGATCTGTAAAGCAGCAACCTTTTGTGAGGAGACTGTAGGGCTGCCAAGTCCAACTTGGGAAATATCTGGGGTCTTTGGGGGTGGAGTCAGGAGACTTTGGGGGTGGAGCCAGGAGAAAGGAAGTGACATCATTTTGTGATGTCACATCCTGTGATGTTGCTTCCACATGCTGACACATGAACTCATGAAGTTTCCTAATACTGAATCAGGCCATTGGTCCATCAAGGTCAGTATTGACTACTCAGACTGGTAGTGGCTCTCCAGGGTCTCAGGCTGAGATCTTTAATGTCACCTATTACCTGATCCTTTTTTAGCTGAAGAGGCTGATACCTCCTGCATGTGAAGCAGATGCTCTATCACTGAGCAACGGCCCTACTGAATCCTTCCTCATCTCGGCAGAATATGAAGCCCTAAGTGCTACACAAGTGCTAAATATGATTTTCATATCATAAGAACAGGAGAGAAGCCACAGTGGATCGGCCCATCCAGTACAGCCCATCCAGTACATACAACACTCTGTGTCACAACAGTGGCCAAAAATACCAGGTGCCCTCAGGAGGTCCAGCAGCGGGGCCAGAACTCCAGAAGCCCTCCCACTGTTGCCCCCCAAGCACCAAGAATACAGAGCATCACTTGCCCCAGACAAAGTATTCCATTTAGACCTTGTGGCTAATAATAGCCACTGATAGACCTCTGCTGAATGGGGACAGAGAGAGAGAGAGAGACAGACAGACAGACAGACAGAAAAAAGAAAGAAAGAGGGAGAGAGAGAGAAGGGGAAAAACTGGCAGAGGCACTTACTTCCATTTAGACCTTGTGGCTATAATAGCCGCTGATAGACCTCTGCTGGATGGGGACAGAGAGAGAGAGAGAGAGACAGACAGACAGACAGACAGAAAAAAGAAAGGGAGAGAGAATGAAAAGAGCTGGAAGAGAAACTCACCTTGCCAGCCACATGCAAAAGCAGCTCCTTCAGTCCCTCCTTAATCTCTGGGCGGACCTCTCTTGCTGTGGAAGAAGCTCTCTTGCTGACTTCTTAAAGGGGAAATGTCTGGTGAGGCTTTTTACTGCAGGGCAGGCTCTCTGCAGACATTTCCCTTTTAAGGCAGCCATTTTGTCCCCCCGGTGGCCATCTTTGGAAAAGCGGGAGGTAAGCACTAAAAATCGATGTTTCCCCCGCCCTACGGGGGGACTTGGCAGCCCTAGGAGACTGCGCTACCATTACTGTAGAGTTCCTTTCTGATTACGTGTGCAATTGTTCATTGCAAGTCTTATTCAAATAAAAATAATTTCCAAGAAAAAATAATCCTTAGAAAGAGAAGAGAAGAGGAGACTGGATTTATACCCCACCCTTCACTACCCGAAGGAGTCTCAGAGCGATTTACAATCTCCTTTCCCTTCCTCTCCTCACAACAGACACCCTGTGAGGCAGGTGGGGCTGAGAGAGCTCTCTGGAGAACTGCTCTTGAAAGAACAGCTCTGAGAGAACTTGTGACTGACCCAAGGTCACACCAGCGGCTGCATGGGGGGGGGGAGAGTTAGGAGTCAAACCCGGTTCTCCCAGATTAAAGTCCACATTCTTAACCACCATACCAAACTGGCTTTCCTTTCCTCTTCAAGTGATTAAAAATGTACATTCGTGGATGCAAATTTTCCTGGAATAGTGGTGCACTTCTCTTAAATTCTCAATCATTTATCTTGTTTGTTACTCAAACGACGTCTCTACATAATAAGGACAACTATCCCGCTGTGACTTTACCAAACAATTACTATCTGGCTATCTGAATTTTGGAGCTTTTAAACTGACAATTTAGGTAATATTGTTGTTTATTGCACTTTTACTCACTTATAGCTGTAACTTTGGATATTACACCTCTTATTGCTGTATTTGCAATTTTCCACTTTGTAGTTACTGTATAATTATTGTTATTGCTCAGTTTCGATGCGCTGTGTTACGCTAATGATCTTAATAAAAATGAAATTACAACAAACAAACAAACCCAGTCTGGCTTTCTTAAGCTGTTATCCTGAAAGCAAACAAATAAAATTCACCCAGGTTCAGTCAGTGTGTGTGTGTAAAGATCCTTCTAGACTGTGTTCAAAAATATCAACCTTTGTTCCCAAGGTGCTGACTTGCTTGATCAGGTTTGAGTTCCCGTCAGTCCTCAAAAGACTCGGTCAGGATGATAATTTACTGTCTGCACTTTTTAGCCCTTCTCTATGCCCCCTTTCCAAAGGGCGTGTTGACTTTTAAGCCTTCTTTTCTTTAATTTTTCTTTTTGGTCTGCTGACTCTTGCTTCATCGGTTGAGCCAGCATCTGATCTTCTCTGATGTTGTCATGCCGCTTATGTAAGTTCTGGGCGCAGGGGTATGGGAGGAATGCTCCGCTAGCTGCGGTTGGCACACGCCGGTATGCGCATCTAGACTGAGTGGCTGAGCTTCCCCAAAAGTTTTCTTTTTAAAGCATTTCTCCTGACCTTACATCTGGCATAAACAGAGAGCATCCAGCCCCTTTTAGGCAACTGGGTATAGGAAGACCAGCATAGAGGCCCTTCTTTTATTTAATCTTTAAATGTTATTTAAATAAAATATTTTTAAATTTTCATTTAAATAAAAAAAGGAAATCCTGTCTACCATGCCTGGTTTTTATATACATGCTCACCTCGGGAAAGCCAGTGTAGTTTAGTCAACAGGGTTGCCAGCTTGGGAAGTTACACATGAATACAGACGTAAAAGGTAAAGGTTTCCCTTGCTCGAAAGCCAGTCTAATCTGACTCTAGGGGGCAGTGCTTATCTCCGTTTCCAAGCCAAAGAGCCATTGCTGTCCGAAGACTTTTTCCGTGGTCATGTGGCTGGCATGACTAGACGCCGAGGCGCACGGAACGCTGTTCCCTTCCCTCCGAAGTGGTACCTATTTATCTACTTGCAATTTCTTGCTTTCGGACTGCTAGGCTGGCAGGAGCTGGGGCCGGAGACAGGCTTTCACTCTGTCACGTGGCACCCGGGTCTCGAACTGCCGAACTAAAGGCCTTCTAGTGTGCAGCTCAGCATCTTAACCTCTGAGCCACCGCGGCCCCTATGAATACACATGACACCGCCTTATACTGACTCAGACCTTCGGTCCCTTGAGGTCAATGTCGTCTACTCAGACTGGCAGTGGATCTCCAGGATCTCAGGGGGAGGTCTTTCACATCACGTACTACCCTGATCCCTTTAGCCAGTTTGGTGTAGTGATTAAGAGCGGTGGACTCTAATCTGGATAAGTGGGTTTGATTCCCTGCTCCTCCACATGCAGCCAGCTGGGTGACCTTGGGTCAGTCACAGTTCTCTCAGAGCTCTCTCGGCCCCACCTACCTCACAGGGTGTCTATTGTGGGGAGAGGAAGGGAAGGTTACTGTAAGCCACTCTGAGACTCTGAGTGAAGGGCAGGGTATAAATCCAACTCTTCTTATTATCATTATTAAATGGAGATGCTGGGGTTGAACCTGGGACCTTCTGCAGGTAGCAGAAAGCAGAGGTTTCCAAACAGCTGAGCGGCGAGGCGCTCCCCACTACTTAGCTGTTTTTCGTGAAGAGTAGAAAGCAGGGGTAAACCCCTGCTTTCTACTCTTCGTGAACCACCACGAACTGCACCAGGTGGAGGCTGGAGTTCTACCAGGTTATAGCTGGTTTCCAGGCTACAGAGATCGTTTCCCCTGGTGGCGTCATACTTCTGCTGAATTCTCTCTCTTCCTTAAATTCTGTGTTCCCCAGTCTCTGTCCCCAAACCTCCAGGAATTTCCCACCCTGGACCTGGCATCCCTATCGATGGCTGAATTTCCCCCAGAGTCCTAAAGGTTTTACGGCCTCTGTTCCCAGCTGCGTTGGACTAAACGCAAACTTATCTGGCTCTGATGGATTGGCTTTGGAGTGAGAGTTCTCTTCTGTGGAAAAGAACAGACTCCGCCCTGCCTTAAATTTGGGGAGGGAAGAATGCGCCACACATGGAAGGGAGCTTTCCAGATGGACTTCAGATGGCAAGTGAAAGCTTTGATCGTGGCAGCTATAGATCAGAAGGTGGTTTTTTTGCTCATCGAATTCAGATGGGGGAAGGGGAACGAAGGCCAGAAGGACTTTGATCTGAAGCTTATAGGGAAGACAAAGAAGAGACGAGATTGGGTTTATACCCCGCCCTTCACTCAGAGTTTTGGAGCAGTTTAGAATCTCCTTTCCCTTCCCCTCCTCACCACAGATGTCCTGTGAAGTAGGTGGGGCTGAGAGAGCTCTGAGAGAAGTGCGCTTGAGAGAACAGCTCTGAGAGAACTTGTGACTGACCCAAGGTCACAAAAACAAAACAAGAAAGGGGGGAGGGGACTCAACCCAAAAAGTAGCTGCGATCTAAGAGGGTCAAGCTAACAAGTAAATTATTATTTACAAATACAAATATTTATTAGGGTGTACACATAAATAGAACATAATAAGGTTAAAAGGAACAGTCTGATTTTATCAGACTCTTGAAGCTTATTTCATTCAGAACTGATTGTTATACATATCAGATTGATGGATAAAACTGTTGACCTAAGGCCCGTATGCATTTCGTATGCCCCTACGGGCCTTCCTCAGTGGTCAGTATTCTTTATTTTACAATGACACACACCCATAAATACATGCATAAAGAATTTTGTGTGTGTGAGAGAGAGAGAGAGACCAGATGGGGCTTTCTTAGATGCTATGCAGTTGCTACAAATGTGTATAATGGGCGCGAATAGTAGCTGTACAAAGGCTCGAAATTATTCTGGTACCCGATGTCCCATTCCATTAGGGGTAATAGTCAAGGTCACAGCAGCAGCTGCATGTGGAGGAGTGGGGAATCAAACCCGGTTCTCCCAGATTAGAGTCCGCCACTCTTCACCACCACACCAAACTGGCTCTAAAAACTGGGCCTGAAGACTCTCTCTCCCCCCCCCCCCCCGTTTCATCAGGGGGTCCCTTGCGCGATCTCTCCTTCCTGTCTACATTTTAATTTGCCATCCTCTGTTTTATATCTGTACTTCAACTCTTGTTTTTTAAATTGGCTTTATAGTATGTTATTTATTATGTATTCATTCGTTCGTTTTTGCCGTCCAGTCGCAGCCACTTCTGGCGACCCTGTAGGGTTTTCAAGGCAAGAGATGAACCATTCCCTGTCTCTGTGTAGCAACTCTGGACTTCCTTGGTGGTCTCCCATCCAAGTAGAAACCATGGCTGACCCTGGTTAGCTCCCGGTTAAAGTTAAACTAAGTTTTAATTTTAGCTTCTAAAATCTGACAAGATCAGGCGAACCTGGGCCATCAAGGTTGGGCCTGTATTTTTATTAACCTGCCTTGCTTTATTGTGGAGATAGATCAAGATGGGCAGCTGTGTTAGTCCATCTGTAGCTGTAGAAAAGAGCAAGAGTCCAGGAGCACCTTAAAAAGCCAGTTTGGTGTAGTGGTTAGGAGTGCGGACTCTAATCTGGGAGAACCGGGTCTGAGTCCCTACTCCTTCACATACAGCTACTGGTGTGACCTTGGGTCAGTCACAAGTTCTCAAAAGAGCTATCTTGGACCCACCTACTTTACAGGGTGTCTGTTGTGGGGAGGGGAAGGGGAAGGAAATTGTAAGCCTCTCTGAGACTCCTTTGGGTAGTACAGGGCGGGGTATAAATCCAATCTCTTCTTCTTCTGAACAAAATTTGTGGCAGAGTATGCGCTTTTGTGAGCCACTGTTCACTCAGTAACTCACGAAAGCTCACACCCTGCCACAAATTTTGTTGGCCTTTTAGGTGCGACTGGATTCTTGCTGTTTTCCGTTGTTTTATTATGCGCTGTGGCTGCCACGGTTGGGCAGAAGACTGGGATAATAACTCTCGTCAATAAATTGAAAAGAAGAAGAAGAAGAGATTGGATTTATACCCTGCCCTCCACTCCCCAAGGGAGTCTCAGAGCGGCTTACAAACTCCTTTTCCCTTCCCCTCCCCACAACAGACACTCTGTGAGGTAGGTGGGGCTGAGAGAGCTTTTTCCCAAGCTGTCCTTGAGGGAACAGCTGGTACAGAGCTATGGCTTGCCCAAGGTCATGCAGCCAGGTGCAAGTGGAGGAGTGAGGAATCAAACCCGGTTCTCCCAGATTAGAGTCCGTGCACTTAACCACTACACCAAACTAGCTCTCGCTGGAGGGCTGGCCACCCTGATGTGCACCCCGTGGTAGTTCATTCCACACCCTCAGGGCTGCAGCCAAAAAGGCCCTGCTTCCCTTCCCAGATGCTACCTTTGTGTTTCTCTGGCAGGCAAAGTGGTAATTTTGCTCCCTCCGGCTCCCTTACGGATCCATGAGAAAGGAATAAGGAGGTTTAATTGCTTGTCTCCTGATGGTTCCCCCCCCACTTCCAACGCCTCACGGCCACAGCAAGAGTTTCATTCATACTCACTGGGCAGTCACTGTTCTCTTGTTTAGACTTGGCTGTGTGGTACCTTCCCCCCCCCCCCCGCTCCTTTTTTTCTTTTTCTTTTTGCAAAGGCTGCGTTCTTCCGAAACTGTATGCGCACACATCGGTGGATTGGAGCCACGAACAGTTGCAATGATCTGTGGGGGAAGAAAAACATTGAATTTGGAAGCCATTCAAAGACTTCGGTCTTGCCTTCTCCCTCCCCGCCCCCTGCTCCCCCTTTTTGCTCTTTTACCCGACTGCTGGCGAAAATGATTTCTCTTTCTCTTTTTGGCATGGTAAACGATGCTTTATTCCTTCCTGCTCGAGAGGCAGATTCCAGATAACCAGGCTTGCGATATTTGCCTTCACGCGTGGCACGCCTCTAAATTCAACAACGACAGGCCTTCTCGGGATGGAAAAGGAGTCCAAGAAGTTCTGAACGCTTCCCTCCCAAAAGGTCTGCTGGAGTTGCTCTCTCCAGCCAGGGGTCTCGTCTGAAGCCAGACTGCAGTCTTTTGGATTGCTGGGCTTTTCCATGTAGGCCGCACAACACGATTCACTAAGTTACTCCGATAAATTATCAGGGACTGTAGTCTGTACCGCTGTGCATAGTTTGCTGTAAATTGGATTCCACTCTGTAATTTTTGCGTCATTTCATGTGTCATGTAAACATTTATGCTTTGCTTCAGCTTTGAATTTTTTACGTTTCTGGTTGGGGAGGGGCTGTGGCTCCGTGTCAGAGCCTCTGCTTGGCACGCAGAAGGTCCCAGGTTCAATCCCCGGCATCTCCAGTGAAAAGGATCAGGTAGGAGGCTGAGGGGTGACATGATCGAGGTTTATAAGATTATGCATGGGATAGAGCAGGTAGAGAAAGAGGTCCTTTTCTCCCTTTCTCACGATACAAGAACTTGTGGGCACTCCATGAAATTGCTGAGCAGTCGGGTTAGAACAGATAAAAGGAAGTCTTTCTTCACCCCAAAGAGTGATTAACACGTGGAATTCACTGCCACAGGAGGTGGTGGCGGCTACAAGCATGGACGGCTTCAAGAGGGAATTAGATAAACATATGGAGCAGAGGTCCATCAGTGGCTATTAGCCAAAAGGCATAGATAGGAACTCTCAGTCTGGGGCAAGTGATGCTCTGTATTCTTGGTGCTTGGGTGGGGGGCAACAGTGGGAGGGCTTCTAGTGTCCTGGCCCCACTGGTGGACCTCCTGAGGGCACCTGGAGTTTTTGGCCACTGTGTGACAAAGTGTTGGACTGGATGGGCCACTGGCCTGATCCAACCTTGGCTTCTCTTATATTATGTCCTAGTCATTGGCTCTGACGTACAGCTGTGTGTTCATCCGCTGCCTCTGCGTAGCATGTTGAAAGCCGCACAATGTTCCCTTTCACAAAACGGGGCGATCTCAGCGTGGCAACGTCCACCTCAGTTGATGCGAGATGCCTGTGGTCTCGGCGTATCCTAAAAGCCGCTCCCTCCCACGTTTTGTAAATACAGCTGTGAGGGAAATTTTGGACTGTAGGCTTTCCAAGGCTTTGAAGCGATGGAGAAAAGCACCAACTGCTGCAGAAAATTGCTCTTGGCAGGCCGCTGGCCTGGCTAATTTTAATTTAGGTGTTCTTTCACGCTATGCGAAGCATGCCGT
The DNA here is from genome assembly GCA_029233225.1 of Lepidodactylus listeri. Taxonomy (NCBI): domain Eukaryota; kingdom Metazoa; phylum Chordata; class Lepidosauria; order Squamata; family Gekkonidae; genus Lepidodactylus; species Lepidodactylus listeri. The sequence goes on along the minus strand of JARCFY010000011.1, from coordinate 93,417,188 downwards.
CTATGCATTCTTGTTTGTGTTTGTTCTGGGGCTGCGGCTGGCTCATAAACTGTACACAGGGAGTAGAGTTGGCATGGCGTCTCCCCGTGGAATGTTTGGGGAAGGCCCCGGCGGGGACCTAAGCCGGCTCTGCCTGTCTTAACTCTGGCACAAGCAGAGGGGGGGTGAGGAGCCTTGGATTGCTGAGGAAAATGGCACCCACCCCACACCAGAGAGTCTCCCCCCCCCAAAAAAAGTTTCTCATAAGGACGAATCAGAGAGGGCTCCATGCTAGAGCAAAGAGAATGTCCCAGGTTCAGTCTCCAGCATCGAGTTCATGGACATAAGGAAGACACCAAGATATGGGGAGGAGCTATGGTTTAGTGGTAGAGCATCTGCTTGGTTTGAGAGCCAGTTTGGTGTAGTGGTTAAGTGCGCGGACTCTAATCTGGAAGAACTGGCTTTGATTCTCCACTCCTCCACTTGCAGCTGCTGGATGACCTTGGGCAAGCCATAGTTCTGTCAGAGCTGTTCTCTCAAGGACAGTTCTGGAAAGAGCTCTCTCAGCCTCACCTACCTCACAGGGTGGAGGGGGAGGGAAAGGAGTTTGTAAGCCGCTCTGAGACTCCAAGTGAGTGAAGGGTGGGATATAAATCCAATCTCTTCTCTTCTTTTTCTTTTGAGAACCGCCCTTGAGAGAACAGCTCTGAGAGAGCTTGTAACCAATGTTCCCTCTAAGCCGAGTCAGTGTGAGCTAGCTCTCAGTTTTTTAACCTCCGGCTCACACATTCTTGTCTCAGCTCAGGAAGGATGGCTCCAGAGCAAACTAATTTATGCAGAAACCATATCACTTGCTCACAGCTTTGATGCCAGGAGGTCACAAAGTAGAATTTTTTTTGCTCACAAGACTCCACAGCTTAGAGGGAGCATTGCTGGTAACTGACCCAAGGTCACACCAGCAGCTGCATGTGGAGAAGTAGGGAAATCAAACCTGGTTCTTCCAGATTAGAGTCTGCACTTTTAATAACGACTTCAAATTTATAACCTTCAGGATGTTTAAATTTCTTCTAATCTCTGGTGCGCCCTGAAACGCTAATGTTTGTTCAGCGCATAACCAATAGGTCTGACTATTAAGGCGTGGAAAGAAGCTGCCAGAAGTGGCGTGCCATCTTTAATAATAATAATAACCATGTTGGGTAAGGCTGTAGATTACCTCCTTTATTAGGTGACAGAGAAACTCAGCTGTGAGGAAAATGCTGTCCTGAGGTACATGCCGAAGAGAGTCATCCATCTTCCCTTCCTCACTCCTCTGAATGTTAACCTTATGGCTGCAGATATAAATTGTGGGAGTTTTTTTTTCAAGGAGAGAATATTTAGGGCTGTGAGAGATTCAGGTGGGTAGCCGTGTTGGTCTGAAGCAATACATTTCGAGCCCGGCAGCGCCTTTAAGGCCAGCGAACTTTAATTCTAGGTTTAAGCTTTTGTATGCTTGACAAACTCTCTGAGGAGATGTGTGCACACACGAAAGCTTATACCCAGAATTAAACTTTGTCGGTCTTAACAGTGCCGCTGGACTCAAACTTTGTTCTAGTACTGAGGGAAAAAGTACTGGGCGAGAAAGCCAGTTTGGTGTGGAGAGCCAGTTTGGTGTAGTGGCTAGGAGCGCGGCCTCTAATCTGGGACCGTTAGGTTTGATTCCCCACACTTCCACATGCAGCTTGCTGGTGTGACCTTCGGTGAGTCGCAAGTTCTCTCAGAGCTGTTCTCTCAAGAGCAGTTCTCTTAGAGCTCTCTCAGCTCCCCTTACCTCACAGGGTGTCAGTTGTGGGGAGAGGAAGGGAAAGGGGATTGTAAGCCGCTCTTAGACTCCTTTGGGTAGTGAAGGGCAGGATATTAATCCGACCTCCTCCTCCTCCTCCTCCTCCTCCTCCAATATGCAGTTAATGAGTGGAAACACAAACTGATGTCAAACTGAATTTGTGTGTGTCAATGTGGAAGGGTCCCTTCTGAGGCCCCTTGGGTCAAGTAAAGTACCCTTAGACCAGTGATGGCGAACCTTTTAGAGACCGAGTGCCCAAACTGCAACCCAAAACCCAGTTATTTATCGCAAAGTGCCAGCACGACAATTTAACCTGAATACTGAGGTTTTAGTTTAGAAAAAAGAACTCATACATTAACATCTTTTGTCTTAAAAGAAAAACACAATAACAGAGCTTTCAATTATACAAACAACTTTTTATTGAAAGGTAAAAGTTTGCATTTGGCATCCTTTTGAACGATGAATGTGATTTTTGCTGTTGTGTGCATGCTGATAATTTGTCTAACCTTGGCTCACACTCTGTAAGTTTGAGAGCAGCCCAGCCTCGAGTCTGTGTCGTCTTTTTCCTTTTAGAGACTGAGTGCCCAAACTGCGTGCGTGCCCACAGAGAGGGCTTTGAGTGCCACCTCTGGCACGCGTGCCATAGGTTTGCCACCACTGCCTTAGACCATCCTAGCATATATGGTTCTGGGGTGTTGAATCTCTGGATAAAGGCAGGTTATAAAATATTTTAATAAGTGCTCTCCCCTGCCTGACCATTCCCAGCATGTCCCCAGATCTCAGCGTCATAAAAATTTGGACCGTTTACAATGGTATTTTCTTTCCAGTCAGAGTATCGGCTATTTGCAGGGTATTCTGAGTGGGCAAACGGCAGTCGTGCTCGCAAAACTGTTGGCGGTTATCAGGCCTTGAATTTCACGTGGTTTCGTTTGTACTGTCCGTGGCTGAGGAGAGCCCTGTTTCTCTCTGAAGGGAGAAAGTCTTTTCCTGCACCAGAGATGTTTCCTGCAGTTCGATTTTGGTCGTGCCCCCATGCAGTGTGGGAAACGCATTCCCAGGTTTTCTTCCAAGCAGGCAGGGGTGAATCATCGGTGGCGGAGTTATCCTCCATCTGTAGCAAACCGGGCTTCATCAAACCCTTTTGGTAATAATTATTTCGGTACTGGCTGTGCCTTGATCAGTAGGCGTGGATGGGAGAAACTGGCTGCCGAACCGGTAGCTTGTGCCGCGAGCATTTGCCTTCCGTCTTCGTGTTTTCCTTCTTCTAAAGCTCGCCCTCTGCTACTCATGTTAGGGCTGCCAACCTCCATGGGGCTCCTGGAGCTCTCTTGGTATTACAGCCAATCCCCAGATGATTACGATCAGTTCCCCTGGAGAAAATCCCCAGGTATTTCCCAACCGGGGTTCCCACTGAGCTGAGTTAGCGTGAGCTAGCTCTCAGTTTTTTAACCTCCGGCTCACACAGTTTTTTTGTCTTAGCTCAGGAAGGACGGCTCCTGAACAAACAAATTCATGCTGCATCCAAATCACTTGTTCACAACTCAAATGCCAGTAAGCTCGCGTAGGCAGAACTTTTGCTCACCAGACTCCACAGCTTAGAGGGAACATCATGTTCACAGTTTCATTTGGACATGAGGTACCTGGGTTCTCCAACTTTGTTCAGTGATATCCAGGCTGCATCTGGAGTATTGTGTGCAGTTCTGGAGGGCCCGCTTCAAAAAGGATGTGGACAGAACAGAAGAAGAGGAGACTGGATTTATACCCCGCCCTTCAATACCCAAAGGAGTCTCAGAGCGGCTTACAAACTCCTTTCCCTTCCCCTCCCCACAACAGACACCCTGTGAGGGAGGTGGGGCTGAGAGAGCTCTGACAGAAACTGCTCTTTTTCAAGAACAGCCGTGCCAGAACTACAGCTTGCCCAAGGTCATCCAGCAGGTGCAAGTGGAGGAGTGGGGAATCAAACCTGGTTCTCCAAATTAGAGTCCGCGCACTTAACCACTACACCAAAATGGAGCAAGTGCAGAGAAGAAGAGAAGAGAGATTGGATTTATACCCCGCCCTTCACTCACTTGGAGTCTCAGAGCGGCTTACAAACTCCTTTCCCTTCCCCTCCCCACAACAGGCACCCTATGAGGTAGATGGGGCTGAGAGAGCTCTTTCCCAAGCTGTCCTTGAGAGAACAGCTGGTACAGAGCTATGGCTTGCCCAAGGTCATCCAGCCAGGTGCAAGTGGAGGAGTGGGGAATCAAACCCGGTTCTCCCAGATTAGAGTCCGCGCACTTAACCACTACACCAAACTGGCTCTCCAGAGAGCGACAAGGAGAGCGACAAGGATGATCGGGGGCCTGGAGACCAAGAAGCCCTGAGAGGAAAGGCCAAGGGACCTGGGAATGTTCAGTCTGGAGAAGAGGAGGTTGAGGGGGGACAGGATGGCTCTCTTGAAGTATCTGAAGGGCTGTCACTGAGAGGAGGGCAGGGAGTTGTTCCTGTGGGCAGCAGAGGAGAGGACTCGCAAGAATGGGTTTACATGAAGGGCGGGAAGGTACCGGCTGGATCTTAGGAAAACCTTTTTCACAGGAAGAGTTGTGGAGCAGTGGAATCGGCTGCCTGGGGAGGTCGTGAGCTCCCCCCCACTGGCAGTCTTCAAGCAGCAGCTGGACAAACACTTGTCAGGGATGATCTAGGCCAGGGGTGGCCAAACTTGCTTAACATAAGAGCCACATAGAATAAACATCAGATATTCGAGAGCCGCAAGACATGAACACACACGTTTTTAATTGAAAAATATGCAAATTTGCATATTAAAGAGACAAATGCCTTCTCCGAGCCAAGCCAGTCTGCTGGTGTGTTGGGGCTTGGAGAACACATTTAACTTTAGATGGGGAGGGAGGGGAGAAAGACAGAAAGAATGGTGGAAAGAAAGAAAGATGGAAAGAAAGCAAATAGATGGGGGGAGGGAGGTGGAGGTGGAAAGAAAGCAACTGCAACTTTAAATGTGTCCTCCAAACCCCCCACACCCCCATGCCAGCTGGCTTGGCTTGGCTTGGTGAAGGGATTTAAAAAGACAAATGCTTTCTCCAAGCTCACTGATGGGGGGGGACTTTGAGAACACATTTAAAGTTTTTATTTCTATGCTTCCCCCTACCTCAAGCCTGCCCAGGGAGGGGAACACTGGCTGGGGGAGGGAAGACCGACCGGGGAGGCATGCTTCCCCTTGTTTCCCCAGCTGTCCTGCTGGGAGCCACACAATATGTGTGAAAGAGCCACCCGAGCCGCAGTCTGGCCACCCCTGCTCTAGGCTGATCCTGCATTGAGCAGGGGGTGGGACTAGATGGCTTGGATTGCCCCTTCCAGCTCTGCGATTCTATGATTCTGTCCCTGAGATCGTAGCTTGCAGTGTAGACCAGGGTTTCCTCAACTTTTTCCATCCCGTGTGCACCTTTGGAATTCTGATAAATGACGGTAGCCACAATTACAAAATGGATGCTGCAAGAAGTGGAACCACAGACATCCAGGGGGAGAGGAGAAAGGTGTGGGAGGGGCCCGCGCGTAGGCCTGCTCTGTTCTTAGTCCTGCTACCAAGCAACGCACCAGTGCCATGTTAGCCCTCTCTTTTCTGCTTCTGTCCCGGCCCTGAAGACACACCCTGACGCTGAACTGCAGACCGGAAGCTTGCTAGCTCGGCAGCTTGAGACCCACGTGACGGAGTGAGCTCCCACCTCTGGCCCCAGCTCCTGCCATCCTTGCAGTTCGAAAGCAAGAAATTGCAAGTAGATAAATAGGTCCCGCTTCGGTGGGAAGGGAACAGCATTCCGTGTGCCTCGGCATCTAGTCCTGCCGGCCACATGACCACAGAAAAAGTCTTTGGACAGCGCTGGCTCTTCGGCTTGGAAGCGGAGATGAGCACCGCAACCCTAGAGTCATATTCGACCGGCTTTCAAGGAAGGGAAACCTTTACCTTTACCTTACCTTGATGGGCTCTCTTTCCCAAGGAAAGTGCCGGCCTAGCCAGCTACACTGGTGGGGATCGTGTTAAAAGGGGGTTGCGCCTCCTTTGATCTAAAGATAGGCCTTTAAAAAGCCCAAACACATCATTAAGCAGCTAAGAGAAGCGCTTGCCTGTAAACAGCTTATGAGTGACTCAGAAATAAAACCCTGGATGCTGGCTTGTTCTCCCGAGGCTGATCGAGGCCGAATGCTTTTCGCTCCTCCCAGAGCCAGGATGCTGACACACCAGAACGCTGTGGCTCCTCGCCAGGCATTAGGAAACATTTTTGAGTCCTGTAAGCATTCCCTTCCCCCCTTTGTTGAGGGTAACTTCTGATGTTCGTGATAGGAGAGGCGTTCAAGGTTTGGCCTCCCGTCTCGCGGGGCAGCTGTGTGGATCTTGTCTGCCCTGTGCCAGTTTGGGAAGGAAAAATGTTCCTGTGTGAGATGCTTGATAGGATGATTTTTCTGCAGGAGCAGAAGATGCGTATTCGATCTGTTCCCAGTTCAGTGAAAAGGCTGGAGCGAGTGTGATTAATTGGCTAAAACTTGGGGGGGGGGGGGGTTCTTAGGAGCAGGGCTATTTTTGGGCAGGAACGCACAGGAACAGAGTTTCGGCTGGCTCCTGAGTTGGCCACACCCAGCAGGAAGTCATTAACATAACAGGCCATCTCCAACAGCAGAAACTCATTAGGATTGGCTACATTAGGGGGATGTGGCCTAGCATGCAAACTAATTCCTGCTACGAAAAATTCCTGGGTTTTGGCAACAAACAAGGTAAACAGAATAAGAAGCAAAAGGTGGGTGTGGCTGGATGACCACTCTTCTGGTAACATGGGGGTGTGGCCTAATATGCTAATAAGCTGTGCTGTCAGTGGCGTGGCCTAATATGCTAATGAGTTTCTGCTGTTGGGTGTGGCCTATTATGCTAACGAGTTCCTGCTGGGCTTTTTTCTACCAAAAAAAGGCCCTGTTTAGGAGAGAGCGGCCATGACGACGGATGGAGGCCAGGCGCAGTCACAAAAGCTGGGCTGTATTCCTTTCAAATCGGCTGCCTCTTTTAGGGATGTTCAAGGTGGCTCACGACAGTAAAAGAACAAAGAACAAATGAACAAAAAATGCAGTCAACAGCCGCAGCCAAAACAGCAGGGTTAAAATTTGGTTTCCAAGCAGCATTTAAACCAGTAATGGCAGTCGAAGGGCTTGTTCTGGCATCTTGTCAAAGGGAACCAATCAAAGCCAGTTTGGTGTAGTGGTTAAGAATGGCGGGCTCTAATCTGGAGAACTGGGCGTGGTTCCCCACTCCTCCACATGCTGGTGTGACCTTGGGTCAGTCACAAGTTCTCTCAGAGCTGTTCTCTGAAGGTCAAAGAAGAAGGGGACGGCAAAGAACGAGATGGTTAGACAGTGTCATCGATGCAACAAACATGAAAATAAGCAAACTCCGGAGCATGCTGAAGGCCTAACTTTGAAATATGTACTGTGGTGGTCCCAAAAGTTCTTTTGATACTTGCATCAGATAAGAAGACTGGCTCATTCTCTTTGAAACGGCGTATCAGCTGTGCCCGTTCTGTTCACGATAGTTAGCTGCAGTCTCTCTGCCCCCACCTCTCCCGGAATCTCATCTAAGACTGTAGAAACAGAACGGCTGTCCCAAGATGGCATCGTCAGCTGTTTGATTCCCCCCCCCCCCCCCGGCCAAATAGCATCCCTTGCTTGTGAACTGAACACAACGGGTTCTTTCTTCTGCCCTCATTAGAATGAGAGCCAGCCTGGTGTGGTGGTTAAAGCGTCGAACTAGGATCTGGGAAACCCAGGTTCGGATCCCCACTTGTGCCATGGAAGTTTGTTGGGTGACCTTTGGCCGGTCACACATTCTCCATCTAACCAGAGAGCCATCTAACCAGAGAGCCAGTTCAGAGAGCCAGAACCGGGCTCGATTCCCCACTCCTCTGCATGCAGCCAACTGGTGTGACTTTGGGTCTGTCACAAGATCCCTCAGAGCTGTTCTCTCAAGGGCAGTCCTTGCAAGAGCTCGCCAAGCCCCACCTACCTCACAGGGTGTCTGTTGTGGAGAGGGGGAGGGACAGGAGATTGTAAGCCGCTCTGAGACTCCGAGTAGAGGATGGGGTATAAATCCAATCTCCTCTTCTTCTCTGAATCCTAGAGGTCGCCTCCTTAATTGCTTTCCCTTGCGTGTGTGTGTGTTTGTACGTCTACCCACACCAGCCAAGTGAGACGCCAAGTGAAGGGTGGGGTATAAATCCAACCTCCTCCTCCTCTGTTTTAATAAAGTCTTCGTCCCTTCCCTTCCCGCTTTTTATTGTCGATGCGAGACAGTTTGGTGTAGTGGTTGGGAGCGGTGGACTACTAATCTGGAGAACCAGGTTTGATTCCCCAGTCTTCCTCCACATGAAGCCAGCTGGGAGATCTTGGGTCCGTCACAGTTCTCTCAGAGCTCTCTCAGCCCCACCTACCTCACCGGGTGTCTGTTGTGGGGAGGGGAAGGGAAAGGAGATTGTAAGCCGCTCTGAGACTCCGAGTAGAGGATGGGGTATAAATCCAATCTCTTCTTCTCTGAATCCTAGAGGTCGCCTCCTTAATTGCTTTCCCTTGCGTGTGTGTGTGTTTGTACATCTACCCACACCAGCCATCATGTGCCAAACCCAAAGCCCCATTTCGCCGCTTGTCATTTCACTTTTAATCCCTGGGATGCAAGCTATTGGAAGAGTCTGCCGCCAACCGTGTGGGTTCCCCCATCTTAAGCCTCTTATCCGGCAGCCCGATTGAAATTTCCAAATAGCTCAGAACCGGATCTTTTGGTGCACAGGGACGCGAAGCCGTCACCTTGCGCCGTCGCCATGGAGACCGAGCACAAAGCACTTCAGCGGTGTGTCTACAGGCTAACAGCGAGTTGCGTGTTTTTATCTTTTCGGAGTTCTTGGGATTATAACAGGTTCTTTCCGACTCTAGCAGCTGTTCCGTGCGTTGCCAAATTGATTTGTTTGGTTGCATAAACACAGCGGTGTCTCCTTCACAAAAGGCTGTGATCGTTTAAAAAAAAAACATTGTGGAATATATATTTTAGGTGGAATTAGCTTTTGGGTTGTACCGTATGAGTGATTCAAATGGGAAATTCGCTGCCAGAGTATGAAGTAATGGCTACAGGCATAGACAGCTTTAAAAGGGGGTAAGATAGACTCATGGAAGAGAGATCTATCAATGGCTACAAGTCATGGTGACTGAGGGGAACCTCCACATTCAGAGGCGCTAATCCCTTCAATCCCAGAACCAGGAGGCAACATCAAGGGAAAGCCAAAGCCTCTGTCCCCTCTTGGTGGCCCTCCAGAGGAACTGGTTAGCCAGTCCATGAGACAAGATGCTGGACTAGATGGACCACTGGTCTCATCCAGCAGGGCTCTTCTTATGTTCTTGTGAAGGCCTCGGCCTCTGGGCCCTCTCGTTGTCCCTCCAGAGGAACTGGCTGGCCACTGTGTGGGACAGGATGCTGGACTAGATGGACCACTGGTCTCATCCAGCAGGGTTCTTCTTATGTTCTGTGGAGGCCTCGGCCTCTCTGCTCTGTTGTTGGGCCTCCAGAGAAACTAGTTGGCTGCTGTGTGAGACAGGGTACTGGACTAGATGGACCACTGGTCTGATCCAGCAGGGCTCTTCTTACATTCTTATAAAAGGGGGCTAGGCAGAGTCATACAGGATAGGTCTATCAGTGGCTACTAGCCATGGTGACTAAAGGGAACCTCCACATTCAGAAGCAGTCACCCTCTGAAACTCAGTGCCGGAGACAACATCAGGGGAAGGCCTCAGCCTCCATGCCCTGTTGTTGGCCCTCCAGAGGAACTGGTTGGCCAGTATGTGAGACAGAAGGCTGGGCTAGATGGACCACTGGTCTGATCCAGCAGGGTTCTTCTTATGTTCTTGTGAAGGCCTCGGCCTCTGTTGTTGGTCCTCCAGAGGAACTGGCTGGCCACTGTGTGAGACAGGATGCTGGACAAGATGGACCACTGATCCAATCCAGCAGCGTTCTTCTTATGTTCTTGTGAAGGTCTCAGCCTCTCTGCCCTGTTGCTGGCCCTCCAGAGGAACTGGCTGGCCACTGTGTGAGACAGAATGCTGGACTAGATGGACCACTGGTCTGATCCAGCAGGGCTTGTCTTACATTCTTATTTTATGGATCTGAGGTGCTGCTTTAAAGTAAAGTGCTTTCAGTGTCTTCAGTTTTATGGCTGCATTTGTTTTATTTAATGTATACTATTAGCTGCTCCGAGAATCTACTTGGGCTCAAACAGAGGGCGGTTTTCCAAATGCATTTCTCACGGTGCCAGCCTCTGTTGCATAAACCGATGCCTTCCCTACTTTACCAACGGCAGAAAGTGTTTCACTCTTGCGCATGCCAAAAAATCTATTTTGTTCTCTGGCATCAGCTACGCTGCCAGAGACGCAAGCAAATGCTCCCCGATTCCATGGTTAGATAAATATTAGGGGCTGATGCTTGTATATGGGACGAACTGTGGGCTTGCCCATGGAACTGATGCCCGGCTGGAGAAGATGGCACTAGGGACAAAGGGGTGGGTGGGAAGCAGGGGTCATTTTGAGCAGGAGCTCGGGGGAGCGCAGCTCCGGGAGTCAGTGCCAGCCCCCGCGGGGGAATGCCTGCTTGTGTCATGGCTGCAGCAAAATGACCCCACCCCTTGGAAAGGTCCTTGTTCCTCCGACCAGCCTTCTGAAGGCTTCAGCCACCACTGAAGCTTCCCTCCCAGAATAGTGGTATTTCTGAGGCTTGGATTAGTAGCTGTCCCCTCTCTCCCAGCTCTTCCTTTCTGTCTGTCTGTCTGTCTCTCCTTTCTTTCTTGCCTTCTGACATACTTCCAGTGCTGTCAGGTGGTGTAGCATATGCAAATAAGTTATGCTAATGAGCTCCTGCACCTCTTTTTCTACGAAATGACCCCTGGGGGGAAGAATCCCTGAAACCTGGGAACTGGAAGCTAGAGAGGGCCAACAATAAATGCTTAATGTGTATCATATAAAAAGATCCATGTATTTATTGGCAAAGGATTAAAAAACAAATAAGGGCCCAACCATACCTCATATAACAATACCAAAATCTTATACACAAGGGCCAATGGACTTGACCTGATGTGTTTCGGCCTGCATAGGCCTTCTTCAGAGGTCAGACACAATGAGGAACAAATTGGCTTGTATCGTAATACAATACAACCATGCAATAATGCTACATGGATACAAGATGGACCAGAAAAGAGTTGTTCCAAAGTGAAGCCGCTAGGCATAGAATAGAAGTATAAACAAGGCCTCCAAAGATGCAGTCACACGATATTCCACTGATAAAAACTTCTGGTCCAGAAAATGCCTTCAGATGATTGTTTAGCCAAAGTGTCATGGGAAATCCTGAGAAATGTGCGGGTGTGTTGATGAGAAGGAAAAGCTGTGGAAGGGGATGCTAAACAAGGAGGAAAGCCTGTTATGCCACGAAACCATTTAAATGATCAGTCAATGTAGATTACAGTATGAAAAGAATACAAAAATGGAGGAAATACGCAATTGTGAATAAATGTACAACGAAGATCCTGAGTATTAGCTTTGTTTCGAGTGTCATCTTCTTCACGGACATTTCATGCATGCACTTGTTGTGTTTTCTGTGTTTCTAATCAGTTGTAATCCAATATTATTAATTATTACAATAATAATACAGTTAATACAATGCAAATACAAATAATGAAGAAAGGTTAAAGCGCTTGGGGCTCTTTAGCTTGGAGAAGCGACGGCTGCGGGGTGACATGATCGAGGTTTACAAGATTATGCATGGGATAGAGCGGGTAGAGAAAGAAGCACTTTTCTCCCTTTCTCACAATACAAGAACTCGTGGGCACTCCCATGGAATTGCTGAGTGGTCGGGTTGGAACGGATAAAAGGAAGTCCTCCTTCACCCAAAGAGTGACTAACACGTGGAATTCACTGCCGCAGGAGGTGTCGCCGACTACAAGCATGGACGGCTTCAAGAGGGAATAAGATAAACATCTGGAGCAGAGGTCCACCAGTGGCTATTAGCCACAAGGTATAGATAGGAACTCTCAGTCTGGGGCAAGTGATGCTCTGTATTCTTGGTGCTGGGGTTGGGGGGGGGCAACTGTGGGAGGGCTTCTATCTTTCCTGGCCCCACTGCTGGACCTCCTGAGGGCACCTGGTATTTTTGGCCACTGTGTGACACAGAGTGTTGGACTGGACGGGCCCTTGGCCTGATCCAACATTGGCTTCTCTTATGCTCTTAAGGTTCCAGGTTCAATCCCCGGCATTTCCAGTGAAAGGATCAGGCAGTGTATTTTGTATTGTATATTGACTCCCTTTTTTGTATTCTTTGCATACCATAATTTGCATTTACTGATCATTCAAATTGTTTCATGGCATAATAGGCTTTTTGCCTTGTGTAGCATCCCATTCCGCAGCTTTTCCTGGGAAGTCCTCTCTTTCTCCCTCGTGTTAATGGCAAGGTCACAGTAAGTGTACCAAGACGGGTGAATAGAAAGCCACTCGATAGCTGTCAGCTCTCTGGGCCGGCGATCATCACGCAGTGACCCAGGAGTCACATGTGGCTATTAAACATTCCGGCTGGGGCTGTTCTAGGCACAGTGAGTCGATGGGACACCTGCCCCATGTTTCAGGAGAGTGGGACGTGTGGTTGGCAGCTGCCTCCCACCTTGACGCATAGAAAAATCGAGCTGGAAGGGATCCCAAGGGTCATCTAGTCCAACCCCCTACACATTGCAGAAAATTGACCACTGCCCCTCACCCACTCCCCCAGTGACCCCCCCTCTGTGCTCAGATGAAGGGGGGGGGAAAACCCTCCAGGTTCCCTAGGCCAATCCAGCCTGAAAGGAAATTTCGTTCCTGAACCCAAAGTGGCAATCAGCGTTACCCTGGGCGTATAAGAAAGGGACCTGATAGCTGAGCACTAGCTCATCCCTTCCTGCCCCCTCTCTCTCACGAGCTGCCTAAATTCACAGAATCAGCATTGATGTCTGATGGCCTCCGCTTAAAAACCTACAAAGAAGTAGAGAACACTGCCTTTAGAGGATGCCTGTTCCACCGAGGGATCACTCTGTCAGGAACATAAGGAGAGCCCTGCTGGATCAAACCAATAGTCCATCTAGTCCAGCATCCTGTCTCACACAGTGGCCAGCCAGTTCCTCTGGAGGGCCAACAACAGGGCAGAGAGGCCGAGGCCTTCATAAGGACATCAGAAGAGCCCTGCTGGATCAGACCAGGGGTCCATCTAGTCCAGCATCCTGTCTCACACAGTGGCCAGCCAGTTCCTCTGGAGGGCCAACAACAGGGCAGAGAGGCCGAGGCCTTACCCTAACGTTGCCTCCTGGCTCTCAGATTCAGAGGGCCAGTGCCTCTGAATGTAGAGGTTCCCCTCAGTCACCATCACTATTAGCCTTTAATAGACTTATCTTCCATGAACCTATCAAATCCCCTTTTAAAGCTATTTATTCCTGTGGCCATCATGACAGCCGCTGGCAGCAAATTCCATATTTTAGTCATTCTCCGTGTAAAGTAGTCTTCCCTTTTATGGGTCCTGAACCGACTGCCCATCAGTTTCATTGGGTACCTTAGAGTTCTATTATTTTGGGAGAGGGAGAAAGGGTTCGCTTTGTGAACTCTCTTCCCCCCCCCCATGCATAATTTTATTAATTTCTATCATGTCCCCCTCCCCTTACTTGTCTCTTTTCTAAACTGAAAAGTCCCAGACTCTTCAGCCTTTCCTCACGGGGAAGGGGCTCCAACCCCCTCATCATCTTGGTTACTCTCCTCTTCCTAATGGTTAGCTGAAAACTCTTGACATACCGTATTTTTCGCTCCATAAGACGCACCTGATCATAAGACGCACCTTGTTTTTAGAGGAGGAAAACAGGAAAAAATGAAACAGAAAGAGAGAGAGAGAGAGATAAAGGAAGGAAAGAGGAGGAGAGAGAGAGAGAAAGAGAAAGGAAGAAAGAAAGGTGGGGACAGAGAGAGAGACAGAAAGACAGACGGACAGACAGAAAAAAGGAAAGGAAGGAAGGAAGGAAGGAAGGAAGGAAGATAGAGAAAGGAAAGAAGAGAGACGTCGGCATGCCATGCAAAGCCAGGCCTTTCTGTGCAAAGTAGCCAGGGAGCTTAATCTGTGGGCGGGGCTTTCTGCTGCTGGCTGTTTTAAAGGGGGAAAGCACTTAAAGGGAAAGAGTACTTAGCCTGGTGGGGTTTTTCCTGCCGTTTCCCTTTTAAGTCTTAACAGCTCAGGCCCAGCAGGGAGGGGCGGGGAAGGCTGGGATGCCAGCCTGAATGGCGTTCCCCTGCGTTCCTGCTGAAGAAAGAGCCCTGTTACAGGTAAGAAAAGCTCCATATTCGCTCCATAAGACGCACACACTTCCCCCCCCCCACTTTTTTTGGGGGGGAAAGTGCATCTTATGGAGCGAAAAATATGGTAATTGCAATCTGTTGGTTTGGGTCTGAACTTCTGGAGCAGCGGGAAACAACTCCACTCCATTCTCCATATGTCAGCCCTTCAGATACTTGAAGGTGGCTCTCGTATCACCTCTCGGTTGTCTCTTTTCCAGGACCCCGCCACTGCCAGAGGAACGGGAAAGCTGTGGGCATCCCTGCAGTGTGGTGCTCGTGGGACTAATTGTGGCTTTTCAGGCTGATGGAACTTGTGAATGTCTTGGAGGAGGGGCGTCCAATGGACAGGTTATGTCCCACCTCTCCCTAAGAGCGCTCAATGGGAGCTGATGGGATGTTAGTGGGAGAGACATTAGTTAAGACAGCATTTGGAGAGCTGAGAATGTGTCTGGTGAAATAAAAGCTGTAGAGAATAATTTCTCCTCCTCCTTCTTCGTCGTCGTCGTCTTCTTCTTCTTCTGAACCACCCTTTCCCCAGCAATGTTTCTGGCCACAGCAACTACATGGGGTCACCGCCCATGGCACATTCACATTGGGGTGAAAAGTATTTTGAGGGGCTCAGCAATGCTCCCTCTAAGCTGTGGAGTCTTGTGAGCAAAAACGCTACTTTGTGAGCTCCCGGCATTAAAGCTGTGAGCGAGCGACTGCATACATTTGGCGACTGCATAAATTAGTTTGCTCTGCAATTAATTTTTTTTTATTAATTTCAAAATCTTACAAATGACCTACAATTTGTTTACAGCAGGAAATGACATTAACAGTCTTGAAACATTTTCTACTACAAGTTGCCAACTCTGTTCTGCTGCTATAAATTAGTTTCCTCCAGAGCCATCCTTCCTGAGCTAAGACAAAAATGGGTGAGCCGGAGGCTGGAAAACTGTGAGCTAGCTCACACTAACTCAGCTTAGAGGGAACACTGGTGCTCCGACGGAAATATTCCATTGCAAAGTGAGCCGGTGGGTCTTCATCTCTGATGCCGGAACACGGAATGAGTTTCCCAAATAGAGACTTGCCAACGAAGAGGGAAAAAAATAATAAATTACTGCTGGTTTATCCGTAGATTAAATGTAACCGGGAGCTATCTGACTCTTACAGTTCATTGAGTTTTGCTCTGCGGTTAATCTTCTCTTGGACGTTAATTGCGTGTTGCAGTGACTTCAGTGCCCAGCATCAGTCTTGGAATATGGAACGCTTCAACCGCTCTGTTGGGCTGAGAAGCAAGTGGACGGGATGGGCTGGGTATAAGTGGAAGAACTAGTGATTCAGGGCACCGATTAGCCACAAAACTCCAATTTCTGGGAGGCTTCAACAGCGGTTGAACGGTGCTGGGGGGGAGGGAATGATGGACATCCATGATGACCTCCATCAGTCAACACTTGCAGGTCAAGACTCATTGGCCACAATGACTTTCCAACCTACTTGATTGTCCGGCACTCTTCTCGGATGATCTAAAGGTGCTGTTATGTGTGTCAAGGCATGTCCAGCTTATGGTGACCCCACGAATTCATGACGCTCAAAACGTCCTGTCACAAACAACCTTGTTCAGGTCTTGCAGACCGTGTGCTGTAGGCCGTGGCTTCTCTCATGTTGAATTCTTCCTCTTTTCCTAGCGTTATTGTCTTTTCCAGTGACTCTTGTCTTCTCATAATGCGACCGAAGTGCGAGAGCCTCAGATGAGTCATTTTAGCTTCTAGGGAGAGTTCAGACTTGATTGGATCTGGAATCTGCTGATCTGTCTTTTTGGTGGTCCGCGGTATCTGTAAATCTCTCCAACACCACATTTCAAAGGAATCAACTTTCTTCCTGTCATCTTTCCTCATTGTCCAGCTTTCACACCCCTACATGGTAACGGAGAATACTGTGCTATGAATTATCTTGAGAAATCATCTTATGGTGTTCTTACGCTGGTCTAATGGCACAGAGAAGAGCAGAAGGGCAAAGGAAGGGGAGGGGCTGTAGCTAAGTGGTAGAGCCTCTGCTTGGCATGCCGAAGGTCCCAGGTTCAATTCCCAGCATCTCCAGTTAAAAGGATCAGGCAGGAGGTGATGTGAAAGACCTCTGTGCCTGAGACCCTGGAGAGCTGCTGCCGGGCTGAGTAGACAATACTGACCTTGATGGGACCCAGGGTCTGATTCCGTATAAGGCAGGATGCGATAGTCCCGCTGTACACTGCATTGGTCATACCGTACCTGGAGTCTTGTGTGCAGTTCTGGAGGCCTCTCTTCAAAAAGGATGTCAACAGAATGGAGCGAGTGCAGAGGAGAGCGACGAGGATGATCGGGGGCCTGGAGACCAAGAAGCCCTAGGAGGAAAGGCTGAGGGACCTGGGGGTGTTCAGTCTGGAGGAGAGGAGGCTGGGCGGGGGACAGGATGGCTCTCTCAAAGTATCTGAAGCGCTGTCACTTGGAGGAGGGCAGGGAGCTGTCCCTGTTGGCAGCAGAGGAGAGGACTCGCAAGAATGGGTTTAAATGAAAGGCGGGAAGGTACTAGCTATTAGGAAAACTTTTAGACAGTAAGGGTTGTGCCACAGTGGAATCGGCCACCTAGGGAGGCGGTGAGCTCCCCCTCCCTGGCAGTCTTCAAGCAGCGTCTGGACAAACACTGTTCAGGGATGCTCTGGGCGGATCCTGCATTGAGCAGGGGGTTGGGCTAGATGGCCTGTAGGGCCCCTTCCGACTCTGTGAGATTCTGTTATTCTAACTTCATATGTCCACATGCTGTTGCTGGTTTCCCCATACAGAAACCCCCTCCCCTTTTGCCCCTTGGGTTCTTCCTGGGGGGCTTAGCGGGCTGCATTGAGGAGTGAGGCCCCAAAGTCCCATTCTGCGATTTCTTGCTCTGTTTGTTTACGTCCAAACCCTGAAGTTTTTTTTTTTAAAAAAATTCTTTTCAGCATCGAGTTGTTCCTGGAAAGCGGCCTGGCTGCCAGGGGCTGTCTTAGAGAACGAGGCGGTCGAAACAGGGTAATTTAGCACAACAGACGATGCCACAAACTGCAGTCCGTCTCTCTTTGTAAAAGTGTCGTCCCAACCCGTGCTGCTGCACGTGATAAGAACGCCCTCCGGAAGGATTCCATTTTACGCTTTCCGCAGAATGATGGAAGTGTGGGAGCCCTCCCGACCCTTCTGAGTTAGGCCAGGGATACGCAGCGTGGTGCCCACTAGAGCACCCCACTCTGCTTAAAGGAGCATACACCTTTTAAAACAATGTTTAAAACTCATTGAAAATAGCATGTACAGGAGAAATTCTTGTGGGGCTGTGCCTTTAAGAAAGGGGGCGGAGCCCCCAAAAGTCCCGCCATAGCTACGGGCCTGACCTGGGCTATACCATACTGCTTTTCCATCCCCATTTTCTTTAAGCATGCAATCCAACACTTTGTGTCACACAGTGGCTAAAACCCAGGGGCCATCAGGAGGTCCAGAAGCAGGGCCAGAACTCTAGAAGCCCTCCCGCTGTAGCCCCCCAAGCACCAAGAATTCAGAGCATCACTGCCCCAGACCTAAGAACATAAGAGAAGCCATGTTGGATCAGGCCAATGGCCCATCCAGTCCAACACTCTATGTCACACAGTGGCTAAAACCCAGGGGCCATCAGGAGGTCCAGAAGCAGGGCCAGAACTCTAGAAGCCCTCCCGCTGTAGCCCCCCAAGCACCAAGAATTCAGAGCATCACTGCCCCAGACCTAAGAACATAAGAGAAGCCATGTTGGATCAGGCCAATGGCCCATCCAGTCCAACACTCTATGTCACACAGTGGCTAAAACCCAGGGGCCATCAGGAGGTCCAGAAGCAGGGCCAGAACTCCAGAAGCCCTCCCACTGTAGCCCCCCAAGCACCAAGAATACAGAGCATCGCTGCTCCAGACATAAGAACACCAGAGAAGCCATGTTGGATCAGGCCAGTGGCCCACCCAGTCCAACACTCTTGTGTCACACAGTGGCCAAAACGCAAGCGCGTGCTTCTTGGCAAAAGGGCCTTTGTGCAACCTGACGCTCTGAATCCGAGGCGGAAGCATAATAGAGGCTGTCAAAATTGCCTCATCCGCTGACTTAAAACTGGCGTTGGATGCAAGCTCGTTGTGTGACGCCGGGCAGGAATCCTGCTGGAAAGCTACGGAGCTGCGTCAGCAGGCATGCCTCTGCCTTTGGTGGAAACCCCACCTATGCCGAGGGATGACTGGGCTGCCCAGCAGCGGGGCGGGGCTTGTTGCCAAGAGTGGGTGGAATGGGTGAAGAAGCCTTGACGATCTGAGCCCATGATACGGTGCGGTCATGCAACATGGGCGAGGCCGGTTGCCGAAAGCGGGTTGGGCTGTCTTTGCTGGTGTCACCCCACCCTCTTGCATAAGCCCAGAAGCATCCCCGGCGCTGGAATGTCCGAGCTCCTAAAAATTCTGATGCCTCAGAATAGAAAATGTATTCCGGGCTCCTTTCTGTGCCTAGATTATTGTGGAAATCAGGTTCCATTTTTCAGCCCTATAACTGAGGAAGAATGTCTGGCAGACCTGTGGAGGATGTTTTCGGCTGCAGAAGTTTCTTTTGTGCGATGGGACATCCTCTGCCTTGTTTGTGGACTTCGAGGTCTTTTGGACACTATTATATTGAAAGGATATAGAGGAGTTGCTTGTCAGATTCTTTGACTACCGTTGAATTGTTACACTTTCATCTTGTCAAATATTTTGTATTGTAACTTTGGTTTTTGAATTGTGACCGCCAATATTACTTTACTGATTGATTTACTGTAATTACGTTGCAATAGACTGATGTCTACTGGTAACTTGGGAAACTTGTGAATTTTTTGATGGTCTTCCCTTGCCTTTTGTATTTCTGTATATCACATACGCTTGGGGTCCCTATTGTTCGACAGATCTCAGAAGCTAAGCAGGGATGGGAGACCACCAGTTTGGTGTAGGAGAGCCAGTTTGGTGTAGTGGTTAAGAGCGCGGACTCTAATCTGGGAGAACCGGGTTTGATTCCCCACGCCTCCACTTGCAGCTGCTGGATGACCTTGGGTCTGTCACAAGCTCTTTCAGAGCTGTTCTCTCAAGGGCGGTTCTCGAGAGAGCTCTCTCAGCCCCGCCTACCCCACAGGGTGTCTGTTGTGCGAAGAGGAAGGGAAAGGAGGTTGTAAGCTGCTCTGAGTCGTCTTTGGGTAGTGAAGGGCGGGGTATGAATCCAGTGTCCTCCTCTTCTCCTTCCTTCTCCTTCTCCTCTTCTTCTTTCTCCTCCTCCTCTTCCTCCTCCTCCTTCGATGAGGGTTTGCTTTGCAGAACAAGGCAAAGGCCAACCACCTCTGTTGGTCTTCCATCTCTCGCCTGGAATGCCCAGCGGAGTTGCCTGTGGGGTTGGCATGAGTTGGTTTGGAGGACTTGAGGGCACCTTCTTCGTGCCCTGATCTGGATGGCCTGGGCTAGCCTGGAGTCATCAAATCCTCGTAAGCCAAACAGGGTCAGGACTGGTTTGTACTTGGATGGGAGAACCACCAGGGGAGTCCAGGGTTGCTATGCAGAGGCCGGCAGCAGCAGCCACCTCTGTTTGTCTCTTGCCTTGAAAAATCTACAGGGTCACCTTCAGTCCGCTGTGACTTGACAGCGCTTCGGGAAGGGAGAAAGGCAGTGCCCTGGTAGAAGAGGAGCGCCCATCTTGGATAGAGTCAGGTGGATAGCCGTGTGGGTCTGAAGCAACAGAACAAAAATTCGGGTCCAGCAGCACCTTTTTAAGACCAACAAAATTTTATTCAAGGTAGAAGCTTTTGTGGGCATGCACACTTCTTCAGATACAGGGAAGTGGAAGCTAGCACTCCATACATATACGTCTGCTATTGTGTCTGCAGTTTTCTTTCGTTCCGATGCAAAACCAAATGAAATGAGCTGTTCTTGTACCATGGTGGGAGGGGTCAGGACGAGGAAGAGGAGGAGATTGGATTTATACCCCGCCCTTCGCTACCTGAAGGAGTCTCAGAGCATCTTACAATCTCCTTTCCCTTCCCCTGTCAGATTCTCTGCCATTAATTGTTGCATCTGGGGACTTTATTTACAGTTAGCCTTGAAGTTTATTGCAGGTACTGCTTAATGTGTCTTTTCTTCCCCGGGAGGGTGGCTTGCTGCATTCCATCACGTCACATAAACAAGCCTGGCTATCTCTTCCCGTCTCCTCCCTCTCCGTCTCTGGAGCCTAGAATGTTTTATCTTGCTTTTGTAACCTTGGAGAACTGTTGAACTGTTTCTACCCAGGTGTCTGGTCTGCGAATTGCAATTAGAGGTCACTAAGGGGCATGGGGGGAATTTTTAGTGCTTTTGCGCCTTTTCTGTGAGAACCAACGGCTTCGAGGTTTTCACGCTTTTTTGTATTCATCCTGATTGGCCCTCTGCCTGCTATTACCTGAAGGAGGGGGTATATTAATCCCTGTTGTCTGTAACCAAGTATCTCTAACAAACATTGAGTACCTGAACCATCATTAAGAATAAAAGAACTTCTGCTTCATCAAAGGTCTGGCTTATTGATTCGACTCAGAAGCCTCACATCCCCTCCCTAAAACGGACACCCTGTGAGGTAGGCGGGGCCGAAAGGTCTCTGAGAGAACTGCTCGTGAGAGAACAGCTCTGAGAGAACTTGTGACTGACCCAAGGTCACACCAGCAGCTGCATGTGGAGGCGTGGGGAATCAAGCCCAGTTCTCCCAGATTAGAGTCTGCGCTCCTAACCACGACACCAAACTGGCTGGTGCTGATGGGTTTGGAAAAGGGAATTCTGCAAAGCCTTTTGGCAGTTTCTCCTTTTCTTCCTTCCGGGAAGAGCGAACATTCTGCCTGCTGGATCCTGCGTTTCGATTGTTCTTCTGAAAAGGCCGATCTCTCATATCTTTAGATGCCGGTCAGTAGAAGTTAGGGAGCGCTTTGAATCTTCAGGCGCTTCTTTGTGTGTTTTGGGGGTTAAATCGCCTCTGGGTTTCATGTTTGGGGAAGCAGGGAGTGGCGTGGAGAAAGCAGAAGCTCATTTGAGAGTAACTACTACTTTGCGGTTTGCTTGAGTCAACGATGCAGAACGGCTGGCCGGAGAACTGAGGGAGGAAGGGGAAGGCGCTGACATCTGATGATCTCTCTGGGGTTTCTGCTTTCAGAACAGGGACGGCTCCCGTGTAGCATCTCATGAGGGCTTTTGGCGTCGGCTGCGTTGCTGTTGTTGTCGAGGACAGCATTCTGAATCCGCTGTGAGGGGAACAGTGGAGAAGGACTAAAATACCTTCTTAACTTAGCAAGCGGCGGGTATTTACTTCAGCAGTAGTTGACTGAGCTTCTCTGTTTGCTCATCCTGCCTTCCTCGGGGTGAAAAAAAAGTTGGGGTTATCCCATCTTGCTCTGCTGGATCAGACTAGTGGTCCGTCTAGTCCAGCATCCTGTCTCGCACAGGGGCCAACCAGCTCCTCTGGAGGGCCAACAACAGGGCAGAGAGGCCGAGGCCTTCACAAGAACATCAGAAGAGCCCTGCTGGATCAGACCAGAGGTCCATCTAGTCCCGCATCCTGCCTCACACAGTGGCCAGCCAGTTCCTCTGGACGGCCAACAACAGGGCAGAGAGGCTGAGGCCTTCATAAGAACATCAGAAGAGCCCTGCTGGATCAGACCAGTGGTCCATCTGGTCCAGCATCCTGTCTCACACAGGGGCCAACCAGTTCCTCTGGAGGAACAACAACAGGGCAGAGAGGCCGAGGCCTTCATTAGAACATAAGAAGAGCCCTGCTGGATCAGACCAGTGGTCCATCTAGTCCAGCATCCTGGTTCATCTGGTGAGCCAACAACAGGGCAGAGAGGCCGAGGCCTTCCCCTGGTGTTGCCTCCTGGCTCTGAGATTCTGAGGCTTAGTGCCTCTGAATGTGGAGGTCCCCCTCAGTCACCAGGGCTAGTAGCCACTGATAGACTTGTCCTCCATGAATCTATCTAATCCCCTTTCCAAGTTGTTTATTCCTGTGGCCATCACAACATCCTCTGACAGCAAATTCCACATTTTAATCACACTCTTGTCTAAAGTAGTTTTTCCTTTTATTTGTCCTGAGCCTTCTGCCCATCAGCTTCATTGGCTGCCCTCAAGTTCTAGCATTTTGGGAGATGGGAGTTCAAGTATTTTGGGAGAGGGAGAAGACAATTCCCTTTGTCCCCTCTCTCCCCACTTGCATAATTTTGTAAATTTTATAAAATGTTCCGTGGCAAACTGCGGCCACAATTGTGAAATGCTCCAGTTATGGTCTGGGTAGAATGTTCATAGACCTGCCTCGTCTTGCTTTGCTCTCTGAGCCTGTGCAGAGGACAGTTTTCACTAAAGCTGGAGGAGGAGGGGGGGAAGAGATCCCGCATCGTGAAAGATAATTGTTGACATGAATCGCATTGATTCAGTGGGTCCACCAGTCCTTTGGTCTGCCGTCCCAGGGGCCTTTCCCTTCCTAATGTCCTTCAGGATAGAACATCAAGGAACATGGCAGCAGTTAGAACTGGGGTACCTGCGAGCACATGGTGCTTGGGAATTGGGGCTCCTGCAGGCACTGGGGGCACCTGCAGGCATGTGGCACTTGTGAACTGGGACACCTGCGGGCACACAGTATTTTCTGAACTGGGCACCCGCGGGCACTTGTTCATAGCTCTGGCAATGGCTGTGTTGCTGGCCATGATAATCGTCTCATCAGGAACATCATCGAAAGGTTAGCTGTTGGGAAATGTGGCTTCAACAAGATGGCTGAAACAACGGCTGCTTGGTGCAGCAGGACATTGAAAGAACGGGCTACTGAGAACACGAGCGTTGTCGTAATCCAGTCGATTAAACAGTTGCTAAAAGTTGAATCTTTTTTCTTTCCGTCTCCTTTAGGATTTAGTGTCTAGAAAGGAAGGTCAGGAGGGCGTCCACGATGGCCCCCAGGAAAAGGAGCGGGCGAGGGATTTCGTTCATCTTTTGCTGCTTCCGAAGTAATGACCATCCGGAGATCACGTACCGGCTGCGGAATGACAGCAGCTTTGCCTTGCAAACCATGGAGCCAGCCTTCCCCATGCCTCCGGTGGAAGAACTGGACATGATGTTCAGCGAGCTCGTGGTGAGTAATGGTCTTGTGTTGTGGCGGCGGGTTCTTTCCCCGGCCTGGCCTCACAGAGGCAGGCTGAATATTTGTACTTCGTTTTTGAGGTCAAATATCACAGGCCCTGAACTTCTTTGGCAAGCCTTTCTATGTGAGATGGTTGTGGAGTGTATTCGTGCACCTGACGGTCTGACATCAAAAATAACAGCACTCAGAACTCAGTGGGAGACCCGTTTTAATCTCCCAGGACTTCCTGTCACTGACCTAAGGGTGGTAGTTGTCAAACAGAGAACTCTCTGTGTAAAGTAGTCTTTCCTTGTGTCCGTTGGACGCCCTGGAGTTCTAGTATTTTGGGAGAGCAAGGAAAAGCTCACTTAATTAGCTCTCTCCACCCTATGCATAATTTTAGAAACTGCTATCCAATGTTCCCTCTAATGTCAAGACAGTGTGTGACTGTAGTGAAAAAGGCCAACACTATGCTGGGGGTTATTAGGAAGGGAACTGAAAACAAATCAGCCAGTATCATAATGCTCCTGTATAAATTGATGGTGCAACTTCATTTGAAGTACTGTGTACAGTTCTGGTCGCTACACCTCAAGAAAGATATTATAGCATTGGAGAAAGTGCAGAAAAGGGCAATTAGAATGATAAAAGGGTTGGAACACTTTCCCTATGAAGAAAGGTTGAAGCGCTTGGGGCTCTTTAGCTTGGAGAGACAACGGCAGAGGGGTGACATGATCAAGGTTTATAAGATTATGCATGGGATAGAGCAGGTAGAGAAAGAAGTCCTTTTCTCTCTTTCTCACAATACAAGAACTTGTGGGCACTTGATGAAATTGCTGAGCAGTCAGGTTAGAACAGATAAAAGGAAGTCCTTCTTCACCCAAAGAGTGATTAACATGTGAAATTCACTGCCACAGGAGGTGGTGGCGGCTACAAGCATGGACGGCTTCAAGAGGGAATTAGATAAATGTATGGAACAGAAGTCCATCAGTGGCTATTAGCCACAAAGTATAGGTAGGAACTCTCAGTCTGGGGCAAGTGATGCTCTGTATTCTTGGTGTTTGGGAGGGGGGCAACAATGGGAGGGCTTCCTGCCCCCACTGCTGGGTCTTCTGAGGGCACCTGGTGTTTTTGGCCACTGTGTGACAGAGTGTTGGACAGGATGGGCCACTGGCCGGATCCAACATTGGCTTCTCTTACCAGCTCTGTACCTGTTCTTATGTTCTTATGTTCTAATTCCCCCCACACACACACTGAGTGGAGCAGTTCACATCCTGAGCAGAACACAACTGCTGTAATCTTAAACGGTTCTTAAAGCGTAAGAACCTACGCGCCTCCAGATTGCTCTTGAGCGCGGCATCCTGTGTTAATTTTCAGCCGCTCACGTGCAAAGCTTAGAGGCAGCATTGCCCCCCGAAACAAAGGAAATCTGGCCACACGCCTGTGCTGGATCAGAAATCTTGACCCACAATTTTCATCCCTCCGCACTGACTGAATGGGGAATCCCCTCTTCTTCTTGTTCATTGTTTGTGACGGTTGTTACAGATCCGGAAAACTCCCACCCAAATACTCTTCCCCCCACCCCCGCGTTTTCTAAGTATAATTACGTCTTTGATTAGTCAGAGAAACCGTCTCACCCACTCTCTTAGGCTGCTATTCTGGAAGTCTGGCGTGTCCCTTTGTCTCCAGCACAATTTGTCTCGGGTTTTCTCTTCCCAGCCTCTCGAGTGGGAGGATAGAGGCAAAATTCCTCTCGCTGTTGGTTCGGATAATACAGGTGGGCATGCCAGATGGTCGGACTGGTGCAGTACTAAAGGAATACTGGACCAGGAAGAAATGCATTCGAACCACCACTCAGCGATTGGTTGAATGGCCCAGGGCGGGTCATTAGCTTTCGTCCTGAGGGAGGGGCCGTGGGGCAGTGGTAGAGCATCTGTTTGGTATGCAGGAAGTCCCAGGATCGATCCCCGGCATCTCCAATTCGAGGAGCAGGTGGCAGGTAATATGGAAGACCTCCACCTGAGATCCTGTAGAGCAGCTGCCGGTCATAGTGTAGTGACAAGGCTGACTTTGATGGACCAAGAGTCTAATTCAGTATAAGGCGGCTTCATGTGTGTTCATGTGTGTGTGTGTATACAGCACTGGTCAGGCCACACCTGGAGTGTTGTGTGCAGTTCTGGAGGCCTCGCTTCAAAAAGGATGTGGACAGAATGGAGCGGGTGCAGAGGAGAGCGACCAGGAGGATGACCGGGGGCCTGGAGACCCAAGAAGCCCTTTGAGGAAAGGCTGAGGGACTTCTTGGGAATGTTCAGTCTGGAGAAGAGAGGAAGAAGAAGAGATTGGATTTATATCCCGCCCTTCACTCACGTGGAGTCTCAGAGCGGCTTACAAACTCCTTTCCCTTCCCCTCCCCACCCCTGCGAGGTAGGTGGGGCTGAGAGAGCTCTTCCGACAACTGCTCTTGAGAGAAACAGCTGGTACAGAGCTATGGCTTGCCCAAGGTCATCCAGCCAGGTGCAAGTGGAGGAGTGGGGAATCAAACCCGGTTCTCCCAGCTTAGAGTCCGCGCACTTAACCACTACATCAAACTGGCTCGCTGGAGGTTGGGGGACGGACGGACGGACAGGATGGCTCTCTTGAAGTATCTGAAGGGCTGTCCCTTAGAGGAGGGCAGGGAGCTGTTCCTGTGGGCAGCAGAGGAGAGGACTCGCAAGAATGGGTTTACATGAAGGGCGGGAAGGTACCGGCTGGATATTAGGAAAAACTTTTTGAGAGTAAGAGTTGTGCCACAGTGGAATCAGCTGCCCAGGGAGGTGGTGAGCTCCCCCTCCCTGGCAGTCTTCAAGCAGCGGCTGGACAGACACTTGTCAGGGATGCTCTAGGCTGATCCTGCATTGAGCAGGGGGGTTGGATGGACTAGATGGCCTGTACGGCCCCTTCCAACTCTGTGATTCTGTGATGATTCTATGTCCTCCGTATCTGACAAAGGGAGCTTTGGTGCAGTGGTTAAGTGCACGGACTTGTGGTCTGGTGTTCTGGTTAAGTGCGCGGACTGACAAAGGGAGCCAGTTTTGGTGCAGTGGTTAAGTGCACGGACTTTAATCTGGGAGAACCAGGTTTGATTCCCCACTCCTCCCCTTGCACCTGCTGGGTGACCTTGGGCAAGCCATTGTTCTGGCACAGCTGTTCTTTCAAGGACAGTTGTCTCAGAGCTCTCTCAGCCCCCCCTACCTCACAAGGTATCTGTTTTGGGGGGGGGGAAGGGAAAGGAGTTTGTAAGCCGTTCTGAGACTCCAAATGACTAATGACCCTTAGGTAGTGAAGGGCGTGGTATAAATCCAATCTCTTCTTCTCTTCTCTTCTCTTCTCTCCTCCTCCTCCTCCTCCTCCTCTTCTTCTTGTCTCGAAAACTTAATATCTCGTAGGTCTGCAAGGAACTACTGGACTTGAATCTAGCTTTTCTGCTGCCATCCAGTATGACTAGGCCCTAAAACTATTTTCATCCTTGGTGTAGCCCGGCCCTGAACTTCCGGGTGAGGGAGGGTGGTTTCTGAACATGATGTAATAGGTGGTGGGAAGTTCCTCAAGTCACAGCCAACCTACGGTGACCCCATGGGTTTTTGTGTTTTTTTGGTATTTTTTTATCTGTCGACGTGCACCTGGAAGTCATGGCGGCCTCTGGTGACTGACCTCTACCGGGGCCTGGAGGATTTCCAGAGAGGTGTCTGAATAAAGCCTGCCCCCCCTCCCAACTGCTGGTAATCCAAGGCGGTCTCCCATCCAAGTACTTGCCGGAGTTGACCCTGCTTAGCTCCTGAGATCTGACGAGATCCGGCTTCCCTGGGCTATCCAGGTCTGGGCGACCCCGGGGGGTTTTCAAGGCAAGAGACGTTCAGAGGTGGTTTGCAGTTGCCTGCCTCCACATCCTGACCCTGGTATTCCTCGGTGGTCCCCCTTCCAAATCCTGACCAGGGCCAATCCTGCTTGGAAACCCCACGAGGTCGCCATGAGTCGACTGCAACGTGACGGGACTTTCCACAACCGCCATCCCCTTTTGCATCCTGACTGTCCTGTGAGTTTTGTGTTTCATTATTCGTTAAACAGCTTGGACAGTGTCCCACAGTCTCTTTGTAAGTAGGCTGCGTAACTCTTGGAAGAGGGTCAGAAAAAGAAGCCAGGTTTGTTGAGTTTCTGCCACTAACTCCTGGAACCGATGACACAGCAACCGGCGTTGTGTTGCTTGGCACCTCTAAGGGGCTTGTGCTTTTACACAGGAGGAAAAATACACTCTGGTCATTTAGCTTCCAGGGAATGTTCAGTTTTGACGTGATCTAGAACCCGCTTATTTGGCTGTTTGGCAATCTGTATAACTCTCCCCCAACACCAAATTTCAAGGGAATCAACCTTCTTCCCATCAGCTTTCTTCACTGTCCAACTTTCACACCCATGTGTAGTAGTGGGGAATATTATGGTATGGATTATCTTGATCTTGGTGGCCAGTAACACATCTTTACACTTAGCGATCTTTTCTAGCTCCTTCATGGCTGCCCTTCCGAGTACCTCACAAAATGGGACTGGGTTTTCCTGCTGGAGCAGTTGGGAGTTTTCAAAACCTGCCACAAATCTTGTTAGTCTTTAAGGTGCTACTGGACTCTCGTTCTTTTCTTCTGATTCCAAATACGTTTCCTTGTGAACAAACTGAGAGTAGCTTTTTAGGACCACGGCTAGATTTCTTTGCTTTACCGGCGTTCGTATTTGCCTGTGTTCTTGTTTGCAAGCCCTAAGTCTGCAGTTTCTTTTGAGAGCCAGTTTTGGTGTAGTGGTTAGGAGCGCGGACTCTAATCCGGGAGAATAGGGTTTGATTCCCCGTTCCTCCACATGCAGCTGCTGTCGTGACCTTGGGTCAGTCATAAGTTCTTTCAGAGCTGTTCTCTCAAGAGCAGTCCTTGAAAGAGCTCTCCCAGACTCCTCTGCCTTACAGGGTGTCTGTTGTGGGGAGGGGAAGGGAAAGGAGATTGTAAAGCTCTCTGAGACTCCTTCGGATAGTGAAGGGCGGGGTATAAATCCAATCTCCTCCTCCTTTTGTTCTTTTTGTGTTGGCCATGATACAGCATTACACAGCAGAAAACAGCATTTCTGTAGCATATGGGTTCTGCCAAAATCTTTTATTAGCATGCTTCAAAGAAGGGGGAAAAATCTATTCCTAGCCCCTTGGGACTGAGGCGAGAAGCCAGAGTATGCAATGACAGCATGACTGAAAAATTCAAAGCAGAAATCAAGTAACAATTCCCTTTGGTTTGGCATGTCACAGGTTCTCCACTTCATTTCCTAGCATCTCCAATTACAGGATTTCCTCTGTATTTGTTAAGAGTTTTATGCCATCTTTCCTACGTGGTTCCAGTGGTTTTTTTCTCCACCCTCCCATTTTGTCCTCACAACAACTTTGTGAGGCGGATTAGGACAACTGTTTCAAGGTCACCCGGTCAGTCTCATGGTGTTGTTGTTCAGTCGCACGAGTCTGACTCTTTGCAACCCCATGGACCACATCACGCCAGGGCCCTCCTTTCTGCTGTACTCCGGAGTCCACTCGATTTCATGTTTGTCGCATTGATAACACTGTCTAGCCATCTCATCCTTTGCCGTCCCCTTCTGCTTTGACCTTCAAACTTTCCCAGCATCAGGGTCTTCTCCAGGGAGTGCTCCCTTCTCATTTGGTGGCCCAAGTATTTGAGCTTCAGCTTCAGGATTTGGCCTTCCAGGGAACAGACAGGGCTGATTTCCTTTAGGATTGACTGATTTGATCTCCAGCACCATAATTCGAAAGCATCTATTCTTCGGTGCTCGGCCTTCCTTATGGTCCAACTCTCACACAGCCATACATTACTACTGGGAATACTATCGCTTTGGCTATCCGGACTTCTGTTGGCAGGGTGATGTGTCCTTTCCCTGCTCCAGCATTGTAACCACTTTACCTCAGAGAGCTGTTATGATACTCCTGAACAGAATTGCCAGGGCCCCCCTGGCCACCAGCGGGGTTCGCAGGGTAGGGTAGCCAGGTCCAGATTGGGAAACGCCTGTAGATTTGGGGATGGCACCTAGAGAGGACATGGACCTCTGTGGGGTAAAATGCCATTGAGTCTACAATCCCAGACACCCATTTTTCTCCAGGGGAGCTGACCTCTGCAGTCTGGAGATAAGCTGTAATTTCTGGGGGATCCCCAGGTCTCGCCTTGAGGTTGGCATCTCTACCCCCAGGTAGAGGGTGTGTGTGTGGGGGGGCACTGTGCTAGATGGACCAGTAGATCAGTTCAACCTGGGCCATCTGCCCAGAATATCAGGCACTGGCATTTCTGAGGAAAACTCTGACTCAGCAGAGGAGAGGGTGAAACAGGGTGACTTTCCCTGGGTTGCCACCCACCAAATTACCATAGCCGAACTCTGGGCGTTTTTGGAAATTCATGTTTCAATGAAAACACGCATAGAATGTTGACGGGGGAGCTGGTAAGACGAGGAGCTGGCGGCTTCAAAGCGGAAGATCATTATCATGGGCGAAAGCTTGTGTTTCCACATTCCCTTCGGCGGCTTTATGAGCCAAGGGAAGTTTAGGAGTCGAAACCCTGGCGAATATCAACAGTGCCCTCTTTTTTCCCGGCTGGCGAGGTGTCTTTCTTCCTGTGCCAAGCTCCTTATGCGTGAGCGGCCATGCGCACGGGGAGTTTGTAAGAGAGCCAGAGCTTTGGGGGCCCAGAAGACTACCCCACCCCGGAGAGGGCAAGCTCTGTGGCTGGGCGTCTGTCAGGCCTTCGTCTGCTCTGCCCGCCACACAAGGAGGCCGTGGTCGTGAGGAAAATAGACTTTCACAAAAGGCCCGGCAGCACAGCCAGCTGTTTTTTTTTTCATCGCCTCACGGTTCCCAGCTGCTTGGAAACTGGCTTGGGTTGCTGGAGCAACCAGAGAGGTTTCCTTGAACTGTTGGTGAGGGCTGGGGCGGCAACAGGCCGTGTTGACTTCTGTCTTTTCAGCTTCCTCCGTGCTGCCGAATTAATAGTGTCCCGAGATTTCGGGAGGGGAGTAATAGTTCACGTGTTCTCTCTAAGCTGAGTTAGTGTGGGCCAGCTCACCGTTTTTTAACCTCCGGCTCACACGTTTTTGTCTTGGCTCAGGGAGGAGGGCTCCAGAGCAAACTAACTTGCGCCGTCACCAAATCGCTCGCTCGCTCACAGCTTTAATGCCAGTAGCTCGCAAAGTAGAATTTTTGCTCACAAAACTCCACGGTTTGCTCGCTTGTTTGTTTCTTCACATTTATAGCCCGCCCTTCCCAGAAACGGGCTCAGGGCGGGTAACGACATGTCATTTATACAAAAAAAAAAAGTTTATAAAATGAAATTAAAATTTAAAACATCTTCATAAATTAGGGTTGCCAAGTCTTACCTTTTGTTTAGCGGCGGGGAGTCCTTGCCAGCCCAGAAGTCTTCTGGGGCGCGTGCGAAGTGTGCGTGCCGCGATGACATTACCCGGAAGTGACGTCATCGCGTCGGGCACGTTGGGTCGGGACCTCTGTAATTCGAGGGAAAACCATAGAGTTTTTCCTTGAATTATAGAATGTTCTCCCCCAAACCGTGCTCGACACGATGACGTCACCTCCGGGTGATATCGCGCCAGGCACATTGCTGCAGCCCAGCAATTTGGCGGCAGGGTTCCTCCCGGCAGCCCAATCCGGGCCAGCGGGGAATGGACCAATTGAGCGGGGATTGCCCCGCCCCCCCAGGGGGACTTGGCAACCCTATCATAAATATTAAAATGGTGGTCAAAGCAACAACAACATCAACAAAAATTTTCCCCTGGTTGTGGGATGTTCCTGGCCATAGCCAGGAGTTGTTAACTGAATGACAACCTCCTCAGGGAGGCCATTAGAGTTCCCAAGTCTGGGTTGGGAAATACCTGGAGACTTTGGGGGTGGAGCCGGGAGAGGGCGGGGTTTGGGAAGGGGAGGGGCCTCAGCGTGGTCCAGTGCCATAGAGTCCACCCTTCAAAGCAGCCATTTTCTCCAGGGGAGCTGATCTCTGTCAGCTGGGGATCAGTTGTAAAAGCGGGAGATCCCCAGGCCCCACCTGGAGGCTGGCAACCCTAGAGTCCATATATGGATGCCCTCTGCCTCAGGCCCTGTTCAGTTTTCTTTTATAGGTTTGGAAGATGACAGGTTAATAATTAAGTGAGTAAGGAAGAAAGTCTCCTGAAGAAGAAAATATGTTTAGATTTTTTTTTTTAAAAAAAAAGATGGTAATAATAATGAGTAAATTATGCAATAGAGGAAGTTGTCCGGTGGTTTGGCAAAACGGGTAATAAAAGGGAATAAGATTAACGAAGAAGGAATTTTATTTGACTTCAATTCTTAGTTGGATTTCTAGAAGGAGGAGAATATGTAAGAAACTTAGTGGCTTTAAAATATGTGGATGTATGTACACTCAATAAAAATATCATTGCAAAAAAAGGCCTGGCGGAACAGCTCCATCTTGCAGGCCCTGCGGGATTGAAGTAGATCCCGCAGGGCCCTGGTCTCACTGGGGAGCATGTTCCACCAGGCTTAGAGGGAGCATTGGTCATGGGGGCGGAATTACAACTCACCTCCAGACTACAGAGATCAGTTCCCCTGGGGGAATTGGCTGCTTTGGAGGGTGGACCCTATGGCATTGTACCCGCTGAGGGCCCTGTCCTCCCCAAGCTTCACCCCCCAAATCTCCAGGAATTTCCCAACCCATGGTTGGCCACCCTAAGCTGTGCAAAAGCGTGCGCATCCAACTTTTTGGAAGCGGCCAAGGGAAAACGTGGAAGACTTGGGGGTTGAATTCCTACTGGCTCCATCCCTCCCCCCCTTTCCTGTGGTATCACAAACCCATCTGGCAGCGGCTTTCACATAATGGCACCCATTCAGCTGTCTGTCAAACTCTCTGGCCTGCGTCTTTCTTCTCACTAAACAAGCTAATGAAGTTTAGGTTTGCTTGCCCGTAATTATGCAGACATATTTGCATAGGTTGATTCTCAGTCTGAAAACACCTGGTTGGGGGGCGGGCTTGATTTTGAGGAATTCCGCCCGCCCCCCACTGAGACAGGAAAATTAGAGTTTTATCATTTGCATGAGAGGTTGCAATTCAGTTGGAGCCTTCTTTTCTTCCTGCGGGTGCATTTCCGTGGGTAGCCCCTTTATCTAGGTAACGGAGAAGTTCCAGACGGAGAATCAACATCCTGCGACATCTTTGATTCAGGACAGGAGAACAAAAGCCCTGTTAACATTTTGTTTGCATTGAGAACAGTTAAAATAACAGCTGAAGCCCATTTTGTTTGGACTGCAACTGAGTAAAGCAGTCCGAAATTGTGATTTTAAAAATTTGTGATTATTTCCCCCTTGGTTTTGTGTGTTTTAGGAACTTTATTTCATGTATTTCATTTATATTGTAAGTCACCTTGAGCTCTGTAAGGAAGAAAGGGGACTAATAAAAGTGTTGAGTCAATGTTCCCTCTCAGCTGTGGAGCCTTGTGAGCAAAAATTCTACTTTGGGAGCTACTGGCATTAAAGTTGCGAGCGAGCGATTTGGCCGCTGCATCAATTAGTTTGCTCTGGAGCCATCCCTTCCTGAGCTGAGACAAAAATGTGTGAGCCGGAGGCTAAAAAACTGTGAGCTGGCTCACACTAATACACCTTACAGGGAACACTGTAAGTGAGCACTCAAAATAGTGGGCCAGCCTTTTCTCTCCCCACCCCCTTTGGGTATTTTTGCATTTTGGGTGTGTGTGTGCCCCCGTGCCTGGAAGTCATGGCGACCTCTGGCGATTCCTACTGGGGCACAGAGGAAGTTCAGAGAAGTGTCTCAGTAGTCTGATTCTGCCTCCTGACCCTGGTATTCTTTGGCTGTCTCCCATCCAAGTATTTGTCAGAGTCGGGCTATCCAGATTAGGGTGGCTTTTTCAATCTTCAGAGCCTCTTCCATCTGGTAGATATTAAAAGAGGGGGACAACTTTGGACAGAAGTTGTCTCAGGCCCTGATCTCAATTTTATTGGCTTATTTTTATTCACTTACATCATTTATAGTCCTCCTTTCTCACTTGGACTCAAGGCAGAGTACACAGAGTGAGTCAATAGATAAGGCGGGATAATCAGTAAACGGTGCAATAACAGAAGAAGAAGAAGAAGAAGAAGAAGAGGAGATTGGATTTATACCCCGCCCTCCACTCCCCAAGGGAGTCTCAGAGCGGCTTACAATCTCCTTTCCCTTCCCCTCCCCACAACAGACACCCTGTGAGGTAGGCGGGGCTGAGAGAGCTCTTTCCCAAGCTGTCCTTGAGGGAACAGCTGGGACAGAACTACGGCTTGCCCAAGGTCATCCAGCCAGGTGCAAGTGGAGGAGTGGGGAATCAAACCTGGTTCTCCCAGATTAGAGTCCGCGCACTTAACCACTACACCAAACTGGCTCTCCAGTTAGAACCAACCGGAAGTTTGAAAAGAGAACTGAAGCAAAGCATTGAGTCTTAACAAAGATGGCATAGTAGGATTCTGGGTTTAGTAAGCTAAACTCGACACAGTAAATAAAAGGAGGTACTTCACCCAAAGACTAATCCACACGTGGAATTCACTGCCACAGAAAGTGGTGGTGGTGGCTACAAACATAGACAGCTTCAAGAGGGGATTGGATAAACATAATGGGGCAGAGGTCCATCAGTGGCTATTAGCCACAAGGCATAGATGGAACATTCTGTCTGGGGCAGTGATGCTGTATATTCTTGTTGCTTGGGGAGCAACAGTGGGAGGTCTTCTGGAGTTCTGGCCCTGCTGTTGGACCTCCTGATGGCTCCTGGGTTTTGGCCATTGTGTGGCACAGAGTGTTGGACTGGAGGGGCCATTGGCCTGATCCAACATTGGCTTCTCTTATGTTCTTATGTCTGGGGCAGTGATGCTGTGTCTTCCTGGTGCTTGAGAGGCAACAGTGGGAGGTCTTCTGGAGTTCTGGCCCCACTGGTGGACCTCCTGATGGCACCTGGGCTTTGGCCACTGTGTGACACAGAGTGTTGAACTGGAGGGGTCATTGGCCTGATACAACATGGCTTCTCTTGTGTTCTTAAATGATACAAAAGTTCCATAGTCGGATCCTACTTTCAGTAAGCTGAACACAGTAGTACAGCCCACAGTCCCCAATACCTTATCTAAGTAACTTGTGAATCATGTAGTACAGTGTTTGTCTGTCTGTAGCAGTAGAAAAGAGCAAGTGTCCTGTCGCAATTTAAAGACTATCAATTCTGTGACAGGGGAGGAGCTTTCATGAGTCACTGCTCATTTCTTCAGACACCCAAGATGGGTAGCTGTGTTGGTCTGTCTATAGCAGCGGAAAAGAGCAAGAGTCCAGGAGCACCTTAAAGACCTGAGAAGAAGAAGAAATTGTCTTTATACCCTGCCCTTCACTTGGCGTCTCGGAGCAGCTTACAATCTCCTTTCCCTTCCCCTCCCCTCAGCAGACCCCCTGTGAGGCAGGTGGGGCTGAGAGAGCTCTCTCGAGGACTGCCCTTGAGGGAACAGCTCTGAGAAATTTGCGGCAGAGTAGGAGCTTTTGGGAGTCACTGTTCACTTCTTCAGCTAAGTGACTCAAGACCTGTTAGCTGTATTGTCTAAAGAGTGACCCACAGACATGTTATTCTGTTTATACGTTACAAAGGGCAGCTCCAGATTCTCTCTGACAGCAGACATGTCAGTAGTTTTAGCCACTAAAGGCTTACTATTTTAATTTTTTTAAAAAAAACCATAACAAGGAAGCGAGGCAGATCTCGCCA
The DNA here is from genome assembly GCA_029233225.1 of Lepidodactylus listeri. Lineage (NCBI taxonomy): Eukaryota > Metazoa > Chordata > Lepidosauria > Squamata > Gekkonidae > Lepidodactylus > Lepidodactylus listeri. The sequence continues at coordinate 93,382,051 of JARCFY010000011.1, read as the reverse complement.
GGCAGTCAAGTACCAACAACGTTTCCAAGCCAAGCTTTGCCAAGACACAGCCGAGCGACTGCATTTGTACACAAGGCCTCTGCTTGAAGAGAAAACAAACCAAAGCTTAACTGCCTGCCAGGGTAAACTTGGCCCACTGTTTTTGTCTGGCCTCGAACGCAACTCTTATTGGCACAAGAGGCTCACCCCCCCCCCCCCGGTGCATTTCCAGACACGTCTTTGCCCTCACATAACATACCTCTGAAATTCCATGGAAAGAGAGGGTGGATACCAGTAGCAAACCAGAGGCAGCGGCGGAGGGTTAAGCGTTTTCTGAAGGCCTTTCTCTGCACCAAATTATGCCAGTTTGGGTAGTGGCTAAGAGTGGCAGACTCTAATCTGGAGAGCTGGGTTCGATTCCCCACTCCTCCACACGAAGTCAGCTGGGTTGACCCTGGGTGAGTCACAGTTTTTCTCAGAACTCTCCGAGCCCCACCGCCCTCATGAGGTGTCTGTTGTGGGGAGAGGAAGAGAAAGGTGATTGTAAACTTCTCTGAGACTCTGTATTTTTGGTATCTTTGGCCACTGTGTAACGGAGTGTGTAACACCTGGTATTTTTGGCCACTGTTGGACTGGACGGGCCATTGGCCTGATCCAACATTGGCTTCTCTTATGTTCGACACCCCTGTGAGTCTAAGCAGCTAGATGAGTGTTTGAGGCTCACATTTTGTTGACGTAGATGGAACATTTCTCTCTACCTTCTCCAAACATCGTAGGTAGAAACAGCTGCCGGGTCTGTGTTTGGGCTCTTCGCCATCTCTTCAGAACTTCCAGGTGGCATCAGCTGTGTTTACCGCAACATTATCTTCTCGTAAATTAAACACCGTGCGGAGAACTTGACTCATCTGAACTCCTGAATTGTTCAGCTGGTTCGGCACTTCGGGGCTTGCAAGACACCAAAGCTCTCTAGTTCTGTTTTTTTATACAAAGAGCTGAGGCTGCAATACAGCAGTAAATGGACAAAACCAGAAATGTAAAAGATAACTTAACGGCCTAGTCCAGGGGTGGGCAAACTTGCTCAGCGTAAGAGCCCCCTAGAACAGGGGTGGCCAAACTTGCTTAACATAAGAGCCGCATAGAATAAACATCAGATGTTTGAGAGCCACAAGACATGAACAAATATTACCTGCTTTTATTGGAAAATAAGCAAATTTGCTTTTTATTAACATTAAATGAGACTGCCAAAAATAATAACAAAAGGGGTAAAGGCAGATATTGATAATGATATTAATTTGTCCAATGATATTTGTTTGCCAATGATATTTAGCTTCCCCAGCCGCCCTGCTGGGAGCCACATAATATATGTAAAAGAGCCGCATGCGGCTCCCGAGCCACAGTTTGCCCACCCCTGGCCTAGTCCCTTAGTAAATAAACACGTCTTGAAAAGGGGAAATAAAACAACGTTGCCCAAAGAATCCTGTGTAATAATTTAAAAATAAATATTTGTGGTGGTTAGTCAAACCACTTCCCACTACAAATGCCTTTTGGGGAAAAAATTAGGAAAACCTCTTTAATCCTTCAGGAATTGTCTAAATCTTGAAAGTTCCATTGTACTTACATTGCCATTAGAGCTGCATCCAATTATTATTGTTCTATTTCTATTGTTCTTATTATTAACAGTATTTTTACCCCGTCTTTCTGTCCCTATAGGCCCACCAAGTTGGCTAACAAAACATACAAATTAAATTTCATCTTAAAAGCAATTAAAACCAGCACACAGATCGATACATCACTCAACAAATTAAAACTAGAGCTTAAAAGAAGTGCAAAAGTTTAGACATTGGGGAGGAAGGAAGGATCGCTGAGGGAATGTTAAACAAAGGGCTAGTTTGGTGTAGTGGTTAAGAGCAGCGGTTAGTAGTGGTTAAGAGCAGTGGTGTAGTAAGGTGTAGTGGTTAAGAGCAGCGGTTAGTAGCGGTTAGTAGTGGTTAAGAGCAGCATCTGGAGACCTGGGTTTGATTCCCCACTCTTCCACATGCAGCCAGCTGGGTGACCTTGGGTCAGCCACAGCTCTCCCAGAGCTGTTCTCTCAAGAGCAGTTCTCTTAGAGCTGTCTCAGCCCCGCCTACCTCACAGGGTTGTGGGGAGGGGAAGGGAAAGGAGATTCTAAGCTGCTCTGAGTGAAGGACGGGGTGTAAATCCAACCTCTTTTTCTTCTTCAAAGTGAAGAAGACTTGGATTTGTTGAATGTCGGGCTATGATTTGCAGGTCTAAGTGGTCCCAATCGGTCTGCCTATCCGTTGTATCCACTTGGTTACATATTTTATATTCTTGTATGCTTCCTGTGTGTGACTCTGCCATACAATGAATAAATAAATACTGCAGTTCCATTTTCCTTTGTGGATGAATGAATCCAGGCGCAAAAATAGGTGCTATAGTGTAAGGATAGCACAATATCTAGTGGCGTGTGGGTGTGGCCCAGATCTTGAACCAATGCAAACACTTTAACAATGATCAGGAATATTGACCATCGTCATTAGGTACAGGGCTGCGGTGCAGAGGTAGAACATCAGCTATGCATGTGGGAAGTCCCAAGTTCAATCCCCAGCATCGCCACTTGAAAGAAACAAATAGCAGTTGATATGAAAAACCTCTGGCTGAGACTCTAATCTAGGAAAACCGGGTTTGATTCCCCACTCCTCCACATGCAGCTGCTGGTGTGACCTTGGGTCAGTCATGGCGCTCTCAGAGCTGTTCTCTCAAGGGCAGTCCTCGAAAGAGCTCTCTCAGCCCCACCTACCTCACAGGGTGACTGTTGTGGGGAGGGGAAGGGAAAGGAGATTGTAAGCTGCCCTGAGACGTCTTCAAGTAGTGAAGGGCGTGGTATAACTCTAATCTCTTCTCCTCCTCCTCCTCCTCCACTCCCCAAGCCCCACCCTTCCCAGGCTTTCCCCCCAAATCTCCAGGAATATCCCAAACTGGAGTTGGTAACCCTAGCGAATATGTGCCTAGTTTCCCCCATCTTTCATTTATGGTGCTGTTGGTCTTGGCTGATCCTGCTGTTACCTCCTCCTCCTTCCAATTCTTAACAGTGCACTTATTGGTTGGACCGCCATGTTCTCCAGCCCTCTTGGCTTGGTGCCCCATTTCCCCTTTTGCCAACCATGTAAATGCTGCCCTGCTTTTGCTGAGCACCCCAAGGAGTGGGGAAGATGCTGCATAAATTATTCCTCTGGAGCCAATGCATAATCTCTCTTTATATTCTGGGGCGTTGCCCAGCTCTGCAAAGAGCTGGCACGCTACGCTTTGTGTGCAGTCATGGAACTCCCAGTACATTATTAACAAGCCAGAGTTTCTGATGGCTTCTTCGACTTCACAGATTGATTTTTATGGCTTTGTTTTTCTTCTTAATGGGCATCAGCAGCATTTAGATGCTTCGGAAGATTATTGCCTTGGGAGAAATGCCGTGGCGGAGAGGGATGGGCGAACTGAAACTGAAGCAAAATGAAAGTTGGCTTGAACGGAGCACGCTTGTGTTGAGGGGAGGGGAGGGTTGGACCATTCACTGTCTGTCATAAACTGCTGCACCCAGGATAGATTCAGGTGGGTAGCCGTGCAGGTCTGAAGCAGCAGAACAGAGTTTTATTCAGGGTCTAAGAATGCACACTTCTTCAGATACATTGAAGTTGAAGTTACAGTCCGTACATATAGGCAGTGGGTGAGTGGCAGATTAGCAGACAGCAGAATAAAGATTCAGGTGGGGGTAGCCGTGTTGGTCTGAAGCAACAGAACAAAGTTCGAGTCCATTGGCACCTTTGAGACCAACAAAGTTTTATTCAAGGTATAAACTTTCGTGTGCGCGCACACTACTTCAGATACATTGAAATGGAAGTTGCCAGTCTGTAGATATAGGTAGAGGGCAAGCAGCAAATTAGCATACAGCATAAGAAAGATTCAGGTGGGTCGTCGTATTGATCTGAAGCAGGGGTGGCCAAACTTGCTTAACGTAAAAGCCACATAGAATAAACGTGAGATGTTTGAGAGCTACAAGACACTGAACACACAGTTTGCCAGTTTGGTGTAGTGGTTAAGTGTGCAGACTCTAATCTGGGAGAACTGGGTTTGATTCCCCACTCCTCCACTTGCACCTGCTGGATGAACTTGGGCAAGCCATAGTTCTGGCACAGCTGTTCTTGAAAAAGAGCAGTTTCTGTCAGAGCTCTCTCAGCCCCACTTACTGCATAGGGTGTCTGTTGTGGGGAGGGGAAGGGAAAGGAGTTTGTAAGCCGCTCTGAGATTCCCTTGGGTAGTGAAGGGTGGGGTATAAATCCAATCTCTTCTCTTCTTCTTCTTCTTTATTGGAAAATATGCAAATTTGCATGTTAAATTAAAGAGACAAATGCCTTCTCTGAGCCCAGCCAGTCTGCTGGTGTGGCAGGGCTTGGGAAGGCTGGGAAGAAAGATAGAAAGAAAGTTGGAAAAAAAGAAAGATGGAAAGAAAGGTAGAAGGAAGGAAGGAAGGAAGGAAGGAAGGAAAGAGAAAGAAAGAAAGAAAGAAAGAAAGAAAGAAAGAAAGAAAGAAAGAAAGAAAATAGTTGGGGGAGGGAGGGAGGGAAGGAGAGGTGGAAACAAAACAACTTTAATTTTAAATGTGTCCTCCAAGCCCCCATACTGGCTGGCTTGGCTTGGAGAAGGGATTTAAAGAGTCAAATGCCTTCTCCAAGCCAGCCAGGGGGCTGGGGGCTTTGAGAATGCATTTAGTTGCTTTCTTTCTCTGCCCCCCCCCCCAACCTCAAGCCTACCTAGGGAGGGTAGCACTGGCTGGCGAAGGGAAGACTGATCGGGGAGGCATGCCTCCCCTTTGCTTCTCCAGCCGCCCTGCCGGGAGCTGCACAATATGTGTGAAAGAGCCGCATGTGGCTCCCAAGCAGCAGTTTGGCCACCCCTGGCGAAGCAACAGAACAAAGTTTGTGTCCAGTGGCACCTTTAAGACCAACAAAGTTTTATTCAAGGAATATGCTTTTGTGTGCACGCGCACTTCTCCAGATACATTAAAATGGAAGTTGGCAGCCTCATTCATATAGGTAGAAGGTAAGCAGCAAATTAGCATTACAGAGGTATTTAATATATCTGAAGAAGTGTGCATACACACGAAAGCTTACACTTCGAATAAAACTTCACTGGGCTCAGACTTTGTTCTGCTGTACCCAAGGTTACGTGTGCCCTTAACTCCGTGTGAGACGAGCAGTCTTAAATTGTGTGAAGCCTCCGGAGAGGCGAGGTGTTCATTTTTTAAGCAGGCACGGGCCGCAAACTCGCATACCGCTGCAGTTCTTCCTCTGCCGAAAAGCAAATTGCTGTTTCCCTCGGGTGAGTTTGCAAGTCTGCTATTTCGCTGCTTATCCCAAAAGTTATCCAGCGTGTCATCGGAACTGACAGTCGAACGTTAGGTGAGACGGCACAGAGAAGGGCCAAGTGGTCCTCTGAGTCACCCGCCAGAAGACTGGATGGCTCCATTGAGCAGCCACGCACAAATCAACCGAACCACAGTTATTTCATTGTTTTATTTATCTTATTCATAGCCGCCTTCTCACGGGGGCTCAAGGAGGATTGTGTGGAGTTAAGCCAACACCACCAGCGGGATAGAGCACTTTATAAGTTTGGTGTAGTGGTTAAGTGCGCCAGTTTGGCGTAGTGGTTAAGTGCGCGGACTCTAATCTGGGAGAACCGGGTTTGATTCCCCACTCCTCCACTTGCACCTGGCTGGATGACCTTGGGCAAGCCATAGCTCTGTCAGAGCTGTTCTGTCAAGGACAGCTTGGGAAAGAGCTCTCTCAGCCCTGCCTACCTCACAGGGCGTCTGTTGTGGGGAGGGGAGGGGAAAAGGAGTTTGTAAGCCGCTCTGAGACTCCCTTGGGGAGTGGAGGGCGGGGTATAAATCCAATCTCTTCTTCTTCTTCTTCTTCTTCTTCTTATAAGCCATGCAGTAGGATTTGAATTGTAGAAATCTGAAAATAGAACTGAAGGAAAGCATAGATATTAACATAGAAATATACAGCTGGAAGGTATCCCAAGGGTCATCTAGTCCAACCCCCTTCACAGGGCAGGAAACATAGGTCGCATCATTGATTTATACAGGAGCATTATGATACTGGCTGATTTGTTTTCAGTTCCCTTCCTAATAACCCCCAGCATGGGATTATTTTTCATTGCAGTCGCACACTGTCTCGACATTTTCAGTGAGTTATCTACTACGACTCCAAGATCTCTCTCTTGGTCAGTCTCCGCCAGTTCGGACCCCATCAACGTGTATTTATAGTTAGGATTTTTGGCCCCAATGTGCATCACTTTGCACTTGGCCACACTGAATCCCATTTGCCATGCTGATGCCCACTCGCCCATCCTTGACAGATCCCTTTGGAGTGCCTCATAATCCTCCCTGGTTCTCACCACCCTGAACAACTTTGTGTCATCTGCAAATTTGGCCACTTCACTGCTTACTCCCAACTCCAAATCATTAATAAACAAGTTAAAAAGCATCGGACCGAGTACTGATCCCTGCGGTACCCCACTGCTTACCTCCCTCCACTGGGAAAACTGCCCATTTATTCTCACTCTCTGTTTCCTATTAATTAGCCAGTTTTTGATCCACAAGAGGACTTGTCCTTTTATCCCATGACCGTTAAGCTTACTTAGGAGCCTTTGATGAGGAACTTTATCAAAAGCTTTCTGGAAGTCAAGGTAAACAACATCTATTGGGTCCCCCTTGTCCACATGTTTGTTCACTCCCTCAAAGAACACTAACAGGTTAGTGAAACAAGATATTCCGTTACCGAACCCATGCTGAGTCTGCTTACTAATTCCTTCCTTAATAACGAACCCGGTTCTCCCAGATTAGAGTCCACCCACTTAACCATTACATCAAACCGGCTCTTTAAGGTACTCCTGGACTCGACTCTTGCTGTTCAACAGTAGACAGTGGCTCACTGGCCCATGACCAAGATGGCAGCCTCCCTTCTGATCCTCCCTTCCTGAAATCATGAAATATTAGCAAATGGTTGGGAGACCCATTTTCCAAATACAACTTGCTGCTTTTTAAGCTGTAGTGAAAAATGGCAGTCTTTCCCCCCACAGGTGTCCAGATATTTCATTTCCAGGATACGGGTCATATTTCACAGGCTCCTGTCTTTCGAGCAGTAACTTGAAGCCGATGTTCTGAAATAGATGTGTATGAGCCTGATGGGTATCGATAACTCATAATGGGTTATTTCAGAATGGGGAACGGTTAATGCGAGCGGTGGGACGTTATCGGTAAGGATGCTTATAAATACTAACCGGAGGAAATTGCTGTGCAATTGAAAGCTTTTTTTAATGGACGTTTAACCTCTTCACTGAATGTTTACCTCTTCGCTACTGGGAGCAAAAAGCATGCCTTGGTGGAGGCAGTAGAGGCAGTGCCTCAAAGCCTCGCCTTGTTTGCTGCAACAATTCTAGTGGTGTTTTGATATCTTAAATTTTTAAAGTCTTGTCCTCCTTGGAATAGCCACATAGATGATCCTGACCAACTGGGGACTTCAGCAAGTGGGACGAGAAGGCCAATTGGGGGTTTCAGTAAGTGACGACCTGGCCAATTGGGGAATCTCAGTAAACGGGACGACCTGGCCAATTGGGGACCTCAGTAAACGGGACGACCTGGCCAATTGGGGACCTCAGTAAACGGGACGACCTGGCCAATTGGGGACCTCAGTAAACGGGACGACCTGGCCAATTGGGGACCTCAGTAAACGGGACGACCTGGCCAATTGGGGACCTCAGTAAACGGGACGACCTGGCCAATTGGGGACCTCAGTAAACGGGACGACCTGGCCAATTGGGGACCTCAGTAAACGGGACGACCTGGCCAATTGGGGACCTCAGTAAACGGGACGACCTGGCCAATTGGGGACCTCAGTAAACGGGACGACCTGGCCAATTGGGGACCTCAGTAAACGGGACGACCTGGCCAATTGGGGACCTCAGTAAACGGGACGACCTGGCCAATTGGGGACCTCAGTAAACGGGACGACCTGGCCAATTGGGGACCTCAGTAAACGGGACGACCTGGCCAATTGGGGACCTCAGTAGCGGGGATGAGAAGGCCAATGGAGGACCTCAGTAAATGGGATGAGAAGGCTTTTGGGGGGATGGCATGACTGGGACGGCATGACAATACATTGGTTGGCTGAAATCAGACCACCGGTCCATTCAGCTCAGCATTGTCTGCTTTGGCAATGTGTTCCCCACGGTCTCCGGGAGAGGGAGGTTTTCCTGATACCTTTTTCCTGAGGTCCTTTACCTGCAGATGTCAAGCATTGGATCTGGGAATCTCTGTTGTGCGCAAAGCTACCCAGCTGACCTGGTTAAATTATTTTCCCAGCCCAGACACTAAACTAAGCCACATAGCCCCCCCCCCCCCCCCTCTGCACAGCGTTTTTCTTCCATTGTGATACAAGGCCTGACATCTTGCCAAAATGAGCGGGGATGCTTTTCACTGCCAGATGTATGCATGAAAAGGTCCTGTTTTCTTTTGGCTTGGGCCTATGTCATACGCAAAGATCTCGGCCTTTCGCTTCTCGTCCAAATGTCGAGGAGGTACGGCTTGATTTCTTTAACAAGTCACTTCTTAGGAAGCCGATGACAAGTGTTGAGGACAGTGCTTTAATATGTCCTTGAAGGGGGAGAAGGAAACTGCTTAGTGCGTGTGATGTGCTCTTTTATACCGTGGTTAGTTTTTAATTGTTTCATTCGAGCGGGTCTCTGGAGAGTTGGCATATAAATTTTCTACATAATGATTCCCTGAAAGGCTGTGTTTTAATTAGGGTTGCCATGTCCCCCCACCCCCGGCAACCAGCGGGGGGGGGGGAACTTACCGGCAGTGAGGGAAAGCCGAGCTCAGCGACGTGGCGACCACACAGGAAGTGACATGGCGACCCCACAGGAAGTCAAACTCAAGACGGAATACGCAGTAACAAAAAGTATCGATAGTGAATAACTGTGTAGCAACGACGCTAATAAGAAGCAGTATCAACAGTAACAGTGGTTGAATTATATACAGGGGTCCGTTGGAGCGGGAGCGCACAGGAGCGCAGCTCCGGGAGTGAGGAGCCCATGTCCAAGCCCCGCCCCCTCCTCGGCTTCCCCGAGCAGTGCAGAGGCGCAGTGCCTTGGGGAAAGCCCTGCTAGGGTCTTTATTGTTTTTAATGTTTTGTTTTAATATTGATAATTTTATCATCGTTCCTTTTATGACTGTGTGCTGCTTTTCCAGAGACTTGCTCAAGGTGGCATATACATTTTCTAAGTATACAATTTTTTATCTGGGCACATGGCACATAAGTACTGGAGAAATTTCACCAAACCTTCAGCAGCTTCCACCCCATCAGTTTGGTGTAGTGGTCAGGAGCTGGACTCTAATCTGGGAGAACCGGGTTTGATTCCCCACTCCTCCACATGCAGCTGCTGGTGTGACCTTGGGCCAGTCACAAGTTCTCTCAGAGCTGTTCTCTCATGAGCAGTTCTCAAAAGACCTCTCTCAGCCCCACCTACCTCACAGGGTGTCTTGTTGTGGGGAAGGGAAGGGAAAAGGATGGGTGGTGCACATGTCCTGGGTATCTCAAGTCTATTTGAAACCTGGTGGTTTCAAGGGAGCAGGAAGAGAATGAGGGTGTGTTCTTTACGCTTATTTTTATTGCACAAAGTATTGGATGGGGAAGGGAATGGAGGAAGAGTAGGTCAGTTTCACTCACCTGTGGAGTGGAGCCTGAGGGGTAGGTGTTGTCTTCTGACACACTTCCGGTATGTTAGGGGGTGTGGTATATGCAAATGAGTTATGCTAATGAGCTCCTGCACCTCTTTTTCTATGAAATGACCCCTGATTATACAGTATCACTTTAAGAAAAAATTTTTTTCCCCAAGCATGAAACTCTTAGAAACAAAGAGTAAAGCTCTGATACAAAAGTGTTGGGAAATATACAACTGAAGTCAACAACGAAGAACCTAGCTATCCACTCCGTTTCGAATCCTTCTTCAAGGGTGACTAGTAGTACCTGTTTCAGTTATACAAAGTTGTCAAATAACTTAACCAGGAACCGCAGTTCCAGAAGGCTCTTTACAAATGGGCTACCGTGCAGTATTCTTAAAGAGCATCAACCTCCATACATCTCAATCTGGCTTTCAGATCACCAGAGGTCTTCCAGCAGTCCGACTTTCTGTAGCAAGTCATTAAAACGTGGTGCCTCAAGTAGCGTTAGAGTTTGACAGATCAGATATCCATCAGAGTGGGAACGTTTAAGACATTAACTTATTTTTACAACAGTAACAAAGAACCGAGAGAGTTGTACTGACAGCGGGAACTGCTGAAAAGGCTCCAGGGCCTAGCTTCCCTCCCAGTGCCAGAGAGTATGAAAACTCACTTCAATTTCTACATCAGCTAGGAATCCCAATTTCTGGGTGGGGCCTCTCAAGATATCCCAGAATTGCAACCAGTTTGGTGTAGTGGTTAAGTGCGCGGACTCTAATCTGGGAGAACTGGGTTTGATTCCCCACTCCTCCACTTGCAGCTGCTGGATGACCTTGGGCAAGCGATAGTTTTGTCAGAGCTGTTCTCTCAAGGGCAGTCCTCAGGAGAGCTCTCTCAGCCCCACCTCCCTCACAGGCAATGTTCCCTCTAAGCTGAGTTAGCGTGAGCTAGCTCACAGTCTTTTAGCCTCCGGCTCACACATTTTTTGTCTTAGATCAGGATGGATGGCTCCAGAGCAAACTAATTTATTCAGTAGTCAAATTGCTTGCTCACAACTTTAATGCCAGTAGCTCACAAAGTAGAATTTTTGCTCACAAGACTCCACAGCTTAGAGGGAACATTGCTCACAGGGTGTCTGTTGTGGGGAGGGGAAGGGAAAGGAGTTTGTAAGCCGCTCTGAGACTCCCTTGGGTAGTGAAGGGCGGGGTATAAATCCAATCTCTTCTCTTCTTCTTCTTCCAGACTACAGGGATCAGTTCCCCTGCAGAAAATGGTTGCTTTGTAGAATGGGCTCTAACACATTGTACCCTGACATTGTACCATACAGTTTGGTGTAGTGGTTAGGAGGGCGAACTCTAGTCTGAGAGAACCGGGTTTAATTCCCCACTCTTCCACATGCAGCTCCTGGTGTGACCTTGGGTCAGTCACAAGTTCTCTCAGAGCTGTTCTCTCACGAGCAGTTCTCGAAAGAGCTCTCTTAGCCCCACCTGCCTCACTGGAAGTCTGTTGTGGGGAGGGGAAGGAAAAGGAGATTGTAAACCACTCTGAGACTCCTTCGGGTAGCGAAGGGCGGTGAATAAATAGAATCTGTTCTCTCCCCCTCTCTCTGTTGTGAATAATTTTTGACATACATGCTTTGAGAAGATGATAGCGGTAAAAATACCTGCCGGCTTTCTCAGAAGCAGCCGTCACAGCCTCAGGAAGTGGTGGCAGCTACAAGCACACACAACTTCAAGAGGGGATTGGATAAGCATACGGAGCAGAGGTCCATCGGTGGCTCTTAGCCACAAGGTCTAGATGGAACACTCTATCTGGGCAGTGATGCTCTGTCTTCTTGGTGCTTGGGGGGCCACAGTGGCAGGACTTCTGGAGTTCTGGCCCCACTGGTGGACCTCCTGATGGCACCTGGTATTTTTGTTCGCTGTGTGACACAGAGCGTTGGACTGGAGGGGCCATTGGCCTGATCCAACATGGCTTCTCTTATGTTCTTATGTCTGGGACAGGGATGCTCTGTGTTCTGGGTGCTTGGGGGGGCCACAGTGGGAGGGCTTCTGGAGTTCTCACCCTGTTGGTGGATCTCCTGATGACACCTGGGTTTTGGCTATGTTGTGACACAGAGTATTGAACTGGGTGGGTCATTGGCCTGATCCAACACTGGTTTCTCTGATGTTCTTATGTTCCTTCTGAAGACAACAGTGATCTCATCCCATGAAGAGCAATCCCTCGACTGAAGAATTTGTGCCTCTGTAGTTATCAGGATTGTGTGATCCACACATACAGTACAGATCTCGGAAGCTAAGCTAGGTCAGCCCTGGTTAGCACTTAGAAGGGAGACCCCCAAGGAAGGCTCTGCAGAGGAAGGCCGTGGCAAACCACCTGTGCTTCTCGCTTGCTTCGAAAGCCCCTTGCTGGGGTTGTCGCCATAAGTCGGCCGCGACCTGGCAGCCGTTTACACAGCACACAGATCCACTGACCGTTATGTTGGTTTAGTGTCCTTAAATCAACTTACGAATTACCGGAATACTCATCTGAAATGTCTTTTTTGAGAACAGTTTGAAGGAAGAACACAGAATCTCGAGCGTGGGACCCTGCAGTTAAATAAACAAAGGCTACCATTCATCTTTAGTGTGTTCGTGATTACTTTAAAAGCCTGGAGCACAGAGTATTCCCTCTGTTCATAGCCCTGGGACCAAAGTATCTTTAGAAACTGAATAAATTCACATCAGTATTCTGAATAACCTGGATGTTTTGACTTTGCCTCTTGAGCACTGTCAGCTTTCCTTCCCTGCGTCGCGTAGACCTTGGAAGCAATGGCCCTTTTTGAATTTCGCTTCCATTGGACTCGAGCGCAAATGCATCTCTGTGGCCTACCTGCGTGGAATGTCCCTTCGCCCTGACCCCCTGCTGTTGAATCTAGGGCACATTTTTAAATCTCTGATTAAACGAGTGGGTGGATCTAGTGAAATTAACTGGATTAAAGGGGATAAACGTGGGGCGGGGAATGCACTTCGGAGATTGCAGCAGCAGCAGGAGGAGGAGATGGCGCGTGACGAGCCTGGAAACTGTACCCTCCATATCCGTAAAGCCCAATGGGCAGACACTGCCTGCAGTTTTGGCACCTCTGGAGACCCCGCCCGGCTGTGTCGCAATAAGAGACTGAACTACCGGTGTTCTCCACCCCTGCTTTCATTGGGTCACCATTTTGTAAAAGATGATTGCCCAGCTGAGCGAAGCAGAGATGTTTTCTATTCTACACTTCAAACAGTGGTTGCGTATCTTTGTGTTTCTGTATGTGGGCATGCACGCATCCGTGTACTAGTGTTGTTATGGGGAGGGGAATTCCTTTTTCCAAAATTCACATTTTCAGATGCAACCGTTGATTCCTATTCTCCTTTTCTCTCTTTTAAAAGAGTAATTTTTAAAAATTTATTATTATTATTATTATTATTATTATTATTATTATTATGGATTGTCACAGTCAGATGTTTGACTGGTAGGTGGTGTTCTGTAGTTTGAGATCTAGCCAAGTTCTTGGGAATTGCAGGGACTCAGCGACCACCGTCATCATGCCGCAGCCAGGCTGTTGATGGGTCTCCCTATGCAGGACCACATCCAGCCTGTGCTGAGGACACTGCACAAATAGCTGCCAATAGCATACCGGATCCGGTTCAAGGTGCTGATCTTGACCTTTAAAGCCCTATATGGTCAGGGGCCTGCCTACCTAAGAGACCGCCTTTCTCCGTATGTGCCCCAGTGAGCATTAAATTGGGGTTCCCAAAATCGCCTGACTCTCCCTGGCCCGAAGGAAGACAGGTTGGCCATCACTAGAGCCAGGGCCTTTTCAGTGGTGGCTCCGCAATGGTGGAATGAGCTCCCAGAGGACATCAGGGCCCTGTGGGACCTTATGCCGTAAGGAGTTGTAAAACGGAGCTCTTCCATCAGGCCTTTGAAAAACCCATTTTCCCCCAGTTTTTCCCTGAAGCCTTTTTTGTCCGTCCCCCCCCCCCCCCCAAATTGGAAAAATTGAAAAAAGAAAAGAAAAGAAAAAAACTGATTATGGAACATTTTATTTTAACATGATGAATACAATATTTTGACCAGGTGTTCCAGTATTTTCCAAATCATTTCTAAAAAATATGTATGGTATCAAATTAATTTCTGTGCATTGAGGACAAGCAAGTCCTAGGTTACAAACTGAACTCTCCAATACTGTGGAGAGGAAATATGAATAATTGTTACTTCTGGATTTTTAAAAATTGTTTTGTGGAGGTTTTTTTGTTCTGTTCCACATAAACTAGTAAACAGTTCAGGAGATCGTTGCTCCGCTGGTTACGATTACAAATAAATGTTATTTAAAAAGTAAATTCTGTTTCTAATAATTGTTTGGATACACTATATTTTTAATATGCTAGTTGTGATCATTTCACGCCAAGTAAAATTGTCCATAGTCATATTTTATGTTCCTAAAGTAACAGAATGACTATCAATCTGGAAAAGAAAAAAAAAGGTGCCGAGGTAGCATTTTTTCCAATTTTTCAAAAAAATTCCGTTTCCTCCCCGAAAAAAATGGAATAAAATTGGGGGTTTTCCCCCCCAAGCTTCAAAATTTCCGGAAATTTTACATCTCTACATGGGACTGGGGCTTGCATGCAGATTGCCGGAGGAGTTTGGTAGCACCATTTCGAGGCGGGAGGATGGATGCGCAGCAGTCCCAGGGAAGTGTCCAGAAAAGCAGCCGTTTCCCACCGTGTGTGCTCTGGAACCAGAGATGAAATTGCCAGCCTCCAGGTGGGCCATGGAGGTCTCCCGAACGACAGCAAATCTCCAAATAACAGAGATCAGTTTCCCTCAGAGAAAACAGCTGCTTTGGAGGGTGGGGTCTTGGGGATTATACACCACTGAGGTCCTGCCCCTCCCTAAACCCTGCCTCTCCCCCAAGCTCCACCCCCAAATCTCCAGGAATTGCTCAGCTTGGAGTCGGCAACCCTAACCACAGAGCACCATTTGAACCCACGTTGTGCAGCCATGGATCAACTTGTTTTGTGTAGGCCACAGACTGCTGCGAGATGAGGACCTGTGGTGGGCAGCACAAAGGTGTCTGCAGAACATGAAAGAGAGAGATCAAGTCAGTGAGCCAAGCCTCAAAGTAGTTGAGAAATGTGTTGGTTTCTCTATATTTAGTTATTTTACTGTATTTACTTTATAGTCTGCCTTTCTTGCTGGGACTCAAGGCGGATTATGTAGCGTAAATCCATACAGTCAGTAAACCGAGACATTTAATAAATCGTATAATAAGACTGGGATTACAGAAATATTGTATATTTCCTAAAATTTATAGGACGCCTGTACGTTGCTGTAACTGATCTTGTGCTGGTCACAAACCATATTAATAGATTTGATTTGATTTGATTTGAAACTAGCAAAAAAAGAAGTATTAGAGATGATGTGTTAATTATGCTTCGGGAGGGGAAAAAAATTACTGAAGAGAGTTCCAGCCTGCTCGTCACCAGCCCTGTGTGAGCGATGATGCCGAAAGTCAATAAGGTCACCAATGGTATTAGGATAATTATTGCTCCGGGCGAAATCAATTTAGCCTGGGCAGGGACCTGCTCCTCGCTTGTAACCCTGATCAAAACAATTGACCGGATATTTTAATGACCTAAAGCATTCTTTTTTTCCCTCTCCCCCCCCCCCCCCCATCTCCTTTTTTCAGGATGAACTCGACCTCACGGATAAGCACAGAGAAGCGATGTTTGCGCTTCCGGCGGAAAAGAAATGGCAGATCTACTGCAGCAAAAAGAAGGTAGGAGACCCAGCCGGAAATAAGGTTCTTCCGCATGTTTCTCAAACAGTTTCCAAAGACGGAGGAAAATTCCACGGGATTTGTGGGGCTGTTCTGGAAGAGGCTAGGAAACCATCTGTGGCGTAGGGCGTTCCCTTGAACATGGAGTTTTTCATCCCTTTTAAAAAAGATGCTAAGCAGGGTCAGCTGGTTCTGTGTACAGGTTAGGAGTGCGGACTCTAATCTGGGAGAACTGGGTTTGAGTCCCCGCTCCTCCACATGCTGCTGCTGGTGTGACCTTGGGTCAGTCACAAGTTCTCTCAGAGCTGTTCTCTCAGGAGCAGTTCTCTCAGAGCTCTCTCGGCCCCACCTGCCTCACAGGGTGTCTGTTGTGGGGAGGGGAAGGGAAAGGAGGTTGGAAGCTGCTCTGGGACTCCTTCAGGTAGTGAAGGGCGGGGTATAAATCCAATCTCCTCCTCCTCCACCACCTCCTTTTTTCCTCTTCTCCCCCCACCCAGGCTGGCCACAACTCATCCCTACCAGTCAGCCATCTAATGTCCCATGCTTGGAAGTTAGAGCCTCTTCTTCTTCTTCTTCTTCTTCCTCCTCTTCCTCTTCCTCCTCCTCCTCCAATGGGAGACCACCAAGAAACTCCCAGGTTGCTTTGCAGAGGCAAGCAGCAGCAAACCACTCCCCTAAGGTTTTGCCGCAATCAAGCTGCTAGTCCATAACATACCACAGGAGTGCTATTACTGTAAGAGGATTTCCCATGGCCCTCAGTGTCTGCGAATGCTCCCTAAGGGGCACGTCTCTCATCCCTTTGCCTCCTGCCTTGTCCCTGCTGGTGTCCTACAGCTGAAGGCCATGCCGTTTCTAGAGCATGCAGGGAGAGGCTGGCATCTTACCGTCTCATTGGGCAAATGTGGTGCCCGCAAGCGTCCTTTAATGCTTCTCTGGTAATGGAAAAACTGTCCTTGTAAAATATCGCTTTGGGAAGACGCAGCTACGTAATGAGGCTTTGTGAGTTCTTTATGGAGACTTGTGTCCCGGAGGCTTAATTTGTGTTACATGATTAAAACAGAGTGGTACTTTAAAGGGGGAGGAAAAGATCGCCTTGCAAGTCTCCATTGTGCGTTATATTTGTGCATGTCATGAAATCCGTGTCTGAAGGAAGGACCGTGCTCTCCGGGATACCTTTACAGCGACGGTGGCACAGCCCTCACCTGGATGGCCCGGGCAAGTCTGATCTCATCCCATCTTGGAAGCTAAGCAGGGTCGTAGAATCATAGAGTTGGAAGGGACCCCCCAGGGTCATCTAGTCCAACCCCCTGCACAATGCTGGGAATTCACAAATACCTTCCCCACACGAACGCACCCAGTGCCCCTGCTCCATGCCCAAAAGATGGGAAAACCCCTCCAGGATCCCTGGCCAAACTGGCCTGGAGAAATTGCTTCCTGACCCCAAAGTGGCAATCGGCATTCCCTGGTTGTGTAAGAAAGGGGACACGAGATGTAAGCACTGAGCCAACCCTTTCTGCCCTCCCTCTCATGGTCTGCCGAAGTTTGGCCCTGGTTGGTACTTGGATGGGAGACCACCAAGGAAGTCCAGGGTTGCTACGCAGAGGCAGGCAATGGCAAACCACTTCTGAATTTCTCTTGCCTTGAGAACCCTACGGGGTTGCCTGAAGTCGGCTGCAACTCGATGTCACGTATGACCACCGCAGAGACACCAAAGCATGCACAAGCTTTTGAGTTATACAGAACTCTTCCTCAGGCTAACTATTTTAATATAAACTTTTTAAAAAGGAGGTGGGGGGAGATAAAAAATATCCCAGGTTGTGATTCCAGGCCTTTTAAGGGGACTATGCCTGGACTCTTTTGTTTAAGATCAAAAGACAAAATGAAGCCGTATATATGCTGCCAAAAGATTTTATACAGTAATAAAGAAAACTTAAGATAACTATTAGTCCTAAGTTCTATACAAAAATGACTACTGCTATATAGTTGGTATCATGCTGGTGTGATAGTAGATGAGGGTCTCCGGAATGCCGTCTCATTTCGAATCCCGAAGATCTTCATCCGAACCGTACCATTACTAACCAAAAGTACAGAAAATGTTCAAAAGTCAGGCACAGGGCTGGTGTATGGACTCTTTCGTTTTGCATAGAATCTCATTATTTGAGATGAAGTTATTTATCATAATGTCAGGGATGGGCCAGTGTCAGAGCACTGAAGGTCCCAGGTTCAACCCCCCCCCCCGGGGGGGGGGCATCTCCAGTTGAAAAGACCAGGCAGGAGGTGATGTGAAAGACCTCTGCCTGAGACCCTGGAGAACTGCTGCCAAGTCTGAGAAGACAAGATGGACCAGTAGTCTGATTCAGTATAAGGCAGCTACATGTGTGTTTCCATGTGTGAATATATTGAATCGTTTGTTTGGCTCAGTGGTAGAGCCTCTGCTTGACATGCGGAAAGTCCCAGGTTCAGTGCTCCCTCTAAGCTGTGGAGTCCTGGGAGCAAATATTCTTCCTTGTGGACTACCGGCATGAAAGTTGTGAGCGAGCGATTTGGCTGCTGCACAAATTAGTTTGCTCTGGAGCCATCTGTTCTGAGCTGTGAGCCGGAGGCCAGTTTGGTGTCGTGGTTAAGTGCACGGACTCTAATCTGGGAGTACTGGGTTTGATTCCCCACTCCTCCACTTGCACCTGGCTGGATAACCTTGGGCAAGCCATAGCTCTGTACCAGCTGTTCCCTCAAGGACAGCTTGGGAAAGAGTTCTCTCAGCCCCACCTACCTCACAGGGTGTCTCTTGTGGGGAGGGGACGGGAAAGGAGTTTGTAAGCCACTCTGAGACTCCAAGTGAGTGAAGGGCGGAGTATAAATCCAATCTCTTCTTCTCTTCTTCTTCTTCTTCTAAAAAACTGTGAGCTAGCTCACACTAACTCAGCTTAGAGGTTCAGTCCTTGGCATCCCCACCCTAAAAGGACCAGGCAGGAGGTGACGTGAAAGACCTCAGCCTGAGACCCTGCGGGAGCTGCTGCCGGTCTGAGTAGACAACACTGACCTTGATAGATCCAGGGTCTGATTCAGTATGTGGGAACTAAGAAGGCGCCATGGCTCAGTGGCAGAGCATCTGCTTGGTGTGCTAAAGATCGTCAGTTCAATCCCCGGGCATCTCCAGTTAAAAGGACCAGGCAGGAGGTGGTGGGAAAGACCTCAGCCCAAGACCCTGGAGAGCTGCTGCCAGTCTGAGTAGACAATACTGACTGATGAACCAAACGTCTCTTGACTCGATAGAAGGCAGCTTCATATGTTCTTTAATGCCATCTCTGTACTGAATGCTGGGGCTCCTCTGGGTAAGGGGGGCGGAATTGGTGTGCAAGAGCTGTGCCTGGTGCTGTGGCCACGATTCCTCCATCCCTGCTGCCCGCCGCCCTGCAGTAAGTTAGGCTCCCCCCCCCCCCCCACGACTCGCCTCGCAAGCCGAAGGTTCTCTCAGCAGGAGTACAGTGTTTGGTTTAGAAAGGAGAGTGAAAATGCAGTCCCCCTATATTTTATGCCGACGGGGTCCCTGGATAATCAGCGCATAAGCCAAAACGAATGGGCCTTAATAGCAGCAAGGCATTTCTGGAAGAGAGTTGGGAAGCCCTCTCGTCAAATATTTAAAAGGATGTCTGAACAAAGCGGGGGGGAGGGGGGGGAGGAAGAGTTTGTTGCGCAGTCGGGATTGAGGCAAGGAGCAAAGGAGGCTTTGGGGAGGGCAGTGTCGAGAAAACCACTTCATGGTCAGGCACAGTGGCCTGTGGGGATGAGCTACCCGGAGGCGCTGTAGCGTCTCCGACTTCCGGGGAAATTGAGAGCAAGCTGGCGGAGACGCGTTCGGTACGGGAGAGGTCTTGGGCTGGCGATTTAGTCAGCTGGGTCCGATTTCCGAGAGCCTGGGAAGAAAAGCTGCAAGGCATTGGAAAGACTGACCCGGCGCAAGAGGGGGAATCCGCTTACTGACTGCCTGACATTATCACAGTGCATTATGGGGGAAAAGAGTCAGGATGTTTTAACTATGCTGTTCACCCGAGGAGTCATTCACATGTGGAATTCACTGCCACGGGAAGTGGTGGCAGCTACAAGCACAGACAGCTTCAAGAGGGGATTGGATAAATGTATGGAGCAGAGGTCCATCAGTGGTTCTTAGCCACAAGGTCTAGATGGAACACTCTGTCTGGGGCAGTGATGCTCTGTCTTCTTGGCGCTTGAAGGGGGCAACAGTGGGAGGGCTTCTGGAGTTCTGGCCCCGCTGGTGGACCTCCTGATGGTTTTGACCACTGTGTGACACAGAGTGTTGAACTGGATGGGCCATTGGGCTGATCCAACATGGCTTCTCTTATGTTCTTAAGAGCAGAGGTCCATGAGTGGCTGTTAGCCACATGGAATACTCTGTCCTGGACAGTGATGCTCTGTCTTCTTGGTGCTTGGGGGGTAAGAGTAGGAGGGCTTCTGGAGTTTTGGCCCTGCTGGTGGACCTCCTGATGGCACCTGGATTTTGGCCACTGTGTGATATGGAATGTTGGACTGGATGGGCCATTGGCCTGATCCAACATGGCGTCTCTTATGTTCTACCGCAGAGCAACATGGCTTCCCTCTGAAACATTTTTTAATGTCTCTTCTATAACCAAAGTCTCCATGCAGATGGAAAATGGGTGCAGCACCAGAAGCTCATACACCCATGATGTGCTACTCTTGCTTTCAAGAAGTGTCTTCTTACTCTTGAAGAGAAAATCCTTTCTTTTCACACACCCTACAGATTGACCATGCATGTTCGGAGGCAGTCTACCCCAGAATACCAGCAAATGGGGGGACAGGACCAATGCTTCCTCTAAGTTGTGAGCAAAAATTCTACTTTGTGAGCTACTGGCATTAAAGTCATGAGTGAGCGATTTGGCTGCTGCATAAATCAATTTGCTCTGGAGCCATCCTTCCTGAGCGAAGACAAAAATGTGTGAGCCGGACATTCAAAAACTGTGGGCTAGCTCACACTAACTCAGCTTAGATGGAACACTGTGAGCTACTGGCATTAAAGCTGTGAGCCAGCGATTTGGCTGCTGCATAAATCAGTTTGCTCTGGAGCCATCCTTCCTGAGCGAAGACAAAAATGTGTGAGCCGGACGTTAAAAAATTGTGGGCTAGCTCACACTAACTCAGCTTAGAGGGAACACTGGACAGGACTTGTTTCCTTCATGCCTTGCTTTCGGGCTCTCTGGAACCATCGGGGTGGCCCGTATTCCAAACAGAATGCCGGACTAAATGCTCCCTTGTTCTGATCCAGCAGGACTTCTCTTGCGTTACCCCAGAAGGTCTTGTTTCAACAGAAAATCCTTTTGGGTTGTGTCTTTTTAAAAGGGCGGTTTCTGGTAAGCTCCACGTCCGGTACCTGCTCTCTCTCTCTCTCCTTTCCTAGGAGTGGCTGGTGCAGCCAAAAACCCGCATCTGTTAGCAATCTTCGGGGTTTTAAATTGAAGCTTTTTTAAACAATGAGCCAATTGACCACGAAAGGTATTTGGGTCCTGCGATATTTGCTTATTGTTCGCGTGATTTAAAGGTGGAAGGGAGAGAGAAAGAAACCTGGGGTAATGCAAGAGTCAGTGGTGTGTGTGGGGGAGCCGGGGGGAGGCCACGTCTGCACAGGAGAGAGGAGCCGGTTTGTGTTTTGTTGAGCCGAGTCTTGTCCCGATCAGTCCTGTTATTCAAATGCAGCTTGTCCAGGGAACACTTGTTTGAGAGTTCTGGAGACCAAGTGCTGTGAGGAAAGGCTGAGGGAGCTGGGTATGTTTAGCCTGGAGAGGAGACGGCTGAGAGGTGATATGATCACCATCTTCAAGGACTTGTCCTGTAGAGGATGGGGCGGAGTCGTTTTCTGTTGCCCCAGAAGGTCGGACCAGAACCAATGGGTTGAAATCAAATCAGAAGAGTTTTCAGCTAAACGTCAGGAAGAACTTCCTGACAGAGCGGTTCCTCATTGGAACAGGCCGAATGATGATGAATTAAATGAATGATGAATGATTAACACGTGGAATTCACTGCCACAGGAGGTGGCGGCGGCTACGAACATGGACAGCTTCAAGAGGGAATTAGATAAACATCTGGAGCAGAGGTCCATCAGTGGCTGTTAGCCACAAGGTCTAGATAGGAACTCTCAGTCTGGGGCAAGAGATCCTCTGTATTCTTGGTGCTGGGCGGGGAATCAGTGGGAGGGCTTCTAGTGTCCCGGCCCCGCTGCTGGACCTCCTGAGGGCACCTGGTGCTTTAGGCCACTGTGTGACAGAGTGTTGGAGTGGATGGACCACTGGCCTGATCCAACATTGGCTTCTCTCATGTTCTTACGTTAGGCTTCCTCGGGAGGTGGTGGGTTCTCCTTCTTGGGAGGTTGTCAAACAGAGGCTAGATGGCCATCTGACAGCCATGCGGATTCTGTGAACTTCGGCAGATCACGAGAAGGGAGGGCAGGGAGGGTTGCCTCAGGGCTTAGTTCTCGTGGCCCTTCCTCACACGCCCAGGGAAATGCTGATCGCCACTTTGGGGTCAGGAAGCAATTTTTCTCCAGCCCAACTGGGCTGGAGATCCTGGAGGTTTTTTGCCATCTTCTGGGCATGGAACAGCGGCCCCTGGGGGTTGGGGGGGGAATTCCCTGTATTGTGCAGGGGGGTGGACTAGATGACCCTGGAGGTCCCTTCCAACTCTATGATTTTATGAGGAGTTCCTCAAAGTTCAGTGGAAGGAGTGATGCTGGAAAGCACCCTTCAGGACCCTCTTGGGTTGCATCCTTCAGGGCGGAAGGAAACCGCAGCAGCTTGGGTAGTAAAGAGAAAATTTTGGGGCTCAACGAATGAGGGAGCCGGCAAACTGCCGTCAAGTCCTAGCTGACTTCTGGCGACCCCTCATGGAGGCAAGAGTTTAACAGAGGCGGTTCACCATGGCTTGACTCTGTATAGGAACCCTGGACTTCTATACTGGTCTCCCATCCAAGTACTAACCAGGGCTGACGCTCCTTAATTTCCAAGATCCGACAAGATCAAGCTAGCTTGGTCCATCCAGGTCAGGGCAGAATGGACATAACTCCCTAAAATTTTATTGGCACTGATTTACACCATAGGGAAATCTGATTTTGCTCTTAAGAACGTAAGAGAATCCTTGTTGGATCAGGCCAGTGGCCCATCCAGTCCAACACTCTGTGTCACACAGCGACCAAAACCCAGGGGCCATCAGGAGGTCCGCCAGCAGGGCCAGAAGCCCAGAAGCCCTCCCACTGTGGCGCCACCAAGCACCAAGAATACAGAACATCACTTGCCCCAGAAATCAAAACATAAGAGAAGCCAATGTTGGATCAGGCCAGTGGCCCATCCAGTCCAACACTCTGTGTCACACAGTGGCCAAAACCCAAGTGCCGCCAGGAAGTCCACCAGCAGGACCAGAACTCCAGAAGCCCTCCCGCTGTTGCCTCCCATAAGCATCAAGAACACAAAGCCTCATTCCCCCAGACAAAGTGTTCCATCTATGTCCTGTGGCTAATGGCCACTGAGGGACCTCTGCTCCATATGTTTATCCAGTCCCCTCTTGTCCACTGTACTGTTTGTCAGTAGCCAGTACTGACTGTGCCCTGACCTGGATAGCCCAGCCTAGCCCAGTCTCGTCAGATCCTGGAAGCTGAGCAGGGTCGACCCTGGTTAGTATTTGGATGGGAGACCTCCCAAGTAATACTGAGGTCATGGCGCAGAGTTCGTCTCATGTTCGTCTCATGCCTTGAAAACCTCACGGGGTCACCAAGCCGTGAGTTGACCAGAGTATCGGCTGCTCTCCGGTGGTCTGTCTCATTTCATTCAGTCCCAGGGTTTGACAACAGATGTGCTGCGGCCAGACCACGTTGGCGCATAGACACCCAGCTGGTTTTCCTGGAATGTCTGCCGCCTTTAATGAGACGTGTTGGGATCGTTTGCCGCTTCGCCCCAAGGTTATCTGGGTGTAGCAAGCTCCGCTTTATTTTTTTCCCCATGTGACTCATCAGGGAGTGATTTTACTCTTGACCTTCAAGCGACAAGAGCCAAAGTGAGAAGGTTGGCGCGTCTGTCGCTTTTTGTGCTGGGGGGGGGGAAGCTCTCGTTGGGCACACGGTGTTTGAAACCTGCGTGTGCGATAGCTGCCGGTCAGGCCTTTGGAACGCTACGAATGTAAGAGAAATTGAGATGTCAAAGGGGGAATCCAAGTAAAGTCAGCCTGTTGAACACGCATGAGGCTACCTGAGAGCCAGTTTGGTGTAGTGGTTCAGTGCGTGGACTCTAATCTGGGAGAACCGGGTTTGATTCCCCACTCCTCCACTGGCACCTGGCTGGATGACCTTGGGCAAGCCATAGCTCTGTACCAGCTGTTCCCTCAAGGACAGCTTGGGAAAGAGCTCTCTCAGCCCCACCTACCTCACAGGGTGTCTGTTGTGGGGAAGGGAAGGGAAAGGAGTTTGTAAGCCGCTCTGAGACGCCAAGTGAGTGAAGCGCGGGGTATAAATCCAATCTCTTCTTCTTCTTCTCTGTCACTGAGCCAAGGCCCTTGATCTCCAGAGATCCATTCCCCGGGAGAAAATGGCTGTTTTGGAAGCGGTCTCTATGGCATCATACCCTCCCGAGGGCCTGCTTCTCCCCAAACCCTGCCTTCCCCAGGGATCACCCCCAAATATCCAGGGATTTCCCCTACAGCTTCACACATATAAATAAGCTTACTTGAGAGCCAGTTTGGTGTAGTGGTTAAGTGCGCAAACTCTAATCTGGGAGAACCGGGTTTGATTCCCCACTCCTCCACTTGCACCTGGCTGGATGACCTTGGGCAAGCCATAGCTCTGTACCAGCTGTTCCCTCAAGGACAGCTTGGGAAAGAGCTCTCTTAGCCCCACCTACCTCACGGGGTGTCTGTTGTGGGGAGGGGAGGGGAAAGGAGTTTGAAAGCTGCTCTGAGACTCCCTTGGGGAGTGGAGGGCGGGGTATAAATCCAATCTCCTCTTCTCTTCTTCTTCTTATACTGAACCAGGCCCTGAGTCCATCAAGGTCAGTATTGCCTACTCGGACTGGCAGCTGCTCTCCGGGGTCTCGGGCTGAGGTTGTTCACATCACCTCCTAACCTGGTCCTTTCAACTGGAGATGCCAGGGATTGAACCTGGGACCTTCTGCATGCCAAGCAGAGGCTCTTCTGCTGAGTTGTGGCCCCTCACAAATACATGAAGTTGCCTCATACTGAATCAGACCCTTGGTCCATTAAGTATTGTCTACGCAAACTGGCAGTGGCTCTCCAGGGTCTCAGGCAGAGGTCTTCCACATCACCTGTTGCCTGGTTCTTTTTAAACTGGAGATGCCAGATCTTAATGCCCTTCGGGGGACATATCAGGAAAGGCGGTCCCGAAGGTACGCAGGTCCCTGACCGTTCAGGGCTGTCACAGTAAGCACCGAAACCCTGAATCATTAAATATTAGTCTCACACTTTTGGTGTGTATTAATCAAGCGCTGTAGCGCAGCAGGTCTGGGTTCAAATCCTCACTCGGCAGTGACGTTCAGGGCGTAAAGGTGACCACACGGATCTTTCGATTTCTCTCCCACGGGATTGTTCCGAAAACGAGAGAAATCTCATGTATAGGTTGGGGGGGGGGGGGGAGAAGAGGCTGTGATTGAAGGCTGGAAACTTGAGGACGATTTTGAGTCAGTTTTGCAGTAGACGCAAACAAGGAGCCGCTTGCGATCACCTGGCCGGCTGCAGGAGCCGGCCATCTGGACCGGCTCTATGCAGCGGAGGCCGTGCCTAACATATGGACGCCCTGCCCATTGAGAGGGAGACAATGAATGGAAATGCCTACAAAGTGGCCTTCCATTCAGAAGGCATTCATCCGAACTTTCCCCTCCGCCCTGCCCCGCGGTCCGGGCTGAGGATTTAGCAGCCATTGTGATTCTCGCATCTGCGGGGTCTTCTTTTCATTAATCTGTTGCAGCGGGAATGCCTTTGTCGCACTCTAGGGGTGTGTGATGACTTATCCCCCTTTTGTTACCCAGCTCCAAGGTCACGGACCTAACCTCCCGTGACAGCTACAGGGCAGGGCCGCCTCTGGGGGATTCTTTCTTTGCAGCTGGTCTCTCTCGCTCTCGCTCTCTTCTTAAGGGAGGCAATCCCTGGCGGTTTTATTAATGGATTTCCCCGTGGAAAAAAAGAAGTTCCCCCGAGCCTGGTGTCGAGAGAGAGGCAGTGTTGCTCCAGATTGCAGAGTAAAGCAGATGGCAAGACTGGGACTGGGGAAATAGTTTCCCTCTTGGCAATTGGCAGGAATGTGTGTATCGACGCTCCGTTATATCTTATTGGTGTTTCTAAGGCGAGCGTATGTGGTAAAGGTTTGAACACAGGAAGCTGCCTTGGACCACTGGTCCATCGAGGTCGGTATTGTCTGCTCGGATGGATGTGAGGGCGATCTGGCTGTGACATCTGTCACCCCATTGATCGCCAGGGTTGATTCGGCTGATCTGGCTGGTTAGGCGGGTGTTCCCTACCTCCCTCACCGCTCCATGTGCGTCCCTCCTGAAGCTGCGCACTCGGTCTGCTCGGGACTGGCAGCAGATCTCCAGGGTCTCAGGTTGAAGCCTTTTACATTGCCTAGTCCTTGTAAGAAGAAGAAGAAGATGACGATGATGAAGATTACCCCACCCTTCACCACCGGAAGGAGGCTCAGAGCGGCTTACAAACTCCTTTCCCTTCCCCTCCCCATAGCAGACCCCCTGTGAGGTAGGTGGGGCTGAGAGAGCTCTTTCGAGGACTGCCCTTGAGAAAAGAGCTCTGAGAAAACTCGTGACTGGCCCATAGTCACACCAGCAGCTGCATGTGGAGTAGGAGTGGGGAATCGAACCCGGTTCTCCCAGATTAGAGTCTGTGCTCTTAACCACTATACCCAACTGGCTCTTGGGGATGCCAAGGATTGAACCTGGGATCTTCTGCATGCCAAGCAGATGCTCTGCCACAGAGTCACGGCCCCTCAGAAGCAGGATGTCTTTGCTTTGCCTTAATGTTAGAGGAGAGGAGTCGTATGAGCACATGAAGCTGTCTTCTACTGAATCAGACCGTTGTTCTTATGACAAAGTAAACGGTACAAATATTATATAATAGGATCCTACTTACAATAAGCTATATGTAGTAGTGTAGACCACAGTCCCTAATCATTTATTCAAGCAAATTTGTAAAACCATTTTGCACACTGTAACGTTGTTACCTGTGCAAAAAATTCCTCTTGAGTAACAGAGGGACTTACAATTTGAACAGAGAGGTAATAATAATAATTAATAATTATTGTACGGCATTGTGTGTAGTATAGCCAGGAGATCCTAAGATTGTCTGGCAGTCTTAAGTTCTAGCTCTTTTAATGTTGTGCACCACTGGGTGTCGAGCTAGACATTATTTTGGTCCGAGAGAGCTCTGGCTGACCCAGCTGGCTTCATGTGGGGCAGTGCGGAATCGAACCCGCTTCTCCAGATTAGAGCCCACGGCTCTCTTTTGGGGGGGGGGGGGGGTTTGGTCACATGTGTGTGCGCATGTGAGTGTGTGGGCACCTGGAAGTCATGGCGATCTCTGGTGACTGACCCCTACTGGAGGCCTGGAGGATATTCAGAGAGGTGCCTGAATAAGGCCTGCCCCTGGCTCGCGCCTCTGATATTCCAAGGTGGTCTCCCACCCAAGTACTTGCCAGAGTCGATTCTGCTTGGCTGCCGAGTTCTGACAAGATCGGGCTTGCTTGGGCTATTCAGTTCAGGGTAGAGTCCGCCACGCTTAACCAGTACTGATCAGAGACGTAACAGGACAGAAGAAGGAAATGTACATGGAAGGCAACGATGGACTTTCCGTACCACCTACAACTCTTAAACAAGCTTGGCTGATACATGTCCTGCCCTTTTCTGATACATGTCCTGCCCTTAACCCTGTTGTGTTCAGTCCAGCAAAGAGTGAACTCTTTTCATAAAACATTCACAGTATGCAGTATGCAGACAGAATCTTTTAAAAATCACAGCTTACTCCGGCGCTGTGCTATGAAAACACTAACAAAGGAGCGTCCTTGTCCGTTGCACTCACTAAGTGGGCCATCGGTGGCGGCTATTTGTAGTAAATTTTGCTCCCTTAATTGGGTTCTGCTGCGGTTAATGGAGAGCACTCTTGCAAATCGTCTCTCTCGCCCTCCGAGGAGGAAACAAGGACCCCACGGGAGGGTGAGGAAAGAGGAAATCTTTCCCTTTCCCCAGTAATTCTGACGGGAGCCCCGAGCTTGCGTCTCTTCCGCTCCTCCTCCTTCCGTCGAGGGAGACCCTCTTCACTCCCTTGTTTCCGCCTCGGGCTCGGCCACCTGCCTCTTCCCAGCACTACCTGACCTCAGGCTGACATGGCTCAGGACGGCATCCTGTCTTGTCTGCCTGTCAGCAGAATGCAGGAAGCGGCTGTCAGCCCTGCAGCTGGGCCCGAGCCACAGGTGCCGATAAGGGCTTCTGGCAAATCTGCCCGTCAGCCAGTGGCAGCTAGAGCTGAGCCACGCTTTCTCGGCTCTTGCTGGATGCGTTTTGGAAACCTGCGTGTTCGATAAGGGAGAACCTGCAATCCCGCCCTTAAGCAAATTGCACAAAGATCTGAAGCGCTTCTCTGTTTTTTGTCCAAGGCCTTGTCGGAGCTCCGACGGAGCCATGTAACAACAGCTACAAACACCTCCAAAAGGTTGGCTGATACGGCTCCGGGAAGCTGTGTAGTCCTTGAGCTGGCCCGCATCGCCCAGTGGAAGGAGTAGAACTAGGGGCATACAAGGCACAGTAGAAATGCGTGAGCTTAGGGGGACGTGGATGCTGTGCAGTCCCTGAGCCAGTCTCCAAGCTCCTGAGCTAAGAGCACGTGGAAGAGCTGTACAGCGCCTGAGCTTAGAGGGACAGGAACAGTGTGCAGTCCCTGAGCCAGTCTCCAAGGGACAGTGGAAGTGCTTGACCTAGGGGCAAATGGAAGCTGTGCAGTCCCCGAACTAAACAACAAGGCTCAGTAGAAATGCCTGAGTCTAAGGGGGCATGAACGCTGTGCAGTCCTGAGCTAACCTACAAGGCTCAGCGGAAGCACCTGGGTTAGGAGCGCATAGAAGCTGTGCAGTCCTTGAGCTTGCCTGATCGGATTCACAGAAGTCTCTCAACAGGGCTGAAGCTTACGGAGACTCCCTTTATAAATCTGTTTCCACCCAGCCCACATGGTTGGAAAGAGCACTTGCCTTCTATAATGGGTGCCATTTTGAATGAGTTCACCATGAGTTGCAGGCCAGTACTCCTCAGAGTGGGGCCGCGGTGGCTCAGCGGTTAAGACGCTGAGCTGCAGACTGGAAGGTCGGTAGCTCGGAAGTTCGAGACCCGAGTGCCGCGTGACGGAGTGAGCTCCCGTCTCTGGCCCCAGCTCCTGCCAGCCTAGCAGTTCGAAAGCAAGAAATTGCAAGTAGATAAATAGGTATCGCTTCGGTGGGAAGGTAACAGCGTTCCGTGCGCCTCGGCGTCTAGTCATGCCGGCCACATGACCACGGAAATGTCTTCAGACAGCGCCGGCTCTTTGGCTTGGAAATGGAGATGAGCACCACCCCCTACAGTCAGATTCAGCTGGCTTTAGAGCGAGGGAAATGTTTACCTTTTACTTACTCCTCAGAGTAGCCAGCTTGCCACTGGGCCGACCAATGAAACCACTTTATGTCCAGAGACATGATACTTGAGGCTGAAAAACCTATAAAATCCAGAATTTGCCAACTTCCTTCCACAGACTGCCAGTTTCTGCCCTCTCTCTGGCCTGCTGGGAGAGGGGGAGCTATTATTTTAACGATTCTGTCCAGCAGTCCTCATTCTCCCTGTTGCTCATGCATGGAAAAAGGATTGGAACACTTCCTCTTTGAAGAAAGGTTAAACCGCTTGGGGCGATTTAGCTTGGAGAAACGATGACTGAGGGGTGACATGATCAAGGTTTACAAGATTATGCATGGGACAGAGCAGGTAGAGAAAGAAGTCCTTTTCTCCCTTTCTCACAATAGAGGAACTTGTGGGCACTCCATGAAATGGCTGAGCAGTCGGGTTAGAACGGATGAAAGGGAGTCCTTCTCCCCCCAAAGAGTGGTTAACACATGGAATTCACTGCCACAGGAGGTGGTGGTGGCTACAAGCGTGGACGGCTTCAAGAGGGAATTAGAATCAGGGGTGGGCAATTGTTTTGGCTCGGGGGCCGCTTTGTGGGAGCGGAGGTTAGCGGAGGGCCGCACCTTTTAAAATGATTGCATTCATTAGTTAACTTTGCATTTCAGAAACGGTATAAATTGTATAATAAAAATCAATAAATATAAATTAAATAAAATAGTGGTAGTTTTATTCAGTTTATTTATTGTGCTAATTTCATATCATCTGTAGCTGCAAGCACATTTAATTTTAGAATCAGTTTAATGAGACAAATGTACCCTATCACACTTTTCTACAATTTTTTTGAAATCAGGAGTGAGATTGCTTGTTGAGGTTCTCATCACAGCCTGCAAGTTAATGTCTGTCAAATGTCTCTTAACGTCTGTATTTACCCTTGTTGATCTTCATGCAAGAAAAACTTTGCTCACAAATATATGCAGACCCAAATATAGAGAACATTTTCCCAGCAAATTTCTTCATACATGGAAACTGTTCAGC
The DNA here is from genome assembly GCA_029233225.1 of Lepidodactylus listeri. Classification (NCBI taxonomy): domain Eukaryota; kingdom Metazoa; phylum Chordata; class Lepidosauria; order Squamata; family Gekkonidae; genus Lepidodactylus; species Lepidodactylus listeri. The sequence goes on along the minus strand of JARCFY010000011.1, from coordinate 93,351,789 downwards.
AGACAGAGATTTGTAAAAGTCAACTAATGTCACAGCATTAAACATTTCTTTCACAGTGTGATCTGACTGCATGTCAATAAGTTCAAGCTGCAGCTCCTCAGGTGCTGACAGTGGCCAGCTGTCTTGGTGGGCCGCAAAAAACTGTGGCGGGCCGCATGTGGCCCCCGGGCCGCAATTTGCCCACCCCTGAATTAGATAAACCTGTGGAGCAAAGGTCCACCATCACTGGCTATTAGCCACAAGGTATAGATAGGAACTCTCGATCTGGGGAAAGGGGTGCTTTGTATTCTTGGTACTTGAGGGGGGGCAATCAGTGGGAGGTCTTCTGGAGTTCTGGCCCCACTGCTGGACCTCTTGATGGCACCTGGCATTTTTGGCCACAGTGTGACAAGACTGTTGGACAGGAGGGGCCATTCGCCTGGTCCAACACTGGCTTCTCTTATGTTCTTATATGGATGGGAGGGCAGAAGCTGAGCTCCTGCGTTGGGAGGGAATATTCGTGTAGGCTGGTAGAACACTTCAGGCGTCATTCCAACTTGTGTATGTCCGAGGCAGCTAACAAGAAAGCAAAAAAAAAAGCATATTTAAAACATTAAAAAATGCCAGATCAAAACAACATGAAAACTGCCAGATCGAAACAACATGGAAATCCCAGGCGCAACAGCCCCAGTCCCTTCAAAGGCCTTCTGAAACAAAGAAAACAGTTTAAACCAGTTCCAGGAAGCCTGTAAAACTATGCCAGGTCTACTCCCGGGGTGGAGGAGGTTCCCAGAAATAGCAGCTGAGAAGGCAATTGCACAGCCTCCTGCCCATTTGTGAAAGGGCAGGTCCCCTCAGCAAAGCCCGTGGGTGATCTCAGGACCTGAGCAGGTTGGTATGGATAGAACCTGTCCTTAGGACGCTCCGGACCCCTAATGTTGAGGACAAAAGGCCAGAACCAGCACAATCCAAGTCACAATAAGAGCAGGTTTAAAATTTGGGCGGGGCCATGGCTCAGTGGTAGAGCTCCTGCTTGGGACACAGAAGGCCCCAGGTTCAGTCCCCAACATCTTCCGTTTAAAAGGATCAGGTTGTAGGTGACGTGGAAGACCTCTGCCTGAGACTTTGGGAACTGCTGCCAGTCTGAGTAGACAATACTACATAAGAGAAGCCAATGTTGGATCAGGCCAACGGCCCATCCAGTCCAACACTCTGTCATACAGCGGCCAAAAACACCAGACGCCATCAGGAGGTCCAGCAGTGGGGCCAGGACACTAGAAGCCCTCCCACTGTTGCCCCCGCACACATAAGCACCAAGAATACAGAGCATCACTTGCCCCAGACCGAGACTTCCTATCTATAATTTGTGGCTACTGATGGACCTCTGCTCCATATGTTTATCTAACTCCCTCTTGAAGCCATCCATGATTGTAGCTGCCATCACTTCCTGTGGCAATGAATTCCATGTGTTAATCACTCTTTGGGTGAAGAAGTACCCATACTGACTAGGGATGGGGATGAACTGGGAAAAATCAAGGTTCGTTTTGGTTTGTGGGCCCACGCGAACCACGAACATTCATCTGAACGTAGACCATAGTATCAGGATGTTTCCAAAAGTCTTGTGTATGAAATTAATCAAAGCAATTGACAGGACTTCTATATAACTTCAAAAAATACATATTCTTCAGAAAGAAGAGATGAAAAGTAAGTAAATCACGGGCATACAAAGATCGCCAAGATACGGTCTATGTTCAGATGAAGTTTCCTTTGAAACGAAAATCCATTCCGGAGACTTTCGTCAACTGATTGTTTCTATGGACCATTCTTCTAATAATAATTATTACGCACCATTTCTTTAATACTTAAATTATAGAATTTTAATTGACTATAGCGTTCTTGTACAGTTTATTTGGTCCTTTGCATTGCACTTTTTGGACACTGACTTTCCTTGATTTAGTATGGAAACCAGGCTGATTTAGGCAGTTGTTATTAAGAACATCAGAAGAGCCCTGCTGGATCAGACCAGGGGTCCATCTAGTCCAGCATCCTGTCTCACACACTGGCCAACCAGTTCCTCTGGAGGGCCAACAGTAGGGCAGAGAGGCCGAGGGCTTCATAAGAACATCAGAAGAGGCCTGCTGGATCAGACCAGGGGTCCATCTAGTCCAGCATCCTGTCTCACACAGTGGCCAACCAGTTCCCCTGGAGGGCCAACAACAGGGCAGAGAGGATGAGGCCTTCCTAAGAACATCAGAAGAGCCCTGCTGAATCAGACCGGTGGTCCATCTGGTCCAGCATCCTGTCTCACACAGTGGCCAACCAGTTCCTCTGGAGGCCCAGCAACAGGGCAGAGAGGCCAAGACCTTCCCCTGATATTGCCTCCTGGCACTGGGATTCAGAGGATTAGTGCCTCTGGTTGTGCAGGTTCCCCTCAGTCCCCATGGCTAGTAGCCATGGGCGTCAACTACGGGGGGGCTCGAGGGCTCGAGCCTCCCCCGAAATTTCCCGGGGGGGCTCAGCCACCCCGGGCAAAATGCTCGCCCAGCCGGCCGTTGCCGCCTCTCCTTCACCCCCGGCCTGCCCTGCCTCCCTGAGGTGGGGGGGGGAGAGAGGCGGCGGGGACATAGTCGTGCGTGCGCTTTGCGCGGGCGGCAGTCCCGGCCAGCTGGCTGCCGCCACGGGTCTACCTACCTGGGCCGGGGGGGGGGGACGGAGCGGTGGGGACATAGACGCGCGCGCGCTTCGCACGGGCGGCAGTCAGCCGGCCAGCTGGCTGCCGCCGCCGCGGGTCTGCCTCCCTGGGCCGGGGGGGAAGCGGCAGAGACATGGTCCCGTGCGTGTGCGCGCGTGCGCACGAGAAAGCCCCCGCCCCCCCCCGGGGATTTAGAAAGTCGACGCCCCTGCTAGTAGCCACTGATAGACTTATCCTCCATGAATCTATTTCATCCCCTTTTAAAGGTGTTTTTACATGTGGTCATCACTACATCCTCTGGCAGCAAATGCCACATTTTAATCACTCGCTGTGTAAAGTCCTATTTCCTTCTGTCCATCCTGAACCTACTGCCCGTCGGCTTCATTAGATACCCTCACGTTCTAGTCTTTTGGGAGACAGAGGAAAAGTTATCTTTGTCAGCTCTCTCCCCCCCGTGCATAATTGTTCAGAAACGCATGGAGTAGAGAAGCCACAGCTCTGCGAGTGTCATCATAGGAAAGATAATTAAATTTCCCCGTAATTATAGGGAGTGTGAGAGTATAGATCGTCCTTTGGGAGCTGGCAAAGCCATCGCCGTTTAGAAGATGCCTCTATCGGGGCTGATTTGCCGAGATAAAGACGGGCTGCTGGGAGTATGAAATGGCTTTAAAATTGTTTTCATACTGCTTCCCTTTTTATGACGGATATCTTTAATTGACGTTGTAACGACTTATGCCCTGTTGTAAGCCGTTTTGAAAGAACTCGTTGACAAAAAGCGGGATATGGATTTTGAAATGCAAGTAAAAATAAACTCTCACGTTAGGTTTTAAAAGCCCCTCATCAAACCGTGTGCGCTTTCCGAGCCCTTGGAAAACATATGTGCTTGCTGGCCTACATCTCTCGGTACCCAGATATTCTGTCTCTGTGATTCGCGTGCCTTTTTGTAGAACAAAGTTTGGGCTCAGTAGCACCTTTAAGACCAGCAAATTTTCATTCAAGGTATAAGCTTTTGTGTGCATGCGCACTTCTTCCGATCTGAAGAAGTGTGTTTGCACACAAAAGCTAAACTTCATTGGTCTTAAAGCTTTGTTCTGCTGCTTCAGGCCAACACAGCTACCCACCTGAATCTATCTTGAGGGAGGAGGTAAATGGAAGAAGAGGAGGGGATTGGATTTATACCCCGTCCTTCACTACCCAAGGGAGTCTCAGAGCAGCTTACAAACTCCTTCCCCTTCCCCTCCCCACAACAGTCACCCTGTGAGGCAGGTGGGGCTGAGAGAGCTGACAGAAATTGCTCTTTTTCAAGTACAGCTGAGCCAGAGCTACGGCTTGCCCAAGGTCATCCAGCAGGTGCAAGTGGAAGAGTAGGGAATCAAACCCGGCTCTCCCAGATTAGAGTCCATGCACTTAACCACTACACCAAACTGGAAGCGTCGTGGGTCTGTAGATTGACTTTTGATGGCACTTTGCCATTTTCAGGGCTTCCTAAACGCAGGGCAAGATCTCTCTGTCTCCTCGCCTATGCTTTTGGCTCTCTGGTCCGCCTCATCTCCTAGGAGATCTTTCCATTTAACCTCTCCCCCCGCTCCAACTCCCAGGACAGAGTATCAGATGGAGGGATAGGGTTGGTGCAGCCAAGGAGTAATCTTTCTCCCTTCTCCACTGATTAACCTCTCGTGATCAAAATAAACCAAGTGCTTTAGCGGTTTACAGGAAGATCTGGCCTTTAGTTTAACCAGACCCTTTATGTCCAGAATGATTCCTCCAAGGAACCAAGAGTCAGAAATCTCTCCATAAGGTGAAATTGCAACGCAATGCTCCCTCTGAGCCAGGGGTGGCCAAACTGTGGCTCGAGAGCCGCATGCGGCTCTTTCACACATATTGTGTGGCTCCCGGCAGGACATCTGGGGAAGCAAAGGGGAAGCATACTTTCTCTCCCTCCCATCTCTTTGCTTTCTTTGTTTCTTTCTTTCTCCCTCTCCCTCTTTCTTTCCACCTCTCTCTTTTTCCCTCTCTCTCTCTTAGATAAATAAATATAATTAGCAAACAAATAAATATCATTGGACAAACAAATATCATTATCAATATCTGTTTTACCCCTTTTGCTTTTATTTTTGATAGTCTCGTTTGATGTTAATAAAAAAGCAAATTTGCATATTTTAAAATAAAAACGTGCGTGTAATATTTGTTCATGTTTTGCGGGTCTCAAACGTTTGACATTTACTCTGTGTGGCTCTTATGCTGAGCAAGTTTGGCCACCCCTGCTCTAAGCTGTGGAGTCTTGTGAGCAAAGCTCGCTGGGTGACCTTGGGCCAGTCATACACTTTTGGCCTAACCTACCTCACAGGGTTATTGTGAGATAGGGTTGCCAGGTCTCTTCTTACCTGCACCGGGGGGGCTTCCGGCTCCTCGTTGGGATTTTTCTGCCCCCTGCAATGACATCACTGGCAGTGACATCACGCTAGGGCTGTCACATGGTGACACTCTAGTGTTCGGGGCAAAAACTTCTGAAGGCTAGAGCATCACCATGCGATGGTCCTGGCATTACTGCATCACTACTGGTGACATCATTGCAGGGACACCACTGTTTGGGGATGGGGCTTCCCCCAAAGGCCAGGTGGATTTGGCCCCCTGAAATTGGGGGCTCCCCAGGCCCCACCAGGGGGGTAGCAACCCTATTGTGAGAATAAAAATGGAGGAGAGGAGAAGATGTATAAGCCACTTTGGGTCCCTACTGGGGAGAAAGGTGGTGTGTAAATGAATTAAATAGTTTCTCTCTAAAGTGGTTGGTCAGTTTGATGCTAAAAAGTGTGTGTGTGTGTGTGGTGGGGTGGGTTGAATTCAAGTTACAGCGAATATAGGATATAGCGATTTAGGAGTGCACCGTCTTAGCCCAGCCTGCCTGGCAGGATTGTTGTGAGGATAAAATGGAGGAGAGGAGAAGAATGTAAGCTGCTTAGGTCCCATTTGAAGTGAATGAAATAAATAAAAAGTGTTATTTGTTTTAAATGCATGGTCCTTGGGAAAGGCCAGCTTGGCCTCTTAGCCGGCATCACGGAGAGCGTTGTCCTCTATATTAGAGCAGCCCCTGACAAAGGGGTCCGACGAATGGAGTCTTGACTCTCAAAAACGTATACCCTGAAAATCCTGTCGGTATCTAAAGTGCCACTGAACTCGAATCTAGCTCTTGGGGTGACATTTGGGCATTTACAAACAGCCAGCGGTGTCTCCCCTCCCCTCCCGTCCATCTGTTAATGGGAAGAAATTCAATTTGTTTCTTGTGTTGCTGTGCCCAGTTGCAAGATGTGTGTGTGTGTGTGTGTGTGTGTGTGTGTGTGTGTGTGTTACAGAGATGCACTTAAAGAGAAAGGATGTGATTGATAACGTCTTTGTTCAAGGACAAGCCTCTACAAAAGAGAGGAAACATGAAGGTCCACAGAAAGGAACTGGGTGGTTTTCTATCGCCATTTGCCTACCCGCCGTGTTTAATTTTCTCCCGCTTATCCCCAGCAGTTTGTGCTGAGATGTACCCTTTCGGAATGGAGAGGTTCCCTTTAACTCCCATTGCAGAAAGCCGTTCTGAGACCAACACACCCATTTCTGCTGTCTAATGCTTGTTTTAAAGAGAGAACAGTGCATATTATAGTATCTCTCCACTGTTTCTCGGCCGCTGTTCATAATGAGAGTTCTTAACTTTCTGGCCCTCTGAGGCTTGCTTTTATCTGTCAGTGGGCTGCTAAGCTGCTAAACCCACCCTTCCCCAATTAAAAAAAAAGAGCAGGCATGTAAAAATCAATGGTGATTATATTATTTAGCATTGCCAACCTCCAGGTGGTACCTGGAGACCTCTCCACTATCACGGTTGGCCTCCATACGACAAGATTAGTTCCCCTGGAGAAAATGGCTGCTTTGGAGGATGGAGTCTATGGTGTTATACTCTGCTGGGGTTCTTCCGCTTCCTCAGGGCTCATTTTGTAGCAGGCGCTCCTCTGCATATTAGGCCACACACCCCCTGATGTAGCCAATCCTCCAAGAGCTTACAGTAGCCCCTGTAAGAAGAGCTCTGTAAGCTCTTGGAGGATTGGCTACATCAGGGGTGTGTGGCCTAATATGCAAAGGAGCGCTCCTGCTACGAAATGAGCCCTGCCCTTCCTAAACCCCACTTCCCCCAGGGTCCATCCCAAATTCTCCAGGAATTTCCCAGCCCAGAGTTAGCAACCCTCCCTTTCGGCAAGCACCAATTGCTATAGAGGGGAGGGCTTCTTCCCTTCCCCTCCCCTCCCCAAACCCCAGCCTCCACCTCCCAAATCTCCAGGTCTTTCCCAACCCAGAGCCGGCAACCCTGTCTTCTTTGGAACGTGATTTAAAACCGTGAAAAGACAGCCTGAATTTAAGACAGCAAAGATCTTTCCCTTCTTTTTTTTTTTCCAGATCAGTAGCTGTGTCAGTCTGTAATTGCAAAATAAAACGGGGAAATCCAGTGGCACCTGAAAGGCTAACATTTTATGCTGGGATAAATTTCATTAATCTTCAGGGTGCTCTGGGACTCCCATCTTTGGTTTTGTTTCCCGGTTACCGCTAGAGCAGGCTGGTGAGTTTTCATTGGTGTTAAATGGCTCGATCAATGGGCTCTGGATCTTTGGGGGACGATTTGTGATAGGCGGGGGATTTTTTCTCCCGCGCATAATGCGCCTTGTGCTTTAACAGTGTATTTAGTCACAGGCGGCAGAAATTGTCATCCGGTTTAGAGCCGTCAATTGACTTGTAAATAACTACAGTAACATGAACGCAGGAAAGCCTCTTTTTTTGTTCTCTCCTAGTCCAGGATGGTCTGTCGTGATCGGTCTGTATTTGATTCATCAGAGTGTGGCTGTGTGTGCTTTGTCTGGTATTGCCTAGCTGTGTGCACTTTATCTGGTTTTGTTCATTGTTCTGTTAGAACAGAAGACTGACCTTCTTCCTTTGAGGTAACACAAAGGTGTCTTGCGAAGAAAACCTGGCGATGAACTCTGGCACACGTCACGCTATAGTCTATCTAACAAATTTAGAGTCCAGTGGCACCTTTAAGACCAACAAAGGTTTATTCAAGATATGAGCTTTCGTGTGCACGCAGACTTCATCAAATATATAGAATGGCAAAAAAACCCTTCAAACTTATAGCCAGAGAATGAATAGCAAATTAACATGCAGCATAATGATGATCAAGATATGCAAAGTGACACTAAACAACAAGTTAAGGTTATAGGGTCAACAGTTGTAAAGCAATACATATGTCAAAGTAGCAGATCTATATACTAATAGCCAAGTGCCCCCTGTGCATGTGGATATCTGAATCTGTACATCGGGGGCACTTGGGTGGCAGAGAGATTTTCCTGCACACTTGAGGGACTCCCCAGGTGTGCAGAAAAATCCAAAAACTGAAAAAAACCCTACACAGGGGATAGTTAAATCCTCCAAAAAGTAAAAGAGCGTTCCTTGCGTATGCGCAGAGAATGCTCTGGGAACTCTGTGGCAGGCCTGGCGGTTGGGAGGCATCCAAGCCTCATCGCCGGAGCCTAGTGGGAAGATCAGCAGCAAGTCCGGTGGCTGGGTTGTGTCCTGGCCTCACTGCTGGTGCCCGGGGGGGGGGGGGGGAGCTTATCTGTGGCCGCTTCCTCCTCAGCCATGAGGTCCTCCCATCCCATGAGTATCGTGTGTCCCTCTGCTTGTAAATGTCTAAAGGTGTTTTTTCTAATTGTGGGAAGTGACTCGGAATCTTCAGGAGACGCTTGATAGGAGAGAATAAAGATTCCCAGTCACTTCCCACAATTAGAAAAGACACCTTTAGACATTTATCTAGTAGTTTGGCATATGTATTGCTTTACAACCGTTGACCTTATTATTCATTCATTTATTTATTTATTTATTTGACTTATAGGCCTCTCTCCCCGCGACCTTATAATTTTAGCTTGTTATTTAGTGTCACTTTGCATATCTTGATCATCATCATGTTGCAAGTTAATTTGCTATTCGTTCTCTCTGGCTATTATATTGAAGCTTTTTTTTTTCCCATTCTGTGAATTTGATAGTGTGCATGCACGCGAAAGCTCATACCCTTAATAAACTTTTGTTGGTCTTAAAGGTGCCATTCTCTAAATTTGTTGGACTCTAAATTTGTTGTACTGCTTCAGACCAACATGGCTGACCAACTGGATCAACAGTCAATCAAATCAAAACAGTGGTCCGGCCGATGCTTCTCGGAAGCTCATTGGTGGGAGGGGCTGTGGCTCAGTCCCCGGTTCAATCCCCGTCATCTCCAGATAAAAGTACTAAAAAGCAGGCAATGTGAAAGACCTCTGCCTGAAGCCCTGAAGAGCCGCTGCCAATCTGAGTAGGCCACACTGACCTTGAAGGACCAAAGGTGGCGGCAGGCACTCCGGTGCTCACGAGCACCACACTGGCGACCCTGTTTTAATGGCACATATCAGTAAGGGACATAGTGAACGTCCACTGTTGAAAGCCAGAGCAAGGATACGGTCCGTTGCATATATGCCCCTGAATTTTTGTCGCACACAGTAATCGACGTTCCAGGCTGTCTGAATTCTCCAGGCGAACTCTTGTGTGGTTGGGCTTCGGCCTGTATTTCTGACCCCTCTGTCTTGGTTTGTGTTTCCTCCCCCTCGTCCAAAAAGTAACTATCAAGCGGCTATTGTACACTGGCGCTCGCAATATGAAAAGCGTAGCTGTGTTTCTTCTTCTGTGAACTCGCTGCCCCGGCTCCTGGCGGCGTGCCAGTCGAACAAGCCAACGGCTTTTCCCGCCAGTGACCTAAATTTCCTACCGGATTGTTCAGTGATAGCCAAGGCTTGTGTGAGGCAGCTGATGCGGCCTACCTTCTCCTCAGGGACTGTGGGAAATGACCTTGAATTCACCAGCTCTGATGTGCAATTGATCTGTGCACATTAAATATTTGTGTGTGGGTGTGTGTCTGTGTGTGTCAGCCTAGCGAATTCTTCCACTCTAAATAGGCGGGAATATAATTATGAAAGGGACACCGTCGTCTCAACTTTCCCCAGGATCGTGGTTAGAGTCGATAAACATTTGCAGGAGTTTGACATCCATCCAGTATTGAAATTACATGATTGGGGGGGGGGGGGGGCACATTACGTCTTTCTACACTTCCATTTATGCTGTACTAGAGAAACATAATTGCGTATGTAGGGTTTGCCAACCCCCAGGTGGGGCCTGGAGATCTCCCAGATCCATTACACACATGAACACAGGAAGGTGCCTCAGACTGCATCAGACCTTTGGTCCATCAACGTTCAGTATTGTCTACTCAGACTGGCAGCTGCTCTCCAGAGGTCTTTTTCACCACCTTCTACCTGATCCTTTTAACTGGAGATGCTGGGGATTGAACCGGGAACCTTTTGCATGCTAAGCAGAGAGCCAGTTTGGTGTAGTGGTTAAGTGCGCGGACTCTAATCTGGGAGAACCGGGTTTGATTCCCCACTCCTCCACTTGCACCTGGCTGGATGACCTTGGGCAAGCCATAGCTCTGTACCAGCTGTTCCCTCAAGGACAGCTTGGGAAAGAGCTCTCTCAGCCCACCTACCTCACAGGGTGTCTGTTGTGGGGAGGGGAAGGGAAAAGGAATTTGTAAGCCGCTCTGAGACGCCAAGTGAGTGAAGCGCGGGGTATAAATCCAATCTCTTCTTCTTCTCTGTCACTGAGCCAAGGCCCTTGATCTCCAGAGATCCATTCCCTGGGAGAAAATGGCTGTTTTGGAAGCGGTCTCTATGGCATCATACCCTCCCGAGGGCCTGCTTCTCCCCAAACCCTGCCTTCCCCAGGGATCACCCCCAAATATCCAGGGATTTCCCCTACAGCTTCACACATATAAATAAGCTTACTTGAGAGCCAGTTTGGTGTAGTGGTTAAGTGCGCAGACTCTAATCTGGGAGAACCGGGTCTGATTCCCCACACCTCCACTCACACCTGCTGGATGACCTTGGGCAAGCCATAGTTCTATCAGAGCTGTCCTTGAGAAAGAGCAGTTTCTGTCTGAGCTCTCTCAGCCCCACCTACCTCATGGGGTGTCTGTTGGGGGGAGGGGAAGGGAAAGGAGTTTGTAAGCCGCTTTGAGTGAAGGGTGGGGTATAAATCCAGTATCTTCTTCTTACTTACGTGCAGAACTTGCGTTTGTCACAATGTTTGCATACTTCTGTGTGTTCCAGAGTGGCCAACTCTGGGCTGGGAAATTTCTGGACACTTGGGGGTGGACCCTGGGAAGAATGGGATTCAAGGAAGGGAGGTACCTCAGCAGGGTATAATAGAATAAAGCCCACCCTGCAAGGCAGCCATCTTCTCCATGGAAGTTGATATCTGTAGACTGGAGATCAGGGGCTGTGGTGGCTCAGTGGTTAAGACACTGAACTGCAGACTGGAAGCTTGGTAGTGCGGCAGTTCGAGGCCCGAGTGCCGCGTGACAGAGTGAACTCCTGTCTCTGACCCCAGCTCCTGCCAACCTAGCAGTTTGAAAGCAAGAAATTGCAAGTAGATAAATAGGTACCGCTGCAGTGGGAAGGTAACTGCGTTCCGTATGCCTTGGTGTCTAGTCATGCTGGCCACATGACCACGGAGAAGTCTTCAGGCAGTGCTGGCTCTTCGGCTTGGAAACTGAGATGAGACTGCCCCCTAGAGTCAGATTCGACTGGCTTTCAAGCAAGGGAAATTTATAATCTGGAGATCAGTTGGGATTCTGGGAGATCTCCAGGCCCCACCTGGAGGCTGGCAAGCCTAGTCTGCCCTGTTGTTGAAGGACAAACTCATATTGAAAAATATGGGCTGCTAAGGCTAGGTTTTCTTACGTGAAGTTCTTGCGATGTGCAAGCACAGGTTTCCCTATGGTGGTTGGCTAGATATCAGACAAACACTTCTCCACGCGCTCCCAGCATCCCCCCATGGCGAAAACCATGCAGGCTGCAATGAGATCTGGATTTCATTGATATTTGGCAAGCGGTGAGGGCCCTGTATCCAAAGCCAGCTATGTGATGATCAAACTTGAGATGCCTTCATACAACCTACTATTCTCATACCCCATCTGATAATTGCAGGAAATCGCCCCAGGGAAAAATTTGTCTTCTGAATCCACTGCGTGCTATGGAGCATTGATTGAAAATCTAGATATTTTAATGACCCGCTGAATGTTGACGTCCTTTCGTTCTTTAAAAAAAAAGTGCTTGGAAAAGGACATTGAATGTCAGCTGTCACCATATGGTTGCCAACCTCCAGGTGGTATCGTTAGGAAAACAACCGTGATGTGATCACGAAGTCTTGGTTTAAACAATTAGGAAAATATATATTTTAATGTGTCCAGTGTATAGGTAAAAGGTAAAGGTTTCCCTTGCTTGAAAGCCAGTCCAATATGACTCTACGGATGCGGTGCTCATCTCCGTTTCCAAACTGAAGATCCGGCGCTGTCCAAAGATGTTTCCGTGGACATGTGGCTGGCATGACTAAACGCCGAGGCGCACAGAACGCTGTTACCTTCCCCCTGAAGCAGTACCTATTTATCTACTTGCAATCTCTTGCTTTCGAACTGCTAGGTTGGTGGGAGCTGGGACCAGAGACAGGAGCGCTCACTCTGTCATGCAGAAAAAGAGAAGAGACTGGATTTATACCCCGTCCTTCACTACCCAAGGGAGTCCCAGAGCGGCTTACAAACTCCTTTCCCTTCCCCTCCCCCCAACAGACACCCTGTGAGGTAGGTGGGGCTGAGAGAGCTCTGACAGAAACTGCTCTTTTTCAAGAACAGCTCTGAGAGAACTATGGTTTGCCCAAGGTCATCCAGCAGGTGCAAGTGGAGGAGTGGGGAATCAAACCCAGTTCTCCCAGATTAGAGTCCGCGCACTTAACCACCACACCAAACTGGCTTGGGTCTCGAACTGCTGAACTACTGACCTTCTGGTCTACCACTTGAGTCACTGCAGCAACAAGTCATTAAAGTTGATTCCTTTGAAGCAAAATGGTCTCAAATGTATGTTATGACAGTGCAGCCCTCATTGGACTGTTTCCCTTAAACTTTCATTAGATGTTGCAGTAAAAATATGAAAGGTGAAAGGTCTCATCTGATGAAAGTTTAAGGGAGACGGTCCAATGAGTTCTGTACCATCGTAAGATATATTTGAGACCATTTTGCTTCAAAGGAAACCGCTTTAAAGACTTGTTATATACTGGACACATTAAATATATATATATAAATTGTTTAAACCACGACTTCGTTATCATGTCACAGTTGTTTTCCTAACAAACTACAACCTCCAGGTGGTCGATGGTAATCTCCTGGGATTGCGACTGATCTCCAGGTGACAGACACCAGTTCACCTGAAGAAAATGGCCCTCTTGGAAGGTGGACGCTATGGCGTTATAGCCCATTGAAGTCTCTCCCCTCTCCAAACCCCGCCCTCCCCAAGCTCCACCCCCAAAATCTCCAGGTATTTCCCAACCCGGAGCCGGCAGCCCTGTTTGTCATTCTAGCCCAGTAGTTTGGCTTCTGGCAGTCCGTCTGTCTCTCGGATCTCAGATAGTGGACTGCCCATAGACCTGGTGGTTGAGATTATTGGGAGATGCCAGGCATTGGAACTGGGATTGCCCTGTCTGTAGCATATGTACTTTACTGTGGAGTTTAAGGGCCCTTCCTGGATTTTAAAGGTAGGAGCCCCTGACTGCTACAGAGGGCAGGATTTGAACTCGGGCCTGAAGATCCATTCAAAGCAAGAGCGCCGGGCTTTAGCCCTGTTCTCTGGGCTAAATGGGTACAGAGCCCTTCACTGTTGCGTACCGTGGGCTCTGAACAGGGAACTAAATGGCAAGTGACAGGTGTGCTTTCATTATAAATGGCTGGTCATCCTGACAATTGTCTGGGCCCATTTCGGTGTTTGTTTGACTAGGCCAGGGGCGGCCAGACTGTGGCTCGGGAGCCACATGCGGCTCTTTCACACATATTGTGCGGCTCCCGGGAGGCTTCCCATGTATTTGCTCTCTTTCTTTCTGTCTCTCTTCCTTCATCCCTCTCCCACCTTCCTTCCTTCCTTCCTTCCTTCCTTCCTTCCTCCCTTCCCACCTCTCTCTCTCTCTCTCAGACACATAAATATCATTAGACAAATAAATAGCATGATCAGTATCTGTTTTTCGCCTTTTTTATTTCTGGCAGTCTCATTTAATGTTAATAAAAAGCAAATTTGCATATTTTTCAATAAAAACTTGTGTGTAATATTTGTTCATGTCTTGTGGCTCTCAAACATCTGACGTTTCGTCTGTGTGACGTTAAGCAAGTTTGGCCACCCCTGGACTAGGCAAATGCCATGCTGCCATTTTCAGCAGCATCCCCGTGTCGATCATGTCACATCTGCTGGGTCTAAAAACCTCAAATACGCCTGTGCTAAAGGGTAGCAGTACCTTTCTTACAAAAGCTCCAGGCCAGTTTGGCTGGAGGTCCTGGAGGGTTTTTTTGTGTGCGCCATCTTCTGGGCATGGAACATCGGCCCCTGGCGGTACTGGGGGGGGGGAGGTATTTGTGAACTTCCTGCATTGTGCAGGGGGTTGGACTAGATGACTCTGGGGGTCCCTTCCAACTCTATGATTCTATGAAAACAATAGGGTACCAATTCCCAGTTGAGAAATACCTGGAGATTTTGAGGTGGGGTTTAGGGAGGGGGAGGGACTTCAGTGGAGTATAATGGCACAGAGTCCACCTTCCAAAGCAGCCATTTTCTCCGGGGGAACTGATCTCTGTCGCCTGGAGATTCATTTGTAATCAATGTTCCCTCTAAGCTGTGGAGTCTTGTGAGCAAAAATTCCACTTTGCGAGCTACTGGCATTAAAATTGTGAGCGAGCGATTTGGCTACTGCATAAATTAGCCTGCTCTGGAGCCCTCCTTCCTGAGCGAAGACAAAAGTCTGTGAGCTGGAGGCTAAAAACCTGTGAGCTAGCTCACACTCACTCAGCTTAGAGGGAACCCTGGTTGTAATCCTAGGAAATCTCCAGCTAACACCTGGAGGCTGGCAACACTACAAAGCAAGCAGTTTCTTTTCTTGGCCTAATATTTTGCTCCTTAGATCTTTTAATCTGGGAAGTAGCTAAACTCTATTCTCTCCTGCTCGGAATCTAGCCTTCTGTGCACTGGAAGGATGAATGCAACCCCCAATGCATCCTGTTTTAAACTGCAGACGACGCTTCCCATACAAATGGTTCATTTCCTACTCATTCGGTACCTCTAAACAAATATATGTAGATATTTGCCATGGAGTTCTTCCAGTTATTTGGTAGAGTTCATCAGCAAGTGTCAGGAATTGGGCTCAGCGTATGGGAAATCTCTTTCAGCCCCAAGGAGTAATTGTGAATCGCTTGGAACAATTCAATTTATCTTGAAGGCTTGGCAAATGGAGAGACACACAAGCCCATTTCTGATATCGTCCTTTTGTTTGCGTTTTTGTCTTTTTCAGGACCAAGAAGAAAATAAAGGAGCTACGAGTTGGCCGGAGTTCTACATCGATCAGCTTAACTCCATGGCTGCCGTAAGTGGAGTGTCCAAAGATGGCTTTTTAAAGTTATGTTAAAAAGAAAAAGAACAACATTTTGAACATGAAGGATAAGATTGTGTATAAAACTTTGAGGTGCCATGCCTAGGTAGTCCAAATTCAGCAGGTGGGGAAGCCGAAGACTGTGAAACGTATAAATTCGTTTGATTTTCTCTATTTTGTCTAATATCATTGTGCCTTGCTAGTCATGGAGGACAGTTAATGAGCTGTCCAGTAGCGCAGAATCCCTCCCTACCTGCGTTCTGGGAAACTGAATTCAACTTCCCAGTTCTTCAGCTCAGCAGACATAATCTACGCCTTGGGGTCCCCAACCTTTTTTGAGCCTGCAGTAGGACTGCCGGGGGCGGGGTTGTTTGTTCAAAGGGCCCCCGGCCTGCTGGCCCAGATCCAGCCGGCAGGGGGAACCCTGCCCCCAAAGTGCCTGGATCAAGCTGACGCGCCCAGCGCAATGACATCACAGCCGGAGGGGACGTCACCTGAAGGGGACGTCATTGCTCTGGGCACATCACCGGGGGGATGCTTTAGCATTCGGCCTGAAAACTCTATGGTATCATAGAGTTTTCAAGCGGAATGCTAGAGCATCCACCGGTCACGTGCCTAGCGCAATGACATCAATTCCAGGTGTCGTGATCACGGTAGTGCGTGTGTATGTTCCAGACCGGGACCTACTGTCCCCCCCACCGCCACCACAGGTAAGCGACCTGGCAACCCTTGCCTGCAGGCACTTTTGGAATGGTGATGGGAACAGCCACAAAATGGCTGCCACAGGAGGCGGAGCCAATTGCAAAATGTCAAAAAGGTGAGGCTAGTAAAATATATTAAATATACTGCACATATAAACACATACAATATTTCAAGAGTATGTAACGTACATCATAGAGTCTCGCAAACCACGGAATGATAATCCTTAAAAGAAACGCTAAATAGTCCACAAGCGCAAGCCCTCCAAGGGGCAGTGGCGGTCTACAGAAAAAATAGTGTCCAGTATACCCCGATGGTATCGTATGTGATGCTCAGACCGTTTCAAAGAAAATCCTTCATCAAAAGGGTATAATAAGTCAAGGTAGGAACAATGACAGTGCCCAAATCAAAGTTCTGTTCTGTATTAAGCAGAGTCCAAAGCCTCTTAACAAGTTCATAGCCCAATGGTATCAAATCTAGCAGGCAAAAAGACTCTTATGCAGGGTTTTCCTGTCTTGCGTTAAACTGCTCTCGGTCAGGGCTGAATCCTGGAACTGTCAGTGCTCGACTCTTCTCAGCTGGGGCTGAAATCAGGCTCAACTCAGTCGAGGCAGAAATCTGACTGACCCTCTCCTCAGCATGCAAGACTTTCTCTGCTCAGCCAGTGCTAACAAATCGGATTGCTTGGAGCAGCCTGTCACTCAAGGCCCTCTGCTTCTATGAAGAATTACCCCATCACAGTCCTTTACCTGCTTGTAAAGCACTTCTGTGCTTCTAAAAGTGCAGTCCGTCAAAGATCGCCTGCTCCAGGTTGGGAAACTCCAGGTTGGGTGGAACCTAGGAAGGAAAGGGACCTCAGTGGGGTACAACACCACAGAGTCCACCCTCCAAAGCAGCCATTTTCTCCGGGGAAACTGCTCTCTGTAGTCTAGAGATGAGCTGTAATTCTGAGAGATACCCAGGTCCCAACTCAGGCCCATAATCAGGATTTTTTAAGTCAGGGGACATTTGAATTTCTTAGGGAGCACTGATCTTAATTAAATTAATCCCGTGGAGATGGCTGTGACACCCAGGCTGTATGGGAAGTTGGGGGGGCCTTACTAGTAAGTCGGGGGGCCTAGCCCCGAGATGCCCCATTGTAGTTAAGGGCCTGTCCCAACTAGAGGCTAGCATCTCAGCTGCTTTTCACATTTGCAGAATTCCTACTCAAGGAGGCGCTCGGCCTTCTGGGGAAAGGGCTGTCCTGTGTTTACGAGTGGGTCTACTCCAACGGGCAGAAGCATTTTAGACCAGGTTGTCCTGGCCCGGATAAAGCGCTTGGGGTTACTAGACATATTACAGGCCACGATTTGTGCTGGAAAGGCCAGGACGGGATGGGCTCCCTTTCTCCAGCTGTCCAAGCAACTGCGGTGGTGGCACAGTGCCATGGCGTGTGTTTGCCGAAGAGAGGGAAAGATTAGCCTCTGCAAACCCTCTAACGACTTCAACAAGAGCCCCTTGATCAAAGACAACAGACGCAGCTTGTCTTGAGAGCACTGATTTATAGGCCCTTAGGGGGAGTGTTACTCGGTTACGCCAACGGGAGTGAGCCTCTCCCCCCAGGGGCAGCTGGAATTTTTATGAGGGTTATGCAGGGTTCTCCTTGCAAGCTTAGTGTCCGCAGGCCCTTCGACCAGGAGGAGGGCTGGAACCATTAACCTGCAGGGCTGCCTCATGCCTGCCGGGTGGGGGGTCTGAGACCAGTGGAGGCGCACGTATATTTTAAAGAAGAAAGCTGCAATGTGTACTCATGCCAGCATGCCTCATAACTGATGCTGCAGCGATAGGGTCGCCCGGTCGCCTGTGGCTGCTGACAGGAATGGCAGAGTAGGATTGCCGGATCCAGGTTGGGAAACTCCTGGAGATTTGGGGGTGGAGCCTGCGGAAGACAGGGACCTCAGTGGGGTACAGTGCGCTGGAGACATTTCCCCACTTACCGTGACCCATACCCCTCCGCAGCAGAGCTCGAGGCCAAACCAGCTCTCCTTGCCCCTTATGGTTGTCAGCTCTGTGTTGGGTAATCCCTAGAGATCTAAGGGAAGACTAGGGTTGCCAAGTCTTACCTTCATAACAGCGGGGGAGTCCCGAGCGCGCGCCACGATGACATCACCCAGGAGTGGATGTCATCACGCTGGGCACATTGCCGGGGCGACACTCTGGTAATCGCCCTAAAACTCTATGGTACCATAGAGTTTTCAGGGCGACTTCTAGAGCGTCACCCCAGCGACGTGCCCAGTGTGTTGACGTCGCTTCCGGGTGACCGTCATCACAACAGGCATGTCGGTTCGGGGGTGGGTTCCCCCTGCCAGCCAGATCCCAACCGGCAGATTGGGGACCCATTCAGTGGGGGAATCCCTGCCCCCTGGGAGGACTTGGCAGCCCTAGGGAACACCCTGGAGAGGGCCTGTGTTTGGGGAAGGGAGGCACCTCAGTAATGGGTACGATACCCTCATATAGGCCCTTGCGGTCCACATTAGGACTGGTTTCCCCCCAGTTACTTGCAAGCCGGATAAAAGCCCTGGATGGGCTCATTCCAGCCCCTGGGAACTATGTCTGACATGTCTGCCATGCAGTCCACCCTCCAAAGCATCCATTTTCTCCAGGGGAACTGATCTCTGTAGTATCAGATCCGTTGTAATTCCAGGGGATCCCTAGAGCCCACCTGGAGGCTGGCATCCCTATCTCCCAGCAGGTTTGTGCTCTGGAACCGTCTCCAAGCTCTTCTCTTAACACTTTTCTTAAGTGCGAATTCCCATGGGAGCAGTGCGTTAGTCTGTTGCTGGAAATGAATAAACACCAGGAGTCTAGTAACATTTTATCACGAGCTACAAGTCTCATTTTATTTTAAGAGTGGCGATCGTAATTAGATAACACCTTCACTGCTCCCTGGATTAACATATATTTTACTGTCCTGGAATTTATTATTATCACTAGGTCCACCCCCCCCCCATAAGTTAGCCATCCCCCCCCCCCACACACACACAATAGGTTAGCCATGTTGGTCTGCAGTGGAACAGCAAGATTTGAGACCAGTGGGGCCAGTTTGGTGTAGTGATCGAGAGTACGGAGTCTAATCTGGAAAACCGGGTTTGATTCCCCACTCTCCCACATGCAGCCAGCTGGGTGACCTTGAGTCAGTCACAGCTCTCAGAGCTGTTCTCTCAAGAGCAGTTTCTGGCAGAGCTCTCTCAGGGGAGGGGAAGGAAATTTTAAGCCATTCTAAGACTCCAAGGGAAGGGCGGGGTATAAATCCTCCTCCTCCTTCTGGGTTTTTGGTGTATTTGTCTTCAAAACTCAAAGCTCCCTTCTCTGACGAAGGAAGCTTTGAAAGAGTCAAAAGTCTCTTTTTAAAAAAAAAAATTGTATGTTCTTTTGTAAGTAAAGGATATCCACCTGTACACATAGGTGCCTTTAAAAATCAGGGTGTATAAATGTGTTTGCGAGGCTGGGCAAGTGTGTTCCTAGAACCCCTCTCTCTGTCACATGGGAGCCGATGTGCTGATCCGAGAACCAGTGCATGTGACTTGCCTGGCGTGTAACTCGAGCTGTGATTCTGGGTTCACGAAGCAGGTGAAGTCGCTGCTGTGACAGCCCTTGGCTATTGTTCACTGCGAGATGTGTATCCGGGCTGACATTTTTATTTATAAAAGACAGGCAGCACAACTCAGATCTGTACAATAAAATCCCTCTCAACTGGAAGGGATAAAATCCCTCTCAACTGGAAGGGATAAAATCCCTCTCAACTCCCCATAGTCCAGAATTGCTTAATTCTTGCTGTAGCTCTTTTTCCTGTGGTTTTTTTTTTTTTTTTGGAAAGGGGAGTTGCTTTTTCACACGTTCATAGTTTCTCTTTATTTAATCCTTGTGAAGAAGAAGAGAATTGGATTTATATCCCGCCCTTCACTCACTTGGAGTCTCAGAGCGGCTTACAAACTCCTTCCCCTCCCCCTCCCCACAACAGACACCCTGTGAGGTAGTTTAGTTTAGTTCTAGTTTTGTGTTTAGTTTTAGTGTTTTAGTTTTCGTTTTATTGACAGCGGAAGCCAGCAATTAACATTTAAAACACAACGAAATTAATAGATCCAGTTGGTCAGCCGTGTTGGTCTGAAGCAGCCCAACAAATTTAGAGCTCATTGGCACCTTTAAGACCAACAAAGGTTTATTCAAGGTAATTGATTAATTAAGCTAAAAAAAAATAATAGGTAGTAAGAACCCCTGTAAAAGAAGCTTAGAAACAGCCATAAAACACTTTTTAAAAAATTCTTAAAAGACAGGCAGTTAATAGTGAGATGATTGACATTTAACTTGCTGCGTTATTATAGATTTTCTATTTCTTGAAGCTAGCCGTCCCTATCTAGCCACTTGATCTGTTCTAAATTTTCAGTGCCTTCGTTACAGCAGGTCCCGAATGTATGAATTCCACTCGTACACCGTCAAAGATTGCCAAAACAATGTATTAAACAATTATAAAGCTGGTGGTGTCACAACAGCAACATAAATGCGTACCGTAACTATAATAAGGCATAAGGTACAATATTTCCTCCTCTGAAGACAAGACATAAAGTCCACGTAATCAGTGTAACTCGAAAAAAAGAATCCACGTAGTCATAACATTTTCTAGCCTTTGCAAAGACGCCCGTTCTAGAGACTTAGAACAGGGGTGGGCAATTGTTTTGGCTCGGGGGCCACTTTGTGGGAGCGGAGGTTAGCGGAGGGCCGCACCTTTTAAAATGATGGTGTTCATTAGTTAATGCTGCATTTCAGAAAAGGTATAAATTGTATCATAAAAACCAATAAATGTAAATTAAATAAAATAGTGGCAGTTTTATTCAATTTATTTATTGTGCTAATTTCATATCATCTATAGCTGCAAGCACATTTAATTTTAGAATCAGTTTAATGAGACAAATGTACCCTATCACACTTTTCTACAATTTTCTCTGTGCTCCGGGCCCAATGAGGGCCTGACTGAAACCACGTGGCCGACTGTCTTGGCGGGCCGCAAAAAACTCTGTGGCGGGCCGCATGTGGCCCGCGGGCCGCAATTTGCCCACCCCTGACTTAGAAGATGCGTTTCCTTCGACTTCTTCAGTTTGCCAGCTGTGTAAGTGGAACCTGATTTCAGCAATTTCAACGGATTTCAGCAATTTCAACGGTTCGTACTATAAGAAGCGACTCATAGGTTCTCCTGTGTTTTCTACTAGTGGAATTCATACATTTGGGACCTTTGTGACACTAGTCTTTTCTCCTTGTTGTCTGGATTTACTGTTTGTTACAGCAGGGGCATATATGTTCCTCAGACGGGATTGACATTCCTCAAATGGGATTGTGGCATTCTTAACCTCAACATGCTTACTCTCAGTTATCCTGTCTGAGCGTCTGGAACGTCTCCAGAGGTGGTGGAAAGCTCCGTCAAGTCACAACTGACTTCTGGCGACCCTGTAGGGTTTCCAAGGCAAGAGATGTACAGAGGTGGTTTGCCACTGCCTTCCTCTGCGTAGCAACCCTGGATTCCTTGGTGGTCTCTCCTCCAACTACCAACAGGGGGCATCACTTCTTAGTTTCCAAGGTCTGATGAGGTCAGGCTAGCATCATAGAGTTGGAAAGGACCTCCAGGGTCCCAACCCCCTGCACAGTGCAGGAAATTCACAAATACTTCCGCCCGCCCCCCACCCCCACGCCCGCAGTGACCCCTGCTCCACACCCAGAAGATGACATAAAAACCTCCAGGATCCCCAGCCAAACTGGCCTGGAGAAAAATGGCTTCCTGACCCCAAAGTGGCGATCAGCATTTCCCTGGGTGTATAAGACAGGGCCATGAGAACTAAACACTGAGGCAACCCTTCCTGCCCTCCCTCTCGTGATCTGCCTAAATTCACAGGATCAGCATTGCTGTCAGATGGCTATGGAGCCTCTGTTTGAAAACCTCCAAGGAAGGAGAGCTCCCCCCCCCCAAGGAAGCCTGTGCCACTGAGGAACCGCTCTAACTGTCTGGAAGTTCTTCCTAATGTTTAGCCTGGGCCATTCGGGTCAGGGTGGAACATCTCTAGCTAGTCTTATTTCAGATGCATAAATTGTGCTTACTGAAAATCCTGCCTGTGCATGGGACGAACCTTTTGGGGGTGCTTCCTTGACTGCAGCACGCAGGGCAGCCCGACCCCGTGAAATATTTTAATTTATCTCCCCCCTCGCTTGTGGTTAAAATCTGGACATAACTTGCGAAACTGCGTTCCTCAGATGTGGGCGGCGTTCTGCTGGAGCCGTAAAACGCCTTGCAAAATGTTCACGGTCCCTGTTGAACATAAAACACTTCGGCTGCGCGCTCGGCGGAGAACCTTGCCCCCAATGAATTTTTACGGGGGGGGGGGAGGGATTGCTGGCATGGAAGGATGACATCACTAGTTAAACATTTCTGGAGGGCAGCTTCCTCCTTTAACCGTCCTGGTGACAGCTGTCCAACCGCATCACTGTCTCAGGCGGCTTTAGCGGGAACAACAAGAACTTCTTTGCCTTTTTTTTTTTTGCCCTCCCAAGAAATCACCTGATTAGGGGGTTGGAACACCTTCTCTTTGAGGAAAGACTGAAGAGTCTGGGGCTTTTCAGTTTAGAAAAGAGGTGATGAAGAAGAAGAAGAAGAAACAGTAACAACAACAACAATAATAATAGGATTTATACCCGCCCTTCACTTGGAGTCTCAGAGCAGCTTACAATCTCCTTTTCCCTTCCCCTCCCCACAACAGACACCCTGTGAGATAGGTGGGGCTGAGAGAGCTCTTTCCAGGACTTCCCTTGAGAGAATGGCTCTGACAGAACTATGGCTTGCCCAAGGTCATCCAGCAGCTGCAAGTGGAGGAGTGGGGAACCCAGGGCCTCCTTCCCTCGAATCCCATGACCCACCATTGATCGAGTACCTAGCCTGTGGTGGAATGTGCCCACTCTGGCCTGAAGGCCCTGTTCCATCCTGCCCTCCTAGGTTTTTCAAAACACCTGGAGAGGCTATTCTTCCATTCTCAGGGTAGCCCACAACCACCACCTGACTTTTGCTGGTAGTACCCTCTGAGTGGGTCAGGATTCCCCGCTTCCCTTCCAAGTTCTGAGGCCTTTGCCTCGGTGTCTCCCACTGCCCAGTGCCTGGTCACCACGGGGACAGTTTACTGCCTCATTTGCCCCTGGAGGAACAGCCGTATGGCCAACTGCCTGCCGTCCCCTGGTGCTCCTTTTTAAAATAACATGTCTGAGATGGTGGAGGTCTGTGTGGTATAGAGAACCACTGCCAGCTTCAAAAGTTATAAAGCATTTTTTAAGAAGAAGATGTTCAGAAGTATACTTTTAGTACAGCACCAGATTAGAGCAAGGGATGCAAAAGAAAGGAGTAAAAAGACAACCCTCTGTTCCTCTCTCTGTACATGCCCTATCAGATGTTAAAATATAGGACAGGCTGTTTAGCTTTAAGAAGCTACAGATCTCTACAGAGTTGCCATTACGTTGAAGCTGCCTTCTGCTGTCCCCGCCAACCACATGGCTGCCTCCTTAGTTGGAAGTCCTGCCTGCTCTCATGGCCTCAGCACATAAGGAAAAGAGTTGCAAGGAGTTTATATCATATCTGTTTCTCCACCCACTGACCAGGTCATGCCCGGTCAGAGAAGCATTCCCTAGGGCTTCTTCCTGAAGATTATTCCTGGATCCATCCTAGCCTAAAGTCCTCCAATCTCTGTTCCCTGCTTAAGGAAGGGGAAGAGCTTGATCCACCCATTAACTCCTACCAGATCAATTAATTTTTGCATGGAGGTAAGCTGAGGTACATCTGGGAAACAATTGGGCTCCCCCCCCCCCCCCCCGGCCTGGTCTCTGCCCAGAGAAAACAAGATGGTTAAAACACAACGTGGAGGTTTGGCTCACTTCAAGCCTCCCAGGGAAAAAAAGCATTTCTTCACGTAGCCCCTGGTGGTTGTGGACCACTGTGAGATACTTGCCAGCGACTTGGCCTTAACTGGTCTTTTCCCCCTCCTCTCTGTTGCAGAGAAAATCGTTGATTGCTTTGGAAAAAGAAGACGAAGAAGAGAGGAACAAAACCATAGAGAGCCTGAAGACGGCGTTAAGGACCAAACCTATGAGGTAAATGCTCCTTGTACTGTTATCAGAATCCTTGCTTCCCCCTCCCTGGTTCTCCTGCATAAGGGTTTATCTGCTGATCTTTCATAACCGTTTCTATGAAATTCCGATCTATGCAAAGTTTGCTGGAGTTAACGAAGAGGGCCAAGGGAGTTGCTAGATTTTCCTGTTCTATAATACAAGACTCCGCATTTATTTATTTATTTATCTTTATTTTTATACCCCGCCCTCTCCACAAGCGGGCTCAGGGCGGCTTACAAGGGCACAATGCCAGATAAAACATCATAAAACAAATTTAAAATCAACAATAACAATAAAAACTCCAAGGTTACAAGGATGTCACAGTAGATTTCCAATAAAGTGCATACTAATTTCCAATAAAGTGCTTCCATTCTTACAATCAGATGGCTTCCTATCAGGTTAGGGGCCCACCAACCACAATCAGGTCTGGATTGCATTCAGGGCCGGCTCACACTGTAGACATTATTGCAGTGGGGATTGCTGCTGTTATTATTGGTGGCGGCTCCTAATTAAAAGCCTGGCGGAAGAGCTCCGTCTTGCAGGCCCTGCAGAACTGCATTAAGTCCCACAGGGCCCTGATCTCCTCTGGGAGCTCGTTCCACCAGGTTGGCGCCGCCACCAAAAAGGCCCTGGCCCTGGTCCCAGTAAGCTTGGCTAGGGACTGTGCTAGGGAATCCAGCGTTTGCCAAGATAATTTGAGAAGTGTGATTAATCTTTAAAATCAGTAATTAAAGTCAGAATCTCAGACTTTGAAAACAGAATACCATTTGAGTCCAGTGGCATCTTTAAGACTGACAAAGTTTAATTCTGGGTATAAGCTTTTGTGTGCATTCACACTTCTTGAGGTACATTGAAACCAGACCATTACATATGTGGGGGGGGGGGGGGGGGTTAGTTGCCAGAAAGGGCAAGTTAGAGTCAAGATGTGTAAGTAACTGAGCAATAAGTATAGCTAAGATTGGATTAGAGCAGTTGGTAAGACCTTTGAAAAGCAGCAAATTAGCATAGAGATAATAAGAGTTAACAATCAGAAGTGAGAACTAAGTTTGAGACCCGTGGCACCTTTAAGACCCACAAAGTTTAATTCTGGGTATAAGTGAGGTCTGAGTGATTTAGTGTGTGTAGTGAGATAAGAACCTGATATCTATGTTAAGCCCTGGGGCTTAACATGAGTGTTGTAATAATTTGTAATATTAAAAATCTCCTGTTCCAATCTGTTTTTGAAATTCCTTTGCAAAAAAAATCCCCAGCTACTTTGAGGTCCCCCACTAAGTGTTCTGGGAGGCTAAAATGTTCTCCTACAGATTTCTCAGTGTTGTGATTCTTGATATCAGATTCGTGTCCATCTTTTGAAAACCTTAAAACTCTGAAACTATCTGAAAAATAAGACTTGGAACATATTTAGCTCTGGAAATCTTGCGGCGGCAGAATTTTAGTCTTTAGCAGCCTCTGTCGGACCTCAAAAGCCCACCTTAAAAATGCTCATTGAATTTAGCATGGGTGTGTCTTTCTCCATCAGATTCACCACTTGCCTCCAAATTACTGATATTTTTAAAAAAGATCTGCTTTTTAAATAAGTCTGTGGTGTGGTTGTACCGAACAAATCATTTACTTTTCTTTAGCCAGTCTTCTTTGTTTGAGGAGGAATTACCCCCCCCCCCCCCCGGAGCCATTTTTCCTGCGTATAGAACTGGCTTTTTATTCTTTTTGATTCTCTTGTTAATTCCACGTATAAAAGCCAATTAAAAAATAAAGACGAACACATTTAGGGTGACATAACTGAGCTCACTTACTCAGATGCTGGAATAAATTTTGTTAGCATTTAAGGTGCAGGGGCGTGTGAGAAAGAATTTAGCGTGTCTGAATTAAAATGGAGCCAATGCAAAAATTACCAGTTTCCTCCTGTCTCCCTGCAAGTGTTGCTGCAATATTCCTTTCTGAGCAGAGCTTGTTTTCTGGGGAAAGAGGTGCTGGAAGAGGGAAATGAAGTTTTCGATCTGTATACTTGAAAACTCATGAACTTTAAAACATTTTTAAAAGAATTTTGTTGAAGAGGTTCCAGAACTCTGTTCCGGTGCATTCCCCCAGAAAAAAAGCCCTGCTTTTGAGTAATTTTTTTAAAGTTAAAGAACAAACTTTTTGCCATTTTTCGCACTAATGGCTTTGGCGGAACGCTATCTAAAGATGTATTTTATCCACCTGACTTGCAAGCCAGTGGATCTTCCAAGTCCCTTGTGTGGTGCACTGAACCAATTGTGTATATTGTTAATGCGTCATTGTACACCACACAACTGTGGGCCTGGTTTGTGAGACGATTGCCTTTTTTTGATAACATCCAGAGCTGTTTGTGCTCCTTTGGAACGGGAAAAAAAGACTGCCCTGAATTACGTTGTGCAAACCAAGGGTGTTTGCATAGATTTGCACGCTTTGCATAATTTATCCGGCATCTGCTAGCCACAAACGCGGTTGTGCCAGAGAATGGAAGGTCTGCCACTTCGCTGCCGGTTGTTCTGGCTGGCACCTCGCCAGCTGCCTGGGCTTCTGAGATTGTCTGGTGTCGCTCATCCGTGCTGGAGCTTTGCTCCGTAGCCAAGGAGGCTCCCGACCGGATGGGTGTTGGGCGATGACATACAAAAGCCGTCATTCACACGCCGTTGCGTTTTGGATCCGCTGCCGAAACCAGCACTTCTGGGATGCCCAGTGCAATCCCGTGCGGAGTGACTCCACTCAGTGGGCCAGCTCCACAATGGGCTCCGGTGGGAATAATCACGCCTCGGATTGTTTCGGAGTGTACAATGGATCGGTGATGCAGCATGGACACTTTTGCAATGCTGTATTTTCCTGTGGGAAAATTTTCTGCCCCGCTTATGTAAATACGGTTGGTTGTCAGGGCTGTTGCGCTGGAAATCAGTCAGGTCAGCAGGGCTCATTTCATAGCAGGAGCTCCTCTGCATATTAGGCCACGCACCCCTGATGTAGCCAATCCTCCAAGAGCTTATAGTAGCCCCTGTAAGAAGAGCTCTGTAAGCTCTTGGAGGATTGGCTACATTAAGGGTGTGTGGCCTAATATGCAAAAGGAGCTCCTGCTACGAAATGAGCCCTGCAGGTCAAATGGGCTAAATGTGGGATACGATGCATGGACAGACCCCTGATAGAGCCAATGTGGTGTAGTGGTTAAAGTGTCAGACTAGGATCTGGAGAACCAGGTTCAAAGCCCCCCTCTGCCATGGGAGCTTGGGCCAGTCACACATACTCAGCCTAAGAGAGCCAGTTTGAGGTAGTGGTTAGGAGCGTGGACTCTAATCGGGAGAACCGGGTTTGATTCCCCACTCCTCCACACATGCAGCTTCTGGTATGACCTTGGGTCAGTCACAAGTTCATTCAGAGCCGTTCTGTCAACAGCAGTTCTTGAGAGAGCTCTCTCAGCCCTACCTACCTCACAGGGTGTCTGTTGTGGGGAGGGGAAGGGAAAGGAGATTGTAAGCGGCTCTGAGACTCCTCCAGGTAGTGAAGGGTGGGGTATAAATCCAATCTCCTCCTCCTCCTCCTCCTCCTCCTCCTCCTCCTCCTCTTCTTCTTCTTCTTCTTCAATCAAGGAAGCCAGGGCCCTCAGTTTGCAAGACCTGAGCATGGCTGTTAGCGATAGGTCACTCTAATTCATGGGGTCACCATAAATCAGCAGCGACTTGAAGGCGCATAACACATTCACTTTCACCTTATATATTCTGCTAGCCATCTGTGGATACTTAAATCTGTGGATTGGGGCCACACTGGCAGAAAAGGTTTGCAGAAAAATCTGCAAAAAGTGAAAAATACATTGGTGGATTAAATCTCCCTCCAAACAAAAGCACGCACAGGCAACACACCTACCTCCTCATTTGGCAGAGCCTGAAATCTGTGGTGGCAACAGCAGCAGGGGCTGGGGGTTGTGCTGGGCCCCGCCGTGGAGGCCGGGAGTCTTACCAGGACCCCTGGTGGCGGCAGCAGTGGCGGAGGGGAAGCTAAGAAGGGGAAGGAATCCTCCTGTGGGTATCATGGGTCCCCCCTAGTTATTATAAGTTCCCTTGAGCATCCTCACAAGGGGCCGCAGTGGCCCAGAAGTTAAGACGCTGAGCTGCAGACTAAAAGGTCTGTAGTTTGGCAGTTCGAGACCCGAGTGCCGCGTGACGGAGTGAGCTCCCATCTCTGGCCCCAGCTCCTGCCAACCTAGCAGTTCGAAAGCAAGAAATTGCAAGTAGATAAATAGATACCACTTTGGTGGGAAGGTCACAGTCTTCTGTGCACATCAGCATCTAGTCATGTTGGCCACATGACCACAGAAACGTCTTCGGACAGCGCTGGCTCTTCGGCTTGGAAACGGAGATGAGCACCACCCCCTAGAGTCGGATTCGACTGGTGTTTGGACAAGGGAAACCTTTACCTTGCGCATCCTCAAGGGCAGGGATTTGGGGAGGGATCGGACTATTCTAAACACGTGTTTACGATGTTGTCGTCTTTGCCAGGTTTGTAACCAGATTCATTGACCTGGATGGCTTGACGTGCATCCTGAACTTCCTGAGGAGCATGGACTATGAGACCTCGGAGTCTCGGATACATACCTCTCTCATCGGGTGCATCAAAGCGCTGATGAACAACTCTCTTGGGAGAGCTCACGTCCTGGCCCACTCGGAGAGCATCAACGTCATTGCTCAGAGTCTGAGCACGGAGAACATAAAGACGAAGGTGGCAGTGCTGGAAATCATGGGCGCTGTGTGCTTGGTTCCCGGCGGTCACAAGAAGGTGCTGGAGGCCATGGTGCATTACCAAAAATA
The DNA here is from genome assembly GCA_029233225.1 of Lepidodactylus listeri. NCBI lineage: Eukaryota > Metazoa > Chordata > Lepidosauria > Squamata > Gekkonidae > Lepidodactylus > Lepidodactylus listeri. The sequence continues at coordinate 93,322,872 of JARCFY010000011.1, read as the reverse complement.
CGCCAGCGAAAGGACTCGCTTTCAGGTACAGAGCGTCGCATCGCTGTGCACTGTTTTCGCCATTTGTCTCAGTTCGGTTGGAGGAGGGGAATTCGGCTGGAGAAGTGGGAATTCTCTGGGGGAGAGGGGAATGTGATTTTGAGGAGCTTCGTTCCCCGAGGTCCCCTCGTATCTTTTTGGCCCACTGTTGACTTTCGTCAAAGAGGTTTTGTAGGTTTCTGAACCAACAGAAAAACCTGCAGAACCTGTTTAGTAGAGGCGAAAATGGCGTGAACGGACACACGTTTGCAAGCAATCTGTCTTCCATTCTCTGGGGTGAAAACCGCTCTCTCCCGCCCCACACACATAATTTATTTGGGGATTTTAATCCCACCCTCCCTAAATGGGCTCAGGGCAGGTCACAACGAATCGAGTCAAAGACTCGTTACAGTAAATCACATTAAAATAATAAAAACAATGAACAATAAAATTGGTGGTAGCAATATAAATCTATTAGGGCCCCCAAGTGGAATCAGATGGGCCTAGTCAAGTGTGTCTGCACTCAACTTCTCTAATTACAGAAGTGAGCATTTGGGGGCTTCTCTTATGTTCTTAACATCGCTTGGTTTTACGGGGTCACTATAAGTTAGTTGCGACTTGACAGCAGCCCCCCAGAAAAGCCAAGAAACCTCAAGATGCTACTTAACTATGCAGAGCCATGAATTGTCCAGAGGTTTTTCCTTCCTTTTCTTTTCTTTTTTTTCACTTGTGTGATTCATTGGATTCAGGTCTTTTAACATTTGGATGTGTTGTGCGTTTGGAAGAGCCTGAACACACACAAAAAAGTTTCAGATCGTTTCCCCTAATACGTCTCCCTTGTCCCCGATCTTATTCCCCCCCCCCCCCCGCTGTATATTTCACAGACGTTAATAAATGACCTGGATAGAAGCACGGGGCGCTATCGAGATGAAGTGAGCCTCAAGACGGCCATTATGTCCTTTATCAACGCAGTCCTGAGTCAAGGCGCAGGCGTGGTGAGTTCGGCAGGCGATGGAGAGAGCGGCTTTGATTAGATTTGCTGTTTGAAGGATATGGGATGCGAGCAGGGTTGGGGAATACCTAGAGGTTTTGAGGGTGGAACATGGGGAGGGCGGGGCTTGGGGAGGGGAGGGACTTCAGCGGGGTATAATACCATAAGATCCACCTTCCAAAGCAGCCATTTTCTACAGGGGAACTAATCTCTTATCGCGTGGAGATTAGTTGTAATCTCAGGAGATCTTCAGATACCACTAAAGATTGGAACCTTAGATGTAAGAACCAGCATGGTGTAGTGGTTAAGAGCGGCAGACTCTAATCTGGAGACGCTGGTTTGATTCCCCACTCCTCCTCCACATGAAGCCTGCTGGGTGACCTTGGGCCAGTCACAGTTCTCTCAGAACTCTCTCGGCCCCACCTACCTCACAAGGTGCCTATTGTGGAGAGGGGAAGGGAAGGAGATTGTAAGCTACTTTGAGACTCCTTAGGGTAGAGAAAAGTGGGATATACAAACCAACAGTTCTCTCCTCCTCCTCCTCCTCTTCCTGACAGACATTTCAGCTTGACAGTGGGACGGTTGCACCCCTCAGCTGTGGACCCTCACTGCTCAGCTGTTAAGTTTAAATGGCTCGAATAGCTGAACCTGAGAAAAGTTCGGTAAATGTTCGGGAAAGGCATTTCCCCCAAATGTTGGTTTGGGGCTCCAAACTGGGCCAAGTTTATGCCGAATTTTGGCTTGTGAACCAGTTTGTGCCCATCCCTGTTCGGGAGTGCCACATCTGTAAATAGTAAGTTAGCAGCAACTGAAGAAGAGAGAGTGGCTCATAACAAGGGTTGCCAGCTCTGGGTTGGGAAACACCTAAAGATTTGGGGGTGGAGGCTGAGGAGAGCAGGGTTTGGAGCCTAATGTTGTAGAGTCCACCTTCCACGGTGGCCATTTTCTCCATGGGAACTGATCTCTGTCACCTGGAGATCAGTTGCCACCGCAGGAGGTGTCCAGCCACTAGATGGATATTAGCAACCCTAGGGATGTGTCGTGTCAGCTATCTGTCTGGGAGAACAAGGTTCGATTCCCCATTCCTCCACATGCAGCTGCTGGTGTGACCTTGGGTCAGTCACAAGTTTTCTCAGAGCTGTTCTCTCAAGAGCAGTCCTCGAGAGAGCTCTCTCAGCCCCACCTACCTCACAGGGTGTCTGTTGTGGGGAGGGGAAGATTGTAAGCCGCTCTGAGACTCCGAGTGAAGGGTGGGGGTATAAATCCAATCTCTTCCTCCCCCTCCTCCCCTCCTCCTCTTCTTCTTCTCCTTCCCCTCCTATATCCTGGTGTTCCTCCTATGTTTTCCTTCTGCCAATACTCCATATTGCCAAGAACTGAGCCACCATCCAGGAACTCTAGTCCATATGGGAGCATTTAATTTATACCGCTCTTGCCGTATAAAGCAGACCACCTAAAAGCAGGTTTTCCCCCAAAAAGAGTCATATTCTCTCCCTCCATGTTTGCAGGAAAGTCTGGACTTCAGACTTCATCTTAGATACGAATTTCTCATGCTTGGGATTCAGCCGGTCATCGACAAATTAAGGGAGCACGAAAATTCCACGTTAGATAGGTAAGTTTGGACTACCTGGGTGTTTTCCTTTTCGATTTTGCATCATTTCGATATGCTTCTTTTCCCTTTCCTGCTGGGTTTTGTGCTTTACCCAGAAGGGCCTCTTTTTTTCCCTTACTAATTTGAATTAGGCTAAACCCTTCCAATTATACTTAATAATCCTGAAACTCTCCCGGAGGCAGGAGAACTTAATGGCGGCTATTAGTCATTTTTATGTTGTACGATTACTTTCCAAAATGCTGTATAATATTTCTTCGTTTTCACCCTTGGAGGGAAGAAAATAACCGTTCGTTTGCCATTTCTATTTATCACCATAACTGTTAGCCACCGGATCGTCCATCGCAGGAAGGTTTGCCGTGTACAGAAGACGAACAACGCAAAAGGGGAGCCAATCCTCAATACAACCAGTATAAATCCCAAATAAGAGAAAATACGCACATGTATTTCTAATAATCATAAAATCACAGAGAGTTGGAAGCGGCCATCCGGGCCATCTAGTCCAACCCCCTGCTCAATGCAGGATCAGCCTAGAGCATCCCTGACCGGGGTTTGTCTGGCCGCTGCTTCAAGACTGCCAGGGAGGGGGAGCTCACCACCTCCCAAGGCAGCTGATTCGACTGCTCCACTACTCCTATTGTAAAAAAGTTTCTCCTAATATCCAGCCGGTACCTTCCTGCCCTTTATTTAAACCCATTCTTGTGAGTCCTCTCCTCTGCTGCCCACAGGAACAGCTCCCTGCCCTCCTCCAAGGGACAGCCCTTCAGATACTTCGAGAGAGCCATCCTGTCCCCCCTCAACCTCCTCTTCTCCAAACTGAACATTCCCAAGTCCCGCAGCCTTTCCTCACAGGGCTTGGTTGAATGCAACAGTATGCGCTCTATTGAATGAACTTCATGTCCACAAAATGTCAAACACTGAATATACACAGATCCTCTTGCATGCGGAGTTACAATATCCAACATATTTGCTCTTGGTTCTTCGGGGGGGGCATACACACAAAAAGGAGGACAAAGAACTGGATGCAGAAGATAAGAAAGTGACAGACGGAGAGCTGAGGTTGACTTGAGGAGAGAATTGGGTAACTGTCAGAGGGCTAGGTGGTACTGCGCTATAGAAGTGAGTTGTCCGGAGCAGCTTGATGCAAAAGAGGCATTCACCGCGCTGCTTCCAAACTGGAGAAAGAGGAAGCGACCTGGCCTAGTGACCCCTAAGATCATAGCCAGGTTTTGTCACTTGGGGACCACAAGTGCCCCCTGCCCCCCAAGCACTAGTCCTCCAAATCCCACCCGTTTACAGATGGGGGTAGGGATGCCAGCCTCCAGGTGGGGCCTGGGGATCTTCTGGAATTCCAGCTCATCTCCAGACTACAGAGATCAGTTCCCCCAGAGAAAACAGATGCTCTGGAGGGGGTGGACTCTTGGGCACTGTAACATACTCTGTCCTGGCCAGGCATCATCTCCAAATTTCCATGAGTTTCCCAACCTGGATCTGTTGGGATCTGTCCCTGTATCCCCCACCCGTGACCAGGGATGACCTGGCAGAATAGCAAAATGATGACCAGGTTTGGTCAGAGAGCCGGTTTGTTGTAGTGGTTAAGTGCGCGGACTCTGATCTGGGAGAACCGGGTTTGATTCCCCACTCCTCCACTTGCACCTGCTGGATGACCCTGGGCAAGCCATAGCTCCGTACCAGCTGTTCCCTCAAGGACAGCTTGGGAAAGAGCTCTCTCAGCCCCACCTACCTCCCAGGGTGTCTCTTGTGGGGAGGGGGAGGGAAAGGAATCTGTAAGCTGCTCTGAGACTCCCAGTGAGTGAAGGGCGGGGTATAAATCCAATCTCTTCTTCTTCTCTCCGTCTTCTGTCTCTCTCAATGAGTCCCGGGTTTGTTGTTTGTACTGCCTATGAATTGCTAGTGTCACAAACCTATACATTTAACAAGAGTTATGTTTTAGGTCCTAAGTTTTTTTTAAAAATGTATAGGTTCCGAGAGAGACAGACAGACAGACAAAGTTTGGTGTAGTGTAGCCGGTTTCGTGTTGCCAGTTTGGCGTATTGGTTAGGAGCGTGGACTCTAATCTGGGAGAACCAGGTTTGATTCCCCACTCCTCCACTGGCAGCCACAGTTCTCTCAGAGCTGTTCTTTCACGAGAAGTTCTCGAAAGAGCTCTCTCGGCCCCACCTATCTCACAGGGTGTCTCTTGTGGGGAGGGGAAGGGAAGGAGACTGTAAGCTGCTCTGAGACTCTGAGTGAAGGGCGGAGGTATAAATCCAGTCTTCTTCTTCTTCTTCTTCTTCTTCTTCTACTACTACTACTTGTTGTTGTTATTATTATTACTATTATTATTACTACTATTATTATTATCATCATCATCATCATCAGGGGTCATTTCGAGCAGGAGCTCGCGGGAGCGCAGCTCCGGGAGTTGATGCCATTCCCCCAGCGGGGGAATGCCTGCTTGTGTCATGGCTGCAGCAAAATGACCCCATCTCATCCCCTGGAAAAGTCCTTGTTCCTCCGACCAGCCTTCTGAAGGCTTCAGCCACCACTGAAGCTCTCCTCCCAGAAGAGTGGCATTTCTGAGGCTTGGATTAGTAGCTGTCCCCTCTCTGCCAGCTCTTCCTTCCTTCCTTCCTTCCTTCCTTCCTTCCTTCCTCTCTCACTCTCTCTTCTTTCTTTCTTGCCTTCTGACATACTTCCAGTGATGTCAGGTGGTGTGGCATATGCAAATAAGTTATGCTAATGAGTTATGCTAATGAGCTCCTGCACCTCTTTTTCTACAAAATGACCCCTGATGATAATGATGATGATGACTACTACATTTCTGTCCCGCCTTTCATGAACACCTTCCTTCACTGGTAACTCCTTCAAATTTACCCTGTCATGTCATAAAATTTAACCAGGGGTGTGTGTGTGTGTGTGTGTGTGTGTGTGTGTGTGTGTGTGCGCGCGCGCTTTTTTAATGTTTGGAAGGTGCCAAGTCAGTTGGAGTGACAGACCCCACAGTCTCACTCCGCTTATGGCCATATAGAGCCTCAAAGCCGCTGCTGAATGAAACAAGATTACTACAAGGTTCAATCACTGAGGTCCAACGAGGTTCAATCACCTGCTCAGTGTCTTTTGGACCTTACCTGCTCCCGGGAGAACCAAATGTATTGCAGTCGGACAGACAAGCAAAGTCGTACCTTCAGTCGTGTTGTTTTGTTTCTTCTCCTCTCTCGCCCTTCCCCAAAGGCATTTAGACTTTTTCGAGATGCTCCGGAATGAAGACGAGTTAGAGTTTGCCAAAAGATTCGAGCTGGTATGTATCCTAATGTACGGAGTGCTTTTACTTTTGTTGGAAATGGAATGTAGGAGGGAGAAGGCCGTTTGTCGGCGGGGGGAGAAAATGAGATTATCTCGGCGGGTTCAGACCTGGCACTGAAAGTTCTTGGATTCTCTGGCCAGAAAGGCCAAAATTAACCATATTTGCACAGTGCATTTCCTGTTGTGAAATTTGGAAACCTTGATACAGATAGGGAGGGGGACTCTGTTGCTACTGAGGGGTAACTGGGCAGGAGACTGTGGGAAGGGGCAGTTTTGGAAGCCCGCCAAGTAAAGGAAGCACCATTTCTTGAATCCTGGAGGCCCGTCCAGCCTGTGGTATAGTCCACATTTTATGTGGCGAGCAGGAGGGCCAAGATTGCGTTAACCCAGCATTACACATGAAGCTGCCTTGCATTGAATCAGACTCTCAGTCCATCAAGGTCAGCTTTTTCTACTCAGAATGGCAGCAGCTCTCCATCACCTCCTACATGATCTTTTTAACTGGAGATGCCGGGGATTGAACCTGGGACTTCCTGCATACCAAGCAGAGGCTCTAACACTGAGCCACCACCCTTCCCCTCCTTACAAAGTAGATGCTTTGAGTGCCATCAATGCTGTCTGCCGCACCAGGCCTCAAGATGATAAAGGTGACTCAAGGTTTCCTCGGGCCACGGTCCGTAGCTTTATTTATTTATTATGTTTCCTCATCACAGGTCCATATAGACACGAAAAGCGCAACCCAGATGTTTGAGCTGACGAGGAAGAGGCTGACTCATACGGAGGCATACCCGCACTTTATGTCCATTCTTCACCACTGTCTACAAATGCCTTGTGAGTAAAAGGGGTGTTTCTTTGAATCGGTATCCATGCACACTGAAGGCTGTGGCTCCTGTAACCATGTGGTCCTCAGCGATTTTAAGATCTGAGAGGAAGGGGGTTGAAACACGAAGGAAATCAAGCCTAACTCCTACCAGCAAGACTTTTAAATGGATCCACCCAAAACAAAAGTATGGACAGCGGTTTACTGGGAACTGGTAATACAGCAAAGAAAATCACAGCAGTTTGTTGGATCACGCCGGTGGTCTTCCATTTAGAGGTCCCCAACCTTTTTGAGCCTGCAGTCACCTTTGAAATTTTGAGAGAGGGGTGGGGAGTGCCACTCCAAAATGGCTTCCGCAGGAGGCGGAACCAAACTCAAAATGGCTTCTTCAAGAGGCAGAGCCAGACTCAAAATGGCTTCTGCAGGAGGCGGAACCAAACTCAAAATGGCTCTTTCAAGAGGCGGAGCCAAACAGAGTACCTACCTTCTCGCTTTGCGAAAAAATTGCACAAGAGGGAAAGAAAGGAAGTGAAGGAGAGCCTGAGGGGGAGAGAAAAAGATTGGGAGATAAAAAAAATAAATGAAAGAAAGTTTTCTTGGCCTCTTGATTTTCCAGTGGCTGCAGCTGCTGTTGTAGCTGTGGATACCCCTTTTCATTTGTGTGAGGGCAGCCAGTAACAGGTGCTGCATTACAGTGGCCCCACCTACTTTCTGAAAAGCTCAGTGGGTGCCAAAGCAGGCCTGTAGACAGGATTTTTTTGGCTTGTAGGGCAGATATTTTTCTGGTGGGGTTGAAGTTCTCAGTGCAGAAAGAAAAGCCATTTAGCCAACAGAAAGCTGTTAACTGGGACAGATCTCTAAATTGCAAGCAGTGGACCACTTTAGATGACAGTTCGCAGCTGCTGCAAGTTAATCACTTCTGCCAGGCGAAGCAGCAGTTCTGAGAACAAGCCAGCAGGTGGGGGTGATGATTTCTATAGTCAAGAAAGCTAACATTTAGGCAGAAAGACTCTCTTAAAGGAGACCAGTTTCTTGACACAGTGTTAGAAGGGATCCTAGAGATCACCTACTCCAACCCCCTTGCTCAGTGTGGGAATTAGTCAACTACAGCAGCCCACTCTGTTTAAAGGAGCACACACCTTTTTTTAAAGAAGTTTTTAAATGATTGAAAAAAGCATTTTACAGGAGAAATTCTTGTGGGGCTGTGCCTTTAAGAAAGGGGGCGGAGCTCCCAAAAGCCCCACCATAGTTATGGGCCTGTGATGGGGGGTGCCAGGTGGGTGCCAGGTGCCACATGGAGAACCTTGGTCCACCTATTCCAGCATCCTGTTCTATATGGTGGCCAACCCGATACCCCCAGATGTGACCTACAAATAGGACATGGAGGCTGAAGCCTCCCCTGCTTGTTCCTGCCCCACCAAGCAGCTGATAGTCTGAGATATACTGCCTTCAAACATGGAGGTTCCAGTTGGTCATCGAAGCTAATAGCCATTAATGACAATCGGGATCTGTTGGGAGAATGTTATTGCTTTGTGGCTTGAGAGCCAGTTTGGTGTAGCAGTTAAGAGCACGGGCACTAATCTGGGAGAACTGGGTTTGATTCCCCACTCCTCCAGTTGCACCTGCTGGATGACCTTGGGTCATTCACAAGTTCTCACAGAGCTGTTCTCTCAAGAGCAGTTGTCGGAAGAGCTCTCTCAGCCCCATCTACCTCACAGGGTGTCTGTTGTGGGGAGGGGAAGGGGAAGGAGATTGTAAGCCGCTCTGAGACTCCTTCAGATAGTGAAGGGCAGACTATAAATCCAATCTCTTTTTCTTCTTCTGCAAGGCCTGCTTGGTAATTGTCTGAAATTTCTTCCCCTATTGAAGAATAGCTTTTTCTCTTCTCTCCCCTACCCCAAGCCCGTGAAATCTAGCTACCAATCACAGTGAGGCATAAGCTGGTACCACAAATAGGTAAAAAAGGTAAAGGTTTCCCTTGCTCGAAAGCCAGTCGAATACGACTCTAGGGATGCAGTGCTCATCTCCGTTTCCAAGCCGAAGAGCCAGCGCTGTCCAAAGACTTTTCCATGGTTATGTGGCCAGCATGAGTAGATGCCGAGGTGCACGGAACACTGTTACCTTCCCACCGAAGCGGTCCCTATTTATCTCCTTGCAATTTCTTGCGTTCAAACTGCTAGGTTGGCACGAGCTGGGGCCGGAGACGGGAGCTCACTCCGTCACGTGGCACTCGGGTCTTGAACTGCTGAACTACCAAGCTTCCAGTCTGCAGTTCAGCATCTTAACCACTTGAGCCACTTCACACACTGTACCACAGATACTTCCTCCCCAATCGGCAGAGACTTGATACGTGTTTTACTTTCACCCAGTTGGTACATGATAATGCTAAGGAGTTTTCTTTCAGCACAAATTGGATTGATTTTTGTCAGAGGGGCAGCCGTGTCGAGGCGGAAATCAGCAAGTGTCTTGTGGCACTTTAAAGTCGGCACTGTCTGTAGCCTCAGAAGACATGGACTCAAGTCCGTGGAAGCTGAAACGGAATATAATGTTGTTAAAATGTCGTCTTGTTTGTCGGTTTATGCGCAGTTCTCATAACTCAGCTGCTGCCTCAGTCCAGTGGTCAGCCGTGCATTTTGCTCCTTGCTTAGACAACATGTGGAAGAAAACCTGATAAATAGATTTTGTTTTCCCCCACAAACCCCCGGAGCATCCAGAAAACACGCTTTAGATCTCCTGTCATGGCAACCAACTGCATGAAGGATTTTCTCAGTTATTTCCTTACAATTCTGGCTTTTCCTGTGGACGTCCAGCACAGTACACAACCTCTCGTGCTGTTTTGTCCACCGATAATTGGATTAAAATTTTGATACCATGCAGCTTGCCAGTTCACATATTAAACCATGCGTTTCAAAAATGCCCGCTGCTGTTTTATGCCCCCTAGGAATAACACCCGTGCCCTTAATTTGGGGGGAGGGAATCCTTACATACTTTTTAATTTTCCCCACCATTTATTAGCATTCTGTGGTTACTCCGATGCACAGATGGGTGGAAGCATGCGCCTTAATTGGAAAGGCCATCTAAATGACGCTGATTCTTCCAAGGTCTTTTTCCCCCATTCTGCATCTTTCCCCAAATGCTTACTTAAGTGAGCTGTGTTTAAATCTTTTACACAGTTGGCCCTTTACCGTTTTTAAAGTGGTGATTCCTTCTAACGTAGCGTCCGTTGATGGATTTCCTGGAAGCCTTTCCCCCCTTTCAACAAAGCATCTCTCCCCAAAGCACCGAGCCCCCCCTCCCCCCCGGCATTTCCTCCACTAAGGCTGCTAGCAATACTGTGGAGTCTTGTGAGCAAAAATTCTACTTTCTGAGCTACTGGCATTAAAGTAGTGAGCGAGCGATTCGGCTACTGCATAAAATTAGTTGGCTCTGGAGCCATCCCTTCCTGAGCGAAGACAAAAAAAAGTGTGCGCCGGAGGCTGGAAAACTGTGAGCTAGTTCACACTAACTCAGCGTAGAGGGAACACTGGTTGCCAGTTCGTTTTCTTCTGCTGGCAGGGGGTGGGAGGGAGCTTCCCACGAGTGGGAGGGTGGGGGAGCCCCATCCACAACAGCCACGGCCTGGTGTGATGACATCACGTGGAAGTAATGTCATCATTCCAGGGACATCACACGGTAACCATAGAGTTTTGCCCCAAATACCAGAGCGTCGCTGTGCAATGTCCCCAGCGTGATGACATCACTTCCGTGCGACATCATCATGCTGGGGACATTGCGCTCAGCCGTGGTTATTGTTGATGGGGCTTTCCCATGCCGGCCACGTGGCTGGCGGGAGGCTGGAGCCTATGAAATGGGGGGGTTCCCCACTCTCACCGGGGGGCTGGCAACCCTATCTTCCACCGTATTGGGAAGATCTTCAGAAGAATCCAGGAGGCCTCCCCTTCGCCCAACCATCTGGTAACTGCTCCTAGAGCCCCGGGGCAGCCATTTTGTGATCCTCCCCCCAGTAGCAATTTGTGGTGGCACCCACTCCCTGCTCTTAAAATTCCACAACCGCTGACTCACTCAACAAGACTGGAGACACCCCCCCCCCCATGTTAAATCTTCAAACGGATTTTGTAGTAGCTGCCTGAACCCGTGGATGTCTCCGGCAAAACAGCTCTGAGTCTGTGACAGAGACGGCATCCATAGAATCAGAGAGTTGGAAAGGGCCCTACAGGCCGTCTACTCCAACCCCCGGCTGAATGCAGGGTCAGCCGAGAGCATCCCTGACAAGCATTTGTCCAGCCGCTGCTTCTAGACTGCCAGTGAGGGGGGCTCGCCACCTCCCTAGGCAGCCGATCCCACTGTTGCTCAACTCTGACTGTGAAAAAGTTTCTCCTAATATCCAGCCGGTACCTTCCCGCCCTTAATTTAAACCCATTCTTGCAAGTCCTCTCCTCTGCCGCCAACGGGAACAGCTCCCTGCCCTCCTCTAAAGGACAGCCCTTCAGATACTCCAAGAGAGCCACCTGTCCCGCCTCAACCTCCTCTCCTCCAGACAGAACCTTCCCAAGTCCCTCAGCCTTTCCTCACAGGGCTTCTTGGTCTCCAGGCCCCCGATCACCCTCATCGCTCTCCTCTGCACAAACTCCATTCTGTCCACATCCCTTTTTGAAGTGAGGCCTCCAGAACTGCCCACAAGACTCCAGGTGCTGCCTGACCAACGCAGTGTACAGCGGGACTGTGACATCTTGCAATCTGATTTCTCTTTTATCCTGTCCTTTCTCCTTCGGCCTCACTTTTTGACCTCCTGTTGCTAAAGTTTAGTCGTATCTGAGCGACAGTGGTGCTGTCCTAAGAGGTTGTCTGCTGCCCCTACATCTTCAGTTCTCACCCTGCTTAACTGCATTTCACAGATTAATCTTGAACCCCGCTGTTAGCACAAACATCATATTATTGTTATTTCTAAAGCTAATTCCATGTCGTCTTCTTCAAAAAAGAATTTGCTTTTCCATGGGACCCTGTGCGAGGAGTCCGACTACTGCAGGAAGTTTGTTACACAAAGAGCATTCACGTTTCCAGGGACGGAGTGGTTTCTTGGTTTTGTTCATTCTTTTTCTTTTTAATGCATGATGAACACCCAGTTCCACTCCTGGGGACAGTGTAATTTATATTGTCTCGCTGGGTAGAATCATAGAATTGAACCGTGGAGTTGGAAGGGACCTCCAGGGTCATCTAGTCCAACCCCTTGCAGAATGCAGGAAATTCACAAAAAACTCTTCCCCACACACCCCCAGTGATCCCTGCTGTATGCTCAGAAGAGGGGAACCCCTTCCCCCCAGGATCCCCGGCCAAAGTGGCCTGGAGAAAAATGGCTTCCTGACCCCAAAAGTGGCAACCGGCATTTCGCTGGGCATGTAAGAAAGGGCCACGAGAACTAATCATTGACGCAGACCTTCCTGCCCTCTCTCTCATGATCTACCGAAGTTCACAGAATGAGCATTGCTGTCGGATGGCCATCTAGCCTCTGTTTGAAAACCTCCAAAGGAGAGTTTTTTGTAGCCGGAGCCTTGGGCATTCAGAGCGGTGAAATTACACATAGTACGCCTAGAATTCTATTGCCTGCTTTATCCTTAGTGACTGGAAATCTGATTATCCCATCTTCCCCAAAAGATCTCACTGCTGAGCATTTCTTTTTTTCATGAAAGTGTCCACTCACCTCTTGTCGATTTCTGAATTTGATGGTGCAGAAGGGAAGGGACCCTCCCAGTTCATATCACTTTCCCATTTTCCCTCCCCTCGCTTTAGATAAGAGGAATGGCAACACTGTCCATTACTGGCTGCTGCTGGACCGCATTATACAACAAATTGTGATTCAGAATGACAAGGGGCAGGACCCGGATTCGACGCTCCTGGAAAATTTCAACATTAAAAACGTCGTCCGAATGTAAGCACTCCCCCCCCCCCCCGCCCCGTCTCTTGAACCAAATGCAAAACTCGAAAACTTTCCATGTTATCGTAGGACTGTTCATTCCCGACACAGATTTAAAATCATTGTTTGTCACAAGAAAAAACAACAAACTGCAGTCTGGGTTCTGTGACTCCAACTAAGTGGTTTGTTTTTGAGAAAGGCAGGAGGGAGTTGGAATAACCAACCCATCTACTGAAATCTGGGAGCGGGGGGGGGGGGGGTGTCCCATGGATGTCTGTGTGTTTCATGAACGGGGCATTCACACACCTTTCTTTTTGCAGGTTGGTTAATGAAAATGAAGTTAAGCAATGGAAGGAGCAAGCAGAAAAAATGCGAAAAGGTGAATGATGCGTATAAAAACAGATCCTTTGGCTTAAGAAAGGAATGGGTGCAAGACAGCAGATGAAGTGTAACTATAGCATATATCAGGTGGCCAAACTGTGGCTTGGGAGCCACATGCGGCTCTTTCACACATATTGTGTGGCAAAGAGGAGGCATATTTTTTCTCCCTCCCTCCCATCAATTTTTTCCCTTGTTTCTCTCTCTCTGTCTGTCTGTCTGTCTCTTTCTTTCCACCTCTCTTAAGACAGATGTCATTAGCAAACAAATAAATATCATTGGACAAATAAATATCATTATCAATATTTGCTTTTACCCCTTTTGTTTTTATTTTTGGCAGTCTCATTTAATGTTAATAAAAAGCAAATTTACATATTTTAAAATTAAAACGTGTGTGGTAATATCTGTTCATATCTTGCGGCTCTCAAACATCTGACATTAACTTTACGTGGCTCTTACGTTGAGCAAGTTTGGCCACCCCTGGCATATATACGAAGGGGACTTTGACTCTCGAAATCTTATACCCTGAAATTTTCAATGGTCTCTTAAAGTGCTACTGGTCTTGAATCTAACTGTTTTACTACAGACCAACACAGCCACCCTCCAAAACAACAGCAGCCTGGTCTTCTGAAAGCACGACAGGTAGCAAAAGGGCCACACCAGGTCAACAACTGGGAAACAATGCTCCCTCTGAGCTATGGAGACTTGTGAACAAAAATTCTACTTTGTGAGCTCCTGGCATTAAAGTTGTGAGCAAGTGATTTGGCTACTGCATAAATTGGTTTGCTCTCGAGCCATCCTTCCTGAGCTAAGACAAAAAAATGTGTGCGCTGGAGGCTAAAAGACAGTGAGCTGGCTCACACTCACTCAGCTTAGAGGGAACACTGCTGGGAAAGTGTTTTGCTTCCTTAAGATTACAGAGTGAAAGGATCCTGGACAGTAGGCTGGTGGTAGATTTCTGCCTGATAACTTGTGGTGCCAGTCAGGGTATTAGGTAGAGGAACCAGTGATGTGACTTCAGTTAGATCTATGGTGGTGAGAGGAAGTGACATCACAGAGGCGGGAGGCATCAGTTCAGGGATACGGCGGTGGGTTTCACCTCTGAGGGTTCTAAGCTGGCAGTGTGGAGTCTGAATCTGGGTCAAAGATAGGGGGGGGGAGTCAGGGTGACTGACAAACTGTCCATAATCTAGAACTCTCTGTACCCATATGCAGTGTAGACTTCCTTAGTTCTTCCTGAGAAGGGGAATGCTTACATTTCTTTAGCAAACCAGTTAGATTTGAGTCCGGTAGCAAACCAGTTAGATTTGGGTCCAGTTTGTGGACTCTAATCTGGGAGAACCGGGTTGGATTCCCCACTCCTCCACTTGCACCTGCTGGATGACCTAGGGCAAGCCATAGTTCTCTCAGAGCTGTTCTCTCAGGAGCAGTCTCTGTCAGAGCTCTCTAAGCCCCACCTACCTCACAGGGTGTCTGTTGTGGGGTGGGGAAGGGAAAGGAGTTTATAAGCCACTTTGAGACTCTAAGTAAAGGGTGGGGTATAAATCCAATCTCCTCCTCCTCCTCTTCTTCTTGACCAACAAGATTTTCAGTTTATAAGCTTTTGAGAATCAAAGCTCCCTTTGTCAGATATGAGGAGAAATGAGAGATCTCCATTCCTATGCATTTCTAACAGAGGTCTTCTTCTTCCTCCTCAAAAAAAGAACATCATGAGCTCCAGCAGAAGCTGGAAAAGAAAGAGCGCGAGTGCGACGCCAAGACCCAGGAGAAAGAGGAGATGATGCAGACCTTGAATAAGATGAAGGAGAAACTGGAGAAAGAGTTGGCGGAGCATAAGCAAGTCAAGCAGCAAGTGGCGGACCTCACGGCGCAGATCCACGAACTCAGCAGGGTGAGGCCGGACAACCAATTCTCCTCTTTCGTGGGCAGTACACAAAGGTTTCCCCTTTGCCTGTGGCCTAGTAGATGAGTTACACAGTCGGCTTGAGCCAACAGAGTAGAAGATACTAAACATTTTGGAGAGGGAAGTCACCTAATGACATGGGGTTGCTGATGACTGCTGTTGCTACCATAGAGTTTCTGGTGATTCACTTCCAGGTTGCAGCATGTGACATCACCAACATGTAACGCAACGTGGCATCACCCAACATCGCTACATCACTTCTGGGTACAACCCAAAAGTGACATAGTGATGTTAATGATGTCATATGTCCGCCCCCACTTCAGTCCTCCTCCTGGTTCTCAGGCTCAGCCTGACAACCCCAGGAAGGCGTGAATTAAATGTGGCGAGCGTATCTGCCAAAGTGAGGCTAACCCCACTTGAGCCAGACCAGCTTGGTTCTTTCTCACTTAGAGGGAATTTCAAGAGGATGGCGCCATCTTGAATTTCTGGGAGAAGCTGATGGTTGTAGCTTAGCTGGGATTGGTGCCTGGGTGGGAGGCTACATAGAGCCCTCATATCACCTCCTCTGAATTTCCATCTAGACCAATGACCATCCTTGGTATGAATCAGAAGGGAGGCATGGATTCAGTGGGGAAATCCTTATTTCATGGGGGTTTTCCTTCTCCGAAGTGGGAGGCATGTCTCTCTGCATAGTTAATGGGGTGGGAAGTGTGGTCAACTAGGGTTCACCTGGGCTTAATATAGTCAAGACCAGTGCTGGAGCTCTGATCTGCTGGGAAGCCACACCCAACAGGCTGATTGGATGAGGCTTGAGAAGCAAAGGGCCTTTAAACGAAGTCCCACCCCTCTTTGTCACCATCACCCAGGAGAGGAGGGCAGTTAAGGAAGCAGGCAGTGGTGGCCGTTGCCATTTCCTCTCGTTCCTGTCGCTGCTCCCTTACCTGTCTCCTGACCGGAGGCAAGGACTTGGTGGTCACCTTTGACCCTCCCCCAAACTGGGACGTTGGCCTCAGTCTTTCCCCCAGCGATACGGACGTGATATCTACCCTGGAAGCCCTTAAGCAGGGCACGTGGCCTCAGGGTCGCTGATGATAAAGGAAAGGCATTGAAGATGCCAACGATTAAGACTGAGCATTGTCTCTGAGGGGCCATGGCTCATTGGCGGAGCATCTGCTCGGCATACGGAAGGTCCCAAGTTCAATCTCCGGCATCTCCAGTTAAAGTTTCTGGCAGCAGTTGATGGGAAAGACCTCAGCCTGAGACCCTGGAGAGCCGCTGCCAGTCTGAGTAGACAATACTGACTTTTTGAGTGACTGGTGGCCTGGTTCAGTAGAAGGCAGCTTCGTGTGTCCTGATAGGACGTTATATGAAGCTGGCTTCCACTGGATCAGACCACGGGTCCGTCAAAGCCCGTATTGCCGACTTTAACTAGCAGCGAATCTCCGTGATCTCAAGCAGAGGTCTTCCAGGTCGCCAGAGGTCTTCCGGATCACTTGGATTCAGAGACTGACTGCCTCTGAATGTGGAGGCTCTCTTTAGCCACTGTGGCTAGTAGTCACTGATAAACCTCTCCTCCATTAATCTGTCTAAAGCTGTGAACGGTTGGATCCCATCACAGGTCACCAAACCACAGTCTGACTGAACTTAGCCCGTTTGTGCTTTCATCTTAACCTGTGACTCGCGCCGTAACGGTGTCTTCTTTTCTCTTTCAGAGAGCAATATGCGCGTCAGTACCAGGGGGGCCCCCTCTACCCCCTGGTGCCCCTGGGGGGCCCTTACCGACCTCGTCTGTGGGATCTCTCCTCCCAGCTCCTCCTCCACCACCCCTGCCTGGTGGGATCCTCCCGCCACCGCCTCCACCGCCACCGCCTCCGGGCGGTCCGCCCCCTCCGCCGGGACCCCCTCCTCTGGGTGGCATCACTCCCCCTCCAGGAGCACCTCTGGGATCGGCGATGAAAAGGAAAAACATCCCGCAGCCCACCAACGCTCTCAAGTCCTTCAACTGGTCTAAGCTGCCGGAGGTAAAGAATCCCTTCTCGTCTGCCTTCTTGCCTTACCGGCTGCTGAGTCTGCAGCGCTCCACTGCGCAGTAGAACTGGGGCCTTATTTGTCAGGATGCACGTACAGACATGAACACACGTGTGGCTGCCTTATATCAAATCAGACCACATGATCAGCCCAAGGACGCCCTGCAAGCTTCCGTGGCAGAACGGGGGTTCGAACCGGGGTCTCCCAGATTGTAGTCTGACACTCTGACCACTTCTGGCTAGAGAAAGCTACCTGCCCAAGGTCGGCCAATACAATGACAAAATGAAAATACCCCGTGGAAATAACAAACAGCTCAAGGTCTAATAACACAAAGCTTTACTTGAAGGCCTATGTCTCAATATAACTTATTAAAGCACTGATGCTTAAAACAAAATATACATGTCCAAAAACCTTCCCAAGCAAGACCTAAATAGGCAGTATACAGCCCTTGTATACGCTGTGGTCTTCTTGGCGGTTTCTCAATCGCCACCTTCCAGGTCTGCCGGGAGGCTGAACACCAGGCTGACGTCTCCTGTCGGCCGAGAGAGTTTCGATTCACTTCTTCAGAGGCAGTATTCTATGGATCCACACAGCTTACAAATTTTGTATGCCTTATCTTGCTCCCACATGGGCTCGTTATGCTCTTGACCGCACTTTGCATAACGAGCCCATGTAGGAGCAAGATACTTTCTGGTCCTTTTAACTGGAGATGCCGGGGATTGAACCTGGGACCTTCTGCATGCCGAGCAGACACTCTAAGCCATAGCCCCTCTTTACAGCTCTCTAGGGTCTCAGGCAGAGGTCTTTCCCACCACCTATTGCCTAGTCCTTTTAACTGGAGATGCCGGGGATTGAACCTGGGGCCTTCTGCATGCCGAGCAGGTGTGGGGCGGGGACCTGGCAGAATGCAGTCTGTCCAGTGGGCAGAAATACAGTCCTATGGATGAACTAATTAGTTAAGTTACTGTTAAATATTACAAAAACGTGGCGCACAAAATGAATGATGCTTCTCCCCCTCTTCCTTCTCTTTTCCTCGTTCCTCTCTCTCTGCCGACCCCTGCCCAGAACAAGCTAGAAGGCACCGTGTGGACAGACATAGACGATGCAAAAGTGTTCAAGGTGCTGGACCTCGAAGATCTCGAGAGGACGTTCTCCGCTTACCAAAGGCAGCAGGTAACACATCGCATGCAGGAGAGCAAGAGAAGGACCTCCCGTCCAAACTTCCCCATTGCCTGATACTTTTGAATGCAACCTTTTAATCGTTGTCACTGTCCGGGGGGGGGGGGGGGAGGGTTTGCACGTGACGCTATTATAACTTGTTCTGTCGTCGTGGTCGGGTGTGTCTCTGTGTCGTCTCGTTTTGAACGGTGTGCCCGCGGCCTGATGGAGAAGCTCTTTGCACAAGCATGCGCGCCTGACGGGACGTTTCAGAGGGCATGCACGTTCAGATAATGAAAAAGATGGATAGCTTGATCAATCGCACGGCATGGCTGCAGACTAATTCAGTAAATGTGACTGCATGCAAACAATTCTCAAGCTCGCCACTGCATAGCCTGAATGATAATTCCAACCCCCCCACCCGTAAATAAGATTCCATTCTCATAATCGTCAGTACTGTAATGACAGGTGTCTGTTGGTGGTGGGGGCAAGCCAGAAGAAGGAAAGAGCAGGGCCCCCGCTGTGTCTGCCAGTTCTTACAACAGGCATATCTGTCTTTGTAGTGGCAGGTGATCAAAATATTGAGTTCAGTTTCAAAGGCCAGCTCGAGCTGCCTAGAATGTCCAAGTATTTCCTTATGCACGTCTCCCCTCCCATGCACACTTCACTTTGCATACACGATCCCTTTTCTCACCGCATATGGCACCTTCTAACCCCACACACACACACATGCCCCCTACATGTATCCAAATTAGTATACGTTCTTCTCCTACACAGAAAGCACATCCGTGAAGGGTGGGAAGGTATGAAATACATTTAGGTAAATTCACACAATTTTGGCACGTGTATTTCACCGCATGTGCACACCAGCTGCCTTCAGACATCACAGAAAACGCCAGTTTAAAATGAAGTTTTGTTGGCGACGGCACAGTCACCTGGATGCTGTGTTCATGCACTGCCCTGTCATTCCTCCCACCTCCTCTCATCTATGGAGTCGAATGCTCCCCAGTTTGGACGAGCTCCGAAAGCAGAATGTCTTGAAAATTTGGGAGTGTGTTTTCCCACACAAGCTGGGATTCTAAACCTTAGTTAAATCCCAGATTGGAATCCCACCTTGTGGGATTCTCCAATTTGTCCAGGATCCTGTTTCCAAACATGACATTCTGATTAATCCGTGCTTCTTAAATATATACTACTGGATGTTTGACTGCCTTCATAATCCTGTAACAACACAGCCCCCAGCCCTACATCCAAGGCATCAGGAGCCACATAGAATTGCTTTTGGTAATCGGGTGTCTGTAAAATCGGTGCATCCATCTAAAACAGGGGAACTTTTCAATCCTCCTCCGGGTATGAGGAGGGAAGGGAGGGAACACACAAGTGCAAGAAACAAGCCCACATCCCTGCGTATTGCAAACAGAGGTGTGTTTGTACCTTCTGAAAGCAGGCCGTGTTTTCCTGTGCACCCGCCAAAGCAATGGTTTGCCCCGGACCAAAAACAGCAGTAGTACACCCACAAATCACTGTCTGAATTTTGTCGTCAAGCTCACACTCATGCCAGGGTTGTGCATATGTTGAGTCCCCTGCCTGTACATTGATTCGGTTAAGAGGGAAAGCACAGATGGATAAAAAAAACTCCCAAAGCAGCTGTTTGAATGGGCCCTTCATTTATATTTCTTTAGAGTGAGGAAGTTAACTAGAATACAGGCAGGCAGGAGTGTACATCTTGTGTGTGTGTGTGTGTTAAGGAAATGGAGCAGCCGGGGATTTCTAATAATCAGCTTTCGAGAGTAATCCCTTCAAAATTCGGAAGGTGACAGTCGTTCAGGGACGGGGCAGCATCCACCGTTAAGCTCTTTTAGAAGGTGCAAGTTTAATCTGCTCCTGGCACTAATGAAGAATCTGGGTGGCCGGCAGGTCAGATGTTGAGAGTTGCTGAGCCCTGAAGTAGGAAGGGATTTATTTATTTTTATTGATTTTATTTGGTGTTTATCCCGCCCCTCCCCAAGACGGGGCTGGGGCAGCTAACAACACAACCGTGCAATAACAATAATAAAATCGTCGTTTCAGTAAAATCCGATTAAAAGTCAGGACATAGCTTTTGGCATTCAAAAAGAATCAACAGTGTTGTTGGTAGAGTCCTATGAGCCAGGCGGGGCAGAGAGAGCTCTGAGAGAACTGGGACTGGCCCAAGGTCACCCAGCTGGCTGCATGTGGAGCAGTGGGGAATCAAACCCAGTTCTCCAGGTTAGAGTCCGCCACTTTTGACCACTGCCCCAAACTGGCTCTCCGGGTAATGGTAAAGACCGCTGCCTGAGACCCTGGAGAGCCAGTGCCAGTCTGAGTAGATCAGGGGTGGCCAACCTTGCTTAACGTAAGAGCCACATAGAATAAATGTCAGATGTCTGAGAGCCGCAAGACAGGAACAAATATCACACACACGTTTTTATTTTTAAAAATATGCAAATTTGCTTTTTATTAACGTTAAATGGGACTGCCAAAAATAAAAACAAACGAGGAAAACTGGTTATTGATAATTATATTACTTGTTTGCTAATGATATTGAGAGAGAGAGAGAGAAAGAGAGAGATGGAAAGAAAGAATTAAAGAAGTGGAAAGAAAGAGAGAGAGAGAAACTAGGAAAGCAAATAGATGGGAGGGAGGAGGGAAGGAAGGAAGGGAGGGAGAAAGAGAGAAAAAGCATGCCTCCCCTTTGCTTCCCCAGTCGCCCTGCCAGGAGCCGCACAATATGTGTGAAAGAGCCGCATGTGGCTCCTGAGCCACAGGTTGGCCACCCCTGGAGTAGATGATACTGACCTTAATGGATCAGTGGTCTGTTTAGGCAGCCTCCAGTGCTCAGGTGTCTTTCAGTGGCTTTCCAGGCCTTTGGGAATTGAGGCCTTTCCCCAGTCGCATTATCTTTTATTTCTCGGAGGCATCTAGGATCTTAGGCATGCCCAAATCCCACACGTATTTTGTGTGAGATTGGGTGCAGGTGGAAATGTGGGATTCACTGCCAGAGGATGTAGTGATGGCCACAGGCATTGAAGACTTTAAAAGGGGATTAGACAGATTCATGGAGAATAACTCTTATCAGTGGCTACTAGCCATGGGGACCGAGGGGAGACTCCACATTCAGAGGCACCAGTCCTCTGAATCCCGGTACCATAAGGCAACGTCGGGGGGAAGTCTTGGCCTCTGTGCCCTGTTTGTTGGCCCTCCAGAGGAAACTGTTAGGCCATTGTGAGGGACAGGAGGCTGGACTAGATGGACCAGTGGTCTGATCCAGCAGGGCTCTTCTGGTGTCCTTATGAAGGCCTCGGCCTCTGTGCCCTGTTGTTGGCCCTCCAGAGGAACTGGCTGGCCACTGTGTGGGACAGGAGGCTGGACTAGATGGACCACTGGTCTGATCCAGCAGGGCTCTTCTGATGTTCTTATGAAGGCCTCGGCCTCTCTGCCCTGTTGTTGGCCCTCCAGAGGAACTGTTAGGCCATTGTGAGGGGCAGGAGGCTGGACTGGATGGACCACTGATCTGATCCAGCAGAGCTCTTCTGATGTTCTTATGAAGGCCTCAGCCTCTGTGCCCTGTTGTTGGCCCTCCAGAGGAACTGGTTGGCCACTGTGTGGGACAGGATGCTGGACTAGATGGAGCACTGGTCTGATCCAGCAGGGCTCTTCTTATGGTCTTATGAAGGCCTCAGCCTCTCTGCCCTGTTGTTGGCCCTCCAGAGGAACTGGCTGGCCACTGTGTGGGACAGGATGCTGGACTGGATGGACCACTAGTCTGATCCAGCAGGGCTCTTCCTGAAGCAGGAAATCAAAGGGAGGAACTTCAATTCTACATCCAGGTCTTGGGTAGGAGAGAAGCCAGGTAGAGAAAGCCATCCTGTGAACCGAAACTGATTTCTGGAATGTCCCAGTGGTTCCTGATTTGGAGTAGCCTCCCTCAAGCTGCTCATTTGGAACTGGGAACTGGACTTGCTAAGTTGGAGTCACCGGAGGTAGCTGGTAGGGTGTTGTGTGACAGCGAGTTAAGGACCGCTTTAAACATGGCAGCTTTCTTACATGGAAGGGCAGTTCTCAGGACGCCTGGGTATAAATGGGAGTGCTTCAATTTGCACGCGCACCAGGAAGAATCAACTGATCCTTCCTTTCCCAGTAGGCACATATACACAGTGCCCCGGCCTACAGGTGGATGGATTAAAAGTGCAAATCTAGAAATGCGGTGTCTGCCGTCTCCTGTATGGTGTGAAAAATTCCACTCCTTTCGAATTGTGTCATGGGTAGAGCCCTTCCACGTGTGGACACATTTGAAGCTGCCATGTAGTGAATCAGATCTTTGGTCCATCAGAGTCAGTATCGTCTACTCAGACTGGCAGCCGCTCTCCAGGGTCTCAGGCAGAGGTCTTTCCCATCACCTACTGCCTGGTCCTTTTTAACTGGAGATGCCGGGGATTGAACCTGGGATCCTCTACACACAAAGCTCTCACTGAGTCACAAATCTCTGTCTTACGCACTGCAGGCAGCCACGCTTTTATGCAGCTCTTCCTTTCAGCGTGGCTTTGTGCAAGAAGCATTTCCCAGCGGACTTTGGCAGTGTTCCGTTGACTGGCCTCGGTGTTAACTTGTCGGTTGCTTCGATCGCTTAACTTCCCCCATAATTTAAGGTGAACTAATTACGGGATATAGTCACAACTGGAAGAAGCGCACCCCAGCAGTGTCAGCTCTTGTTACAAATGAATGCGCCGCTGGGCGATTACTTCAGAAAAGCCGTCTCTTAAAAGGAGTGCTTTCTGTTGTCTGTTGTGGTCTAAATATTTGCTGTTGCATCAGCAATTAAGTCTCGGGGCAATTGTAGAAGTATTGCGCTCTCTTTACCAGCACGGATGTTCTTGCACCTAGGGATTCTTAAATTACTGAGGAAGGCCATACAAGGAGCTGTGAAAAAAGGAAAACGCTGTGTTGGGAATTATTAGGAAAGGGATTGAAAAATAAAATGACTGAAAAATAAAATGACTGTGTAGATCTATGGTGTGGCTTCATTTGGAATGCTGTGTACAGTTCTGATCTCTGTATCTCCAAAAACGACATTGCAGAGCTGGAAAAAGTATGGGTGGGGGGGGCAACCAAGATGATTAGGGGGTTGGAGCCCCTTCCCTGTGAGGAAAGGCTGAAGAGTCTGGGACTTTTCAGTGCAGAAAAGAGACTGCTAAGGGGGGACATGACAGAGGTTTATATAATGCTGCTTGGGGTGGAGAGGGTTTTCTTCCAAAAGACTAGAACTCGAGGGCATCCAGTGAAGCTGATGGGCAGTAGGTTTAGGACGGACAAAAGGAAATACCACTTTACGCAGAGAGTGATTAAAATGTGGAATTCGCTGCCACAGGATGTCGTGATGGCAATAGGAATAAACAGCTTTTAAAGGGGATCAGACAGATTCGTGGATGAGAGGTCTAACAGTGGCTGCTAGCCATGGTGACCAGTGTTCCCTCTAAGCTGAGTTAGTGTGAGCTAGCTCACAGTTTTTGTAGCTTCTGGCTCACACATTTTTGTCTCAGCTCAGGAAGGATGGCTCCAGAGCAAACTGATTTACGCAGCGGCCAAATCGCTCGCTCACAGCTTCAATGCCAGCAGCTCACAAAGTAGATTTTTTTCTCACAAGACTCCACAGCTTAGAGGGAGCGTTAGTGACTAAAGGGAAACTCCATGTTCAGGGGTGGCCAGCCTCTGAATTCTAGTGCCAGGAGGCAACATCAGGGGAAGGCCTCAGCCTCTGTGTCCTATTGACCTTCCAGAGTAACTGGCTGCCCCTGTGTGAGACAGGATGCTGGGCTAGACGGACCACTGATCTGATCTGGCAGGGTTCTCCTTATGTTCTGAATGCTGTAGAAGCACTGTGGGTGTGACTTGTACTTCAGGGTAAGGTCTGAAAGGAGAGGCTGTTTATATTGTCCTTACTGCCCTCCCCCTTAAGAACCAAGGGGGAGGAAAAAAAAGAATGAATTTTGCTTCTTCACAAGGTCCAGAGTTGCCCTAAGGCAGATCTTATCGGTGAACAGGATTCCTGTTTAGTAGGGGCTGCTGCAGAAAAGGCCCTGCAATACGTTCCCATCAGCCTAATCTTCCAAACATTGAGCAGGGATCCAGGGGGAGAGGCCAAGCATGGCCTCTTCAATAGATTTCAAATGCATGAGCTCATTTGGGAAGAAGCATTCCAGGAGAGCCCCGGCAATTTAAAAAAGGCTAGCACAGGTGATTATTTTCATATTGCTTGAACATGTGCTTAAGAACCTAAGAGTTGGATCAGGCCAATGGCCCATCCAGTCCAACACTCTGTAGCAACCCATGGCCAAAACCTCTGGTGCCATCAGGAGGTCCACAGCTGGGGCCAGAACTCCAGAAGCCCTCCCACTGTTGCCCCCCAAGCACCAAGCCCTCCCACTGTTCCCCCCCCCCCACTATTGCCCCAGACATAGGAACATAAAATAAGCCAGGTTGGATCAAGCAGGTGGCCCACACTGTGTCACACACTGGCCCAAACCCAAGTGCCATCAGGAGGTCCACCTGTGGGACTCTAGAAGCCCTCCTGCTGTTGCCCCCCAAACACCAAGAATACAGAGCATCACTGCCCCAGACAGAGTGTCCCATCTTTGCTTTGTGGCTAGTAGCCACTGATGGACCTCTGCTCCATATGTTTATCCAGTCCCCTTTTGAAGCTGTCTATGCCTGTAGCCACCACCACTTCCTGCAGCAGTGAATTCCACATGTTAGTTGATTCTTGGGTGAAGAAGTACTTCCTTTTTTCTGTTTTAAGCCTACTGCTCATTAATTCCACGGAGTGCCCACCAGTTCTAGTCTTGTGAGAAAGGGAGAAAAGTACTTCTTTCTCTGCCCTCTCTATCCCATGCATGATTTTGTAAACATCTATCATGTCACTCAGTCGTGGTTCCTCCAAGCTAAAGAGCCTTAGCTTATTTCACCTTTCCTTGTCGGAAAAGTGTTCCATTCCCTTAATCATTTCAGTTGCCTTTTTTGCACCTTTTCCAATGCCCCAATATCCTTTTTTGAGGTAGATAAGTCATCAAGGTGAAAGCACCTAAAAAGCAGGCCCAGGAATAAGAATTTAAAAAGCAGTTTGCGAATTGGTCTCAATGATAAATAGTACTACCGCGTTCCCACTTCCAATATTTCTATATAGCTCGAGCTGGGGACGGACAGAGCTTAGCGTGTGAGATTCTCCGTGGTTATTGCAACCGGGGCCTTTTTAAAAATGGGCTCTCCATCGCTGGGGGTGTCCCGTGCTCATTAAGCAAGTCTTCCGTGCGACACAGATATTTGAAGAGCCTCCCCTCTGACACAGCTGAAGCAATAAAGCTTTCGGCAAGATAGCCGTGTGCACACAGACTGGATTGATGAGCTATTTTCGGTGTGTTGGGAGCGTTTTTCCCCCAGCTCGCCTTGACCCATTGTATGCCAAGCGTCTCTTCCTTCTGCCTCTGGGACCTGGTGCCGTCAGAGAGCTGCAGAAAGATTCTGCCCCCAAACCGTCCACTAATGAGAAATAGGACAGGCCCTGCCATCGCACTTGATGGCACTTGAGCTAATGATGTGTGATTATTACTGTGATATGAGGGTTTGTTTTTTAAAAAATGAGCCAAAATAGCGCCTGAAATGGAAGATGTCGGCGAGGCAGAGCAGAGGCCTTAAGATGGCAAGCGAATGTGTTTTACTTCTGTTGTTGTTGTTCAGTCGCACGGTCAAGGAGTCCCCATGGACCACATCACGCCCGGCCCTCCTGTCTGCTTGGCGGATCTGGCAGGCCTCATCTAGGAAGTGTCCCTAACAAAAAACCAGGAAAGATTCCTCCTCAATAACCATTGTTCTCTGATCGTACCCAGTATGAGTGAAATCATGCACCCGTACCAACCTGCGGCCAAGCTTGCCTTCGTTTCAATGGCGCAGGAGCCGTGATAACTCTTGAAACTGCATCATGTTGAAAACCTGGAGAAATCCACTCCACGGCCACTTCTGACGACTGCAGTGTGCCCGCGAGAAGGTGGGCGGCAGCTTACCGAGGGTTAACCAGCTCCCCTTTCAGATGTGAACGAAACGAAAGCTGGTTGGGAAACAATTTATCCAGGAGGTTTTTCTTATTTTGCACGTAGGCTGGAGATTAGATACCATGCTATAAAAAAACCCCACGAGAACTCAGCAGTCCGCGATGTACACACCTCGCAAGACCATGAGAGATCGAACCGGGAACCATGCTTGCAGTTAGCGTGAGATCATGTCAGATAAAGCATCTAAAGAGCCCGCGGGGAGGCCTGCTCTACCTCCAGCCTTGAATGTCGTGTTTGAACAAGTACCAAGAGTGGGGTCAAGCTTCCCTCTCTCAACAGGCAGAAGAGCCATTAAAGAGCATGTTTGGGGAGGAAAAATCATGAAAAGCCGATACTATTTCAGGATGCTCTCGGGGGTATCGATTTGCCTACCGGCAGCTTTGATTTCCTTCCATTCTGGCCAATTCATTTGATGCCTCAGTCTTAGACATTTTGCCATCTCCAGGGGTTTATCTTTGTCCCTTCTGTTGTTGTTGTTGTTCAGTCACACAGTCAAGTCCGACGCTTCGTGACCCTGTGGACCACATCATGGCGGGCCCTCCTGTCCTCCGCCGTCCTCCAGAGTTTGCTTAATTTCATGTTCATTGCATCGATAACACTGTCTAGCCATCTTGTCCTTTGCCGTCCCCTTCTTCTTTGACCTTCCATCTTTCCCAGCATCAGGGTCTTCTCCAGTGAGCGCTCCCTTCTCGTTTGGTGGCCAAAGTATTTGAGCTCCAGCTTCCGTATCTGGCCTTCCAGGGAACAGTCAGGCTTGATTTCCTTTAGGACTGACTGATTCGATCTCCTTGCCGTCCAAGGGACTCTCAAGAGTCTTCTCCAGCACCATAATTCAAAAGCATCTATTCTTCGGCGTTCGGCCTTCCTTATAGTCCAACTCTCGCAGCCGTACATCGCTACTGGGAATACCACAGACTTTTGTTGGCAGGGTGATGTCTCTACTTGTTGTTATACTGTCTAACACGCTAGCAAGATCTTTGTCCCTGGCTGTAGCCAAAGCAAACATCAACTGTGTCATGCAGGATTCTAGCTCGGTGTAACCTGGTATTTTCCCCATAACCGGGGCTTGTTAACGTGACCGGCTAACCCAGCAACCCATGCCAGTTTGTGATTTATTTGCAGGGTTGTGTATGTATGCGTGTATTTATTTATTTATTAGTTCGGGGTTTTTTAGCCGCCACTCACTGGAAGGGTCTTTTGGCGACTTAACATCATTAAAACCAATAAGATAAAAAAACAACTTAAAAGCAAGTAACGCATATAGACTGTTAACACTAAAGTATTAAAATACGTGTCTGTCGCCATACCACTATTAAAACAGCCCAAACATGTGGTTACCCTCTAAAGGGCAACCTAAACAAATCAGCTTTGCATGCCCTGCAGAAACTAAACAAGTCTGGCTGGGCACGGGTGGTATCAGAGAGTACATTCCAGAGGGAAGGGGCCACAACTGAGAAGGCCCTTCCCCTGGTGGCAGCTAACCGAGCCATTCTGGGGTCAGGCACCTGCAAGAGGCCCCTAGACGATGACGGAAGGGGGCACAGGAGGTTGTAACGGGAGGGGTGGCCCCATAGACATGAGGATCCCAGACCATTAAGGGCTTTAAAGCTTAACACCAGCGTCTTGAATTGGATCCAGAGACTAAAGAGAGAGAGAAGAGAAGAGATTGGATTTATACCCCACCCTTCACTACCTGAAGGAGTCTCAGAGCGGCTTACAAACTCCTTTCCCTTCCTCTCCCCACAATAGACACCCTGTGAGGTAGGTGGGGCTGAGAGAGCTCTTTCCAGGACTGCTCTTGAGAGAAGAGCTATGGCTTTCCAAAGGTCGTCCAGCAGGTGCCAGTGGAGGAGTGGGGAATCAAACCCGGTTCTCCCAGATTAGAGTCCGCGCACTTAACCACTGCACCAAACCGGCTCTCGCCAGCTGCCGTAGAATAGGAGTAATATGGGTGTAGCTAAATTGGTTGCTGAACTAGGAAGCCCCTGGTTAATTTAGGCCCAGCTGGCTCACCTCCGTTAGTTTCTCCTGGGTTATGATGAGCTTGGCACGGAACTCTAGGCTCTATATGCCTCTGTGCACCTGAGATAATGGGTCATATATCCTGCCAAGCGCTCGTGCTGCGTGCATGGATTTTTTTTTTTCCATATTCCCCTGCTTCCAGCAGACCCCTTTGATCCCCCGGGAGTTGCGTGGACAAAAAGCTACGCAGGCTGAGCGGCTGCACAGAGGAGGGGAAACTGAGCTAGGTCGTCTTTATTCCAGTAGTGCAGCTCCTTATGATGGCAATTGGGAGGGTACAGCCACCAAGCCCTGACGTCTTGTCCGTGCAGAGGTGTGTGGAGTTCCCTCCAAGCTAGTTATATCCAAGACTGGCTTGAGAAGGTGGGTCAGATCTTAGGTTGTAGAGGTGCCCATTGTTGGCCTTCCTGTGGGGCTCCGTCCCATGCTACTCCGGTACTGAGAGTCAGTTTGGTGTAGTGGTCAAGAGTGCGGACTCTAATCTGGGAGAACTGGGTTTGAATTCCCCACTTCTCCTCCACATGCAGCTGCTGGTGTGACCTTGGGCCAGTCACAAGTTCTCTCAGAGCTGTTCTCTCAAGGGCAGTCCTCGAAAGAGCTCTCTCGGCCCCACCTACCTCACAGGGGTGTCTGTTGTGGGGAGGGGAAAGGAAGGGGATTGTAAGCCGCTCTGAGACTCATTCGGGTAGTGAAGGGTGGGGTATAAATCCAATTTCTTCTTCTTCCTCTTCTACTGTTGGAGGCCTCCCACATTAATGGTGCCATGCCCGCTGGGCATTCTGGCACCGGCATGCCCACGTTGTTGGTATCTCCGCTATCAGTCCCACGTTTATTTTATTGTACTTACTCACAAAATTGGCATCCAGCCTTTCTTCTGGATCGGGGCTTACCCCAAGGTAGCTAAGGATCCAAAACCAAAAGTAGTAAAAGGTACACCGTAAAACCAATTGAAACTGAAACTAAAATACAAACACTGAAGATGACAATAAAAAGAATAAGGCGAGAAGGAGGGATCCTTGAGGGAACCCCAGATGAAACAGACAAAAAAAGTCTTCGACCATTGGTGGAAGACAGCGATAGAAGAGGTCAGACGAGGGGTCCCCAATCTTTTTGAGACTTTGGACACCTTTGTAATTCTTTTTTTTTTTTAATTGTATTTGTGTGTGTGCGCACGTACATGCCCAGAAGTCATGGCAACCTCTGGTGACTCCTACTGGGACACAGAGTATGTTCAGAGAGGTGGCTTGATATTACCTGCCTCTGCGTCCCAGCCCTGGTATTCTCTGCAGGTCTCCCATCCATATCTTTGTCAGGGTCGGCCCTGCGTAACTTCTGAGATCTGACAAGATCAGGTTCTACTCGGCTATCCAGGTCATGGTGGGCACCTTTGTAATTCTGACACCGGGTGGTGGGCACAACCACAAAATGGCCACCATGGGAGGTGCTGGCCACACACATAGAGGAAGCCCAAGTACGAGGAACAGTAGTGGCAGTTGTCACTGAAATGTCATTTTAGTCTGCACAGCCAATCAGATCCCCAGTGGGCAATCGGATGCCCCACCCACTTTCTATAAGCCCTCGGTGGGCACCAGGAATGATGCTGGTGGGTGCCATGGTATCCCTGGGCACCACACTTGGGGACTCCTGGATCAGATTAACATCCCTGAGGAGGCAATTCATAATTTTGGGACCATGACCGAGAAGGCCCTCTCGTGGATTGCCGCCTGTCTTAGCTCAGAAAGTCGAGGCACTCAGAGAAGGGCTGCAAAGATAGCAGTCAGGGTTTCTGTATGCCTGTCTAGTGTATCCTTACCATAGCCTTCTTCCAGTAAGATCAGGGCGACGTACATTCCAGCGTGTCCACTTCCAATGGCACTGAGGAAAAATGGCAGCCTTGCTGCTTCTTCCGTAACATGAAGAAGAGAAGAAGAAGAGATTGGATTTATACCCCGCCCTTCACTACCCAAGGGAGTCTCAGAGCGGCTTACAAACTCCTTTCCCTTCCCCTCCCCACAAGAGACATCCTGCGAGGTAGGTGGGGCAGAGAGAGCTCTGACAGAAACTGCTTTTTTCCAAGAACAGCTGTGACAGAACTACGTCTTGCCCAAGGTCATCCAGCAGGCGCAAGTGGAGGAGTGGGGAATCAAACCCGGTCCTCCCAGATTAGAGTCTGCGCACTTAACCACTACACCAAACTGGGAACTAGCCGAGCGTATCCTGCTGCGATGCCACAAGATTCAAACTCCGAAGCAGGCTTGGGTGTCTCTTGATTGTCTAGGCCAGCCCTTGGAAGAGACAATTAATGGCAGGTGGCGTGGACTGTACTTTGCATCTGCGTGAATAAGCTCGACTAAGTAACATAACCGTGCCTGATTGTCAAACGGCTTCTCTCTCGGCTGTCTCTGATTCTGCATGCCGCTCTACTGCTGAGCCCTGTCCGCTAACGCCCCCTTTACTGTTATTGCACCTCCTAATTAGCATTGCAATTTCCGCAGCAGGTATATTGGAAATGCTGGAGGGAGAGGGGGATTGGCAGGAAGCACCACTGGATTTATGTTCCCTTCCCAACTGCGCTTTGACTCTTTATTTCTCTCTCTGTCTCTCTCTCTTATTTTGTGTTTGTGGGGTGTTTATTTCTTTTCTCTTTTTTTGCTGTGACCACTGAACTGCACGCTTTTCCCCCCCTGCCTCTCCCATGCTTCTGCCCTGGCCGTAGGACTTCTTTGTGAACAGTAACTCCAAGCAGGTAAGTCCACTTCTGTCAGAATGAGTGAGAGATTCTTTGTGATCAAATGCCAGGGCTTGCGTATTCACTTACAGGTGGCCGAGGCGATAATGGCGGGGCCCGGCTCTCAGAAACCGAAAACGTTTTGGGATTTTTTGGTACCCATTCTGTGGAAATATCATGGAAGTTGTAGATTTTTTCGGGCTGTATGGCCGTGGTCTTGTCATTGCAGTACCTGACGTTTCGCCAGCAGCTGTGACTGGCATCCTCAGAGGTATAACACAGAAGGATAGAATACTCTCTGTGTTAATGTGAGAAGAAAAACGATAGGCAGGTAATTTATATCTACTCAGGAAGGTGGGGTAGGGCTGAGTCATTATCTTTCCCCACCTTCCTGAATAGATACAAATTACCTGTCTACTGTTTTTCTTCTCACATTGACACAGAGTACTCCATCTTTCTGTCTTACACCTCTGAGGATGCCAGTCACAGCTGCTGGCGAAACGTCAGGTACTACGATGCCAAGACCACAGCCATACAGCCCGGAAAATCTAGAACAACTAATGAACTCTGCCTGTGAAAGCCTTTGACAACAATATCATGGTAGCTTTGTGGTTGGTGAAGACCCAAAGAGCTCTGTATGAAAACAACTCAGAGCCAGGGCTGGCATCAGCGTACACTGAGAGGGGGGCATCTGCCAGGGTCCATGGATTCTGGAGGGGGCCACTGCTGCTGACTCCCTACTCACACATCTTCTCGGATACCTGCACTTCCTTCCTTCCGCTGTCTGCTTGTGAGGGCTTTGTCACTTGTGCTGCACCTGCTGCCTAGCGCTGCTGGAGGAGGGTATATGTGGGCGAGGCACAAAGCGTTAGCATTCCTGGAGCAATTCTAGCTGCACTTACTATCCAGCGCCCTCAAGGAGAGGGCATGCAAAGAGGCAGTGCGGGCAGCTGGGGGGGAGAGCTTGCGAGTGGGCAGAGGAAGGATGCACAGGTAGGTGGGGGCACGCGGGTGGGCATGAAGGGGGACTTAGTGGCTGACCCGTGGTTACGGCGGGGCTATTCGGGGCTCCGCCCCCTTTCTTAAAGTCACAGCCCCACAAGGTTTACCTCTGAAAATGCTTTTTAAATTCTTTTTTAAAAATTAAAAAATATTTCCTGAGGGAGATCCGTTTTTTGAAACGTTGTCTTATAAAATCCGGAGACGGCGTTGAGGTATTCTTATACAAGGATTTTCTTATGATTTGATGGGATTTGTTCATTGTTACGTAGTGTCTATTGGTAACAATATATACAAAAAAAATTCATTGTGAGTCTTGTTGACGATCTTGATATTGGGTCAAACTCTCACGGCTGTTTTCTCAGTATTTGTTCCTAAAATTATGGGCTTGGCAGGTTTTGTAGTATTTCCTGAAAATAATAATTTTTAAAAAACATCGCTACATTATCATTCATCAAAAAAATGAAAAGGCTTAAAGGGAGTAATAATAGCATACAATATGAGTCAGCGTTATGACATCATAAAAATATAAGAGAAGCCATGTTGGATCAGGCCAATAACCCATCCAGTCCAACACTCTGTGTCACACAGTGGCCAAAACTCAGATGCCATCAGGAGGTCCACCAGCGGGGCCAGAACTCCAGAAGCCCTCCCACCGTGGCTTTCCAAGCGTTCCTACTGCGTAAATAGCGGCTTTCCAGGATCTCACCCATCACCTGTCACTGAGAAGACATAGGATTGCCCAGGGAAAGCTACTGCGTGCAAAGATGTGTCCCCTCTCCAAAATGTTGTCAAGCAGGTCACCCTTCCTCCATTTCGAGCATGTAAACCTGCCTGAGAGCCAGTTTGGTGTAGCAGTTCAGTGCGCGGACTCAAAGCTGGGAGAACCAGGTTTGATTCCCCACTCCTCCACTTGCCAGCTGCTGGGTGACCTGGGGCAAGCCACAGTTCTCTCAGAGCTGTTCTCTTGAGGACAGCTCTGGAAAGAGCTCTCTCAGCCCCGCCCTACCTCACAGGGTGTCTCTTGTGGGGAGGGGAAGGGAAAGTAGTTTGCAAGCTAGTCTGAGAGTGAAGGGCGGGGTATAAATCCAATCTCCTCCTCCTCCTCCTAATACCGAGCCAGAACCCTGGTCTTTCTCATTCAGGATTGTCTCTCTCTCCTGACTGGCAGTGGCTTTTCAAAACCTCAGGCAGAGAAGAATCTCCCCCCCCCCTTGAGCTTTCTGCCATCCCTGTTTAACTAGAGATGTCAGGGACTGAAGCTGGGACCCTGTGCACACAAACCATGTGCTCTACCGCTGACCTCTGGGCCCTTCCCTTACAAACTGCCCCACAGCTTGAAACTCCAAAGGTAATTTCAGCACGGTCCCCAGCTGTTTGAAGCCCCCAGCTGTTAGTAAAACAGTCCTGAACTGAGCGTCACGACTTTGACTCTGCCCGGAATCCCCTTTCCGTGTTCCTCACCGGCCCGCACGCTCGCGAGCTCTTAAATCGTTCCATCTGGGTCAATATTTAGGTGCTTTCGGCCAATAGCGTTCCTTCGCTTTCTTGTCATCGTCCCCCCCCCCCTCCAAAAAAAGAGGACATGCCGGTTTATGAAACAGCTGATTGTATTTCAGTGGCAGGCTGCGGATTTTTAAGCTGCCAGTTTTTTTGTGGGGGGGGGGACTTCTCGATCGATGCTGGGGACATGAAGCTCTGGGAGGTCAGCACTCATCCGCGTATTGATGGGTTCTTTTCGTGCCTCCCACAGAAAGAAGACACCCTCGACGACGCGCTGAGTTCCAGGCATAAAGTGAAGGAGCTTTCGGTCATAGACGGTCGGAGGGCCCAGAACTGCAACATCCTCCTCTCAAGGTATTGCTGATTCTCCCCCCCCCCCAAATCCCAGTCTTAAGGGAGCAATAGAATCCCAGACAAGCCATCTTCTCCAACTCCCTGCTCAGTGCAGGATCCGCCTAGACTAGAGCATCCCTGACAAGTTTCTGTCCAGCCGCTGCTTGAAGACTGCCAGGGAGGGGGAGCTCACCACCTCCTGAGGCAGCTGATTTCATAGAACCAAAGAACCGCAGAGTCAGAAGGGGCCCTACAGGCCATCTAGCTCAGGGGTGGGCAACCTGTGGCTCGGGAGCCGCATGTGGCTCTTTCACATATATTACGTGGCTCCCGGCAGGGCGGCTGGGGAAGCTAAATATCATTAGCAAACAAATATCACTGGACAAATTAATATCATTATCAATATCTGCTTTTACCCCTTTTGTTATTATTTTTGGCAGTCTCATTTAATGTTAATAAAAAGCAAATCTTCTTATTTTCCAACAAAAGCAGGCAATATTTGTTCCTGTCTTGTGGCTCTCAAACATCTGATGTTTATTCTCTGCGGCTCTTACGTTAAGCAAGTTTGGCCACCCCTGTTCTAGGTGGCTCTTACCCTGAGCAAGTTTGCCCACCCCTGCTCTAGCTGAACCCCCTGCTCAATGCAGGATTAGCCTAGAGCATCCCTGACAAGGGTTTGTCCAGATGCTGCTTGAAGACTGCCAAGGAGGAGGCAGCTGATTCCACTGTGGCACAACTCTGACTGTCAAAAAGTTTTTCCTGATCTCCAGCCGGTACCTTCCCGCCCTGAATTTAAGCCCATTCTTGCGAGTCCTCTCCTCTGCTGCCGCCAGGAACAGCTCCTTGCCCTCCTCTAAGCGACACCCCTTCATGTACTTCAAGAGAGCAATCCTGTCCCCCCCTCGACCTCCTCTCCTCCAGACTGAACATCCCCAAGTCCCCCGGCCTTTCCTCGCAGGGCTTCTTGGTCTCCAGGCCCCCGATCATCCTCCTCGTCGCTCTCCTCTGCACCCTCTCCATTCTGTCCACATCCTTTTGGAAGTGAGGCCTCCAGAACTGCACACAATACTCCAGGTGCGGCCGGACCAATGCAGTAGACAGTGTACAGTCAGCTGCTTGGCTAATATGGTCCCACAAGGAAGGGGCGATAGACAGTCCCAGGATGATCTTCTGCTTCCAGCTGAGCAAGGTGCCATCGCACAACAAAGAGCGTAGTTCCCGCACCAGAGAACCACTTTCCTTCTTCCCAGCATCACTGCCAGCGTCAGTCTCATGAAGCTTGACTTATACCGAATCAGACCTTTGGTCCATCAAAGTCAGTTTTCTCTACTCAGACCGGCAGCGGCTGTCCGGGGCCTCAGGCAAAGGTCTTTCACGTCACCTTCCACTTGGTCCTTATAACTGGAAATGCCGGGGATAGAACCTGGGACCTTCTGCATGTGAAGCAGAGGCTCTTACCGCTGAGCCGCAGCCCCTCCCCCGTTTGGTGCTGGGAGGAGAATCTGCCGAGAGCCAGTTTGGGTGCAGTGGTTGGGAGCGTGGATGCTAATCTGGGAGGACCGGATTCGATTCCCCACGCCTCCACGTGCAGCTGCTGGATGACCTTAGGTCAGCCACAAGTTTTTTTCAGAGCTGTTCTCTCAAGGGCAGTTCTAGAGAGAGCTCTCTCACCACCATCTGGTTCACAGGGTGTCTGTTGTGGGGAGGCGAAGGGAAGAAGATTGTAAGCCGCTCTGAGGCTCCCTCGGGTAGCGAAGGGCAGGGTATAAATCCAATCTCCTACTCCTCCTCCTCCGCTGCTGCTGCAATTAAAGCAAGAGAGCCATCCTGTCCATCCGTCCGTCCCCCGCAACTTCTCCAGACTGAACGTTCCCAAGTCCCTCAGCCTTTCCTCATAGGGCTTCTTGGTCTCCAGGCCCTCCGGTCATCCTCATCGCCCTCCTCTGCACCCGCTCCATTCTGTCCGCATCCCTTTTTTGCAGTGAGGCCTCCAGAACTGCACAAAATACCCCAGGTGCGGCCTGAACAATGCAGTGTACAGCGGGATTATGACATCTTGCAATTTGGACACTATGCCCTTCTGCTGTTGTATCAGTGACAGATGTTTGTCTTTGGCCAGTCACTGAGGTCCATTTTTATAAAGCCATCCAGATAACTCTCTGGCACGCTGCAAAGAAAGATATGGCCTTGCTTGTTCCTTCTCTCTCTCTCTCTCTCTCTCTCTCTCTCTCTTTCTCTCTCGCTGCTTGGCTGGGAAAAATGATTGCATAGTGAGGTCATATTTAGTTTTCTCCTCCAGGCCAGCAAACAGTTCAGCCCTTCTGTTTTGTTCTGTTTCTGTCTCATTTTTGCCACCGCCACGTGACCGCCACTTGACTTTTGCATTTGGGGGTTCCCACTCTTAAGCTTTGCCGGAAAAGTCCCGGCTTCCCTGTGCCTTCTCTGCTGGCAGGTGTGCTTGTGGAGACTCCAGCCCTGGTTCTTTCCACCACTGGCATGCTGAAGATCAGTTGGCGGCCCGTTGGCCATGACAGCTTGTGTTACAAACTCGTGGCCTTCCTTCCTCTTTTTACCTCTCACTGTTGACTGTCAGGAATTAGCTTCCCCAGCACTGAACGCCAGCTGAGTTTAGAGCATCTTAGTCATCGAATCCCCAATCTGCCGCAGTGACCTTGGGCCGGTCACAGTCCCACCCTAGCCTACCTCGCTGGGGTTGTTGTGAGGATAAAATGGAGGAGAGGAGAATGATGTAAGAAGAGAAGAGATTGAAGAAGAGATTGGAATTATAGCCCACCCTTCGCTACCCAAAGGACTCTCAGAGCAGCTTACAGACTCCTTTCCCTTCCCCTCCCCACAACAGACGCCCTGTGAGGTAGGTGGGGCTGAGAGAGCTCTGACAGAAACTGCTCTTTTTTTCAAGAACAGCTGTGCCAGAACTATGGCTTGCCCAAGGTCATCCAGCAGGTGCAAGTGGAGGAGTGGGGAATCAAACCCGGTTCTCCCAGATTAGAGTCCACGCACTTAACCGCTACACCAAACTGGCTGCTTTGCGTCCCCCTTGGGGAGAAACATGGCAGGTGTGAATCGATTTTTAAGGAGCTAAAATAAGCTGATTTGCTTCAGTTGACATTTGGATATGTTCAAGAGTTGGCCTTGGTATACATTTTATGGTCACACCCATTCGCCTTTCCCAGAACAAGAACAATAGAGAAGCCATGTTGGATTAGGCCATTGGCCCATCCAGTCCAACACTTTTGTGTCACACAGGGGCCAAACCCAGGGTCCATCAGGAGTTCCACCAGCGGGGCCAGAGCTCCAGAATCCCTCCCACTGTGCCCCCCCCAAGCACCAAGAAAACAGTGCATCACTGCCCCAGACGGAGTTTTCCCTCTACACCAGGGGTGGCCAACCTGTGGCTCGGGAGCCACATGCGGCTCTTTCACACATATTGTGTGGCTCCTGGCAGGGCGGCTGGGGAAGCAAAGGGGAGGCATGCTTTTTCTCTCTTTCTCCCTTCCTTCCTTCCTTCCTTCCCTCCTTCCTCCCATCTATTTGCTTTCCTAGTTTCTCTCTCTCTCTTTCTTTCCACTTCTTTAATTCTTTCTTTCCATCTCTCTCTTTTTTTCTCTCTCTCAATATCATTAGCAAACAAGTAATATCATTATCAATAACTGGTTTTCCTTGTTTGTTTTTATTTTTGGCAGTCCCATTTAACGTTAATAAAAAGCAAATGTGCATATTTTTAAAAATAAAAACAGGTGTGTGATATTTGTTCCTGTCTTGCGGCTCTCAGATATCTCTATGTGGCTCTTACGTTTATTCTATGTGGCTCTTACGTTAAGCAAGGTTGGCCACCCCTGCTCTACACCTTGTGGCCAATAGCCACTGATGGACCTCTGCTCCGTATGTTTATCCAGTCCCCTCTTGAAGCTGACTGTGCTTATAGCCACCACCGCTTCCTGTGGCAGGGAGTTCCACGGCTTCAATCAAATTACTCATTGAGTGAAGAACTACTTCCTTTTATCTGTTCTAAGCCTACTGCTCATCAGATAAATGGTCCGCTTCAAAATGGCTGCCCACTGCCCCCCCCGCCCCGGGCAGCAGAACGGGACACAAAAGTATATGTTCCCAGGGGAAGTGGCATTGGGAGGAGGAGGAGGTTCTCTGTCTTACGGGTCTGGTAAATCAGTCTCTTGTAAAAGTCCGATCCTTCTCTACGGGAGCTCAGGAGAGCTTCCAGGCAGTCTTCAGACCACACGTCAGATCAGAGGACCAAAGAGAGTTCAGGTCTTCAATCCGCTGCACTTGAATCTCAAACAACACGGGTGGCAAGCTCCAGAAGGTATAATGTCAGTTTTCAGTGCACCTAAGAACATAGGAAGAGCAGTGCCTGGATCTGACCAGTAGTCCATCTCGTCTAGCAAACTGTTTCACACAGCAGCTAACCAGAGAGTCAACAAACAGGGTATGAAGGCCATGGCTTTCCCCTGACATTGGTTCAGGGGATTCAGGGATTCAGAGAGCATCCTGTCTCACACACTGGCCAACCAGTTCCTCTGGAGGGCCAACAAGAGGGCACAGAGGCTGACGCCTTCATAAGAACACCAGAAGAGCCCTGCTGGATCAGACCAGTGGTCCATCCAGTTCAGCATCCTGTCTCACACAGTGGCCACCCAGTTCCTCTGGAGGGCCAAGAACAGGGCACAGAGGCCGAGGCCTTCCCCTGATGCTGCCTCCTGGCTCTGGGATTCAGAGGCTTAGTGCCTCTGAATGTGGAGGCTCCCCTCAGCCACCAGGGCTAGTAGCCGTCAATAGACTTATCCTCCATTAATCTATCTAATCCCGTTTTAAAGCTTTCTGTTCCTGTGGCCATAACTAAGCCCTCGGGCAGCGAATTTCCACATCACTGTGTAAAGTAGTCTTTCCTTTTGCCCCTCCTGAAGCCACTGCCCATCGGCATCATTGGATGCCCTCGGGTTCTAGTCTTTTGGGAGAGGGAGAACAATTTGTCAACTCTCTCCACCCCATGCATAATTTTATAAACCTCTATCCTGTCCTCCCCCCTTAGTCATCTCTTTTCTAAATTGAAAAGTCCCAGACTCTCCAGCTTTTCCTCACTGGGAAGGGTTCCAACCCCCTCACGTCTCGGTTGTCCTACCCAAAGGACCCCCACCCCACCGTCCTCTTCAGGGTGTGTATTTTTCCCCCTCACACTTTCACGAGGCACCCCCTCCCTCTCCGCGAAGCCGCCCCAAAAACGGTGTCACGTTTTCCGAGGCCTCCTTTGTGAGCTGTCGCATCCTGTCGGAGAGTTCCAGCGCTTAAATCCCTCACGACAGCCAGCGCCGTGACCCAGTTCCACCCTCGGGACAATTCTTGCGCTCAGTGGCGGCTGCCAACAAAGATAATGATTGTGAGTTTTGGGGAGAGGCTTGTCGCGTTTTTTTCCCCCCTGGCCGCGTTCCTGTCGTGTTGCTGGAGCTCTCTTTTGGCACTGAAAGACGCCTCTCTCTCTCTTCCCAGCTCCTGAGGAAATACATTTGCGAACTAGCGAAGGGCATATTCATGCGGAATGCGATTTTCACACACACCTCCTTCCAGTCCCAGAGTGCAAAAGCTGACCGCGTAGCCCCATGCTTGGCTATCAGAATCACAGAGTTGGAAGGGGCCCCACAGACTATCTAGTCCCACCCCCTGCTCAATGCAGGATCAGCCTACAGCAGGGGTGGGCAAATGGCGGCCCGGGGGCCACATGCGGCCTGCCACAGAGTTTTTTGCGGCCCGCCAAGAAGATTTCAGGACTTCAAGAAAATTGAGCCTAAATTCAATTTGCTCTCTTATCCCATCACTGCTGATATTGATACAGCACCTGAGGAGCTGCAGCTTGAACTTATTGACACGCAGTCAGATCACACTGTGAAAGAAATGTTTAATGCTGTGACATTAGTTGACTTTTACAAATCTTTGTCTGCTGAAAAAATTGCCATGTATGAAGAAATTTGCTGGGCAAATGTTCTCTGTATTGGGGTCTACATATATTTGTGAGCAAAGTTTTTCTTGCACGAAGATCAACAAGAGTAAATATAGATGCTCTCTGACAGACATTAACTTGCCGGCTGTGATGAGGATCTCAACAAGCAATCTGATTTCAAAAAAATTGTAGAAAAGTGTGATAGGGCACATTTGTCTCATTAAACGGATTCTAAAATTAAATGTGCTTGCAGCTATAGACGCTACGAAATTAGCACAATAAATAAATTGAATAAAAGTACCACTATTTTATTTAATTTATATTTATTGATTTTTATGATACAATTTATACCTTTTCTGAAATGCAGCGTTAACTAATGAATGCAATCAGTTTAAAAGGTGCGGCCCTCCGCTAACCTCCGCTCCCACAGAGTGGCCCCCGAGCCAAAACAATTGCCCACCCCTGGCCTAGAGCATCCCTGACAAGTATTTGCCCAGCTGCTGCTTGAAGACTGCCAGGGAGGGGGAGTTCACCAGCTGATTCCACTGTTGCAAAACTCTGACTGTCAAAAAAAAAAAAAAAACGCCTAATATCCATCCGGTCCCTTTTCGCCCTTAATTTAAACCCATTCTTGTGAGTCCTCTGCGGCCCACGGGAGCAGCTCCCTGCCCTCCTCGAAGGGACAGCCCTTCCAATACCCAAAGAGAGCAATCCTGTCCCCCCCTCGACCTCCTCTCCTCCAGATTGAACATTCCCAAGTCCCTCGGCCTTTCCTCGCAGGGCTTCTTGGTCTCCAGGCCCCCGATCATCCTCATCGCTCTCCT
This sequence comes from Lepidodactylus listeri, assembly GCA_029233225.1. NCBI lineage: Eukaryota > Metazoa > Chordata > Lepidosauria > Squamata > Gekkonidae > Lepidodactylus > Lepidodactylus listeri. The sequence continues at coordinate 93,282,250 of JARCFY010000011.1, read as the reverse complement.
CTGCGCCTTCTCTGCACGTCACAGCCTTTTACAAGGACCCCTGGCACTCGTTCCGCAGCATCGTCACAGAAGCCGTGGGGCCAAAAGAGAGAGAAGGGGGGAAATTACCCTACTGGCTGTGGCTGTCCAGTCAGCAGTAGCGGTCCAGAGTCACATACTTGCGTCTCCTTCCAGCAGCCTTCACTAAGGTTGAGTGGGCTGTACTGCGTTACGCTGCAGCGGTGTTCTTGCGCCTGGCCTGCTGCCCACGCTAAGCCTCTAAGCAAGTCAGTCATTGGTTGTTGTTTTTATCTTCCATCTTGCAAACATAGCTACCTGGTTTCTAGCTGTAAAGAAGCCATGATGTAGCGCTGCAGGGGGGGAGGGCTTTGTGTCAGGAGGTGGATCCTTGCCTCGGAAGATCTCCAAGAGACTGTTGGTGAGAGAGGTGATCCTAGGTAGGATTTTTGATCCGCTTTCAGGATGCTTTAAGGAACAAAAGGAACGTCTTGGACCATCGTCTCTGAATCTCTGAAATATGGTATTCAAGAGTGCTTAGAGCAGATAAAAGGAAGTCCTTCTTCACCCAAAGAGTAATTAACACATGGAATTCACTGCCACAGGAGGTGGTGGTGGCTACAAGCACAGACAGCTTTCAATAGGGGACTGGAGAAACCTATGGAGCAGAGGCCCATCAGTAGCTATTAGCCACAAGGTATAGGTGGAACACTTTGGGGCAGTGAGGCTCTGTATTCTTGGTGCTTGGAGGGCAAGTGTGGGAGGGTTACTGGAGTTCTGGCTCTGCTTGGTGGACCTCCTGGTGGCACCTGGGTTTTGGCCACTGTGTGACCCAGAGTGTTGGACTGGGTGGGCTGTTGGCCTGATCCAACATGGCTTCTCTTATGTTCTTATGTCTGAGGCAGTGATGCTCTGTCTTCTTGGTGCTTGGGGGGCAGAAATGGGAGGGCTTCTGGAGTTCTGGCCCCACTGGTGGACCTCCTGATGGCCCCTGGGTTTTGGCCACTGTTGGACACCTAGTGTTGAACTGGATGAGCTGTTGGCCTGATCCAACATGGCTTCTGTTATGTTCTCATGTTCTTAATTACAAATCTGCATTGCTCATCATGGGAGGGGCCATGGCTCAATTGTAGAGTATCTGCTTGGCATACGTAAGGTCCCAGGTTTAATCCTCGGCATTTCCAGTCAAAAGGATGAGGTGATGGGAAAGACCTCAGCCTTAGATGCTGGAGAGCCGCTCTCAGTCTGAGTGGACAATACTGACCTTGAGGGAACAGTGGTGTAATTCAGTATAAGGCAGCTAGGAGAGGGCCTTCACTCAGTGGCAGAGCCTCTGCTTGGCAGGCAGAAGATCCCAGGTTCAATCCCCAGCATCTCCAGTTAAAAGGACCAGGTAGGAGGAGGTGATGGGAAAGGCCTCTGCCTGAAACCCTGAAGAGCCACTCCCATACTGACTTTGATGGACCGATAGTCTGAATCAGTAGGAAGTAATTTCATGTATTCGTCAGGTAAGAAACTGACCCAGAATGCACCTAGATCCCCCTGCCTGTTCCTACTTCCTCTTCCGCCTTTTGCTGTCTTGTCTTGTCCCTGGCCAGCTTTCCCCCCCTCTGCGACTGGACTGTCTCTCCAGATCGGGATCTCGCCTAATACAAACTAGGCAGCCCGGTTGACGGAGCAACGCAACGTGACATTTGGGGTTGCTGTCTGACGCCTGCCCGAGCTGTGCCTCCGTCACATAACCCCTCCGCTCTTGTCGCCGCTTTTCCAGGCTGAAGTTACCAAATGACGAAATCAAGCGCGCTATCATGACGATGGATGAGCAAGAGGACCTGCCCAAGGACATGCTGGAACAGGTGAGGACGGAGAAGACCCGGGTTCAGATCACCCCCAGGACTCAGTGCTTATTGGCTGACCTTGGGCCGGTAGTTTTCTCTGTCCAGCCAGTAGTGGTCAGAGAGGCAGACAACAATCTGGGAGACGCAGATTCAAATCCCCGCTCTGCCATGGAAGCTCATGGGGTGACCTTGGGCCAATCACATATTCTCTGTCTGACTTACCTTACAAGATTGTTGTGAGTATATATAACGGAGGACAGGGGAATAATGTACACCACCTTAGGTACCTGTAGGGGATAAAGGCAGGCTGTAAATGTGGTGAATAAACAATTTAGCCCTGACCTAGATAGGGTAGGCTAGCCCAATATTTTCAGATCTCAGGGTCAGCTCTGGCTAGTATTTGGATGGGAGACCACCAAGGAAGTCCAGGCTCATGACGCAGAGGCAGGCAAGGGCAAAACCACCTCTGAATGTCTCTTGCCTTGAAATCTCGCCATAAGTCAGCTGCAACTTGACAGCAAATAAATAAAAATAAACTGCTGGCCTCCGAAAGATATGAGGTTAAAATGGAGGTGGGGTGAATCAGGTGTGCTACCCTGAGTCCCTGGAAGTTAGGGAGAGAACACCTAACAGACACGCATGGAATGCCTGTTCATCTCGGAAAGCTAGGAGTGATTCGCACTCAGGATCTCTGCATGCATCTTTGTTCCTTTGACAGCGGGGTTCTGGCTGCCCTTTCATAGAATCATAGGGCTGGAAGGGACCTCCAGGGTCATCTAGTCCAACCCCCTGCACAATGCAGAAAATTCACAAGTACCTCACCCCCCCCCCCCCGGCACACCCCCAGTGACCCCGGCTCCATGCCCAGAAGATGGCAAAAAAAACCCCTTCAGGATCCCCGGCCAAATTGGCCTGGAGAAAAATGGCTTCCTGACCCCAACGTGGCGATCGGCATTTCCCTGGGCGTGTAAGAAAGGGCCATGAGAACTAAGCACTGCTGCAACCCTTCCTGCCCTCCCTCTCGTGATCTGCCTCACAGAACCAGCATTGCTGTCCGATGGCCCTCTAGCCTCTGTTTGAACACCTTCGAAGACCCCCTTGGTCTTTGCACGGCTGCTTCTCCATGCCGAATCCTCTCTACCTGCATCTTAAATCAAAATCCCACAAAGCTCCCTGTCATGTAAAGGCGCCTTATCAATGTGCAACGTTTGAGATTACCTAGCCCTGTCGGAAAGTTGCTAGCAGAAGTGGGGGAAGAGGAGGTCCCTCGTGGCTGGGAGGCCGACTGTTAACAAGGAGGCCATCCCCGGGATGGCAGTGGTGATTTTGCTAAATTTCACCGCACCTAGGGAGTCATTCCTAGTGTGGGATCGGAATGCAAGAAAGCACGGCCACACCCTGGAGTGTGAGCAAGCACATCTGTGCGGAGATTATTTGGTGTTTTTTAATCGGTTCATGCCAGACTGAACTTTCGAATAATTTCTTGGAAGATGTTAGGTCTTAAAGAGGCAAAAGCCAAGTTTTTGGGGGAGGGGTTTTTTTTTGTCTCTGATTAATTAATAGCCCATTCGAACAGCAATGCAGCCTCTCTCTGAACTGGCTCTTACGGTAGGAAATGACACTACTTCTCAAGTAAACTTCCTGTAGGGGTCAAAACTGCTGTGGCGGGGGCGGCGGGAGCAGTAGTACCGGATATAGGTGGAAATACTTTTCCTTCTGAGATAAGCAGTAGAAAAACGATTGTTGCCTCTTCTTCCCCTTCCCTTTTGGGAGGCAGTTTTTTCCCTGCATATCTCAGGAAGACTTGTTCAGGTGTTTACGACCGCCACTGCACCGGGGCACACAGGTTTTATCCCTTCCTCAAGCCGTCACCGCACCCACCTCGAAGAAAAAGAATGCCGTCAAGTTACCTCCAGACCTGAGAGGAGACGAACGGAGAGTCTCGGTTTGCTTCCCACACTTAGAAAAGATACCGTTACACATTTATCTCCTATTTTGACATATTTATTGCTTTGCTGTCCTTTCCTCCTTAATTAAAAAATCAAAACAACTGCTAACCTTATAAACTTGTTGTTTACTTTTGTCTTTGCACATCTTAAAACATCTTCATCACGTTACAAGTCAATTCGCTGTTCAGCCCCTGTCTGTAAGCCTGAACTCTGACCTATCGTTCCAATGCACTTGAAAAAACGTGCATGCACACGAAAGCTCGTACCTTGAATAAACCTTTGCTGGTCTTAAAGGTACCACTGGACTCTAAATTTGCTCAACCCATCACTGTCTGATTGATTTCTCCTCTGACAGTTAGTTTCAGAGGGCAGCCAGTCTGCCGTTGACTGGCTCAATTCTAGCCCAGTAGCACCCAAGAGACCACCTTGACAATTAAGAAAAACAAAATTAAGAGTGTTCCTCTTTTCCTTTAAAATGCTAATAGTAGAACAGGAGAAGCCGGATTCAAATGCCGGGATTGTGTGTATTTCAGCAACAGGCCGTTGTACCCCGGTGCAATCAACAAGACCAGGTTCGCGGCGGATTAACCGACAAAGGAACAACACTCACCAGGAAGAGTAAAACCTTAATGTATTCTGCCAAAAGTTATACATGTATCTAATACCTATATTACATTAACTATTCCAATTTCCCAGATTTTCATCATATATTTGTGGATTTTGCAGCTATGTAACTGATTTTCTAATCTTTTAACTAAAATCTTCAGCCGTGATAAACTGTAACACGGTATACGTGGGGTATCTTTACAATCCAGTATTCTTCTATGCTGTGGTTATTTTCTATTGAATTGTGCAGAATCTTCGTGAGAACGAATTCTCGCTAACAGGAAATTCTGAGATGTAATACTGAGCCAGTTTGGTGTAGAAGTTAGGAGCGCGGACTCTAATCCGGGAGAACCGGGTTCGATTCCCCACTCCTCCACTTGCAGCTGCTGGTGTGACCTTGGGTCAGTCATAAGTTCTGTCAGAGCTGTTCTCTCACAAGCAGTCCTCGAAAGAGCTCTCTCAGCCCCACCTACCTCACAGGGGGTCTGTTGTGGGGAGGGGAAGGGAAAGGAGTTTGTAAACCACTCTGAGACTCCTTCAGGTAGTGAAGGGCGGGGTATAAATCAAATCTCCTCTACTTCTTCTTTTTTGCCACTGTGAGATTCCTTCAGGTAGTGAAGGATGGGGTATAAATCCTGTCTCTTCTTCTTCTACATACCTCAACTGTATAGCAATCAAAATCCATTGTTTCAGTTGCAAGATCCTCAAATATATGGTGAAAATCTGGGAAATTGGAATGTAATATAGATATTGGATACATGTATAACTTTTGGCAGAATACATTAAGGTTTTACTCATTGTGGTGAGCTTTGTTCTTGTGCACTGTGCCCAATGCGGCACAGGCTGCTTCCCGCTTATCTGAGCCCCTGGAGGCGAGTTCTCCTCCCCTGATCAATTGGCCACTCTTCCCATGGAGCTAGTGGTCTCGGGCCTTGTTGACATTTAGCAACGAGCCTTGCTGTCTAAATTTAAAAGCATCCTTCTCACCCCTCCTCCATTCTACTTCGCAGCTCTTAAAATTTGTTCCCGAGAAAGCGGACATCGACCTCCTGGAGGAACACAAGCACGAGCTGGATCGGATGGCCAAGGCGGACAGGTTCCTCTTCGAAATGAGCAGGTAATCTTTCCCTGTCCAGGGGATTCCATTCAGCCTGCAGGTGCTGGATATACTCGGCAAGTCATGTGGTGTTCCAAGCGTCAGTCATGGGGGCAGGGGGTGAGGGCAGGAGGGCAAAGGAGAGACCAGGGTCTCTCACCCTGCAACTGGGAAATGATTGCCTGAAGTAGACAAGGCCGGAGAGGTTGCTTAAGGCTGCTGGAAGGAATGAATCATGGAAAGATTGGTTCTGCCCATAGATCGTAAAGTGCAAGGTCATGCAGCCTCAGTTTGTCCTGGGGTCATGTCGGGAAGGGAGAAGTTTAACCCTTTGACTTCAACTCTGTTTTGCTATTGAAAGCAGGCTACTTGCTTTTTCACAATATTTTAAACGGGAAGATGTGTTTCCTTAAAAAAAAAAAAAAGAGTGTTCCTCTTTTCCTTTAAAATGCTAATAGTAGAACAGGGGAAGCCGGATTCAGATGCTGAGATTGAGTGAAGATTAAGGCTAAATCCCTTCTCCCTTCACTGCACAGCTCCAAGGCAAATCGAGGCTACATGTTCGATGGGTTGAACCAGATGTCTGATCCTTGGTCTGCTGGACCAGGGGAAGAGGCTGGAAGCAAGAGAGCTGTAGAGAGGGTCTTGAGGAAGGGGCGTCTCATTGCAGTGGCCAGGGTCAGCATGACTGGGCATCAGCCGGAGACACTTGGCCAATCTGTCCTGGCCAGAAATGAGGACTCTGTCCACATGCCCCTACAATATTAAAATGCAGAAAGTGGCAGGCACATGGAAGAGTCTGATCCCAAGGTAGGGCGTTTGAAGGGGCATCGCATGGACAACCTTGCTGAAGCAAAGCAGGTTGGAGTCTGGTTAGTGCTCGGATAGGAGACCTCCTGAGAACCAATTTGGCGCAGTGGCTAGGAGTGGCGGACTCTAATCTGGGAGAACCGGGTTTGATTCCCCACTCCTCTACATGCAGCTGCTGGGTGACCTTGGGACAGTCACAAGTCCTTTCAGAGCTGTTCTCTCAAGAGCAGTTCTCTCAAGAGCTCTCTCAGCCCCACCTGCCTCACAGGGTGTGTGTCGTGGGGAGGGGAACGAGATCGTAAGCCACTCTGAGTCTCCTTTGGGTAGCAAAGGGCAAGGTATAAATCCAGTCTCCTCTGCACACTGCCTCCGGTATCATGATGGCAGCAAAGTGGATTATACGTGTGGTAGGGTCAAGTTCTGAAGCTTCCTAACTCGATGTTGTTTCCCTGCTTTCTTGAAGGATAAACCATTACCAGCAAAGGCTCCAGTCCTTGTATTTTAAAAAGAAGTTTGCCGAGCGGGTCGCGGAAGTCAAACCCAAAGTGGAAGGTACGTTTAGTTTTCTCGTCCAAGCTTTCTAATGCTGAAGCCAAATGAGATTCTCTTTTCCCCCTTCCCTTCTCTCCTTCCCTTAAAAGGTTTCTAATCAGTAGGGGAAGTATGGGGCATCAGCCCTGGGCGTAGGCTAGATGAGGGCATAAACATTGTCGTGTTTGGTGAACCAGACAGCCAGTTTGGCGTAGTGGTTAAGAGCAGCAGACTCTAATCTGGGAGAACCGGGTTTGATTCCTCACTCCTCCACGTGCAGCTGCCGGTGTGACCTTGGGTCAATCACAAGTTCTCTCAGAGCTGTTCTCTCAAAAGCATGGGCTCTAATCTGGGAGAACTGGGTTTGATTCCCCACTCCTCCTCCACATGCAGCTGCTGGTGTGACCTTGGGTCAGTCACAAGTTCTCTCAGAGCTGTTCTCTCAGGAGCAGTTCTGGAAAGAGCTCTCTCAGCCCCACCTACCTCACAGGGTGTCTTTTGTGGGGAGGGGAAGAGGAAGGAGATGGTAAGCCGCTCTGAGACTCTGTGTGAAGGGTGGGGTTTAAATCCTGTCTCTTCCTCCTCCTATTATTATTATCGGTCCTGTTATCAGATATGTGATTGCAAAAGCATAGATTTAGGGCCAAACTACATGATACCTTTAACACAAGTTCACCACGGGGATTCACAACCACATTGCACCTGTAAGTTCCTGGCGCTGACTGCATTTAGAAGTGCTGTAGGGGCCCGATTCAGATGGGAATCATGCATGGGGTGGGGAGGGGCTTGGCCCCGAAGCGCAGATATTATTTAGCTGTGTTGATCCCCTCCCCATTCCACTTGGAACAAATAAAAACTGTTTTCAGGATGACAGATGCAAGACAAAAGTGCTGAGTTTTGCTCAGAGGGTTAGTGAGGGCAGCAGGCCAGGCAGAGCGGCCTGATGGCCGCTTCCAGTAGGGCCTGCTCCTGTAGCCACAGCATAGTGAATTTTATTGAGCCCTTCGATAATACCACTGAAGGTGGAGAAGATCAAAGCCAGGTGAACACTAAGATCGTATCTCCCAGCAGGTGGTTTGCATAGCAGCATTCTGAGTTGACTTATTGCATGATAAAATAGTAGGAGCAGTCCCCCTGGGAGGCAGGACTTTCAGCAGCCGCACCCAATCACGCCTCCTAGCATGCAGTGAGGAAGGTAATGTATTATGTTAGCCTGTTCTGTGCCATCTCTTTTGTTTCTTTCTCTCTCCGTTTGGTGTCGTGGTTAGGAGGGCGGACTCAAATCGGGGAGAACCGGGTTTGATTCCCCATTCCTCCACATGCAGCTGTTGGTGTGACCTTGGGTCAGTGACAAGTTCTTTCAGAGCTGTTCTCTCACGAGCAGTCCTCGAAAGAGCTCTCTCAGCCCCACCTACCTCACAGGGTGTCTGTTGTGGGGAGGGGAAGGGAAAGGAGTTAGTAAGCTGCTCTGAGACTCCTTTGGGTAGTGAAGGGCGAGTTATAAATCCAGTGGCGAGTGAAGGGCGAGTTATAAATCTTCTTCTTCTCCTCCTCCTCCTCCTCCTCCTCCTCCTCCTCCTCCTCCTCTCCTCCCTTCCCTTTGTTTCTCTTTCTCCTTGCAATTTACGCCCCAACGGGCCCTGTGTACTGGCGCGTAGCTTTGGAAGTCTGGTTAAGGCCTAGAAATGATTAGTTATAAAACTACTTTAAACCCGTGCCGTTGATCGAGTCGTATTTTCTGACTGCGCTTCTTTTCTTTCTCCCTTGCCCATGGCAGCCATCCGCGCAGCCTCCAAGGAAGTGTTCCACAGCAAGAGCCTGAAGCAACTCTTGGAGGTGGTGTTGGCCTTTGGCAACTATATGAACAAAGGCCAAAGAGGGAACGCCTACGGCTTTAAAATCTCGAGTCTGAACAAGATTGCGGACACAAAATCCAGTATCGACAAGTAAGCAGTCCCTACCTTTGCGGGCGCTTGAGGGAAGGAGCGATTCAAGAAGATCCCTTTTTAAATTTTCTGCTGGGGGTGGGGCGAAAAGCATCCGAGCTGGCCGCCTAAGACGCTCCAAGGAAATCAAGGAGCTGGCTGCGACGAGAGAGAAAGGAGTAATAACTGTTGTGAAACTACTGACGCTAGCGCTTTGTTATATTGTATGGTTAAATGGTTTTAGAATTGTTTAAACGTTTAACTGTTGCGGTTCAGTCTATTTTATGTGTATTGTAAACTTTATGTGGTTTTATGAAAGCCACCCTGAGCCAGCCTTGGCCAGGAGGGCGGGGTAGAAATTTAATCAATCAGTCAATCGATCAATCCTATGGCTTGGAGCCAGATTCGCCTGAGGACTCCCTCTCCTGTAGGACCTGCCCATCACTTCTCATTTTCCTGCCCATCCCTTCTCATTTTCTTCGCTTGTATGCTCCTGTTGCTTTGCGGAGTTCTTCCTGTTTTGCCTGTATTTTGCTCCCTCTAGTGTTCAGTTCGATATTACATCGCTGTACGTCTGGCATAAAAACCCGCAGTTTAAATCTGCCGGGAGATAGGCTGGACATAGCATGATGTAATATCAAGTCGACCACTAGAGGGAACATAAGAACGTAAGACCATAAGAGAAGCCAATGTTGGATCAAGCCACTGGCCCATCCAGTCCAACACTCTGTCACACAGTGGCCAAAAACACCAGGTGCCCTCAGGAGGCCCAGCAGTGGGGCAAGACAGTAGAAGCTCTCCCACTGTTTTCCCCCCGTCAAGCACCAAGAATACAGAGCATCACTTGCCCCAGACTGAGAGTTCCTATCTATACTTTGTGGCTGATAGCTACTGATGGACCTCTGCTCCATATGTTTATCTAATTCCCTCTTGAAGCCATCCATGCTTGTAGCCGCCACCACCTCCTGTGGCAGTGAATTTCATGTGTTAATCACTCTTTGGATGAAGAAGGACTTCCTTTTATCTGTTCTAACCCGACTGCTCAGCAATTTCATGGCGTGCCCGCAAGTTCTTGTATTGTGAGAAAGGGAGAAAAGGACTTCTTTGTCTACCTGCTCTGTCCCATGCATAATCTTATAAACCTTGATCACGTCACCCCTCAGCTGTCATTTCTCCAAGCTAAAGAGCCCCAAGCGCTTCAACCTTTCCTCGTAGGGAAAGTATTCCTTCCAACCCTTTTATCATTCTAGTTGCCCTTTTCTGCACTTTTTCCAATGCTATAATATCTTTTTTGAGGTGTGGTGACCAGAACTGTACATGGTACTCCAAATGAGGTCGCACCATCAATTTATACAGGGGCATTATGATACTGGCTGATCTGTTTTCAGTTCCCTTCCTAATAATCCCCAGCATAGCATCGGTTAATGGGAGGCCAGTTCTCCAAAGACCAGGCTATTGTACATCTTTCTCCAGTCGTGTGCAATAGGCATAGCGATGCAGCCAATCACTTTCATCCATGGTAACTATATGGAAATCGGTCCTTTTATTGGGAACACTTACCTGTTAACTGCAAATGTACGCTTTTTTCTATTGAGATGGAAAACAAAACAAAAAAATGGGGGGAAAAAGCCCTAATATTCTTTGAACAATGAGTGGCTGTGTAACAATCTCTCTCTCGTTGTAGGAACATTACGCTATTGCACTATCTCATCACCATTGTAGAAAAGAAATACCCCAAAGTTCTCAACCTGCATGAAGAACTGAAGGACGTCCCGGAGGCTGCCAAAGTCAAGTAAGTGGGAGGTTTTTAAACTGCATCCTGCCTTTCAATTAAAAGCTAGAGGCAGATGATGAGAAGACTGGAAAACAATGATTAATGTATTGGGCTGTATATTAGCCATGTCTCTCTTTGATGCAAGAAGTTTCTGTAGTTTGGGGGGGGGAGTATGTGATCATGGCAACAAGCTGTGTCCATGCCCACCACATGGAATCATAGAACCATAGAGTTGGAAGGGACCTCCAGGGTCATCTAGTCCAACCCCCTGCACAATGCAGGGAATTCACACACACCTCCCCCCCCCCCAAACACAGTGACTGCTGTTCCACGCCTATAAGATGGCTAAAAACCCCATCCAGGAACCCCGGCCAAACTGGCCGGGAGAAAAATTGCTTCCAGACCCCAAAGTGACTATCAGCATTTCCCCGGGTGTGTTAGAAAGGGCCACAAGAACTGAGGCAACCCTTCCTGCCCTCCCTTCTCGTGAACTGCCTAAGTTCACAGGATCAGCATTAATGTCCGATGGCCATCCGGCCTCTGTTTGAAAACCTCCCAAGAAGGAGAGCCCACCACCTCCTGAGGAGGCCTGTTCCACTGAGGAACCGCTCTAACTGCCAGGAAGTTCTTCCTAATGTTTAGTTGAAAACTCTCCCAATTTAACTGTAACCCGTTGGTTCTGGTCCGACCTTCTGGGGCAATGTAAACCTCCATGGAGGGAGGTTTGTTGTGACATCTTAATGCAATCTGTGGTTATATTCCTGAGTTACATCAGTTTACGTGCACGCCCAAAGCATCTTCGTTTGTTACAGCTAGATTCGAGTCCAGTAGAATATTCAAGACGAACAAGATTTTCAGGGTATAAGCTTTCACGAATCAAAGCTCCCTTCGTCAGATACAAGGTTTGCATCTGAGGAAGGGAGCTTTGACTCTCAAACAGTCATACCCCGGAAATCTTGTGGGTCTTGAATATTCTACTGGACTCAAATCTAGCCGTTCCACTGCAGACAAACATAACTACCCTTTGAACCTAGCTTCATTTGAAAGCCAGTTTGGTGTCGTGGTTAGGAGCGCAGACTCTAATCTGGGAGAATCAGGTTTGATTCCCCGCTCCTACACATGCGGCTGCTGACGTGACCTTGGGTCACTCACAAGTTTTCTCAGAGCTGTTCTCTCACGAGCAGTTCTTGAAAGAGCTCTGTCAGCCCCACCTGCCTCACAGGGTGTCTGTTGTGGGGAGGGGAAGGGAAAAAAGACTGTAAGTTGCTCTGAAACTTCTTCAGGTAGTGAAGGGAGGGGTATAAATCCAATCTCTTCTTCTTCTTCTTCTTCTTCTATTATGGCATTTCTGTGCCACTTTTCTCACCAAAGGGGCTGACACAAAAAATTGCTATACGACCAGTTTAAACAATAAACAGCCCCACACGTATATCGCTGCCTGTTGCTGGGGCCTGTTTGCTGCCTCGCCGATGCTGACCTAAAAGCAGGTCATGATGCTGCATGTGTATTCCCCACCCCCACCCCCTACCCCCATGGGAGAAACACAAGAGACTTCAGAGTCACGTCCTGGAAATTTGCTAGGAGCAGCTTTGTAAAACTCACATCTTCTCCTTTATTTCCGGCAGCATGACGGAGCTAGAAAAGGAAATTGGCAACCTGCGGAGTGGGCTCAGAGCTGTGGAGACCGTAAGTGTGGCTCCCTCGCTTCGTGGTCCCCTGCTTCGTGGTCCCCTGCAGGGTTTTCTTTTTTAAAGCATCTAGCCCAGGGGTGGGCAAACTTGCTCAGCGTAAGAGCCACCTAGAACAGGGGTGGCCAAACTTGCTTAACGTAAGAGCTGCACAGAATAAACATCAGATGTTTGAGAGCCACAAGACATGAACAAATATTACCTGCTTTCATTGGAAAATAAGCAAATTTGCTTTTTATTAACATTAAATGAGACTGCCAAAAACAACAACAAAAGGGGTAAAAGCAGATATTGATAATGATATTAATTTGTCCAATGATATTTGTTTGCTAATGATATTTACCTTCCCCAGCCACCCTGCTGGGAGCCACATAATATATGTGAAAGAGCCGCATGCGGCTCCCGAGCCACAGTTTGCCCACCCCTGGACTAGCCTTAAGCGGCAGGAAGTGAAGCTTTCCTCTGGCTTCCGAGAGGCTGGCTGCTTGCTTGTTATTTCTTGTTAGGGTTTTGTAACACTTCTAATTGCTGGAATGGCTTCCCTTTGTGGAGTTTCGTATGTGTGCAGTGGCTCGTAGTATCCTCTTTTTATTCTTGGGATCGGTGCAGGTGGATAAATGATCAGGACAGCACCTTTTCCCTGCCTTCCTTTATTAGTCCCATCTCTGGTGGTGGTAGAAAATGTTGCTAAGTCGCAGCTGACTTACGGTGACCCGGTAGGGTTTTCAAGGCAAGAGACTTCAGAGGTGGTTTGCCGTTGCCTGCCTCTGCGTCACCACCCTGGTGTTCCTTGGTGGTCTCCCATCCAAATAGGAACCAGGGCCCACCCTGCTTTGCTTCCCAGATCTGATGAGACCAGGCTAGCCCGGACTGTCCTGGAAAGAGACAACCAGAAGTGGTTTGCCATCACCTGCCTCTGCATACTCTTACTCGGTAGTCTTGCATCCAAGTATTGACCCGGTTTAGTTTCTGAGATATGACGAGATGAGGTTTTACCATGCTACCTTCCCTTCCTGTGCGGATGTACCGAAACATTAAAATCAGGGCTTTTCCCCTTGGGGAACGCACCGGAACGGCGTTCTGGAACCTCTCCGACAAAATTCTTTTAAAAAATGTTTAAAAGTTCCTGATTTTTTAGTAGACAGATTGAAAACTTCATTTCCGTCTTGTGAGTTCCGGCACCTCGTTGTTGTTTTTTAAAAGCCCTGATTAAAATTATCTAAAAGGGAAAGAGGTGGGGTTTCTGTAGGCCACAGATAGGACCACTGAGATAGCACAGAATATCTCTTAAAAGGCCCCTTATGATATTGTTTGGTCGGTGGGAAGAGCCATCGAGTCGCAGCCGACTTGTGGCGACACTGTAGAGCAGGGGTGTCAAACATACGGCTCGCAGGCCAGGACCTTATCCAACCCACAAACAGCTGGTCATTACCTTTATTTCCAGAAGACCGAGACTGTGCATTATGTCCCTGTATACTGTCCCAGTGCTAATGTTTAACACAGGCAATGGAAGTGGGAAGGTAAGCATGATAGAGATACCAAAAGGAAATATCTTAAGAGTGTTAATGTTTTAAGCATGTTTGTATTTTGAGTAAAAAAATAATATCGTTAATTGGGTTTTGCCTGTGTCCTTTGTAAAGTTTATATCTCCGGTACCTGGTGTTACATTTCATGGCATGCACAGCCAGGCCAGACTAAGTGACATTTATGTCAGATCTGGCCCTCGTAACAAATGAGTTTGACACCTCTGCTAGAGTTTTCAAAGCAAGAGATGTCCCGAGATTTTTTTGCCGTCGCCTGCCTCCGTGTAGCAACCCTGGACTTCCCTGGTGGTCTCCCATCCAAATACTAGCCGGGACTGACCCTGCTTAGCTTCTGAGATCTGACGAGATCAGGCTAGCCTCGGCCAAACAGAGCAGTCCTGTCTCCATTTGCACGCAAATGCTCTTGCCACTTCCTGCCACCGCGTTTCGCCACAATTTGTTTCTCACGCCTTTGTCAGTGTTGACCGTAGTGAATGCTAATCAGTGTGTGCCTACTCTGCATCCCGCTGGGAGGGAGGGATGAAATTTAGGTGGAAAAGACCCCCCATAATCCACCTCCTTGTAGTTAGTTGCAGTGTCTGGGCCACATGCCTTTACCACAGAAACGAAACAGCCCCCTGGGTAGAAGCACAATTTGGGTCTTGAGGACTTCCTCAGTCACCATCACTGTCATCTTGGATTTGGGCCTCCCTCGGTTCCTCCCTCCCTCACGGAAATAAAACCATTCCTCCAAAGGAGCTGGAATACCAGAAGTCTCAGCCGTCCCACCCGGGAGACAAATTCATTTCCGTCGTCAGCCAGTTCATCACCTTGGCCAGCTTCGGCTTCTCGGATGTGGAGGATCTTCTGGCGGAGGCCAAAGAGCTGGTAAGAGACTGACGCGGTCGGGAAGTTTCCCACTCGTTTCCTTCCGCTTCTGAGCTGTGCCTGTGACTCTGCTCGCTACTGTTACGCCCATTTTACAGCTAGTTAAACTGAGGCCGAGAGAAGGCAATTTACACACGCAGGAACCTGGTTCCCCATGAGATATCTCACAAGGTCAAAGTTCCTCATGTCATTTGGAGGTCAAAACAGATGAGAAGCTGAACATCGTGTGAGAAGCGAGGTTTTTCCCCCCCCCCTCTTCATATTTCGGAGGCTGATTACAGCTGGGAAAATCAGGAGGGTGGGATAAGCCTTCCTTCCCACACACTCCGTTTTTAAGGCCTAAAATTACTCTAGAAAGCCACTATTTGCCCCGTTGGGACAACCAATACAGATATGTTTATCACTATCTGTGGCTTTGCCCTCAGCTTGAGAACTAGTTTGGTGTAGTGGTTAGGAGCATGAGTTCTAATTTGAGAACCAGGTTTGATTCCCCACTCCTCCACTTGCAGCCAGCTGGGTGACCTTGGGTCAGTCAGAGTTCTCTCAAAGCTCTCTCAGCCCCGCCTACCTCACAGGGTGTCTGTTGTGGGGAGAGGAAGGGAAAGGAGATTGTAAGCCGCTCTGAGATTCCAAGTGAACGGCAGGGTATAAATCCAGTTTCTTCTTCATTTCAAATGGTGCAAGCAGCTACTTCTTGGAGCTGTTTCTGGTCAAGAAAATGGCACAGGGGAAGCTTAACTCCACACACACACCAAATTCATGCTGTAGTCCCGATTGGAATCCAGGCCCCGTATACCTGATGTCTAGGGTTGCAGTTTACGGGTTAAGAATTTCCTGGTTTACGGGTTAGGAAATTCCTGGAGGTTTGCAGGGGTAGAACTTGGGAAGGTGGGGTTTGGGGAGGGGAAGAAACTCAGCAGGGCATAATACCATAGAGTCCACCCGCCAGAGCGGCCATTTTCTCCAGGGTGACTGATCTCGTAGTCTGGAGACCAGTTGTGATTCCAGATCTCCAGGTCCCACCATTTTGGCAGTTTGGTGTCATGGTTAAGTACGCGGACCCTAATCTGGGAGAACCGGGTTTGATTCCCCACTCCTCCACTTGCACCTGCTGGATGACCTTGGGCAAGCCATCGTTCTGGCACAGCTGTTCTTGAAAAAGAGCAGTTTCTGTCAGAGCTCTCTCAGCCCCACCCACTTCACAGGGTGTCTGTTGTGGGGAGGAGAAGGGAAAGGAGTTTGTAAGCCACTCTGAGACTCCCTTGGGTAGCAAAGGGCAGGGTATAAATCCAATCTCCTCCTCCTCTTCTTCTTCTATATGGTATCTAAAGGGGGGGAAATGTTGGGAACTCTGTTTGGTGTAGTGGTTAGGAGCGTGGAATATAAATCCAATCTCTCCTCCTTTTCCTCTTCTTCTACTACTACTTCTTGGGACTCTCAGACACTCGTCTGCTTGGGCGCTAAATCTGATTTTATCAAGTGCCAAAAATAGTCCACAAGAGTGGGATAAAACCAGATCACATTAGGAAATCAGCTGGTAGATTTGGTGGGGGGGGGGGGGTGTTTTCCTTTCACAGGCACCTGGGATCATTTCCCAGGTATCTTCTTTGATTTTAGCCGGAATCCGGCTTGCAGTTTTTCCTCCCCTATGCACACAGCTGTATTTTTAACAACTTCCTGCTTACATAGATGCAGTTTTTCCCCTTCAGAAAAGGGGGGGGGGTTGGGAATAGGAAGAATTTCTTTTTTAAAGGCTTCACTGCCGCATTTGGTTCCAATACGGACGCATGTGGCAGCAATAAATAACCTACGAAGAGCAGATCTTCAAAGAGAGGCAGAAAGTGCAAATTCTCCCTCTCCCTGCCGTGGGTGAGTTTTTATGCCTTCCGTGCTACAATATCAGGGTTTCTGTTAGTTTTTATGGGTTAATAAAGGGGCGGGGAAAGGGCACGGAATAATAAAGGCCAGTAAAGCAGAAACAGGGGCGCGACTTCCAAGATGACTTTTCAAAAAGCCGCTCTTGTGATGTTCTAATGAAGGCCTCGGTCTCTCTGCCCTGCTGTTGGCCCTCCAGAGGAACTGACTGGCCACTGTGTGAGGCAGGATGCTGGACTAGATGGACCCCTGGTCTGATCCTGCAGGGATCTTCGTATGTTCTTATGAAGGCCTCAGCCTCTCTGCCCTGTTGTTGGCCCTCCAGAGGAACTGATTGGCCACCGTGTGAGACAAGATGCTGGGCTAGATGTACCATTGGTCTGGTCCAGCAGGACTCATCTTATATTCTAACGGAGGCCTTGGCCTCTCTGCCCTGTTGTTGACTCTCCAGAGGAACTGGTTGGCCACTGTGTGAGACTGGATGCTGGATTGGCTGGACCATTGGTCTGATCCAGCAGGGCTCTTCTAATGTTCTAATGAAGGCCTCGGCCTCTCTGCCTTGTTGTTGGCCCTCCAGAGGAACTGGTTGGGGCCACTGTGTGAGACAGGATGCTGGACTAGATGGACCACTGGTCTGATCCTGCAGGGATCTTCGTATGTTCTTTTGAAGGCCTCAGCCTCTGTGCCCTGTTGTTGACCCTCCAGAGGAACTGATTGGCCACCGTGTGAGACAAGATGCTGGGCTAGATGTACCATTGGTCTGGTCCAGCAGGACTCATCTTATATTCTAATGGAGGCCTTGGCCTCTATGCCCTGTTGTTGACTCTCCAGAGGAACTGGTTGGCCACTGTGTGAGACTGGATGCTGGATTGGCTGGACCACTGGTCTGATCCAACAGGGCTCTTCTTGTGTTCTTAACTGTGATTTCTGTCTTCCAGTTCACTAAGTCCGTGAAGCATTTTGGGGAAGAACCAGGGAAAACGCAGCCCGACGAGTTCTTTGGGATTTTCGACCAGTTCCTTCAAGCCGTGACAGAAGCCAAACAGGAGAACGAAAACATGAGGAAGAGGAAAGAAGAAGAAGAGCGGCGGGCACGTATGGAGGCACAGGTGAGTGTGTGCGCAGAGGGGAGTTTGTGGAAATCCTACAGCACTTCGAAACCCTGTAGGCATTTCTGTTGTTTCGCAGAATGTTCGGAACCGAAATGTTCAGGAGAACGTTCTTATAAAGGGATCAGAACCAGAGTGTAATGGATCAGCTCTTAAGTTAGCTTCTCCGGGGGGGGGGGGTAGTATTGTAGCATATCACAGTGTTCATTGAACATATTAGAGGAGGGGCCGTGGCTCAGTGGTAGAGTCTCTGCTTGGCGTGCAGAAGGTCCCAGGTTCAATCCCCGGCATCTCCAGTTAAAAGGACCGGGCAGGAGGTGATGTGAAAGACCTCAGCCTGAGACCCTGGAGAATGGCTGCCAGCCTGAGTAGGCAATGGGGACCTTGATGGACCAATTGGTCTGGTCAGGGTAAGGCAGATTTATGTGTGTTCATATGTGGTTTCAGTTGGGCTTTGGGGTGGATTCCACTAATTTATGGGAGGAGCCTGTAGCTCAGTAGAAGAGCTTCTGTTTGGCCTGCAGAAGGTCCCAGGTTCAATCTACGACATCTCCAGTTCAAGAAAGTATCAAGCATTAGGTGATGAGAAAAACCTCTACGTGAGACGCTGAAGAGCCATTCCCGGTCCAAGTAGACAGTATTGACCTGGAAGATGACCCAGTGCTCTGATTCTAAGACAACTTCCTAGAAACTCAGGTTCCCTGGCTTTACTTCCACTAGTTTTTCAATGCTCCCTCTAAGCTGTGGAGTCTTGTGAGCAAAAATTCTACTTTGTGGGCTACTGGCATTAAAGTTGTGAGCGAGCGATTTCGCTACTGCATAAATTAGTTTGCTCTGGAGCCCCATCCTTCCTGAGCGAATACAAAAATGGTTGAGCCAGAGGCTAAAAAACTGTGAGCTAGCTCACACTAACTCAGCTTAGAGGGAACACTTACTACGATCCCCTTCTAATGTCCCTTTGTCCTCCTTTTCCCTCCCGCCCAGCTCAAAGAACAGCGTGAAAGGGAGCGCAAAGCCAGGAAGGCGAAAGAGAACAGCGAGGAAGGCGGGGAGTTCGATGACCTTGTCTCTGCCCTGCGGTCCGGCGAAGTCTTCGACAAAGACCTTTCCAAACTGAAGCGCAACCGGAAGCGCATCACCAACCAGCTGGCGGACGGCAGCCGCGAGCGGCCCGTCACCAAGCTCAACTTCTGAATGCCTTTTAGGCTGGAAGAGAGTGAGCGTCTGAGAAGAACTCCACCGAGCAGCTGCGTGAAAAGCGGCCCACGGTTGCCTGCCTTGCCCCTTGAGCGGACCAGCTCTTCCTCCATTCTCATTTTGCGTGCATGTGCTCCTGGAAGCGTGTGTGCAAAGATGCTGTATACGCATCTGGTGGGGCATGCGGAGGGGCGGGGACTGCGCCTGTGTGGGCGGGTGTCTCTCTGCACGCGTGAACACGCACAAAAGCCCTGCTGCCTAAGCCAGCGTTTCCTTTCCTTTCCGTCAACCAAGGAGGTGTTTCCAAACAGTAGCTTCTCCGCTGTCCAAGCACAAACTTTAAGAAAGAGAAAGTCAGAAACCATTCCTGTGGGAAATGATCGACGCTTCTAATGGGGAAACAGGCAAGATGATGGGGATTCTATTTATGGTGTTCTATGTCCTGCCCCTTTAAACGGTGAGCCCATGGGAGTCTGATACACACCGTGGTTATGACACCCATCTCTCCTTCCCGCAGTTTTCCCAACACAAAATTCCCCTGTATGGTTAAAACTGCACGGTAGGCGAGGTGGGGGACTTGCGTTTCTTATGACCCGAAGTGGGACCTTGTGCCATCGTTTAAAGGGAAAAAACACTGGGAAAGCACCATACACTGAACTCCTGGTGTCTTGTCTGGTTTGGACCTTATAAATTTGTAAAGGGGATTGCAGGGGGTGGGGGGGAAGTAAGGAGATTTATAGCGGGAGAGGACGGGAGGGGAAAAAAGAGACTGTATGTATGAGCCTTGGTCGGGAGAAGCCGAGAGCGGACTGTTGACATTGGGGCTGCAGGGTGGCTTGAAGTCCGTTCAAAACTCCTTCATTGTGGCTGATAAGAATCGAAGTGATTAGTTTCTGTTATTCAAAACTTGAATTTTACACCCCACCCCCACCCCCCACCCCAGGGTGGCTGTGCAGGTTCCACCATTCTTCTCTGTAGCCGGGGGACCCCCCCCCCCAAAAAAATCTCGATGGATCGCTTTTTCTGTTGTCGTTTTTGAACGAGATACGTTTCTCTTCCATACACCTGCTGAAGAAAACTTCTAGCTGTAACAGTACCTGTGTGGAGGTTCGCTCGTTGTCTTGCCTGAGTTGGGGGGGGGGGTTTGTTTTGCGCTTCTTTTTTTTAAAATCATAAGGCAAAGAGCTCCATGTTTAAGTTTGGTTTCCCCTCCCCCCCTCCCATGGGACAAACTGTATTCTCTGTAAATATAGGTCAGAATCGATTCTATATCTGGGCCGGTTCCGTCGCAAGGCTCACCTGATGCCAGCGGCTCCCGGAGAGACTTTGAGTGTTTAGACACCGGTGCAAAGCTTAGGGCACGATCCGGAGATTCCTTCGTCATGCACACGAGACGTTGCCATGTGCGCATACCAGTGTGTTAAAGCTGCATTTTCAGTGCGGGCTCTGTTTCCTTCTCTTCAGATAGACCAACCTGTTAAACTTACTGTAGCGGGGGAGGGGGGGGGTACTACAACCAGAATGGGTCTTCCGAAGGCCTCCCCCCCAATACTGAAGACATGCCCCCTGATGTAGCTTGTTCCCCAGTGATGCCATGAACCACAGAGCCATGGAGCCATGGGTTTTGGGGGCGCATGGAATTGTGGCTTCATTTCAGGTTGTCCTGGATCTCAAAAGAGAAGGGGTTAGAAGATGGTTTCTAAAGGGGCTGGCTTCAGTTGACTTTTTAAGGACTTTAATTTATGATGTAAAAGTAAGAGGAGACAAAAAAAAAAGAAAAGAGGCCAAAACAGTTTTTATTTTTTGTTTCATTTTTTTTTTCTTTGGGGGGGGGGGGGGGAAGTGTTTCGCTGTTCATATTTTGTCTTGCTGAGCTGTAAGCCGAACTACCTGTAAAAGACGTTGATCCAAAATTCTGCGAAGCCCAGATTACTCAGGGAGTAATGAATAATTTAAAAAAACAGTAATACAAAAAAAAAATTGGGAAACTTTTTTTTTTTTTAATGCCAATACTATAGCACGGCTTAATATTCTTAAATTATAGAGAATATAGACTGTTACTTTTCTGTTTGTTTTTGCTTTTATTTATTTGTGGGTTTTCTCTTAAGTGATTTTTTTTATACTATCATCGATCTGTTGTGATCTGAGATGTAATGGGGATACTGTGTGTATGTGTGTGTTTTCCTTTCCTGTGGAGGTTTTTTAGTTGATCCCTGTTGCACTAGTAGTTGTTTTGAAATATGCCGGTCTCATAAAGGATATTGACTGGTGAGGACATTGGACGACATTCCCGCCCCCCCCCCCCCCCATGTACCAAACAGCAAAACGTGCAGTTTTCTATAAAAGTTTGTACAGAATGCAATTCTTGGCCCAGGGCTTTACGGATCCCAGTGCGGCATGGAAACTGTGAAGATCGCTTTGCAGAGAGCTGTCAACAGGCGTTTCCGTATTCCCATTTCCCTCACTTCTAAGTTCCTGTTTCTTTGGCGACGTTTTTTCTGTTCTGTGCGTGTTCTGCTCCCTCTGGTGGTCAATTCAATATCACGCAGGTTTATGTCCGGAATAAAAACTGGCAGTTTAAATCTGCAGGGAGGTATGCCAGATATAAACTGGTGTAATACCAAATCGACTGCCAGGGGGCGGTATCACACATGCAGAACAGGGGAAAACCCAGAAGAACCAGGAATTTACAAGCGAAGAGAATGAGACTGCAGAAAAGCCCCAAGAAAGAGTGTGCATAAAAGCGTGTGTGTGTTTTCTTTTTTACAACTTTAGCTTCTCTTCAACTTTTGGAAGATCCACATGTGCAGATAACTCTTCAAACAGCTTACGAAGCAGTAAGCATGCAGAAGCCGATTCTCCGAACTGCTGTGAACCTTACTGAATGTGCAAAGACAGCACTTTTGCTATAAAAGTTGGAAACTTAGTTGATCTGTAACTGTTCCTTAACTAAAGTGCCTCTATTTTTTTATATCTTTTTTTTTTTCATTTATAGCTGGAAGAAATTTGGTTGAATTACAATTTGAGGAACTGGATTTTCCCCCCAAAAAATGAGTTTGGATGCTCTAACGATTTGCATTTAATGGTTTGGAGGGGTTTTTTGGTTTTTTTTAACAAAGGCATGTTTTGAATTTGGAAACTAAAATAATAAAAGAGGAATTGGGTGCTGTCTATACAGCTTTCAGTGGTGGTCGGGGAACTTTTCCTGCCTCATAGCTCAAGAGACATAGAGTGGCATGCATAAACCGGACATTTCTGGTGCACAACAGCATCTGCAGAAGGTGTCCTGGAGAAAGGCAGGTCCCTTGTTCTTCCGGGACACTCCCACGCTGACTACAGGAAGGCATGTTCTTCGTGCACCTGTTTACAAGGGCCGTATGACCCAGCACGGGACGTGGTACCATCTTGCATTCTTCCACATGGAAACCGAGACCGCTGAATCTGTATCTCTGATCTCCTGAGGGTGCCATCGAGCAGTGCGCTCAGTTCTGGAAAACCGTTCAGACAGATTACCTTTACCACAACAAACGGTGCTTTGTGTGGTTTGGAATGGGTCTCCTCCTCCCCCCTTGCAGCTCATGTTGTGGAAATATACACCCTTGTGGTGGGAAAACTCAACCATGCAACCCCTCCCCCAGCGGGGGGCTCTGTTCAAATTGGTGAGCCTTAATTGTACAGCTGAGAAGGTTTCAGAGCACCTCCCTCATATGATCAGCCCAACTGCACTGTTGCAAACGGAGGTCATTCCATGCAGGTAATGTCGGAGCACTCAAGAAAACGCTAAAATCACAGTCCTGGCCAATCCGATGCACGGGAGGGCAGACAATAGATGATAAATATTAAACGCTAAAAGAGGCCATGTGCAAATCAAGCCATTGGCTTTTTGAGGGGCAGAGCTTGAGTCTCTTCCCTTCAGGATCAGCCAGAAGGCAACCCCAAGGTTCTGATGGGGCCCGTCGCAGCACATCCGGGTTCTGCAATCTGAGACTTCGCCACAGTATGTCGCGGAAGCTTTGTCCAAAAGTCTTCCGGTGTTTCGGTGCATTAAGAACCAACCTGTATGGCATCGGGTTTGTGCTGTACAAAAAAAAAAGTGTTAAAAGTGTTCACAGGGGCAGCTGCTTCAGTTTTGCGGCTGGCGGGGTCCCAGCAATCTCCCAGGGATTCTCGGGAATTCCAGCCACACAGATGGCAAAATTGGGAAGCCAGGCATTGGTTCTAGCCCTTCCCCCCACCCTTTTCTTGCGCTTCCAAAACCATTTTTACTTTACAGACCTTGTTTATTTGGGCTACTCCTGCCCTTTCTTTTTGTGTTCTTTCCTGAAACGGGGGGAGGGGGGATACGTGTGCAGGTAAATACCATGTGCCATTTCTTGCAAACTACATTTAGACTGGTGCTGAATATAAAAATAGCCACACTTTAAAAAAAAAAAAAAATTATTTCCCTCTCTCTTTGTCTCTCCCGGGTGTGTAATTTCGAAGAGGTTTTTTTTTTTTTTAAATTCATGCCAAAAAAAGAGAAAAAGAAAAAAAAGACAAGTGATAGTTTGTAAACTGAAGTATACTGATGTAGCTTTGTGGTAGCAAAGAGTTTAGTGGTTCTGTAGGTGCAAGAATGTTTTTAGCTAGCAGGTTATGCCGTGTATGTTACGAGGCTGTACATTTTTTTAAAAAAAGGAAGAAAGATGGCAATATGCAATAAAGTGTGTAAATAATACAGACGCGTAGCCTTATTTGGTTGCGGTAAATAAGGATTTTAGACGCGCTGCTGTGGGTGGCATGGTCGGTCACGGGGGAAACACATTTTGATGTTCAAATGGATGTCCACAGAAAATAGCCCCACCAGTGTGGTATGTGTACATTTTCTTGTGCCCCTAACATATCTTTACAAGAAGGGGGACCCGCGATACTCACGGGGGGAATATTCCCCACAGCTCCCGGCCTGCAGAAACAGGAGGAGCTCCAATGAAGGAGGAAGAGGCGCCAGGTAAGCCTTCTCCCTCCTCCCCCCCAGTACTGGCGAGGCTGAGCAGCTCACAGCCGCTGACCCGCCGAGCTTTCTCCCCCCTCCCCTCCCCAACAGTGGTGGCGGCAAGTCCCGCGGCCCGCTGAGCCTTCTCCCCCCCCCCGACAGCGGCGAGGCCTGCAGCCTGCCAAACCTTTCTCCCCCTCCCTGACAGCGGTGCTTGTGGCCCACCAAGCCTTCTTCCCCCTTCCCCCTCAACAACAGCAGCGGTGGCGAGGCCTGCAGCCCGCCAAACCTTTCCCCCTCCCTGACATCGGTGCTTGTGGCCCACCAAGCCTTCTCCCCCCTCCCCTTCCCAACAGCGGCAGTAGCAAGGCCCGTGGCCCGCCAAGCCTTCTTCCACCATCCCCCCCAACCGCAGCGGTGGCGAGGCCTGCAGCCCGCCAAGCCTTTCCCCCTCCCTGTCATCGGTGCTTGCGGCCCGCCAAGCCTTCTTCCCCCTTCCCCCTCAACAACAGCAGCGGTGGCGAGGCCTGCAGCCCGCCAAACCTTTCCCCCTCCCTGACATCGGTGCTTGTGGCCCACCAAGCCTTCTCCCCCCTCCCCTTCCCAACAGTGGTGGCAGCGAGGCCTGTGGCCCGCCAAGCCTTCTTCCCCCTCCCCTTCCCAACAGTGGTGGCAGCGAGGCCCGTGGCCCGCCAAGCCTTCTCCCCCCTCCCCTTCCCAACAGTGGTGGCAGCGAGGCCCGTGGCCCGCCAAGCCTTCTCCCCCCTCCCCTTCCCAACAGTGGTGGCAGCGAGGCCCGTGGCCCGCCAAGCCTTCTTCCCCCTTCCCCCTCAACAGCAGCGGTAGCAGTGAGGCCTGCAGCCCACCAAGCCTTCTCCTACCCCTCCCCGACAGCAGCAGTGAGGCCTGTGGCCCGCCGAGGCTTCTCCTCCCTCCCCCCAACAGCGGCGGTGGTGGCGAGGCCCACGGCCCTCCCAGCCTTCTCCCCCCGACAGCAGCAGCAGCAGCAAGGCCCGCGGCCCGCTGAGTCTTCTCCCACCCCGTCCCCCAACAGCGGTGAAGCCTGAGTGCCTCACAGGTGCCAGACCCGCTGAGCCTCCCCCCCCCCCCAAAAAGCCAAAGCGTTCTCTGCACACGCGCAGGGAACGCTTTTACTTTTGGGGAGATTTAAATATCCCCCGAAAGTTTTTTAAACCTTTTAGATTTTTCTGCACATGTGGGGAGTCCCCCACGTGTGCAGAAAAATCTCCCTGCCCTCCAAGTGCCCCCTCCGCGTGGATTTAAATATATAGATATATATCTATTAGATATATAGATTTTACAAAATTTGTACCCCGCCTTTCTGCCCTCAGGGGGACCATGAAAGCAGCTAAGA
The DNA here is from genome assembly GCA_029233225.1 of Lepidodactylus listeri. NCBI lineage: Eukaryota > Metazoa > Chordata > Lepidosauria > Squamata > Gekkonidae > Lepidodactylus > Lepidodactylus listeri. The sequence continues at coordinate 93,257,097 of JARCFY010000011.1, read as the reverse complement.
GATTAAAACATATATAAGTGAGTTCAAAAAAGTTCTCTCAAGTGTGGGGATGTGTCACTGGTGGAAAAGATCAAGTTAATTCATGCCGTAGTATTCCCCGTCACTATGAATGGGCATGGAAATTGGACAATGAAGAAATCTGACAGGAAAGGAAGTTGATTCCTTTGAAATGCCGCGACTGAGGAGAGTTTTACGGATACCGCAGAGTGCTGAAAAGACAAATCGGTGGGTTCTAAATCAAGCCTGAACTCTCCCTAAAAGCTAAAACTGACTCGGGATAAAAAGCATCCAGAAATGGAGGCACAAAGAAGTGTTTCCAAACATGTTCACAAAGAAGTGTTTCCATACATGTTCCAAACATGTATGCACTGACGCGGCTGGCCGAGCACCCCTAGGCTAGCGCAGTCTCATCAGTCCTCAGAAGGTAAGCAGGGTCAGCTCTGGCTAGTACTTGGATGGGAGACCACCAAGGAAGTCCAGGGTTGTTATGCAGAGGCATGCAATGGCAAACCACCTCTGTTCATCTCTAGCCTTGAAAACCCTACGGGATCTCCTTAAATCATCTGTGACTTGACAGCACTTTCCACGATCCACCAGTCTGGCAAGCCTGTTCCATTCTCGGGGAGCTCCCCCCTCCCACACCCCCCCCTTTTTCTCGCGTCACTTCCTCGTGCTTCCCTCTGGCCAGGAACTGTTGCCTTGATTGTGTCACCGTCTCCCCTCTGCCCGTGTCAGCACTAACTCGATGACAATTCTGTCCAATCAGAAGGTAGCTCTGGGCAGCTGTCTGGTCCAAACAATAGTACATCATCCATTGGGGGGGGAAGGAGAAAAAATATCGAGTAGTTGGCACACCCCCACGATCACTGAAAGCCACCACGCCTGAAAATTAAAACTTCAGTGCCTAAGACTGTGCAACGAGTTTGCATTTTCTCTTGAAAGCAAGGAATCCAGAATGGAAGCGAACCTCTGTAGGTAAGAAACACCCTCCAAAGAGTTGGGGCTCCGACTGAAAAGGCCCTGCTTCAACTACATACATATTTAAATTCAGACGTGAGGGCAATCTGGCTGCGACATCTGTCACCCCACTGATCGCCAGGGTTGATTCGGCTGATCTGGCTGGCTAGGCAGGTGTCCCCTATCTCCCTCACCACTCCATGTGTGTCCCTCCCAAAGCTGCACGCTCAGTTGAAGAGGACGACCATCCCAGATAGAAGGAGTGCACCGTTCTTCAGTCAAGGGTATACGATAGCTGTGCTCCCCTGCTAGAACCTCCATATTAAAATTCTCCTCCTTCGTTTCTTAGCCCATGGCTCACAGCTTGAAGCTTCTGTAGGCCCCAAAGTAGGCCAAGACCAGCCCAGATTATTTGTGTGCAAAATGATTCCATTTCGAGCCTTGGCATCTCTATGATGAAGCCCCTATATGACTTTGAGTGGCCCCCATGACAGTGTGCGGCTCTAGTTGCCTTATCCCTCAGGTGTAAAAAAGGCCCTTCCCTCTGCTGGTTTACCATCACAAGGACCCTGTGAGGTAGGTTGGGTTGAAAGCATGCCTGGTTCAAGGTCACCCAGAGAGGTTGATCGAGACTTTTGGAATGACCTGCCTGGGTCACATAAAGGGGCAATAAAGAACACTTTTGGCTGGGGCAGAGTCCCAGTCCCTTACCACACAGGGCACTGTGAACAGAGGATGGGCTTTGAGAGCCAGTTTGGTGTAGTGGTTAGGAGCATGGACTCTAATCTGGGAGAACTGGGTTTGATTCCCCACTCCTCCACTTGCACCTGCCGGTGTGACCTTGTATGAGGTCCTCACTTATTGGGCAGACTTTAAAACACACTCTGTGTACATAAACTTAGTAGATTTCTGCTGCCACCAGGAATTAAAAATTCCAAATCTCTGTTTTGGTAGAATGATCCAGTGCCTGTTTCACACATGGAGGGGAATGAGGCGATTCATGCGAGACTCCTTCACTCCCCTCTCCGTGAGATCTCTCACTTCGATACCCATTCCCCCCTTCGTTTGTTATGAAGTGGGATTGAGGCAGGACTGAGGTGACCTCAGAGGCCAGGATGCTGAGGAGAGATTGTCTCCCTGACTAGGCAAAGTTCAGCCAACATCTAATCCACGTTCATAAAATTCATGTCAAATGGCTGCCTCCAGAGCCAAGGCCGGAAGATTTATTATGTTCAAAAAGTTATCTCCTGAGGAGGTATACATTTGTTAAAGAAAAAAATGAGAGGATTTCCTCCACAACTTCCTTTAATTTCTCAGGAGAGTCCTGTGCTGGTTGGAGTTCCTGGGAAGATTCCGAGGAGTGCTTTTCAAAGATAGACTGATTTAAACAGGATCGTATGCGCCTATGCGCCACTTCCCACCGCATGGAACCAAAAGACACCCAACAGCACCCTCTGGAGGACAGAGAGACACCTTACTTCTGTTCTGTTCTTTGTGTGTTTGATGAAAAACAGCTCATACCTCGAATAAACCTTTGCTGGTCTTAAAGGTGCCACTGGACTCTTAAATTTGTCCTACTGCTTCAGACCAGCACAGCTGACCGCCCTGGAGTTATTTGGTTAAGCAGCTTCCTTACAGCTGTGGTGTGAGGTACCTCACGGAAGATACAGAATGGATAAAACTGGTTTTGGAGGTATTCACAAACCAAATTTATAGCCCAGGGTGGGGAACAAAGACAGGGAAGAGCTGGTTTAATTTCTTTCTGCGATCGACCCTGCAATGTTTGTGTTAAGGACTCTTTTGCACAGTATGTCTAGAGGTCCCTTTCCTACATCCTGACCTGGATAGTCCAGGCTAGCCCAATGTCTTCAGATCTCGGAAGCTAAGCAGTACTTGGGTGGGAGACTACCAAGGAAGCCCAGGGTTGTTACGCAGAGGCAGGCAATGGCAAACCACCTCTGCTTTTCTCTATCCTGGAGAGCCCAACTTACTCTGATCTTGTAAGCTCTCAGAAGCTAAGTTGGGTCTGCCCTGATTAGTACTTGGATGGGAGACCACCAAGGAAGCTCAGGGTTGCTACGCAGAGGCGGGCAAGGGCAAGCCACCTGTTTTCTCTCACCTTGAAAACCCCACAGGGGTCGCCATGCCAAGCTGTGGCTTGATGGCCCCTCCGCCACCACCCTTTCCGATGGACACTTTACCTTGCTTTGGTTTCTGGAGACAAAACGGTTTTGGTTTTTTAAGGCTCCGAATGCCTGGAGGATAAAACGCTGCCCACCTGCAGTCAATGATCCAAAAAGTTTTTGCACTTAAAAAGGCTTTTAAAACTATTTAAAACTAGCAGATTTGAGTCCAGCAGCACCTTCGAGGCCAGCAAGGTTTTTCGGGTCTAGGCTTTCGAGAGTCAAAGTTCTTTTTGTCAGATACATCAAGTAGATTGAACTGAGGAGTCCAAGGGAGCTCAGGCTCTCAAAAGCTTCTATCCTCCAAATCTTTTTGGAGGAGGTGGCAGAGGAGAAGATTGGATGTATACCCCGCCCTTGACTGCCCAAAGTAGTCTCAGAGCGGCTTACAATCTCCTGTCCCTTCCCCTCCCCACAACAGACACCCTGTGAGGTAGGTAGGGCCGAGAGAGCTCTTTCGAGAACTGCTCCTGCGAGAACAGCTCTGAAAGAACTATGACTGACCCATGGTCACACCAGCAGCTGCACGTGGAAGCACAGGGAATCAAACCCGGTTCTCCCAGATTAGAGTCCACGCTTTCAGTCACTACACCAGACTGACTCTTAACCACTACACCAAACTGCTGCTGGACTTGAATCCATGCCTTCTACTGCAGACCAACCTGGCTACCCTCTGAAATCAAAAACATCAGTCTGCTGTCAGCAGCCAAAGCAGGATGGAGACTCCAAATGAAAGGGTCCTAGATCACGGTTTGTTGTATGTGTGCAAAGTGCCATCAAGTCGCAGCTGACTTACGGCAACCCCAGCAAGGGGCTTTCAAGGCAAGTGAGAAGGAGAGGTGGTTTGCTATTGCTTTCCTCTGCAGAGCCTTCCTTGGTGGTCTCCCATCCAAGTACTGACCCTGCTTAGCTTCCAAGATCTGATGAGATCAGGCTATGCCACGTCCCCTTCCCTCCCTCAGGGCTTGTTACCCCACCTTTCACTACCCAAAGGAATCTCGGAGCGGCTTACCATCCTCTTTCCCTTCCCCTCCCCACCACAGACACCCTGTGAGGTAGGTGGGGCTGAGAGATCTCTGAGAGAACTGCTCCTGAGAGAACAGCTCTGAGAGAACTTGTAACTGACCCAAGGTCACAACAGTGGCTGCATGTGGAGGAACGGGGAATCAAACCCGGTTCTCCCAGATTAGAGTCCGCGCTCCTAACCCCTATGCCAAACATACGTGAGTTCCCACACAGTGCCTGGCAGCTGGTGGAAGGGTAATGGGGTGGGGGGTAACATCCCAGGAGAAAAATTAAAACGAAAAACAAGGCTTTGTATACCTACAGGAAGTTCTGACCACAGAGTTCCTGAGGATTCCTAGAGCGACCTGGCAGTGTCAAAGGGTAGCTCTAGGAATTGTCAGGAACTCTGTGGTCAGGACTTCCTGTAAGTAGGTGAGGCCTTGTTTTTCTTTTTAATGTTTCTCCCCTGAACGATTTTGCCCCCTCCCCTTGGCCCTAGCTTCTACCTTCCAACCAGCTGAGCATCAGCAGTCAAAGGCTACAATTGGCTGGAGGTCGGTTGCTGTATGTTCCCATAAGCAATGGGAACCCTAAACACATGGGTTCTACCAACTAGCCTCGAAGCTCCGTCCATGGGTGATCTTGGTTTCAGCTGGGTCTCTCCCAGAGGCACTACAGCTCCTTGATGCTAGTATGCCTTAGGTAAAGGTTTCCCTTGCTCGAAAGCTAGTCGACTAGAGATGCGGTGCTTATATCCGTTTCCAAGCCGAAGAGCCAGCACTGTCCGAAGATGTTTCTGTGGTCATGTGGCCGGCATGACTAGATGCTGAGGTGCACAGAACGCTGTTACCTTCCCACCAAAGCGGTACCTATTTATCTACTTGAGGTTTCTTGCTTTTGAACTGCTAGGTTGGCAGGAGCTGGGGCAAGAGACGGGAGCTCACTCCATCATGCGGCACTCGGGTCTCGAACTGCTGAACCACCGACCTTCCGGTCTGCAGTTCAGCATCTTAACTACTTGAGCCACTGCATAGATACCTCTAAAGCAGAGATGTCGAACTAATTTGTTACAAGGGCCAGATCTGACATAAATGCCATGTGTGTCATGAAATGCAACGCCAGGTACTGGAGATATAAACTTTATAAAGATGGTTTCAGATGCCAAATGGCAATAGCAGGCTTGATTGGATTAGGTGCAATATACAGAGGGGTAGTAGGTGTGAAGATATCAGCATTGGTAATGAGACAAGAAACCTTGGTCTCAATTCGGTACAGGAGGATGCAGAGAATAAATGGAAATGTCTGAAGAGGTGAGCAGTGACACACAAAAGCATATACCCTACCACAAATATTGTTAGTCTTTAAGGTGCTACTGGACTCTTACTCTTTCTACTGCTATTAGAAACCACAACATTCAAAAAAAGAGTGACAGAACATTTTAAACTTCCAGGACATTTAGTTGCTGACCTAAGAGTGGCAGTTCTCTTACAAAGGAATTTCAAAGGGGGATTAGAGAGAGACTGCTGAATTGCAACTGTTAATGAAGCTCAAAACAATGCATCTTCCTGGACTGGAATCTAGGTTTCTTCCCTCATTACCAATGCCTGCTATTGTCATTTGGCGTCTGAAATCACTTCACTCTCCCAAGATATAAGGACAGATGGACTCACATTCATCCTGTATCTGAAGAAGTGAGCCGTGACTCACAAAAGCTCATGCCCTGCCACAAATTTTGTTAGTCGCAAGGTGCTACTGGACTCTTGCTCCCTTCTACTAATAAAGATTGCAAGCTGTGCTGTTAGGTTTCTCCCCCCCATCTGTTAGAACTGGAAAGGGGGATATCTCCAAGTGCCATGGGACTCCTTTTCTCTCGCTCTCTGATGTGCTCTCCCTCCCTCCCTCTCTCTGAAGAAGTGTGCACACATAAAAAAGCTTATACCTGGAATAAAACGTTGTTGGTCTTCTTAAAGATGCCATGGGACTCTCTCACCCAAAGGAGAAGGAGGGGGAGGAGCCCTCAGCCAATCAAAAGAAAGGAGGCTTGGCTTTCTTTCTCTACCCTGGAAGCAGGAGAGGAGAGTGCTGGACAAAAGCAAGCTGTGGTGCAGGAAGCAGGAACAAGAAGGAGGAGGAGCCAGTTGCTCACGGGCCAGACAGGAGTGCTGCAGGGGCCAGATCCAGCCTGCGGACCATATTTTTGACACTCCTGCTCTAAAGGATGGCTTGGGGGAGGCTTGAACTGGGATGCACTGATTTGTCTACGTTTTGATCAATAAGGAAAAAGCAATGGTTAGATCTCTTGCAGAAAAGGAAGTTTATTTCTTCCCTTACAACATGGATGACATCACTTTCACCAAGGTCACAGATAACAAAAGGGGAAAAGGTGAACGGAACCAAGTCGGACTCTGTTTTTCAGACAGTCCTGCATGTGCAGAAAATGTTGCATTTTGGTTGTACATGAAACCCTTTCATATTGGAGGCGGAGGGGGGGAGAATTATTTGCTTTAGCCTCTGGGAAAGATAACAGATCAAGAATTCTGCACAACCAACTCTTGGCACTGGCGCAACTAAGCGCAGCATTGAGCTTCATGGTCCCAACTCCCCATGCCCGGCACCCTCAGACCGGATCATGCTTTCAATAATGCTTCCACAAGCTGCAGAATGCCAACCACAGATTCGGTAGCACTCTTAAATTTGGCACTGAAAGTGGAGACCAGCCTGTTGTGGTCCCCACAACAGACACCCTGTGAGGTAGGTGGGGCTGAGAGAGTGCTCTCAAGAACTGCCCTTGAGAGAACAACTCTGAAAGAACTTGTGACTGTCCCAAGGTCACACCAGCAGGCTGCATGCGGAGGAGTGGGGAATCAAACCCAGTTCTCCCAGATTAGAGTCCGTGTTCTTAACCACTACACCAAACTGGCTCTCAAGGAGTTAGCATTTCGAGGCAGTCTCCCCCACGCATATAACATGTGCGGGCAACGCAAGGGTCTTTCTGGGCTCGGGAAAGTTGCAGAAGTGCGCATCTACATACAATCACTGAACTGAAAGCTCCCAACGAAATGAAAGAGGGTGAGGAGAAAAGGTCTCTGAAGTTTTTCACAGTGTGCCTGATCGGGTTTGTTCTTTGATCAGAAGAGTTTTTCAAGTCTGCGTGTATACTTCTGGCACTTGCACTGCACTATGGGTAGCGCACTCGCATCAAGTCAACCCCAGTCCAAGGGCAGGCAGCGTTTGGACAAAACTCATGTCAGAATAGGAGCCGGGGGGGGGGGGGTTTGCTTGTTCAAAAGCACTGAAAGCAACCCAGTACAGACCCGTGGGCCCCTGCATCACCATGCGTATCCTGAAGCGCATTTGGGCATGCGTCAGCTTTACAGCTGCGGCAAGGGCCCTGCATGCAGATGTCTGCTGAAAGATTTCCTTTGTGCGAAAAGAAAACAGGAGGGGAGGGAAACCTTTCCAGACAATTGGTTTGTCCTGTACCGCCGCTGAACGTAATCTGTCCCGTTGGCCATAACGTTGTTAAGAAAGGTTTCATTTTAGAGCATAAAGCAGCGACTCTTAAGGGCTTCTTTAGTCTGAATTGATTTTTTTTAAAAAAAATATTCTGGTGGGGGGGTTGTAAGAAAGGTTCTACTTGTTGAGGGTATGATGCTGCTGTAGTAAAGGGCTTCTCAAGTCTGAATTTAGTTATTTCTTTACTTTATTTATACTCCACCTTTCTCCCCAATGGCTCATATTATTGCCTCCATTTTATCCTCACGATAACCCTGAACCGAGACCTAGGTTTCCTGTCTCCTTACCAATGCTGGTTTCTCCATGCCTACCACCCCTCTGCATATCACACCTAATCCAATCACCCCTGCTATTGTCATTCGGCATCTGAAATCACTCCCCTCTTTAAGGGCGTAAGGACAGAAGGACTCCCATTCGATCTGAACCTGAAGAAGTGAGCAGTGACGCACGAAAGCTCATCCCCTGCTGTATATTTTGTTCACCCCTATGGTGATCCTGGACTCTTGCTCTTTTCTGCTGCTACAGACCGATTAACACGGCGACCCACCTTGATCTCCGTGGAAGGCAGTACATTTCGCTGTACTGAACGGAAACCCGTCGTGGAAACCCGACCTCGTGATATAAGGACAGACAGACTCATATTCTAGCGGTATCTAAAGAAGTGAGCAGTGTCTCACGAAAGCTCGTGCGCGGCCACAGTTTTTTGTAAGTCTTTAAGGTGTGACCAGACTTTTGCTTTTTTCGACTGCTACGGACAGACAAACACGGCGACCCATCTTGATCTATCTCCATGGAAGGCACCCCATGTAGCCCTACAGAACAGAAATCCATCATGGAAACCCAACCTCATGATATAAGGACAGATAGGCTCACATTCTAGCTGTGTCTGAAGAAGTGAGCCGTGACTCAGGAAAGCTCCTCCCCTGCCACGCATGCTGTTAGTCTTTCAGGTGCTGCTGGGACTCTCGCTCTTTTCTGCTTCTACAGACAGATTAACACGGCTACTCATCTTGATCTATCTCCATGGAAGGCACCACAATTAGGTGTACAGAACGGAAACCCCACCTCGTGATAGAAGGACAGACGGGCTCCCATTCTATCTGTATCGGAAAAAGTGAGCAGTGACTCACAAAAGCGCCTACCCTGCCACTGGGTGCTCCCGGACTCTTGGCTCTTTTCTACTGCCTCTGAGGTAGGTGAAGCTGACTGCGTGTGACTGGCTGCAGGTCACCCAGCAAGCTCCCATGGCAGAAGTAGGGACTGGAACCTGGGTCTCCCAGCTCCTAGTTCGACACTCTGACCACCACAACAGGCTGGCTCTCAGTTACTGAAATAAATGATCTCACTGATCTCACTTCAGGTGGGCAGCTGTGTTGGTCTGAAGCAACAGAACCAAACCAACACTCTGTGTCACACAGTGGCCAAAACCCAAATCAATCATGCTTCGATTCCAAGCTCTGATGGGAGTGGCTATTAGCCAGAAGGTGTCGATGGAACACTGTCTGGGCCAGTGATGCTCTGTATTCTTGGTGCTTGGGGGGCTACAGTGGGAGGGCTTCTGGAGTTCTGGCCCCACTGGTGGACCTCCTGATGGCACCTGGGCTTTGTCCACTGTGTGACACAGAGTGCTGGACTGGATGGGCCATTGGCCTGATCCAACATGGCTTCTCTTCTGTTCTTATGTCTGGGGGAGTGATGCTCTGTCTTCTTGGTGCTTGAGGGGGCCAGAGTGGGAGGGCTTCTGGAGTCCTGGCCCTGCTGGCGGACCTCCTGATGGCCCCTGGGTTTTGGCCACTGCGTGACACAGAGTGTTGGACTGGAGGGGCCCTTGGGCCTGCTCCAACATGGCTGCTCTTATGTTCTCAGTCTGGGCAATCAGGGCTGCTACCTCAGCCTTGAACTTGGGGAGCCAAGGGATGAACCTGGGACCTGTTCCATGCACAACAGCCCCTCTCTGATGTGTGCTCATGCAGCTCACCTGCCGCTCACAGAATGGAGCAACTGTCTTGGTTTTGGGCTGCGTGGCGCTAGCATTCACCCCCGTGGAAAACGTGCTCCTTCCAAACGCACAAGGCCACACCTCAGCAAACTCTGGCTGCAAACCAACGGCCGGGAGAAACGAAAGCACGGCATTCACACAGCAAGGCTGCAAACATGAGGAGGGGCCGTGGCTCAGTGGAAGAGCCTCTGCTTGGCATGCGGAAGGTCCCCAGTTCAGTCCCAGGCACCTCCACCAAAAAGGACCAGGCAGAAAGTGATGGGAGAGACCTCCGCCTGAGACCCTGGAGTTATGAGTAGACAAGACTGACCTTGATGGACCAGGGGTCTAATTCAGGATACGGCGGCTTCATGTATGTACTTTGAAAATGCATTTTTCAGTCACTACCTTGGCCCACTTGGGAAGAGTGGGAGGGCTTCTGGAGTTCTGGCCCCACTGGTGGACCTCCTGATGGTCCCTGGGCTTTGGCCACTGGATGGCCGAGGCTAGCCTGATCTCAGATCCCGGAAGCTAATCTCAGACCTGGCTAGTATTTGGACTGGAGACTCCCGACGAAGTCCAGGGTCCCTGCACAGAAACCGGCAATGGCAGACTGGCTCTGGACGTCTCTTGCCTTGAAAGCTCTATGGGTCACAGGCAATGCTCCCTCCAAGCTGTGGAGTCTCGTGAGCAGAAATCCTACTTTGTGAGCGACCAGCATGAAAGTGGTGAGCGAGCGATTTGGCTGCTGCATAGATCAGTTTGCTCTGGAGCCCTCCTTCCTGAGTGAAGACAAGAGTGCGTGAGCCGGAGGCTGAAAAACGGTGAGCTAGCTCACACCGACTCAGCTCAGAGGGAACACCAGTCACCGTAATTCGGCTGCGACTCGACAGGGAAAAAAAATCACTACCTTGACAGAATGACACAACTGAGGCGCTCTGAGACTTCTGAGGAAGAAGAGTTGGCTTTTATACCCTGCTTTTCTCTACCCTAAGGCGTTTCAAAGAGGCTTACAACCACCTTCCCTTCCTCTCCCCACAACAGCCACCTCGTGAGGCAGTTGGGACTGAGAGAGTTTTGAGAGAACTGGGACTGGCCCAAGGTCACCCAGCAGGCCTCATATGTCTCAAAGCGGCTTCAAATTGCCTTCCCTTCCTCTCCCCACAACAGCCACCTCGTGAGGCAGTTGGGACTGAGAGAGTTTTGAGAGAACTGGGACTGGCCCAAGGTCACCCAGCAGGCCTCATATGTCTCAAAGCGGCTTCAAATCGCCTTCCCTTCCTCTCCCCACAACAGTCACCTCGTGAGGTAGGTGGGGCTGAGAGAGTTCTGAGAACACTGGGACTGGCCCAAGGTCACCCAGCAGGCTTTGTGTGGAGGAGGAGTGGGGAACCAAACCCACTTCTCTAGACCAGAAGAGTTGGTTTTTGTACCCCACTTTTCTCTACCCTAAGGATTCTCAAAGTGGCTCACAATCACCTTCCTCTCTGCACAACAGGCACCATTTGAGAGGTAGGCGGGGCTGAGAGAGTTCTGAGAGAACCGTGACTGGCCCAAGGTCACCCAGCAGGCTTCCTGTGCAGAAGGAGTGGGGGATCAAACCCGGTTCTCCAGATTAGAGTCTGCACTCTTAACCACTATGCCACACTGGCTCTTTTGCCTGATTGTACAGATTGTACAGAGGCTCAGATTGTACTGATTGTACAGAGCCTGTGATGTCCCTACTGATGAGTGATGGATTCTGGGTGCTCTTTCGCAAGCTTTCAGCACCAGGTATCCCTGCAAGTTCAGCTCCCTTCCAAAAGGTCCCCCCTCCATGGGACAGAGAGTCTCCTAGCTCTTGGTGCTGGATTTGGGCTCGCCGAACAGCAGGGCTAAGCCAGCCTCCCTTATGAGTTAGGCAGCTGCCCATCCAAGTTCACAGCCTACAGCACACTGATGGCTTTCGAAAGAAAAAGGCTTTCACCTGACTTTCAATATACTTTCCTAGTCACCTGTACACAATACGTATTCGCCCCAGGTGACCACAAGAATATCTACTGGCAAGCCTGTGCTAAGAAAACTGGGAATCGTCCAATTGTCTGGAAAGGGTCTTCTAGGCCTCCGTTGCGCTGGTGCTGCCGGTACCAAAAACCTGGGGTTCTTCAAACCGAGAAGCCAAATCGGATTCGGTGAGGCCGGCTTCTCTGTTTTCGTCCTCGCTCTTATCCCTTCAGCGCCAAGCGAAACTACTCCTGCAGCAAATCTGGCCAATCGGCCAGCCTCAAATCTCCCAGCCCAGCAATAACTGGCTGATAAAACGGGAGGACCAAAAGGTGCCGACAGCACGGGGTTCAAATGGGACGGTTTGGCTCAATGCTCTCCCTTCTTCTGGCAGAGAATCGCCAGCATGCACACCCTTGTAAGGGCTCGCCTCTCGGTGTCTCATGCGGATGAGGTCCACGGTCCCCTTGACGCTCTCCCGGGTTCCCGGCTCATGCCCTTAACGCCAGCTCCAATCCAGGCCACGGGTGGCCACGTTTCAAAGGCTGGTGTCCACGGTCTCCGGTTTGAGCTGGGCGCCCACTTCGGAAACGGTGTCCGGCTGCCCATCGCGGCAGAAGAGGACAGCCGGGTTCTTGCAGGCCCACATGGCCACCTCGCCGCCGCTGGCCGGGCTGGAGGAGGAGCAGGGGTGGCTGCCGGCGGGGCCCTGGCTGGCGTAGCGCTCGGCCCGGCTCTTGGCCTCCGGGCGGCGGCCCCGGGCAGCGGCCAGGTAGGCGGCCAGGTCGTTGCGGGTCCTGTAGCCCCCCCCGCGGCTGCGTCCGAAGAGGGCGGCCAGGTTGGGGTTCCGGGCGGCGTAGATGAGGGGGTTGATGGCGCCGTTGGCCCAGGCGGCCCAGGCGGCCAGGGCGTCGGCGGTGGGCGAGAAGGCGAGGCGCCCGGTGGCAGCGGCCAGGCCCAGGAGGCAGTAGGGCCCCCAGCAGCAGACGAGGGAGACGATCATGAGGAGGACGGTGGTGGCGGTGCGCATCTCACCGTGGGAGCGCAGCAGGGGCCCGTAGGTGGTGAGGGGCCGCACCCGGCTCTCGGAGCGGCGCACGGCCCGGCAGATGTTGTAGTGGCAGAAGCACATCAGGGCGAAGGGCAGGAGGTAGCAGAGGACGATGAGGGCGGCGCCGTAGGGGGGCCCCAGGCGGGAGGAGGAGGCGCCCCAGGGCCGGGCGTACCAGCAGTGGGGGGTCCCTCCCGCCTCCGCCTCCGCCTCCTCCTCCAGCCGGGCCAGGAGGAACCAGGGCGCGGCGAGGCCCAGGGCGGCCAGCCAGACGGCGGCCAGGAGGCGGGCGGCGCGGCGGCGGCCCATCTGGCGGCGGGGCTGGCGGACGATGGCGCAGTAGCGGTCGAAGGCCAGCAGGGCCAGGGTGAGGGTGGCGGCCATGCCCAGGGCGGCGTGGAGGGCGGCGGCGGCCAGGCAGAGGCGCGGCCCGAGGAGCCAGGCGCCGGGGGGCCGGCCGCGGAGGAGGGCGGCCAGGGCGGGCGGCAGGCCGAGGAGGGCGCCCAGCAGTTCGGCCAGGGCCAGCGAGAGGACGAAGGCGTTGGTGACGGTGCGCAGCTGCCGGTGGCGCCCGATGGCCAGCAGCACCGCCCCGTTCCCCAGCGCCGACAGCGCCAGGATCAGCAGCAGCAGCAGCGCCGGCCAGGCCCCCGGCCACGCCGCAGCAGGGGCAGGAGGGGGGCGAGGAGACGCCGCCTCTGCCCCGCCGCCGCCGCCGCCGCCGCTCGCGTTGCTCCACCAGCGCGCCTCCGCGGAGCCGTTGCGCCCCAGCGCCCCCAGCACCGCCTCCATGCGCGCATCGCTCCCGCCACCTCTGCGGCCCCCGCCGGGCGGCTGCTCTTGCTGCTCCGCCGCCGCCGCCGCCGAGGCGCTGACGTCTGCGCCGGCCGGTTGCCTCGGGAAACCAGCACCGGCCCGTCGGTTGCGCACGTCGGGCCCGGCCGGGGGAAGCGGCGGCGACCGCCCAGGGCCGCGCACGCTTCGGCTTGACGCTGCTGCCGCCGCTTGGGAAGGGCGCAGACGGGGCCGGCAGCCAGCCAGACGGCGGGGGGGGGGGGGGGGGGGACGACGACTGTGGGCGTGTGTGCACGCACGTCGGGTTGTGTTGCCAGCCTCCAGGTGGGGCCTGGAGTTCCGTGTCCCCTCTAGGCTGAGTGAGAGCCAGCTCACCGTTCCTTAGCCTCCGGCTCACACCTTTTTGGCTTCGCTCGGGGAAGGGGTGGCTCCAGTGCAAACGGATGGATGCAGCAGCCAGATCGCCGGCTCACAGCTTTAATGCCGGCGGCTCGCAAAGCAGAATTGTTGCTCACAAGACTCCACAGGTCAGAGGGAGCGTTGCGGGGGCCTCCCGCTTTCACAAGGGAGCTCCAGGCAAGAGATCCGCTCCCCTGGAGAAAACGGCTGCTTTGGAGGGTGGACTCTATGGCATGGTATCATGCTGAGGACCCTCCCCTCCCCGAGCCCCGCTATCTCCAGGCTCCGCCCCCAAATTCTCCAGGTATTTCCCAACCCAGAGCTGGCAACCGGAACGTCAGGGCGGTTTCTCCCCTTCATTGATTCCAGCTTCGTTTAATCCCACCTTTCTCCCCAGTGGGGCCACAGCGCGGCGCATGGAAGCCTCATTTCTATCCTCAGCACAAGCCCATAAGAGCGGGGTTAGGCTGAGGCATGGGGGAGGGGGATTCGAACCTGAGTCTCCCGGGGCCCTAGGATCCAGCAGCACCCGAAAGGCTAACACAGTGTGTGGCAGGGTAGGGGCCGTGACTCACAAAAGTTCCTGCCCTGCCCCATATTTTGTTAGTCTTTAAGGTGCCAATGGCAGGAAGCAAAGAGGACCTCAAGTCCCTCTTGCTGAGGGTGAAAGAGGAGAGCGCAAAAGTTGGCTTGAAACTCAACATCAAAAAAACTAAGATCATGGCATCCGGCCCCATCACTCCTTGGCAAACAGAAGGGGAAGTCGTGGAAGCAGAGACAGAAATCACCTTCCTGGGATCCGAGATCACTGCAGACGGTGACTGCAGCCATGGAATTAAAGGACGCCTGCTCCTTGGGAAAGAAGCGATGGCAAACCTAGACAGCATGATAAAAACCAGAGACATCGACCTGCCGACAAAAGCCCTTATGGTCAAAGCCATGGTATTCCCAGTAGTGATGTATGGCTGCGAGAGTTGGACCACAAGGAAGGCCGAGCGCTGAAGAATAGATGCTTTCGAATTATGGTGCTGGAGAAGGCTCTTGAGAGTCCCTTATACTGCGAGGAGATCAAATCAGTCAATCCTAAAAGAAATCAGCCTTGACTGTTCCCAAGGCCAGATCCTGAAGCTGAAGCTCAGGGCTATTTTTGGGCAGGAACGCACAGGAACGGAGTTCCAGCTGGCTTCCAAGTTGGCCACACCTACAGCCTCCCCCCCCTTGGGTTCCCCAGGCGCCCCGCAGCTGCAGGGTACCTGGGGAAGCCAGTCCTGGGAGGGAGCTGCGCAGTCAGGGGTGTGGCCTAATATGCTAATGAGTTTCTCCTGCTGGGTGTGGCCTATTATGCTAATGAGTTCCTGTTGGGCTTTTTCTACAAAAACCCTGCTGAAGCTCAACTACTTTGGCCACCGAAGGAGAAGGGAGCACTCCCTGGACAAGACCCTGATGCTGGGAAAGACTGAAGGTCAAAGAAGAAGGGGACAGCAAAGGATGGGATGGTTGGACAGTGTTATGGATGCAACGAACATATAATTGAGCAAATCCTGGAGGATGGCAGAAGACAGGAGGGCCTGGTGTGATGTGGTCCATGGGGTCGCAAAGAGTCGGACTTGATTGTGCAACTGAACAACAACAAAGGCGCCACTGGACTCTTGCTCTTTTCTCCTGCTGCGGACAGAGTAACACGGCTACCCATCTTGATCTATCTCCATTGAAGTGAGCCGTGACTCATTAAAGCTCTTCCCCTGCCACATATTTTGTTAGTCTTTAAGGTGATACTGGACTCTCGCTCTTTTCTCCTGCCGCAGACAGACTAACATGGCAACACATCTTGATCTGTCTCCATGAGTGGCAGGGGAGGAGCTTTCCTGAGTCAGGGCTCACTTCTTCCGATATCTCTAGTGAGCCGAGACTCAGGAAAGCTCCTCCCCTGCCACAGATTGTGTTAGTCTTTCAGGTGCTGCTGGGACTCTTGCTCTTTTCTGCTGCTACTGACAGACTAAAATGGTGACCCATCTTGATCTAGGACAGCAGTTCTCAACTTGTGGGTCGGGACCCCTTTTGGGGTCGAATGACCATTTCACAGGGGTCGCCGGCTGGCGTCCAAGCCCGCCCCTCCCCTCCGGCAGGAAAGGGCCCCGCGCTCAATAGAGTGCGAGGTCTGGCCTCCCAGCTATTTGCCCTCAAAGGGAGCTTTCCCTTTAAGGGCAAAGAGCAGGAGTTGGTTGGGGCCGGAGCCCCGCCCCCTTCTTCCAGCAGCCCTTCCAGCAGGGACCACAAGGAGGAAGAAGCCAGCAGGTAAGTGAATGGCCGCTTCCCCCTCCCTGCCGCCACCTTTAGGGCGCTCTGTCGTCACCTTCCCTGGGCTCCACGCCGAAGCGCAGAGCTCAGGAAAAGCGGCAAAAGCTGCCCCCCCACCTACCTACTTTCCTTTCCCCCTCTCTCTCTTTCCCCTTTCTCTCTCTCTCTCCCCCTACCTTTCTCTCTCTCCCTCCCACCTATCTGCAGCAGCCTCTCCCCCTCTCCTACCTTCATTTTCTCATGGAATCTTCTGTTGAAGAAAAGTAAGTCTGAAGCCTGAGTGTTCGTTGTGTCTTGTTGGGAATAGTTTGCAAATATATGTGTGTCTAAAGTCTGTATTAAAGCTGTTTAGTGCTAATTGCCTTGCAAGAGAAAACATCTGAAAAAGTAGCTTCATTGTTGTGTGTGTTGGCAGAATTTTATGGTTGGGGGTCACCACAGCATGAGGAACTGTATTAAAGGGTCACAGCATTAGAAAGGTTGAGAACCACTGATCTAGGAGGTCCTAAGATGTCACTCCTAACCACACACTGACTCTCTTACCTCCCTCCATGGGAGCTAAAGCCACTAACAGTATTAGTCCCCGGAGAATAACCCCATTGGATGTGATCAACAGAAGCAAGGAGGCCTCAGACGAATATGAAAGCCCCTGGGGGGGGGGGGGAACTGGCCCCAATTCTCCACTCTAGCCCAGACAGGCTCTGGCTAAAGGCACCTGTTGTATATGGGATACAGACAAAAAAATCTCAGTGCAAGGAACCAACAACTAGAGAGATGCACTGTTAAGAGATGTCCAATATCCAATAAATCTTTCAAAAATCTTAATAAAGATTCAAATATTTTATGAAAAACAGAAGGGACATTTTATATTACAAATTAGTGAAATAACAACACCTTGTTGAGTTACAAAGACCACTGAGTTACAAGTTATTAATGAATGAATGAAGGGAAATGAATAAAACTTCTGAAGAAGTGAGCAGGGGTTCTCGAAAGCCCATACTGAAATGCTAGTCTTTAAAGTGCCGAGGGATGGATGGTGAGCTAGATCTTGCTCTGTCCAGTCAGCAAAATTCCTCCAGAGTCTAGCGTGACCAAGAAACAGACCCCAAGAGGCTCTGCAGTCATTGGCAGGTTTGAGCCTCCAGGGCAAGAAGGAGACGTAGAGCCCCTTCAAGTAGAGGCCTGTCCCATCTCTCCTATACAAGTGAGCAGCTGCCATTCATTCCTACAGCATAGCTTTGGCACGTAGGTCTTTGCCAATAGCAGGAAGACCCCCGCCCCTCAACTTCTATACCAGGGCTTGCCACTCATGACGAAGGGACATGAGCCTTGAAAAACAAAACAAATGGTATTTTCCAGATTTGCATAAATACCAGTATTCAGTGGTATCTGGGTCCCCTGGTACTGTTCTGGGATTCGGGTCTTGCAGGATTCTGGATCTGTTCTTCCCTACGGGGGACTTTTCCAGTGGAGCTGTTGTTCAGCCAAATGACCCCAAAGTCTCCGGGGAGCTAGTGCTGCCTCTTCCCAAGCTTCAAGCAAATTGGACCAAGAAGCCCAAATCTACAGGTGTTTTTCAAGTATATATTTGGACCGGATATATCCAAGCACACGTCATAAGAACATCAGAGAAGCCCATGTTGGATCAGGCCAGTGGCCCATCCAGTCCAACACTCTGTGTCACACAGGGGCCAAAAACACCAGGTGCCCTCAGGAGGCCCAGCAGTGGGGACAGGACAGCAGAAGCCCTCCCACTGTTGCCCCCCCCCCAGCACCAAGAATACAGAGCATCACTGGCCCCAGACTGAGAGTTCCTATCTATACTTTGTGGCTAATAGCCACTGATGGACCTTTGCTCCAGATGTTGATCCAGTTCCCTCCTGAAGCCGATAAGAACATAAGAGAAGCCAATGTTGGATCAGGCCAATGGCCCATCCAGTCCAGCACTCTCTCACACAGTGGCCAAAAACACCAGGTGCCCTCAGGAGGCCCAGCAGTGCGGCCAGAACTCCAGAAGCCCTCCCACTGTTGTCTCCCTTCCCCCAAAGCACCAAGAATACAGAGCATCACTTGCCCCAGACCGAGAGTTCCTATCTATACCTTGTGGCTAAGAGCCACTGATGGACCTCTGCTCCAGATGTTTATCTTATTTCCTCTTGAAGCCGTCCATGCTTGTAGCCTCCACCACCTCCTGTGGCAGTGAATTCCATGTATTAATCACCCTTTGGGTGAAGAAGGACTTCCTTTTACCCATCCTAACCCAACTGCTCAGCAATTTCATGGAGCGCCCACGAGTTCTTGTATAGTGAGAAAGGGAGAAAAGTACTTCTTTCTCTGCCTGCTCTATCCCATGCATAATCTTATAAACCTCGATCGTGTCGCCCCTCAGCTGTTGTTTCTATGTCCCTGCCTTAAAACCATAATCAGGCATTTATAAAGAGTCTCGTGTTTAAAGAATTTCACATAGATTACCGTAGCAATGCTTACAACAGCCCTGGAAGATAAATTAGTAGGATAAATCTCACATTGCAGATGGGGAGGTTGAGATGATGCAGGGCCACTGAATGAAGACATTATGGCAGAGGAAATCCCAACAGGAGACTTTGTAATTGACAGCTCAGTCACTGGGTTATAGTCATCCCCATTAAGCAGGGACAAGGCCCTTCGGAAACCTTTCCGTAAAATTTAAGGCAAATCAAACCACCTTTTTAAAATATGTATTTTTATTTTTTTTAAAAGGGGATATAGAAAGGAAAAGGGGGAAAGTGATACAAAGAAAAAATTGAATATTTGAATACTTACAGATTATGACAGTCTAAGGCATCAGTGATATATATCTGAGACACATATTTCAATTATAAAACATATTCATAATATTCAAAGGTATTTTTTCTCTCTCAGTCTTAATAAGACTTTAATCATTGCAACTACATCAGTAACAATTTTAAGGGCTGTATTAACGAGTTAGCTTAAAATTAAAAAGTCACCAAGTCTTCAGATACTGGATACCAAATACTGGGTATTTAATCTTACCATAATATTGTACGATTTCTTAAATGGTTTTAAAATATTAACATACACTATAATTATTATAATTAAATTATAGTCAGCGATAACAAACAAAATATTTCAAGGAAGTAAATAAAAAACTAAGTATGGATCATAAACTAATTATACTAATTATATTAGCCAATTATATGTAACTCTACCAAAAACTGTTAACAGAATTCATAAAATAACACCTTCAGTTTGCTTCTTACAAATCAAACGTGATAGTAGTAATTTGTGTCCCGTCTTCAACCTTTTATCTTTATTAAACAGAATAAGCTTCCCAATTCTCAAATTCCTTGATCCATCTTCTGTTTATATAATTGATTTAATTGCCAATACTACTCTGGCTGCAGTTAACATATATCTAAAAAGATATATTTAATTTCAGTGTGCTTGTATAATCAAAATGGAGACTGATTTATTAGCATGAAAAGACTAGGACTATGATGCATTGTAATCCAGAGTTTATAATATTCAAAAGTTTGTAATCTTTCCTCTTCTCCCCACAGAATCTGCTTATGAGTAGCACTACTCAAAACTATTATTTTCCCCCCTTCAACAAAACTTCAACAGATTCCCAGAAAGAGAAGGGGGGAGTGTTATAGTCTGTCACAGCCTTAGCTGTCTTGTCATGTCTCAGTGTCCTTTGTAATAACAAAAAAAGAGTAAAGATGAAAAAAGAAAGGGGAGGCACACTTATTTGGGCAATTATGCCAATCTTAATTCACTGTCAGGGCTCCCTGTAATGCGTTCTGGAGTGTGCTAGCGCACAGATTTCCAGACCTCAGCACAGGGATTTTCATCCCAGTGCAGGTCCAAAGCGTGGGGCTTGGAGCAGGCACCTAAAGCGGCCAGGCTCTTTAACTGTCTGCTCCAAGCTTGCCACTGCCACCGAGGCCACGGGCCTGGGGACAGGCACTTAAAGAGACCAGCCTCTTTTAAGTGCCTGCTCTAAGCTGGCCCAGTAGTGGAGCCAGGTCCATGCCACGCTCCCAAGCTACAGCTCCTTGAGGCTGACTGGAGGGCAGAGGGGGAAGGAGGATGGAAGGGGGAACCTGGGAGGGTGGAGGTCCTGGCCGGGGGGGGGGGCTTTTAGTAGCAGTTTAAGGACACTCGGTGTCACACAGCAGCCAAAACCCAGGTGCCATCAGGAGGTCCACTAGCGGTGCCAGAAAGCCCTCCCACTGTTGCCCCCCAGGTTTAAAGACCAACCAGATGTGTAGGGTACAAGCTTTTTGTGACTCTTGTAACCTTATCCCCTGCACGTGTTGTCCAGGTGTTATTGGTCTTGAATCCTAATGCAGACCAACATGGCTACTCTCTGAAAATAGTTTTTTTAAAGTAAACTAGGCAATCCACATGGTGGAAAAAAATACTGGCCTTCCTCGCAGGGTCGCTGGAGGGGTCACTCTGAAAACCTAAGTGAAGGACTTAAATGAGCTGCATCAAGGCTAAGCTTTAATTTACATCAGTATTAACAAAAGTGACTTTACTGATATTTCCAGAGGGGGTGTGTGTGTGTGTTGGTCTGCAGTAGAAGAGCTGGATTCAAGTCCAGGAGCACCTCAAACCCACAGAATCATTGGGATCTAAGAATTCAATGACCTAGCCACGGTAATCCATGCAACTGTCGCCTCCAGGACAGACTACTGTAACTCGCTCTACGTGGGCTTGCCCTTGAGGTGGACCCGGCAGTTCCAATTGGTCCAGAATGTGGCTGCACGGGTCCTTACAGGGACCCCTCGGATGGCACACATTCAGCCTGCGCTGCCTGAGTTGCCCTGGCTGCCGGTGAACCCCCCCGTCAATTTCAAGGTGCTGCCTTGAGTCCGCTATACAGTCCCAGAGAGACCTGTCGAAGTGCCTTGTCTTGGAGGGGAAGGAGAGAGAGTAATCTTCTTCTCTCCCGCCGGCATCGAGATTAAACGCCCTCAAAGAATTAAGATACGGGAGCTCTGTATAAAAGCGCCTGTTCGGGAAGCCACCTTCCCGGAAGTCTCACCTTTTTGATCAAGGTTTCTAGAAAGCCTGAGGCTTAACGTCATTTAAGGAAAAAACCGTATTTCAACGGGTCATTCTCCTCCAGAGTGAAGGCGGACGTTCCAGTATAAAAGGATTCTCCAGAGACTTCTACGATGACAGCGTTGTGGTCGCCGCTTTTCGATTCCTGAGTTAAAAGGGGGGGAAAGACGCTGATTAAGGAGGAAACACAGATTAATAACGGATCAAGCAAAAGCTTTGACAAGGAACAGACAGCTACGCAAGACATACGTGTGATGGAACCTGCTGCCCAGCAAAAACATTCTAACCAAGCTAGAAGACTGGCAGGCGGCCCCCCGGCCCGCTGTCTGGTGGCTCGGCTTGCATGGCCTCGGAAACGTGGCTCTTCACCAACAGAAGGTCAAGCAGCTGAAGGCCTTGGTTTCCAGGATCCTGGTTGGACTGAAGGTGCCTGATGGGAGGACAGTGAAGGAAGCTCTCGGAGCTCTTGGGGATCCCCTCAGCCACCACCAGGGAAGCGTGTGTCTCGGTTCCACCTGCATTCACACTGCTGAGCAGCTCTGACCTCTGCTGACGGATGGGCGGGATCTACTGCACGCTGTTGCTGTTGGTCTGTTTGGAAAGCTCCTCCTCAAACGCAGGTATAAGTCCCTGATGCGAGAGCACATCCTCTCCCACCTGGTTCCCTTTCCTACTTCATCTCCAGGAACCCAGCCCAGAGGTCTCGGAGAGTTGCGAGTGGGCCTTCCCACTTTGCAAGGGCTTCTTGGGATGGAAGCTTCTGGAGGAGATCGGGGTCCTGGCCCACTATGACAGCCAGGAAGCCCTGAGGCAGATCTGCAAGCGCCTGGTTCAGCAGTACCCAGACCGGGTGCCAACTTTCCTGACACACACACACACCCTGGGCTATACGAAGAGGAGCCCTGTGGCCCCTTTGCGGAGGGCGGCCATTGTGCTCACGGGGTTCCTGGTCTTTGAGCCAAGAAGTTATCACCTCCTTACTGAGTGGGCTTCTCAGTTTGGAGAAGGATGGAAACACGAAGATAATCTGCTTTTGTTGCTCGTTTGGAGTGTTCGATCAAGAGTGGATCTTTCTAACTAGGCCAGAGAAGGATGCAGGCCCCCCATCTGACACTCCTCTATCCTTCATGCCTTTGTGCCAGTTTGGTGCAGTGGTTAGGAGCGTGGACTCTCATCCGGGAGAACCGGGTTTGATTCCCCACTCCTCCACTTGCACCTGCTGGATGACCTTGGGCAAGCTGTAGCTCTGTACCAGCTGTTCTCTCAAGGACAGTTCTCTCAGAGCTCTCTCGGCCCCATCTACCTCACAGGGTGTTTGCTGTGGGGAGGGGAAGGGAAAGGAGTTTGTAAGCCGCTCTGAGACTCCCTTGGGTAGTAAAGGGCGGGGTATAAATCCAATCTCTTCTTCTTCGTTCTGCTGATCAGAACGTATACACAGTCCTTTACAACCCACGTTTTTACTCCCCCCGATCCTATGAGATAGGTCAGTGCTACTCCTACTTGACAGCAGACGCCGATGAAAGCTGCCTTATACCTTTGGTCCATCCAGGTCAGTATTGTCTATTCAAACTGGCAGCGGCTCTCCAGAGTCTCTGTACAGGACTTTCACATCACCTCCTACCGAGTCTTTTGAGCAGGAGATCCTGGGAACTGAACCTGGTGCCTTCTGCATGCCAAGCAGATCCTCTACTACTGAGCCATGGTCCCTCCCACCTTAGAGCAATTTGCATAACCCTGGAGCTGACCTCGGGGCTGAAGCTGGGTCTTCCTGCCTGCTGCACCCAAGGGGCTCGGAGCTGCTTCAAGCCCTGTCCCCTCTTCCACAACGCAAGCAGATGGACAAAGACAGGACCTGCTCGCTTGCAGATGCCGACGGGCCCAAGCTGGGCGCTCAACGATTCTCAAAGCAAAACCATCCACTAGTTCATCAGTTTCACTGACGTAAGGGTGAAACTTTTCTACATGGTCCCAAGCTTACCTTCACTGCTTTTCCGGTGAACAAGGAACCAGTTGTGCTGCTTCTGAAAGTCCTGGTCTGGCCCAGCTGAATGAGTCCCTTATGGTACTGTAAGGCGATGCGAGCCGTCACACCTGACCCGGTAGGGCTTCGGTCGACCTGGTTCAGAAAGAGAGAAGCGGCTGTATTTCGACGTTCTGTACAACACAGAACACTGAACATCAGTCTTTCACATGCACCCGATGGATCACTCCACCACTCAGTGATGCCGGAACGGGTTCACTTTGCATGTTCTGAACAGACCTCCTCGCTGAGGGAGAATCCTTATGAAATAGACAGTGCGCTTCAGAAAAAGACGGTTAGTTTCCTGCAGGCATGTGAACATTTCGCACGGGTCTTCGTCTCACAGAACAAAGAACATCCTTGACAGGAAGTTTCACAATTTTACCCATAACTCCTCTGAAAAATAGTAATTCGGAAGAAATTCAGAATGCCTTTCCCCCATGTTCCATAAGGATTCTATCATTTAGGCTTCCAGAAAACCGTTAGTAATGGGGGGGGGGGGGGAATCCCCATCACTGCTACAATTATAAAAAACACAACCACAATCAGCAGCTGCCTATGCATGCGCTTGGGGGGGGGGAGGTCTGCCCCTTAGTTTGCTGCTATAGAAGACCTCCACCTGCCTCCACCCAAGGGAGGGGAGGATTACAAGCCCTCCAGTTTCCTACCAAGAATCATCCTCCATGTCATGATTCTAGTATTTGTCCCAACTCTTTTCAGTTCGGGGCACCTTTAGGATCAACAAAGATTTATTCAAGCTATAAAGCTTTCGTGTGCAGGCACGCTTCCTTTGGATACCTTGAATAGAACTTTGCTGGTCTGAAAGGTGCCGCCGGACTCAAACTTTGTTCTGCTGCTTCGGACCAATACGGTTACCCCGCCTGAATCTATTGTCATAATTCTGTACTGGTGATTTTTGCTGCCCAAGAGTAGTGGTCTTGGGCACGCAAATGGAAAGGGAACACAAACTACCCCCTGGCTCTTTTGGTTGAGTCTGTCTCCCTTCTTCCTGACCTGTGCTTCTCAAAGGGAATGGGGGAATCTTAGAAAACTTGGAAAAGGAGAACAAAGCACACATGGGTCTCCAAGAACTACCTTCCCCCCCGCCCCTCGGGACAGCAACTGGTCCCTGAGATCCCTCTCCTCCAGATAATCTGGGCTCTGCTTGTCCAGTCTGTACATCCCCCCCCCCCTTCCTATAGTTCCTGGGTCACCTAGTTTCCACAGTGCTGATCAGATCCAATAAAGGCAGCTAGGCTTCACTGATTCAGTAACTAAGAGAATTACAATTTTTAAAAAATATATGCACTAGGGCAGGGGTGGGCAAACCGTGGCTCGGGAGCCGCATGCGGCTCTTTCACATATATTATGTGGCTCCCGGCAGGGCGGCTGGGGAAGCTTAATATCATTAGCAAACAAATATCACTGGACAAATTAATATCATTATCAATATCTGCTTTTACCCCGTTTGTTATTATTTTTGGCAGTCTCATTTAATGTTAATAAAAAGCAAATCTGCTTATTTTCCAATAAAAGCAGGTAATATTTGTTCATGTCTTGTGGCTCTCAAACATCTGATGTTTATTCTATGCGGCTCTTACGTTAAGCAAGTTTGGCCACCCCTGTTCTAGGTGGCTCTTACGCTGAGCAAGTTTGCCCACCCCTGCACTAGGGAACCAAACTTCCTGGGTCAGATGCCTCCTTCTTTTTCTCCCCTCTTAGTAGCCCTACTGACAATGTACAGATACACGCAGAAAGCTGCCTTATGCAGAATCAGACAGTTGGTCCATCAGGATCAGTATTGTCTACTCAGACTGGCAGCAGCTCTCCAGGGTCTCAGGCAGAGGTCTTTCTCATCACCTGCGACTTGATTATTTTGGCTGGAGATGCCAGAGATTGAACCTGGGGCCTTCTGCATGCCGAGCAGGTGCTCTAGCAGGGAGCCACGGTCCCACCCCACTGTTATTATCCAGGGATCCCTCACGCAAAGCACCGACAGAACTTCTCTTGCACCGTTTGAAAGGGGACAGGCTGACCTACCTGTTCATCTGCAAACACACAGATGTTGCTGGTCGGTTCCTCGCTGAAGGCGTCCTTGCCGTCTGTCAGTATAGTCCCATAAATGAAGCTCATGTCTTCAATGAGAGGATGGCAGACATTGAACTACAGAAGGGAAACAAATTACACTCTTGATTACAAATATAAATAAGACACGTGCAACAATATATGCCACAGGGATCTGCACAGTTACAACAGCACAGAATAAGAGGGGCTGAATTTACACCTACGCAGACAAGTAACTGACTGGCATCACTGAATTAAACTGACCATCTTGAAGCGGGCCAAATACAAAACTGTACAATACTTTTTGTTTGCTTCAAATCGCCATCTTACAGATCAGAGATTTGCTCCCTATCAAGAAGAGAAAGAGACGGGATTTGGGATATGAAAAATATTTAGGATATGAAAAATAATATTTTTATACTTTCTAACTATTGAAATGATGAAATATGTTTATAACGCAAAAAAATGAGTCTGTGGTTAACTGCAAAATTAAACCGTCCTTAACCAATACTTTGATAACCAATCTAAATGTATAAAAGTTATAATAGCTCAAAATGTTACCTTAGGAGACAAATATTTTTATATATATGTTTATCAGTCGCTGTATATGATGGTGCTGGTAGGGTGGGAAGTTATTTAATGATTATACCTTTTTAACTAAGTATGCAATTTTATAGAGACTGGAATATGTATAAAAGCTAATTGCATAAAAAAAATGGAAAAAATAAAAGTTTTATTAAAAAAAAAAAAGAAGAGAAAGAGACTAGATTTATGCCCTGTCCTTCACTACCTGAAGGAATCTCAGAGCGGCTCACAATCTCCTTTCTGTTCCCCTCCCCACAACAGGCACCCTGTGAGGTAGGTGGGGCTGAGAGAGCTCTCCTGAGAACTGCTCCTGAGAGAACAGCACTGAGAGAACTTGTAACTGACCCAAGATCACACCAGCAGCTACATGTGGAGGAGTGCGGACTCAAACCTGGTTCTCCCAGATTAGAGGCCGCGCTCCTAACCACTACACCAAACTGGCTCTCCAGGTCTGCTCTCCAGGTCTGTTTACAACAGAGGACAGGCAAATGAAAGCAAAGCCCTCCCCTCACAGGCTTTCTGCTTGACTGATAGTGACAGGACATGCTGTTTGCCAACTCTCCAGCAATGCTCCCTCTAAGCTGTGGAGTCTTGTGAGCAAAAAGTCTACTTTGTGAGTTCCTGGCATTAAAGTTGTGAGCGAGTGATTTGGCTGCTGCATAAATCAGTTTGCTCTGGAGCCATCCCTTCCTGAGCTGAGACAAAAATATGTGAGCTGGAGGCTAAAAAACTCTGCACTAGCTCACACTAACTCAGCTTAGAGGGAACACTGCTCCCCAGCATTCTTTCTGTCCCGAGCTCAGTCACTTTGCTGTATGGCAGCCAGGCAGTTAAGGGCTTGCTAGGTCCAACTCAGCACCAGTTAAGCCTGGAAGGGAACAGACGGGCAAGGGACACTGCTGGAGCCCTGATGTCCTTTGTGCTCAGCAATCCACCCCCCCCCCCCAACCAGGAAGTAGGGAGAGGAGGCAAGGCAGCCAAGATTGCAATACAGCTGCAGAGGGATCATTTCAGCCAGTCTTTGAATGTCTCCTTGGTTTCTCTCCTGCTCCTCTCTAGCATCCGTTATCCATTGCCCACTCAGAGTTGCTCTGAAGCAGCACCAAACTGCAGGAGAAGTCAACTACTTTGTTCAATATTACCTCTTCCTGATATTATTTGATGGTTTAAAGGCCTCAAAAAGAATCAGCTGTCCACGAAATACATGTTTTGATATATAACAAGTGATACAAGCGGCCTGGTCAACTTCATTCACAGATACGGATACCTAAAACCAATCTGTATAATTACATGGCCCTGTAAACAGCTCACTGCAGTCACTTGCCGCTAGGTGATCTGGCAGGTAAACTTCTTAAAAATGGATTGTTTAAGCCACAAATAATACGGTTCGCTAGAATATGGACAAGACAGTCAGTAATTTAAAGGACTGGCAACTTGTAGGCTTTTATGAAAAGCTAGACATCTTGATTAGATTACAGAATACACCGTGGTGGCTCTATACTGGTGGAATGAGCTCCCGGAAGAGATCAGGGCCCTGCAGGATCTATTACAGTTCTGCGGGGCCTGTGAGACAGAGCTCTTCCACCAGGCTTTTAACTAAGGAGCCGCCCCCACTACTGCCACCAACAATCGTGGTTATGGATCCTGGCCTACGCCATTGTGCGACTCAGAAAGATCATCAAACTGGAAAATTGTTTATAAGCATTTTGTTTTGCATGCCATCTTAAGTAATTAAGGAACTATTACTAGCACCTTATGTTTTTATGATCTCATTTGTATCTGAATTGTTTTAAATGTTCTTATGCAGTTTTAATGGTCATTGCGTACCAACTATGTGAGCTTGTGAGGCTTCTGCTCGAAGAAGTCAAGGATCAGACCTTTGTTTATGAAACACAGTTCTTTATTTCCTATTACTACAGGTCCTCGGATCATTGTCAGAGATAAAGCATACAATAGAAGCAGGACTAATATACCCTCTAGTACAATTTGAATTACCCATAGGTAACCAATCACAAGGAGGGAAAAACCGCGGGCTAAAGGCCCTTTGACCATTTGCTTCCCACAGGAAAAAGGTTAGGTGTGAAGCTGTAAATTTCCCTTCTTAAACCAGACCCCTTAGATGTATCCATCTTATGCATAACAAATAACTTTTGCCAAGGTCTTCACACGCCGATAAGAAACTGGTCCGCTGTCTTCCCCGGCAGGGAGGAAAGGAATGCGGAGGCGCGGAGGTGAGAGGCCGATTGTTCTCATGCGCTGAAGTCGCCACCCTCCTGGACCAAATGGTTACACTGACCAGACCCAGCTTGAGCCATAAATCCAGGGTCATAAAGAAAGCCATAAAGAAAGGTTACATAGCGAATACAGGGACAGGTTACATGATAAAGGGGATTATACAAAGCATACAAGCATTAAACATAACAGAAACTTTTGTTAGAATCCTTAGATTCTGACAGAGCTGCCCTGAGCCCACTGCAGGGAGGGTGGGATATAAATCAAATCAAATCAAAAAAATAAGTCTGATGGTACCTGGGCCTTCACTGCTTCAGTTACTGCAGATGCTGCATCTACAAGATCCCTCATCTTTGAAGAACACACATCTAGGCCCAACTTTTCAGCGCTGAGAAATGCATAAAAAGCGCCACCGTACCCAACATCCACCACCACTTTTCCATAGCCAGGAACATCTACCGTGAGATCTGAGAATCAAGCAAAGGACAGAACCACAAAGTTGTTTTGTGCATTATCATCTCATGTTACTTGCGCTCGACTTGCTCCAGAGTTGGCTCTGATACCCACTCAGTGGAACTCTCTTATCTGTGGATGTGTTTCTCCTTATGGTGGAGGTAACGACATTTGCAAATTGCTCTGGGAACTAAGAAAGGGAGCAAACGACAAAATGCCCCCCCCCAATGACTTTTCTTAGATATCCCCAGCACATTTCACTCAGGACAGCGGGCCCCAGCGTGCTGGAGACCTGAGAAAAGTCACAGGCTGAAGCATGTGCTGCCCCCCAAAACAATCCAGACTCTTTTCGCACAACACACATTTGACCTAACCCTAGATAGCCCTAAGCATATGGCTTAGCTTCAGGCCAAAGGGCTTAGGAAGGGCACAGCTTACATTGTGGAAAAGGCAGGAGGGAGATTATTCAAATCCTCCATCCCAAGTGCTGCTTCCCTTTGATGGTAAAAAAAATAACCAATCCTTGCATCCTGTCTACTTTGGCTCAAGTGAAACTTAAGTTAGTCACAAGTATCTTTTCCACCGGATTTAGTTATTAGTTGAATCAGGAATTGTTAAGGTAGAGAAGCTGTGTTGTTTAAGGTACGTGATAGTCACAGAGAGGTTTCCCGATTCAGGCTGGGGCCTATAGTTTTGGTTTCCTTCTCGTTTTCGTGTTCAGAAGGCACTGAAGAATTACCTAAAACAACGGATAAGTAGAATAGAGCAATCAGCATGCAGTGCCAGCTCTTCCTACAGCCCAGCCCAAGAGGACTCCACCCTCCTGGCACTTCGGAATTCCGAACACAACCCGGTTGGCTCAGATGAAAGTCGACGTGCATCTAACGCAATGCATAATTCACTAGGCCAGTTGGGAGAGCTGGTGTAGCACGGAGAGGCATTCCTTCCAAGATGCAGAGTTAACAGCCTGAGTAGCGTTAGTCAGACCTCATCAACCTAAGCGGGTCAGAAGACCAAAAAGGATGCTCACATTCCACCAGTTCAGATAAACTCTCCCTTCTTCCTTCTGAGAAAGCAGACAGTAACGATGTCATCAGCTGTATCCCAGGTTAACTGTCCTGGCTTCCCACGAAAGGATGGTTTGCTTAGTAAGTGTGCTAAGGAGTCAGTTAAAGCTCTTCAACGTGCGCCAGAAACAGCAGAGAGGAAGCTCAGGCAGGATACAAATTTAAGTCAGGGGCCCCCAACATGGGGCCCGTGGGCGCCACAGTACCCACCAGTGGGCAGGCCCAGTTGGTGCTTTTGCCCAGGAGGGCTTTTGATTGGCCACTGGAGACCTCATTGGCTGTACAGATTTTTAAGAAGCTGCTTCTAGCAGCAGCTGCTGCCACAACACAAGGACCTTACCGCTGGACGGAAGGTAAGCTGCATGCATACAATTGAGTATCTCTAAACAATATGTTCATTTAAAAAGGCAAACAGAAGGCTGGTGACGGCATTGCAATGAAAGCTGAAAGCTGAAGCTGTTGTGTAAGCCCCAATAAACTTGATGGGACTTGCTTCTTGCATGCTTAGGATTTCATGGCAGTGAGATGCGTACATCAGAAAAGGTAGGCTAGAAAGGAGCAAGAAGAAGAGAGGTAGAACATGAAGATATGTGGTGCAGAGATGTTTTAGGCCTTGCCACAAATAATCAGAGACAAGACAGTGTCTGTAGCAAGTCACACAGACAAATGTACAGCAGAGGAGACTAGTGAGTTACGGACAGAGCTGTAACAGATGGGTTTATACACGGCAGTGAAGGTAGCAGGCACTCATGCTGTGGGAATAACCAAAGCGGAAGCCAGGCGTTCAGTCATGTTCAGGAAACACCAGCAGGAGAAATGACAGGAGCTGCTAATATGCAGATGGCAGATGTTCTTCATCAAATATCCTGGCCCCATTGGTGGACCTCCTGAGGTCCCCTGGTATTTCTGGCCATGGTGTGACACAGTGTTAGACTGGATGGGCCACTGGCCTGATGCAACATTGGCTTCTCTTATGTTTTTAAACTTCCGTGCTCTCCCCCCCTCCATACTGCACAAGACGCCTAACGAAGTGTGCCAAGCAAGTCTCAAGTTGGCCACACCAACTGTTACCTCAGGTCGGCTCCATTCACAGGAAGCCTTTTTAATGTGAAGCAGCAGTCGAAACTGGAACTCACTGCTTGCAGCCTTGGGTGGAACAGCCCATTCCACCATAACATTCCCACCTCATTCTGTGCAAGCAGAAAACTAACTTCACAAGGAAAGTGAGAGCAGGGAATTAGAACCTTCTTCCCAGCCATGCTAGTTTTCCATCTGCGGGGAGCTTCTTTACAATCAAAGAGCATCTACAGCTAGAATAAGCCCTAATTCCAATTTAGAGCTTATTCAACTTTCTCATCCCCACCGTTTCCCCTTGTGGGGGTCCACCAGTTCTCCTGACCTTTGCCACTGGCTCAGAAGCTGACCTTGGCACATCCCATTTACAGTAGCCAACATCCAGGTAGGGCCTGGAGGCACCCCAGAATTACAAATGGTTTCCAGACTGCAGAGGTCAGTTTGCCCAGAGAAAACGGCTGCTTTGGAGTTCTATGACATTATACCCTGAAGGAGTGAGCCTTGACTCAGAAAAGCTCCGACCCTGCCACATATTTGTAGTGATTAGAAGCATGGACTCCGATCAGGAAGAACTCCTCCACATGCAGCTGCTGGTATGGCCTTGGGTAAGTTAAAAGTCCTTTCAGAGCTGTTCTCTCAGGAACAGTCTGCGGAAGAGCTCTCTCAGCCCCACCTACCTCACAAGGTGTCTGTTGTGGAAAGGGGAAGGTGACTGTAAGCCATTCCAAGACTCCTTCAGATAGTGAAAAGCGAGGTATAAGACTAGCTCTCTTCATTCTCCAGTTTGGTGTAAAGGTTAAAAGCAAGGACTCTAATCTGGGAGGACCGGGTTTGATTCCCTGCTCCTCCACATGCAGCTGCTGGTGTGACCTTGGGTCAGTCACAAGTTCTCTCAGAGCTGTTCTCTCAAGGGCAGTCCTCAAGAGAGCTTTCTCTGACGGTATGTGGGCACCGCAAAAATAGCAGAGACACTCTGTTCCTTATATACAGAGTATTTACATTTATTTACAACTGGACAACTGGATTATATACACAGACTTTCAGTAGCAATTTCTGGAATAAAACGGACAGAGTGCTGCGCAGACAAGTGTACACTCAGAGAGGGCAAAGAACAAAGAACACTCCCAAATATATACTTGCATCTGCCAATCAGATTACAGTGCTAGGATAGCTGAGTCATGCAGAAAATCTGATGCAATCTTGTCACATGAGCTTTCCTAGCTGTCATACTAGATCAGAATGATCTGACACTTGTTCCCATGACAGAATATCTTGCCAGTAATATGAGCAAATACTGTCACTCTCAGCCCCACCTACCTCACAGGGTGTCTGTTGTGGGGAGGGGAAGGGAAAGGAGACTGTAAGCCACTCTGAGATTCCTTCAGGTAGTGAAGGGATATAAATCCAATCTCCTCTTCTTCACAGGTTTCTTCCTATGCCCTGCTGAGCGCCGTCCCCTCCCCACGCTCCACCTCCAAATCCCCAGGCCTTTCCCAACAGGGAGTTGTCAGCCCTCTGTCCCGTCCCCCCCAGTCTCCCTCTCAGGGCTCTTAGGAAGGCGTCCAGCACAGTCCCTACCAGTGTGCCCTCTAAGCCAAGTTAGTATAAGCTAGCTCACAGTTCTTTAGCCTCCGACTCACATATTTTTTTGCCTCAGCTCAGGAAGGATAGGGCTCCAGAGCAAACTAATTGATGCAGCAGCCAAATCGCTCGCTCACAACTTTCATGCCCGTAGTTCACAAAGCAGGATTTTTGCTCACAAGGCTCCACAACTGAGAGGGAGCCTTGGCTGTCGTCAGTGTTCCCTCTGAGCTGAGGCAGTGCGAGCTAGCTCACAGTTTTTTAGCCTCCGGCTCACACCTTTTTTGTCTCAGCTCGGGAAGGAGGGCTCCAGAGCAAACTGATTGATGCAGCAGCCAAATCGCTCGCTCGCAACTTTAATGCCAGCAGCTCACAAAGTAGAATTTGTGCTCACAAGACTCCGCAGCTGAAAGGGAGCATTGCCTGTCATCAGTGCTCCCTCTGAGCTGAGTCAGTGTGAGCCAGGTCGCCCTTTCTTAGCCTCCGTCTTACTCCTTTTTGACTCAGCTCGGGAAGGAGGGCTCCAGAGCAAACTGATTGATGCAGCAGCCAAATCGCTCGCTCGCCACTTCCATGCCCGTGGCTCACAAAGCAGGCCTTTTTTGCTCACAAGACTCCAGGGCTGAGAGGGAAGCCCTACCTGTGGCGGCGGCGAAGGCGGGCACGCTGTGGAAGCGGACGCGGCTGCCGGTGCGCTGCCCGTCCCAGGAGGCGAAGGCGACGACGGGCCCGCAGGGGCAGTGGATGGTGACGGGGACCTCCTGCTCCTCCTCCTCGGAAGCGGCGGGGGTGGGGGGCGGCGGCGGCGGCCGGCGGAGTCCGTAGTCGAGGGCGAGGCGGGCCAGGCAGAGGACGGCGTGGCCGCACATGGAGCTGGCGCCCTGGTTGTGGACGAAGAGGGCGCCGCCGGCCGCCCCGGGCCTCTCCTCCTCCTCCTCCCTGCAGCCGCGCACCAGCAGCGCCCCGTACATGTCGCGGTGCCCGCGGGGCTCGTGCATCAGCAGCCGCCGCAGGGCGTCCAGCTCGGGCGAGGCCAGGAGGCGGCGGCGCAGCGCCAAGACCGACGGCGGGCTGCCTCCGTCCCCCGGGGGCTCCAGCCCGGGCAGGCCGCCGGGCAGCACCACCCGCAGCGGCTCCCCGCCCGCGTGCATCTCCACCGTGCGGACCACCGGGCCGCCCGGCGCGCGCGGAGGCAGCAGCCAATCCGCGCCCGGCCCGCCGCTCGCGGCCATCCGGGCCTCGTGGAGGGAGGCGCTGATTGGCTGCTGCCCCTCCCCCTCCCCCTCCCCCTCCAACAAGGGCCGACTGAGCAGGCCGGTCTCTCCCCGCGGCCCTTTCTCTAGTGGGCAGCCAAGATGGCGGCGGCTGTCAAAAGCCCCTCAAGAGTGGCCGCCAGAAACGGAGGAGGGGTCGTCTGGAGGGTCCGGGCCGTCCAGCTCGGGCCAAGGCCGGGAGGAGGAGGAGGCGGCGGCGAAGCGACCAGAGCCAGAGGTCCGCCAGGCTTAACGGTTCCCCCCAACGGTCCGTCGACGGGTTGCCGGACGACGATTGGCCAAGCGGACGGGCGTTCCCCAGACGCGATTGGTCGCCCAGGCTCGGGAGGGAGGTGGCCCGGTGGGAGAGGGGGGGATTGCGTAGCGTGGCTTAGAGGCGCAGGCGATAGCTGCTCTGCGCGAGGCTTCCGGTTCACGGTCGAACTGCGCCCCGCTCCTCCCTGGAGTGGCAGAGCGCGGATAAAGCGGTGTGTGAAGCTTGTTCGGCTCCACGCAGCCGGGCTTTTGGGGACTCCTGATTGCCAATGCAAAATAGGTAGAGAGGGATGCTCCAAGCTGTGGAGTCTCCGGCCCACACGTTTTCTTGCTGTATTTGTAGCAGCTCAGGGGTGGGCAAATGGCGGCCCGGGGTCCACATGCGGCCTGTCACAGAGTTTTTTGCGGCCCGCCAAGAAGATTTCAGGACATCAAGAAAACTGAGCCTGAATTCAATTTGCTCTCTTATTCCATCACTGCTGATATTGATGCAGCATCTGAGGAGCTGCAGTTTGAACTTATTGACATGCAGTCACATCAAACTGTGAAAGAAATGTTTAATGCTGCGACATTAGTTGACTTTTACAAATCTTTGTCTGCTGAAAAAATTTCCATGTATGAAGAAATTTGCTGGGAAAATGTTCTCTATATTTGGGTCTACCTATATTTGTGAGCAAAGTTTTTCTTGCATGAAAATCAACAAGAGTAAATATAGATGCTCTTTGACAGACATTAACTTGCAGGCTGTGATGAGAATCTCAACAAGCAATCTCACTCCTGATTTCAAAAAAAATGTAGAAAAGTTTGATAGGGTATTTGTCTCATTAAACTGATTCTAAAATTTAATGTGCTTGCAGCTATAGATGATATGAAATTAGCACAATAAATAAATTGAATAGAACTACCACTATTTTATTTAATTTATATTTATTGATTTTTATGATACAATTTATACTTTTTCTGAAATGCAAAGTTAACTAATGAATGCAATCATTTTAAAAGGTGCGGCCCTCCGCTCCCACAAAGTGGCCCCCGAGCCAAAACAATTGCCCACCCCTGTAGTAGCTGATCTCCAGACAATAGAGATCAGGTCCCCTGGAGAAAATGGCTGCTTTGGGAGGGTGGGATCTGTGAGCAAAAAATCTACTTTGGGAGCTGCTGGCATGAAAGTTGTGCGCCAGCGGTTTGGCAGCTGCAGAAATCAGTTTGCTTTTCTGGAGCCATCCCTTCCTGAGTGGAGACAAAAATGTGTGAGCCGGAGGCTAAAAAACTGAACTAGGTCGCACTCACTCAGCTTAGAGGGGACACTTGCCCAGAAAGAGCGCAGGCGAAAGGCTGCCAATCGGTACCGGAAGTTAAGGCTGTAGGTCAAACTTTTCCAGCCTCTGTGATGCGAAATAAACAAGACAAGGAAAGCGAGAGGCGTGACGGGGAACCACGCCCCCTCTTTTCGAGTCTCGCCCAATAGGCTTCGGGGCTCTCAGCCTCTCCTCCAATGGCGAACGTACTTCAGTCAAGGAGAACACGCCCTCTTCGCGTGAAGTGGAATCATTGGAGAAGTCATGAAAGGCGGGTTCCTTCCGCCTAAGGACTTTCCGTGAGGTGAATAAAAGGAAGTCGCTTTGATTTTAATAATATAATTGAGTGCCGTCAAGTCCCAGCCAAGTTATTTAATAGAGTTTATTTCTTAAAAAAAACCTGTGCACCGAGCGAACCAACCAATCAGCGAATTGTAAAACTGAACGGAAGTGACGCACATAGCAAGCGTCTGTTTGGGTACAGTGAAGGACCCGGATGACTGCTTTGTAACTGGCGGACGATGGGTGAGTTTGGCTAACGGCCTTTCTCGTCTATCGGCGGATCGTTTCTGTTACGGGCGAGACGGGTCGTCGGTGGGGCTGGCTGCTTTCGAGTCGGTGGGGATGGAGCTTTCATTGCCTATGAGCCATTTAGTTCCCTACCGGGAAGCGGGTTGCCAGCCTCCAGGTGGGCGCGGGAGATCTCCCGGAATAGTCTTGCCAATCTCCAGGTGTGGCCTGGAGACCTCTTGCTATTGTAGCTGGTCTCCAGGCGACAGAGATCAGCTCCCCTGGAGAAAATGGCTGCTTTGGGAGGGTGGGGTCTATGGCATTGTGCCCTGCTGAGGCCCCTCCCCTCCCCAAAACCCACCCTCCCCAGGCTCCACCCCGCCAAATCTCCGGTTATTTCCCAACCCACACCTGGCAACCTTTATCTAGGAACGACAATAGGTTTCTAGGGTAAGGCGATCCGTTCCCTCGGAGCAAATGGCAGGTTTGGAGGAGGGACTTTATTTATAATATCTATACCCTGCGGAGCTTCCTCCCCTCCCAGACTCTGCCCTCCCTTTGCTTCACCCCCTAAATCACAGCTGGAACTGGCAATTCTGTTCCAGGAAGTGTGTGGTGGTGGGGAGAACACTGGTTGCAGTGCCTAGTTCAGGCTAGGTTCAGTAGCAGTGTGTGTGTGTGTGGGTGGTGGTGGTGGTGGTATGGGTCAGTGGAACGGCATGCAGAAAGTCCCAGGTTCAATCTCCAGCATAAAAAAAGGATCTGGCAGTCTGTGGGTGGTGTGAAGGACCTGCACCTGAGACCCTGGACAGCAGCTGGCAGTCTGAGTAGACAGTGCTAACTCAGATGGTCCGATGGTTTGGTTCAGGAAAAGCCAGCTTCACGTGTTCATGTGATGATCTGCAGTGCTTCTCTGGTAGTGAATTCTTTGCACCAGCCTTGTGGAGAATGGGAGCAATGGGAAGCGTTTCTTTGGTTGTGGCATTTGTTCTTTTTGTTCAGGTCGTTAACGTGACCCTGGGCTCCTGGTATAGCCTGATCTCAGAAGCCAAGCAGGTCGGTACTTGGATGGGAGACCATGAAGGAAGACTCTGCAGAGGAAGGCAATGGCAGACCACCTTAGCTTGGCTTGAGAGCCCCTCACTGGGGTTGCCATTAAGTCAGTACTTGGATGGGGGAACTGCCAAGGAAGGCTCTGTAGAAGGAAGGCCATGGCAGACCACCTCTGCTTCTCCCTTGCCTTGAAAGCCCCTTGCTGGGGTCACCATAAGTCAGCTGTGACTTGATACTTTACACACACAAACAGGCTCTGGTCTGTTGTTGAGTCATGGGAAGCACTTTGTTCCCCCTCCTTTTTCTCCCTGCTCTTTTTGAGCAAATCCCTGGTTGTGCGGTGCTTGTTCCCTGTTATTGAATTTATATTCACTTATCATTTTTATTCTTTCCCTGGCCCATTTCAAGTCAGAGTAGTTTAGCAAGGATGCTGGTTTGGCGGTGTATGTGTTTTTTGGGGGGCGGCGGTACAGCTTTTGGTGCATCTCAAGCCAGATGTCCTCAGTACTAGACATTTAAATGGCCATTACCCTGCACCTACAGGTGACTTTAGCTCTGGTCTTTTTTTTTATCTCTTGTGAAAGCTGTAGACATCCAGCAAGCCTGCTTTGGACTTTATTGTGGGAGGACAGTATCAATCATTAATGGGACTGAAAAAAATGGAGACTGTGGGGTAAGTACAGGGTTCCGAAAGCCTCTTGAACATTCGCAGTAGACCTAGGGTAAGATTTTGGCATGAGAAGAATCCCATGGGCTCTACAGAGATCTGTGGGAAGCTTCCCTTGCAGGGCCAACCAGAGATGTTTGCAGCGGATTAGAAATGGATGCCCTCCTGTGTGTGAGGATATGTTTTTTTTAAAAGCATGTTGTTCAGCATGCTTTGCAAGTAACATTTAGTTTTGTTTTGCTCTGGCCGGTAGAAAATAAGTTGCGGCTTGTCGTTTGCCCAAACGGATGTATTATGGTTTGCTGTGTATAAGTATTTAATTTGGGGGGGGGGGGGGAGATGAGGATTCTGTGGGCCCATGCTCATAGCGCCAGACCATGCTCTGCTACATGTGAATCTAGTCACTGTATAATATTTATTCCCTGTACTGGTCTGTGAAGAAAGAACGGCAGTTTCCTCAAACCTAGAGTCCTCCTGGATTCTAAAGGTTTCAGAGTATGAGTGACTTTAAAGAACTAGAGTAGACCTGGATAGCCCAAGCTAGCCTGCTCTCATCAGATCTCGGAAGCTAAGCAGGGCCAACCCTGGCAAGTATTTGGATGGGAGACCGTCTTGGAATACCAGAGGCGGGAGGCAGGGGCTGGCTTTGTTCCGCCACCTCTCTGAATATCCTTCAGGCCCCCAGGTCGCCGTGACTTCCAGGTGCGCATGCACATACACACAAATACACACAAAAAATACAAAAAAATCCTTATTGTTGTTGTTG
Organism: Lepidodactylus listeri; assembly: GCA_029233225.1. NCBI lineage: Eukaryota > Metazoa > Chordata > Lepidosauria > Squamata > Gekkonidae > Lepidodactylus > Lepidodactylus listeri. The sequence goes on along the minus strand of JARCFY010000011.1, from coordinate 93,218,960 downwards.
TTGTTATTAATTATTGCATTTATATCCTGCTATAGTCCATGATGGGCTCAGGGCGGCTCACAACAGAGATAAAACAATACAAATAAAATATAGGTGCTTTTATTTCTCTGCTCACTAACGTCTTCTTGTCCCGCTCTTCTCTTTCTTATTTATTTATTGAATTGCTACCCTGCCCTCCCAGCCAAGGCCGGCTCAGGGCAGCTTGGGACATCAGTTGCTTCTCAAATCACAAACAAATCTGAAAAGGGAACTGAAAGTATTCATTTCGTATTCTCTTTCTCCTGGGCTATTTTCAAAACTGTATCTAGGCCTCAAGGAGCCTCTGGAAGGGTGGCTATCCAAGTCCCGGCTGCTGGGAATGGCAGGAGGTACTGCTTCTCTCCCTCTTTCGCCTCTTCAGGCCGTTGGTCCCATATGCTTGTTACGATGCAGCGACCCCCCCTCCAATGGAGAGAAAGCTGTTTGTGCTAGCCTGTGACCTATCAGCCGTTACAACGTTTGCAGTTTTAAGGCGCCCATGCTGTTAACTTAGAGCAGGTTTTGATTTGTAATAGATGGCACTGAGCAAGGGAAAGGGTGGCATGAATACACCATGTGCCAAGTCTCCGGTTTTTAGGAAGAAATATTTCCTGATGTTTCTCTCCTCTGCAAAATGTGCATTTAGAAAAGCACTTCGTATAAAACGATCCCTGGTGAACCCCTGCAGGTGTGTCCCAGAGGACAAAGAACAGACGAGCACAAGATCTGCCGGCCGTGCGAGGGATCGCCGGAACGCTACGACTGGCTTTACCTCGGCTTTATGGCGATGCTTCCTTTGATTTTGCATTGGTTCTTCATTGAGTGGTATTCGGGCAAAAAAAGGCAAGCGCTGATGAAAGTCAAATCCTGTTTCCCTCTGGCAAGAGAGCAAATGTGATTTATTTATCTTTGCACTGGGGGTAGGGGTTTGGTTCATTGATTGCCCCCCCCCACTCCCATCCTCCTTTCTAACTGCACTAATTTCTAGTCTGGTTGGAACATAAGACAAGCCATGTTGGATCAGGTCAGTGGCCCATTCAGTCCAACACTCTGTGTCACACAGTGGCCAAAAACACCAGGTGCCCTCAGGAGGCCCAGCAGTGGGGCCAGGACACCAGAAGCCCTCCCACTGTAGCCCCCCAAGAACCAAGAAGACAGAGCATCACTGCCCCATAGTGTTTCATCTACACCTTGTGGTTAACAGCCACTGATGGACTTCTGCTCCATATGTTTATTCAATCCCCTCTTGAAACCGTCCATGCTTGGAGCCACCACCACTTCCTGCTAAATATTCTTTGGGTGAAGAAGGACTTCGTTTTATCTGTTCTAAGCCTACTGCTCATTAATTTAGTTGAGTGCCCACAAGCTATCGTATTGTGAGAAAGAGGGGAAAGTATTTCTTTCTCTAACTTCTCTATTCCATGCCTACTTTTGTAAGTTTCTGTCCTGTCATCCTTTCTCAGTTGTTCCTCCAAGCTAAAGAACCCTCGCCTCTTTAACCCTTTTTCATAAGGAAGGTATTCCGTCCCCTTAACGGTTTTCATCTACGTTCTTGGCAAGCAGGGCTTGAACATTTTGGGTTTGTTAAAAGCAAGGTTTCTCTGGTGTCAGGAGGGACGTGTGAATCTGGGGAAGGGAATCAGTAGGATTTGGAAGGGCAGGTACTGTGTAATTGCTTTAATCGGTTCCTTAATGAGCGTGCAACTACTTCCTAGCAATTTGGCGTAACTGTCACCCAGTGTGTATGCATGCATAATGGGTTATATTCTACTGATTTGCACAGCTAATAAGAGCCTCCTGTGCTAGAGGAAGGCGCTACCGTTGGCTGAGCAGGGCAGCAGGCCACAGCCCATTATCCTCAGGGTATTCATAGGGAGCGGTTAGGCATGCAGGAACGGTTTGCTTTATTTGCAGAGCTGATTTTCCTTTCCCTCCCTCCAGCTCCAGCGCACTGTTCCAGCACCTCACAGCTTTAATCGAATGCAGTGCGGCGGCAATTGTTACGCTGTTTGTGAGCGATCCCATGGGCTCGCTGCAGATCCGGTCGTGCAGGGTGAAGATGCTGTCCGACTGGTACACCATGCTTTACAACCCAAGCCCGGACTACGTCACCACGATTCACTGCACCCACGAAGCTGTCTACCCTCTGTGAGTCTGCACTCTCTCCTGGGGTCTCTGTAACAGCCGGTGTGGTGCATTGTGGGGTTTGTGACTTCCCCGGTCATTGATTGTGGTCCCCAAATAGGTCTCTCCTATGTGGATAACCCAGATTGGCCCAGGGATCCTGGAGGGTTTATTGTGCCTTCCTCAGGGCACAGAGCTGGGGTTACTCGGAGTGGGGCGGGGGGACGTAGCTGGGAATATCCTGCATCGTGTAAGCCGATGGACTAGATCAAGGGGGGGCAAACTGTGGCTCGGGAGCCGCATACGGCTCTTTCACATATATTATGTGGCTCCTGGCAGGGCGGCTGGGGAAGCTAAATATCATTAGCAAACAAATATCATTGGACAAATTAATATCATTATCAATATCTGCTTTTACCCCTTTTGTTATTATTTTTGGCAGTCTCATTTCATGTTAATAAAAAGCAAATCTGCTTATTTTCCAATAAAAGCAGGTAATATTTGTTCATGTCTTGTGGCTCTCAAACATCTGATGTTTATTCTATGCGGCTCTTATGTTAAGCAAGTTTGGCCACCCCTGGACTTGGTGGCTCTTACACTGAGCAAGTTTGCCTACCCCTGGACTAGATAACCCTTCGGGTCCTTTCCATCTCTGTGTTTCTATAGGTGGCCCTTTGCTACTTTTAATTATTGTTATTTTATTGTTAAAATTCAGTTTTTAGACCACCCTCCTCCCATATTCGGGGCGCAGAGCGGTGTACAACAATTCAAAATACAGTTAATATAAATACAGTTTCAAATACAATTAATTAAAAACAGTAGACACAAATGCAGTTTCACATGCAGTAACGAATGAGATGGCATCTAAAATCAATAGTCCTTACCCCAAGGGGGGAAATGAGTGGAAGAGGAGGCCAGGTTGATTAAAACCCATTGCTGTCCTCAACCATAAGCCCAGCGGAACGTCTTTGCACAAGCCCTGCAGAACTGAACCAGGTCTCGTAGGACACAAATGTCATTTGGCAGAGTTCCACTGGCTGAGGACAGCCAGATATCTTTCGGGCCAGAGATCTCCAGAAGATTTTTCTCAGCTGAGCTCAAGGCTCTTTGGGGGGGGGGGGTGTACCAGGAGAGGCGGTCCCAAAAGTACGTTGGTCTCATGTCCTTAAGAGCCTTAAAGGTCAGTACTAGAACAATGAACCCGATCTGGTATTCAACCTGGAGCCGGTGCAGCTGGCAATGCACCGGTTGGATATGTGCTGGTAATGGGGTTCCAGTAAGGACCCATGCCGCGAGGTTCTGGACCAGTTGTAGTTTCCGGGTCAGTCTCAAGGGTAGCCCTCCATAGAGTGAGTTACAGTAGTCTAGCCTAGAGGTGACTGTGGTGTGGAGTACTTCCCTGGCATTCTCTCTGGAGAGCCACGGCCAGTTTGAGTAGATGATACTGACCTTGATGGCACAATAGTCTGACTCCACATAAGGCCGCTTCATGTGTTCCTGCGAGTGGGCAGAAAGGCAGTGTTAATAAGTAACTGCTGGACTATGTGCTGCTATGACAGAGGTAGCCTGGAGCCGCAGGTTAGGAATCTCAAGGAAATAAAAATATTAGTTCAGAAGCTGAAGTGTTTAGGGACACAGTAAAAAGCCCGAATTGCAGAATCGAGAGAGGAATTTAAGAGAAGCCCTGTTGGATTAGACCAGGGGTCCATCTAGTCCAGCATCCTGTCTTACCCAGTGGCCAACTAGTTCTTCTGGCCAGCCAACAACAGGGCACAGAGGCTGAGACCTTCACTAGAACATCAGAAGAGCCCTGCTGGATCAGACCCAACAGTCCACCTAGTCCAGCATCCTGTTTCACACAGCGAGACTTTTACTTAAGAACATCAGAAGAGCCCAACTGGATCAGACCAGTGGTCCCTCTAGTCCAGCATCCTGTCTCATATAGTGGCCAACCAGCTCCTCTGGAGGGCCAACAACAGGGCAGAGAGGCCGAGGCCTTCATTAGAACATCAGAAGAGCCCTGCCGGATCAGACCAGTGGTCCCTCTAGTCCAGCATCCTGTCTCATATAGTGGCCAACCAGCTCCTCTGGAGGGCCAACAACAGGGCATAGAGGCCGAGGCCTTCATAAGAACATCAGAAGAGCCCTGCTGGATCAGACCAATAGTCCATCTAGTCCAGCATCCTGCCTCACACAGTGGTCAACCAGTTCCTCTGGAGGTCCAACAATGGCATAGAGGCTGAGGCCTTCATAAGAACATCAGAAGAGCCCTGCTGGATCAGACCAGTGGTCCTTCTAGTCCAGCATCCGGTCTCACACAGTGGCCAACCAGTTCCTCTGGAGGGCCAACAACGGGGCAGAGAGGCCGAGGCCTTCCCCTGACGTTGCCTCCTGGCTCTGGGATTCGGAGGCTTAGTGTCCTTCAGTTATCATGGCTAGTGGCCATTGATAGATTTATCCTCCATGAATCTATCTAATCCCCTTTTAAAGCTGTTTATTCCTGCGGCCATCAGTACATCCTTTGGCAGTGAATTCCACACTGGGACTCACGGTCTGTGTAAAGAAATATAGGAGGGAGGGGAGATGGAAATTGCACAGATTGCACTGCCTTATGCTGTAGATTCTCCAGGGACAGGGACCTGATTTCGGCAAGTGCCAAAGGAAAAGGCTGGTGAGGAAGACAGTGCCGATTGGTGCTCCACAGCAGGGGCAGGACTGGCGGATGTCCGAGCACCCAGGTTGTTCGCAAGGCTCCCTCTAAGCTGTAGAGTTTTTGTGAGCAAAAATTCTACTTTGTGAGCTGCTGGAATTAAAGTTGTGAGCCGGCGATTTGGCTGCTGTATAAATTAGTTTGCTCCGGAGCCCGCCTTCCCGAGCAAAGACAAAAACGTGTGAGCCGGAGGCTAAAAAATTGTGAGCTAGCTCACACTAAGCAAGCTTAGAGGGAACACTGGTCATTTCTCTTGTGGCCGTCGGCCGTATGAAGACGTTGGCTTGCAGCTTTCGGCCCTTGCGCTCTTGTGCTCCAATCCTTCCAACCTCCTTTTCCTTTTCTTGCAGATACACCATCGTGTTTATATATTACGCCTTCTGCCTAGTATTGATGATGCTGCTCCGACCACTCTTGGTGAAGAAAATTGCCTGCGGGCTGGGGAAGTCGGATCGGTTTAAGAGCATCTACGCAGCTCTCTATTTCTTCCCAATCCTCACGTTGCTTCAGGCAGTCGGAGGGGGCTTGCTGTGTAAGTCATCGTATTCTGCAGTGGTATGGCCATAGCCTGCGAGGCGTGGCGTGTTTTGCAGCGGGCAAGGAAAGGAGGCTTTCTGGTGTATGCAGGAGAAATCACTGCAGGGCACAAGTATCCTCTGCCTGGCCAGCCTGTTGGCTCTTTTTTGGGGGGCAAAGACTAATAATAATTGTATGGCAGTGTGTATAGTATCGCCAGGAGATCCTAAGATTGTCTGGCAGTCAAAAGTTCTAGCTCAGTGGTGTCAAACTCCTTTGTTATGAGGGCCTGATCTGACATAAATGTCACTCTGTCGAGCCAGGCTGTGTGTGCCATAAAATGTAACGCCAGGTACTGGAGAGGTAAACATTGTAAAGGACACAGGAAAATCCCAGTAACAATATTATTTTTACTCAAAATGCAAACAAAAGCAACTGATTCCTAGCAGGGAAAGCAGCTGATTTACTGGTGAGTCCACAAAAGCCCCAATAAATGTATTTAGTCACATGCAAGACTAGTTTTCTTTCCCCCAAGGGATACTATAAAAAGGGGTACTATAAAAAGGGATACTATAAAAATCTTGCATTTCCATACATACCAGTTGCTTGTGGGCCGGGTAAGAGCCTTGGATGGGCCGGTTCCAGCCCCCGGGCCTTACGTTTGACACCCCTGGTCTAGCTCTTTGAGCATCATGCACCACTAGGTGGCGAGCTAGACTTGTATTTTAAGGCAAGAGACGTTTCAGAGGTGGTTTGCCATCGCCTCCCTCTGCGTCTCGACCCTGGTAATCCTTGGCGGCTGCCCATCGAACTATGAGCTCTGACAAGATCAGGCTAGCCCGAGCTGATCAAATATTTTGGGAGTCCACTTGGGGAATGTTACGCTCTCTGCCGAAAATGGGTAGGTCTAAGCAAAGCCTCCTGGTACATTGGCCACAGAACGTCAGGCGTGCTGAGAGGAGAGCAAGATTTGAGTCCCGCAACATCTTAAAGGCCAACAGGATTTCCCGGGTGTATGCTTTTGAGAGTCAGAGCTCCCGCAGTCGGGTACAAGTAGGAATGAAGGCCCGTATCCGACAAAGGGAGCTTTGACTCTGGAAAACTTACACCCTGGTAATCTTCTTGGTCTCCAAGATGCTGTTGGACTCAAATCTTGTTCTCTCTCTCTCTCTCTCTCTCTCTCTCTCTCACTGTGTGTGTGTGTGTGTGCTCCCTTCAGGTTGCCATGATTTAGGGGGGAGGGAATTCCTGCGGGGAGGGATGTGTGTGAATGAGTGTGAATGAACGAGACCTTTGGCTTTAGCAGCCATAACTTCCTTTTAAGCGAGTCTTCTGATGGAAGGGTGTCCTTGAAGTAGCACTGGTTCCAGCCGGGACAGGAGATAGCCCAACTATGCATCTTTACTCCCTGGTTGGGATGGCAACACTGGGCGTGTGAATGACGTGGGATGGCAACACTGGGCGTGTGAATGACGTGTGACTAGGGAGGGAGCATTTAGCTGCTTTACCTATATGAAGCATGGACCCACCAAAATGCTTCCGTTCTAACACAGTGATGTTCTGGATCATGCATACTTTTCAGTCAACTTGCCACTACCAAAGAGAGAGTTGTTGAGAGTAACTTGACTGGGGGTCGGACAGTGTGTGTGTCAAGTGCAGTTAAGTCTCTTCCGACTTATGGCAACCCTATGGATTAATTCCGGTGGGCAGCCATGTTAGTCTGAAGCAGAACAAAGCTGAAGTCCAGGGGCACCTTTAAGACCGACAAAGTTTCATTCAAGGCATAAGCTTTTGTGTGCACGCACACTAGGCACCTCTGTGTTTGGACTGGTGTCTTCCATTTCACCGTATCTGAAGGCTATGAAGAAAGGTCGAAGCGCTTGGGGCTCTTGAGCTTGGAGAAACGACGGCTGGGGGGGTGACATGATCGAGGTTTACAAGATTATGCATGGGGTGGAGCAGGTAGAGAAAGAAGTACTTTCCCCCCCTTTCTCACAATACAAGAACTCGTGGGCACTCCACGAAACTGCTGAGCCGTTGGGTTGGAACGGAGAAAAGGAAGGACTTCTTCACCCAAAGAGTGATGAACACGTGGAATTCACTGCCACAGGAGGAGGTGTCAGCGGCTACAAGCATGGACGGCTTCAAGAGGGAATTGGATAAACATATGGAGCAGAGGTTGTCCATCAGTGGCTATTAGCCACAAGGTCTAGATAGGAACTCTTGGTCTGGGGCAAGTGATGCTCTGTATTCTTGGTGCTTGGCGGGGGGGCAACAAGGGGGAGCCTTCTGGAGTTCTGGCCCCACTGGTGGACTTTCTGGCACCTGGTGTTTTTGGTCACTGGCGTGTTGGACTGGATGGGCCACTGGCCCGATCTCTTACGTTCTTAAGGCGTATGCCTGCAAACGAAAGCTTCTACTTTGAATAAAACTTTGCTGGTCTTAAAGGCGCCACTGGACTTGGACTTTGTTTTCCTATGAATCAATGTCCTCCCAAACATCCTGTTGTTAATGGCCTCGCTCAGGTCTTGCAAACGGAGGGCCACGGCTTCCTTTATTGAATTTGCCCTTCTACTGCAGACCAATGCGCCCTCTAAGCTGTGGAGTCTTGTGAGCAAAAACTCTACCTCGTGAGCCACTGGCATTCAAGTTGTGAGCGAGCAATTTGGCCGCTGCATAAATTAGTATGCTCTAGAGCCGTCCTTCCTGAGCTGAGACAAAAATGTGTGAGCCCGGAGGCCTTTTGTCCTAAAAGCATGGTGAAAAGGCTCTGGGTGCAGGAACAAAAGGCTTCCCTCCTGGGGAGTCTTGTTTAGTTAAACCTGGCACCCTGAGACACATCTTAGCTTCTGAGCAGTGTCTTAGGGCAAAACACCTAAGGGTCATGCCAAAGACTCCTCAAGGAAGCAGCGAGGTCTAGCCTCCACTTAAGAGTGAGCAACACGCTAGAGAGATCCGCTGTTGCTACGGCAAGGTGACTGACTGCCATTTCCTTCCAGACTACGCCTTCCCGTACATCATCTTAGTGTTGTCTCTCGTTACCTTGGCTGTGTACATGTCGGCTTCTGAAGTCGAGGTAAGTAAGACGTTGCTGCTTTTTAAATCTGTGTTCAGGTCTTGAGCTAGACTTTGAAAGCTGAGAAGCGGGGGGGGGGGTTAAATGGAAACAGCCACGAATGTAGGCTCAGAAGCGGCGGCTCATATTTGCCATTTGGAATGAGAATCTTGGAAGGTGCTTTGACCCTTATTGGAAGCTGCCTTGAACCAAGAGGGAAGGCGGGAGAGAAATGTTTTAACAAAGAAGCAAAATATAGCGGCCAGTTCTGTCTTCACCTCCGGTGTGCCTCCTGAACGGAGCAGTTTGTGTGAAATTAGGCTTTTTAGCTCAGTTCTGGCAGTCGCTTTGCTTTGTGGATGGGGGTGGGGTAGGGGACCCTCTTGTGTTAAACACTGGGGAAGGAAAGGGGCTCGCATCAGTTGGCATTCTGAGCAGCGGGCAGGAGAGGGCCGGAGGGGAAAGCGCCAGAAGCCGTTCTTTTCAAAGAAGGTGGCATTCAGTCGCCTAAGCAGCAGCTGATCTTGCCATGCTGGGCAAAGATAGGCCCTTCCAGAGCACATGACGGATGGGAGGAAATTAGTCAGTTGCAGAAGATGGTTTGCTGCTTCTCTCTTGCCCTGGCTGCTCATAGGGCAGTAAGGCAGACAATTCCCGCAGTCTCTTTTGCCCTGCCAACTGCTCTGGATGGTGACGGAAGGGTGTGCATCTCTCCCCACCCCCCAATAATTTTAGAGTAGTAAGGATCCGTAAGATAGCTGCCATCTGCATCGTGGAGTACCCAGTCTCTTGTTTTGATCTTTCCTCGCTCAAGACGAAGGCAGACAGGTCGCTATAAAACTCTGGGGAATTTTTTTTCTTGGTTCCTTCCTCGCTGAATGCTTTAGATAATGAAAGCCTTAAAAACCCACTAATGAGAGAATTTTGTCTTCTGCTCTGCAAGACTTTCAAGGACCTCCTCGTCAGGAAGAAGCGGCTGATTGTGCTGTTCAGCCACTGGGTGCTTCATGCCTACGGGATCGTCTCCATCTCCAAGCTGAATTACATTTACCAAGATTTGCCGCTGCTGGCTCTGGTGCCCACACCGGCTCTTTTTTACTTGCTTACTGCCAAGTATACCGAGCCGTCCCGGATACTCTCTGAGGGAGCCAACGGACACTGACCGTGACTGATGCCAAACCATGCGGGTGGCAGACTCTCTGATTTTCGGAGCAACTGGGGCCCATCTGTTCTTCTCGGTTTAGCGAAGTTCTTGGTTCTCTCTGGAACGTTTTCTGCAGAAAGCTCTCGGGGGGGGGGGGGGGGTCATCGAGACTTGAGTCCCGCAAAGCGGATTCTTCCCTCCACGAGCTACTGAGGGACCATCCGTTACCTGGAACATCTCAGCAGCAACAGGAGCCAAAGGTCCCATTGACTTCAGTGGCAAAGGATCAAGGCCTCTCCCTGAACAGACATCCGTGTGTGATGTGTGAATGTGAAACTTTTTGTACAATATACTTGGGAACACAGTCTGAATAACTTATTTATTTCACAGTGCAGTGTTGTAATCTCCTCTTTATTAAAAGTAGTAAAATAAAGTTTCCGTGTTGTAATGACTCCCACGCCCCCCCAGATTCTTCGTTTCTAGATAAGAGAGATCGGACAGAACACTTAACAGAAACCCAAGTCGTTTTGGTTTGTTTGGTGGGGACAGGGTCCACAGAACAACGTAATCTGTTTGCATTAATGGGGTTTATGCAGTGAAAATTCCCGGGGGGACTGTGCATCTTTTAGCTTGCAACTGCAAAGTCAGGCATTCCTCCGGATTTCTCCCAAGTTCCCGTGGCATCTGCTACGCAGTAATGGGAGAGTTCCCCTGCAGGTAACATAAAGAGTTGGGTGAGCACATGAACAAAGCCCCCGTCTGAGCAAAGATGCACCAAATAAACAAAACGCTGGGCCAAAAATTTAAATTTCACACCAGGAAAAGCTGAGCTCTGCAATGTAGCTGACGTCTCCTATTTTGTTCACAGTCCATCGGACGCCTTAGGCGTCCCAGTCAAGGGGGAACAGAAGAACAGAGGGGATAATTAAGGATTTGTGAAGGGCTGTTCAGGGCACTTCATCCGAATTGCTGTGGTTACTCTTCCAACAGCCATGTCTGGTGGGCCTCTGCCATTACCCCATTATGTTTATACACTTCATGGTTGTGGTTTTAAGTGAGCCACCTTGCGTGTTTTTTGTAAGGAACGCTGGCGCTGAAATTCTCCAAATCAGGTTTGTTGGCGATGGGAGAGGGTGAAGAGGAAGAAACAGAAGAAGAGATTGGACTTTTACCCTGCTCACAAACTCCTCTCCCTTCCCCACAACAGACACCCTTGTGAGGTAGGTGGGGCTGAGAGAGCCCTTTCAAGAGCAGCTCTGACAGAACTAGGGCTTGCCCAAGGGTCATCCGGCAGCTGCAAGTGGAGAAGTGGGGGATCAAGAGGAAGCGGGGTCAGTGAGTGGCCAGTGAACAGACGTTCTCTCAGCTGCTCTGTTACACACTCGGAATAAGATGGGAAAACACAGCAGAGGGTAAGGCTTTTTACTCTAGTTGTACCAGATCTGATTCTCTCCCCCCCTCCTGTTTTTGACAGCTCAGCTGCAGTAAGGAACGCTGATGTTCCGGTTAGAACCGAGGCCCATCAATCACCCTGCTGTCAGGATCATTTGGGACAGGGGTGGCTAAACCGACAGGGTGGCCCCTGAGGCAAATGCCCCTTAACTCACTGTCATCCTGTGGAAGAGGCAAAGGGTCTAACCCGCAGGGTCCCCGGCCGTTTTGTGCCTGCGGGCACCTTCGGAATTCTGACGTGGCACGGTGGGCGTGGCCGCAAGGAGGCGGAGCCAGCCACAGAAAACGAGAGCTGCAGCTGAACTTCGGTCACACGGTGCAGATACTTGTGTTGCGGTGGCAGCCGCTGCCAAAACCGCATTTTTGAAAGTCTGCACAGCCGATCGGAAGCCTTGCTGGGCAAAAGCCCTTTCTGGCCCCCAACCATTTCCTAAGAACATTTGGCGGGCACTGGAAAATGTGTTGGATGCCACAGGGTATTTGGGGAAACCCCCCCCCCCCCGGTGTTATGCCTTCCCTCCTTGTTACCGAGGTGACTTTAACACACATTTTAAAGACTCTGCTGACGAGGAGGGAAGGACCATTAGGTACTTTGGCTGCTCCGCATGGTCACAGAGGCAACTGTGAGGGGGAGGCAGTGGCCAGCAGTGCATCCTCCAGAATCCACGGCCTGAACTTCCCCAGCTCGCTTCACTGCAGGGCCAGGAATAAGTTCTGGGTGTTCCACTGCTGCTCTGGGATGCAGTTCTGGTCATTCCGACAGCCCTGCTTGGTGATGGAACACGGCGGCTAAGTGTCTGTGTCGGAGCGTAATTTTTGCTGTTCACATCTGGGCGGGCTTGAACCAGTTCACCTCCGTTAGCCTCGGCTTGGCCATAAAGGAAACTCCTACCTCTGTGCTGGGTTTATTTTCGATCAGAGACGCCATTCCCTCGTAGTTCAGCTGCAGCCCCTCGCTCACGTAGTTCACCTGCTTGTTTCGCTCCTTGAATCTTTCAATCTGCTCCTCCAGGGCCTTCAGGACTTTACGCTCCACCGCCAGGAACAGCTGTGATGGGGGAGAGAGAGAGAGAAAGAGAAGGTTCCCCTTCTAGCTGGCCAAGACATTACATTAAATCCTTTACCTTGGGCCCTCCTCTCCTCTGTTCCCTGCTTTCTTGCCGTCATGTGTTATCTAAGCAGAAAAAGGTGAGTGTTGCACCTCTTTTATTCTGATGTGCCTTGGAAGAGGAGAGATGCCCAAAATGCTGCTCGCTCTCCTTCCATAGGGTACCAAATCTTAAATTGCAACACAAACTTCAGATATAGCTCTTCGCTCTATTAATCCAGTAAGAAATTCTGGTGGAAGTGGGCCAAAGAATCACTTGGAAGGGGACGTGTGGGCCATCTAGTCCCACTCCCTGCTCAATGCAGGATCAGCCTAGAGCATCCCTGACAAATGTTTGTCCAGCTGTGGCTTAAAGACCGCCAGGGAGGAGCTCGCCACCTCCCCAGGCAGCTGTTGCAGCCAAACTGACAGAATCTGATGGCCCCTTAAAGATTAATGCGTTCATTGTGATATATGCTTTCAGCCTTCAAAGACTCGTTTGTCAGATGCATGATGAAGAGGAGGAGATTGGGTTTATACCCTGCCCTTCACTTGGGAGTCTCAGAGCGGCTTACAATCTCCTTCCCCTTCCCCTCCCCACAACAGACACCTTGTGAGGTAGGTGGGGCTGAAGGAGCTCTTTTGAGGACTGCTCTTGAGGGAACAGCTCTGAGAGAACTTGTGACTGACCCAAGGTCACATCAGCAGCTGCATCAAACCCAGTTCTCCCAGATTAGAATCAGAAGAGTTTTCGGCTGAACATTAGGAAGAACTTCCTGACAGAGCGGTTCCTCAGTGGAACAGGCTTCCTCGGGAGGTGATGGGCTCTCCTTCTTGGGAGGTTTTCAAACAGGGGCTAGGTGGCCATCTGACAGCAATGCGGATCCTGTGAACTTGGGCAGATCATGAGAGGGAGGGTAGGAAGGGTTGCCTCAGGGCTTAATTCTCGTGGCCTTTTCTTACACGCCCAGGGAAATGTTGGGTCAGGAAGCAATTTTTCTCCAGGCCACTTTAGCCAGGGATCCTGGATCCCATCTTCTGGTCACTGGGTGGAGGGAGGTGGGGGAGGTATTTGTGAATTTCCTGCACTGTGCAGGGGGCTGGACTAGATGACCCTGGAGGCACCTTCCACCTCTACGATTCTATGGTTAAACTGTGAGGTTTTCTTTTTTTAACCAGGCTTTTAGCAAGGGGTAACTGGGGGGAGCTGACCAGAGACGTACAGACATTTTGCACCTCCTCTGCTCTGCACTCTACCAAACAGGTGAGAATATTATATTTAGAAGATCTATATGCTGCTTTCCCACCCACTCCAGGACCTCAAGGGCCTGACCAATTAAAAAGAGATTAAAAATGAACTTTGAGAAGCCAATATGCAGATATAGAACGGGCAAGAAGCAGGGTCTGTAAAGGTTTGGCGTATAAAACAGGAAAGTCTTCATGGGCTGGTGGAAGGCAGTCTTCCTGGGGAAGGAATTCCACAGTTCTGGTGCCATGACTAAGAAGGCCCTTCCCAGGCTGCTGTTCATCCAGCCTCAGATGATGGGGACACCGAAAGCAGGGCCTTAAATATGATATTAATGATTTGGTATGTACTACTGAATCAGCTTCTCAGTTTCAGCATTAAAATACCAACTTTTATTGGCAGTTCTGAGAAATCAATGCTGCCCTCTTTTCCCCAAGCTTTGGGCTTTTCCACATTCTCATTTTACTCACTGGTTAATTTCCTGTTTCTTCAGGTTCTCTCCCCCTCCCCCCCCCCCCGGGCTTCCTCTAGTGGTCAATTTGATATTACACAGGTTTATTTCCAGCATATCAAGCAACTGCAGGTTTCTATGCCAGACATAAATCAGTATAATATCGAATCGACCACTAGAGGGAGCAAAAGACACGTGGAACAGAAAAAAAAACAACTGAAGAAACAAGCTTACCAGGGAGTTAAAATGACAATGCAGAAAAGCCCTTTCTGTTTGAAATTGGCTGCAGCTGTACACATCTACAAATGTTACCAGCTCTTGTCGTTTCCTGTTCTAGTGGGATGGTCTACCCTAAGACCCAACTGTTTCAAAGGGATCTGCATAACAACAGCTCCCAGTGGGCTGTGCTTGCAAACATTTGAATGTCCCCCCCCCCCAAAAAAAAGTCTTTGCACCACGCTGCTGAAACATACCTGCCAAAGATGCTTATCCCGTGACCACCTCTCGTCAAAAAGATCTAAAAGAAATCCAGGCGTTTTAAAGGTTGCTTGGAAACATGGCAAATTTAAAGCAGTTTTTTTTTTAAAAAAAGTTTTTAATCCCCTACTTTTCTCCCTAGCAAAGTGGCTTACAACATCCTCCCCTTTTCCATTTTACAACACCCCTGCGGGGTAGGCTACACTGAGGGTGTGTGACTGGCCCAAGGTCATCCTGAAAGCAAAGGTTCTGCCTATATTGTTGAAGTTTTGTCCCCCCTCTTCATTTAAACAATAAACTCCCCCTCTTTGTGCCATCTGTTGCTTACTGTGAAGGGCTCTTGTTTCCTCCTGGGCTTGCTGTCGCTTCAATCGATAGGTTTCTTCCTCAATCTCCAGAATGGAAATTTCGGCTCTCATCTGAGCAATGGCCTGTGGTGGTGGAGGAGGAGGAATGTGCAGTCAAGTTGTAAAGCCGCCACCAACTTACAGCAACTGTAATGATTTCACGTTTTGGTGCCTGTGTTTCTTTAAATGTTTAGTGTGACTGCAGTAATGCAAGGAGAATGATAGAGGAAGACAAGTGTGATGTGACTGGCTGATGACTGATAGTGTGGGAGGAGAAATGTCTCTGAGGTGATTCACTGTTCTTGAAGAGACAAGTGTGGAGAGCTGTGGAAAGAATTTAGCCTGTGTGGCTATGAACAAGAGAGTTTAGCCTGTGTGGCTATATGAGAGTCCATCCTGTGTGGCTAAGAGAGACAAAAAGTTCAGCCTGTGTGGCTATATGAGAAAGAGAGTTTAGACTGAGTGTCTCAGCCTGTCAGAGTTGAGTTTTGGTGTTTGAGAGACTGTGACGCCAAGCTTTGTCAGTTATATTTTCTTTCTTCAACAACAGTTCAATAATACCCAGAAACCTATTTTGTTCTTTTATAAATCATTATTTGTTTAAACTTATCCCAGCCATCAGATCAGTCCTTCCTTAGGGCCACATAGTCCTCTGAAGCACCAAGACACAGGGTCATTCTACCAAAATAGAGAGAGTTGGAATTTTTAATTCCTGGTGGCAGCAGAAATCTACTAAATTCATCTACACAGAGTGTGTTTTAAAGGAGAAACTGTCTCCCCAGTAAGTGAGGCCCTCACAGCAACTCTGAAGGGTTTTCAAGGTAAGAGATATTCAGAGGTGGTTTATAACGAATGTCATATCCTGCCTTTAAGAACATCAGAAGAACCCTGCTGGATCAAATCAACGGTCCATCTAGTCCCTCATCCCGTCTCACACAGTGGCCAGCCAGTCCCTCTGGAGGGCCAGCAACAGGGCAGAGAGGCTGAGGCCTTAATTAGAACATAAGAAGAGCCCTGCTGGATCAGACCAGTGTTCCGTCTTCTCCAGCATCCTGCCCCACACAGTGGCCAACCAGTTCCTCTGGAGGGCCAACGCCAGGGCAGGAGAGGCCAAGGCCTTCCCCAGTGTTGTCTCATGGCTCTGGGATTCAGAGGCTTCGTGCCTCTAAATGTGGAGGTTTCCCTCAGTTACCGTGGCTTGTAGCCATTGACGGATTTGTCCTCCGTGAATCTGCCTAATCTCCTTTTAAAATCTGTCTGTGCCCGTAGCCATCACTACATCCTCCGGCAGCAAATTCCACATTCCAATCACACTCTGTACTTCCTTTCATCCATCCTGAAACTACTGCCCTTCAGCTTCGTTGGATGCCCTCAAATTCTAGTATCTTGGGAGCAGGAGAAAAAGTTTATTGATTTCACAACAGGGCAGGGGGGGACCCAGAGCAGTTTACGTTGTTCTCCTCTCCTCCATTTTATCCTCACAACAACCCGGTGAGGTAGCTTAGGCAGAGAGGGTCTGACTGGCCCAAGGTCACCCAGTGAGCTTCCACGGCGCAAGTGGGGGTTCAAACCTGGGCCTCTCCTTGATCCCTAATCCAAGAATCTTAACAACGACATCACAGAGATTCTGATCGCTCAGGGAGAACATGAAGGTGATTCAGACCATCGATCCATCAAGGCAGGGCTCATTTCGTAGTAGGAGCTCCTTTGCATATTAGGCCACACACCCCTAATTTAGCCAATCCTCCAAGAGCTTACAGAGCTCTTCTTACAGGGGCTACTGTAAGCTCTTGGAGGATTGGCTAAATCAGAGGGGCGTGGCCTAATATGCAAAGGAGCTCCTGCTACAAAATGAGCCCTGCATCAAGGCCAGTATTGTCTACTCAAACTGGCGGCAGCTCTCCAGCATCTCGGGCAGAGAAGGGTCTTCCACATCACCTACCGCTAGACCCTTGTAACCTGGAGATGTTCTAGTGTTAGTGGAGTGCTGTTACTTTCTCCAGGACTCTAGCCATTCTGAGGGCTTGTTAAGACCCAATCCCACATTTTTCTGATTTGCCAAACTGAAGAGACATGGAGCTGCCTTATAACGATTCAGACCACTGGTCCACCAAGATTTTGGCATGGCCATCCAGGGTCTCAGGCTGTGGTCTTTCCCATCACCTCCTGCCTGGTCTTTTAAACTGAGGATGCCGGGGATTGAACCTGGGACCTTCTGTATGCCAAGCAGAGGCTCTTCCACTGTGCCACAGCCCCCCCATGTTGGAATCTCTGATGCCTATATAATAACACGCTCACTGGTTTGAATATGATGCATTCTTGCTGTTTGTGCAGTACTCCGGCTATTGCAAAGAATACCCACTGGCTGGAGAAGGCGAGGCTTCTAAGTGCTTCTTACTCACTGAAAGACACTGGGCTTGCATCAATGGAAGCTGCAGGGATACGCTCCACAAGGGAGGAGGGGAGACAGAACTGAGCAAACTTTTGCAGGGTACAGAGCCCAAGCTACTACTGTTAAAGCATCAAGCATTCAAAGCTCTTCCTTAGCTTGGCCTTCTTAAGATTTTGCTCTGTGCTACCACCAGGAAATACAAACAAACAAACACTCTGCTATGCTGACTAACACGTTTAGTAATTATTATATTTTGCAATGATCATATAAATCTTTTAATACCACTTGAGTGTTTCTGTTTATAGTAGGAGCAAGCCAGTCCTGATATAAACACTTAAGTGGAAGGAGGAGGAGATTGGATTTATACCCTGCCCTTCACTACCCAAAGGAGTCTCAGAGCGGCTTACAATCTCCTTCCCCTTCCCCGCCCCACAACAGACACCCTGTGAGGTAGGTGGGGCTGAGAGAGCTCTGATAGAAACTGCTCTTTTTCAAGAACAGCTGTGCCAGAACGATGGCTTGCCCAAGGTCATCCAGCAGGTGCAAGTGGAGGAGTGGGGAATCAAACCCGGTTCCAGATTCGAGTCCGCGCTCCTAGCCACTACACCAAACTGGTATTGAGTGGTAAGTGCTTAATAATATAACGTTCAATAATATGAAACATTATTAGCTTCCATTCAGCTTTGCATTGTGTCTCATTTTAATAGCCATGGTTTATTCAATGCTCCCTCTAAGCTGTGGGATCTTGTGAGCAAAAATTCTACTATGTGAGCTACTGGCATTAAAGTTGTGAGCGAGCTATTCTGGCTATTGCATAAATTAGTCTGCTCTGGAGCCATCCTTCCTGAGCGAAGGCAAAAATGTATGAGCTAAAAAATGGTGAGCTCACACTAACTCAGCTTAGAGGGAACACTGTCCGGGATGACGATTTTGAAGAAAATAAAGAGGTTTGCAGAGAGCGTTTTGCCACCCAGATTCAGAAGGCTTTTGCATCTGTTTAGAGAAGAGACTAAGGACTGGCTTGCTCCCAGTATAAACCCTGAATTGTAACAAGAGGCTGGCCACTTTGAAGAAAACAGGAATACTGCTGAGGAAGACGTTGATGAAATGAGCCTACATCCGGGTGCTCATTTTTAACATCATAAGGGTGGACTTCTCTTTGTAACGCTATAAGGATGTACTTCTCTATCATGTGACAAAATATTTATATGATTATTGTAAAAATTTCTACTAAACGTGTTAGCCAGCATATCACAGCATTTGCTTGTTTGTACTTCCCGTAATATAAGCTGTGATCCTGTGTTTTTCCTCTGCCGCCACCAAGCATCTTAAGATTTTTGTTGTTGTTGAAAACAGGGGTCCGGCCAGCAGCACTCACTTCTCTAAATCGGGCATTCTCTGCGTTCACAATATAGAGCTTCCTGTTCACCTCGTAGTTGTCTCTCTCGAGAAACTTCAGAGACTCTGAAAACGCGTGCAGCTGCTGGTTTGCCGTCTCCCGTTGGGTGTCGATTTTGCCCTTGAGATGACTCTGTGAGTGGATACATCGACTTGAGTTGGTTCTCTTCCATGTCATACATTGGCCCCGATCACATGCAGGATTAGCCACGCGATAGGCACAACTCCCAGCCGGATTTTAAGGGCACAATCACAAGAGAACATCCGGCAAGCGTCCCGCACCCGTTGGCAAGCCGTTTTGCTCCGCCAGAGCAGAGTAAAAAAAACACTAGCGGAAATCCAGTATCGAACAGGTTGCTAGGGGCCACAGACGGACTTTCCCCGTGTGATCGCTCCAGCGCGGACTTGTGGCGTCGGGGATAGTCTGATCAGGCTATCCCGACGCCATGCCGTTGTTTTCTTCCCCTTCTCAGTATGCGCATCATCGCATACTGCCGTTGGAAGCCCGCAGGGTGGAGATGCAATTCATTGATCTCCCGTTTAAGCGAATCGGAAAAACGACAAAAAACCCCCTGCCTGTGGTTGCATCTGATCACGCAGTGGCGAGTTATGCCTGCAGCGTCACAGAACCGTTTGATTGTACCACTGTGGGTCAAATTACTCCGGCACAAATAGCCTTGCTTCCCCCCACACACACACACTTTATCTCGTACATGTGGCCGCGACCATTAGCTGGTATTCTTTTCTTCACTGCGTATTACTGATCAAGAAAAACATGTCATGGTGGTTACAAGAGAGAGTTCTTTGGAATCTTGGAGGGGGGGATTAGAGGGAGCAGGGGTCCTTTTGTAGAAAAAGAGCTGCAGGAGCTCATTAGCATAACTCATTAGCATATGCCACGTCCCTTGACATCACCAGAAGTGTGTCAGAAAGGGAATGTCAGTTTCAGCTCCATTATACCCTATGGGCCATTGAAATCAATGGCAAAAACTCATAGGGTATATGAGGGGCTGGAGGAAAGGGGATTTGAGGGAGAGGCTCCAAACTTGCAGGATAGCTGCTGGGGCCTCTCCTCGAAATACCCACCAAATTTAAAGAAGATTGGACCACGGGGTCCAATTCTATGGGCCCCCAAACAGGTTGTCCCATCCCCTCCATTGTTCTCTATGCTGGGAAAAAATGTTACCTTTTTTTCTACCATAGAGAACAATGGAGGGAATGGGGGCAACCTGTTTAGGGGCCCACAGAATTGGACCCCTTGGTCCAATCTTCTTGAAACTTGGTGGGTATTTGGGGGAGAGGTCCCAGCAGCTACCCTGCAAGTTTGGAGCCTCTTCCTCAAACCACCTCCCCTCCAGTCACTTTTAAAGTTGCCACCGAATTTCGGCGGCAATTCGGCAGCAGGCTGAATCAGATCAGAGAATCTGATTCAGCCCATGGCTGCCCTAGTGGCCACTCCTGAGCTGGCGGAGCTTGCTCCGCCTCGCTCCGGCCCCAACAGACCCCTGAGAGGGAGTAATGGAGGAGAGAGCGGCCAAAGGCCGGAATATCAATGGCATTTTTTTTTCATTCATCCTCTGGTTACTGAAGTCCCATCCTGCCTAGCACCACCGCTGACACCCTAAAGAGGTGGTGTCCATTGACTCTATTTCCATCCCCCCTCCCCCCCAGTAAGCTCAGAGCAACATATGTCGTTCTTTTGCGAACAGGACCAGCACAATAAGAGAGCTCCAGCTAGGGAATCTGTGGGGCATGGGGGAAACCGGAAATGGCGGGCTATCAGAGCAGGTGATGATCACGACAGAGGGTACCCAATGGGAACGAGGATTACCTTCAGCCTTCTCAGCCTGGCGATCTCCTTTAGGGAGCGGGCAATGGACTTGGTCAGGGTGTTCTCTTCCTCGTATAATTCTGCTCGAAAAGAAAAGAAATGGGTCTTTGAGTGTCAGGCACTCCCCTGATATGGGCTAGATCCCGGTCCAGTCGCCCTTTGAAGACTAACAAGATTTTCAGGGCAGGAGCTTTGGACACCCCCCTTTGTCAGACACCGACTGATTCCAAAACGAAAGACCAAAGAAAAGGAAACTGCACACAAGCGCTATATTCAATCAGAGTACTATCCAAACGTTAAAGAGAGAGTGCATAAACATTAGAGGAACGGTCCACAGAAACAATCAGCTGTCGAAAGTCTCCGGAATGGATCTTCATTTCGAAGGAAACATCATCTGAACGTAGACTACAGTATTAAGATTCCTCCAAGTTCTTGTGTGTGAAATTAATCAAAGCAAATAGCACAACTTCTACATAAATTCAAAGATTACATATCCTTCAACAAGAAGGAAGGTGAGTCTCAGGCATACAAAAATTGCTAACGCAATTTGGAGACATCTTGATACTATGGTCTACACAGGCGGGGGCTTTAAGGGATTATTGCCGAAGATTATTCCCAGGGGCCCCTCAGAATGAAAAAAAAACCCAACCTGGTACATTTCCCTATGATGACAGCTTTAAAGATAGGTGGTTTGCTGTTTTGACAAATGTTTGAACGAACGAGAGCCAGTTTGGTGTAGTGGCTAGGAGCGCGGACTCTGATCTGGGAGAGCCGGGTTTGATTCCCCACTCCTCCACATGCAGCTGCTGGTGTGATCTTGGGCCAGTCACAAGTTCTCTCAGAGCTGTTCTCTCATGAGCAGTCCTTGAAGGAGCTCTCTCAGCCCCAACTACCTCACAGGGTGTCTGTTGTGGGGAGGGGAAGGGAAAGGAGATTGTAAGCTGCTCTGAGACTCTTTCGGGTAGTGGAGGGTGGGGTATAAATCTAGTCTCCTCCTCTCCTCCTCCTCTGGATCTTACCACCCCCAAATCTCCATGAATTTCCTAACCTGGATTGGGCAATCCCATGCACTGCCCCTGCAGGATATCACAAGTGGTATGGAAGGAGAAATGTGATATCATGACTTCTTCTCCTACATTTCCCCCTCTTCCACTAGCAAACATTAAGGAAGCATGTCAAGTATTCCGCGTCAGGCAGAATCAGCAGCAGGCCCACACAATGGATTGAAGGCATACCTGAATACAAGCACTTCTGGTCGTCGTAGGCAATGCTCGTTTCCTGCAATTTTGTTTGCAGAGCCTCTGAGAATGGGAGATCGATGCTGAGTTTATCCTCCTTTTCTTGCAGAAGTTTTGACTGGGTGTTGTACTCGTCCTGTGGTGGAAAGAAGAGTGCCATGGGCAATTTACGAAAGGTGATCTGATGCAGGGGCGGAAGGCCTGATTCCAGCCCTTTAACTGTCTGGGACTGAGAACGTTAAAGTCTAGCAGAGCAGCAAACATCAATGGTTTGGAGCTGTAAGTCTAATTTAATACACACACACACACAGTGGACTGGATCAACATATGGAGCACAGGTCTATCAGCGGCTATTAGCTATAAGGTACAGAGGGAACACTCTTTCTGGGGCAAGTGATGCTCTGTATCCTTGGTCCTGGGGGGGGGGCATAATGAGAGGGCTTCTGGAGTTTTGGCCCCACTGGAGGACCTCCTAATGGCCCCTGGGTTTGGCCCACAGTGTGACACAGAGTGTTGGATGGGATGGGCCATTAGCCTGCTCCAGCACGGCTTCTCTTATGTTCTTATGTCTGGGGCAGTGATGCTCTGTCTTCTATGTGCTTGGGGAGCCACAGTGGGAGGGCTTCTGGGGTTCTGGCCCTGCTGGTGGATGTACTGATGACAGCTGGGTTTTGGCCACTGTGTGACACAGAGTGTTGGACGGGATGGGCCATTAGCCTGATCCAACATGGCTTCTCTTATGTTCTTATGTCTGGGGCAGTGATGCTCTGTATTCAGGAGGTCCACCAGGGGGAGCCAGTTGGAGGGATTTGAGAATGGGAACCTAGTGGCTACGTCATTCTCAAAACGGCTCCCCAAGGTACAATGTAGAAGGAGGCACTGTTGCACAATATCTTAGTCATCTCTGTCACATAAATGAGATAACTAGGACAGGCACTGGAGACATTGCAGGACATCTTCCACAATCCCGTCCACAAGTGAAACAACCGTTTTCTGCAATGTCAAGTTTCCCCCTGCTTGCTCTTCTACTCATCCACGGCTTTCCCTGGTTTCCGCAGATGGTTTCTCCCTCCCGGGCGCTAAAACACAGTTTGCCCCCTCTTGGCATGCAGCATCCAAATACCCTTTTCCCAGGAATTCCCATGCTGTGCGCCGCAAGAGGGGGCAAACTGTGTTTTTGCGCCCAGGAGGGAGAAACCATCTGCGGAAACCAGGGAAAGCCGCGGATGAACAGAAGAGCAGGCAGGGGGAAACCTGGCAGTGCAGAAAAACATCACAAATTGGATTTCTTTCGGGGCATTAATGGAGCCAGCCTGATATACTTTCACAGTGGGGCCAAGAAGTGGTCTCATGTTTCACAGCTTGGAGAAACAATGACTGAGGGGTGACATGGTAGAGATTTACAAGATTATGCGTGGGACAGAGCAGGTCAAGAAACAAGCACTTTTCTCCCTTTCTCACAATACAAGAACTCGTGGGCACTCCATGAAATTGCTGAGCAGTTGGGTTAGAACAGATAAAAGGAAGTCCTTCTTCACCCGAAGAGTGATTAACACGTGGAATTCACTGCCACAGGAGGTGGTGGTGACTACAAGCATGGACGGCTTCAGAAGGGAATTGGATAAACATCTGGAGCAGAGGTCCATCAGCGGCTATTAGCCACAAGGTACAGATAGGAACTCTCAGTCTGGGGCAAGTGATGCTCTGTATTCTTGGTGCTTGTGGAGGGCAACAGTGGGAGGGCTTCTAGTGTCTTGGCCCCACTGCTGGACCTCCTGAGGGCACCTAGTATCTTTGGCCCCTGTATGACACAGAATGTTGGACTGGATGGGCCTGATCCAACATTGGCTACTCTTATGATCTTATGTTCTTAAAACAATCTTTTAGAAGACGGCTCTCTCACCTCCAACTTCTTGAGCTCGGCCATGACGCTGTCG
Source organism: Lepidodactylus listeri (assembly GCA_029233225.1). Lineage (NCBI taxonomy): Eukaryota > Metazoa > Chordata > Lepidosauria > Squamata > Gekkonidae > Lepidodactylus > Lepidodactylus listeri. The sequence continues at coordinate 93,195,537 of JARCFY010000011.1, read as the reverse complement.
ACGAATTTCTTAAACCGGGCGGATTTTCTATTCAACTTGTCGCCCAGGATCCTGAAGTCCTCTTCGGACCGTGTGATTTCTTTCCTGAGCGCTTCATTCTGCCCACGGGAAATCAAAGCGGCAGCGGTGAATGATCCCGTCCTTCCAGGACCTCACGCGACTGCGTGCCAAAGCTGACAGCAGCGGATCACCGTGTTTTAAATGCAAATCTATCCCATTCATGTACAATGTGTGTGAACTGGGAAGCCTCCTTATTAAAAAGCGGAGGAGGAATGTAGGTCCAGTGTTACCCCTAAGTTGAGTTAGTGTGAGCCAGCTCAGTTTTTTAGCCTCCGGCTCACACATTTCTGTCTTCGCTCAGGAAGGGATGGCTCCAGAGCAAACTCATTTCTGCAGCAGCCAAATCACTCACTCGCAACTTTAATGCCAGTAGCTCATAAAGTAGAACTTTTGCTCACGAGACTCCACAGCTTAGAGGGAGCATTGGACTGGGGAGTGTACAGCCCTTCCACGTGTGACTCCCCATACCGCCCTGCCCCCCCTCCCAGTGAGCCTTTCCCCACATTTTTATTTATTAACTTCATTTGTACCCAGGGCTCATTTCGTAGCAGGAGCTCCTTTGCATATTAGGCCACACACCCCTAATGTTGCCAATCCTCCAAGAGCTTACAGAGCTCATCTTACAGGGGCTACTATAAGCTCTTGGAGGATTGGCTACATCAGAGGTGTTTGGCCTAATATGCAAAGGAGCTCCTGCTACGAAATGAGCCCTGTTTGTACCCTGCCTTTGTCCTTGTCAAAAGTCCTTGTCCAAACCCGGGCTAAGAACTTTTGTGAAGGGGAGTTGCTGCCAAAACAAAGTTACAAAGATACCAGAAGCTCTCCATTTATTCTCAGATTCACTACTTGGTCTGTTATTTATATGATCTGTCAATTTTTCAGCCTCCATGCCCTGTTGTTGGCTGTCCAGAGGAAATGGTTGGCCACTGTGTGAGACAGGATGCTGGGCTAGATGGACCACTGGTCTGATCCAGCAGGGCTCTTCTGATGTTCTAACGAAGGCCTCAGCCTCTCTGCCCTGTTGCTGACCCTCCAGAGGAACTGGCTGGCCACTGTGTGAGACAGGATGCTGGACTGGATGGACCACTGGTCTGATCCAGCAGAGCTCTTCTTATGTCCTAATGAAGGCCTCAGCCTCTGTGTCCTGTTGTTGGCCCTCCCGAGGAACTGGCTGGCCACTGTGTGAGACAGGATGCTGGACTGGATGGACCACTGGTCTGATCCAGCAGGGCTCTTCTGATGTTCTTATGAAGGCCTTGGCCTCTCTGCCCTGTTGTTGACCCTCCAGAGGAACTGGTTGGGGCCACTGTGTGAGACAGGATGCTGGACTGGATGGACTACTGGTCTTACCTGGCAGGGCCTCTTCTATGTTTTTATCAGGAGAAGGCCTCAGCCTCAATGCTCTTTTGTTGGCCCTCCAGAGGAACTGGCTGGCCACTGTGTGAGACAGGGTGCTGGACCAGATGGACTATTGATCTGATCCAGTTGGGCTCTTCTGACGTTTTTTGTGTCTTTATGCTGTGATAACAGCCTCTTTGTGTGTGAATTTTTTTAAAAAAATCTATAAACCTAATAAAAATCCACGCTAGCCCTCAGCTGTTCCACAACTGTATACCCTGTAGAAGATATGTGCGCCCATGGAAAAGAGATTTCAACCAAGTCATCTAGTGAGGATCGTACCTGCCTCATCAGATCAAGAAGTGTCCTTTGACCGATTTCTGTCTTGCTTCGGGTGCTGCTCATGAATTCCACGTGATCGGACTGCAGTTTCTTATACTGCGCTAAAATTTCATCCAGCTGGTCGTGGAGCATTTTACTAGCAGTTAAAGAGGGAAAGACACATATATTCCATCACAGCATGCAAACTGTTCCAGTGGTACAGTCAGTGTCAACACCCAGAAGGATGTTTCCCAGCCTGCCCTCTTTGCACAATAAAGTGAGACATATCAAAGATCAGCCTCATCCACACATATAGGAGATGGCCAGTTTTTAAAGTGTTTCGCCCATGCATCGTGGAGTTGGAAGAGTAGGTCTGATTGCCATCTCCAATATCCATTCAGATAGAAATGGGACACTTGTGAGGGCAAAAGGTCTCCAGAAGAACATGGAGGAAATTCAAATGAAAACAACCACAGGGGCAGTAGATTATGTTACAAAGAAGGGCAGACAAGGAAATCAGAAGAGATTATTGTGTTGGGCCCGAAACAAAAACAGCATGCAGCAGATTCGAATAGTTAACTGAGGCTCATAAATCTCTGCACATTTAAATCTCTGCTGCTTAAAGATTTTTTTTTTTACTATCAAGGAGAACATCAGGGTAGCATGGATCAGTAAGGGAGAGCCAGCGTGGTGTAGGAGTTATAAGAGCACCAGACTGGGAGATCTGGGTTCGAATCCCCACACGTGCCATGGATGCTCGCTGGGTAACTTCGGGCCAGTCGTACTTTCTCAGCCTAACCCACCTCGCAGGGTTGTTAAATCAAGATGGGTAGCCATGTTAGTCTGTCTGTAGCAGGAAGAAGAAGAGAAGAGATTGGATTTATATCCCGCCCTTCACTCACTTGGAGTCTCAGAGCGGCTTACAAACTCCTTTCCCTTCCCCTCCCCACAACAGACACCCTCTGAGGTAGGTGGGACTGAGAGAGCTCTGAGACAACTGCCCTTGAGAGAACAGCTGGTACAGAGCTATGGCTTGCCCAAGGTCATCCAGCAGGTGCAAGTGGAGGAGTGGGGAACCAAACCCGGTTCTCCCAGATTAGAGTCCGCACACTTAACCACTACACCAAACTGGCTCTCCAGGAGAGAAGAGCAAGAACCCAGAGGCACCTAGTAGCCAGGGCTTTATGTAGTTATATAGGTCAGGAAAAATAAGAAACTCAAATGTACTAATCTAGGCAACAGCACCTGTCTGGAAACGCTGGATAAGACAGTGTGGGGTGGCTGGCAAAGAGCACTGCGTCTGGCCCAAGGTGCCTTCGGCCGCTTCATTTCCAATGACCCTTTTACCTTCGGTCAGCTTCTCTCTGTAGCGTCAGCTCCAGCGATGATATTTCTCTCAAATATGAACTCTCTGCCATTCTGAAAGGAGAAGCGTGGGGTTGTTAAAAAGTGTTCCCTCTAAGCTGAGTGAGTGTGAGCTAGCTCACCGTTTTTTAGCCTCCGGCTCACACATTTTGGTCTTCGCTCAGGAAGGATGGGGCTCCAGAGCAAACTAATTTATGCAGCAGCCAAATCGCTTATTCACAACTTTAATGCCGGGAGCTCAAAAAGTAGAATTTTTGCTCACAGGACTCCGGAGCTTAGAGGGAGCATTGCATCCACTGTTCCCTCTAAGCTGAGTTCGTGTGAGCTGGCTCACAGTTTTTTAGCCTCCGGCTCTCACCTTTTCATCTTAGCTCGGGGAAGGGATGGTTCCAGAGCAAGCTAATTTATGCAGTAGCCAAATCACTCGCTCCCAACTTTAATGTCAGGAGCTCACAAAGCAGAATTTTTGCTCACAAGACTCCGCAGCTTAGAGGGAGCATTGGTTGTTAATGACATCATTTCCCACACCGTCCCTCAAACTCCCCCTCCAAAATCCCCCCCGCATGTGCCTAGGCTGCGCTGGGAATCCAAGAGGCTGGCTGGCGGGGAACCTCAGTCCAAGTTGTGCTAAATGCACCAGTCCGGGAACAGACAGTATGGAGACACAAGCCCACCGATTCTGTCTTTCATTTCTCCCTCTCTCCCCAGCAGCAGCAGCAGCTCCAGTCTGTTGTGAAGGAGTGCGGGGAAAGCCATTTCATTTTAGGAAGGGCTGACGTAGGGTAGGACGCTCTGGGTTTGGACATATCTGGAGATCTGGGGAGGGTGGAGATTTGGGGAAGGTTGGTTCAAGGAAGGAAAGGACCTCAGCGGGGTATAAGGCCGTACAGCCCACCCTCCAAAGCAGCCGTTTTTCCCAGGGGAACTGATCTCTGTAGTCTGGAGATGCGCAGTCATGCCAGGAGGTCTCCAGGCCCTGTCTGGATGTTGGCAACCGTCCCGAGCAATTGATCCCTCTGGGTATCAACTGGAACAGCGGAATATCTCCAAGTGCCAACTGGAGGATGGCGACCCTAGGCTGACTGATGGACTGGAGACAGCCCAGCTAGGACAATTTCATAGGCCCCGGATCAGTATGTTTTTGCATTCTGAGATGGAAATAACGAATCCCCGTAACTTCAGCGTGTTGGTGGCTATGTCCTGGTGGGCCCCCGGAACAAGGATTCCAGACCAGATCAAGCCAACACTTCCGGTGCAGCCGGAGAGGTGAAAATGAAAAGGACCTGTTCACTTTGTGTGGTGGTTGGGTGGGGGTGCTTCTTCCACATACACACCTATTTGCCCCCGCCTACAATGAGGGTGGAGGGAGAAAGCCAATAGCAGATACCGGTCATTTTCAAGTTAGGTGAGAAACCTTTCTCTGTTTTGCTGTTTTCCATACAACAGTAAAAAAGAGCAAGAGTTGAGTGGCACCTTAAAGACTAAAAAAACCACTGCCAGAGAATGAGTCACTGCTCACTTCTTCAGATACAGCTAGAATAGAAGTCTATCTGTCCTATATATTAGAAAGCGGAAACTGTTCCAATGAAGGCCTTGGCCTCTGTATCTTTTTGTTGGCCCTCCAGAGGAACTGGCTAGCCACTGTGAGAGACAGAATGCTGGACCAGATGGACACTGGTTTGATCCACCAGGGCTCTTCTGTTGTTCTAATGAAGGCCTCGTCCTCTCTGCCCTGTTGTTGGCCCTCCAGAGGAACTGGTTGGCCACTGTGTGAGACAGCATGCTGGACTAGAAGGACCACTGGTCTGTCCAGCTGAGCCTGTTCTTATGTTCTAAAGAAAGTCTTGGCCTTTGAACCTTGTTGTTGGCCGTCCAGAGGAACTGGTTGGCCACTGTGTGAGACAGGATGCTGGACTAGATGGACCACTGATCTGACCCAGCAGGTCTCTTCTTGTGTTCTAATGAAGGCCTCAGCCTCTCTACCCTGTTGGCCCTCCAGAGGAACTAGTTGGCCCCTGTGTGAGGGACAGGATGCTGGACTAGATGGACCACTGGTCTGATCCAGCAGGGCTCTTCCTATGTTCTTAACCAGGAAAGCAACTTTTCCCAGCAGCCTCACAGCCTCTCTCACTGTCCAGTTTCCTGACTTTCAGTAATTTAGCTAAAGAAACTCTTTGTCGGGGTCTTTTCCAGTGCTGAGCCATTAAAATGTAACATACTCCAACATGTCTTGCATTTTCTCCTGTTCTTCGTCTAAGTTTTGTATCTCCACCAGGCGCTTTGTCAGGCGATCAAGTTTTTCGGTGACTTCGTTAGACAATCTTTCAAATCTGTTAAGAGAGGGAAAAGAGTTCAGGAAGAAGAAGAAGAAGAGATTGGATTTATACCCCGTCCTCCACTCCCCAAGGGAGTCTCAGAGCGGCTTACAAACTCCTTTTCCCTTCCTCTCCCCACAACAGACACCCTGTGAGGTAGAAGAAGAAGAAGAAGAAGAAGAAGAAGAAGAAGAAGAAGAGATTGGATTTATACCCCGCCCTTCACTCACTTGGAGTCTCAGAGCGGCTCACAAACTCCTTTTCCCTTCCCCTCCCCACAACAGACACCCTGTGAGGTAGGTGGGGCTGAGAGAGCTGTTTCCCAAGCTGTCCTTGAGAGAACAGCTGGTACAGAGCTATGGCTTGCCCAAGGTCATCCAGCCAGGTGCAAGTGGAGGAGTGAGGAATCAAACCCGGTTCTCCCAGATTAGAGTCCGCACACTTAACCACTACACCAAATGGGCTCTCAACACTTCCCTGTGTAAAGGTGGCCACTTGATTAAAACATTAATCAGTGCTTGGTTCCCAAGCCCCATCGCTCAAATTTTCAGTTTGCTTATACAAAGGAAGTGGTTCTTCCAAACACAACTTTTAATGGCAAAATTACCCCTTTTCCCTACAGGTTCCCAAAGAGATCACACACGTGCATGAAGCTGCCTTACACTGAATCAAACCCTTGGTCCATCAAAGTCACTATTGTCTGCTCAGATTGGTAGCCGCTCTCCAGGGTTTCAGGCAGAGGTCCTTCACATCACCTCCTACCTAGTCCTTTTTAAACTGGAGATGCCAGGGGATTGAACCTGGGATCTCCTGCATGCAAAGCAGACGCTCTACCACTGAGCTACAGACCCTCCACAAAATTGTTGCTATCTGGGGGTTATCTTTCTACCCCAAGTGTATGTCTGTCTATGGTGAAGTAAGTATACTCCAGGAAAACCCACCCTTTGCACCAGCCTACAGACAACTACAACGTTTCCCTTCAATGCCTTAGATTTCCCTCAGTGTGTAAGAAAGGGCCATGAGAACTAAGCACTGAGGCAACCCTCCCTGCCCTCCCTCTCATGATCTGCCTAAGTTCACCGAATCAGCATTGCTGTCAGGCGGCCATCTAGCCTCTGCTTAGAAACCTCCAAGGAAGGAGAGCCCACCACCTCCCGAGGAAGCCTGTTCCACTGAGGAACCTTTCCAACTGTCTGGAAGTTCTTTCTTCCTCGTGTTTAGCCGAAAAATTTTCGGATTTACTTTCAACGTGTTGGTTCTGGTCCGACCTTCTGGGGCAACAGAAAACAACTCCGCACCATCCTCTACGTGACAGCCCTTCAAGTACTTGATGATATCACCTTGGTATCTTTGGTTGATGCTAAAATCATTTGGCATCTGACATCACTCTCCATGATGTGAGGACTGATGGGCTCACATTCTAGCTGAATCTGAAGAAGTGAGCCGTGACTCACGAAACCTCCTCCCCTGCCACAAATGTTGTTAATCTTTCAGGTGCAACTGGTCTCTTGCTCTTTTCTGCTGCTACAGACAGACTAACACGGCTGCCCATCTTGATCTGTCTCCACAGAAGTGAGCCATGACTCATGAAAACTCATGCCCTGCCACAAATCCTGTTCGTCTTTAAGGTGCTCCTGCACTCTTACTCTTTTCTACTGCTACAAACAGATTAACACGGCTACCCATCTTGGAAGTGAGCCGCGACTCAACGAAACCTCCTCCCCTGCCACAAATGTTGTTAATCTTTCAGGTACTCCTGGACTCTTGCTCTTTTCTGCTCCTACAGACAGACGAACACGGCTCCCCATCTTGGTCGACTTTCTTCCTGTCAGCTTCCTTCATGGCCCAACTTTCACAGCCATACATACGAATGGGAAGTACTGTGGCATGGATTAATGGGGCTGCTGTGTACTAGTCACGTAATGGCGACCGCCATGCGGTCAGAGCACATGGCCCGATTCTACCTGAGCTTCAGCCAGGTAGAACAATAGACAGTCGGATCCAAAACGGCCACCAATAGCCAGCCTAGGTCTCCCACGGGGGACCTATGAACTACAACTTAAGACTTAAGGCCCTATCAGGACTATGCGCATATGCTAAGTCCCTATCAGGTATTTTGGGTGCAGCCAGAGGTGTGGCTCCAGCCAGCATATAATGAGGGCCCTGGAGCCCTGGCTGCATGCTTGATCTGACCATCTCCTGAACATGCTGATTCACTTAATAAAGTCTTTGCTATGATCATCCTACAACTTGCCTCCCGACTCCAGTACATTCCAGGGGCCACGAATGAATTAACCATGATAGGACGACGTTATCATTTTTGCAGACTGAAACCAAGGGCGAGTTGACCTACTCTTTTGCCAGCTGGTTCCGTCGTGAACTGATCTTTGCTTCTTCATCGAGCAGCACGTCGTACTGTGCCTTCAGGAGATTGTTTTCGTTCCTGAGCTTTTTGTTGGTATGTGTAGCGCTTTCCAGCTCCCCTTCAGCCTAGAAACAAATACAAGTGTTGCTTATTTTAAAGTAGACAGCGTGCAGTCTTGCTTTAGGAGGTCAGAGGAGGGAAGAGGGCTGGTAGGGAGGAAGGAGATTTTTCCTTTCCCAGTGGTCTGGGCCAGTGTTCCCTCTAAGCTGACTTAATGTGAGCTAGCTCGTAGTTTTTTAGCCTCCGGCTCACACATTTTTGTCTCAGCTCAGGAAGGATGGCTCCAGAGCAAACTCATTTCTGCAGCAGCCAAACCGTTCACTCGCAACTTTAATGCCAGGAGCTCACAAAGTAGAATTTTTGCTCACAAGACTCCACAGCTTAGAGCAGTGATGGCGAACCTTTTAGAGACCGTGCCCAGACTGCAATCCAAAACCCACTTATTTATCGCAAAGTGCCAGCACGACAATTTAACCTGAATACTGAGGTTTTAGTTTAGAAAAAAGAACTCACACATTAACATCTTTTGTCTTAAAAGAAAAACATAATAACAGAGCTTTCAATTATACAAATAACTTTTTATTGAAAGGTAAAAGTTTGCATTTGGCATGCTTTTGAACAATTAATGTGATTTTTGCTGTTGTATGTATGCTGATAATTTGTCTAACCTTGGCTCATACTTTGTAAGTCTGAGAGCAGCCCAGCCTCGAGTCTGTGTTGTCTTTTTCCTTTTAGAGACTGAGTGCCCAAACTGCATGCGTGCCCACAGAGAGGGCTCTGAGTGCCATCTCTGGCACACGGGCCATAGGTTTGCCACCACTGGCTTAGAGGAAGGCATTGGTCTGGGCTGCAGGTGGGAAAGCGGAACTAGAGGGACAGAGGGAAACGGGAACCAGAGGGGCAGACGAAAGGGGCTGGCGGTGGGGGGAGAGAATGGGTGTCTCCTCCCTTTTGACAGAAGGGAAAGCGATAAATGAGTGAAAGATTCTGACGTGCAGCCTGGTTTTTAGAAGAGGCTGGCTACTTATTGGTTTGGGAAATGGGAGGCTGGTTACCTATTGGTCTGGCGTGTGTGTATTTGCGTTCTAATTATAGATCAACAAAATTCTCCATACCAAAATTATGCATCAACATCTGACAGAGTGAGCTTTGACTCACCAAAGCTTATACTCTGGAATATGTGGCTGGTCTCTAAGGTGCTACTGGAGTAATATTATGTTAGGCTACTACAGGGCTACCTGATCTGGATGGCCCAGGCTAGCCCGATCTCACCAGATCTCAGAAGCTAAGCTGGGTTGGCCCTGGCTGGTACTTGGATGGGAGACCCCCAAGGAAGCCCAGGGCTGCTACCCAGAGGCAGGCAACGGCAAGCCACCCCTGTTCGTCCCTTGCCTCGAGAACCCTCCGGGGTCACAGTAAGTCAGCTGTGACTTGATGGCACTTTCCACCACTGCCCCTACACGGCTACCGACCAAAGTAGCTTAGCACCAAGTCGCCATGACCCCTTGTGGGGTGTTTAAGGCAACTTATGAGCAGAGGTGGTTTGCCATTGCTTGCCTCTGCGTAGCAACCCTGGGCTTCCTTGGTGGTCTCCCATTAGGGTTGCCAGCTCTTGGTTTGAGAAATACCTGGAGATTCTGGGGAGAGGGGTGAAGCCTTGGGAGGTGAGTGACCTCAGCAGGGTACAATGCCACAGAATCCACCCTCTAAAGCAGCCATTTTCTCCAGGGGAACCAATCTCTGTTGCCTGGAGATCAGCTGTGATGGGGGGGGGGGATCTCCAGGTGCCACCAGGAGGATGGCAATTCTATCTCCTGCCCAAGTACTGACCATGAATCCAAAACACTGGGAAGCAAAGTCCAAAACAAATTCCACTAGGATGAACACCGTCCAAAATTGCCGAAAAATAGACTCTTACTTACAATTGTAAAGTTGGTGGTGTCACAAGAGCGAATTGTGGGTTCTCTTCACACTACAAACCTTGTTGTCAGGAAAAATTGTTGAAATCGGGTTCCAGCTATGCAGCCGGCAAACTGAAGTTGATGGAAACGTTTCCTTTAGGTATCTGGAACAGGCATCTTTGCGAAGGCTGTTTTGTCCATGTTGTGAAAACATGGATTCCTCCTGCTAAGTTGAACTGTCTTTATGGACTAGTATTTATCTTTGAAGGAGGAACCGTATTTTATGCCTTGTTTATAGTTGTAGTAGACATAAACTATAGTTTATAGTTATAGTACACATAAACTATAGTTTATAGTTGTAGTACACATTTATTTTGATGTTGTGACACCACCAACTTTACAATTGTAAACAGAGTCTATTATTCGGCAATTTTTGATGGTGTTCTTCCCAGTGGAATTTGTTTTGGACAAGTACTGACCGTAGCTAACCCTGGTTAGCTCCAGAGCTCTGACAAGCTCCAGCTCAGGGGTGGCCAACCTGTGGCTCGGGAGCCACATGCGGCTCTTTCACACATATTGTGTGGCTCCTGGCAGGGCGGCTGGGGAAGCAAAGGGGAGGCATGCTTTTTCTCTCTTTCTCCCTCCCTTCCTTCCCTCCTCCCTCCCATCTATTTGCTTTCCTAGTTTCTCTCTCTCTCTTTCTTATAACCGGTTTTCCTCGTTTGTTTTTATTTTTGGCAGTCCCATTTAACGTTAATAAAAAGCAAATTTGCATATTTTTAAAAATAAAAACGTGTGTGTGATATTTGTTTCTGTCTTGCGGCTCTCAGACATCTCTATGTGGCTCTTACGTTTATTCTATGTGGCTCTTACGTTAAGCAAGGTTGGCCACCCCTGCTCCAGCTAGTACTGAATATGGCTGCTGACCTGAAACTAGTTACGTCTTGTGGCACTGTCTTGCCACGTCCAGGTTTGTTCAACTACAGCCATATGCCCAATGGAAGCCAGCCGGTGCATGTTCCATGCTGGATGGGGGTTGCCCATCAGATCTCGGATGCTAAGCGGGGCCGGCCCTGGCAAGGACTTGGATGGGAGAGCTCCAAAGAATGCCAGGGCCGGGAGGCAGAGGCAGGCTATCAAGCCACTTCTCTGGGCATCCTCCATGCCCCAGTAGACAGCCAGTTTGGGGTAGTGATTAAGAGCACGGACTCTAAAAACCGGGTTCGATTCCCCAGTCCTCCACATGCAGCTGCTGGTGTGACCTTGGGTCTGTCAGAATCCGCTGATTCAGACAATGTATCTTGCTACTTACAGCCATGTTTCACTTTGTGTTTGCTGCTTTGCTTTATTATAGTACTGTATGTATGCCTTCATGAACACCTGTCATGTACCCCTCATTCTGGCCAGTATGTATTAGCATGTATGTAGAATGTGTGACCCCAGGTTTATGACCCTGACCGGCCTGGTTTGTGTAACTGTCAAAGCGGGAGGATGTCAGCTTCAAAGCATGGGAACAATGGGCCTCTCACACTCCTACCTCCGCATTCCATTCATCTCGGCTGAGACTCCAAGGGAGGACAAGTCTCATCTCTTATCAATGTGCGAAAGCCTCGAGGCCATGGATTGTTATGTGAACTGGTAACATCTGAAGGGTCTGGTTGGGAAGGGGAAATTTACAACTTGACACCTCACTTTCTTTCCTGTGGGAAGCAAACGGCCAGAGCCCCTTTTTGCCCGCCGTTTTTCCCTTGTAGTGATTGGCTACCTATGGGTAATTCAAACTGCTTAGAAAGGTATAATAGACCCGCTTTTGCCATCTGTGTTATCTCTGACAATAATCCGAGAAGCTGTACCAATGTAGAGATTGGAAATAAAGAACTGTGTTTCATCAACAAAGATCTGATCCTTGACTACTTTGAGCAGAAGTCTCACAGGGTCAGTGACAAGTTCTCTCAGAGCTGTTCTGTCAAAGGCAGTTCTCTCAGAGCTCTCTCAGCCCCACCTACCTCACAGGGTGTCTGTTGCGGGGAGGGGAAGGGAAAGGAGATTGTAAGCCGCTCTGAGACTCCTTTGGGTAGAGAAGGGTGGGGTATAAATCCAATCTCTCTCTCTCTCTCTCTCTCTCTCTCCCCCAGTAGGAGTTGCCAAAGGTCACCATGACTTCCAGCCATGGGTGCACGTACGCACGCACGCACGCATGCGCACGCACACACACACACACACACACCCAAAAAGAAAAGAAAAGGGAGGCTGCTCTTGATGTTCCTGGGGGGCCAAATACGCTAATCTCTACAAAGGATACTAGAATGTCCTGCAGTCCCAGGTGCTGAAAACGTGTTCTACTGGATGGTACCGTCCTTCGTTTATCTTTCCCTTTTCGTTTGTCGCATTTCCAAAGTCTGTTTGCGTCATGTGTCTCGGCCCCTTTACCTCTGCCAACTGCTGAAGCAGGGCTTCTTTTTCCTCATTAAAGTGCAAATCCAGGCTAGTCCTGTTGTTTTGAAGCTGAGCTCTGAAAAAGAACGCCGACAGATTAAGGCTGGGGTGTCTGGTTAGCAAAGGAGGGAGGCAGAATTGATCGGGGGTGACCAGGCTGTAATTTGGGTAGCTTTCTGGTAGGCATTAATTACAGGGTTTCTAATTATAAGCACGGTGGAAACACAGACTTTATAACGTCCCACTTACGGCTGAACAGACAGAAAAATGACAGCGAGGACAGTTGAATGGTGGACACAGCATCATAGAGTTGGAAGGGACCTCCAATGCAGGAAATTCACAACTACCTCCTCCTCCACACCCACAGTGACCCCTGCTCCACACCCAGAAGATGACAAAAGACCTCCAGGATTCTTTCCTGACCCCAAAGTGGCAATCAGCATTTCCCTGGGTGTGTAAAAAAGGGCCACAATAACTAAGCACTGAGGCGGCCCTTTCTGCCCTCCGTCTCATGATCTGCCTCAGTTCACCGAATCAGCATTGCTCTCAGGCGGCCATCTACCCTCTGACTAAAAACCTCCAAAGGAGGAGAGCCCACCCCCTCCCGAGGAAGCCTGTTCCCCTGAGGAACCTTTCTAACTGTCAGGAGGTTCTTTCTTCCTCATGTTTAGCCAAAAACGCTTCTGATTTAATTCCAACCCGCTGCTTCTGGTCCGACCCTCTGGGGCGACAGAAAACAACTCCGCCCCATACTCTACAGGACAGCCCTTCAAGTACTTGAAGATGGCTATCATATCACCTCTCAGTCATCTTCTCTCCAGGCTAAACATACCCAGCTCCCTCACCCTTTCCTCACAGGATGTCTTCATTGCCCTCCTCTGGACATGTTCCAGCTTGTCTGTATCTTTCTTAAATTGTGGTGCCCAAAACTGAACACAATACTCCGGGTGAGGTCTAACCAGAGCAGAGTATGTCTATCAATGGCTACTAGCCGAGTGGAGGATAAGTCTCTCAGTGGCTACTAGCCGAGTGGAGGATATGTCTGTCAGTGGCTACTAGCCGAGTGGAGGATAAGTCTGTCAGTGGCTACTAGCCGAGTGGAGGACAAGTCTGTCAGTGGCTACTAGCCGAGTGGAGGATATGTCTTTCAGTGGCTACTAGCCGAGTGGAGGATATGTCTGTCAGTGGCTACTAGCCGAGTGGAGGATATGTCTCTCAGTGGCTACTAGCCGAGTGGAGGATATGTCTATCAATGGCTACTAGCCGAGTGGAGGATAAGTCTGTCAGTGGCTACTAGCCGAGTGGAGGATATATCTGTCAGTGGCTACTAGCCGAGTGGAGGATAAGTCTGTCAGTGGCTACTAGCCGAGTGGAGGATATGTCTGTCAGTGGCTACTAGCCGAGTGGAGGATATGTCTGTCAGTGGCTACTAGCCAAGTGGAGGATATGTCTATCAATGGCTACTAGCCAAGTGGAGGATAAGTCTGTCAGTGGCTACTAGCCGAGTGGAGGATATGTCTGTCAGTGGCTACTAGCCGTGTTGACTGAGGTGAACCTTAAGGTTGCCAGCCCCTAGGTCCCAGCAGGGGTTCCCCCACTTTGGGGGGTTTTGATCCACCCCAGCAGGTGAAACCCCAACCACAAATAGGGACATCACAATGCAACATCCCTGGAGCGGTGATGTCACATCTGTCATCGTGCCAGGGACTCGCATGGTGAGAATCTGGTTTTTGGGCCAACTCTATGGTTTTGAAGGCAAAAAACCAGAGTCTTGCCCAAAAACCAGTGTCGCACGTAACATTGCCGACACAATGACATCACTTCCAGGTGATGTCATCGCATCAGGGATGTTGTACACAACGTCCTGCCCACCCTGGAATGCCCCCCCCCAATCCTCCCACTGAGACCCTAGGGAACCTCCCCATTCAGAGGAACTAACCCTCTGAATCCCAAAGCTACGAGACAACATCAGGAGAAGGTCTCAGCCTCTCTGCCCTGTTGTTGGCGCTCCAGAGGAACTGGCTGGCCACTGTGTGAGACAGGATGCTGGACTGGATGGACCACTGGTCTGATCCACCAGGGCTCTTCTGATGTTCTTATGAAGGCCTCGGCCTCTGTGTCCTGTTGTTGGCCCTCCAGAGGAACTGGTTGGCCCGTGTGAGACAGAATGCTGGACTAGATGGACCCCTGGTCTGATCCAGCAGGGCTCTTCTGATGTTATTATGAAGGCCTCGGCCTCTGTGCCCTGTTACTGGCCCTCCAGAGGAACTGGCTGGCCACTGTGTGAGACAGGATGCTGGACTAGATGGACCCTCACTGGTCTGATTCAGCAGGGCTCTTCTTACGTTCTTATGAAGCCCTCAGCCTCTGTGCCCTGTTGTTGGCCCTTGAGAGGAACTGGTTGGGGCCACCGTGTGAGACGGGATGCTGGACTAGATGGACCACTGGTCTGATCCAGCAGGGCCTCTTCTTACATTCTTATGAAGACCTCGGCCTCTCTGCCCTGTTATTGGCCCTCCAGGGTAACTGGTTGGCCGCTGTGTGAGACGGGATGCTGGACCAGATGGACTATTGGTTTGACCCAGCAGGTTGGTCTGATCCAGTTCTTTATAGGGATCTAGCCGAATGACCAAAAACACATAACTCCAAACATTTTGCTTCTGTATGCATCTATAAGATGACCGTGAGCCAAACTACTCGTTGCAGGTGGGCAGGGGACAATCTGTGCCATTTCAGACAAGAATTTAGCAGCTTAAAAAAGTTCTGCAAGGGCCTGACCCCGATCAGGACTGTGGCACAGCAGCACCGCGTGATATTGCCCCCCCCCCCAACACACAACTTTTCAAGCACAGATACCGCTTTCCAACAACTATTTCAGTGCTTCAAAAGGGGGGGGGGACAAGATTGCATGGTGCCACTCAATTTAAGATCCTGGTGATTTTTAAATGGAGTCTGCAGCCCCCAGTTGCCCCATCCCTCTTAGCCCTGTCCCCGTGTGTGAAGAGATGTGAGCTTTGATCCTCTGAATGAGTTCCACGTGCGCTGGAGATAGTGGTAAAAAGCAGTGGACTCTAACCTGAAGGACTGGGTTCGGTTCCCCACTCCTCCACATGAAGCAGCTGGGTAACCTTGGGTCAGTCACAGCTCTCTTAGAGCTCTCTCAGCCCCTAAAAAAACAAGTCTAGTTTGCCACCCAGCGGTGCATAAGGCTGAGAGCTAGAATTTGCAGCCGCCAGGCAATCTTAGGACCTCCTGGCTATTCTACACACATTGCCATACGTACGGTAATAATGATTAATTATTATTAGTCTCTGCCACGTAGTGTGCTTACTCATTGGGTACAGCGTCCATCGGCGGCAGGGCCCTATTGAAAGCCACTGATTTTGCACGCGTGGAAGATTTAATAGAAGAAGCATGTTAAGAAGCAGAGGATATCTTTTATTTTGGCCGTCCAGTCACAGCTGACTTGTGGCGACCCCTGGAGGCTTCCAAGGCAAGAGACGTTCAGAGGCGGTTTGGCCTGCCTCTGCATAGCGACCCCAGACTTCTTTGGTGGTCTCCCATCCAAATCCTAACCAGGGCCGACCCTGGCTTAGCTTCTGAGATCAGATGAGATCAGGCTAGCCTGGGCCACGCAGGTCAGGGTACAGACTATCTAGGATGCACAGAACCCATTTGTAAGATCCAGGCCAGAATTATTATTATTATTATTATTATTATTATTTGCAGGGCTCATTTCGTAGCAGGAGCTCCTCTGCATATTAGGCCACACACCCCTAATGTAGCCAATCCTCCAAGAGCTTACAGAGCTCTTCTTACAGGGGCTACTGTAAGCTCTTGGAGGATTGGCTACATCAGGGGGGGTGTGGCCTAATATGCAGAGGAGCTCCTGCTACGAAATGAGCCCTGATTATTTGTCCCTCTTATAAATCAGAGGTTAAACTGAACTAAATGGAATCCGTGGCTATTGAACACCAGTCTTGCGAAAACGTAATGGAGGAGCAGATCTCGCTTACTTCTTTTGGAGGATCTTCTGCTTTTCAGCTTTCTTATCCTCGTATTCTTGTAGAAGCCGTTTGATCTCCTCGAAAAGCTTGGCCAGCTCTTCCCTTCCAGCAAGGACAGCCTATAAAATGTTAAAGCAGAACAAAAGCCACCGTTTCGTGACTAAGCGGTTTCTATAAGAAGAAGAGGAGATTGGATTTATACCCCGCCCTCCACTCCCCAAGGGAGTCTCAGAGCAGCTTACAAACTCCTTTCCCCTCCCCTCCCCACAACAGATACCCTGTGAGGTAGGTGGGGCTGAGAGAACTCTTTCCCAAGCTGTCCTTGAGAGAACAGCTGGTACAGAACTACGGCTTGCCCAAGGTCATCCAGCAGGTGCAAGTGGAGGAGTGGGGAATCAAACCCGGTTCTCCCAGATTAGAGTCTGCGCACTTAACCACTACACCAAACTGGCTCTCAGCTGACGGATGTGGATAAAGTTCCTGTTAAAGAATCAACAGGATCAGACTAGTCGTTCACCCGGTCCAGCATTCAGCTTCCCTCGCTGGCCAACCGGATCCCCCAGAAAGGCCCACATCTGGGAGGCAGAGGCCAACGCCACCTCCCATTGGTTTTTTAAAAATTATTTAAAATATTTGTATCCCCTTCTGGCCACCCAGCACTCCCCACTGTCTCAGGACATTTTACGTGTCTCAAGACATTTTACATGGTCTCAGGTCAAAGACGTGGAAAAAAAAAAAGGCCCAGGTTAAAAAAAAGAAGTGATAGTTTTAACAGCGGCCAGAAAATAATGTCACAAGTAACAAGCGGATTGTGCAGTAATTACAATAAATGAACAAAAAAGAGCTTTGCAACAGGACGCCAAAACATAAACAAAGCCGGAAAATGCTGCCACACTCAGTGTTGTAATTGAGCAACAATGTGGTAATAGTGTACCTGATGTGTAACCTGATGTGTATTGTACTGAGGAGAAGCTCCCGTCTTAGAATTAATTCAAGGTGGCCCGTTAATGAGAATATTTTTGTGAAGCCTGTGGACTAAGAGGATGAGGTTCTGTATTAACAGTAGCTGGATTAGTTTCCCTGAAAAAGGACATCGAAACGAAGCTCGTATCTAGATTCTTCGTTGGAAACTTGGGAACTTGGAAAGAAAACTTGGGAACTTGGAAACTTCTGAAAACTGCATGTGTGGCAGCAAGGAACTTCAAACTATTCTTTGTAAAGTTCTTTTGAAGTTGTATGATTGTAACTGTGTGATTTTTTATGTTAACGCTATTACCACATTGTTGCTCAATTACAACACTGAGCGTGGCGGCATTTTCCGGCTTTGTTCATGTTTTGGCGTCTTGTTGCATAGCTCTTTTTGTACATTTACAGAAAATAATGCCAGCAGGCTCAGGTCAAAGACAGAGGCCTTCCCTGGATACCTCCCTCAACGGGAGTGAGGCTAACAGTGGTCAGGGATGACCCCTTCTTCATCCGGGACCTACGTCTCTCCTCTAAGAGGTTCACTGCAGGGCCGGTTCCAGATTCTGGAGGGCCCGAGGGGGGCCCTCCCTCCCCCTCTCTGCCCATCATCACCCCCTCTGCCTGAGCTTCCCTTCCTGTCCATTGACCAGCCTCCCCCCAACCCCCCCGGCTGTTGATTTTACTGGTTCTGAAGATGTGATTTTTAAAAGTATGTTTTTAAATGTTAGCTGCCTTGGTGGCACTTAGGAAGGCAGAAAGGCGGTGAATAAGTTTCATAACTGAAATCAGTAAACAAACAAACAATACAGAAAATGGAATTCCGCAGGGTCTGCAAGACAGAGCTCTTCCACCGGGCTTTTGGTTGAGGCAGCGGGCGTCCCTCTCCTCCTTGGGTCGGCCCCTACTTATAGTTTGGGCCGGCCCTTCACTTATAGCTTGGGCTGGCTTCTACTTGCAGCTGGATCGGGCCCCATTTACGGCCTGGGTCGGAGACCCTAAATTATTCCCTGCATAGCTTGGCTTTTATTAAAGTTGTATGTTGTATACGTTTTATTGTGGTTTTAATTGTACTGAATTTTACATTGTACTGTATTTATATTGTTGGAACCCATCCTGAGCCCGTCAAGGGGAGGGCAGGATATAAATCCAAATAAACATAAACAAACAATACAATGCAGTGAGAGCTGGAGCAAATATACAATATTCACTGGAATAGACTACAATGCTGTTCCTCTTATAAAGAAGCCTCTTCCTGGACTTTTCCACTCTACGGCGGTTCTAACCTCTTTATTAAAACGTCCTCCTGGAGAATCCTAGTCAGAACTGGCCCCAATGAGTTCCCCACAAAGGCCTGGAAAGCGCCTCCTGCCTTTGCTTTTTTACTGACAGAACTAAGCATGGTTGCCTAGCAACAGCCACTGACGGAAAAGTTAGTCCCACGGGAGCCAAACAGGAGAAGTGTCTTTGCCAGGAGACACAGCAGTTTTGACAGTTTTTTTTCTGTGAGAGAAAAGTGTCCAGGCTGGCAGTAGACGGGGGAGAGGAGCGGACTCAGCACCCAGCCAATGGTACGCAAGTACTCTTAAGTGGCAGCTGATGGGCCAATGGCTGATGGAGCGCACTGCACAGCCAACGGGAGAGCTGGAAATGGCCAATACATATGGGAATTATATATATAGGATGATTCGTAGAATATAGAAATGTGTGAGCCTTCTTGGCTTCCTCAGGCAGGCCGTTCCACGAGGTGGGGGCCACAACACAAAATGACCATATCATGGGATCTTACCAGTTCCATAGTGGCAACTTCGGGAGGCTTTCCTTTTTAAAGCAAATCTGGATTAAACATAGGGGTTCATTTATCATTTGTCATTCGGAGACAGTGTTTCTCTGACCTGGTTCTTTTCCTCAACTTGTTCCTGAAGAGCTTGCAGTATAGCCAACAATGCATCGTGATCGATCCTCTTTTGGGCCGTCTGGAACCTCAGGGCCTTCAGCTGGCTTTGGAGCTCTGCGATCTACCATCACAAACAATTCAGGGATTCAGCCAGAACCTCTGCGCTCTCGGTCTTGTTTAACCCTTGGCACAAGAAGCGCTACTTTCTCCGCTTGGGCTTCCAACCGTAATTCTTGCGCCTAGGGCTTCCATTTTGGAAGAAGAGGTGCCGGAACTCTCAAGAGGGAAATGGAGTTTTCAACCTGTATACTTGAAAACTCATGAACTTTTAAACACTTTTAAAAGGATTTTGTGTAAAAGGTGCCATAACTCCATTCCGACACGTTCCTCCAGAAAAAAAGCCCTGCTTCTGCCCCACTTTGTAATCTGTGCGGGTTTATTTATTAAAATATTTCCACCCGCTCTTTCCTGTCATCCCCAAAGGCTCCGAGAGGCTTTTTTTAGAGTATACAATGGAAGACCTTGTACTTGTTGGAAATGTGTGTGTTGCAAGGTCTAAATCCAGTCATTATAGGGTGAATGTGTTTACCTTGTTTGCTATTGTTTAGCCTGACCTGGAAGGAACCTGGCACAAAGCCAATGGGGAGAAAGCCCAGGAGAATGGAGTCTCTTTACTAACAATCATTGGTTAATGTATTCAGGTGATTTCCTTCTAGGGTCAAGAAGAAAGAAGACTCTCCTTTACCAACTGTGTGGTCAGTCAGTCTGTTGTTGTGCTTGTAACAGTCAGGATGTAGTCGTAAGCGTTTGTTGTTTTGTAGATTTCCTGTGTACCTTTCCCTTTAGAAGTAACATAGAAAGAATATGTCTCCGCTCCAGTAATTAAAGATTCCCGGCAAGCTCTGAATATCTTAACCGTTTTTACCAAACTTTCCAACAAAAACAATACCACTGTAACAATTTGCACTAAAGATTTCTAAAAACAAATCTAATCCACAGAAACCATTTTAAAAGTCTGTTTGTTATTATAGGATGCAATTTTTCCTCAAGCGACAAGAGTCGTTTCACGAATCAAATGTCCGTTTCCACAAACAACAAAGTGTAATACATTCCGTACAAGACGGACATAAACGAAGCCTTCTTCTGCTGTGTTTTGATCACCTGACAAATTCGATTTCTCACACTTATACCCATCTTTTGCCATCACTCGCTCGGAGTGGGCTTGACCCAGAGGCCAGACTTGAGCGACCTTTTCTATCCTGCTGTCCGGCTCTCGATCGTGTACCTGGTTCTCTAGTAACCTCTGCTGTTCTTCAAACACGGACACCTCCCAGGCCATCTTCTTCTCCAGTTCCTCGATGGCGTTGATCTGCCAGCTGGACTCTTCCTCTTCGTCTTGTTGCAGATTACGCAGCTCGTTGATTTGAATGTAGAAACTGTGCTTTGCTGCCATCTGCTGGTTCAGGAGGTCCACGGCTTCTTCGTGCTTGCCCCCACACTCTTTCTGCTCCTCGCTGTCGAGAAACAAGAGTGGCACGGAATGCGCACAGACACATCACGTTTCCCTCGCAACGGCCCGTCATCACTCTGCTCGGTATCACCGACAACGTTGAAAGAGACTTCCTTTCTCAGAGATTTACACATTTCGTTTTTGATCGTTTTAATAGCGGCCTGAAAATCTCAGAGCGGCTTACAACCCCCTTCCCCTTCCCACAACAGACACCCTGTGAGGTAGGTGCGGCTGAGAGAGCTCTCTTGAGGACTGCCCTTGAGAGAACAGCTCTGAAAGAGGCCTTCTCTGGGTACCTCCCTCGACAGGAGTGAGGCTGATGGCGCTTAGTTCTCGTGGCCCTTTCTTACACACCCAGGGAAATGCCAATCGCCACTTTGCTGTCAGGAAGCAATTTTTCTCTGGGTCAGTTTGGCTGGAGATCCTGGAGGTGTTTTCTTGTCATCTTCTGGGTGAGGAACAGGGGGTCACTGGGGGGGGGAGGTATTTATGAATTTCCTGCATTGTACAGGGCGTTGGACTAGATGGCCCTGGAGGTCCCTTCCAACTCTATGATTCTGTGATCAGAGACAAGCCCTTCCTCATCAGAAAAATGTGTCTCTCCTCTAAGAAGTTCACCTGCAGGGCTGATTTCAGATACTGGAGGGCTCCTCTGCCCACCGTCAGCCCCTCTGCCTCAGCTTCCCTTCCTGCCCACTCACCCTTTTGCTCCAGTGCTGCCTCACCGAGGTTTATAAAATCATGCATGGGGTGGAGAGGGTTGATAGAATTTTTCCTCCCTTTCCCAAAAGACTAGAACTTGAGAGCATCCAATGAAGCTGATGGGCAATAGGTTCAGGACGGACAAAATGAATACTACTTTAAACAGAGAGTTTAAAGATCGGGCGCCCCCCCCCCCGCCCCCCCAAAAACAGTGCCTGTGGGCAATGCTCCCTCTAAGCTGCAGTCTTGTGAGCAAAAATCCTACTTTGTGAGCTGCTGACATTAAAGTTGTGAGCGAGCGATTTGGCTGCTGCATAATTTCGTTTGCTCTGGAGCCCTCCTTCTTGAGCTGAGACAAAAACGTGGGAGCCGGAGGCTGAAAAACTGTGAGCTAGCTCACACTCACTCAGCTTAGGGGGAACTCTGCCTGCGGGTGCCACGGTGCCCTCTGACAACTTTCTGGTGTCGCTGCGTATTTTTATTATTTCATTCTATTGTTATTTACTGAACTTCCAAATCACCCAGTACCGGAGTCCACAGGGCTCTGGGCGACTGACAACTGTCTCTGAACAAGTCATACCTACCACAACGCAAGGTTGCGCTCTTCGGAGAGGCGCTGCTTTAAATACGTTTGTTCTATGACAGACACCATTTCTTGCATGGAAGCCTCCATCTCCGTTATCTTACTGAACCGAGATCGGCGGGCGGCAGCGACAAGGGCTAGAGGACACAGACACAAAGCAGAGAAGAAAAGATCCACTCAAACGCATGGCGCCGATGCTCACAGGGGAGGGTTTTTGCCCCACCTGAATCCCCGGGCAGGGCTCCCCTTGAAGAGGCACAGCTGGGATCCTCATCCATTAGAAGAGGAACTGTAACTATGGGCAATTCTGCATCTGCATTAAAGGCAAGCATCTGTGAGAATGTCCCAATAGATATAGTCTCCAACAGGTCTCCTTAAGCAGTAAGTCCTTTATTTGCAGAAAAGATCATTGTAGTCAAACACTTTTCCTGTTAGTAATGCTGTGCTTAGGGACTACATGTATTGATATACCGGATATGAAATATGGCTTAAGAGCTGTCTACCAATCACTAGACAGGATTTTAGGCGCTCAAATATACTGGCCTGAAGTTCCCATAGAAAACGCGGGAAAAGGAGTTCTCAGAAAATAATGCTGTTGAACATTTCTAAAAGCTAAGTTCCTGAGACATGAAGAAAAGGAATACATAACATCGGCGAGTTTGGCTCACACAGAATGGGAGGCACTCCTGTTCAAGGACGGGACACAAGAGAGAACACCAGGGAAGCAAGTGATTGAGCCAGGGCATGCGCAAGCGAGGCAAGCAAGCAAGCAGGCAAGCGAGCGGAGCATGCATTCCAGAGGAGGGGGTCATGGCCCCGTTGCGAACTCCCGGGCGGGACCTGTCACCAAACTTAGGGGGGAAAGCGTATGTAAGCCTGTGACCTTTTCAGAGACCATGTAAATAGACCTTGAAACAGTCATACAGTTATTGGAATGAAAACATGGCAGTTAACTGACAGCGTCTCGTTTGCCCCTTTGCCCACTTTCAGGCCCTGGAACAAGTTTACTTGAAAGTACCTTCAAACTCCTTCATGACCATCTCCGGGATTCCTTTGACTCTGACACGGAGGTTACAGTTCTTGATGGTTTCCTCTTCCAGCAGTTCAATGATGCGTTTCCTTTCTTCCTCCTGGGAACCGACAGGCACCAGATCAAATAATACAACTTGGAACGGGGCGGGGGGGGGGGGATCTCCACTAAATTATGTACAAGTCCGCTCATGTTTCAGAGTCTAGACATACACAGAACAGGAGCCACCCTACTCTGGAAATTGCATTCATCACATTATTGATACAGACCCTGATTTATTTCTTTCATTTGTTTATTATTGTCGTTGTTGTTATTTCTGAGAGTGTGTTCAGACGGGCAGCTAATCCCGCCATTGGCCTGGCTGTAATTTGAGCTAGATTGTGCGCTGGAGGTACGACCTGATGGTGGGAAGTCCGGCATTGGCCCGTCGGCCAGCTTTAGAGTGGACTTTAACATCTTTTAGGTACGGATCCCCGATGGGGATCGACGGGCTACTAACGAAAGCGGCACGATTCCCAGATGTTGAGGTCTGGACCAGTGTCCCCCCTAAGCTGAGTTAGTGTGAGCTAGCTCACAGTTTTTTAGCCTCCAGCTCGCACATTTTTGTCTTAGCTCAGGAAGGACGGCTCCCGAGCAAAGTAATTTATGCCGTAGGCAAATCGCTCACTCACCACTTTAATGCCAGTAGCCCAAAAAGCAGAATTTTTACTCACAAGACTCCACAGTTTAGAGGGAGCATCGCTCTGGACATGCAATTTAAATCCACCAGGCATTCGTGCCTGGCGCGGTTCAAAAGAGCTGTCTGAACGCACCCTGAATCACCCATCCCAGCTGCCACAGGGCTCTGGGTGCTGTACAACAATGAATAAAAACATCACTATCGAAATAAAATACATTAATACCAGTAGATAAATTAAAACTCCAGATGGTGAACTAAATTTCCCCCCTCCCCATCCCGGACTGCCCGGCCACCTCGAGGACAGAGGAGGAGAGGGGACAAAACGATCTGGACAGCGTAAAAGGTTGCCAGGCAGAGTGGAAACCATTGCTGTCCTCAACAAAAAGCCTGATGGAACGTCTCTGCCTTGCAGGCCCGGCAGAACTCCATAAGGTCCTGCAGGGCCTTATGGCAGAGAGTTCCACCAGGTCGGGTCCAGGACTGAGAAAGCCCTGGCCCTGGTTGAAGACAGCCAGACATCCTTCAAACATTTATATCCTGCCTTTCCTCATGGTTCAAGAAGGTTTACAGTAATAGGTAAAAAACATTTTCAGTTGAAAACCAAAAATGAAATAAAGGGAAGGTCGAGGTCAGTCGTATCCAACTCTAGGGGGCGGTGCTCATCTCCGTTTCCAAGCCGAAGAGCCAGCGCTGTCCAAAGACGTTTCCGTAGTCATGTGGCCGGCATGACTAGATGCCAAGGCACATGGGACGCTGTTACCTTCCCACCGAAGCGGTACCTATTTATCTACTTGCAATGTCTTGCTTTCGAACTGCTAGGTTGGCGGGAGCCGGGGCCAGGGACGGGAGCTCACTCCGTCACATGGCACTCGGGTCTCGAACTGCCGAACTACCGGCCTTCCGGTCTGCAGCTCAGCATCTTAACCCCAAATCTCTCTCCCTTCCCCGCTTAAAAGATGCCTGACGCTCTCCAAGGAAAGGAGCCCCTCACCTCTTCAGGGAGCCCCTTCCAAAGAGTCAGAGCCATGATGGAAAAGACCCAGGTTCTGGTTGACGCCAGGCAGACCACCACCCTAAGTGGCCGGACAGCCAACAAATGGCTGCCTGAAGACGACGGCTGGCACATAGGGATACAAAGGAGGAGACAGTGGTTCAAATACGTGGTTCCTGAATCCCAAGTGCTGATGGGGTCCAAAGGTTATAACCAGCATTACATGATCGTAACATCACGCACAAGCTCGGTGGCCAGAGAAGCACAAACCGCTTCCTGCCAGGCGTGCTCCGTGGCTTGTTTAACTTTCCACCTTACCAGCCCCTTAATGGCTTTAACGGCGTCTTCCAAGTGCTGCACGGTCCCCTTGTCGAACACGAGTCCTTCGCTTTGCAGCTGTTTCTCTAAAAATAATTAAAACACTGCTAAAGTCTTTGAATGGTTGGGGGGGGGGGGGGGGAATCTCCCTTTATAGCACCGGGCAATCCATAACTAGATTCGTGTACATGACATCATAAATCCGACTCAGCAAGTATTTTATGTAAGGTCCCTGAGCCGGCTTCCATTTTCAGCTAGTATCATCCTCGACATATGCTCAGCTGGATCTGGCTGACAGAAATCCACTCTGTCCTTCGTCAGCCGAAAACACGGTACAAATATTGCAGGCAACTCATCGCCCGCTGCTTTCGAAACAAGGCTTGAAAGTTATTCCCAGAAACATCCGATCTTGTGACCTTTCCACCCCTTTTTGATTAAAAGCGCCCCTATTTACTCTAAAGGAAGGCAACCGGGTTGCCAGCCTCCCTGTGGTGCCTGCAGATCTCCTAGAATTACAACTAATCGCCATGCCACAGAAATCAGTTCCCCCTGGAGAAAAAAGTCTGCTTTGGAAGGTGGGTTCTAGGGCATTGTACCCTCCCAGTCCCCAAATCTTCAGCTATTTCCCAACCCAGAGTTGGCAACCCTAAATGTACAACACACTCCCCCCGCCCCCCAAAAAATTGCTGGATGTTGCTCTAATATATATGAAAATGTTATATGACTTCCTCTTTTCTTTTTTGTTGGCATATCTGGGGAGGGACTTAAGTTTTGGATTGGAGTAAATACTGTACTACTAATTGCTGGCATCTGCTGAACCAAAGCTGCATCACCACCGTTTCTTCCCTCCTGTAACAGAATTCTAATCCGGATTCCATACGCTCCCGCCGTTAAGATTTCCATTCCTGAAGAGGAGGCTTTGGTGCAGCTGACATTAATCTAGTTTGCTCCCGCTTTAGCTTTTACAAAGCAGATTACTGCGCTCCTCTTAACATCACGGTAAATTTAAAAATATGTACTGTATAAGATTTTTTAAAATACAACTGGATACCCAAAGCTGTGTCTGAGTTTGTTGTTTTAGGGTTGTTATCCCGTTCTTAATGGATTGCTTTTAATACTGATGCTGTTGTTATTTTTTTAATGATTTCACTGTAGAGTTTTTTACTTGTGCAGCTCTCTGGAGAGAGGCAGCATATACATTTTTCTAAAGAATGAAATAAACTAGTGGTTGTATTGTACTACAAGACCAAGACCACAGCCATACAGGCCGGAAAATCTACAACAGCTAATGAACTCTGGCCATGAAAGCCTTCGACGACATAAGAACATAAGAGATGTTGGATCAGGCCAATGGCCCATCCAATCCAACACTCTGCCATACGGTGGCATTATGTTATTTCAACATAATGAAATAAGCGTTAAATATAAAATAGAGACGAGGGGAAAGCCATGCATGGCAACCCCAGTTCCTTGGAATAAGCGAGGGATTTAAAAAAAGAAAATGTAAGACATGAACGTTAAGTTCTATGTAATGGTTTTCTCCTCTTCTGTATTTTATGTAATGGTGACACTGTGAGCCATCTCACCGACTGGGGCAGCTCATTTCAAACTGCTGAGACCACGTTGCAGGAGAATCAGCGTCCTGTCAGACTAGGATCTGCTGACCCACACTCGAATCCCCACTGTGCCCTGGAAGCTTGCCAGGTGACCCTGGGCCGGTCACATTCTCAATCCGACCTACCTTACTGGCTGTGGCTCTACAGAAGAGCCTCTGCTTGGCATGCACAAGGACTAGAAATCCAGAGGAGTTAGCCATGTTAGTCTCTGGTCCTTAATAGTAAAAAGCCCAGTAGAATCTTTAAGACTAACAAACTTGATTGTAGCATAAGCTTTCAGGATATGCACTTTGGTTCATTGCTGAAATGCATGCTGGGAGAATAAAAATGCTAACATTACACTATTCTGCTGAGGCATGGGGGGGGGGGGGGGCCCTGTCCAGTGCTCCCTCTAAGCTGAGTTAGTGTGGGCTAGCTCACAGTTTTTCAGCCTCACGAAGGATGGCTCCATTGCAAACTAGGTTATGCAGTGGCCAAACCCCTTGCTCACTTTAATGCCACTAGCTCACAAAGTAGAACTGTTGCCCACAAGCCTCCACAGTTTAGAGGGAGCATTGCACGTATCTCATCCCTCTCCTTCACACGTGCACTGAGAGTTCCGTGTCTGCAATGGGGGGGGGGGGGAATCAATTCTCAAGCGCTGAGTTTTAGGGGGAACCCGCCGGGGGTGGGGTGGAGTTCCCAACACAGAACCCGGCCTGGGGGGGAACGATCCTGCCGACAAGGCCCCACGCGACGGGCTGCGCTCTTCTTTCTTCGTCGCCCGCGGAACTCCCCGCCACGAGCCCCGCCAACCCGCGAAGAGACGCTGCCAAGGCGCGGGTGGTGAGAAACAGCGGGCTGGAGGAGGAGGAGGAGAGGTCAGGAAGGGCTCACCCACTCCCCGGAGATGCTCCCGAGCCGCCGCCGCCGCGGCCTCGGAGCAGCGGGACACGGGAGGCGGCGGAGAAGGAGGCTCCATCGCGGCCGAAAGGGCAGCAGGCCGCGCGGTTGCCGTGGCAACTGGCGGCGGCCTAGTCGGGCGGCCGCTTCCCATTGGCCAGCGTGGGCTGGAGAGAGCGGTAGGGGGGCGGGGCGCTTTCAAATGAGTGGGTCTCCCTGACCCAGGCTGGGAAACTCCTGCAGATGGGGGGGGGGGGAGAGAGGGTGTGTGCGGGTGTGTGTATCTATATCTATATCTGTGTGTGTGTGTGTCTGTGTGTGTGTATATATATATATATATATAATGGTTGTCAGCCTCCATGTGGGGCCTGGGGAATCTCCCACTTTCGCAACTGAGAGAGATCAGCTCCTCTGGAGAAAATGGCTGCTTTGGAGGGTGGCCTCTATGGCATTGTACCCTGCTGAGGCCCCTCCCTTCCCCAAACCCCACCCTCTCCCAGATCCACCCCCTAAGTCCCCAGGTATTTTCCAACCCAGATTTGGCAACCCTAATACATATATATATAAACTAGATGAACCTGGAGGTCCCTTCCAACGCTCCCTCTAAGCTGTGGAGTCTTGTGAGCAAAAATCCTGCCCTGTGAGTTACTGGCATTCAAGTTGCGAGCGTAGGGTTGCCAAGTCCAGGTTAGAAAATACCTGGAGACTTTGGGGGGTGGGGCTGGGAGAGGGCAGGGTTTGGGGAGGGGAGGGGCCTCAGCATAGTACAATGCCATAGAGTCTACCCATTTTCTCCAAGGGAGCTGGTCTCTGTCAGCTGGAGATCAGTTGGGAGATTCCCCAGGCCCCACCTGGAGGATGACAACCCTATAAGCGAGCGATTTGGCTGCTGCATAAATTAGTTTGCTCTGGAGCCATCCTTCCCGAGCTAAGACAAAAATGTGTGAGCTGGAGGCTAAAAAACTGTGAGCTAGCTCACACTAACTCAGCTTAGAGGGAACGCTGGTCCCTTCCCCAATGCTGCCGCCTTCCCGCAATGCTGCCTCCTGGCACTGATATCTAGAGGCTGAGAATGTGCCAAACTGCCCCGACACTCTAGAAATAAACCATGGACTCATTTAGGGTCGTCACCTCCAGGTGCAGAAGTTCCTGGAGATTTGGGGTTGGACCCTGGGTATGGCAGAATTTGGGGAGGGATCTCAGTGAGGCACAATGCCACAGAGTCCAGTCTCCAAAGCAGGCATTTTCTGCAGGAGAGGTGCTGTCTGTAGCGTGGAGATCAGTCGCAATTCCTGGAGATCTCCTGCTCTTCCCCCCAGAAGTTGGCAAGTATAACTCATATGGAAATGGAGGAACAGGTACGCTACCAGCCCAAGGCAGGGGAGGAATCTTCGGAGAGACATGAGAAGCATCTTCGACGCCAAGGCCAAGGTCTGTCTTACTCTTGGTGGAGCTTCATGACACTGAAACCATCCACTCTGTTAGACACTTTCCCTCAACACCACGTCGTCCACAGAACTGTCAAATCTTCTAAATGTTAAAATATGGCGGAGGCATGCATTAGACATCAATGACAATGTGCAGATCTGTGTAAGTAGAGCCAGTTTGGTGTAGTGGTTGAGTGCATGGACTCTAATCTGGGAGAACTGGGTTTGATTCCCCACTCCTCCACTTGCAGCTGCTGGATGACCTTAGGCAAGCCATAGCTCTGTACCAGCTGTTCTCTCAAGGACAATTGTCTCAGAGCTCTCTCAGCCCCACCTACCTCACAGGGTGTCTGTTGTGGGGAGGGGAAGGGAAAGGAGTTTGTAAGCCGCTCTGAGACTCCCTTGGGGAGTGAAGGGTGGAGTAGAAATCCACTCTCTTCTTCTCTGGTTCCCTATTGTCCAGTATCTCACAAAACATGACATAAGAACATAAGAGAAGCCAATGCTGGATCACGCCAATGGCCTGTCTAGACCAACACTCTGTGTCACACAGTGGCCAAGAATACCAGGTGCCATCAGGAGGTCCACCAGTGGGGCCAGGACACCAGAAGCCCTCCCACTGTCCCCCCCCCCCCCCCCAAGTACCAAGAATACCGAGCATCACTTGCCCCAGAAAGTGGGTTTAAAACATGGGTTAAGGAGAATACTGACGGTAAAAGTTCAACCATAGGGCCTCTTGTCCCCGAGGGGTACTCTGATAAGCTATCAGGTATTCTATAACTTGTAGATTTAAGGTTTCTCATAAATACTAGTCAACATAGATCAAACAACTGTATTTATATACTTTCATATTGTCTTGACACTGAATTGTAACACTAGTTTAATTCCACACTGTTTGTGACCATACGACTTTCTGAGGTTTGTTGATTGCATTCAGGAGGTGTGTGTGTGTGTTCAGTTTCTGGTTTTTTTGTTTTGTTTGGTTAACACTATGTCCTGCCTTAGCTGTTCCCTCAAGAGCAGTTCTTGAGAGAGCACTCTCAAGCCCACCTACCTCACAGGGTGTCTGTTGTGTGGAGCGGAGAGCAAAGGAGATTGTAAGCTGCTCTGAGACTCCTTCAGGTAGTGAACAGTGGGGTATAAATTCAATCTCCCCCTCAAAAGACAAAGATCCTCTCCTTCATCTTACGACGTACTTACTGGCGGCAGCTAAACTTGCTATAGCGGCCCCCTGGAAATTGACCATACCTCCCACGATGATGGAATGGAGAAATAAAGTATGGGAACTATTCATCATAGATAAAATCACTGACGCTTTGATCATTTCTCATTCAAACACTTGCAAGTCCCATTCTAACATGGTACATACCTGGTTTCCTTACTGCAATACATGACGGAAAATGACCTCCTACCACAAAACCCAAGCTACACGTCTTGGCTTCACCTTTAATTCAGTAATTTTTCTGATGCTTAAGCAACACAATAACGTAGTTAAATAAACGAATTGTCCTTACTAGTAGTGGGCACTCTCAGGGAACTCTCAAATAACGTGTCGGACAGAGTTCTTCCCCCCCCCCCCTCACATCAGACTAATGGTGGTTTAGTTCAACAAAAATTAACAGGTATGTTTTTAGCCATGTGTTATTGTTGACATGTAACCCCCTCTGTTTTATTACATAATGTTTGTGCTGTTTGTATTTTAACAATAAAACTATTTAATAATAAATAAATAAATCCAATCTCCTCCTCCTCCTCCTCCTCTTCTTCTTCTTCACAAATTTACTTGGATAAATTATTGGGACTGTGGTCTGTAATGCAGTGTACCGCTTAGTGTGTCTTGTGAACACTTATGCAGTGCTTCAGTTCTTGTGCTTCCAAAAAATCTCATATCCTAATGCACTGGTTATCGAACGTCCCATTTTGTGGACTACGCTCTGTGTAATCTGCCTTGACTCATGGTGAGAACAGTGGACCGTAAATAACAGAAATTAAAGGCACATTAAAAAAACAGTGATACAGTTGTGATCAAAACAGCAAAAAAAAAGCGAGGACGACGTGTGTAACATTTAGTAACATTTATTTCTGCATTCGGTATCAAGTACATAAGTGCAAATATTCAGAGTCCATAATTAAGTCCTACAGAGAACATCATACAAATTCGTGATACATGAAACAAGCCGGAAACCTTCAGTTCCCATACATGTAAATCAGCCTGTCGATCCCTTGACAACCAAAAAACAAGAAAAAAGAAAAGTACCGGGTGGCTTGGTTTGGTCAGATGTTTTTTTCCGTTCTTTTCTCTTTTTTCCCTTCTTGAGAGAGAGAGAGAGACAGAGAGTTATACAAAATGGATCATACCATCTAAGTACCCATTGCTCTTTCGTTTGTGCTGGGGGGAAAAGAGAAAACACACGTAAAGACGTCGAGTCTACGATTCTAGGATAGATAGTAAAGAGGACCCCAACCAGCGAACCCAGTGGACGCAGAAGCAAACGGCATCAGTGCACAAAAACAGAGGAAAGCCCGTAGCCACAAGGAACATTAAAAGTTATCGAAGCAAAGCCGATAGAAGGAATTGTCACAGTAGTCATAGTAGTA
Organism: Lepidodactylus listeri; assembly: GCA_029233225.1. NCBI lineage: Eukaryota > Metazoa > Chordata > Lepidosauria > Squamata > Gekkonidae > Lepidodactylus > Lepidodactylus listeri. Next base: position 93,164,173 of record JARCFY010000011.1, on the reverse strand, counting down.
GAAGCACTAGAAAATAAAAAGGAGAAAGTTCAATAATATTCTTTTTTTTCCCTTTAATCAGGCTCTCACCATCATGCACTTGAGAAGCGACACAAGAACCACACCTAGGATACTTTTTTTTCTCTTTACTATACTTTAGTGCCTGACACACGTGATTGCAGAAGACGTCTAGAGAGTTACAGAAACAGCAGAAGAGGAAAGACAGACAGCTGCTTCACTGTTTCACGTCTCCCGAGATCGTGGTGTTTTGCGAGAGAGAGAGAGAGAAAGGAGAAAACGGGTGAAGACAGATGTAACATTGTGTGGGGAGGATTGTTCTAGAAGCACCCTTGCTATGGTACACTCCAAAAATACCTTCCCCTCGGGGCTGGGGGAGAGAGACGCCTGACAGTTCTGGAAGCTTGAAGCAAAAATTGGCTGGGTGCACAGCACTGATTGTCCAGTACCCGTTGAATGCACCAGGAAACCTTTTCCCACCCCCAATTCCCGGGGCAATTTGGTACTTGAAATTAAATAATAAGCTGAAAAAATAACCAGAGAAACACCTTGACGTTCACAAAGCCCTTTTACGGATGACCTTTCTGAAGCATCGGAGAAGGGCGAGTGATAAACTGGGCCAGCGAATGGGTCACGGGCACACACACGTCGATAATTTCAGCTGCAATGCCAGGAGGAAGCCCGGTTGACACCCACCCACCCCCCATGGCTAAAGGACATGCTCTGAAACCACATCTGTCTTCACCCGGAGATAGCGAGAACGATAGAGAACGGAACAAGAAGTTATCCGGTGAGAAGTAAGAACAGAGCTGTTTTCATCCCAGACTCCCTCATCATTCATTCTTGTAAGCTGACGAATCCTCACTGCTGCTTTTACTCAGCCTTCCTCTTTGCACCTGGGATTTTTGCTTGGATCCTACGAGTGGTAAGTGGAATAACAAGGAGGGAAAAACATAATAATTACACGCACAATCACCCGGGCTGTTCATTTCCTTCCCTTAGAGGTGGACATCTTTCTATCACTTCTTTCCATCAAGAACACCAAGGGCCAAACTAGACGTTACAGCAACCCACGGTGGCTGCTGTAATGTCTGGTTTGGCCCTCTGGTAGCGTTGCCCGCCACATGAAAAACAGCACAGCCTCGCCTCACTGCGAAACCTGAACACTTCCCCCAGACTGGCTACCCCGTAGGCTGAGAGGCAAGGAAAGCTGAAGAGGCTTGAAGCGCAAGCTGTAGTGGTGGATCGTGCCATGAACGAATTCGGCAAAGCCTCTGACAATCTACCCCATCTGTCCGAAGTCACACATGAACACATGAAGCTGCCTTCTACTGGATCAGACCCTTGGTCCATCAGAAACAGTACTGTCTACTCAGACAGCTGCTCTCTAACAGTGGGAGGGCTTCTAGTGTCCTGGCCCCACTGGTGGACCTCCTGAGGGCACCTGGTGTTTTTGGTCACTGTGTGACCCAGAGTGTTGGACTGGATGGGCCACTGGCCTGATCCAACATTGGCTTCTCTTATGTTCTTACATCTCGGGCAGAGGTCTTTCATACCACCTACTGCCAGATTTTTTCAGTAGAGATGCTGGGGATTGAACATGGGACCTTCTGCATGCCAAGCAGAAGCTCTGCCACTGAGCCACAGCCCCTCCCTGAGCCACAAATGACTGTGAAGACGTCAGATGTCTGTTCATCTACAGAAGGTACATTACCCCTTCCCCAACATAGTTTCACAAAGGGATCTGAATTTGTTTAGCATACCTCCAGGAGAGCGTTACGCTCTTCACAGAACAACCTGCTGGCGGTCCCCAGCCCAAGAGACATCTGGCTGTCCTCAACCAGGGCTAGGGCCCCGATCTGGTGGAATTCTCTGCCAAATAACATCAGGGCACTGCGGGATCTTATGCGATTCCGCAGGGCCTGTAATGCAGAGGTGTTCTGCCAGGTGTTTGGTTGAGGACAGCTACGGCTGACATCATGGCTGGCACCCTTCCTGGATCCTTATCCTTTGAAGGCTCTGCTCCTCCCACCCATAAAGTGCCCACAGGCCAGAAATGGGAGGGAACTACAAAACTTCACCACCAGACTTTAATGAATGAATTCTATGTTTTGATAATGGGTTTTTATTGTTTTTAAACCTGTACATCGCCTGTTATGATTTTTGTAGCAAGAACATCTATAGCTACCTGCTGGAAAGATCCTGAACCCCCCCCCCCCCCCGATCCATCTCTGGTACTGCAAATTGTGGGATCAGCTTCTCGTGGACTGTGTTACAAACAAACTGAGCAATGCTTCTATATCCCCAGTAGATTCTGCATTTATGTCAAAATGGGACCCAATACTGGAGTTTCTGACTAAAGACGGCTTTGTACCTCCTAGTTGGTCTGACTTCCAGAAGTGGTTGTGAGCACTCATTTCCTCTACAAGAGATCAAACGTATACACCTCTTAGACACAAACTTTCCTGGAATAGTGGTGCACTTTTCTTAATTTCTTAATATTTTATCTTTTTTGTTGCTTTATCTTAAATTACGTCTCTGCGCTATAAGGACAACTATCCCGCTGTGTGTTTGTCAAACGATTCCTATCCGACTATCTGAATTTGGGGAGCTTTTAAACTGACAAGTTAGGTAATATTGCCGTTCCTTACACTTTTACTCACTTAACAGTTGTAACTTTGGATATTACACCTCTTACAGTTGTATTTGCAGTTTTCCCCTTTGTAGTTACTGTATAATGACTGTTTTTGCTTAAATTCTATGTACTATGTTATGTTAAAGGTCTTAATAAAAAAGAAATTACAAATAAAAAGAATCTGTACATCGCCTAGAGCCCCACAGTTGTGGGGATGAGGTGGTTCAAAAATGTAAGTAAATAAATAAATGCTGTGCAGGAACTGCAGGGCCAGCCCTTCTCGCACCTCCCCGCATGGCCCCGGTCTAAGCTGGGGCAGCGTTGTGCTAGCAGTTCGCCCCCTAAAGGCAAAGAGAAATCCTTGATCTTCGTCAGTTTTTGTTCTCGCCGGCGATGTTAGTTGTGTGAAAAGGAGCCCAACTCTGCCCATTTTGCTCCTTTCAAGAAGCTGCCCTGACACGCAGACGAGGCGAGGGAGGTTTGTCACAGTGGCTCAGTCACTCTCGGATTTTCTCTGCTCTCCCAGGAAGAGAGTGCCTCGGTGTGTGAGATGCAGAGGACTAGCTCCTTGCTGAGGACATAAGAGAAGCCGTGTTGGATTAGGCCAATGGCCCATCCAGTCCAACACTCTGTGTCGCACAGTGACCAAAGCCCAGGGGCCATCAGGAGGTCCACCAGCGGGACCAGAACTCCAGAAGCAGAAGACAGAGCATCACTGCCCCAGACATAAGAACATAAGACAAGCCATGTTGGATCAGACCAATGGCCCATCCAGTCCAACGCAATTGTGTCACACAGTGGCCAGACCCAGGGGACATCAGGAGGTCCACCAGTGAGGCCAGAGCTCCAGAAGCCCTCCCACTGTTGCTCCCCCCCCCCAGTACCAAGTACACAGAGCATCACTGCCCCAGACATAAGAAAAGCCATGTTGGATCAGGCCAATGGCCCATCGAGTCCAACAGTATGTGTCACACAGTGGCCCAAACCCAGGTGCCAGCAGGAGGTCCACCACTAGGGTCAGAGGCTGCTGGCATGGCAGGAGGTTTGATAGTAGACAGTAACATGCATAGTCTAGGCCAGTAGCCTCCTGGACCTTTGCCACTATCACCTGGGTTTGAATTCAGCCCCCCCCCCCCCGAACTACTAGAGCTCAGTTTGTTCCCAGATGGCATAATGCAGCTGGTGTGATGAAATATCCTCCAACAAGCCCTGCTAAACCAGCTCCTCCCCCTCCCGGCAATAACTGCAATATGGAGATAATTACCAAAAAAAAATCTGTGCGTAAAGTGCTTTGAACACTGAAAGCACTACTAAGTATATTATTTAACAGTGCAGAGCTTGGTAGTGGGCGGGTTGCCTCTGGTTGGCAACCAGCAGGAGAGGGAAATGAGGCGGTACATGGGGAAGGGGTCATTTTGCCAATGGCACAAGCTTGCTTCTGGCACGAAACGGAAGTGACATCACTGTGTCACCGTGCTGCTCCAGGATCTCTCCCCCAAACTCTGTGGTTTTACCATAAATGTTGGGGGAATCCTAGAGCATCACGCTGATGCGGTGACATCACTTCTGGTTTAGCACCAGAAGCAACATTCCCGTTCCCATTTTTCCCCCCACCACCCTGTCAAACCGCTGTGGGGATGGCAGCCAGGGGGCAGGAGGTCTCCTGCCACAGCCGGAGACTTGGCATGCCTAGGCCAGGGTCCATACTGCAGGCCACACTGGACAACCCAAAAGGGGTGTTGGACGCCTCTGCCGTGTACTCTGTAAAGAATGGCCCGACCCCTCCAAGAAAGCTTTTTCTTAAGACTCACTTTGCCACAACAGTATTTACGTGGGTCCTCACAAGCCCCAAGTACTGGTCAATCTGTGCCTGGGGGGGGGGGGGGGGGAGAGAGAGGGGAAAATAAGATTAGATAAATCAGAATAGTTGAAGAGTTCACACGGGCAGCTCACAGAACTGATGCACCTCTGGCCGTATTCCCTGAACCAGTGGTACTCACTCCATGGCTCATGAACAGTCATCGGCACAATTGCTATTGACCAAAAGTACCCCACTGACTTCCATCCCTGGTATGAGGCCTGCGACTCATATTGTTTCCAGCAATTCCTAGAGCTACCCTAGGTCACTTCCGGCTTGTTTGTTTTTTACAGGAAGTGATGTGAGCACAGCACGCAACACTGCAGGTTGTTTAAAATTGTTTTCCCCGTTGCCGCTCAGAGTGGGGGCATGCAATAGGAACCGGGGGGCAGGGAATGCCCACCCCACCCCGACCAGGGGAATGGTATCCCGACCTCCAAGCCATGGTACAGTGCTCCCTCTAAACTGTGAAGTCTTGTGAGCAAAAATTCTACTTTGTGAGCGAGCGATTTGGCTACTGCACACATTAGTTTGCTCTGGAGCCCTTCTTCCTGAGCTAAGACAAAAAAGTATGAGCCGGAGGCTAAAAAACAGTGAGTTAGCTCACACTGACTCAGCTTAGAGGGAACACTGGTTACTAACCACACCTGCGGTCAACCACAGCTTTCCCAAGCACTGTATAAGGCTCAGCCATTACTCAAATATGACAGGTGATAAGAGGAAACAGCATGGGTTGATATCTCTCTGGCACACTTAGAAGAAGGAAGTCCAGGGCTGATACACAGAGGCAGGTAATAGCAAACCATCTCTGTTCATCTCTTGCCTTGAAAACCTTACAAAGTCACCATAAGTCAGCGGCAACTTGACGGCACTTTCCACCACCCAGATTAAATAACAGCCTTTAATCATTCTCACTTAAATATGCACCTGTATTGTTAACTTGTACACCTCTTTTAACTGCACTGCGCTGTATAAAAACATGAATCGAAAAAGATCCAAACGCTACGGAAACGTAACCAGTGATTTTTAAATAGAGAAAGCAGACTGAGAACTGTTATGTAAATTTCACAGATATACGTGTATGACTGGGATTGTTCAGATATAGATTAATCAGATCTATTGAACAAACTGACTGCATTGGTTATACAGTAACAAGAACATAAGGGAAGCCAATGTTGGATCAGGCCAGTGGCCCATCCAGTCCAACACTCTGTGTCCTCAATATTGTTGGCTGTAACATAATGCTAATTAAGTGCTAATTAAGGGGTCAGGAAGCAATTTTTCTCCAGGCCAGTTTGTCTGGGGATCCTGGAGGGGTTTTTTGCCCTCTTCTGGACATGGCACAGGGGTCACTGGGGGTGTGTGGGGGATGTATTTGTGAATTTCCTGCATTGTGCTAGGGGTTGGACTAGATGACCCTGAAGGTCCCTTCCAACCAGTCTTCCCTCTAAGCTGAGTTAGTGTGAGCTTGCTCACAGTTTTTTAGCCTCCAGCTCACCCATCTTTGTCTCCGCTCAGGAAGGAGGGCTCCAGAGCAAACTAATTTAGGCAGCAGCCAAATCGCTCCCTCACAACTTCAACGCCAGCAGCTCACAGAGTAGAATTTTTGCTCACAAGACCCCACAGCTTAGAGGGAGCTTTGCTTCCAACTCTATGATTCTGTGCTATCTAGCTGCTGCAACTGACTTACGGCAACCCCTCACAGAGTTTCCAAGGCAAGAGATCAGCAGAAGTGGTTTGCCAGAGTGCTCCCCTGCATAGCACCCCAGGGCTTCCTTGGTGGTCTCCCACCCAAGTACTGACCACAGCCAACCCTGCTTAGCTTCCTGGCTTTGGCAAGCTCAGGCCAAGGCGGGTTATTTAGGGTGTTATCAATAGCTGTGCAATGAGCTTTCAGACATACCTGGTACTTGTCATATACGACGGGTAGAGAAAACATGGAGACGACAGCTAGATGGGAAGCAAAAGAAAGAGTGTTAACCGTACATCCCCAAACTTTGGGAATACATAACAAAAGAACATAAGAACATAAGAGAAGCCAGTGTTGGATCAGGCCAGTGGCCCATCCAGTCCAACACTCTGTGTCACAGTGGCCAAAAACACCAGGTGCCCTCAGGAGGTCCACCAGTGGGGCCAGAACTCCAGAAGCATTGCATCACAATGTCAATTATGCTCCACTCCCAAGGAAAGTGTAAAATCGAGGGTGATTTGAGGATGATGAAGAGGTGATGCGGGAATTCCTGAAGTCACAAGGAATACTGCTGTGCTTAGTGACGGCCCCAGGTTTTGCCGCCCACTAGGCGAGGATACATTCTGGCATGCGCACACACACGCACACACGTGCGGGGTGGGCACTGGAGCCACAGCTGGCGGGCTGAGGGGGTGAGCTGCAAATGCATGTGGGGGGCGGGATCGCTTGAGGGGAGGGGGAGGGAGCCTGTGCCAGGCTGCAAAAGGAGCTCAAGAGACCACGGGGGCGGCAGAGGGTGAGCGGCACTTTTCCATTGTCCCGGGCTGTTCCCCGCGCCTGTCCCCCCCGCCGCCTTCTCTTTCTGTCTGAGGGGCTGCAAGGAGGGGAGTCTCTTGCAGGGGACGGCACAAGAAGCTGGCAAGGGAGGCTTCCTGTGCGGGGTGAGGAGGTGACGAGGCCAGCCAGAATGGTGCCCTCGTCAAGCCGTCGCCCTATGCCAGGGGTGGGCAAACCGTGGCTCAGGAGCTGCATGCGGCTCTTTCACACATAGTATGTGGCTCCCGGCAGGGCGGCTGGGGAAGCTAAATACCATTAGCAAACAAATATGATTGGAAAAATTAATATCATTATCAGTATCTGCTTTTACCCCTTTTGTTATACCTTTTGGCAGTCTCATTTAATGTTAATAAAAAGCAAATTTGCTTATTTTCCAATAAAAGCAGGTAATATTTGTTCATGTCTCATGGCTCTCAAACATCTGATGTTTATTCTATGCAGCTCTTACGTTAAGCAAGTTTGGCCACCCCTGTTCTAGGGGGCTCGTACGCTGAGCAAGTTTGCCTACCCCTGCCCTAGGCAATGGTCTAAAATTTAACAATAACGGGCCAGCCCTGGCTGTGCTCTCCATCATACATGTTCACACATGATTCGAGCAGGGATTTCCTGCCTCCTTCCTTCCCATTGCCACGCACCGATCTCCCCAAAATGCTGCTCCTGGGAGACAGAGGACCCCGAGGTAGGGCCAGTTCTGGGTTTTGGGAGACTGTTCCCAGCCTCATCTGTCCAGCACCAGGATCACCCTCAGGTGATATGAGAACCAAGTACTTAAAGGGCTGCCATGTAGGGGATGCTGCAGAGTCGTTTTCTGTGCCCCCCGAAGGTCGGACCAGAACCAACGGGTTAACATTAAATCAGAAGAGAGCAGTTCCTCAGTGGAACAGGTTTTCTCGGGAGGTAGTGGGCTCTCCTTCTTTGGAGGTTTTCAGACAGAGGCTAGGTGGCCATCTGACAGCAGTGCTGATTCTGTGAACTTAGGCAGATCATGAAAGGGAGGGCAGGAAGGGCTGCATCGGTGCTTACTTCTCGTGGCCCTTTCTTACACGCCCAGGGAAATGCCAGTCGCCACTTTGGGGTCAGGATGCAATTTTTCTCCAGGCTAGCTTGGCTTGAGATCCTGGAGGGTTTTTTTTGTCATCTTCTGGGAATGGAACACGGGTCACTAGGGGTGTGGACGGGGGAGGTATTTGTAAGTTTCCTGCATTGTGCAGGGGCTTGGACTAGATGACCCTGGAGGTGCCTTCCAACTCTATGATTCTTTTCCACCTCCACACCTGCATGCCCCCCCCACCTGCCGATGCAGCCTTCCCACCACCCGGTTTTAGTTGTGTTCAGCACCTGCACACACAAAGGTGAGAGCCCTTTGTTCTCCCGGAACTTTAATAATAGCTTGATTCAGCCGCCGGAAGGATAATTAAAGGAAGACCGAAGAACCGACTGTGAGAAGACTGAACTGAATAATTATAGCCCTCTGGAATCAATATCACTCGTACTTTACTATGTTGTATAGTTAATGGTTTTAGGATGGTTTTAATCTAAATTTATACCCAGATTTTATTGTAATGGGGCTGCAGCAGCTCAAGTGGTTAAGATGCTGAACCGCAGAGCGGTAGTTCAGCCGTTCGAGACCCGAGTGCTGCATGACGGAGTGAGCTTCTGTCTCCGGTCCCAGCTCCTGCCAACCCAGCAGTCCGAAAGCAAGAAATTGCAAGTAGATAAATAGGTACCGCTTCGGTGGGAAGGGAACAGCGTTCCGTGCGCCTCAGCGTCTAGTCATGCCAGCCCCGTGACCACGGAGAAGTCTTCGGACAGCGCTGGCTCTTCAGCTTGGAAACGGAGATGAGCACCGCATCCCTAGAGTTGAATTCGACTGGCTTTCGAGCAAGGGAAACCTTTACCTTTACCTTATTGTAAACGATGTGCTGGTTTTATGTGAGCTGCCCTGAGCCAGCCATGGCTGGGAGGGCAGGGTAGAAATCCAATAAATAAATAAATAAAAAATATCCCTGGCCAGTGCACACAGCTGGGGAGTGCTGCTGCTATTGCACCCAGGAATACCACCACTCTTCGCCCCCAACATACCCCTCCCCGATTAGTCTAATCTAGGCAGTTGGAAGCACGGGTACAGACAGGTGGCAGTCAGTGTTCCCTCTAAGCTGAGTTAGTGTGAGCTAGCTCACCGTTTTTTAGCCTCTGGCTCACACATTTTTGTCTTAGCTCAGGAAGGAGGACTCCAGAACAAACTAATTCATGCAGTAGCCAAATTGCTCACAACTTTAATGCCAGTAGCTCACAAAGTAGAGTTTTTGCTCACAAGACTCCGCAGTTTAGAGGGAGCATTGGTGGCGAGAGAGATGTGTGGGGAGGGTAGCAGCAGTGGGCCCCACCAAAAGTCCAGGGCCCTGACAGCTGTCCCACCTCAGGAGACACTGATGCCGGCCCTGTCCTAAGGAACACCAAGAGGAGAGAATCAAGGGGTCTGCCACGACTCAAGGTAGGAGAATTGGTGGGAATTACCCTGGCCCTTCCATTAGCAGGAAATCCAGTCTGCACCCAACCCATGGTGTTACATAAACAATCTGTAGCCGCTTGCTAAGGAAGGCGAGAGGGAAACGGTTCCGGTGGTGCTGATGAGGATGCTATTCTGTCCTAACGGACATTGCTACTTAAACTGAAACAGGAGATCGTAAAACAAACAAAGCATTTTACCCATGATCAGAAGAGTCAGGCCATTGAAGAGCGCTCCGACGTAAGTCAACAGCCACATTAGCACTGCAAACTAAATTAGAATACAATAATTACATCTCCCGCGAGCACAGTGGGCTATCCACAGAACAGTAAATTACTCCGGGAGACTTGGTTTTTTCACACCAGTGTGCTGTTTATTGTCCAACCAGCTTAATTTGGCTAAGCCTGTAAATCAATATGTTATCATCATTGCTGGCCCCTTCTAACCAATTTGTTTATGGACTTTTGTGACCTCTATGGGTTCTCAGCCACAGCTACAGAAGCTCAGAATTTGGGGTCAGCACCAAATTTAGCAGCTTGACAACTCCTTCCTTCCTTCCTTCCTTCCTTCCTTCCTTCCTTCCTTCCTTCCTTCCTTCCTTCCTTCCTTCCTTCCTTCCTTCCTTCCCTCCCTTCCTCCTTCCTTCCTTGTATTCATCTTCCTCCCCTCCTCCTTCCTTTCTTCCTTCCAAATAAGTTTCTAGACCTTAAGCTTTGAACATCTAAAGGAAATGGGAAAGATTTCCAGATATTTGACAACAGACCTTCAGAGCCCAGCATAATTTTCGCATCTTGGCATGCCTAGCAGAACCAGAATAAACTAGGCAAATTAAACAAAGATATGCTAATCCATGTGATTTTTATAGGCTGTAGAATTGAGCTTCTCTTGGCATAGGATATATTTTATTTCAATGCAGAGCTGTTCTTTGTTTTCAGAGTATAAATAAGCCGGTCTGTAACATCTTAACAAACCAATGTACTGCTGCATCCTGATGCCCTTTCCCGTGGACAAATTTTAATTCAGCATTGCCTTAAAAATCAATAAATAATTAGTTCACATTGACAAAAACCCAGAATGTGTGTACAGGATGCATTACAAGGTTTTGGCATTTATCCCGTCCCTGGAACAGGGCTGACGGGCTGTTCAGGGAAAAGTGCTGGTGGGGGTGGGGGGGATGGTGTGGGCAAGGTTTGCCTGTTTCCTTTATAAGGTTTACATCTCTGGCACACACGGCCCGGCCCGACAAAGTGACATTCATGTCAGATTCAGCCCTTGTAACAAATGAGTTCGACACCTCTGCCCTATGGGATTGTCATATGTTAGCTGTGCCTCAATGCCACTTTCCACCATCAACTGACAACCGCTAAAGTTGTACAAACAGAAGGAAGTAATCCAAGCAATCTGCACTGTAGCCGGAAAAAAGTGAGTGCAAAACACGGTCGCAGGATCCAATCCACCGTGTCCAGCAGCACACTGCTTCTGAACGAACAGCCTTTGCTCAGCCCTCATAGCTAATAGCCATTAACATGAATTTGTCCCGTCCTCTTTAAGAAGCCATCTGAGCTACCGGCCCATCAGTTTATCTTGTGCCAGTGGATTTCATAGCTGTGCTACACACTGTATGACAAAGGTCCTTTCCACATTTGCCTGTCCAAGCGTGACTCTTTCCAAACCCCCTTCTGCTCTTTGTCGGCCACGTACTTTTAAGGAATCCACCAGATCCTGAACGAGGAAAAGCCTCCTGAGCTCTTTGATGGTGTTGTTGACGTACAACTGGAGGCAATCTGTGTACTTCTGAATCTGCTCCGGGGAGAGAGACATTTCCATATCCAAGTAGTTCCTGTTGAGAAACACACACACACGAACACACGCAAGCAGGTCAGTTTACAAAAATGCAGATGTTCTGAAGGAATTTCACACCTGAACACACAAAGCTGCCTTATACTGAATCAGACCCTGGGTCCACCAAGGTCTGTCTTGTCTACTCAGACTGGCAGCCGCTCTCCAAGGTCTCAGGCAGAGGTCTTTCCCATCACCTACTACGTAATCCTTTCAACTGGAGATGCCGGGGATTAAACCTGGGATTTTCTGTATGCCAAGCAAATGATCTACCGCCAGGCCATGGCATCCTTATCTGGGACCTCTGACCTTGCTCAGATAATCTCTGTGAGTTCTTGTATTGTGAGAAAGGGAGAAAAGGACTTCTTTCTCCACCTGCTCTATCCCATGCATAATCTTGTAAACCTCGATCATGTTACCCCTCAGCCATCGTTTCTCCAAGCTAAAGAGCCCCAAGCACTGCAACCTTTCTTCACAGGGAAAGTGTTCCAACCCTTTTATCATTCTAGTGGCCCGTTTCTGCACTTTTTCCAATGCTATAATATCTTTCTTGAGGTGTGGTGACCAGAACTGTACATAGTACTCCAAATGAGGTCGCACCATCAGTTTATACAGGGGCATTATGATACTGGCTGATTTGTTTTCAGTTCCCTTCCTAATAACCCGCAGCATAGCGTTGGCCGTTTTCATTGCAGTCGCACACTGTCTCGACATTTTCATTGAGTTATCTACTACGACTCCAAGATCTCCCTTGGAGCTTGCCAAAGGAAAAGGCAAAAGACTCACTTGAATGGGTGGCCTTCATCAGTCTTCTGCACGGCTTGTAGGACTGACTTGTAGATTCTGAAGCTAATGGTGGCCGAGAGAGCTGCTAGCGCCAGGTAAGCAATCACACTGACGACGCTGAACTGGGTCAGGGAGAAGAGCAGCAGCAGGATGCTCCCAAAGACGATGCCCGTCTGCTTGATGTCACGCCAGTACAGCAGGTCGATAGCTGTGGATGGGTTAGGGTTCGGGTTCGGGTTGCAGGGAGAGAGTCAGACAAAACATTAAACCCGTTCTCTGAAATGGTATCAAGGAAGATCGGTGCTGTGAATTCCTGAGCACCCACCTGTTCGGCAGAGTTGCTGCAGGGACAAAAGAAAAATTGCAAGGTTGTAAACAGAGACCAACAACCCCATCTAGCGATTTTTTACACAGCCCAGAGAAATGCTGATCACCACTTTGGGGTCAGGAAGCCATTTTTCTCCAGGCCAGTTTGGCCAGAGATCCTGGAGGTTTGTTGTCATCTTCTGGGCATGGAACAGCGGTCACCAGAGGTGTGGGGGGGAAGGGATTTGTGAATTCCCTGCATGGTGCAGGGGGTTGGACAAGATGACCCTGTGGTTGGACTAGATGACCCTGGAAGTTCCTTCCAACTCTAAGATTCCATGATTCTATGAATTATGTGTAGAGATTCATTTAACTCCTAAGAAGTCACTATTTTTTTTAACCTCAAAATTCCTTATTTGAAAAATACATTCAGATAGGGTTTTGTTTTAACCTTGCATTTCTTTCCAAGACTGACTGTCTCAAGACAGGTTATAATTTCTTTTACCCGTGCTCCGTATTGCTCCCTGTCTAGACAGATATACAGATATAATCTTCACGCATAAACACTTATATGAAGCTGCCTTATACGGAATCAGACCATCAGTCCATGAAGGTCAGTATTGTCTCTTCAGACTGGTGAAGGCTGTCTGAGGTCTCAGGCAGAGGGTCTTTCACGTTATCTACTGCCTGGTTCTAGTTTGGTGCAGAGGTTAAGAGCGGCAGGACCGGGTGTGATTCCCCACTCCTCCTCCCCCATGCAGCCAGCTGGGTGACCTTGGGTCAGTCACAAGTTCTCTCAGAGCTGTTCTCTCAAGAGCTGTTCTCTCAGAGCTCTCAGCCCCACCTACCTCACAGGGTGTCTGTTGTGGGGAGAGGAAGGGAAGGAGATTGTAAGCTGCTCCGAGACTCCTTCGGGTAGTGAAGGGTGGGGTATAAAACCAACTCTTCTTCTATTAAGAGGAATTGAACCTGGGACCTTTTGCATGCCAAACAGAGGCTGTTGGTGAAACAGCCACAGTACCTCCCCTTATTTAGATTTGTGTCTAATAGCACGTTAGAGACCAACAAGAGTTTCAGGGTATAAGCTTCCAAGACTCAAAGCTCTCTTCATCAAACTTTGACTCTCAAAAGCTCATACCCTGAAACTCTTGTTGGTCTCTAAAGGTGCTACTGGATTTGAATCTGACACTTCTACTGCAAAGCAACATGGCTACCCACCTGAAACTATACCCTTGTCTACTTAGACTGGCAGGAGGGTTTCAGGCTGAGGCCATTCACATCACCTACAACCTGATTCTTTTTTGCTAGAGGTATCGGAGATTGAACCTGGGACCTTCTGCATGCCAAGCAGATGCTCTACCACTGAGCCCCACCACTTCCCAAAGATGACCAGATACTATTTTAAACCTGTGACATTTTCCCTAGGCAATGGAGAAAACTGAAAGGAAGAAAGTTGATTCCTTTGGAATGTGGTGCTGGAGGAGAGTTTTATGGATACCGTAGACTGCCAAAAAAAGACAGATGAGTGGGTGGTAGGTCAAATCAAACCTGGAGTCTCCACAGAAGCTAAAATGACTAAACGGAGGCTATCGTATTTTGGTCACATTCTGAGAAGACAAGACTCCCTGGAGAAGGCAACAATGCTTGGAAAAGCTGAAGGCAGCAGGAAAAAGAAAAGACCCAACAGGAGACGGGTGGACTCAACAAAGGAAGCCACAAAGGCCCTCCGTTCGCAAGACCTGAGCAAAGCTGCTAATGAGAGGATGTTTGGGAGGTCATTAATTCATAGGGTCACCAAAAGTCATAAGTGACTTGACTGCAGTTAATGCACAAACAACACGCAACATTTCCCCCCCTGCGGCAGCAGTGTGGCTCAGGAATCTTTTCCCCAAGGACGCCCTCCTGGTGCCCACTCCGTTGGCTTCTAGGCGCCAGGCAAAGGCTGTTGCATTCTCTGGAGCTTTAAGACAGCTTTCACCTGCTTCTCAAGAGAACGCTAGCTGCCATCTGACTCGTTTTCAGCTGGTGCCTTTGTTATGGTTATTGCTCTTAAGCTATTTTTAAAAAGTAGATTTTAGGATATTTTAAATTAGCTTGGATACTTTAATCGAAATATGGAATGCATATGTGGAGAGGGAGGGAGGGAGAGGGAGGGAGGAAAGGAAGAACAGAAAGAGGGAAGGAAGGAAGGAAGGAAGGAAGGAAGGAAGGAAGGAAGGAAGGAAGGAAGGAGGGAGGGAGGGAGGGAGGGAAGGAAGGAAGGAAGGAAGGAGGGAGGGAGGGAGGGAAGGAAGGAAGGAAGGAAGGAAGGAAGGAAGGAAGGAAGGAAGGAAGGAAGGAAGGAAGGAAGGAAGGAAGGAAGGAAGGAAAGAAGGAAGGGGCCACATTCTAGAGCAGTTCCCAAAACCATCTCTGCCTCAAAACAAATGGACCATCCTGGCTACGCTTGTTGGATTGAGAGACGCTTCAGAAGGCATTCATTTAAAATGAAGCCAAAGTCACATAACCCTCTGGCAATGTTGGAAAAGCCTCTTATGAATGGGCTGGGACCCCAGCCAATGGCACCTGGTTTGTGGTGGTGTGCAGCTCACATCATTCTCCTCTCATCTATTTTATCCTCACTGTGACTGGCCCAAGGTCACCCAGCAAGCTTCTACAGCAGATTGGGGATTTGAACCTGGGTCTCCCAGGTCTCAGTCTGACATTCTAATGACTACTCTAATGACTATGCCACACCAGCTCTCATGAGGGCTGCTGGGCTGTCAAGCCTCCCACAAGGCCTCCCACCAGCAGCTGTCCTTGCCCACCACCACTTGCCCACCAGCAGCAGAAAAAAAATACACCCACTGTCATGTGTGCTACTACATCACTTCCAGTGGAGACCCGGAAGTGACATAGAGTAGCTCTAGGAATTACCCAACACTTTATGGTTTTACCACCAAGTCTCCAGTGATTCCTAGAGCTACCCTATGTCACTTCTTGGTCTCCCCCGGAAGTGATATGGTGGGGCAAGTGATGTCACAGTCCTCCCCATGTTCTCAGACCTCCTACTGGTTGCAACCTTAGCTCTCATACTGGCTGTCTATTCACAGTTTGTGGATTGATTCAGGGAGAAAATCCAAACTGTACCCCCTTTCCTGTTGAACTAACTATACCTATAAGTAAAAATGAAAGAACAGACAATTTGTTGCCCTTCAATGATACCCAAAACAGGATGTTTGAGGTGATAAACATCTGGATCAGAGGTCCCTCAGTGGCTACTAGCCACAACGTAGAAGAAGAAGAAGAGAAGAAGAGATTGGATTTATATCCTGCCCTTCACTCACTTGGAGTCTCAGAGCGGCTTACAAACTCCTTTTCCCTTCCCCTCCCCACAACAGACACCCTGTGAGGTAGGTGGGGCTGAGAGAGTTCTGAGACAACTGTCCTTGAGAGAACAGCTGGTACAGAGCTATGGCTTGCCCAAGGTCATCCAGCAGGTGCAAGTGGAGGAGTGGGGAATCAAACCCGGTTCTCCCAGATTAGAGTCGGCGCACTTAACCACTACACCAAACTGGTATAGATAGGAACTCTCGGTCTGGGGTAAGTGATGCTCTGTATTCTTGGTGCTTGGGGGGGAGGTAACAGTGGGGGGGCTTCTAGTGTCCTGGCCCCACTGGTGGACCTCCTGATGGCCCCTGGGTTTTGGCCACTGTGTGACACAGGGTGTTGGACTGGATGGGCCATTGGCCTGATCCAACATTGGCTTCTCTTATGTTCTTATGACCAGTTCACTGTCTGCCTTGGCAGAGCTGGTGCAGGTTTGAATGTGCATAGCTGAGCTGAGCATGAGGCCAACATTCCTTGGTCAGACTTCAGACAACACTTTGAAATGGCTTCCTGGGAATGGCAGGGAGTCAAATGAAAAACCACTTGTCCATTAAACTTCTCAGTTATACATTTGTGCTTCTATTTTACTACGTATAGGTGTTCAGGTTTGGCTTTACCGATGATCTGTTGCTTTGTTAGAGTGCTAATTGCAATATTTTTTTATATGTGGATGATCGTACTTAACTTTTGAAAAACTACTGGTCTGGCAGAAAGCGGTGTGAATTAGATCAGCATCAGCCCGCTAGGGACAAGCCACGGAGGATTCTGTAGGTCCAAAACAGCGAATTCAGTCGTGTTTCCCTGGCTCCCATAATACAGGCACAAGTTTCTTCTTAGGCCAATCATCCCAAACACTGATCCAAACAGTTCAAGACAGTTCTGGCGAAAGGAGCTTTGACGCTCAAAAGCTTATACCTGAGGGACCGCCTTTCCCCATGTATACCCCAGAGAGCACTGCGGTTGGGGTCTCAGAATCGACTGACCCTCCCGGGCTCCAAGGATGCCAGGCTCGCTGCCACCAGGGCCAGGGCATATTCAGTGGTGGGTCCATACTAGCGGAATGAGTTCCCAGACAAGATCAGGGCCCTGCGGGATCTTTTACGGTTCCACAGGGCCTGCAAGACGGAGCTCTTCCACCAGGCTTTCAACTAAGGAGCCGCCCTCACTACTACCACCAACGGCCCGGCCTTCAGTTTTCAACATCTGGCTTATGCCACTGCGTGACCACTGTGGGCCACAGGAAGACCACTGAGCTGGTAAACTGTCTGTCTGTAGCCATTTTTAGTACACCGTCTTAAGCAACTAAGGAATCACTGCTAGCACCTTATGATTGTATGATTTTACTGTATTCGGAATTGTTTTAATTGGTTTCATGTGGTTTTAATGGTACTTGTGTACCAACTATGTGAGCCACCCTGAGCCTGCTTGCGGGGAGGGTGGGGTATAAACTGAATTAATAAGTAAATAATAAATATAAATGATACCTCCCAAATCTTGTTAGTCTCTAATTTATTTATTTATCATGTGTCAGAGTTACACACAGAAAGCATACAATAATATTATATGGGGTGCAATTCTAGCTCCTCTCCTCATGGTGCGCTCGGGATACTGCTAAAGAGCTAGAACTTCTGGCTGCCAGACAATTGTAGGCTCTCCTGGCTACACTACACACATGGATTCAATCAACCAATCGAACAGTCCTTCTCAGGACTACTTGACAAGGGGTATAGGCATCCGAATCTGCCAAATGAATATTGAGGGCATAAGCAAATCTAAATGCCAATACTTGTTGCAAGTCTTACTGGCCAATAAAACAGATTTAGTCCCTAAGGTGAACTGGACTCGAATCTATCTGTTCCATTGCAGATCAGCCCGACTAACCTCCGAGACCAAACAGTTCAAGTGCTAAATCACTTCCCATCCAGATGGCAAAACAAACCACGGATCTTCCTATCGCCCGGGTGACTCACGGCTGGAAGCCTTGCTTTCTCGCGTTAATTAAAGAAGTAATTGGCTAATGATGTAATAAGGTGCTAGCATTTTGCCTCAGAAAGCCTCTCTCCTCCCAGGCATGCTGGGCCTCAATGTTTTTGCCTTCCTTCTGAAGATGCCTTCCCCATCTCTGGAGAAGAAACACTACGGCAGAGGACAGACTGGCACAATGAAGCGCAAGGGAAGCGGGGCAAAAAGATCCAGGCCAAATTGTTGCGGGGCTTTCCAGCTGCACTGCATGGACTGATGTGAGACCATACCGGGGAGGAGGCGGAATGAAGCGTTCGCACTGCGCGCAGCTTTGGTCCGTTTCGCCGACCAGCGCATAGGCGCATGGGCACATAGGCGCATAAGCGGGGCTCTTTTTCTAGCAGGAGCTCCTTTGCATATTAGGCCACACACACCCCTGATGTAGCCAATCCTCCAAGAGCTTACAGTAGCCCCTGTAAGAAGAGCTCTGTAAGCTCTTGGAGGATTGGTTACATTAGGGGTGTGTCGCCTAATATGCAAATGAGTTCCTGCTAGAAAAAGAGCCCTGTATAAGCAATTGGGGCAGGATCCCAAGGCTCTGCGAGCCAGAATCGTCCCCACGAGCAGCTGTGCACTCAAGTGCACAGCATGCATGGGCGGTTATGCCGGATCAGCGGGTTTACATTACCGGCGCCACTTGATAGCGGCTTATTTGCGTCCACACTTCCAGGAAGCAGGCACTCAACGCGCATCCAAACGGCTTGCCACAGCTTTCACCTGGTACTTTTTAAAAGCAGGATCAAAACGCTTCAGGACAGGGTGAGTACGGCACGGGAACACCAGACAGCTGTGGCTGTGTGAACCGGCCCACTTAATCTGCTTGAGAAACGTGCTTCTATCGGGCCAAACTGCCAGTCTGAACTCAGCCTCCCTCTCTCTCTCTCTCTCTGTTGGAAGAGAAAGAATAAAAGAGGTCCATCACCAGAGATGGGATAAGGAATGGAAATATATGGCAGAGAGGTGGCTGTACAGGAGAGATAGAAGGAGAAATCGAGAGGGCATCACCAGCCAATCAAATGAATACAAAACAACCAAATCTGGCTAGCAAGAGAAGAAGAATCCATCTATTGTAAGAGTGGAACGTCTTCCGTGGGGCAGTTGCCCCATCGCATGCAAAACCCCACACGGAAAAGTCTTCTGTCTGATAAATGAAGAAGTGGCCATGTCTTTCTACCCAACGTTGGAAGCAAAACCATGCTTTGTGCATTTTGATATTTGATCTTTTCCCGGGACGGTAACTATTCTTCCATAGCTGGGTCTATCATTATCATGGTTCATACTTGTCTGACTCCTAAACGATGCCGTGTTTCAGTTTGTGCTGCAGGAATGAATGGAATAAACTTGAATCTATCTATTTTGAGAGAGGGAGGAATTTTCTATTGACCCTGGTGGTTTCTGTATTTTGGGATGTGTGTCGCTATATTCTCTCCCCTCTCTCTATCCTGGGTTTGATTAACTCTCCTCTCCCATTTTCCAAGCGTCTCTCTTCTCCCAAGACCTGATGGGCACGGAGACATTTCCCTAGAAATTCCTCAGGCGTTCCCCCAAACTTTGCTTGATGTTTGTTTTACGCAAACAAGGAAAATCACAAAGTCAGATGATGCCATTGTACACTGAACCAGATCACTGTTCGCTCTCGCCCAGCATTACCCCATCTGAGAGGCAGCAAGGTTTTTGTAAAAGAAAGATCCGCTCTAGACGTGCCACCTGAAGATCTTTTGGCCAGAGAAGACTAGGCGATCCTGAAACCTTCGGAATGGGGGAGTCGCATTGTGGGGAGCTGGTGGAATGCCTGTTTTGCATACAGAGCATCCCAGGTTCCATCTACCAATAAAAGGATCAGGTAGTAGATGCCCTGACCTGGATGCCCCAGGCTAGTCCAACCTCATCAGACCTCAGAAGCTAAGCAGGGTTGACCTTGGTTATTACTTGGATGGGAGACCACCAAGGAAGTCCAAGGTTGCTATGCAGAGGCAGGCAAAGGCAAACCACCTCTGTTCATCTCTTGCCTTGAAGACCTAACGGGGGTCACCATAAACTGGCTGGGACTTAGAGGTGCTCTAAGAACATGAGAACATAAGAGAAGACAATGCTGGATCAGGCCAATGGCCCATCCAGTCCAACACTCTGTCACACAGTGGCCAAAAACACCAGGTGCCCTCAGGAGGTCCACCAGTGGGGCCAGGACACTAGAAGCACTCCCACTGTTGCCCCCAGCCTCAAGCACCAAAAAGACAGAGCATCACTTGCCCCAGACTGAGAGTTCCTATCTATACCTTGAGGCTAATAGCCACTGATGGACCTCTACTCCATGTGTTTATCTAATTCCCTCTTGAAGCCATCCATGCTTGTAGCCGCCGCCACCTCCTGTGGCAGTGAATTCCGTATGTTAATCAATCTTTGGGTGAAGAAGGACTTCCTTTTATCTGTGGTAACCAGACTGCTCAGGGATTTCATAGAGTGCCCACGAGTTCTTGTATTGTGAGAAAGGGAGAAAAGTCCTCCTTTCTCGACCTGCTCTAAGTAGGTATTCCACCCCAGAGCTACAGCCCCTCCTAAGCATCGACCTTGGGGCAGGCAAACCCCTGGAATATTTTGCTAGTTGTTTTGGCTTCCATGAAATTCCTCGGCTATTCTGGCCTGGGGGCTGGATCTCTACATTTGTTGGGCACAATTCTCTTGCAATATAGAGATATCCGGTGTTTCCTTTAGAAGCCTGGCTACACTGTTTTGTGTGTTTGTTTTTGGTACTTGACATATCAGAATATTACAAAGAGTGAGATCATGCATTTTTTACTCCCCCGTGTGACAAAAACAACAGATCCCCAATTGGCTCGGCCTCGACCTTTCTACAGCAATTACACCTCTGTAATTGCAAGCACCCGGGGAAAGGTTCCTTAGACACTGAAGTTAAGAGAACAGAACCGTGGGACGCAACTCATTCTAATTTTTTGCCAGTACGCAGAAACTAAAAACATAAAATGTAATTCATTCCGTACCTCAACAGCTAGCATTTATTCATGCAGTTCTACATTACTCAATTCAAGCCAATTTACCTAGAATCTAACAAAATGGGTCCTTGTTAGAAAAGTTATTAACTCTTTTTGGAGCATGGAAATTTTGTCTTAACATACGTTACCACTTTTACCAGTTTGGCATCGTGGTTAAGAGCATGGACTCTAATGTGGGAGAACCGGGTTTGATTCCCCCACTCTTCCACATGCAGCTGCTGGCATGACCTTAGGTCAGTCACAAGTCCTTTCAGAGCTGTTCTCTCAAGGGCAGTTCTCAGGAGAGCTCTCTCAGCCCCACCTACCTCAGGGTGTCTGTTGCGGGGAGGGGAAGGGAAAGAGCTTGTGAGCCGCTCTGAGACTCTTTTGGGTCGTGAATTGTGGGGCATAAATCCAATTTCCTCCTCTTCGTCCGTCCAGTTACTATTGACCCAAGTTGAATAAACCACATTCAATCATTGACAGAGGTCTACCCAAATTCCTTCTGGAAATGACTTAAGATTTGCGCTGGCAAAGATATTACCCACTAATTGTAATTTACACATAAGATGTTCTGAAATATTCTCTAACAGTGCAAAATCATAAACCTCTGGAGTTTCATGGAACTGTCCGCTCCATATATGAAACCAGTGATTTCTATTGTATCAGCACATATCAGAAATGGGCTTTGTTTCAGATTCTAAAGCTATTTAACTGACTTTAATGACATTTTATTCCGTAAGTCTCAGAGGATAGCTGTGTTGGCTTGCAGAAGAAGAGATAGATTTGAGCCCAGTAGCACCTTAGAAGCCAACATGAGTTTAGGGGTATGAGTTTCCAGAGTAAAAACTCCCTTCATCAGATAGGAGTTAGAATGAGAGACACTATGGACTCGAATGTAGCTATTTTATTTCAGTGAAATTGAAAACTGGGTGGCCATCGATTTGTTGCCAGGCTAAGAAGACCAGTGTCTGGTCAAAGCCATAATGTATCAACTAAAGAATAACATCCAAATCGCAAGATGTGAGAGTCCCACTGTACACCACACTGGTGTGCAGTTCTGGAGGCCTCGCTCCAGAGATGGAGGGGGGCAAGTTAAGCAACCAGAGGGAAAGGAACACATCGAACCGGATTGCTATCCCCACCAGCCTTCCGCTCTCAATTTCACCTTTCTGCAGTCATTTTTCATTTTTAAAATGGTTGGGAAACCAATCTCTGAACTGTCCGTCACATATTGATTGGTCCTTTTCTTAGCAGTACTCAAACAAAACAAAAAAAATCAAGGGGAAATGACAATGCAGGACTGCTGAACTTCAGTTAACTCACTTAATAGTTGGAAAAAAACCCCCAAAAGTTGGACCACAAAGAAGCAAGACGGGAGGAAAATCTGCGACTGACTTATTCCGGCCGTGTCATGCAGAAGGACTCACTAGAAAAGGCAATTACGCTTGCGTTGGTTGGCGGCAAAAGGAAACCGGGCCACCGAAGGACATGGTGGCTAGACACCATAAAAGTCGACACCAGCCCGAGCATGGAACGACGCAAACAAATGGTACAAGATCGGAAAACGTGGAGAGAGCTGGCCCACAGAATCGCCAAGAGTCAGACATAACTGTATTTATATATTTATATTTATGTATTTATTTATTATTTCTGTTTATCGCCTGCCTTGCTGGGCGAGCTGGCTCAAGGTGGCTAACAGAGTTAAAATATCATAAAACATTTAGAGTTCAGTTAAAACAGCATAAATTATATGTAAAATTACACATGAAACAGACTGATGGCAGCATTCAAATCATGCCCCATGATGGCTGCGGCAGCCCATGAGTCCCAGGCAAAAAAGAAGTTCCACTGGCCCATTCCTCAGTGGCGGCTCCTAACTGAAGGCCTGGTGGAAGAGCTCTGTTTTACAGGCCCTGTGGAACTGTAAGAGGTCCCACAGGGCCCTGATGTCTTCCGGGAACTCATTCCACCAGTGTGGAGCCACCACTGAGAAGGCCCTGGCTCTGGTGGTCGCCAGCCTAGCTTCTTTCGGACCAGGGAGAATCAGGCGATGTTGTGAGCCTGACCTCAGTGCTCTCTGGGGCACATATGGGGAAAGGCGGTCCCTCAGCTAGGCAGGCCCCTGACCATATAGTGCTTTAAAGGTTAGAACCAGCACCTCGCAATGACGTTAATTCACAAGTTCCAAACTATGGAAACACCACCACCCCTCAATGGGGACACAGGATTCTTATCTCACTGCAGATGATCATTTTCTGCCCCCAAGCATGTCCCCCACCCCGCTCTGATCAAGCTCGTTACAATAGGCATGGTTTGCCTCCTTGACAAGCATTCGTCACAACACCCCTCCCACCTTCTGACTGGGATAAAAAAAGACTCCACGATCTCTCTTCCCACTTGTATCTGAGGAAGGGAGCTTTGATTCTCGAAAGCTTATTTTCTGAAACTCTTGCAGGTCTCTAAGGTGCTAGGTAGGGATTCGAAATTTAGCTGAGCTACTCCTGCAAAAGCAGGGGGCTGTCCAAGGTCCTGATTCTAGCCAGCTATCGTACAATCACTATCTGCTTGCAGAGGCCCGCGTGGGTGGGTGTCGTGGTTAAGAGTGGCGGTTTAATTCCCCACTCCTTCTCCGCGTGAAGTCGGCAGCTGGGTGACCTCGGGCCACTTCTAGTTCTCTCAGAACTCTCTCAGCCCCACCTGCCCCACAAGGTGACTGTTGTGGGGAGAGGAAGGGAAGGAGATTGTAAGTCTGAGACCCCTTAGAGTAGAGGAAAGCGGGGCATAAAAACCAACTCTTCTTCTTCTTCTTTGCTAACACATTCAGCTGCCTGCTGCGGGTCTTTATCTGTTCTAGGTCAGTTCTCTTAACCACTACACCACTCTGGCTCTTCACCGCTGCGCCACGTGGAATGACAATAAAACCATCATTTCAATCGAAGCCAATTAAAAACTCAGCACATGACAAGACAATGCTCTTGGCACATTCGGCCGGCGCTAGGCCAATTGCACTGGCTACCAATTGAGTACTGTTGGTATTGACCTTCAAAGCCTTCTGCAGCTTGGGACTGACATATCTAAGAAACCGCCTCTCCCCATATGTGCTCTGGAGAGCATGGCACTCTGCTGAGCAAGATCTGCTGGCTGCCCCCAGCCCAAGAGACCTCCATTTAGCCACAACCAGAGCTGCCCTGGCCCCAGCAGAATGGAACACGTTTCCGAAGAAGAAGAAGAGATTGGATTTATACCCCGCCCTCCACTCCCCAAGGGAGTCTCAGAGCGGCTTACAAACTCCTTTCCCTTCCCCTCCCCACAACAGACACCCTGTGAGGTAGGCGGGGCTGAGAGAGCTCTTTCCCAAGCTGTCCTTGAGGGAACAGCTGGTCCAGAGCTATGGCTTGCCCGAGGTCATCCAGCCAGGTGCAAGTGGAGGAGTGGGGAATCAAACCCGGTTCTCCCAGATTAGAGTCCGCGCACTTAGCCACTACACCAAACTGGCTCTCTGTAGGACCTTCTTCCATCTTCAGGGACCTTCTTCAGGGCCCTGTAGGACCTTCTTCCATCTTGCAGGGCCTGTACAATGGAGCTGTTCCACCAGGCCTTTGGTTGAGGCAGTGGGCGTCCAGTAGAAACAGCTGGTTTGGTGTAGTGGTTAAGTGCGCGGACTCCAATCTGGGAGAACCGGGTCTGATTCCCCACTCCTCCACTTGCAGCTGCTGGATGACCTTGGGCAAGCCATAGTTCTGGCACAGCTGTTCTTGGGGGGGAAAGCAGTTTCTGTCAGAGCTCTCTCAGCCCCACCCACCTCACAGGATGTCTGTTGTGGGGAGGGGAAGGGAAAGGAGTTTGTAAGCCGCTCTGAGACTCCCTTGGGTAGTGAAGGGCGGGGTATAAAATCCAATCTCTTCTCTCTCTCCTCCCTCTCACCCCTGAAGACACCATCTCCATGTGGCCCGGCTTAGATTAAATTAACTCAGAGTCCAGCAGCACCAGTATTGGTGAAACTGTTTTTAAATGCTCTCTTAATGTTTTCTTTATTTATTATTATGGTTTGTGTTGCCGAACAGCCAGTTATATTGTGATCCGCCCTGAGCCCGTTTGCAGGGAGGGCAGAATATAAATCTGAAAAATAAATAAAAATAAAGAAAGAAGAGGAGGAGGAGATTATACCCCGCCCTTCACTACCCAAAGGAGTCTCAGAGTGGTTTACAAACTCCCTTCCCCTTCCCACTACAGACACCCTGTGAGTTTCTGTCAGAGCTCTCTCAGCCCCACCTACCTCACAGGGTGTCTGTTGTGAGGAAGGGAAGGGAAAGGAGTTTGTAAGCCGCTCTGAGACTCTCAGTGAGTGAAGGTCCGGACATTAATCCAATCTCCTCCTCCTCCACCTCCTCCTCTTCTTCTTCTAAGGACTTTATGGGAAGGGGCCAGTGGCTCAGTGGTAGAGCATCTGCTTGGCATGCAGAAGGTCCAATCCCTGCGTGCACCTCTAGTTAAAAGATCTAGCAGCAAGTGATGTGAAAGACCCTTCTCTGCCTGAAACCCTGGAGGGCAGCTGCCAGTCTAAGTAGACAATACTGACCCTGAAGGACCAAGGATCTGACTCAGTATAAGGCAGCATGATATGTACATATAGATGTACACATACGGCATGCAGAAGGTCCCAGGTTCAATCCCCAGTGTTTCCGGTTAAAAGAACTAGTCAGTGCATGATGTGCAAGACCTCAGCCTGAGATGCTGGAGAGCCGCTGCCAGTCTGAGTAGGCAATACTGACCTTGATGGACCAATTATCTGATTCAGTAGACGGCAGCTTCATGTGTTCATTGATTATTTATTGAGATTTATATCCCGCCTAGCCAGCGTGAGCCGGCTCTAGGCGGCTTACAGCGTTAGTCAGTATACATATAAAATCACAGCTAAAACAGGATTACAGCTAAAACCTAAAAACGGGATTCACAAAATTCCTCCAGATATGGCGGCCAACATTACTTCCAGAGCAAGCACAGCAAACTCCAGGCCCACGACCAATAGACTTGCGCCCATAGATTGTTTCGGCGTTAACCAAGGGCCCCCTTCCCCCCCCCAGTGGCGGCTCCTAATTGAAAGCCCGGAGAAAGAGCTCCACTTTGCAGGCCCTGCAGAACTGCATAAGGTCCCGCAGGGCCCTGTTGTCATCCGGGAGCTCATTCCACCAGTAGGGAGCCGCCACCGAGAAAGCCCTGGTCTTCATGCGCCCATGCGACACAGAAGCATCTTCAGAGACGCGTGTTTCTTTGTAATCATATTCACCAGCAAAGGTTCCATGATAATACTTAAATTCGCATTGAACACTGGACACTCCGACACTGTGACTATTACACAAAATGTCTTTGTTCTAAGCCTGCCCGGGTTTTCCTGACGCACTCAATGTGCTGAAGCAATGCTGTTTCTGGAATCTTCTCTCAATCCGCACTCTTCCAAGAGGAAGAGCAGGCGAGGAAAGGAACTGGGGGAGAGACTATTGCGCAAAACATTAAAGCAAGCCATCGAATTGCTGCGTATTCACCAGAAGCAGGAAACCAGCCAAGGAAGAGAATGGATTGTTAGAGGATAAAGAACCGAAAGGAGGACTGAAGGAGAAAAAAAGAGAGATCTGATAAACTGCCTGCATCAATTTTTATGGCAGGCGTGCCGGGGGGGTGGCGGCGGAGGAAGAGAAATACGTTATGTCTGAAACCATTTGAAGAACTAAGGCAAGCTGTATTTAAATTTAGTTTTATAAAAAAAAAGGTTTACACCCTGCCTTTCAGCCAGTTGGTTTTCAAGATGGCTTACAAACAACCCCCCCCCCCCCAGTTTAAAACAATCACTGCAATAAAACCAAACCGCTGCTAAATAAAGCAACAGCTAAAAACAGAGCGGCATTACAGGCCTCCGAGCGAAATGCTGCCAAGACTGTGGGTAAACAAAGACGGTTCTAAAACAGAAGCAAAGCTGATGCCTGATTCCAACGTGGGGCACTCCAATACGGGGGTGCCACGAGGGAGAAGGCTCTGCCCCATCTCTGAAGGCAGGAGTGTCTCTACAGCAGGGGTTCACTGGAAGCCCTGATTCGTACATGCGCAGATGATCTTTCAGATATTTATTTGTTTTGATATGTCTATGCCACCTCTTCAGAGCCCTGTTTACTTTAGAACTAAGTACTACAGCCCCAGGCCAGCCTGGTCTCGTCAGATCTCAGCAGCTAAGCGGGGTCGGCCCTGGCTAGTGTTTGGATGGGAGACCTCCAAGGAATACCAGGGTTGTGATGCAGAGGCAGGCAATGGCGAACCACCTCTGATTGTCTCTTGCCTTGCAACCCCCTCGCCATAAGTCAGCTGTGACTCAATGGCCCTTTCCACCACCAATAATATAAAAACAAGCTGTATGGATACACGTGACGCTGCCTTCTACTGAATCAGACACTTGGTCTATCACAGGCAGTGTTGTCTTCTCAGACTGGCAGCGGGTCTCTGGGGTCTCAGCGACAGCTCTTTCACACCAAGGACGTAGACTTTCCGATTTCCGGGGGGGGGGGGGGCTGGGGCTGAGCCAGAGACATCACAGGCCATTGTCTCCGGGGGAGGCTCAGCACTTCCTGGACAAGTTCCGGGGGGGGGGCGCTCCAGCTCCCCAGCCCCCCTGAAGTTGACGCCTATGCTTCACACCGCATCCTATCTGATCCCTTTTAACATGAGATGCCAGAGACTGAATCTCGGGACCTTCTGCATGCTGAGCAGATAGACGCTCTACCACTAAGGCACGACCCCTCCTATTGATTTCACTTGGCGATTTCTCAACAGAACAGGTGTATTTTAAAAAGAAAACAATAACAAAACCATCAGCCGTTCACAGTAAAATTCACGGTTAAAAAAACCCAAAACACCTTCAGCAACATTCACAGTAAAGCTGCAACGCGATCCAGAATGGCGATAATAATATTGAAACGACCAAAGCACCATAGAACACCACAGTAACAGCAAAACAGAAGCATAAATAGTAAGCCACTGAACACATATGCATGAAGCTACCTTATATTGTATCAGGCTATCCGTGTCGGTATTGCCTACTCAGATCAGGAATGGCTCTCCAGTGTCTCAGATGGGGATCTTTCACATCAGAGTAGGAGTAACTAGACAGAAGGCCAATCCTGGCTGAATGAGAGAATCCGAGCCAGTTTGGTGTAGTGGTTAGGAGCGCGGACTCTAATCTGGGAGAACTGGGTTTGATTCCCCACTCCTCCGCATGCAGCCAGCTGGTGTGACCTTGGGTCAGTCACCAATTCTCTCAGAGCTGTTCTGTCAAGAGCAGTCCTCAAGGGAGCTCTCTCAGCCCCACCTACCTCACAGGCAGTGTTCCCTCTAAGCTGAGTTAGTGTGTGCTAGCTCACAGTTTTTTAGCCTCCGGCTCACACATTTTTGTCTCAGCTCAGGAAGGATGGCCCCAGAGCAAACTAGTTTTATGCAGCAGCCAAATCGCTCGCTCACAACTTTAATGCCAGATAGCTCACATAATAGACTTTTGCTCACAAGAATCCACAGCTTAGAGGGAGCATTGCTCACAGGGTGTCTGTTGTGGGGAGGGGGAGGGAAAGGAGATTGTAAACTGCTCTGAGACTTCAAGTGAAGGGCGGGATATAAATCCAATCTCCTCCTCCTCCTCGATCCTCTGAACTGAAGATGTCAGGGTTTGAATTTGGAGCCTTCTGCATGCCATGCTGATGCTCTTACCACTGAGCCATAGCCCTCCCCTGAAAGGTGGGCAGGAAGAGGAGACTCAGGTAATAGCCCAAGCAAATAAAAAACTATCTTCTCATTGTGTACAAACCAAATAGTAGGTGCTGGGTGCAAACCTGCTCCTTCAGGGGGAGAGTGACTCTATCCAGAATAAGTTGGCTCCTTCCTCTGCACTGGCAAACAACCTCTCAGGCTGTGGTCACACGACAAGGTAACTGCAATTTTGGTCCCGCTATAAATACAATTGGGATTCCCCCCCCAGGTTGGGGATGATCACACATCCCTCCCTGAACTGCAAGCATTGTGCAACGAGGCTCTGAGCAGCGTCTAGATAGCCATGTGGCCATTTGGGCAGCATGGTGTGAGATTTTTTTTTAATTGCTTTGCACGTGCGTACATGCGCATAGCTGAATCAGCACCCCCACTGGACTCGCCCGACTCTTCTTTCCCCACCTGCCCACCTCCCCCCCCCCCCACCCAGCAACTTTCCCCGCCGTCTCCTGCTGCCTGTCTCCAGACAATGGGACCCTCCCCGGTCTCATCTTAACCGAGCCCCCCTGGGAACCCTTGAAGGCGGAGGCGGCTGCCTGGAGCACAACAGTTCCTCTGCCAAACCAACCTCTCCCTGGTGCCAGGGGCTCCCTCCCTCCCTCCAAACACCACAGCTATATATGCGCTTGCACATTTAAGTGTTGGATTTGTTCAGCACACAGTGGCTCATGCGCTCAAAGGAGAAGCTCAGGGGGGAAAAATACCGTGCAAAGAACGATCAGACGACCCTAATCGCAATCCATGTGAGAGATGTCTGTCCAGATCAGCGAAAATGCAGACTTAAAGCGCAAATACCGGGAAAGTACTGGATTTTCCCGGTGTCGGAAAACGCGCTAGGGAACCGGGAGTATTGCGGGAGTGAGCCCGCTTCGGTGTGGGAGGCGGATTGGCCCCTCTGATCAGCAAATTTAAATGTGAGAGGGAACAGCAGCGAAACCCAATCAAAACGACCGTGTGACCGCACCCTCTGTCTTCTCTTTACTGAGCTTCAGTTCATTGGCCCTCATCCAATTAGAGGTAACAAAGACAGACAGGGAGGCGATGACGATCTTGGGTTAATTGATGCATTGAAAAAATATCACCAAGGCTACATGGCACCCATCAGAGAATCAGAAGATCAAGACTTTCACCTATGAGAGCCTAACAAGAACATGCAACTTCTTGCTAAAATCGGCCTCTGTCCAAACAACTGGAAAGTAGCCAAACATCACACCAATACACACACACACACACACACACACACACACATTTATTTATTTATTTACAATCCAAGAGGGAACCAGGAAACTGCAGGCCCATTGGTGGCTCCGTGGCAGAGTATCTGCATGGCATGCAGAAGGTCCCAGGTTCTATCCCACAGTATCTCCGGTTAAAAGATCTGGCAGGAGGGGACATGAAAGATCTTTGCCTGTGCCCCTGGAGAACCACTGCTAGCTTGAGTGGACAGTACTGACTCTGATGGACCAAAGGTCTGATTCAGTGTAAGGCAGTTTCGTGTGTTCATGTGTCTGAAGTAAATTGGTGAAGGTCATTTTTTAAGATAGGCTTATCAAACGTACAGAAGACCAAGCATGGCTGAGAGAGATCCAGCACTTCTCAGAATCAGCCTTGTCAGAATTTACATTTCACAAAGGGACTCTACAACCACGCAGCAGGAATGTACCTAAGGAATTCCAAAAGGTTGCCTTTTACCAAAGGTGACACAATAGATTTAGTAGTTGTGGGATAAATGGACAGGACGTGTGACCGATTAAGGAACAGGAAGTTGAAGGTAGGAGTAACTAGACAGTTATCTCAACAGACACAAACAAGCTCCGGTCCCCAAAGATCGGACCTGGATCAGGCATGATTTAAACAGTTCAAATGGTTGAGTTTGTGCATGACGTGAAATTATTCAGGATGGTAATGATTTCAGAAAGACTGCAAAGTGCTCTAAATGATCCACTTTGAAGTGGATGGATGAAAAACAAAATGGCACACGATGTGTACTATGGGGGGGGGGAGAAAATCTAACTTAATGCATGGAGGTATGAGGTCTAGACACACTAAGAACATAAGAGAAGCCATGTTGGATCAGGCCAATGGCCCATCCAGTCCAACACTCTCTGTCACACGGTGCTGAAAACCCAGGTGCCACCAGAAGGTCCACTGGCAGGGCCAGAACTCCAGAAGCCCCAGCACCAAGAAGACAGAGCCCCAGACAAAGTGTTCCACCCAAGGATGGTGTAGTGGTTAGAAGTGCAGACTCTAATCTGGGAGAACCGGGTTCGATTCCCTACTCCTCCACATGCAGCTGCTGGTGTGATCCTGGACCAGTCACAAATGCTTTCAGAGCTGTTCTCTCAAGGGCAATTCTTGAGTGAGCTCTCTCAGCCTCACCTAACTCACAGGGTGTGTGTTGTGGGGAGGGGAAGAGAAAGGAGATTGTAAGCCTCTCTGAGACTCCTTCAGGTAGTGAAAGGCGGGGTACAAGTTCAATCTCTTCTTTTTCTTCTTTATTTTTACTTTTAACTGCAGGGTATTACAGTTTTTATGACTGCGTTGATACCATTTTCTGGGGGTTGTGGCTTTTTTTTGCTGCTCTATGATCAAATGTTTGCTTGGGGGGGGGGGACTGCCTTACGGATTTGATCGGTTCTTAAAATTCTGTCACTGGTTTTCAGTACAAACAACGGAATCACAAATGAAGACGGTGACCGAAGGAAAGACTGCCGCCGTACAAGACCCCATCCAAACAACAACTGAGCAATCACACGCTTCGCCGCTCGACAGGATGACATCATCGGAGATGCGCTCCTGTCTGCCAAAATGTTAGGACATGTCTAAACATCACATGCCAAACTGTGCCGGACAGCTCAATCCTGGCTTAGTCAGGATGTGTCACTTTCTAATTTTCGAAAGATGCTAACATCAAATTAGTCATTGGCCATTTGTTTCTGTTGCATCTACATCTTGCTCTCCTTCCAAGATTCTTTTGGGGGGGCAGTTGGGGGGGAGGTCACAATCCGCCAGCAGCCCTGCGCGCCTCATCTGCGTGTGAGAGCCAGTGTGGCGTGGTGGTGAAGAGTGTCAGACCAGTAATCTGGGTGACCCAGGTTCAAATCCCTGCTTGTGCCACAGAAGCCGGCTGGGTGACCTAGGGCCAATCACGCGCTCTCGGCCTAACCTACCTCACAGAGTTGTTGTGAGGATAAAATGGAGGAGGGGAGGATTATACAAGCCGCTTTGGATCCCTGTCGGGGAGAAAGGCAAGGTGCAAAAGTACTAAACAAATAAGTAAGTAAATTTGCCTCACATATAAAGATCAAATCCCTTTCCTCTGCGTGTGTCTGTCCTGTGAGGGCGGAGCAGTGTGAACACAGATGCTGTCCCCACTTCCAACCTCTGTACGTTAACTCAAAGGTCAAAACAGTCTATAGATCAGGGGTGGCCAACCTGTGGCTCGGGAGCCACATGCGGCTCTTTCACACATATTGTGCGGCTCCTGGCAGGGCGGCTGGGGAAGCAAAGGGAAGGCATGCTTTTTCTCTCTTTCTCCCTCCCTCCCTCCCTTCCTTCCTTCCTCCCTCCCTCCCTCCCATCTATTTGCTTTCCTAGTTTCTCTCTCTCTCTCTTTCCACTTCTTTAATTCTTTCTTTCCATCTCTCTCTTTTTCTCTCTCTCTCTCAATATCATTAGCAAACAAGTAATATCATTATCAATAACCGGTTTTCTGCGTTTGTTTTTATTTTTGGCAGTCCCATTTAACGTTAATACAAAGCAAATTTGCATATTTTTAAAAATAAAAACGTGTGTGTGATATTTGTTCCTGTCTTGCGGCTCTCAGACATCTGACGTTTATTCTATGTGGCTCTTACGTTAAGCAAGGTTGGCCACCCCTGCTATAGATCAAGATGGGTGGTCGTGTTAGCCTGTCTGTAGCAATAGAAAAGAGCGAGAGTCCAGGAGCACCTTAAAGACTAACAAAATTTGTGGCAGGGGAGGAGCTTCCGTGTGTCACGGCTCACTTCTATGGAGACAGATCAAGATGCGTGGCTGCGTTAGTCTGTCTGTAGCAGGAGAAAAGAGCAAGAGTCCCAGCAGCACCTTAAACACGAATACAATTTTTGGCAGGGTAGGAGCTCACTTGAAGAAGTGAGCAGTGACTCACAAAAGCTCCTCCCCGGCCACAAATTTTGTTAGTCTTTAAGGTGCTCCTGGACTCTCGCTCTTTTCTGCAAAAGCAGTCTATATGAAGCATACAGGTCTCTCAGTCCATGACCAAGAATCCTGAAAAGCCAGGATTTTTGATCTCGCGGAGAACCTCTGATCTAGATGCTAGTTTGACCTCCAGATCTGAGCATGGATATGGGGTGTGTAGCAGTTCTTGAGATCCCCTCCCCCCCTGAAATAAATGAGGCAGAGACCCATTCAGAACTATCATAATTGTGCTCCCCCCCACACACACAGTCTTGAAGATTTCTGGTTTGTCCATTTCAACACAGGCGATACCTTTATTCAATAAAAATATGGGCGTCTCCCCACACCTTTTTGGGGGTTGTACCGCCCAAAAAAGACACTGGCCCTGATGTGGACAGCCCACGCTACCCTGATCTCGTCAGATCTCAGAAACTAAACAGGGTTGAGCCTGGTTAGTGCTTGGATGGGAAACCACCAAGGAAGCCCCGGGTCGCTGCGCAGAGGCAGGCAAGGGCAAACCACCTCTGAACGTCTCTTGCCTCGAAAACCTTAAGGGGTCTCCGTAAGACATCTGCGACTTGATGGCACTTTCCACCACCTCCCCCAAAACTGAGCGTACACCTAAAATTCTGGGTGAGTACACTATTGTTAAGACGCGTAGTAAGCCAGGATCGGCTACAGTTCCCTGCTGAAGAAAAGAGCAAGAATCCAGGAGCACCTTAAAGACTAACCAAATTCGTGGCGGGAGATGAGCTTTCGTGAGTCACTGCTCACTTCTTCAGATACAGCTAGAATGTGAGTCCGTCTGTCCCATACATCGGAAAGCGGAGGGATTTCAGATGTCAAATGACATTAGCGGGCATGAAAGTGGCAAAGCCAGGTTTACTGCTGCATCATATGCAAAACGGCTTGATTCTGAAAAATCCTAGGAAACCTTTCCACTAACATCAGTGGTTTCCGCTAATCTAAGCGGTTCTTCCACCCGTGCAAAATGTTCAGCAGGATCTAATTCACCCAACCTTGATTTATTTTTATTCACTGACTTTATTTATACCCCACCTTTCTCCCCCAATCATCTTACGTCGTTCTCCTTTCCTTCCATTTCTCCTCACAACGACCCTGTGAGGTAGGTTAGGGGTGGGAGTACACAACAGGCCCCAAGGTCATCCGTGGACAAATGGGGATTTGAACCTGGAGTCTCCCGGATTCCAATCCAACACTTTAACAACTGCATCACATGGCTCTCACGCTGGTTTAAGAGAATCAACCTGTCTGCCATAGTAGTGTTGATTCGATTTCAGTGTCCACACAATACTTACAGAGGAAAATGTTTCAGCTGAGAAAGCTTCAAGGCTCCACCACTCAGAATCAAAGAGTCGGGAGGGACCTCCAGGGTCATCTAGTCCAATCCCCTGCACAATGCAGGAAATTCACAAATACTCCCCCCACACACACACAAACACACCCAGTGACCAATGCTCCCTCTAAGCTGTGGAGTCTTGTGAGCAAAAATTCTGCTTTGTGAGCCACTGGAATCAAAGCTGCAAGCGAGTGGTTTGGCTGCTGTATAACTTAGTTTGTCTTCCTGAGCGGAGACAAAAATCTGTGAGCTGGAGGCTAAAAAACTGTGAGCTAGCTCACACTCACTCAGCTTAGAGGGATCACTGCCAGTGACCACAGCTCCACGCCCCGGTGGCAAAAAAAAAAAAAACTTGATTAGTTTTCCTTTGAAACCCCTGCAGACTAAAATGCTATCATAGCTCAGTTGCTAGTCCTGACTCTCAATCCCCTGCATTCTTTACTTCCTCTCTCAAATTCAGCACCCTGCTTGGGAACAATGTTTGTTTGTTTGTTTGTTTGTTTGTTTGTTTGTTTTGATTCCATCCTGCCCTCCCCGCGAGTGGGCTCAGGGCAGGTTACAGGTCAAATAAGGCGTGACAGTAAAACAGCAAAATATTACAAATATTACAAGTTTAAAGTTTAAAATTCAAAGAACGCGAAGACCAGCATAAGACACGGCCTTGGTAGTGACGCTACGATGTACTTTTTCTGAGCGGTGCTGGTGACGTTGGCCAGAGGACACAGGCCAGGGCGACCGGAAGGGGAGGCCGAGAGATGGAAAAATGTGGACGCCTGGCCACCTCAACTAAAAGCCTGGTAGAACAGCTCCGTCTTGCAGGCCCTGCAGAATTGCAGTAGATCCCACAGGGCCCTGATTTCGATTGGTAGCTTGTTCCACCAGGGTGGGGGCCAGGGCTGAAAAGGCCCTGGCCTTAGCGGAGGCTACTCAGATGTCCTTCGGGCCAGGGACAAGCAGAGGGTGTTGGTCCATTGAGCAAAAGGCTCTACGGGGCACATATGATGAGAGATCGGCATTCCCTTGATCAGCATCTAATTCCCAGTACAATTTTCATGGTCTTTTATTTTTACCTGTTTGAAAGTTAGTTTCTAAGGAATGTAAAGGTACCCGAAACAATAAGAATGAAGAAACCCCAGAAGATGTCCCTACATAATGTCTATGTTTGGTAGTCAGTTTGTGTAGTGGTTAAGTAGGCGGACTCTAATCTGGGAGAACTGGGTTTGATTCCCCACTTCTCCACTTGCAGCTGCTGGATGATCTTGGGCACGTCATAGTTCTGTCAGAGCTGTTCTCTCAAGGACAGTTCTGAGAAGAGCTCTCTCAGCCCCGCCTACCTCCCAGGGTGTCTGTTGTGGGGAGGGGAAGGGAAAGGAGTGTAAGCCACTCTGAGACCCCGAGTGAAGGGTGGGATATAAATCCAATCTCCTCCTCCTCCTCCTCCTCCTCCTCTTCTTCTTCTTCTTCCTTCTTCTTCTTCTTCTATAAGCCAGTGGTTAGAGCCAGCATAACACAGTAGTTACAGAGAGTTGCATTAGATCTCAGGAGTCCTGGGTTCAAATCCCCACTCAGTCACTGGTTGCCTTGGGCCAATCAAGAGCCAGTGTGGTGTATCGGTCAAAATATCAGGTTAGAACCTGAGAACCAAATTTGAGTCCCTACTCTGACTTAAAAGGTGCTGAGCAACTCTGGGCCAGTAACTCTATCTGATTCAAGCCTGCCTCATGAGGACGTTGTGAGAATAAAATCAGTGAGAAAGATCCATGCACATTGTGCCGAAGGTCCTTGGTGGAAGGGTGGGTTAAAAGATACCAGACAGATTATCTTCCAGCCTTGCCTGCCTTGCAGGGTTGTTATGAGGATAAAAGAAGGGAGGGAAGAGTCACACATGCCGCCCCCATGCTTCTTAGAGGATGAGTGTGACATAAATACAATAGATGCTGTATCTTATAGCAGATTGGACCAGAAGCAAAAGGTTGAAATTAAATCAGAAGAGTTTTCGGTTGAACGTTACGAAGAACTTCCTGACAGTTAGAGAGCGGTTTCTCAGTGGAACAGGCTTCCTCGGGAGGTGGTGGGATCTTCTTCTTTGGAGGTTTTCAAACAGAGGCTAGGTGGCCATCAGACAGCATTGCTGATACTGTGAATTTAGGCAGATTATGAGAAGGGAGGGCAGGAAGGGTTGCCTCAGTGCTTAGTTCTCATGGCCCTTTCTTACACGCCCAGGGAAATGCTGATCGCCACTTTGGGGTCAGGAAGCCATTTTTCTCCAGGCCAGTTTGGCTGGGGATCCTGGAGGTTTTTGGTCATCTCTTGGGCATGGAGCAGGGGTCACTGGGGGTGTGGGGAGGAAAGGTTTTTATTTATTTATTTTATTTATTTCGCATTTTTACCCCGCACTCCCTGCATGCGGGCTCAGGGCAGCTTACAGAGTGGCAGAACACCAAACTGAAAATACAATTAAAACAATTTAAAACATTAAAATTACCAGTAAAGTGCTCGCAATAAAGTGCTAAACAGCTTAAAATCAGATGGCGTCCTGCAGTTTCTTTTGTGATCTAGTGTGACTTTACTCGGGTCAGCCCTCATCTCTGGTGGTAGTAGAGACGGTTGATGGAAAATAAATGGTGGCGGCTCCTACTCGAAAGCCTGGTGGAAGAGCTCCGTCTTGCAGGCCCCGCGGAACTGCATAAGGTCCCGCAGGGCCCTGATCTCCTCCGGGAGCTCGTTCCACCAGAGCGGAGCCGCCACCGAAAAGGCCCTGGCCCTAGTACCAGCAAGCCTGGCCTCTCTTAAACCCGGGACCGAGAGTTGGCGCTGTGATCCCGACCGAAGTGCTCTCTGGGGTACATGCGGGGCAAGGTATTTGTGAATATCCTGTATGGTGCCGGGGGTTGGACTAGATGACCCTTCCAATTCTATGATTCTATGAGATGTAACGCAACTTCGTTCCTAATCAAGATCCCCCCCTCCTTTTTGCCCTTCGTGATGTCTACCTCCATATCCTTACGACTGCAGACAGCATGCTTTTTAAAATTAAGAAACAGCCCATCACACGGCAATTCTCCTACCAGAGGTAAACAGATGCTGTAGACTGATCCCATCTCTGTTCGTCCCTATTTAAAAGTGGGCGGCGACATTTCAATCCATTTTAAACAATATTTGCTATCGATTGCCAAGACGGTAACAGTGGAGCAAACCCATCAGGACCGATGACACCATATTTTGCTTTCCTTGACAACCACAGAGAAGTGCAGCCTGAAGAAAACATCCATTTTTTAAAAATGGGGAAAAAGCCGGGCTAATTCAGTTGCTTAATTTAGCAAATCTTCCCCCTCCCCTTGTGCTACCAGAAGCAATATTTTAAGGCATGGTGTGATTTAAAAAAAAAACAACCCTCATACAGCAGGTGCAATCCTGTATCTCACGATTTGACAGCACTATGCATGTAAACATAGACCTTTCCGAGATTTTCTCTTCCAGACAGGACCACCAAACCCAGTGAGGTTATAGACCAGCACGCGAATACCAGGTTGCTTCTGGTTTCCCGCCATGCAGGGAATCGACTTCCATGCAAAAAAAACGATATCTTTCGAATCTCAAGGTGTTTGCAAACACGCCCAAGTCTCCACCCCATCCCCGCCAGAGAGACAATTGTTTGTCTCTTCTTCCTAAAAATAATGCCTGATTTAATAAAAGACTGGAAGTTCACGTTCGTTGTGAAAACAGCGAGGCATCTTGTTTGGGGATTATGAAATGACATCCGAACAGAAACACAAACGCACGCGGACACGCCACCGAGGCCCGTTCCGTCAGCTCAGATACAGCCCCAACTCCTGGCGGACCCCACAAAGAGCGTCCCCAATACTCGTTCTACAATGGCAGCAAAAGATGCAATTTTGCTGAAACCAAAAGGAGCAGTTTGGAAACGAAACAGGGCATCAGAACAAAAAGAAATTGTGAAATGCACATCGAGCATAGTGTCGGGTTGTGCCCCCTCTCCGGACCCAAACAAAGAAGGGTGGCTACTAGCTCTTAAGTCTGCATAAAATGGCTGAAAAGCCGCTCCAAGGCAGAAGGTAACGGGCCACACCCAATCAGACGGGGTTCAAAATAAACGCCGTGTGACAGAAGGGCTGCCTCTATTGTTTTGCCATCTGTTTGTCCAACAGATGATCAAAAATCACAGATTTCTTTTTTTTTTGTTTGGGAGGGGACAGTTATCTGTTTATAGGCGACGGCTTCAGCAACATGCTCAGAACGCGAAAAGCCCCGACCATTGGCGACTGGCAAAGCCAAAGTTAGGGGGGGGGGGATGGATAACAAGCCAGGGACAAAATACCACCAACGTCAAGGGAGCGTCTGCCCGTTTGCAACAGGGCTTTGTGTTCACAACAGATGGACCGTCCACAATGGGTGTGTCGCTGGCCAAAAGGGATGCTCCAAAGCTCCCTCCAAAACCAGAAGGATGCCCCAGCTACGGGCTGCCTCATTCGGTGGTACTTAAAGACCAGCAAGGGGCTGGCGAGGGGATGGTTGCCAGGTTGTCCCCGGGAGAGGAAAGCGATGTTACAGTTTCCCCCAGGACGGCACG
Source organism: Lepidodactylus listeri (assembly GCA_029233225.1). Taxonomy (NCBI): domain Eukaryota; kingdom Metazoa; phylum Chordata; class Lepidosauria; order Squamata; family Gekkonidae; genus Lepidodactylus; species Lepidodactylus listeri. Next base: position 93,125,399 of record JARCFY010000011.1, on the reverse strand, counting down.
CTCGGGAGCGAGGAAGGCGCATCTCGGCTTTGAAAAGGACCCATTCGGATGAATGATGTGTTTTGAAGAAAGCGAAGATGCCAGAGGTAGTTAAGAACAAAACACAGAGATGAAAAAACAGACCCATGCTCTCTCAAATGCCTCTCCCCCCACATGCAATCTTTTTCCTTCCCCTTTCCCCCTAGGCATGCCAAACCGGAGAGAGGAGATCAAATACCCTGGCCTTTCCAATTGCTCCAGAGGCACTCCATCTTCGTGGAATCGGCACTGGCTTGCATCTTGCTTAGGGGGGGAGAGTGAGAGAGAGAGAGAGAGAGGAAGGGAAAGGGTTGGCTCCTCTTCTTTGGTCTGTTGCTATCACTGGAGCATTCCAAAGCACGAGTAGGTGAGTGGGGGGGGGTACCACGTTGGCTGCCGCCTTCTCTCCCCCCCTCCCCTTTGCACTGGCTGGAGAGAGAGATGCTGTTAAGCAGCACAGGGGGAGAGGGGAGGGGAGGGGAGGGCGGATTGGAAGGGCTGCGGTTTCCACTGCAGCAAATCAGCAGAAGGATGCTGTGCGAAGGCCCTGGGGACCGGTCCTTTTTTTTTCTCAGAAAAGGGAGAGATGCTCTGGTCGCTTTGCCAACAAGAATAGTGGGGGGGGGGGGGGGGGAGAGAAGGAACGCTTCAGCCCGCGAAACGGTTAACTAGACCAGACAGCGAAGGAACAAAAACAAATTGGGTGTGGATGGAAAGGAGGGGGGGGAGAGAAGGGGAAAATGGGGAAGGCTGGGGGGGGGGGGGAGAAGGGCGCGGTTTTCCGATGTGTTTACTAAGCGGCAGCTTTTTCCTTTTCGAGAAATTTCTTGACAGCTTTCAGAAAATCCAATGGTTTGGGGTTTGTTTTTTTTTTGCAAAGGCTGCTCCCCCTCCCCACCTCTCCAGTCACGTCTGCAGACGAACATTGGGGGGGGGGGAATGCCATGGAAGGAAGCGGGGACTGACTGAGCACTAGATTGGGAACTAGGCTGATCAAGACACACCAGAGAATCTTGCAATGGCCTCTTAGCTTTGCATGCAGAGGCCTTCTCCACACACATACACACACACGTCAAACCTAATCCAGAAAAATATTTGAAATTAGCAAAACTGATACCTTGTGGAAGACTGCTCTGGCTTCCGTTTCCTGGTGAATGAGCAAGAGCAAAACCCAGCCTAGGCCCCTGGGGAACCATCGCACAATCATCATTCATATTAGTCTTGTTTTGTGCACAATCGGTGGATAGAATGGATTTCCTGGATGAAAATGCTCCACACAGAGACAGCTAACGGGGGGTCCCCACGTCCCATCTGGCTTTCTCCAACTCTCCCTGGGACAAATTAGTGAGGTCATGGTCATAATCCTCTTCATCATCATCATCGTATGGCCGTGTGTGTAGTATAGCCAGGAGATCCTAAGATTGTCTGGCAGCCGGAAGTTCGAGCTCTTTTTAGCGTTATGCACCACTAGGTGGCGAGCTAGACTGAGGTACAGGGAGAGACAGGAGAAACATGGGTTCAGATTTCCACTCTGCCATGGAAGCTCATTGGATGACCTTGGGCCAGTCACTCTCTCAGCCTAACTCACCTCACAGGGTTGTTGTGAGAATAAAATGAGGAAGGGCAAATTTATGTATGCCACTCACAGCTCCTTGGTGGAAGGGTGGAATAAAATGTACTAGGCTGCCAGTGCTCAGTTTTTTAGCAACCAAGGGACAAGTAGAATAATAGAATCACAGAATCATAAGAGTTGGAAGGGACCTCTAGGGTCATCTAGTCCAACCCCCTGCACAACGCAGGAAATTCACAAATACCTCCCCCCCACACACCCCAAATGACTCCTGTTCCATGCCCAGAAGATGGCAAAAAACCTCCAGGATCTCCAGTCAAACTGGCCTGGAGAAAAATTGCTTCCTGATCCCAATGCGGCGATCAGCATTTCCCTGGGCGTGTCAGACAACAAAATGTAATGATAATAATTGTGTGCCATGAAGCCACAATAGACTCCCGGCAGCCCCAGGACCGCTGGGTTTTCAAGGGAAGAAATGAGCAGAGGTGGTTTGCCATTGCCTGCCTCTGCATTACTGGGGAGGGCTGATGGCTCAGTGGTAGAGCGTCTGCTTGGCACGCAGAAGGTCCCAGGTTCAGTCTTCAGCATCTCCAGTTAAAAGAGCAGGTAGCGGCAGGTGCTTTGAAAGTCCTCTGCCTGAGACCTTGGAAAGCTGCTGCTGGTGGTCAGAGAAGACAATAGTAACCTTGATGGACCAAGGGCCTGGTTCTGTATAAGGCAGATTCATGTGTTTATGACTTCCTTGGTGCTTTTGCATCCAAGTACTAACTGTGGCTTTAGCTTAGCTTCCAAGCTTTGACAAGATCAAGTTAGTTAGAGCTATTCAGGCTACTGCAATAAAATGTTGTCCTCTGATTGCGCCCTTTAAATCCGCCCGGCATTCACACCTATGTCGGGTCTAATTTGTGCGTTTGATCGCAGTTGGACTACAGTGGAACAGCTAAATTCAAGTAGCGCCTTAGAAATCAACTAGATTTTGAGAGTATGAGATTTCAAGAGTCAAACCTCCTTTCCTACTTCGACCCTATGAAGGGAGCTTTGACTCTCAAAAGCTCACACTGCCTCAAAATCTTGCTGGTCTCTAAGGTGCTACTGGACAATAATGCACGCGACCCAGTGCTCAAGACGAAGCACAGCCTTCTGAAGGCAACGGAGTTCCTCTCCAGCTAGGAACGGACAGCAAGAACAGACGGGACAGCCAAAATATCAGGGACCGTGGTTGCAGAAGTTTTGTTGCCATCATCATGGAATCCTGAACAGCCATTTGGGCCATGAACTGGCCTGCATCCATACAGTCTTCAAGGGTAGTCCCAAGTCGAATGAACTGCATTACATCAAGCAGGAGCTTATGGATGTACTGGCAAGGAGTCAGCGAGGAGCATAAGAACATAAGAGAGGCCATGTTGGATCAAGCCAATGGCCCATCCAGTTCAATCCTCCATGTCTCACAGTAGCCAAAACCCAGGTGCCGTCAGGAGGTCCACCTGTTGGGCCAGAACTCCAGAGGCCCTTCCACTCTTGCCCCCCAAGCACCAAAAATACAGAGCATCAGTGTCCCAGACATAAGAACATAAGAGAAGCCATGCTGGATCAGGCCAAGGGCCCACCCAGTCCAACACTCTGTGTCCAGAAGCCCTCCCACTCTTGCCCCTCCCCAAAGCACCAAGAATTCAGAGCATCCAGGCCTCAGAAAGAGTGTTCCATCTAGACCTCGTGGCTAATAGCAACTCATGGACCTCTGCTCCATATGTTCATCCAATCCCCTCTTGAAGCTGTCTATGCTTGTAGCTGCCACCACTTCCTGAGGCAGGGAGTTCCACGTGTTAATCACCAGTGTCAACTAGTGCCTGGCACGGTCCTAGCAATTATGGCACCCAGGAGCAAAGCAGGATCCTGTGCCCCCCCCCCCCCGGGCTGGCTACCTGCCCCATTAATGGAGAGTGTGACCTTGCTGAGAGTAACCAGCCCCCCCAGGACCCCCCCTTCAGCTCTCAGACCTAAAGATCAGTCACTGGCCACACTGGTCTCTTGTCTGGATTCCGTTTCACCCTGTTAATTCCCATCCAATGCATTACAGCATCAAAGCACCGGTTCAGGGCACAGATTCCTGGACTCAGTGATGACACAGAGACCCGCGAAGCCGCCTGATACTGATTCAGACCGTGGGTTCGTCAAGGTCAGTATTATCTGGTGCCGTCAGCATACTGATGCCGCTGCATTCCAGACAGCCGCCCTTTAAGAATACCCTTGCCTGCCCTTGCTGTGTTTCTTCGTAGCCTGAGACGTGGATTTTTGCCTGACTGCGCTGTCGAACTGAAAAGAAAATAACATCCAACCACAATTTAAAAACTGCCAACATTTCACAAGATGGGTTGATTTTAGCCTCGCGTTTAGGTTGGGAAATTCCTAGAGATTTGCGGGGTGGAGCCTGGGGAGGGCGGGGTTTGGGGAGGGGAGGGGCCTCAGTGGGGTACGATGCCATGGAGTCCACCCTCCAAAGCAGCCCTGTGCTCCAGGGGAAGTGATCTCTGTAGTCTGTGTTTGGATGGAGATCAGCCATGGATCTCTCCTGAAATTGGGGAAGAATGAGAGGAGATTGGATTTATACCCCACCCTTCACTACCCGAAGGGAGTCTCAGAGCAGTTTACAATCTCCTTTCCCTGCCCCTCCCCACAACAGACACCCTGTGAGGTAGATGGAGCTGAGAGAGCTCTTACCAGAACTGCCCTTGAGAGAACAGCTCTGAGAGAACTTGTGACTGACCCAAGGCCACACCAGCAGCTGCATGTGGACGAGTGGGGAATCAAACCCAGTTCTCCTAGATTAGAGTCTGCACTCCTAACCACGACACTAAACTGGCTCTACAAGTGATTGGACGACAGAGACCAGCTCCCCTGGAGAAAATGGATACTTTGGAAGGCATTGTACCCCGCTGAGGTCCCTCCCCGCCCTCCACCCCCAAATCTCCAGGAACTTGCCCACTTGGGAGTTGGCAATCATAATTACAGCTGATCTCCACACTACTGAGATCAGTTCCCAGAGAGAAAACGGCTGCTGTGGAGGGTGGACTCTATGGTATAATACCCAGCTGATGCCCCTCCCCACCCACCCCAGGTTCCACCCCCAAATCTCCATGCATTTCCCCACCTGGAGTTGGCAACCCATGGTTGCCAGCCCCCCCCCAGTCCGGGCGGGGTTTCCCCCGCTTTTGTGGGCTCCTCCCCACCAGCAGCCAACTGTCTGGCATGGGGAAACCCCACCCGCAAATGCCCCCAAACGCAGGGTGATGACATCACCCGGAAGTGACGTCATCACACCGCCAGTGACACCCTAGGTTTGGGGCAAAACTCTATGGTGAATTTAGGCTTAAAACCATAGAGTTTTGCCCAGAACCTAGAGTGTCGCTGCATGATGTTGTTGGCATGGTGACATCACTTTTGGGCAAAGATTCCCTCCACCAGAAGCGAGGTAAGACCCGGCGATCCTATGGCAACCTAAGTACAACTGATCTCCAGATGACGGGGATCAATTCCCCTAGAGAAAACGCTTGCTTGGAAGGTGCACTCTACGGCATTGTACCCCACTAGCTATGAAAACAGGCCACAAAATATCTGTTTGAATGATTTTACGGGCATGTGTTGGCGAAGAGGCGAGTGTTCCGTGTCCAAAATAGCAAAAGATAACTGACTGGTGACAAATGAATTCCGAAGGACAGGTTTTCAATAGCTTGGCTTTCAAGATCAGGAGCAGATTTGTTATATAGATTTAAAAAAAAAAACAAAAACCTCAGATCCTATTTTGGCATGAAAATAAAAGGCAGGTTTTCCCAGACTGCAGATTAATTTAGAAATTGCTTGTTCCTTCTGCGTCTCATATGGCTGGTTTTGTTTTTCCGAGTGCCGCGCTCAAAATAAAACGGCAATTAAAGTCTGGGCTGCACGTTCCTATTCCACACTAATCAATTAATACCTTCTAAAAATGGGCCCTCAGATGAGTAGCCATATTTGCACTACAGGGGCAGCCGCGACACAGAGGAAGGGGTCGGCAAAATCCGGGGTATCCTTGAGGTTTGCAGAGGGTGGGGGAATCTTACTTTTGGAAAAGAGACAGATTTCGGGGTGGCCCCCCCTCCCACCGTCTAACCTGCAATGTTTGTGCATGTGCAGACATCACGAAAAAACAAATCGCTGGTGTTTGAAGAGCCTTTGGGTTGCCATAACAACCCCAAATCTGAGCCAAAATTAGGAGTGACCAGACAGCCAGGAGAAAGAGGAGGAGGATGTGGGATGCTGGAGCCAGCAGATAGGAAAGACAAGAAGGGGAGACAAGTAAAAGAGGCATTTCCCCTGTCCCATGAGTCCATACAAGCCCCCTTGTTTAAGATATCCATGAACATACATGAAGTTGTCTTCTACTGAATCAGACCATCAGTCCATCAGAGTTGGTACAGTCAGACCGGCAGGGTCTCAGGCTGAGATCTTTCACATCACCTACTGCTTGGTCCTTTTAACTGGAGATGCCGGGGATTGAACCTGGGACCTTCTGTGTGCCAGGCAGATATTCTACCACTAAGCCACGGCCTCTCTCCCACGGTTGCAGAACAACCCTGGAGCACGGTCAGACGTTCTGAAATCTCCTTGAACAGGACACTTTTGAGACCAAGGTTGTGCTATCTGGAAAACCAACTCTAGGCAGCTAACAGAGCGTTGGCTCAGATATCCCCACAACTGGTTCACAAATGCACTGTCCTTCATAACCTCACCTGGAGAAGACACCTGTGCCTAGCAAAGCTTGGAAAACATTAAAGGAGGGAGCAGGCAGCCAGTCCTCTCCCCGCCTTCAGCTTCTACCTGCTTTCTTCAGGGTTGCCAGCCTCCAGGTAGGGCCTGGAGATCTCCTGGAATTACAACTGGTCTCCAGACTTTAGAGATCCATTCCTCTGGAGAAGATGGCTGCTTTGGAAGGTGGACTTTGTGGCGTTATACCACACTGATGTCCCTCCCTGCCACACACTCCACCTTTCCCAGGCGCCACCCCCAAAATCTCCAGGAATTTCCCAAAGCAGAGCTGGCAACTGTAGGGTGAAACCTGGGAAGGGCAGGGATCGGAGAGGAGAGGGACTTCAGCGGGCCTGAATGCCCAAGAGTCCACCCTCTGAAGTAGCCATTTTCTCCAGGTTTTCGTAGTCTGGAGATCAGTTGTAACTTTAAGAGATCTCCAGGCCCTACCTGGAGGCTGGCAACACTTGGGGAGATAAAAACTGTGACCTAAACATTGAGGGCTGGCCAGTATCCATTCCTTCCAGCCCTACAGTCCTATTAATCTACTGTCCTGATGAACCATCGTTTGGACTAAGCAAGAGCTAAAGAACCCTGGCTCATTTCTGTGTGAGCTAAGCCCCGGTCGAGGGGCACTTTGTTGACACAAACAGAAGCAGATGCCTTGGCAACCCTCTTTCCTTATACAGCCCTTGTCTGCTGCCTGGATCCCATTTAGGGTTGCCAGGTCTGGGTTGGGAAATACCTGGAGACTTTGGAGGTGGATCCGGGAGAGGGTGGGGTTTGGGGAGGGGAGGGGAGGGGCCTCAGCGTGGTACAATGCTATAGAGTCCACCCTTCTAATCAGTTCATTTTCTCCAGGGGAGTGAAGCACTATAAACCAAGAATAGAGATTTCCCAATGATCCTAAGGTCCGAACATCAGGTAGAGAAGAAAGCCTTTATTTTTATGACGTCAGTCTCGGCAATGGTAATCCATTAAAGCTACCGAGCCCAGATTTTACTGAGGCTTGGCGTTTTATACCAGGGGGTGGGGACGCACAGAAAGGAAGGGGTCAGTGTCATACAGCATCATATTTGTTAACAAATCATATGATATAACTCCGCCTAACTAGCTGCTCAAGTGTTAGGAATGTTTCTATCTAAATGTTGCTAATTGCTTGCCCTTCCCATGGTTCTTTAGCCCAGCCTAAGAGCAATAATGTTGCCCACTAAACAATGTAAGACTGTTAGCTAGATGTTGTTAGTGTTCCATGTAACAAGCAAAGAATCTTGTTTCATTGACCTTGCATTTCAAAGCTTCTAACTTACTAAGCAATATGCAGAGTTCTATTCAGCATAATTATTGATTAATTTTTCTTATTGCTTCAGGAGCTGATCTCTGTCAGCTGGGGATCAGTTGTAAAAGCGGGAGATCCCCAGGCCCCACCTGGAGGCTGGCAACCCTAATCCCATTGGTTCCCAAGCAGTTAAGGCGCACAAGGAGAGGGGCTCCAGAAAGGTCTTTGTTTCCGTTCCTACACATGAAAGAAAGGGCTAAAGGGGCATAATTAAAGGGTGGGGGAGATATACTCGGAGTTAGGGGGCTAAATTGGGGTACACAGAGTTGCCAACCTCCAGTTGGGGCCTGGAGATCTCATCAGAACATAAAAGGGCCCTGCTGGATCAGACCAGTGGTCCATTCAGTCCAGCAACCTGTCCCATACGGTAGCCAACCAGTTCCTCTGGAGGGCCAACAACAGGGCAGAGAGGCCGAGGCCTTCCCTTCATGTTGCCTCCTGGCTCCGGGATTCGAAAGCTGACTGCCTCTGAATATGGAGCTTCCCAAAATTACAGATGACAGAGATCAGTTCCCCTGGAGAAAATGGCTGCTTTTGAGAGTGCTTTATACCCCGCTGGAGGGGGGCATTAAACCCCACTGCGGTCTAACCCTAAATTAACCCCTAAATGTCCAGGAATTTCTCCACCCAAAGTTGGCAACCCTAGGTTTAGATAGGAAGCTGGGGAGGGGGATAGATTGAACCTTTGAACTTCCAGCTGATGACCACTACTCTCTGATTTAAAGATGGTTGCTTTTAATAAAAGGCTTCTAGCAAAGTGATTTCTGAAGGGGTACCTACAAACAACTGGGAAATCTGCACAAAGAGCTCTGAAGATCCATGCTGTCTTTTGTCCTCCGTGTGCACTATTAGCCTCCTTTTATTGATGGAGACCGCAGTATGCCCAAGGCCACCCAGGGATCGTACAGTAAAACAGGGTCTTTGAATGGGCTCTCTTCAGTCAGAGGGCGATTCCACATCTGGCATTTGCTCCACATTCTCTCAACACTGAGGAAAAGGTGCAGCTCAAAACTACATTCAGATACGCCGGGGCAACGCCATACTGTCTGCAAACGCACCCCTGAACGGCCATAAATCTACGCAGAAGGTACCATAAAACCCGACGATTAAAGAAAGTGATAGAGTCATGCAGTGTAGAAGTTACCATAAGATCCGATTAGGGATGCCAGCTTCCAGATGGGACCTGCTGGAATTACAGCTCATTGCCAGTCTACATAGATCAGTTCCCCTGGAGAAAATGGTTGCTTTGGCGGGTGGACTTGACAGCCCTGTACCCCATGGATAGGGTTGCCAATCCCCAGTTGGGGCAGGGGATCCCCTGGTTCAGAGCTCCTCCCCCCACTTCAGGGCAGTCAGGAGTGGAGGGGGATGGCTGCTGGGCACTCCATTATTCTTTATGGAGTCTGGTCCCCATAGGGTATAATGGATAATCGATCTGTGGGTATCTGTGGCTCGGGGGGGGGGGGGAGCTGTTTTTTGAGATAGAGGCATCAAATTTTCTGCATAGCATCTGGTGCCTCTCCTCAAAAAAACCCCCCAAGCTTCAAAAAGATTGGACTGGGAATCCAATTCTATGAGCCTTGAAAGAAGGTGTCCCCATCCTCCATTATTTCCAATGGAGGGAAAGCGTTTAAAAGGAATGCTTTTAAAAGGAATGCTTAAACATGACAGCCAGAACTCCCTTCCAGCTCGTCGGCCTCACCTGGCAACACTTGTGACATCACAAAAATGATGTCACATCCTTGCTCCTGGCTCCACCCCCAAAGTCCCCAGATATTTCCTGAGTTGGACCTGGCAATTTCTGTTCCAATGTGGGTTTCGTAAAACAGTGGATGGAAAAGCCATTGCAGAATTGCCCTGTGTCTAAACCTCTCACCATTCAGCTCAACCTGGGATACACACAGTTGGCAACTCCAGGTGGAGTCTGGAGATCTCCTGGAATTACCACTCATCTCCAGACTACAGCGATCAGTTCCCCTGGAGAAAATGACTGCTTCAAAGGGTGGACTCTATGGCATTATACTCCACCCCCAAAACTCCAGGAATTTCTCAATCCAGAATCAGCAGCCTTAACGCAGGATCAAGGCCTGTATCTGAATCACTGCCGTTGAATCTGGATCTGGCTTTTGTTTGCCTGACAAATTTATATTCCTCCCCCCTCTCCAAAATCACCCAGCAAAGGCTAACAACATAAAGCAAAACAATGATACAATTCAAACACAGCAATTAAGATAATTTTCAAAACTCAGCATCGGCGGTTGAAACCCATCCTCAGCATTTTAAAAGAGCAATCGGCAAAACGCGGCAGAATAACTCAGCATCAAAAGATGGCGTAAAAGCGATTGGCATAATTGGCGGGCAGGCAGCAGGGCAGGGAGCGAAATTATGCTACAAACGTTCCCTTGGTATCGGTCACTTAGCAATCATGACTGTTTGACAACTCTGTTAAAACCCAGGCTCACTCGTAGTTACTTCGTGGACAGAATGATCTGCAGCACCTCTTGGCTTCAGGAACCTAAAAAAGAAGCCAACCACCTCCTCTTCCCAAGGGTGGAGAAAAGTGCAAGCAAGTCACAGTTGACATATGACAAACCCACGGGGTTTTCATAGAATCATAGAGTTGGAAGGGGCCTCAGGGTCATCTAGTCCAACCCCCTGCACAATGCAGGAAATTCACAAATACCTCCCCCCCCCACACCCCCAGTGTCTGCTGTTCCACACCCAGAAGATGACAAAAAACACCCAGAAGATGACAAAAAAAGATCCCTGGCCAAACTTGCCTGGAGAAAAATGTCTTCCTGACCTCAAAGTGACGATCAGCATTTCCCTGGGTGGGTAAGAAAGGGCCATGAGAACTAAGCACTGAGGCAACCCTTCCTGCCCTCCTTGGACAGCGCTGGCTCTTCGGCTTGGAAACGGAGATGAGCACCGCATCCCTAGAGTCATATTTGGCTTTCGAGCAAGGGAAACCTTTACCTTACCTAGTTATATTCACTTCATTTATAGTATACCCTGCCTTTCTTGCAGGGCACTATTTGAAGGGCTGTCAAATAGAGGATGGTGTGGAGTTTTCTCTTGCCCCAGAAGGTCAGACTAGAACCAGTGTCGAAGTATTTAAAGACATCAAATCTATTATAGATTTAATATTGATATTATTACGGAGGGAGGGGCCCATGAGGCAAAAGTGCCCAGGGCCCACAAAAGTCAAAATGCGGCCCTGAGCTAGATTTATGTGTGTCTGAATATCCTGAATTGTTGGTTTGGCTCAGTGGAAACGTGTCTGCTTGGTCTGCAGAAGGTCCCAGGTTCAATCTCCGGCATCTCCAGGTAAAAGGATCTGTCAGAAGGTGACGTAAAAGACCTGAAAGGCCTGAGACCCCGGAGAGCCGCTGCCAGTCTGAGTAGACAATAGTGACCTTGATGGACCCAGGGTCTGGTTCAGCAGAAGGCAGCGCCGTGCGTGTTCATGTTCTACTACTGAGCCACAGTCCATTTCCTTATGACAGAGTGCAGAATTCAGGGGCAGTTCCCAGTTGCTCAGAACAGGGCTCTATAATATTTATTTTGATTTTATTTGAAATGTTTATACACCGCCCTTTGGACAGACTCAAGCTGGCTAACTATAAAGGTTAAAAACAAGACAAAGATACACAGCTCGACACTTGGCCCACTATAAAAGCTCTTCGACAACATACGCCTCAACAGCTCTCCCACACGACGATTTACAGGCCACCGATCCAATCCTGACAGCTTTTCAGCTCTACAGTCCAACCCGCTCAGCTGAAAGCTTTCTGAAATAGCCAGGTTTTACAAGCTTTTGGGAAAGCGGAGGGAAGGGATCTGATAGCCCCAGGGAGGCTATTCCACAGTAATGGTTGATGAAGGCCTAACCAAACAATCCACTGAGAATTTCATGTCAGGAGCTTCTGCCATTTGTCAGTTTTTAAGACACTTTGGAGGGCTGTGTGGCCCCAGGTCAGACTGGGACTGGGGAAATAGATCAAAACGAGTAGTGATGTTAGTGCTTGCCTTTAAAGCCCTAAATGGCCTGGGTCCGACCTACCTAAGGGACTGCCTTTCCCTGTATATACCCCAGAGAGCACTACGGTTTGGGGCCCAACATCACCTGGTCGTACCAGGCCCGAGAGAAGCCAGGCTCGCTGCCACTAGGGGGAGGGCCTTTTCGGTGGCGGCCCCTCGCTGGTGGAATGAGCTCCCAGAAGAGATCAGGGCCCTGTGGGACTTGATGCAGTTCCGCAGGGCCTGCAAGACGGAGCTCTTCCGCCAGGCCTATGAATAGGGGCCACCGCTTTTCTTATCCCCCCCCCCCTTGTTGTCAGCAATTACCAATGATCGGGCACACGCATTACCATCCAGTCGTTGGCGATACTGTACGCCCAACATTAGATTGCGATATTGCGCACCATTAGATTGTATTGACCACTTTATTAACTGTATTGTTTTAATGATGAAAGTTTATAATGTTTTAACTGTTTTATTGATAATGTGAATCTTGGTTCGCCAAGTCTTGTAAGCCGCTCTGAGCCTGCTGTGCAGGGAGAGCGGTCTAGAAATTGAATTAAATAAATAAATAGTCTGTAGCAGTAGAAAAGAGCAAGAGTCCAGGAGCACCTTAAAGCAGGGGTGTCAAACATGCGGCCTGGGGGCCAGATCAGGCCCCCAGAGGGCTTCGATCAGGCCCGCAAGGGACTGGCTGTCTCCTGCTTCTTCCTCCAGTTCTGCTGCTGCCGTTGCATCACAGCTTGCTTTCCTAGACCCTCTCAATCGCTCAGGAGAGATAGATAGGCAAGCTTCTGCTCCCTGCACTGGGCTGAGGCTCCTCCCCCTCCCCGATTGCTACTGCACAGACATTTTGATGCAATAATTCAGAGCAAGAAGTCTCAATTATCAGAGACTGTTAAATAAACAAAATATTGCAAGAATGCTAATGTTTCAGGCAGGTATTTATTTATTTTATTTTATTTAAGCTAAAAAAATCTTTGTGTTTGTGTCTTTTATAAAGTTTATATCTCCACTACTTGGCATTACATTTTATGTCACGCATGGCCCGGCCTGACAAAGTCCAATTTATGTCAAATCCGGCCCTCCATAAAAATGAGTTCGACACCCCTGCCTTAAAGACTAACAAAATATGTGGCAGGATAGGAGATTTCGTGAGTCAGGGCTCACTTCTATGGAGACAGATCAAGATGGGTAGCCGTGTTAGTCTGTCCATAGCAATAGAAAACAGCAAGAGTCCAGGAGCACCTTAAAGACTAACAAAATATGAGGCAGGGGGTGAGCTTTCGTGAATCACGGCTCCCTTCTATGGACACAGATCAAGATGGGTAGCCATGTTAGTCTGTCTGTAGCAGTAGAAAGCAAGAATCCAGGAGCACCTTAAAGACTAACAAAATTTGTGGCAGGAGAGGAGATTTTGTGAGTCACAGCTCACTTCTTCAGATCTGAAAAGCGTCCAGTAGCACCTTGGTAGAGACTATTTGTGGCAGGGTATGAGCTCTCATGAGTCCCTGCTCACTTCTTCAGACAACTGAAGAAGTACATGAAGAAGTATACTTGGACGTTTCTGAAGAAGTGTGCATGCACACAAAAGCTTATATCCAGAATTAAACTAAGTTGGTCTTAAAGGTGCCACCTTACTCAAACTCTGTTCTGTTAATATTTATACTTTGCTTCAGTTCTGTTTTTAGATCTCTGATTGGTTCTACAACCCTGATCCCATTACAAAGTTTATCAAATGCCCCATCCTGTTGACTGTATTGACTCACTCAAGTCCAAGGCGAGAAAGGAAGATGGTAAATAATGTAAATAAATAAAAATAAAGGCTTTCCCTCTTATGTGTCTCCAGCACAAAAGAACTGGAAGACTGACTGCCTCTAACATAGAGGTCCTATTCAGCTATCTTGATTACTAGCCATTGACTAGTGGTGGGTCTCTGCTGGCGATGAGTCAGATTCATTGGTCTGAACCTGGTGAATTTTAAAACATTTTGCTGTGAGGAAATCATCTGCATCACACAGTGAAATATCTTGAAATGACTGAGATGGTAAGCTATATTGAAATGTTTTAACAGTGAACAGCGGCTCTTGTGAAGAGAACAGCAACACGGTCGGAATGCCAGAGAACTCATTTTGCCAACCCCCAGGTGGCACCTGGAGATCTCCTGGTATTACAACTGATCTCCAAACAACCGAGATCAGTTCCCCTGGAGAAAATGGCTGCTTTCGAAGGTGGATTCTATGGCACTATACCCTGCTGAGGTACCTCCTCTCCCCCTCCAGAATCTCCAGGTATCTCTCCTTATATATAACTGTGTTTTGGTTGTAGACTCTCCTGAACATTCCACACACTCCCAAATCAGTTGGCTCCCTGATGTGTCACTCACCAGGGGTCTCTATTCACGGGCTGCGTTGCTGTAGTACCGCACACAGAAGCGGCATCCAGCGTCTTGGCCTCAGTGTGCTGGGAGCCGACAAACGGGCAGGATGCTCCAGCAGCCAGAGGGTCCTGAGGCCCAGGGCCTGACGCAATGGAAGACTCGCTGGCCACGGAGGAGGGTGAGGCGAACATCCCATAGGTGCACAGGCCTGAGCAGTCATTCGCCGAACTCCGGCACCTTCGTGGCCCAACTCAACGAGGCTGTGTGAGCCGCCAGGGCAGTGGGCCGCGGAGGTGGCCGGGCAGGGAGGCAGTGGCAGGGCCTTCGGTCGCCCCTTGACCATGGGGTTTGGGGAGGGTGGAGAAAGCGGGGTGGCAGGGGGAGAAAGCGGGGTGGCAGGGGGAGCCTGTGTGCAGCCAGGCAGATACATCTTTCTAGAGCCTGTTGTATTCCTTTTACAAGGGGCTTTGCTGCTAGTTTTCCAATAAAGACCTGGTAACCCTACAGAGAACTAATGAAAGGCTTTAAAATCATCTTCCCCCTTGTTCACCGCAAGCCTCCCTCTTTGCCCTTCCACCACTAGGAGATAAGTTAGGAGCTGCATTCTGCTTTTCGGTAATAAGGTTTAGCCTGTTTTTAAGTTGCCTTGGAAATCAGCTGACCAACAGTTGGATTATGAAACCTTCACAATTAAAGAAACAAATACATGTGACCCATTGTTGTTGTAGATGGTTTCTAAGCTGCCTCTCCAAAACCTGTTGACGCTACCCTGAACCAACAGTTCCTACTGGATAGCTTCGCCTGTCTGAAAAGCCTTCTCATTTCAGTTTAAAAGAGTGGGGGTGGGTTTGCTTTTAAAAGAGGGGGGCTGCCTATACAGAGGTCTCCATTCCATCGAAACAAAGGGAAAGGTCTCTTCACATGAGGGCTAAGAGCTTAGAGGTTTTGTTCTGTGGAGCAACTGTGGTCTGGAAAGAAGAAAAGCTCCTTAAAAAGCAAGGGTGTGTGTGTTTGTGTGTGTGTGTGTGTGAGTGAGTGATGGGGTATCTTGTGTAAAGATGTTCATGACATCCATTTGAACTCTCAAAAGGTTTCCATGGAAGCAGAAGCGGGGACTGACAACCCCTGGCTGCGAATCAGCTTACTGCACTGACTGTGGGAGGCTGGCTGAAGGGTCTTCCGATTCTTCCAAACAGAACTGTGCATTATTTTGCGGTGCTGTCTCCCGGTTAAAGAAATCTCTGCTGATTCATCCTATGAGTTTCAGGCAATTAATCATTAATTTTTTGAGGGGGGAAATCTGCATACAAAGAACACGATGGTGCTTTGGAGGGTGAACTCTATGGCATCATACCCCACTGGGGTCCCTGTCTGCCCCAGGCTCCATCCCCAAATCTCCAGGGGTCTCCCAACCTGGATCTGGCCACCTTACTTCCCCATCCCCCGCTGGTGGCTAGTGTGTGTGTGTGTGGGGGGGGGAACCTGGCAACCTTAGAAAGGGGAGGAAGGTCAGCAAGACATAACACCACAGAGTCTACCCTCCAAAGCAGACCTGTTCTCCAGGAGAACCGATCTCTGTCCTCTGGAGATGGGTTGTTAATTCCGGGCAGGCCTCCGTTCGAGCCAGGGCGCGAAGGAGCGGCGCTCCGGCAGTGAAAAGAGGCAGCCCAGGGGGCGGGTACATAAGCCCCGCCCCCTTCCCTCGGCAGCCCAGAATCCCCGACCGGAGGAAGCCCCTGGTAAGGACTCCGCGCTCCGGGAAGGGCCTAGGAGGAGACCTTCAGAGCCTTTTTGTTTTTTTCCTCCCCTTGTTCCCCTCGAGTTGGGCCTCGTTCTCTTCCTCCCCTCGTGCCGTGCAGGCCAGGGGGAGGCGTCGTCGGGGAGGGGGGTGCCTTCTTTTCCAACCCTCGTGCCGTGCAGGCCGGGGGAGAAGGCGTCGGGGATGGGCTGCCCTCTTTTCCTCCCCTCGTGCCGTGCAGGCCGGGGGAGAAGGCGGCGGGGACGGGTGCCTTCTTTTCCACCCCTCGTGCCACCGGGGGAGGCAGCGTCGGGGATGGGCTGCCCTCTTTTCCTCCCCTCGTGCCGTGCAGGCCGGGGGAGGCGTCGTCGGGGATGGGGTGCCTTCTTTTCCTCCCCTCGTGCCATGCAGGCCGGGGGAGGTGGCATCGGGGATGGGCTGCCCTCTTTTCCTCCCCTCGTGCCGTGCAGGCCGGGGGAGGCGGTGTCGGGGACGGGCTGCCTTCTATTCCTCCCCTCGTGCCGTGCAGGCCGGGGGAGGCAGCGTCGGGGATGGGGTGCCTTCTTTTCCTCCCTTCGTGCCATGCAGGCCGGGGGAGAAGGCGGCGGGGCGGGGCGCCTTCTTTTCCTCCCCTCGTGCCGTGCAGGCCGGGGGAGGCAGCGTTGGGGATGGGCTGCCCTCTTTTCCTCCCCTCGTGCCGTGCAGGCCGGGGGAGAAGGCGGCGGGGAGGGGGTGCCTTCTTTTCCTCCCCTGCGGGGACAGGTGCCTTCTTTTCCTCCCCTCGTGCCGTGAAGGCCGGGGGAGAAGGCAGCGGGGACGTGGCTTCCTGCTTTTCCTCCCCTCTTGCCGTGCAGGCCGGGGGAGAAGGCGGCGGTGAGGGGGCTTTCTTCTTTTCCTTCCCTTGTGCTGTGCGGCGGCAGCGATTTGGGCGTCATTCTTTTCCTCCTGGTGTGCCGTGCAGGCCGGGGGAGGTTGCGTAGGTGAGTTGGGCGTCTGTGATTTGGGCTTCCTTCTTTTCCTCCCCGCGTGCCCTGCAGGCCCGGGGAGGTGGCGGCGGGGAGAGGGGCCTCTTTCTTTTCTTCCCCTGCCAGGGGAGGCAGCAGCAGTGAGTTGGGAGAGTCTGGGAGGAGAAGGCTCCTCTCTCTCTCTGTTTATGTCTCTGCTTCTTTGGACGTTTTCGGACAGAGGCTGGGTGGCCATTTGACAGCAATGCTGATCCTGTGAACTTAGGCAGATCATGAGAAGGAGGGCAGGAAGGGTTGCCTCAGTGGCCCTTTCTTACATGCCCAGTGAAATTCTGATCTCCACTTTGGAGTCAGGAAGCAATTTTTCTCCAGGCCAGTTTGGCTGGAGATCCTAGAGTTTTTTTCTCATCTTCTGGGCATGGAAGTGTGTGTGGGGTGTCATTGAGTGTGTGTGGGGGAAGGAGGTATTTGAATTTCCTGTGAAAGGGGTTGGACTAGATGAGGTTACTTCCATGATATTCTCTCCCCCCCACTCAGCCATACATGGAGTGGCTAGCAGGGGACTGATGTGAGTGAAGCACCGTCTCCAAAGGGGGGATGTGAAGTGTTTACACATTTATTCTGGCCATGAGCTGCACAAAAAAAATTTCATAGCTCCCAGGGAGGGCAACTAGACATTTGAGTGCAATTTTATCCGATCTCTGAAGCTTAGCAAGGCCAGCCCTTGTTAGATCTTGGATGGGAGACCACCAACATAGTCCAGGATCATAGAGGCAGACAATGGCAAACCATCTCCATTTGCCTGTTGCCTCAAGAACCCCGAGGGGTCACTGTAAGTCAGTTGCAACTTGAGGGCACTTTACACAGACACAAACACACCTTTTTGGATGCAACTGCAAGTCCTTATGTGTCTTGACACATTGAAACTATTTGTTCTTGGAAAACCTCTTTGGATGTGTTGATCCATCTAGCTGTTGTAGTGGAGACAGAAATGTTTGCATGTCAGATACGAGTGGGTGATGTTCCTTTAACCTTGGCTGCTTCCATGCAAGGGGTCCCTTGGCACTGCAGACAGATAACTCTTCAGCAAAATGCCAGAAGTGGAACACTAACAGGTTCCACACAGTTTTTAAAATAATGCAGCACTTTGCTCCCCATAATGTGGAATGTCACATTCTCACACAGCCTGCTTTCCTATCAGAAGCTGTGTTAAAGAAATGGTTAGACCAGGAAATCTGCGTTTTCCATCAACTGAGCAAGAGAAACAATTCCTACTGGAATCCTCTTGGAACACACTGCATTCTAATTTTGCTCAAACTCAAGTGTATCAGAGAACCAGTTTGGTGTAGTTGTTAAGTGCACAGATTCTAATCTGATTCCCCACTCCTCCACTTGCACCTGCTGGATGACCTTGGGCAAGCCATAGCTCTGGCACAGCTGTTCTTGAAAAAGAGCAGTTTCTGTCAAGAGCTCTCTCTCAGCCCTGCCTACCTCACAGGGCGTCTGCTGTGGGGAGGGGAAGGGAAAGGAGTTTGTAAGCCGCTCTGAGACTCCTTCGGGTAGTGAAGGGTGGGGTATATATCCAATCTCTTATCCTTCTCTTTCTTGAACCAGGATCCTGTGAGCTGCAAGTCAGTCATGTGACAGGAAGAGGGAGAGCTGGGCCATAACCAACAGACTGAAAGTGATCTTGTTGTGGCTGACAAAAATAACACTAAATAGCAGTGATATAAAATCCACAGTCAGCTGTAACAGAGAGGAAAGCTGCCGGTCAAACAGAAAAGGAACACTAAATGCACCATCAATGCCAAAGAGAATACAAATATATTGACCTGGTATCCTGGTATTCCCCCTCTTTACCTGACATGGGTGGTTTGTTTGTTTTCCCCCACGTGTGCCATCAGATAGGCTTGCCAGCTCTGAGTTGGGAAATACCTTGCAGAATTTTGGGGTGGAGCCTGAGTGGTGGGTGTGGCCTTCTGACACACTTCCGGTGATGTCAGGGGGTGTGGCCTTCTGACACACTTCCGGTGATGTCAGGGGGTGTGGCATATGCTAATGACTTATGCTAATGAGCTCCTGCAGCTCTTTTTCTACGAAAGGACCCCTGATTCCGGGAGATGTCAGCAACCCTGTTTCTGTAGTCTGAAGCTCAGTTCTAATTCTGAAATATCCCCAGGCGCCACCTGGAGGCTGGGAACTCTAGCAATGCAACAGGACAGACACACGCTTAAAGAAAGCAAACAGAAGCCATTCAGGACTGTCGTGATCCCAGGCCTACAGTAGTGCGGCCTACAGGCTCTAGGGGGGGCCTAGTGGCTCCAGGGAAGCCTGTACTAAAGTAGCTATCAGGGCCTAGATTTTCCAGGTCAATCTTTGGACCCTGTGTTTGGCTAACAGGGGATTTGAAGGGAAAACTTACCCCAGAAGAAGAGTGGAGGGTGTTGCCTGGGAAGAAGGAGGAGGAGGAGATTGGATTTATACTCTGCCCTTCACTTGGAGTCTCAGAGCAGTTTATAAATTCCTTTCCCTTCCCCTCCACTCAGCAGACACCCTGTGAGGTAGGTGGGGATGAGAGAGCTCTGAGAGAGCTGCTCTTTCAAGAACTGCTCTGACAGAACTATGGCTTGCCCAAGGTCATCCAGCAGCTGCAAGTGGAGGAGTGGGGACTCAAACCCCGTTCTCCCAGATTAAGAGTCCACACACCTAACCACTACACCAAACTGGCTCTGTAGAGTAGCTATCAGGGCCTATGTTTCACAGGTCACCCTCTGGACCCTGTGATTGGCTAACGGGATTTGAAGGGAAAACTTACCCCAGTAGAATAGTGGAGGGTGGTGCCTGGGGAGAAGCGATAAAAGGCCCTGCCCAAAGTGGGAGGGGGTTCACTCCCAGGGAGCAGAGCTGGTGTGAAGGTGCTGCAGATGGATGGATCCCTCATCCAAAAGGGGGTGAGTCAGTTTGAGGCCAAAAACCTAGAGAAGGCTACAGGCAGTATAGGTAGACACGTTAGGATTTTCTTATTTTGATGGTTTACCTACCTTTACTATGCTCCTTTTTTCTACAGGCTGCGTTCACACGTGCCTTTAGATCCGACATAGGTGCGAATGCCTGATGGATCTAAAGGGAGCAACCAGAAAGCAACATCTGGGGAGCATCCCACAGTTGTCGGCAACCTGTGCTGCTCCGCCATGGAAGTGGAGTTAAAAGACACCAGGGAAAGTCCAGTGTTATCCGGATGAGGCAGGCCACAGGCGGACTTTCCCCTGTCTGATCGCTCATGCATGCTCTCATGCCATCGGGATGGTCTGATCAGGCCATTCCGACTCCATGCCGTGTATTCCCCCCTCCTTGCAGTATGCACATCATCACATACTCCATAGGGGGCCCTCAGTGCGGCGGTGCAATTCCTCATTTATGCGCAAGGGAAACAAATGACAAAAAAAACCACGACTCACCCGCAGTTGCGTCTGATCACACAATGATGGGCTAAGCCCACAGCTTCAAAGGGCTGTGTGATCTCGCAACTGTGTATCAAATTCCTCTGGAGGAAATAGCCTCTCTCCCCCTCCGCTTCAACTGGCACATGTGACCGCAGCCACATGCTATTAAATTACAGGTGTTGTTAAATCTCTTTAAGAAAAATAGTTTGTTACTCTGCCTGGGTCCTCACGCCTCATTCGGTCACTGATAAGGAGGAATCTGCTGGAAAAGGAGTGTATAAAGGGGTAGACAGAGAGGAAAATAATGAGAAGGGGAGGGGTCCTCCCAATATGGGGGGGAGAGGTCACGTCTGTTTCCCTTGTGCTGGGTGGAAATGACTTTGAAGATGAAGCTATTATCTCAAAGCAAGTGTTGCAGAAGGCATCAGAAGAGCTGAGGGGGGGAATAATTACAAATGATAGCTTAGGCTTATGGCCTGATAAGCAGCTCACAGTTGACAAAAGGAAGTTTTAAACAAGATTAAGTGGCAGAACTCCAGCTTAAAAGGATGTCTGTGAACCAGGATGCAAACAAGAGCCTCCCCGCCCAAAAAAAACATTAAGAATTCAGAGAAACTAAAAGCATCTTTAAATTCGTAAAAAGCATAGAAGGCATCTATGCATTTTTTAAAAGTATGTTACTATGCAGTGCATAATCACCATCAAATAATCTGGCATTCTGGTGTTACAACCCTAGCCGTTTGCAATGTGGCCATGAGGCGTTTTTCTAAGGCTGCGGTCAGACGTGCCTTTAAATCATACTCAGCTGCAAATGCCTGACAGATCTAAAGGACATGATCAGATGGCAACATCTGGGAAAGGTCCCGCAGCTGTCAGCACCCTGTGCTGCCCCGCCACAGAAGTGGAGTTAAAAGACACCGGGGAAAGTCCAGTCCCAATGCTTGCCGATGGGCTATGAATGGACTTTCTCCTGTCTGATCGCTCAAGCACGCTCTCATGCCGTCGGGATGGTCTGCTCATTCCATCCCAACTCCATGCATTTTTTTCTTCGCTTAGCAGTATGTGTATACCCACATACTCCATGGGGAACCCTCAGTGCAAAGGTGCGATTCCTTGTTTATGTGCATGGGAAACAAAAAAAAACCCACTCACCCGGATGTGCCGTCTGAGCGGGCAGTGACGGGCTGAGCCCGCTTCTACAAAGGATGTGTGATCGCGCAATGCTGTGTCAATTTCCACTAAAGGAAAGAGGCTCGCTTCCCCTCCACACCAAATGGCACGTCTGACCAAAGCTTAAGTCACCCAAGTGTGTGAGAAGGAGAAGCGCATGATTCACACAACGGCGGTGGGTTTTGGACTGAAATGGCGAAGTGGAAGAGGAGACAGAACTCAGTGACATAACTGACAGTGCAATTAGGGTTTCCATCACTGGGTTGTGTTGGGACGTCAGTGGGGTACGATGCCATAGAGTCCACCCTCCAAAGCAGCCATTTGCTCCAGGGGGATCTATGTTGATAGCCTAGAGATGAGCTGTCATTCCAGGAGACTTCCAGGCTGCACCCGGAGTTTGGTGACCCAAACTGAAGTCCTACGCAGAACTAATTCCAGTCTAAGCTCCCCAGTTTCAATGAGCTTTGAGCGGATGTGGCAGAATTTTGGATTAAGGGAGACATGGCCATTTATGTATAAGGTATATTGAATAGGTTTAGTAAAAACAGGCATTGGTCTCTTCCCATGAAGCATTGCAGTATGTCCAATGCCTAGGCTTGCCATTTCCCTCTGGGGGGGCAGGGGTTTGCCCATTTTGGGGGGCTCCATCTGCAGGTCTGGATCCGGCTAGCAGGGGAAACCCCGTCCCCAAAGTGCCAGAACCGCAGCAACGTGGCTGGTGCAATGACGTCACCTGGAGGTGATGTCATCGCGCCAGGGGGACATTCTAGCACTCGGCCTAAAAACTCTATGGTACCACGGAGTTTTCTGGCTGAATGCTAGAGCGTCCCCCTGGCGACATGCCTAGCATGATGACATCACTTCCAGGTGGTGTCATCACAGCGAGCACGGCAAGATCCCGGACAAGAAGCTCTGTCCCCCTGCTGGCAGCAGGTAGAGACCTGCCAACCCTATCAATCCCTGCTTTTGCTACATCTGTTCAATATACCTTATACATAAATGGCCAAGTCTCCCTTAATCCAAAATTTCTGCCACAGTTTCCCCCCTTGGAGACTTGGTTTATTTATATCTTCATTAAAATTTAGACCATCCATCCCAATGAATTTTGGGGCATGGAGAGGCTAGAATGGGGTGAGCTGGAGCTCCTTAAAAAGCAGGAAAGCTAGAGACCTCGATGAAACTTTCAGCCTTTTCTGGCAACAACGAAGTAACGCTGCATAGGGGCACCCTGTAAGGTTGCTAATGGGGCTTTCTTGTGCGCTCTGCCCCACAATTAGTTTGGAAACAATATCCATAACTAATGAAACGGCAAGCCTGGAGATGCGTCAGCGTATTTATTTCAAGTACGTCTAGACGGCTTTTCCCCACAAAACTGGCCTCAAGGGGGTACAACAGACATTAAAAAAGAATAACTGGGCAGACAGCAAACGAATACCACTGCTGTAAAACAGCTTTCAAAGCCAACATACACCATTAAACATCAGCATTAAAAGAAACCAGCTAACGTGCAGTAACAAGACCATGCTCGAAAACCATTTTTATGTGTTTTAAATATTGTGCGTGCGTGTGAGTGTGTGTCTTAAACAGTTTCTCGTATGTTTTAGTGTTTTGTTTATCTTGCCACTTTGAGGACCCAGAATTGGATGGAAAAGCAGCATGGAAACTGTTTTGCATAACTAAATAATAAATAAGGAGTAATATGAAGAAGAAGAGATTGGATTTATCCGCCACCCTTCACTTGTAGTCTCAGAGCGGCTTACAAAACTCCTTTCCCTTCCCCTCCCCACAACAGACACCCTGTGAGGTAGGTGGGGCTGAGAGAGCTCAGAGACAACTGTCCTTGAGAGAACAGCTGGTACAGAGCTATGGCTTGCCCAAGGTCATCCAGCAGGTGCAAGTGGAGGAGCGGGGAATCAAACCCGGCTCTCCCATATTAGAGTCCGCACACTTAATCACTACACCAAACTGGCTCTCAATGACAAAGCCAGTGGGTTTTTGTTAAGAGACAAGCTGTTGCATTCTGCACTAACTGAGGTTCCCAGGTAGTGTTCACCGGCAACCCCATGGAATGTGCATTACAGTAGTCTAGCCTCAAAGTCAGAACGGTATGCAGAGTGGCTAATCAAATATGCATTTTTGCTTATTTAAAAATACCCCAAACTATCTTGTGCATAACTGCAGCAGCACCAATACCTGGGGGAAAACGCCTGGAATATGAGAGCCAGCGTGGTGTAGTGGTTAAAGTGTCTAATAAGGATCTGGGAAACCCAGGTTCGAATCCCCACTTACGCCATGGAAGTTTGCCGGGTGACCTTGGGCCAGTCACGCACTCACCATCACAGGGTTGTTGTGAGGATAAAACGGAGGAGAGGAGAATGATGTCAGCCACTCTGAGGAGGAGGAGGAGGAGAGGAGATTGGATTTATACCCCGCCCCTCACTACCCAAAGGCGTCTCAGAGCGGCTTACAATCTCCTTTCCCTTCCCCTCCCCACAACAGACACCCTGTGAGGCAGGTGGGGCTGACAGAGCTCTTTCGAGAACTGCCCTTGAGAGAACAGCTCCAAGAGAACTTGTGACTGATCACACCAGCAGCTTCCTGTGGAGGGGTGGGGAATCAAACCCAGTTCTCCCAGATTACAGTCCAGGCTCCTAACCACCACACCAAACTGGAGAAAGTGGGGTATAAATAAAGTAAATTTAAAAACTGCCAACTGATCCCCTGCTTACATCTAGAACCAAGCTGATCTGGGACTCTAGTGGTCAACCGACACGAGTCCAGCTGCATTGTGGGATGGAAACTGTTTTGCTCTTTCAGTTTCACCTCCCCCGCACTTGCAAACAAATAAACCAAAAAACAGGATGGGCCAGTAGAGAGTATAAAAGGGCAGCCTTTAACTGTGCAAATAATATTTCGCTTGTGTAGCCAGGAACCCTGTTAATTACAAAAAGGCACCGCTGGGCTGCTGCCGGACCTTTGAAAGTAATTGGCTTCTAGGATTACTGCATTAGTATTGATCCCCCATCCCCCAGCACTCTGTTGCAGCCTTTATTAATTCCACACACACCAGTCACTCCTCGCAACAATCCAATTGGGAACAAGCTTTTGGATGTACACAGAGGTTTAGCAGCTGAGTTTAACACCACGCATCTCATGGGGTTTTCCGCATTGCCATTGGGCTGACCTTATCCCCCGTGCTGTCTCAAATGCCAAGAGCATTTTGGCTAGGCTATATGTAACAAGTCATTGTCGGATCGGCGGTCCCCAGGTAGTGGCTGGTTATCTCCTGGAATTAAACAACTGGTCTTCAGGCAACAGAGATCAGTTTCCCAGGAGGAAATGTCTGCTTTGGAAGGTGGGTTCTGTGGCATTATACCCTGCTGAGGTCCCTCTGCTTCACAAACTGTGACTTCCACAGCCCCCCCCCCCCCCCAATCTCCAGGAATTTCCTAACCCAGAGCTGGCAACCCGCATCATAGGCTGAGGACAGACTGGCAATGTAAAGCAGGGCAGGCACGCTTCGGAAATGGAAGAAAGAAGCACGTTCAGACATGCGCATCTGTCCGTCGGCTCCATTTCGTGCTTACCCGTCTCCCAGTCGCTTTCCATCCGCTTTACCAGGACACCGGGTAAAACCGGTGTTCAGGGGCCGTCCTCCGCATGCCTCCCGCTTCCAAACAGTGTGAACCGGAAGAAGCGGGAGGCATCCGGAGGCGGCAGTGTGAACGTGCCGCACAAAGTTATGCGCATGTGCGCAACACATCAAAGGAAAATTTAAAAAGCGCAACGGTGCACACGAGCCGCGCGCACTGGCTCCGTGGCAGTCTGAACGCTCCGTATCGGCACCACTGCGCATTGCTCTGGCCAGTATGAACGGCCAGCTCCGTGGTGTTTTTCCCCCGCACCAGGTTACCTCCGCTTTGCCTCCGCTTTAGATTGCCAGTCTGTCCTCGGCCATATACAAGCACCACTGAAATGCAATGGTGTGTTCCGAGTCTTCCATGCAAACCAGGAAGGTGAACCCTAGCACCGGATATTTTGTCTCCGATCCCCCTTTCAAGTCAATACCAGCAGGGAACTAAACCTTGTGCAGCTCCATTTAAACTTTCACAAGACAGACCACATCCTCTCGCACAACGTTTTGATTCCCCTCATCGCTTTATTTTTTTTATTCAGCGATCTGAGACTAGCAATAGTCTCATGTCGCTAGACTCATGCTATTTGTAATTTAAAAAAAACAATGAGGGGAAAATGTAATCAATGAAGCTTGTACACTGATAAGGGGGGAGGATGGCAGAAAGTGCAGAGTGGGTGGAACAACGATGAGGGGTATCAAAAGGTGGGGGAATCCAAGGGAATCTGTATGCTTTTGAATTATCTTCAGCTCAAGAGTGAAACAAGGGGGAAATCAGCACAAAAGCACTCTCAGAAAACCCAGGGAAACAGGGACCAGAAAGCAAACTGAGCGCTGAAGGGGAAAAAATCAATGCAGGACAAAAAATAAAACCCAACAGACATGCACAGTGAAAGCAAGGGGAAACACAATGAGAAATCTACATCTATCTAGTGAACAGAAGTAGCACACGCTTTCTCACTGTATGTGGTGTGTGAGTGTAACATGTAGAAGAGAAGAAGAGATTGGATTTATACCCCGCCCTTCACTCCCCAAGGGAGTCTCAGAGCGGCTTACAAACTCCTTTCCCTTCCCCTCCCTACAACAGACACCCTGTGAGGTTGGTGGGGCTGAGAGCGCTCTGAGACAACTGTCCTTGAGAGAGCAGCTGGTACAGAGCTATGGCTTGCCCAAGGTCATCCAGCAGCTGCAAGTGAAGGAGTGGGGAATCAAACCCAGTTCTCCCAGATTAGAGTCAGCGCACTTAACCACTACACCAAACTGGCTCTCAGCACCAAACTGGCACAATAAACTGTGCAGGAATGCAGGATCCAGATAAGGACAGAATACTTCTAAAACTTCATATCTAGCTAGGACTGAACTGAGAGGCAACTAGACGACAGGCATCGCCGTATTCAAATAGCACAAACGTGTGGCCATTTTGTATTCCTTTCCCCTTCAACAGCTAGTTATTTCTGTTGTGTCAGCTCGCCCACCATGTGGATTGATCAGCTCATCGGGGTGTGAAATATACGCCCTTCGCTAAGGCAGGATGGGTTTTCTTTTCTCTCTCGTGGATCATTTTTTAATCTTACGCCAAGCCTAAAATAAGCCGAAACAGGGCTTGTTATTTTGACAAAAATAATCAAAAAACAAAGATTTGTCATAGGATTCGCTCTGGATCCCTGTTGCAAAGAAGAAAGGGGCTAGAGGTAAAAAAGTTACTATGCAAGGAATTGCTCAGTAAGAAATCTCTTTACACTACAAATGTTGGCTACGTATTCTCCAGCTTGAAAATATGGACATTTTTGTATCCTTGGAACATCTCTATTCCCATACAAAAGATAATTCATTACCTAACACACATACACACAATGAAACATTTCTGAAGGCTTTTATCCCTCTGGTCTAGACAATATTATTAATCATCCCACAGACTGTGCATTAAAATTTCATGTGAAAACCAAGGGGGCATGGTTGGACACATGAAGCTGCCTTGAAGTGAATCAGGCTACAGTCACACACACTAAATCAGGGGTGGGCAATTGTTTTGGCTCGGGGGCCGCTTTGTGGGAGCGGAAGTTAGCGGAGGGCTGCACCTTTTAAAATGATTGCATTCATTAGTTAACTCTGCATTTCAGAAAAGGTATAAATTGTATCATAAAAATCAATAAATATAAATTAAATAAAATAGTGGTAGTTTTATTCAATTTATTTATTGTGCTAATTTCATATCATCTATAGCTGCAAGCACATTTAATTTTAGAATCAGTTTAATTAGACAAATGTACCCTATTACACTTTTCTACTTTTTTTTTTTAATCAGGAGTGAGATTGCTTGTTGAGATTCTCATCACAGCCTGCAAGTTAATGTCTGTCAAATGTCTGTTAATGTCTATATTTACTCTTGTTGATCTTCATGCAAGAAAAACTTTGCTCCCAAATATATGTAGACCCAAATATAGAGAACATTTTCCCAGCAAATTTCTTCATACATGAAAACTTTTCAGCAGACAAAGATTTGTAAAAGTCAACTAATGTCACAGCATTAAACATTTCTTTCACAGTGTGATCTGACTGCATGTCAATAAATTCAAGCTGCAGCTCCTCAGGTGCTGACAGTGGCCAACTGTCTTGGCGGGCCGCAAAAAACTCTGTGGCGGGCCGCATGTGGCCCCTGGGCCGCCATTTGCCCACCCCTGCACTAAATAACCCACTTTCAGTGCACTTTCCAACTGGATTTTGCCAGTTCACACAGTAAAATCCAGTGCAGTGGATTGAAAGTGGATTGAAAGTGGATTATTTAGTGTGTGTGACCACAGCCTCAGTCCCTTCATCCATCGAGGTCAGTATCATCTACTGAGACTGGTTGTGGCTCTCCAGGGTCCCAGTCTTTTGGGGGGGGGGGATTTTTATTGTGTTTTCTTAACAGTATATACAACACGACCACAAAAAGAATAAATTTCCTTAAATTAAACGAGCACCAAAACTATTCCAACCACATAAGAAATGTGGACCATACATTAATAGGATCCGCTTTGTTGTCCACATTCAGCAAGTAACTCAGTCTATCCAGTTCAGCCCATTCTGATAGCTTATTAACTAAGTCTTCCCTTTTTGGTAGAGACGCCGTTTTCCAAGCTTTCGCCCGCAATATACGCGCTGAGGTTAATATATATACTATAAGTTTTACTTCTGACGTCCTCATGTTATCCGCTAACATATTCAGTAGATGAGTCTCTGGTTCCAGATCTACCTCATAGTCCGTAATCTCGAGGATCATTTCCTTGACCATATCCCAAAATTTTTGAACTACTTTACAGGACCACCGCATATGGTAAAGTGTCCCGCTATTCTTCCCGCAAACCCAACAAAGATTGGAAACGGTTTTAAAACACTTATTGAGTTTGTCCGGTGACCAACACCATCTATAAAAAAGCTTGTATATGTTTTCCTTATAACTTACCGTTTTTAGAAATTTGATAGATTTCCAAATTTTTGACCATCTGTCAATATGTATATTATAACCAAAATCCTCCATCCATTTTACCATCATAGGTTTAATCTCTTCATTTTGCATCTCATATTTCAAAATTACCTCATATAATTTTTTAATTAATTTAAGATCATTATTTAGCCAAATTGCATCTAGCGCATTAGTACTTCTACAAAAACCAACCTTTTTATCCTCACTATACCTTGATCTAAGTTGATTAGCCTCCAGCCAGGTTAGACTAATTCCAAATTCCTCTCGTATTTGACTCTCAGTCTTAATATTTCCTTCTTTATCCCATAATACTTCATAGCTCAGTGATTTATGTGGGTTCAATAGGGAGGGTTTTATAAAGGCCTCTAGTGGTGATACCCACTTTGGTATATTTACATAGAACTTATCTTTGAGATCTATCCATGTCTTCATCGGCGCAGCTCTGGGGGGGTGTACCGAAAAATTTGTATGCACTTAATGTTTGCTGTACCAAACATACATGTGCCAACCCACGGGCCCCCAGGGTCCCAGTCTTTTCACCTACTGCCAGATCCTTTAACTGGAGACGCTGGGGATCGAACCTGGGACCTTCTGCATGCCAAGTGGATTGGCCACCAATGTGCCTTGGCCCCTTCCTAGTTGCCTTATATTCAGGGGTCATTTCATAGAAAAAGAGGTGCAGGAGCTCATTAGCATAACTCATTTGCATATGCCACACCCCCTAACATACCGGAAGTGTGTCAGAAGGCAACACCCACCCCTCAGGCTCCATTCCACAGGTGAGTGAAACTGACCTGCTCTTCCTCCATTCCCTTCCCCATCCAATACTTTGTGCAATAAAAATAAGCGTAAAGAACACACCCTTATTCTCTTCCTGCTCCCTTGAAACCACCAGGTTTCAAGTAGACTTGAGATACCCAGGACATGTGCACCACCCATCCCTTCCCCTTCCCCTCCCCACAACAAGACACCCTGTGAGGTAGGTGGGGCTGAGAGAGGTCTTTTGAGAATTGCTCATGAGAGAACAGCTCTGAGAGAACTTGTGACTGGCCCAATGTCACACCAGCAGCTGCATGTGGAGGAGTGGGAAATCAAACCCGGTTCTCCCAGATTAGAGTCCAACTCCTGACCACTACACCAAACTGATGGGGTGGAAGCTGCTGAAGGGCTGGTGAAATTTCTCCAGTACTTATTGCCGTGTGCCCAGATAAAAAATGGTATACTTAGAAAATTTATATGCCACCTTGAGCAAGTCTCTGGAAAAGCAACACACAGTCATAAAAGGAACAATGATAAAATTATCAATATTAAAACAAAACCTTAAAAACAATAAAGACCCTCGCAGGGCTTTCCCCGGGGTGCTGCGCCTCTGCACTGCTCGGGGAAGCCGAGGAGGGGGTGGGGCTTGGTCATGTGCCCGCCCCCTGGGCTTCTTACTCCCGGAGCTGCGCTCCTGTGCGCTCCCGCTCCAACGGACCCCTGCTTATATTGAGCCAGTCTCTTGGTCCATCAAGGTTAGTATTGTCTACTCAGACTAGCAGCAGCTCTCCTGGGTCTCAGGCTGAAGTCTTCCACATCACCCGCTACTTGATCCTTAACTGGAGATGCCGGGGAATGAAACTCAAACCTTCTGCCTATCAAGCAGATGCTCTTCCACTGAGCCGTGGCCCCTCCCCTTAGAATCATAGAATCAAAGAGTTGGAGAGGACCTCCAGGGTCATCTAGTCCAACCCCCTGCACAGTGCAGGAAATTTACAAATACCTCCCCCTCCACACCCCCAGTGACCAAAAGCTGACCAAA